>OZ023180.1:62500-1528253 GCA_963995505.1 Hypericum androsaemum
GGGAGAGAAGGGCTCTAGGGCTCCATGCCGAGATGAGCTCGAGGATGGGAGATCAACGCCAGCTCGAAGAAGGAAGACGAGATGAACTCGAGCTCTAGCTCGAAGAAGGAAGAAAGAGGAGGCCGAGAGGGGTTCTAGGGTTCCTAAAGTCCCTGCAATAAGAATTAATATATAACTAAGGGTATAATAGACATTTTACTATCAAATTCAGTTTAGTTTCCTACAAATCCGACCTAATTTCAATGGAATTGTAAATCCAATTTTTTAAACAAAACGGAAATTCCTTTCCGAAAATATTTGGTTCCAAACAGACTAAATTTTTTAAAACTCCGGAAAAGAATTCTATTTCCCATTTTTAAGCCTTTCCAAACAGGCTGTAAGAGTTTTCTGTGGTAGAGCTGGATAACCACCGACAAGACAGCATGATCAAGCTTTACCTTTATACACTACTAGTGATATAATGAGCTATCAATAGTATTATTTAGTATACTAGTTACCTTTATCAAATAGTATATCATAGTTGGTGTCTATCAGTTACTAGTACTATAGTTCAATATGGTGATGATACCTATAGTAATAGTTACCATAGTGACTATTAGTGTATACTCTACTATAGTGTGGTATCCAGTGCACAATAGTGACTAATATAGTGCTATTAACTATTAGTATACTATACTATGCTTCAGTGGATCCTGATCAACATCATCTAAGCCCACAGCTTTTGAAGCTGCTTATTAGATGGGGTTCAGTGAACAAAAATAAAGAAAAGTTGACTTCATTTGCTGATCGACGAATAGAGTAAAACCAGCGTATGGTTGAGCAAACTAGTTGTACTTGCCAGAATCGATTGGCTTCCCTCCCAAAGAAGCTCAGCACGACCATATCGCAATACCAGTAAGTGATTGCCTTCTTGATGCCCTTGCATTGGCTATAACAGCTGACTTGGTCTCATTCTTGTTTTCACTTTCGTTGAAAGACGGATCTGATTCATTGGCATTCTGTTGCAGCCTGCATTTTAGGAAGAAGGTGGTTAAAAGGAATATTTGTAAACAATGTCCTTCCATATATCTCAAGGAAACAAAACTTTACCTCTTATCTGTCTCATTGATGGTTCGGATAGATTTCCCAAGTTGCGATCCTTTGAAGTTGGTAATGGGTGGCGTCTCTTCAGAAACATTTAGTTCATTTTGCAACATAATTGGAATCTCACTTTTGGAAAGTGGTTGTCGATCAGGTGTCATTGTGAGATGCTGAAATGAAATGTTCTTCACCTTACTGTCCATTGTGCGAGTCCGCTTCTAATACGAACTAGTAAGACTTTGCAACGCGTTGGAATGGTACATCTGTGTTGTGCCTATGTGGTTACTAGCATGTCCGTACAGTGTTGTTGATACTTTTGCAGCCTGAAAATGACCATAGCCAGCTGATGTGGAAACCCCCAACTGTGTGGGCTTGCCTATGCTGCTGAGTTCTTTGAAGCGGAGAACATTTTTCTTGCCGCTAGTTGTGGTTGGACCTTCCAAACTCAATCTCCGAGAGCGAGTCGGTACATTTGGGATTTTGAACACTTTCCTTTCCTCAATATTGACCGACTTATCATACTTCTTATTGGATCCATTCTCGATTCTGATTCTTCGTAAGTGCAGAGGAATTCTATTGGTCATGGCCATTCCGCTGAATTATCCAGTTTCTGCTCCCCGTACTGGCGGTGCCCTCTTAAGGTTCTCAACCTACAAAATTCCGTAAAATAGGAAACTTCTCATATGACTTGTCCAACTGCATCACATTTGCAAGATGCTAAATTTTAGAATGTCAAGAAAAGTACAAACAGAAGCATGGCAGCATCATGAAATATGATACTTCGCTATGGTATTGAAATAGTATTTTCATACCCGTTCTTTCGGTTGTAGCACATCAGAGTTCTCTTTATTGGCGCGAGCAACGCCAAGTTCAACGGTGGACACTCTTTGAAAAAACTTCAACATGCTGATTGTTTCCCCGTAAGAGTCACCTTCAGGACTCACATGTGCAAACATCATTGTTTTAGCACTTCCACCTAAATTAGAGAATATATAAGAGGGAGGAGAAATGGCAAGCAAAATAGTTATTAAAAAAATGGGACTATCATCTGGCTACCTTACCACCTACCTAGAGAGTTTTTCACAATATCATTCTGGATATTGTGAAATACTAGTGGTGAAAGCTTCCGCTTTACCCTTTCTTTTCTTCTCTTCTCTTCTTCTCTCTCTCTCTCACTTTCTATACCAATAAATGTTCCCGCCATTAAACCCGAGCTCAAGAGTTTGTTATAGTTTGACCGCAGACCGAACAAGTGAGGTGGCGGATCGGTGCATGCGTGAAAAAAAAGATTACTAATTTTTTCAAAGATAAAAAGCATATATCATAAAAACTATATATATAAAATCTTGGATAATTATATCTTGATCCCTAGTGTTTGGTAAAATAGACGATAGAGTCCATGTAGTTTACTTTCTGATAGTCCCTCTAGTTTGGTTTTAGGGTAAAATAGTCATAAGTCCCTGTTGTTTGAACAAATTGATGAATCAGGACAGCCTAGTATTGTTTAGTCCCGGATGTTTCATAAACTAATTGATTAGTCCCTAAACTCAAATTCTGATAACTCTTTTCGGAAAAGAAGAAGAGAGGAGATTGGAGTTTTTTGGGACCTATGGCAGTTTTGTATACTTTGGATGAACTTAGGGGCATTTTGGTACTTTAATATTATTTCACCAGAAAAGTTACCAAAATTTGGGTTCAGGGACTAATCAATGCTAGGCTGTCTTGATTCATCAATTTGTTCAAACAATAGGGACCTATGACTATTTTATAATTATTTTATTATACCTTGGAGTCCCTCGTCACTAATCAATTTATTCTTATTTTATATTTGAAATGACTGTTATACACTTGCTCTGGTCAACCAAAACTAGATCCAGCAACCCAGATTCCTGCAAATTAAAATAAAAACTAAAAAACACAAGAAGCAACCAACCTCTCAAAGACCACTGAAGCCATGATCTTCTCCGTGGGCTTTGTTTTTTAAGGGTATTTGAGTCATTTACTTAAATAATCGATAAACTACATCATCGAGGGACCCCGGATATAATAAAACCAAATTAGAGGGGCAACAAAATCAGAAGACAAACTACATGAACCCTATCGTCTATTTCACCAAATACCAGGGATCCAGATATAATTTACCCTTAAATCTAACTATTCATTATATGAAATCATATTTGTAGAATGAGTATTATATATTTAAAAAAATCGTTCATTTGATTGAAGCATAAATAGTCTCGTCACAAGCTGTCTTTTGATTATGATATATGTAGCAATCTACAGCTCTCTAATTTTAACTTTTTTGCTGTTTTTTGTAACTCGCTATGTAAGTTTTTACCATGAATGAAAGACTTATAAGTCACTTCCTAAAAAAAATATGTATAATGATTCCTAAAAAAGAAAAAAATGTATAATAGAGGGTTTGTGTGAATGGCATGGGAGCCGTCGCCAATGTACATTGGCATTCACGCCACCCAAAAGAAAGAAATAGCAAAAAAGTAACAAAAAAAGGAAGAAGAGGAAAGTAAGCTAAATAGATGGATAGTATCGATCTCATTCTGCCTTGATCATATCAGAAACAAATGCAATGCCAAGCCCGGCAATCCCACCTCCTTCCTCATCGGAGTCCCACCACCTCAGTCCCTCCTCCAAGTCGATCCTCGGCTCCAACCGCTCCTCCAAGTCCGGCTCCAACTGGCTACAGTCTTGGACCAGCATCAACAAGTTTGGAAGCTTCAAGAAAATCCTCCACTTCAACGACAGCCGCGCCCATTCCGATCTCACAGAGGAAGGCCTAGAGGCCCACAACAACATCATCAGACAGGAGGAGGAGTTGGCGGCTGCCGCTGTCCATGTTCTCCTCCTCCACCACAGGAATGCCAGATGCAGCAGCCCTTATTACAAAGGCCTCACCGATGCCTCCCTCGTCATCAACCGCAACAAGACTCCCACCTTGCTGGCACCTCCTAGCCCTGGTGGGAGTGGGAGGGAGAGCAACTCCTCTTCCTCCTCCTCCTTCATCCTCAAGTTTCAGGACTGGGGCTCCTGTCTTTCCTTCAAATCCACTCCTACTCCTCCTCCTCCTTATAAATCATCATCATCATCATCATCCGCTTGTCCAAATATTAATACTACTACTTGTTTGAAAAAATCTAGTTCCAGCCCCTCAAGAAATAGATTAAGTTTGGTGCTAGATACCGAATCATCATCGCCTTCGATATCCTCTCCGGCGCAGAGGACGGGGTTGGAGGAGGAGACTCATAAAATAATTATCAAGTCCAAGGAGAAGCCATTGAGGGAGAGACTACTGCCAGTACTAGTACAACCAACAGATATTAATGACGATGAATCGCACGGCGCCAGAGCCAATTCGGATCAACCTGCAGGCGATGATGAAATCAATACGAGAGGCGGCTTTGCGTGGGCAGACAAGTACCAGCCCAAGGCTTTACCCGATTTCATCTGCAATCAAGACAAAGCTGCTCATGTGCAAGCTTTGGTAACTGCTACATACTGCAATATTATTCATTTATATATATATATATATGTTATATTCCCGACTTACTTGGTAATTAAAGTATCTCTTGGAAAGAAACCAGTTTCCAATATATATCGTATGATGGCAATTTGATCATGTGGGCAGATGAAAGAGGTGAACTGTACCCACTTCATATTTGAAGGACCCGCAGGAGTTGGTAAGAGGACAATGATATGGGCTATGCTTCAAGAAGCTTTCGGCCAAGAAAGGGTCAAGGTACCACCTACATGTCCCTCCCTCATCATCTCTCTCTCACACACACATACATATGCGCGTGTATATATATATATATATATATCATGCAGCTAATTATGATGTTCACTGTCCACATATGCAATTAATTAATTCTATATATGCTAATTCGTCGCGCACTTTAATTTTCACAGACCAAGGAAGAACGCAAGACTTTCAACTTGAAGGTATATATATATATATATAGCTAGCAGCTTTTCTGTTTTCTATTGTTTATCTGGAACTGATGAAGCTGATACAAAATTAATTAGAGATGATGATGATGATGTGTTTGTTAATTAGAGAGCATTCGCATGCATATTATGCATATGCAGGGGGAAGCTGTTAGCAGCGTAAAAGTGAAAATGAAGGTATCTTCGCAGCACATCGAAGTCAATCTTTCTGATATGAAAGGATATGAAAAGCACGTTATCGTCGAACTTATCAAGGAAACACACAACAGAATCTCTAACATGCATTTGCTCTCCTCCCACCCCGGCAGCTGCCAAGGTACAAAAACATCAAACGCTCTATTTTTTTTATATTATACTAATTTCTGGATATTTATGAGATTTGATTATAAATACAATTCAGCGATTGTGCTTTATGAGGCGGACAAGTTGGCTACAGAAGCTCAGTTATATATAAAGTGGCTATTAGAAAGGTACAAGGGCTACACCAAGTTCTTCTTTTGCTGCTCCGACGTCTCACAACTTCAGCCTATTAAAGCACTCTGCACTGTCATCAAGCTCGCTCCACCTTCTCATGCAGAGGTACCTACTTACCAATTAATCCCTAGTTAGCCACCTTGAATAAAATACATACATTTTGATAATTTCGTATCATTGTTATTATCAAATTATTACAAGTAATATATTATTAAGCGTATGTACCCATTTTTGTATATATGTACTAGATTGTTAGGGTTTTGGAATTCATAGCGAAAAAAGAGGGGATAGAACTGACCCGCCAATTAGCCGAGAGAATCGCTTCGGACTCCAAGAACAATTTACGCCAGGCTATCCGCTCATTTGAAGCATCCTGGCGGAGCAGTTACCCTTTCACAGAAGACCAAGTGATTTTGAGCGGATGGGAGAATGATATTGCAAACATTGCCACCAACATGATTCAAGAGCAGAGTCCTAAGCAGTAAGTCTGTTTTATACCATTCTATTTATTTATGTGCATATATATATATATATATATATATATAATTCGGGGGAAATTAATAGGCTTTTCATTGTTGGCTTTTCATTTTACAGGTTGTACATAATTCGGGGGAAGCTGCAAAGCCTTATTGAGCATGACGTATCTACCGACTATATATTTGAAGTATGATCGCTAACTAGCTCCATGTTTATGATTTGTTAATTAAATCAAACATGTAATATTTAAACATTCATCATCCAGTCCCTGGCTAGAGAGCTCAAGGATCAATTGGGTGAGACGTTCCACCTTCAAATAGACTCCATGCTTCAACAGTACTACAAAGTAGGCTTCCGCTATTTCTTTCTTATTTACCTATTTAATTGGAAAGATTCTTAATTCTATTACAACAGGGTAGATTCCTTGACGGTAACGATTAATTGGTAGTCAATCTACTTTAATACAATGGTATTTTTGACGTTGATTATATAATTTCACGTCCTCCTGCCTACAGTGTGACGATGGAAACTGGTTAGACGCTCGCCATGGATACGATGCAGCGACTAAGAAAATCGACAAGTTCACGAGAATTGAAGGTCAGAAAAAACCTCCACATCTTCTTTACACTGAATTTAGATAAAATTTGTATTACTCCAAAATGAATAATTATACTAAGAAAGGTGCTATTATCTTGGTCGCAATTTGTGACTGATCTTTTCTTCTTCTTCTTTTTCCCTTTTGGCAGAATACATCGCGAAATTCATGAGCTTCTACAAGTGTACAGTGATGAACCAGCGTTAATGCGGCAAATTTTGGGTTGTACGTGTTTTTCTTGACTTGGATACTATAACAATAATAATCATTATTGTAAGATGTTGCGTGGATACATAAATAAACACATGGACAAAACACGGTCGTAAAATACTTGTTTGCGACCGGTGAATCCCGAAACTGTTGAAAACCACCTACGAGCAAGAATTGATATTGTGTAATTGAGTATTCCTGGGCAATCTAATTCGGCGGATAATAATGGGCTTTCTGATGTTGGATTGCAAGCAGAAGAAACTGGTGGGTTTGCTTTATGTATTTTCAATTTGGTACGGGGGTGTTATTGTTATGTATAGTAAGTATGGTGTATTACAGTGTAAAACTAAGCAATATTTAAATGTTAAGGTAGAGTTCACCCTACCAATCTTTATCGTGTTTTTTCCACCGAATTTTACTGCAACAAGTTTTTGACGAGGTGAGTGGTTGTAAGGAAGAGTTCTACATATAAATATTAAAAATTAATAACAGTTTACTTATAGAGAGCAACGAGCATTTAGATGGATAAAATAAATTTAAAAATCTGCACCAAAAATATTAAATATGTAATTAAGTATTGTTCACGTATCAACGAAGCAGTAGTAGTAGTAAACAACATAAGTTTGGGCTTGAAATTAGAAGCAACAGTTACGCCGTATCTTCCTTATATTTATAGACTGGGTAGGAGGTGATTTCAGAAAAGAAGATACCCAGACAGATACACAGGATCGTAATACTTGTTTACGACCAGCGAATCCAAAATTGTTGAAAACCACCCAAGTATGAAATCCAACTATTTTTATACTCGTTAGCAGTTAGATCAACAAAATAAAAAAGTTATTGTAACTTAATTAAGAAATTTCGGTTATCAACAGAGCTACTCTCATTCTCGCGTTTGCCAGCTTCCTCTCCGCCTACAAACTGATCGGTGTTCTGATGTTGTGCTTCATAACTATAAAATGTTATAATGTCAGTAGACTGAGAAATTAAAAGGGACGTTTAAATCGGCCTTGCGCATTTCGCTCATGTCATGTAGCTTCTTGTTCTTGGATGAACAAGATCAGACACATGCACCACTGATTCTAACCTACACCTCTGCTGATACACTTTCATCAATGGCTTATGGTATTGGGCGCCTTATTCATTTCAAAACCCATCTCAATAGCATCAAACAAACCAAGTTCCAGAAGACTAGACACTAGTCTGACATACAAGTACAAGTTGCAACCGATATTTGTAATATAACCAACAACATTGACCATTCAGCTTCAAGTAGTCCCCAGGCGGATCAAACCATATGCAATTATGGGCACTGTGGCACGATGACAATGCTCTAGCTTAGCTGCCACGGTATGTGGTGAACGAGAACGGAGAAAGCAGCAGAGGGACGTGGAAATGCTCCCCAGTTTGGTGCTCGGCAATCTCAAACACAACCGAGACATGAGGGAAAAACCCAGAAGGACAGTACGCACTCGTGTTGAAACTAATCCTGTACACACCAGGACTCACAAATTCAACGGTGTCCATCAGTTTGCCACTTCGGCCATCTGCATCTGTAGCTGAAGATCCTATCAACTGCCAACCATGTGCATCTTTGCCGAGAAATGGAGGGCGAGATTCACAACCCTTCCACATCTCCAAGGACACCTCGATACCAGATGCCGGAGATCCCCGAGAAACATCCAATACATGGGTTGTAATGGGTGGACGAGTTCGAGCTGCTGCTCGAGATGCTTTCTGAGATGAAGAATCAGCTCCAGTAGTTAAATGCGCCCCAATGACAGTCACTCGATCTTCTAGAGGTCACATAAAAAAAACAACCAGGTAACCACATACACACACAAACACACAAAGTGAGAGAGCATTTTAATTTGCACTCAAGCAAATTCATCAGTTTACTAAACGGAGACATAGATGACGTGATAAGCTGTGATCAACCAGTTTACAAGGCTCCAAAGGAGCAACAGCATGAAAGATATCCTTGGCAATCAGGTCGACAAAGAATGATAAACTTTAGGGCCAAGGTTTACTCAAGAGAACGAGACGTAGCAACAAGAAGCGAGCTTGGAAACCGTGTTGGTTTGACAATATACATCAAAAGGCACCACTTTTTTCAGTACAAATAGAAGAGAGAAACATCATGATAGAAAATCAACCTTGTGCGTTTTTGGCAGAAATTGAAAGATTGTGGTCACAGGCAGAAGCGACTTTCGAACTAGCAGCAGAGAAAAGCTTTGCAAGGCGTAATTCTGTAATTTTCATCTGCTCTTGAGCTGCAATCTCAAGTTCAACAATGGGTCTGTTCTGGAAACGTACCTGCAGAGAGCAATTGGGAGAAACAAACAGCCGTGTCTTGTAAGCAGCAAAGGTAAGACAGAGAGTGGAAATCTGTACCGAAGATGTGAGGTAAAAAAGTGAGGAGTTATTATATATATATATATATATATATAACCTTAATCTCAGAAAGTATTTCATCAGTGGTGCGACCAGATGCACAGATGAGGAATACAAATCCAAACTTTTGGCGATAGCGGGCGTTCCAGTCGGAAAGTTGCTGCGAGAGAAAGAGACGACAGGTGTTCACGGGAATGAATGAATGTGGGGAAAGGGGAATAGAAGCAAGGGTGGGAATGGGGAATTGGGTGGGAAACCTGGGAGGTGGAACTAGTGGCAGTAGCTAAAGCAGTGGACTGCTCACCTCGACACCACCTGAGACAAACAAACAATCCAGTAAGTTAGTTAAGACAATTAACAAAGTAGAAGAATCCAGAGAGAGAGAGAGAGAGAAGGGAGGAGAACTGACTGAGCAGATGTAGTCGATGTAGTAGTAATTGGGGAAGAAGAGAGAGGATGAGGAGATTGTCGTCCAATCTGAGGATGAGCCTCGAATGCCTCCAGCCACCCTCTCACATCTACCTGATATGCATAATAAAGATTCGGAACTCTAAACCACCAAAACCCAGAAGAAGAAGAAGAAGAAGAAGAAGAAGAAGAAGAAGTAGTAGTAGTAGTATTTATTTAATTAATTAATTAATTAACCAACCTTGTTGAACCAGATGTCCCTGGCACAAGCTATGGCGTGGTCGAGCGAAGTGAAAGGGGAAGCCCTGGCCATCTCCTTGCCGAAGAGAGTGCTTCCACAGCACGCCACCGCCTCCTCTTCCCCGACTCTCCAACTCCCCCCCTTTTCCATTTCCGATCAGCCGCTTCCTTCTTCGAGCCCGGATGATGGATGGGATAGACCACCTGTCCTAGTCCTAGTCGAACACCTTGTCTCTTTTTTTTTTTTTAGAAGTTCGAACACCTTGCCTTGTAAATCACTCTCAGGTCTTTGGAGTACAATCAAGTAGATAATTTGGTCCCTGTATTTCGCAAATGCATTGTAGTCATCTCCGTAATTTTATTTTATTATATTCTCGGGCCCTCGCTGACATCGGCAGTCAAATTATTACTAAAATGACATTAATACTCTTGCAATAAAATAAAAAATAGATCCTCTTTTTAGTCGGTTGAATCATAAAGAATTCCTCTTTGGAGTTGTGATTTTATTAATCTCGAATACGAAGATCTGATGCCCTTCTTGTATGATTTGATTTTAGTTGCCGGAGCTTGTTGGTTGCCGGAAGGGAAGGATTGAGAGGAAGGGGATGAACTTGTGTTTTTAAGGATATTTTTGTCATTTTAATGATAAAATGAAAAAAAACTCAGATGACATCATCGAGAGACCCGAGAATATAATAAACCAAATACGGGGACTTTATCATCTATTTTCATAATTGAAAGGCTAAATCATAGATTTAGACATACTAGTGAGACCTGAAAATAATTTACCTTTTTTAAAAAGAATTTTTCCCTAATTGATTTGATTCACCTAAATTGATACTTAAAAAGAAAAGTCTTTAAATTCGTTTCAAAGGATCTGATCCAGGAGGACCTAGATAGGGAAAAGCGCAAGGAAATATGTGGAGATGGAGCAGTAGCAGCCGGAGGAGGGGGCTGTTCCCAAGCCCCAAAGCATGTTGGTCCCGCTACGCCTCCACCGCCGCCTCTTCCTCGCCGCCGCCCACTACTACTACTTCGGTTGGGATGGAGGCCTTGTCCTCTTCTCTCACCCACTACTCCCGCTGCTATTGGCAACTCTCCAAAGCGCGCCTCAGGTTCCCCACTTCTTTCTCTCTCTCTCTCATAAACTTGTTTTCAGTTTTTTTTATATATAATTCGGATTCAGATTAGGGTTTAGAGACGGCGCGTATAAGTGTGTGATTAATAATTCTAATGGATGGGCAGCATGCTGGTGGTAGCCACCTCCGGGACGGGGTTCGTTCTGGGAAGCTCCGCTGCCATCGACATCGGTGGGCTTTGTTGGACTTGTGCCGGCACTATGATGGTTGCTGCCTCTGCTAATTCTCTCAACCAGGTACATTACATACCCTCTTCTTCTTCTTCTTCGGATCTTAGGTTTCCCCATTCACATCCAGTCTGACCCACTACTCTCTCTTAGGTTTTTGAGATCACCAATGATGCCAAAATGAAGCGAACATGTCAACGCCCCCTACCCTCTGGTCGTATCACCCTCCCCCACGCCCTCACCTGGGCCTTCTCCGTTGGATTCACCGGCACTGCCCTGCTTGCTGTCAAGGTTCCCTACTATTCCCATTCCCTCTCCCCCTCTATCCTTATTTCTCTCTTTTTAACACTCTTTCATGTCAAGGGGACTGCAGGCTAATATGTTGGCATCCGGACTAGCTGCTTCTAATCTTCTCCTTTATGCATTCGTCTACACACCCTTGAAGCAACTCCATCCCGTCAACACTTGGGTTGGAGCAATTGTTGGAGCCATCCCTCCACTTCTCGGGTAACACCATACATCCTCCTGACCTTTCATTAATTTCCCAACAGGCTTTTTCTTTGACAAATCATTCTTAGTTGCACGGTGTACTCATTCTTTGTGTCATAGTTGATCACTTCATGACAATGACTTCCGCTTTTCCTTGGTGCTAGGTTTCTGTAGCTCGTTTATATAGTTTCAGTAATTGGACTGTTTTTTTTCCCTCGCAAGCACCTTGGCCAACCTAACTCAAGTCAATAGGATAGCTAGATAGAAACACCGGTATCCTACTTTGAGCCTGTGAACTTGTTTGGTAGCTTTCATGTTCTGGATGGGTGATCAAACCTTCGACTTTGGAAAATGCTTCTGTTTTTAGTTTAGTGTATGCAATCCATGATGATGGAACTCCTCTGAATGGTAGATTTGGAAGTGGAATTGGGTGTGTTTTATTGTAAGGAATGTAACTTATCGTTCATGACCACTGTCATGAACCATGAACGGTAGATTAGAATGATGGAAAATACAACAGGAAATAAGCTCCGGCTGGACACATTTCTATCTAGTGTATATTGCACTTTCGGGATACCACCCAAGCCTTTAGCAACATAGCTGGATTTAAGGTTACCATTAGAGCTACATCCTTACTGTTGGTCAATGTCTTTTATTTTCCAGGTGGGCTGCAGCATCTGGAGGGATTTCTCTGAACTCCATGATCCTTCCAGCTGCTCTTTATTTCTGGCAAATACCCCATTTTATGGCCCTTGCCTATTTTTGCCGTAAGGATTATGCTGACGGAGGGTAATTCTTGTTTCATATCACTACTAATTCTTGTTTGACTAAATACAGCCCGAAAGGGCCGAAACAAGATTTTTGGTTTTTTTTTAATACCAATTTTGACCCTGAATTCATTGTTTGTTTTATCATCCTCTTCTTCAGGTTTAAGATGTTTTCTCTAGCCGATCCTACTGGCCAGAGAACCGCGTCTGTGGCTTTAAGGAACTGTCTTTATCTGCTACCATTAGGATATCTAGCCTATGATTGTAAGTGGAGACCCCTTTTTCTTCAATTGTTTTGGTTGTTTGAACACCAGAATGATCACAGTGTCGTTTGGTTTGGTCCTTGCAAGTGAGACTCGTGTTGTTTCATGTTGGGCAGGGGGGCTGACTTCTGGATGGTTTTGTATTGAATCATCACTGTTGACTCTGGCAATAACGGCCTCGGCTTATTCTTTCTACCGAGAACGGACATCCCATAAAGCTAGAAAGATGTTCCATGCCAGCCTTGTGTATCTACCTGTGTTTATGTCTGGGTTACTATTGCACCGACGCACAGATAACCAAAAACTTGAACCTGGCCTGTGGTCCTCCTTGGAACACATTCGAGTTGGGGACGGGGATGAAGACAAGGAGGAGGATGAGGAGAAGGAAGAAAGACGGTGTGGGGTTGGCACGAATAGGCGCCCGCCTGTAGCATATGCGTCGGTAGCACCATTTCCTTTTCTTCCTGCGCCATCGTATGTGGTATCCTAGTCGCGGTTAAATGGGGGCTGTGGTGTTGTAATAATGATGTAGATCAAATGTACATGAACACGCGGGCATACCTGCTGCTGCATTTTTTAATCTGGTTGATGATATTCATGCTGGGAATAATATATAGGTTATAGTTGCTGCTGCTTCTTTTCTGTTTATCGTTGATGACTTGAGGGAATCTCAAGACAGCACCGTTATGAAAATATCAAACAAAACAATTCATACGTTGCTCCTCCTCAGTTTCTATTTTAATGTTTTTCGTTGCTCGTTCATATGTTTTTCATGCTGAATCTTTTATGCGAGTTTCGGAACTTTTTCGGCGAGTAGGAAGATTTAATTTTGGGTAAATAACTCTAAGGCCCTTGGTGTTTGGTATTCTTATCTTTCGCATCCCTCTGTTTTCGGAAATAATTTTTTCAACTTCCGTATTTGGTTTTATTATACTCTCGGTGGTTTTATTACACTCTCGGGTTCTTTATTGACGTTATCAGTTATTTTTGTATGTAAAGACTTTTATACCCTTACCTAAAATTTAAAAAAATCACTAAAAAATTCATTTCTCCCCATTCGCCGGAACGGGAGCTGTTCAACGAGCTTCTGGATGCCATCTTCCCCCAACCACAATTGGTACACAATTACACTACCCACAGCAGCAATCCACCCAATCTAGTTCACGAAAAAAATAATTAATTTTTTTTTCATCCATACCCAATCCAATCCAATTACATATTTTTTTTACCCACAGTAGCAATCCAGTTCACAGAATAAATAATTAATTTCTCTCTCATCCTCATATTATCTACTATCATTTTTTGTTTATATATAAATTATAATAAATATATGATAATGATTATTCCATAATTACAACAAGGAAAAAAATTACAATAAAGTAATAAATTTTAGATTATGAACTACTACAAAATTAGATAGAAATTAAGATCTCTTCACTTCATTCATATATTATTTACTATCATTTTTTATTTATATATAAATTACGAGTACGAGTTTTGGTTTGGGAACCACAACTTCTTATTCAAGAGTTTGATTGAATTTATTCAAGTTTTTTTGCGAATGTGGGACATATATCTACAAATTTTTAGTTCATGACTTCTCCAAATTCGAAGTGTAAGAATGTCAAAATTAGGTTTGAAGTCAATAGTCGAGCGAGTTACGAGTACGAGTTTCAATTTGGTAGCCACAATTTCTTATTCCGGAGTCCGATTGAGTTGATTCAAGTTGCTTTGTGAAGTGGGATATATATCTACAACTTTTTTGTTTATGACTTCTCCAAATTCGAAGTGTAAGAATGTCAAAAATATGTTTGAAGTCAATAGTCGAGCGAGTTACGAGTACGAGTTTCATTATTACTTTTATGACTTTTTAGTTTAATTTTCATAATTTTTTTTAGTTTTGCTAAAGATAAAGTATGTTTAGATAATTACAAAAAATATTATCCAAAAAAATATATTTTTAACGAATAATATTATGTCAAGTAGAACTAATAAGTAAAGAGAAAAAAAAGCTCACGTGGCCGTTTGGCCGCTCGCGAGCGACGATCGGCGACGAGCATCGCTCGGCCGATTGTCCTCTTTTCCTTTTCAGTTGTTGTTTTTTTTAATAATAAACAAACCACCCGCGCGAGCGTTTGCTCGCTGCTGCGGGTGGTCTGACATCCCCTACGACCTCGCTGGTTTCCATCGTCGTCTTCGCCAAGAGCCTCACAGTCCTCCAGCTCCAACCATATCGTAAGTCCATCCCGTCCTGTATACTAGGAGGCGAATTGACGACAGCAGCAGGCCAAGAAGCTCCAATCGACGACGGACATGGTGGAGAACGCCGGCGGATTGAACTGGGTTTTTGTCCTCGTCGGCGGAGAACGTCGATTGGAGATCGTCTGGGGTTGGCGAATCGACGAAAATAGCAGGCCAAGAACCTCCAATCGATGACGGATATGGTGGAAAACGCCGGTGGATTCTCTAGAGTGAATTCGGGTTGATTGTTGCTTCGGTTTAAGTCCCATTCAGCAAGGAATCTGTTGACCCTTTAACGAAGTAACTCCGGCAAACACCCAATTCTAATGTTGTAATGGCTTTGTAAGAAGAAGAATGAGACATTGTGATGGCTCGAATCTGTTGATTGTTGCTTTGATTTAGCAGATCTGAAATTTTGATAGTCGTCGGAGGTTGGCTTTCGCAGAGAAGACGATCGGAGTTTATTTTGTTAGAAAAATATTAGTAAAGTATGGTTTAACACGAGTATATAAATCGTAAGCAATATGGAAGTATAGAGTAAGAATATGCTCACGATCACACTTCGAGCTAAGTGTGTAAGACGTCGTCTTCTAAGTACGAATTTCAGATGCAATCCTCGATGAGGCCACAGTTTAACCGTGTGCCCTTAAACTCTTATTACCCGCCTATGTGCTTCAGGCCTCCGTGGGTAAGAGAGTTCCCAAGGTACAACGCCCAACCTCGTGTACAAGAGGAAGCACTTCCGTACACCTTTCGAACCTTTCAAGCCTTAGAACTCCGACACAATGAAAGTGAGAAATGCTATGCTATGGAGGGAGAAGTAGAGAGCTCAAGGAAGAGTGAGAGCTGGGATGATTTGGAATGAGAGAGGAGGGCTCCTTTTATAGGTAGCTAAGGACCTCCTACCTCCAAATTCGTAATCAATGGCAGCCATGAATACCCCTCATAACTTTGCTGTTACAAGAGCTATGATTACCCCTCATTTATATTGGCTGTTACCTCTGAATTCAAATCCCACATTTTTGAATTCAAAGAGACAATTTCTGGAAGGAGAAGAAGGATCCAGAAGATGGGCTTGTCCAAGCTTAAGCCCAACAGACTTAGAGCCCAGAATCGCTTCAACAGGTCCGGCCCAGTTCTAAAAAGATAAGGCCCTGGAACCTGGAACAATTTCCACAATCCCGCACCCGCACCCACACTCGCACCCGCGCCCGGACTCGGGCCGGACAGACGGAAGGCGCGACAGACAGGGAGGGGCGTGCGCGTGCGTGCGTTCCGTGCCGAGCCGAACCTGGCCGGACGGACGGACGGACGGACGACGCGAGGGGCCTCTCCCTTCTCCACCAGTTTGCCCATGCTAGACTTCTAGTCCCTTATAAACATGTCTCAGCATGGTGCGCTAACCAATGTGGGATTGTGCTTATTTTTAATAACAACCATACCACTTTAAAGCCAATTTTCATTCACCTCGAGAATTGGATTTTCGCAAGTGTTATATATCGTTACGAAGCTCTATCAACGAGCTTCGTATTGATCTCACAAACACCCAAAATCAATTGGAGTGACCTTCGATTAAATTAGCTCAAAGTTGCCTACTAATTACTTAGTTATTATATTTAATTAGGATTCTCTCTCTAATTAAATATTTGGGCCAAAGCCCAATACACTCACTTGTATTGGGCCATCTCTTCCTTGGTTAATAAACCAATTCTTCAACAATCCCCCACATGAATGCAAATTGGCTTATATATGATATGAGCCTACCAATGCTACATGCAACTTAGAGTTCTGTGAGAATTTGTTGCATCAGGAAAGGTGGTTGAAAGCCTTGAACCTTCCTTAGTGAAATACCTTCGGATATACTTGCCAACCAGTGGACGCGATGCCTTGAACTGTTCGGCATTTCATGTATACCAAGACAAAGGTACTCACACAACTCCTTCTCAAACCACTACTTGGTTCTTTCGTTGTTGTCCATTTTGGCCCTGGACTGCCTTGGAAACTTCATCGAATGCTCTAGAGATTTAGCCCTTAACTCATCTCATAGAAGCGGCCCCTTCACATTCGATATAGGTGATCTCTTATAAGGAGTATCCTGCCATACCCCACTTATATATATACTCAAAGTATAAGGATCATTAAAAGTTTAAAGCTTAACCTTCACATGGACAGGTCTATCACTCTTCCATCATAGGAATAGGCAAGGAACTCAATTTCCCGAGTGCTTTGTTCGACCCTAGCCTCACGATTCGGTTGTCCCTTTGAACCTGCAGATCAGGATTTACGATCCAGGTTGGGTTGCCAGCATAGGTTTAGGTCATTTCGTGGACTTTAATCCCATTCCCCTCGATGATACCTCAACTTGGTCTCTCGTTAGACCCTTAGTTAATGGATCTGCGATGTTCTCTTTTGACTTTACATAGTCTAAAGATATCACACCCGTTCTCAATAACGTTCTCACAGATTTATGTCTACAACGTATGTGTCTAGACTTTCCATTATACACATTATTTTGTGCTCTTCCAATAGCTGATTGACTATCACAGTGCACGCTAATGGGAGGCACTGGTTTTGACAACATCGGGATGTCCTCCAAGAAACTTCGGAGCCAATCTGCCTCTTCAGCTGCTAGATCCAACGCTATGAATTCTGATTTCATAGTTGATCTAGCAATGCAAGTTTGTTTGCATGATCTCCACGAGACCGCTGCTCCTCCAAATGTGAATATGTATCCGCTAGTGGATTTTATATTCTTGAAGTCCGAGATCCAGTTCGCGTCTGAATACCCTTCCAGAACGGCTGGATGTCTCGTATAGTGTAATTCATAGTTAGCAGTGTACTTTAGATATCTAAGGACTCTAACTATCGCTTTCCAATGTTCATAATTGGGATTACTCGTATATCTCGATAATCTGTTAACCGAGTTTGCAATATCTGGTCTAGTACAGTCCATGAGGTACATTAGACTGCCTATAAATCTAGAATATTCTAGTTGTCTCACACTCTCTCCGCGATTCTTGCAGAGACTCGACACCACTTCTATAGGAGTTCTCGCAATTACATTGCTATCCTTATCAAATTTGTCAAGTATCTTTTCGACATAGTAACCTTGGGAAAGCGCGTAACCTTCTGAAGTCTTGGTAATTTTCATCCCAAGTATTACATCAGCTTGTCCCAAGTCTTTCATGTCAAAATTTTGTGACAACATTTTCTTGGTAATTTTGATATTATCATTATTACCCACGATCAACATGTCATCTACGTAGAGACAAACTATCACATAGTCGTTATCATCTCCTTTCACGTAGACACATTTATCACATTGGTTTATCTGAAATCCGTTAGATAGCATTACACTATCAAACTTTTCATGTCATTGTTTAGGTGCTTGTTTTAGTCCATACAAGAATTTTACAAGTTTACACACCTTATGTTCTTTACCTGGAACCACAAACCCTTCGGGTTGCTCCATGTAAATCTCCTCTTCCAAATCTCCATTAAGGAAGGCCGTCTTCACATCCATTTGATAGATCTCTAGGTTAAACAAAGACGCCAAGGCTATGACTAACCTAATAGACATTTTCCTGGAGACAGGAGCATATGTGTCAAAATAATCAACACCCGCAGTTTGCTTGTAGCCTTTAACAACAAGTCTCGCCTTGTACTTATCCAATGTACCATCAGGCTTCATCTTCTTTTTGAAGATCCACTTGTAGCCCAGTGGTTTACTACCCGGAGGTAGATCTACTAGTTCCCAAGTGTGATTATGTAAGATAGACTCTATCTCACTATTCACCGCTTCCTTCCAAAGAGCAGAGTCTGTAGAAGACATTGCTTCTTTGTAGGTTACTGGATCCTTTTCTAACAGATATGTTAGGAAATCTGATCCGAAAGACTTTTCTTTTCTAGCCCTTTTCCCACACCTAGGCTCTTCAACTTCATCTTGAGGTTCCTCTCCCCCCACATTGCTTCCACTTTGGTCAACTTGACGGTCAACACCAGTTCGAGCTTTGTGAGGAAAGGTTTCCTCAAAGAATGAAGCATCCCTAGCTTCTATGATAGTATTTACGTGGATATCAGAGTTATCTGACTTGTGTACCAAGAATCAATATGCAGCATTATCTTGTGCATAACCGATAAACACATAATCCACCGTCTTGGGTCCTATCCTTGTCCTTTTAGGAGGTGGGATCGAAACCTTAGCAAGACATCCCCAACCCCTTAGGAACTTATAACTAGGCGCATGACCTTTCCATAATTCGTAAGGTGTTTTAGCCAACTTTTTATGTGGTACCCTGTTGAGCACATAGTTGGCCGAGAGCACCGCTTCCCCCCACAAATTCCTTGGTAATCCGGAACTAATAAGCATCGCATTCATCATTTCCTTAAGCGTCCTATTCTTCCTTTCCGCAATTCCATTTTGCTCGGGAGAATAAGGCGACGTGGTTTGATGAACGATTCCATTCTCGGCACAAACTTGTGCAAATGGAGATTCATATTCACCACCTCGGTCACTTCGAAGATTTTTGATCTTGTTGCCAAGTTGGTTCTCAACTTCATTCTTATAATGAATGAACATGTCTATTGCTTCGTCTTTACTTCTCATCAAGTAGACATAGCAATACCACGTACAATCGTCGATAAAAGTTATAAAATAATTTTTACCGCCACGCATTTGTACGTATTTTAAATCACATACGTCGGTGTGGATTAAACCCAACGGTTCTGTGCCTCGCTCAATCGAGTGGGAAGATGCTTTGGCGTACTTGGCCTCAACACAAGTCTCGCACTTATGTTTGTGATTGATGTTAAACTTTGGTAGTAGGTTAAGTGATATTACCCTTTGTAAAGACTTATAGTTCACATGACCTAGTCTACCATACCATAAATATAACGAATCCCGAGAATAAGCAATCTTCACTTTCTCATTGGCCTTATCGGCAACATTCATTACATTATTGCTCGTGCTAGCCTTATTGGCGGCACCCACATTAATCTTATCACTAGACTTTGCCTTCGGAGCTAAAGTCATTACACTCATCTTAAAAAGATTGTTGGTCAAGTAGCCCTTGCCAACGAACATCCCTCCCTTGGACATGATGACCTTGTCAGACTCAAACACGAGCCGGAAGCCCCTCTTATTGAGCACCACTCCGGAGATGAGATTCTTCCGTATCTCGGGCACATGCAGCATATCGATCAAGGTGAGCTCCTTGCCCGAGGTCATCTTCAGCATGACCGTCCCTTTGCCTTCAACCTTCGAGACTGCAGAATTTCCCATGTAGCAGTTCTCATCATCGACCGGTTGATAGGTCTTGAACATCCATTTGTTGGCATAAATGTGGCGGGTAGCCCCCGTGTCCACCCACCATTCCTTCGAGTTCCCACCCACGAGGTTCACCTCGGACACAACGGCCGTGAGGTGCATCTCATCGAGGTCGGAGTTCAAGCTAGCCTCCACAATGTTAGCATTGGCGGGCTTCTTCTTCTTGCCCTTGCTTGGTCCTGCCATCTTCTTACCCTCCGTGGCTAGACGTTTGTAGCAATCTTTGGCACGATGGCCGGTCTTGTTGCAAACAAAGTAGGCACCAGTAAAGCTCTTATTCTGAGCATCTCCCTTGGAATCATTTGAGCGTTTCCGCTTGTTCCCACGGGAGCTCCCCCCAGTCTCGACCACATTGGCCTTAGCAACCATGCCACTTGGTTTCTTATCAACCTTTCGGTTGTCTTGCTCGATGCGCAACCTTCGGATAAGGTCCTCGAGAGTCATCTTCTTCCTCTTGTGCTTGAGGTACATCTTGAAGTCCTTCCAAGATGGTGATAATTTCTCAATTACCATCGCCACTTGGAGGGCATCATTGATGGTCATTTCCTCTGTTGCAAGATCATGAAAGATCAATTGCAACTCTTCGCATTGTTCCACAACGCTCTTTCCATCGACCATCCGATAGTCATGGAAGCGCCCGGCCACAAATTTCTTTGCACCGGCGTCGTCAACTTTATATTTCTGCTCCAACGATTCCCAAAGATCCTTAGACGTTTCTTTGGTATAGTAGACGCCGTAAAGCGAATCGTCGAGAGAACCCAATATATAGTTGCGACATAGGTAATCTTCATGTACCCATGCGCTGTGGATCGCAGTTTGATGCGGATCACTCACATTCTCTTTGGGTTTCTCTTCCTTGACATACCGGCTAAAGTTCAAGGCGATCAAGTAGAACAACATTTTTTGTTGCCATCTCTTGAAATTTCCACTCTTGAACTTTTTTGGTTTCTCAAGATGAGAGTACGGCAGTGGCATTGGGTGTCTATGACCCAGCATCACGGCCTCAGCGCCGCTAGCCCTCACAACAGGAACCTCCTCGTTCAAGTTGTCATTCGTGGTGTTCGTCGCACTGGAGTTGTTGATCTCGTGTGGGGGAGAGTTGTTATCAGCCATGATGATCTATATTTCAAATATAAAATTTAGTGAGTAAACGACAATTTCCACACAATGGATAAATCCATAAATTATTTGTTCCGAGAACCGTAACAGCTGAGATTATAAAGCTGTTTTAATTACGCGAACTGTATTCAATTATAAAAACGGTTACGCAAAGTAGATGAAACAAGCACCCTTCAAAATATCACAGTAATTTTTGAGCTTTACTTAACAACAGGAGTAAAGAGACACTAATTAATTAGACTTTAGTAAACGCTTTTGCTAAATAAACCTTACTGTAAAAACGTATTGCTAGCGACTTTAATAGGTTACGAATATAATCGGAAAACCCATTAAAACATGAACGGAAGCAAAAAACAAACGTGGGAAAAATAAAATAAAATTGGTGAATTTTATAATTATTATTATTATTATTTTATCCCTTCACAGAAGCACTCACGCATCAACTTCTTCTTTTAAATAATTATGTTAAGTGTCACACTGATGACCGATGATTTCGAACAACAGTAATAATAAGCATACGAATTGCAAACCAGTATACTAATATTTTAGATAATAAGAGTTTAAGATTGTTGGAAAAATATTAGTAAAGTATGGTTTAACACGAGTATATAAATCGTAAGCAATATGGAAGTATAGAGTAAGAATATGCTCACGATCACACTTCGAGCTAAGTGTGTAAGACGTCGTCTTCCAAGTACGAACTTCGAATGCAATCCTGGACGAGGCCACAGTTTAACCGTGTGCCCTTAAACTCTTATTACCCGCCTATGTGCTTCAGGCCTCCGTGGGTAAGAGAGTTCCCAAGGTACAACGCCCAACCTCGTGTACAAGAGGAAGCACTTCCGTACACCTTTCGAACCTTTCAAGCCTTAGAACTCCGACACGATGAAAGTGAGAATTGCTTTGCTATGGAGGGAGAAGTAGAGAGCTCAAAGAAGAGTGAGAGTTGGGATGATTTGGAATGAGGGAGGAGGGCTCCTTTTATAGGTAGCCAAGGACCTCCTTCCTCCAAATCCGTAATCAATGGCAGCCATGAATACCCCTCATAACTTTGCTGTTACAAGAGCCATGATTACCCCTCATTTATATTGGCTGTTACCTCTGAATTCAAATCCCACGTTTTTGAATTCAAAGAGACACTTTCTGGAAGGAGAAGAAGGATCCAGAAGATGGGCTTGTCCAAGCTTAAGCCCAACAGACTTAGAGCCCAGAATCGCTTCAACAGGTCCGGCCCAGTTCTAAAAAGATAAGGCCCTGGAACCTGGAACAATTCCCACAATCCCGCGCCCGCGCTGGCCCGGCTCGGGACGGGGCGGGGCGCGCGCGTGCCGAGCCGAGCCGGGCCGGACGGACGGCGCGAGGGACCTCTCCCTTCTCCACCAGTTTGCCCATGCTAGACTTCTAGTCCCTTATAAACTTGTCTCAGCATGGTGCGCTAACCAATGTGGGATTGTGCTTATTTTTAATAACAACCATACCACTTTAAAGCCAATTTTCATTCACCCCGAGAATTGGATTTTCGCGTTACGAAGCTCTATCAACGAGCTTCGTATTGATCTCACAAACACCCAAAATCAATTGGAGTGACCTTCGATTAAATTAGCTCAAAGTTGCCCACTAATTACTTAGTTATTATATTTAATTAGGATTCTCCCTCTAATTAAATATTTGGGCCAAAGCTCAATACACTCACTTGTATTGGGCCATCTCTTCCTTGGTTAATAAACCAATTCTCCAACATATTTTTTTGTTGAGAAGATGATTGGAAAAGCCTTTGGTCTGTGGGAGGATCAGACGATTACAAGTTTGAGCATAAAAGTTATTTCAAAGATAAAATAATAAAATAATTGATGATACCATCGAGATATTTGAGCGTATAATAAAACCAAACACGAAAATAAAAAAATCATTTTTAAAAAAGTGGATGAACGGTAGGGTAACCACCTGAGTGTAATTCACCCTTTTATTTTTATATTTTGTGATTTAAAATATATAAAATCAGTGATAAGATCAAAGAGAGTCTCGCTAAAATTTCAAAATAATTTTTTATCGCTAGTTTCAAAAACAAAATATCCAAATTACGGAACTTGAGTTCAGTAATAACTAATAAGAAAATCAAAACCTATGCTGAAAGTGAGCAGAACTAGGTTTGCTTGGTTGAGAGAGAAGAGAAGCCATCCTGACAATCGTTGACCAAAAATAGCATCTTCCTTCCAACTCAAAGAAGAGCTGAGGAAGAGGAGAAATGGCAGTGGCGCCCTGCACCGGCGGCCTCAACCCTTTCCCATCTTCTTCTTCTTCTCGCTGCTCCCGTCGTCCCTTTCCCATCGTAAGATTGAATTTGTTTGGTCAAGTTTGTCTTATACTAATGAGATTTAATGAATTTGTTTTGTTTATTTGGTGAAGAGGTGTAATAATGTGTTGGATTTTGGCAATGGAAAGCCCAATTCCTCCTCCTCCTCCTGCTCTACTCGAAGCAGCAGCGCCGACCCCACTCCTGCTGCTCCATTCTTGTTGGCTTCTTCCTCAACCTCCTTCTCCTTCCCCTTCCATCCCGTTCCTCCCGATACCAGGCTCCGCATCTTCTCCGGTACTGCCAACCCTGCTCTTTCTCAGGTACCTACCCCCACTATACCCCTTTTCATGGATGGATGGATGGATAGATAGATAGATGGCTAATGCATATCGACCGACCCCCTCTACTCTAGGAAATCGCTTGCTATATGGGTTTAGAGCTCGGCAAGATTAAGATTAAGAGGTTTGCTGATGGCGAGATCTATGTCCAACTTCAAGAGAGTGTCCGAGGCTGCGATGTTTATCTCGTCCAACCCACCTGCCCTCCCGCCAATGAGAATCTCATGGAACTCCTTATCATGATTGATGCTTGTCGCAGGGCCTCCGCCAAAAATATTACTGCTGTTATTCCATATTTTGGCTACGCCCGCGCGGATCGCAAGGTACACCACCACCACCTTTCCAATTGATTGACCAAACTTGTCTATCCTCATGTCTTTTCCAATCCACCAGACTCAGGGTCGTGAATCCATTGCTGCCAAACTTGTTGCCAACTTGATCACTGAAGCTGGTGCCAATCGAGTCCTTGCTTGTGATCTCCATTCTGGGCAGTCCATGGGTTATTTTGACATTCCAGTGGATCATGTTTATGGCCAGGTAGTGTGATTATACTCCATTCGGTACTTTTTTTTTATTTGTCATTGATGTGCTAGAAACTTGGTAGAACTTCGTTACAGTTTACTTCCTTTCCTAAAAAAATATCAGATATGGGTGCCAGTATAGCATCCGGTCCCAAAGCACATCGTTTTACCTTGGAATTTGTTCGAAGCACGCCATTACACTGCACTCAAGCTTTGTTGGATCATTGAAGATTCCACTTGTCTTCAACTTTTAATATCTTCCTATTTCCTTCATGTTGCCAGCCTGTTATCCTTGATTACCTAGCTAGCAAGACAATATGCTCGGATGATCTGGTGGTGGTATCCCCTGATGTCGGAGGTGTAGCTAGAGCACGTGCTTTTGCCAAGAAGCTATCAGATGCTCCTTTGGCAATTGTTGATAAAAGGCGCCACGGTCACAATGTCGCTGAGGTAATTTACCTACAAATTGAATTGATGCACCTTTATAGATTAGACAGGTACACGGAAATCTTTGTGGCATTTTTTTTAAGGAAACAGAGTCAGTTCCCCTTTGCTCCTAGCAAATAAGTTCCATTGCTTGATGACAATCCACTATAAGAACCTTGTGCTCCAGAGATATCTGTCCATACACTAATACGTCCGCAAGACACTTGTTCTTTACCTGCACTGAATGTTTGAATTTAGGTCATGAACCTGATTGGGGATGTGAGGGGAAAAGTTGCAGTGATGGTGGATGACATGATTGACACGGCCGGTGAGTCTTCCACTTAGAATTCAATAATCTGTTGAATGATATGTGGTTCACGTACTAATATGTATGGTTGTACAATGAGAGTAAGACTATAAGACCATGCTCAATTTTTGACTTGTACTTGACAAGGTTCCCGAGCTCAATGTTTAACCCTAAACCACCATCACACCCATTCTGTCTAAAAAAATTGTAAAACAAACCAACCTAAACTCAATATCCTTGAATGCTGCAGCTCCGGAATCTCGTGAATTATAAAAATTGTCAGTTCATCTAGTTGTGAGCCTGAGAACAACTGGCTTTTGTGATCTTTTTTCCGTTTTGCTTCTAGAAATTTATTCTGGTTCAGAGTACCATAACTTTTTGTGATTTAACATGAATGGTTATTGATCTCTAATGATTTTTATTATGTGTGATTGATTTTCATAACAAGGGTATGGATTTTAACAGTGAGAGTGCAATACATTGCTTGATCGATCCTACTTGCTTTTTTTTTCCAGGAACAATAAGTAAAGGTGCAGCTCTATTGCATCAAGAAGGTGCAAGAGAGGTCTATGCATGTAGCACACATGCTGTTTTCAGGTCCTACTAACTTTCTGAGCAAATGCTCTTCTGCTTCTTCCTTTTGTTAGTAGCAGCATATCAATAGATTAAGAAACTCTTTGGTTGGTATGTGAAGTTAAAATGATCGATTGCCAATGGGAGAATCTGATAAGTGATTATTACAAACTCCAGAGTCCAGACTTGAGATAAACTTGGGTAAGAAGTTTGACAGTGTCTCAGAGTAGATTAACCATCGTGGCTTTACGCATCTTTTGGACGGTAATTCCAACAACAAAATTTGGGAACAGTCTTATCATGCTAATCATTACTGACTTTTACCTCTCTTCTTCGTGCAGTCCCCCGGCAATAGAGAGGTTATCAAGTGGGTTATTTCAAGAAGTGATAATAACCAACACGATCCCTGTTTTGGAGAAGAACTACTTTCCTCAACTCACTGTCCTGTCTGTTGCAAATCTCCTGGGTGAAACAATTTGGCGTGTTCATGACGACTGCTCAGTAAGTCGCATTTTTTATGAAATTAAAGTTAGACCATTCTTTGATGTTAGCCTGAACACTATATAATAATTGTCGAGTAACATATGTTCAACCAAAGAAAAAAGTGTCAATTTTTTCGAAGTGGAGATATTGGGATTCTTAATATAAAAGCTGGCACCGAAGTATTCCATGTCAGATATTGCAATGGGTCATACTCCCTTTCTCCAGTATGAGAAACTGACCCCAACGAGTATAAGGTACGAACAACGTTAGCTTACTATTTGAATGTTTGAATTGTCATTGACAGGGTGGCTTTGAGCCTTATTCCAGCTTGGGTATCGACTGATGAGTCTAGAGGGTGCATTCGACTGATGGTGCGTCCCCGAAACTTTATCTTGACAGATGATGTTGCTTGGATTTTGTAAGCAGAAATAGACATAGCAAGTGTTGACGGGAATATAATTGGTAGCTTAAATTGGAGGCTCTCGTTGATGTTCCAAAGAGAGGACGTATGTATATTGATTGTAGTGACTATTTCCATGTGTGCAATAATAGTAGTTCACCACGTTGATTTCTACATGTAGTGTAGTGTAGTGTAGTGTTGGTTGAGCAGAACAACTAAAAAATGGGAGATAGCTGTGTGGCGTGATGGGCCTGGCAGGCTTATATCTAGAGTCTTAAATGATATTGTTTCCATGTGGCCCATTTCACATCTTGGAAGTATGGTCATTGTTGTATCTACCAGATATAAAGGAGGCCAAACTAAAGGTCATACAGTTGGCCATTCTTTACAGTTGGCCATTCTTTTGACTGCCCAACACTTTCCTAGCTCGAGAACACTTTCTTAGCTCGAGAACATTTGTCTAAACGGCTTGCAAGCTTGCCCATATATTTTTGTGCGATCAGACCCCCAAATTGACCGGGAACTTGAGCTTCTTGTTAAGGATTTAACTTTTAAGAAGATTCTTAGAATGCCTACCCTGTTGTACTATCAATCTCATTCCAAGGTTTAACAATTCAGTTGCAGATTAGATTAGTAGATATGTTAGACTTTCTTTTGTTCCGTTGAATTGGATATCTTCACCTCTTGGAACTCAATATATTTCACTTTTTCGGATTTGCTAACTTAATGCAAGTAATTTTTACTTTATTCTTAAAAAAGATATGAAGGAGATCATAACCTTAAAAAACAAAAGATATGAACGAACTCATCCAAAACCAATGAAATTTTCACCAAACAGTACTTGTTTTAATGGTATAAGACTAGGTACACCCGTGCTCCCGAGAGCGGGCCGGGGTGCTAGAAGACACAGGAAAATTAAAAAAAAGGAAAAGTGGGGCGAGGTCCAGCCTCGGGGAGCCGACAGGCCTGACACGCGGCCTCGGCCTCGGCCCCCAATATTTTATATTATATTATTATTTTGCTTTTCAATCTACTTTAGTTACACTTGGCACAATCTTATTCGTATAAATAGATTTTTTCGGATATGATTTGTGTGGTTATAAAAATTAAAGTTATCTTTAACAAAACTAAAAATAAATAATATGCAATTATATATTTTTTAAATCTCTATAAATAGAGTCCAATGTTAACATATTTTCATACACAAATCTAAAATTCTCTCTTCTTTCACTACATAATATCTTCTTTAATTACCTAATCTCTTTCATATTATTTCTACTATGGATCTGAATGATCATAATTCTCCAAATTATCAACCATTCGGATTTTATGATCCTTAATCTTATCTAAATTCTGGAGAGTATCCGAACTCAAGAGGCTGCTAAAAAAGATGTGGAGCGAGCATTTGGAGTTCTACAAGCTCATTTTGCATTCATTCGACGTCCATGTCTTCTTTGGGACAAGGATTTAATAGGAAGAAATATGATGACTTGTATCATATTGCACAATATGATAGTGGAGGATGAACGAGACACATATCTCCATTATTATGATCTGGCAGAATTCGTTAATGTAGACCTAGAATAACAAAAGATGAAGAAGACGAAGAGGACAATGAAGAACCTTTTCAGTTTTCTACTGAACGCATCAGAAACCTATCCACATATATGGCTGCTAGGGAACAGATTCGCAATAGAGAAGCTCATAACGCTCTTAAAAGTGATTTGATTGAGTATATTTGGCAAAAATTTGACAATTGTACTTAATTATGTAATTTGCATCTTTCGTATTTGTAATTTATCATTTAAGCATCCATTTATAGTTTGATTTATTTCTTTCTAATTTTGTATTGCAACTTTTGTAATCTTAATTTTGTTACTTTATTATTATTTTTTCTTGTTATAATTACGAAATATTCATTGTCATATATTTATTATAATTTATATATAAATAAAAAAATGATAATAGATAATATGTGGATGAGAGAGAAATTAATTATTGATTTTGTGGCCTAGGTTGGGATGGGTTGCGGGTGTGGGTAGTCTAAGGAAAGCATGGGGAGTGGAGTGACGAGCGTTTAGACCTGACCATTGTTCGAATCGAATCAACTGCGTTTGAATTTGAATTTATCAAAATCTTGAACCATATTCTTCGAATCGAATACGAATTATGAACTGTGAAATTCAAATTGATTCTTTAATTTCTTTAGTGTTAGCGTTACTGAAAATTGGGGGACATTTTTTTTAAAGAGAGAGGTGCGAGTCTCAAAATTACTGATTATTTTGGAAGGGACGCGGATTGATGACGTGGATGATTTGTTCCGTTAGAATTTTGGGGTAAATATCAATGGTTAATATTACATAAGGATAGTTCGACTTTGGGTATATATGGTGGATAAATTTTAAATTTTCAATTCCCTTTGCTTTTCCACTGTGTGTGTGTGTGTGTGTGTGTGTGTGTGTGTGTGTGTGTGTGTGTGTGTGTGTGTGTGTGTGTGTGTGTGTGTGTGTGTGTGTGTGTGTGTGTGTGTGTGTGTGTGTGTGTGTGTGTGTGTGTGTGTGTGTGTGGATGAACTCGGCACAAATCGAATTCATCAGTTCGACAAATGTTAAAAATCTTAAATCGTATTCAATTTGTCTCAGGACGAATTGGATTGAATTTTTCACGGATATCAATTTTAACAATGGCCAGGTATACCAACATTCAAATCTTGATCACTACTAAATTGACTTATAATAAACCTATAAGAATCGAGAAACTAAAGTGAGAACTTTATAAAATTTGGGGGAGCAAAGGGTAATTTTTTATAATTAGGGTAACTTGGGACGGATTAGAGTTTTTAGCCTCAAAGCCTATATAAATACGCATATAGGCCATCCATTCTGTCAGCCTAAATAACACCCACGGATTTCCTCTCATTGTGAAGGTGAGGAGCAAAATCTGACTCTGGAGGAGGTGCCAAGAGAGGACGAGACCATGCGGGAATCGTTGTACGAGGAGGGTAAGTTACTAGCACTGTTCTTTCCACGTAAACTCGATTTCAAGTGATTCATGTTATAAGTCACGTGTTTGCCTCTCAAACAAAATGTGGAGAAGACGAATCTGTGAGGGGACGAGTCGGATTCGAGGGGGTCTCGGACAGATCGTTGGATTAGGTTCGTGAAGGTTTAAGGAGTTAGGAGCAACGTCATGTAAGTGGAATTTGTGGTTACCTCATAAATCGAGGAGTTTAGGTTTCCTGAGACAGCCCTTGTCTCAGTCTGAGGCACGTATAGTTCGAGTTTGGAGTCTGGCTTAAGTCAATCTCTGTACTACTAATGAGTTCATTTCTGTGCTATGTTTCCTGATCTGTATGGATACTTTTGATTTTTCGTAGTTCCTGATCTGTGTTGTTTTGAAACCGTAATTCTTATGTCCGAATTCGAATTGTGTTCGAGATCTTAATTCTGATTATGATAAGTCTGATATGTGTATGATATGTCCTGATCCCTTTTGATCTGTTTAGTTAGCTAGGTAGTCGGTTAGGGGATTCATATGTCCTATTTTGTTTAGTCGGTTAGGATAGTCGGTTAGGGATTCATATGTTCTGCACAAATAATAAAGGCCGTCGAACTTCCAATTTTTAGTAATTATTTGGATTTAAAAAAAAATATTTGAATCTTTATGAATGTTTCGGATTTTTGGATAATCGTTCTATTTTAAAATAAAATCTGATACTTTTCGGACTAATTAATACCTAGGACAATTTATCATTCTTATTTTCGGATCATCACAAAACCAACGAATTTTTGTATGCGAGTGACTAGTGAACACTGTATCAAATTACATTAACCCTTTTGGCCCATATTTTTTTCCAAATCACACTTGTGATTTATCCTTAACCACAAAGGTGTTTAGGTGTTTTGGATTGGGAAGAGAGAGTGGTAGATAAGAGTGAAGAGAAAACATCCGCTGCATCTACATTATCGCTGCACCCTAGTTGGCGGGAACGACGACCGCCCTATAATAACACATGACAAAAACCTAGCAATTGAATTAAATCCCCCGCCCCCAATTTAACCCTTGGTAGTACCCAGAGGGACAGGGAGAGAGACTCAGAAGAGAGAGGGGGGATTTTTTATTATTATTCGAGTGAAGAAAGATCCCTCTCCTGCTTGGAAAATAGGAATAGGAATGGTGAGAGAGGAGGAGGAGGAGATGCGAGGGGAGATGGAGGAGCGGCTGATTAACGAGGAGTACAAGATATGGAAGAAGAACACTCCGTTCCTGTACGACCTAGTCATCACCCACGCCCTCGAGTGGCCCTCCCTCACCGTCGAGTGGCTCCCCGACCGCGACGAGCCCTCCGGCAAGGACTACTCCGTCCAGAAGATGATACTGGGGACCCACACCTCCGAGAACGAGCCCAACTACCTCATGCTCGCCCAGGTCCACCTCCCCCTCCCCGACTCCGAGACCGACTCCCGCCTCTACGACCACCAACACGGTAACCTAGGCGGCTTCGGTGCCTCCAACGGCAAGGTCCCAACGTTTTCATCAATTCTATTATTACATTTTTTTATTTAAAAAGTTCCCTCCTTTTTCCAATTCCCTCCCTCCCTCAACAGCTCCTTGTGTTTGTGGTGCTTAGGTCCAAATCATCCAGCAAATCAACCACGAGGGCGAGGTCAACCGCGCCCGCTACATGCCTCAGAACCCCTTCGTCATCGCCACCAAGACCGTCAGCGCCGAAGTCTACGTCTTCGACTACAGCAAGCACCCCTCCAAGCCCCCCATTGACGGTGCCTGCTGCCCCGATCTCCGCCTCCGCGGCCACAGCACCGAGGGCTACGGCCTCTCCTGGAGCAATTTTAAGCAGGGCCATCTCCTCAGCGGCTCCGACGACGCCCAGATTTGCCTCTGGGACATCAATGCCACCCCCAAGAACAAGGCCCTTGACGCTATGCAGATCTACAAGGTTCTGCTGAAAAAGAAGAAAAAAAACTTGACTCTTAGATTCCATTCTCCCACTTTTCGACTGTGCTCTGAACTTGTCGTGTTCTGTTGTACCAGGTTCACGAGGGTGTCGTGGAGGATGTCGCATGGCATCTGAGGCATGAGCACTTGTTTGGTTCGGTAGGGGATGATCAATACCTTCTTATATGGGACACCCGAACTTCATCGACCTCCAAGCCTGCCCAATCCGTCGTTGCTCACCAGAGCGAGGTACTACAATATGCATCTTGGTTCAAGTCGCATTAATTATAGCTAATAAAGCTCTCAAACTTTGCCAAGGCTTGTGAAACGGTAGCATTTTGTACTTAAAGCTGTTGGATGTGGGCTAGTTGTTTGGTGATGATCCTCAGGGATAACATCAGAATGTTATGTTGCGACATCATATTCTTCGGGGGAGTTGAACCACCTGAGTTTGTGAATGGCTGACTGTTGGTATTTTCTTCTGCTCCCTTGTCGTAGGTCAATTGTTTGGCGTTTAATCCCTTCAATGAATGGGTTGTGGCAACCGGGTCCACTGATAAGACTGTCAAGTTATTTGATCTACGCAAGATCAGCTGTGCTCTTCACACGTTTGATTGCCACAAGTGAGTGCATTCCTTCTTGGCCATTTCTTTAACTTTGGTGTGGTTGCGAGTGAGTTTGGGCTGTATCTAGACATGTGCAAAATGATCAGTTTATTTGGCCTGACTTCTCATATTTACTTGATCTTGATGGTAATGCAGGGAGGAGGTATTCCAGGTCGGGTGGAACCCCAAAAATGAAACTATCTTAGCCTCGTGTTGCCTTGGTAGAAGGCTCATGGTTTGGGATCTGAGCAGGTTTGTTTTGGTTCTGGACTTGTTTTCTTTTGACATGATTGGACTTGTAGAGGTTGGCAAGCAAGTATAACTGCTGCTGCAAGTGTTTTCTTTCCTGAAACAATTTGAGGGTTTCATACACAGGATTGATGAGGAACAGACGCCGGAGGATGCAGAGGATGGTCCACCAGAATTGCTCTTCATCCATGGGGGCCATACCAGCAAGATATCAGACTTTTCATGGAACCCTTGCGAGGATTGGGTTGTTGCTAGTGTTGCTGAGGACAACATTCTGCAGATCTGGCAGATGGCTGAGAATATTTACCATGATGAAGATGATATACCTGGGGATGAATCCATGAAAGCTTCTTAGTTTGTTCTGTTGACTTGAAAAGGGAACCATTTTAGGGAATGGGGCATTTAATTGTATCCTTGATCTGATAACATCTGTTGCCAGCCAGTGTAGGTGTAGGTGTTGTTGAATGGCTTTCCCTTTGGATGTAGTAAACACAATCTCTGTTAAGAACGGAACCAGTATTTATTCCATTTAACTTTCTTTTGGTGTTAATTTATTCCATTTAACTGTACTATGGTGTAGGGTTTGCTTTGTTAATTCCATAGTGCAAGGTCAAGAGAAGTCTTACAAGTAGTAAAAAAGATTATTATTTTACTTCCCAAACAGAAAAGGGCCTTCTTCTTCTTCTTCTTCTTCTGAGATTGAGTTTGGTTTCAGCTTAATTAAAAGTCTTTTTTTCTGTTTCTTGTCTCTCAGGGAGGGAAGACAGAGACTTGCTTGTGACCCCAATCAGGTCAGGTCCCGCGTGTGTGTGTCTTATTGTTGTGTGTGCCTTTTCTCTGTCTGTGTGTCCCTTGCTTCAAACCTCTTTTGAGTGATATTTATCAACTCAAGTTGTTACAGTTTAGGCTTTGTAATTAATATAGTCTGAACTCGGTGACCCGCTTCGTCCTTGGGTTGAATTTGAATATGCTTTGCTAGATTAGATGAGCGTCTATAATATTGCGTTTGGGAAAGATGACCGAATACCATCTCGGGGCAAAACGGAAATTAACCCAGATGAATGCCATCTCCCGATGATCTAATTAATACCATAACCATCCTTTTCGGGGTTCAGTCTCCCGCCACGTAGATGAGATTGAGAATGAGATGCTATTCATTCACAGTATGGCGATGAGAACTGATTCCCTTTCTTTATTAAAATACAAGTTTCAACAGATATTATTGTGCCTCATTGGAAGAATGCTTAGGCTATGCCATCTATATTCCTTCCTCTCTCCACTGGTTTATAATAATAACCAGCTTTCTTTAGATTTATATTTAGCTGATTGACGATGGCTGATTTGATAAGTTGTTGATGGTGTGTGATCTGGCAGAGTACTCTTTGATCAGTCTTGAAAAGAATGATTCCTCTCTCTGCAGCAATCTTTTTGGTGTGTCAAACTCAGCAATCCGCCCTGCACGTCATCGGTAACTTCTGTTAATGCATCAAAAGGTTTGGTAGGTAGGTGTTGTGTGTAATTGTTGATTAGATTTTGACTCACCATCGCTGAGGACCAGTACAAGATCGCTGTCTATCACCGTGTGGATTCTGTGTGCAATTGTCACCACAGTCCGATCCCTGAACTCCTGACTGATTATCTTCTGAATCACTCCATCCGTGGCTGAATCAACCGACGCTGTTGCTTCATCCAGTACCAAGACGTTGCTTTTCTTCAGTAGTGCTCTTCCTAAGCAAAGCAACTGCCTTTGACCCACGCTCCAGTTCTCCCCATTCTCCACAACTGCCATCGCAAAGTCCCACCAAACAAGTAGATGTGAATAGATGTAAGTGATCATAGCTAAAGAGAAGCTGAGCTATCAATAATACCTGCAGATTCCAACTTTTCTTCTTTCGCTCGCACGAGATCACCCAGTTGGCATTTGTCCAATGCCTGCAAATTCATGCGTATCAATCAAGTATATCAGAACACACCCATCAAGTTATTCTTTGCTTTTCTTTCATTTTCGAATAGGTAGCTTACCTCCCACAGTTCTCCGTCGGTGTATCGCTCCAGAGGATCCAAGTTCCCTCTCACTGTCCCCTCAAACATGGTCGGATCTTGCGGGATGATGCTGAGTCTTGATCGTAAGTCGTGAAGGCCTATTGTGGAGATGTCAATGCCATCTATTATAATGCTTCCTTCTCTGGGTTCAACTATCCTGAAGATGGCCTGTATAAGTGTTGATTTCCCACTTCCTGTCCTTCCTACCACGCCAACTTTTTTCTTTCCGGGGAACGTACAGCTGATGTTCTTTAATACAGATGGCAGGTGCTCTGCATATCGTATCTGCAGAAACCCCGAGCGCAAATGTTATTGGTAGGCATGCTTCCATACATCTAACATTTCCGATATACTAAAACCTCGAGCGGCGTACCTTCAAGTCTTTGAAGGAAATCTCTCCAGCTACAGGCCAGTTGCTTGGAGGATTACACCCTTCAATTACAAGGGCTGCTTCACTTATTAAGTTCGAGTATTGAAGTATTCTTTCTACTGAGATCATTTTGTTCTCTGCATTGCATATGTTCCATATCACAGAAGCTTGCTGAACATTCAAATTTATCCCATATGTTACTGCCAGTCCTGCAATGCCTGCAAAATTTGATACAGTACGTCAGATTTCTGACCATTGCTATGTTGCAAAAAAAAAAGAAAAAACAATTTGATAGAATATGCTCACTTGGACTGATTATTCCTTCAGGTAAGGTCACCAGTAACACCAATGAGAAGGCAAACACAAAATTGGATAGCAGATTCAGTCTGAAAGAGAGCCATTCCATTGCTGCCACATTGTGAAACCATGGTCTCGAGTGGCCGTCTATGAGTTCAAGGTTTGCATCAACGAAACGTACTTCTTGATCAAATGCACGAATAATTGCTGCTCCCGCTAGCGATTCTGCAAAGTGGTGGAGGATTGGAGCTCTTTGTATCCCTGATAGGCGTGCTAATTCTCTTGCTGTTGGTGTGTAGTATCGCTGAAAAATCATCAATTCAGCTTCCAGAATTAGAGCATAGAAACTATGCATAATTTTCCTTTCTTATCATGTTGTGGGAACTTCTACTGCTAGGAAGTATTCCTGTGCATTTCTTTCCTTACAAATCGTCAATACATGCTGAACTACATGCAGATATGCCGCATCGGGAAGCTCTTTCACATATTGCGTATGTAACTTGGGGAAAGTAAAGAACAGATTAAAAGGATTCTCCTTACCTGGTACCATATGCAAACTGCGGTCACGGGAATGAAGATTACTGACACTTCCCATGCAACTTGGGACATCACGGCGATAGTCCCTAGGAGTTGTATGATTGAGAAAGCGCACCAGCCTACCTTGTTTGCCAGTTCCAAATCCAGCACGCTTTGGTCTGTTGATGCCTGGAAACATGGTAATGTCAGAGAAAACTCGAAACAAATTTACCAACTTTCTTGCAGGATTTCTGATGTGGTAACTACATGTATTCTTTTTCTAAAACCTGATAACACTATCCTAGTCTCTGTCACCGACCCGGTTCAGGATTCTTCCAGTCGGGGTTGAATCAAAAAATGCCATCGGAGCCCGAAGTATGCTGTGCAACATGTTGGAGAAGAGCTTCTCGGCCGTTGAAAGACCTGCTGTTGCTACTAGTGTGGATCGGACAAGCACACAAAAGGCACTGCCTACAGCAAGTAGCATGTACACCAGCAATATGGTATTCATGCTAAATACCGGCTTGGTATCACTTGTAGGAGGAGAAGCCCATGCCATCCAGTAATTACTCGCTATCTGCAACAACTGAAATGATGTCTGTGCCAAGAGTATAATTGGAACCAGGGCTCCACCCTTAACTGCAGTCAGGTATGCCCAATACACGTCTTTGCCGATGCTTCCTTTTTCTCGCTCCTCATCTTGCACAAGTTTCCCTCCCTTATCTGATGTCTCTTTGGAGAGATCATGATCCGATTGATGCCGTGTAGATGAGAAGCTCATTTTGGGAGCTTCTAGGCCTGCCTTGGACTCACCATTAGCAACTTCATCTTGGGATGTCTGTCTACACTTTTCAACTGTGATTACAGACTCTAGAGCTTGGCTGTGTGCACCAACTAGAACTTCGAAACCTATATTCTGTTGCAAGAGTTCATCAAAAGTTCCGGCTTGAGCTACTCTTCCATTTTGCATCACCTGTTTAAGACAGTTGTTCAAGAACAAGATATCAAGAACAGTGCTTTTAATTCATTATTAGCTCACACGCTCATCTCATTCGGCTCTGCTTGCTGAAAGTTTGCACTTCTAGATTGTCAACGACAGAAAATTTGTTATTTGTGCAACATTGTCTTACCAAAATGAGATCAGCAGCAGGGAGAAACTCGACTTGGTGTGTGACGTAGAGCACGGTCTTTTCTTTTAGGATTCCCCTCAGACAGTCCTGGCAAGGCAAAACACAACAGAAAGTTGAAAAGAGTCCTTTTGGTAAGGTAATTCCAGGGGAGTGAAGAAGATTCGTTGGAAATGCTAACCTGGAATAGTTGAGTGCCTGTGTGAGCATCGACTGCGCTGAAAGGATCATCGAGCAGGTATATATCAGCATCTTGGTAAACTGCACGAGCAATCTGTATTCTTTGCTTCTGTCCCCCACTCATGTTGATTCCTCTTTCTCCAATCTCCGTCAGGTCGCCACAAGAGAACAACTCAAAATCCTTGGTCAGGGCACATGATTTAACTGTGAGCTCGTACTTGGCACTGTCATATGGATTCCCAAATAGGATATTGTCCCTGATGTTTCCCGTCAGTATCCAAGGAGATTGGGGCACATAGGCCTTCGTACCGCTGATCTTGACGCTCCCTGACAACTTCTGTATTTCCCCAAGAATGCAGGATATCATACTGGACTTTCCTGATCCAACGGTTCCGCAAATGGCCACTTTCATTCCCCTCTTCACCTTTAACTCTATTCCTTGGAGGGTAGGTCTGCTTGACTCGGGGTCCCAGCTGAAGCTGCCTCCATCAATCTCCACTGCCAGTTCGGTCTGATCTGTAGGTATGTATTCAATAGCATCATGCTGAATTTCATCTTCTTCGAGATAGGAAGCCACCCGATCTGCTGAGACCTTCCCTTGCGCAATCGCGGAGAGCAGATCAGGTAAGCTGAATATGGGATCCTGGAGCATTCGAAAGGTGGCAAGTGCGGAGAGGACTCTTCCAGCTGTAAGTTGTATTCCCATTAGCATACAGGACACAAAAGTTATAACCGAGATGAATGCTGGTGATCCCCAAAAGATGAAAGCTGACATTGCCGAAAGTCTGAGAGACTTCCATAGCCAACCATATTCTACATTTCTTAAGGCTAATAGCCTGCCGAGGAATTGGGTATCCCAAGCTTGAAGCTTTAGAGTCTTCATATTCCGAAGAACTTCCGAGGTGGATTTCATCCTGTTATCTTTGGCTTCCATGATCCTGGTCTGGTACCTCTTCTGAGTTCTTGTTATGGGTATATTGCAAGCCATCACAGCTAAAGTTGCAGCCAGCGCTGCCAATGATCCCAACCCGAGGTTTGTCTTTAGAATGAAGATTGCCAAGGATATTTGAACAGGAAGCATCCACACGATGTTGAGGAACCATATAAAATCTGTGATTCTCTGGATATCCACACTCATGAGGTTGATGATCTCACCACTTGTGTGGCTTTGGCGGGACTGGCTCGATAAGACGAGGCCCTTACTGTAAATGCGGGATATTAAAGCAGCCCTTAGCCTGAGGCCGAGTTGTCGAGCTCCAAATATCCACTGCCTCTGTGATATTGTCTCCACCATCTTGGCTGCCAGAAAGGCCAATGCTAGAAGATACCCGGTCTCCAGTTTCCTGGTCTTCTTCTCTGTTAAAAAGGTCACAAAGTAGCCGATGAGGTAAGGGCCAACATATGAAGTAGAAGCACTGATGACCGCGAATAATGCATTGATGGCAGCTTTCCTTGCAATGAAGGAGAAGATAACCCGGTAGATGGAGGGCTTCCCGGTATTGTACTTATCCCGAACTTGATTTAGACTCTTAATGAAGGAGCAAGATAGGAACCTGGCTGAGTCCTTGATGTCAACGTCCGGGATGTCATCCTGTTCCAGAGGATTCTTGATGCCAATGACAAATAAGGGATTGAGCCAAGAGAAAGTAACCAGCTGAACAAGTGTGGCTTTGCCGAACGTCGAATTCCTCTCTCCTAGGGGAAGTTTCTGGCTGTTCTCTTGGAGAAGAGGGGTTGTGATGCTACTACTACCGGATGCATTCAAGGGTATCCCCGTCTTCCCGTGGATAGAGATTCCGAGGAGTAAGGCCGAGGAGAGGAGGGCAGCAAAGTCCAAGCAGTCTTGCACCTGGAGACGCCCGTGGCTTGCCATTCTGAAATAGGTGTCAAGCGATGTGCGGATGATAGAGAGTAGGAAGCTGCAAAGCCACCAGGACCTTAGCATCCAGGGATATTTGGGGTGCCTTTGGGCCAAAGTCCGGTATGCCATGAGCAGAGCAATAACCCACGATAGGACTTGCATCGATTCGGAGGAAGATGCTAATAAGCGAGAGTTGCAGCGGGTCTCGAGCTCTCCGGATAGCAGCATTACTAGGTTGCAGAGATGTAGTCCCAGTTGCGAAACGGAGCAGATAGTGCTGGCTCTGCGAGACATCTTGATGTTGGTGTTGGTGTTGGTGTAGGGCAGGGTGGACTGCGTCACTCGAGTGTTGCTGATCTTGCATGCCAGTCCCACTAATTCGCGTAGCACGAGAGACAGCAGGCCGGCGGCAAGTAGCGCCACGTTCACATACTCCCATAAACAAGGTGACTTGAGCTGCTGCTGCACCCACTCTGCAACTATCAGCCGCTCCATTCCTGCATCCATCCATCCAAGTTAAGTTCAGTAGTTCAGTTGGTATAGTAGTAGTACTAATATATTGATCTTTCAACTTCCACAGCATACTAAGAAACAAGTCCTCCTAAAAGCATCAGGTACTCCGGGGCATTAACTATTGATCTAATAAAATAATAATTTTGAAGCTTTTAAAGTGGATGGTCCACCATCCATCCATCCATTAATGTCAGGCGTTGGTTCTGCTTGCTGTATACATTAAGATCTACTACTACTTTGAACATCCAAGCCTCGTCTTGTGATATATATATTACATACATTTATTTATTGGTTCTTTTAGTACAAGTCCAACTGTGTGTCTGAAACGAGACCTCTGCCTCCTCACTATCCATGCACTTCCTCAAATTTCCCATTGGCTAAACAGATTACTACAAACATCTCTCTCATGTATATTCTATATATATATATATATATATATATATACATATATTCCATGTATGACGAAACAGAAAGAAAGGGAAGAAGATTTGATGATTGCTTACTCGCGAAAGTGTGGTTCAGCAAGCAACCCGCTCTCTCTCTCTCTATCTCACTGTCTTCTGCTCATAATCTTCCTCCAGGCGCTCATAGGAAGAGGAAGAGAGAGAAAGAGAGGGAGAGAATAACTATACTAATAAAATTAATTAATATAACCAACCAACCAAGCACTATGATGAGGGAAGGGAAGAGGAGAGATCGTGTTACACTAGAACACTTGAAAGCGAACGACAACAATCTCCTTTATTTTTTATTTTCGGGGCAGAATCTTATCGTCTTTTTTTAATGCGCACTGATTGATGTCGTTTGGTATACATACAAAGAAAAGAAAAGGGAAGTGAGAGCTCCAAACGGAGATAACAATCACGTGATAGATCATAGTGTGTGTACCATTTGGCTGATTTGTTGATCTCATGTGTTGTTGTTTTCTCTTCTAAAGGGTCACCTTACACACATTGCTCTGTTCCTATTCCATTGGAAACCAATGACGAGCGAGAGGCACCCAACTTATTTACAAAATCGGGTGAATACTTGGGACCTCCTTTTGGGATGAGCCTTGGTTGTCGCCGAGAGGTTCTAGTCTCATGGACCCTCTCCAGATGATTTTTGTGAAGTTGAACACTGATGCCACTTCAGGTGGGAATCTAAGATAGTTAGGAGCTAGTGGAGTCGTTAGAGATGTCGTCGGTCATTGGCTCTAGGGCTTCGCTAAAGGCATTGGACACTGTACAACTCTCACTATTGAGCTTCGGGCGTTTATATTAGGACTTGAGTTGACATGAGAGCGTGAATTTTGCCGTCTTGTTATTGAGGTTAGCTCTTCTCAGTGTTGGCCCTAATGTTAGTCAGGACCACCCGTTGTCCACTTTGATCAAGTGAGCCAAGAATCTCCTAGAGAGGGAGTGAGAGACGCAGATACGTCACACGTGGAGAGAAGAAAATCGTGTTGTTATTTTCCTGTTTTAACATGACTTGTCTATTTTTTATGATTATGTATTAACAGATACTATATTACTTAATTGTCTGATTGTGTATTTAGATTACTTAAAATGGGTTAGTTTGTCACGATGTACTTATTTCCGAGCACAGTATGTAACTAATAAAGATCAGTGGCCTAGTATCCTCAACCTTACAAAAAGAGTTTGCTTTTGTTTATTCTGTCACTCTAATAATAATGATATTGATATTGATGCTTTGATTTGATACATCGTTCGTGTCCCTACTAATGTTTGTGTGTAATAAAGACAATCGAATATTCTCCAATCCCACTCACTTTGAAACCCAGTTGTTATCAACTTACGCTTTAATTCAAGGATTAGTCCTTGAATCTAACATATCTTGATTATTAGGGTCATTTGTTATCCTTGGCCCTCTGCCACTGGTAATTTTTTAGGTGCAAAAATGTAGTTCAACATTAGAAATCAGCCATTTAGTAGACACGTGGCTGTGTTTGTACCATGCTGCTGAGCTGGTCCTAACAATAACCAATAATTGATGTCCACGAAGAGCATCTCATCTATCCAGTACTGAACATGCTGTTGAAGTTGAGGTTCACTTTTTTAGGACTTTGAACAACCAACCACACCTTCCTAATTACGTACCGCCGATACTACTAGTCCATGTGTGGCTCCAAATTGGCGAAGTTTTTTTCTTCATATGAAGAAGAATACTTGATTTTATTAAAATCATAAATGCCGCATCCATATCACGACTTAATTGTATGAGCAAAAAATTAATATGTATTATAATAGTTTTATTTATTTATTTATTTGGTGGAAGGTTGATTTTTGTTTGGGAGGCATATCCTTGGCCTTTGGGGGTATATTCCCAACTTTTTTATCCAAGGGTTTAGGAGGGAGGAGCAGTTTGGGAATTTTCAGGTTTGAATTTTTTGGAGGTTTCTTTTCTTCAGATTTCGATGTTCAGGTGTTTGTTTAAGGTTTTTTGTCATCGAATAGAACTACTACCCCAAAATGTATAGTTCTATTTTTATTTTATTTTTTGTAAACTGTAGGGGTTCATGTGTTCGTCCATCCCAATACAATTTGTGACAAGAAAATAAAATAAAAGCTTTTTTATTATAAAAAAAGGAAAAAGAAAAAGAATGTGGGAGAAAAACAGATGCAAAGTTTGAGTGGCTTGTTAGGTAAGGTAAGACGCCACGAATTTAAGTCATAAAAGTAGGCAAATAATAGAAATATAATATCATTCGTATTTATTCATTGGTGGGAGACACTAGTAGTACTACACTACAGCACAATCGATGAGGAATGACACCTCCTTTTTGCATTTGTGTTGTGGGCTGACAGTGTGTGTTTTGTCATTTTGTTGAGGGTCGAGATGCAATTGTGTTAATTTATTAGGACTGTAATTAATTAATCTATTAAGAAAGAGAAAGAAAGACTCACTCCCCCTCTTTATTTATAAGAATGACTCATGTTTGTTAGGAAGTAAGTCTACTCGACTAGTGAGTATATAATAAATAATATATGCGAATGAGCTTTTTCTTCATTTGATTAGTTATAGAATACATCTGGTCTGAGACGTCAAAGTGTTATCACCAACAAATATGTACTAAAATTAAGTTGCATTTCAGTGTCTTTCTTATTCCGAATATTCCTTTTTTTTTTCATTTGGGTTTTTTTGGGCTTCATGATGTTCAGGCCTGGCCCATCATAAATTGAATGAAGTCCGTCCCCTGAATTTCTTCTATACATACTCTTTTTTTTCATCTATTTATTTATTCATCAAGGGGCATTATCCACATGAATTGCATCTCAGGAGAATGTCATACAAAATATCTGGATGGGCACAAAATGGTAGACAGGCCAGGCCTGGCCTGGGCCATAGCTTCCAAAAGAGAACTGGACTGACCCAAATTCCAATTGGGGCCGAATCCGCAGATTTGTTTCCTCTCCGCGTCGCTGTCTTTCTAGCCAGCTATTGGTGGCTCCTCTCCATTTATTATGTATGCAACTCTCAACTGTGTTGACATTTCATCCTACGTTGGTTGGTTGGTTGGTTGGTTGGGGTTCCCCCCCTTCCAAATGAACGTGAATGTCGTCTTTGGACAGGTTTACTACTCCCAACTGCTCATTCACCTTCTCTATCAGAAGCTTCAGCAATGGCACCCTCGACAGCGTGCTCGACGACCCCACCATTATCAACTTCTTCTGCAAAACACACACCCCAACCACAATCAAGCCTCCAAAGGTAGGGGGTCACACACACGAGGGAGGGAGGGATCATCATGATATTGCAACAAAGCTCACCCTGGCCCGAGTAAGTGCCACGTTGATTCTATGCCAATCTCCTAGTAGAGACGAAACACAAGTTGTCGGAGTTTCACTCGATCTTACAAATGAAACCAGTACGCAGTCCTTGTCCCTTCCCTGACAAGATACGGCAACATATTGCACATGAGAAAGGGAAGCTATCCTGCCACCTGCTTTTTTATGTTTCCAACTGACAGGCAGATGGAGAGCTTTCGCTCTTTTCAAAGGAGATGGAGAGCATTTCTTGATACAACAAGTTTTCAAGCTATCAAAGACATCATGCGGATGCAGAACTACGGACAGAGATGGATGTTGGTGAGAGAGTTACATTAAAAACCATGGCGCACCAATACAACTTTGGCAAGGGCTGTATCCAGCAAGTCTAGGCTTTCGGCCATCCAAAAATTTAAAAAAAAACTTTAATGAAGTAACCAAAGGTGCAAGCATTAGTTGATGATGCATGTGGCCTCACCTGGTACTTATCAATCGTGTGTATCTCTATGGACGTCATGTGAAGTGCAGCTCGGATGAGATTTGCCTGGGAGTTATAGGGCGTAATTATACCAATGTCTTCACCTTCAATTCCCCTTCGAATCAACTCCTTAGCAACCTACATCCAAATCAGAAACAAAAAGGAATGAATAACCGTGTATCGCGGTCTCAATTTTCCTACTCCACTAATGAGATCACACCTCTGCAACTATCCAGGCTTCAATTGGGTTATTGACAGCTTTGGACTCTTTTGCCTCAAAGGCTTGCAATATATCTACATTTTAGAAATCAGAAAAGAGACTTAGTGAAACTAGAGAGATAGAGAGAGTAAGCAGTAAAAAGAATTTGACTGCCCCGTGAAGAATGGACAAAACAAGGACGTAATCATACGGACCAGTATTCATGAAAATCACTGGCCTGCTTGGGTTCAGAACCTGCAGTAAAAAGTCCAGGGATTGAAGTGATCTCAAACAGAGTTTCCAAAGAAATAGTAATAACCATCTTTCCCCCAAGTCGCTAAAGAGATTACAATGCTTTCAAGTAAGAAAAATATGATGATGAAAGCAGGTTTCTAACAGATTAGGAAGGCAGAACACCAGCCAAGTTACATTTGAAGATCACCCAATTTGTATCTTATGCTAAAGCACAATGACATGCAAGAAACTGAACAAGCAGAAGAAATATCTGAACCAAGTCTCTACAAATCGGATTTCACACTTGCATCAGCTCCATGCACTTCACCAACAAGTATTATGCGTTCAGGTTACGCACGCTATTAGCACATCTAAAAATGCAAAGGCAAAAAAATCACACAATATTAAATGTCAGGATCACATCCTAAATCCATGCTACTACGCACTTCTCAACATTGCCAGCAAACATTATATACCCACTGCCAGCAATAGTAATTATTTGTCGAAAACCGATTGAACACCAAAAAAGTACAGTTCTTCGAAAGAGATGGAACACAAAATTCAATCAATTTTGACGTTATAGTCGTTACCTCCATTAGCCACGGGTAAGAAACCTCTGAACTTGAATAATTGAGCTTGGCAGAAGCTATATCAGAGGAGCCACAACGCAATCTGTCACCATAGATCAGTGCATTGGATAGTTCCATAATGGATTGACACATCCGATACTGCATGTAAAAAAAATTAGTGGATAAACAAATTTAGAAGAATAATTTAATATCTCGTGGAGCTAGACAAACCTGGCTTTGTAAAGCAGAAATTGCTTCCGGATGAGCTTCAGAAAGCCTACAGAACAGACTTACCCCCATTCCATTTTCCCTAGCCTCCGTACTCTGTAGATTGGTAACAATACAGTTATCAAACAAGAACCTTGAATCTAACCAAGAGATTCAACTGAGAGAACTAAGCCTTATACCTGGACCAGTGGAGGCAGCTGGTAGTGATCACCCACAAGAACAAACATTGAAGCGTGCATCAAAGGTCCCAAAGATATCTGGTAAGATGGAAAGGCAGTTAATGACAATTGTATGGTCCCTTTGATTTTTCATTCACCACTTGCCTCGTATATCATCACTAAAACAGCAAAACTTATAATGCAAGTTGAATAAAGAAAGTGGTAGACAAAATCACGAAAGAATGGTGCTTAGCACCAATATACATACTGGGAGAGTTATCTGTCCAGCTTCATCCATGATGCACACGTCAAACATCTTGTTGGCAAGCAAGGGACTGGTCATTCCCAGGCAAGTAACAGCGACAACTCTAACTTGGTCAAATCTTGATTTTATCTCATCAACACTGTGGACCTCCATGGCTGTCAAAAGATTGTCAGTCGCACAAGGAAAAGTCAACTGATACCACAGAAACTATAAAGTTAATGCAATTATACCTGAAAAACAATGTCCCTGAATTTCTTCATGAATAGCTTCACGCCTTCCAATTCGCAGAAAATCAATACCCTGCATTTAAGTGATGTCAGCTGCTAAGAGCAATGTGCAGAAACTGAGTACCCTGAAATTTCTTCGTTTGAGCTGTTCAGAGCAGTATGCAAATCATACAATGTACATCCTTCATCTATACACTACAAGCTTAGCAACTTCCAACAACACATCAACAAAATTAATTGCTGGTCATTTTCAATAATATTAAGAAAGACATATATTCTGAGAATGTAGCATTTGGCAGGGTTTAGCAGCTGCAACATTTGTAACCTCCACCAATAAGCTAAAGAGATCATTAAATGAAATTCTTTATCAGTTAGGGTCCGAAAAGGCTAAAACGAGAAGTCAAACTTTAAAATTGCAGTACATTAAAAAAGAAAATGCATCAAGTCATCTCAAGAGTCTTTTTCTTTTTGTTTAAAAATAAAAAGGTATCTCAAGCAACCTTTACTAACAAACAACCAGGTCAGACTCTGGAACCATAATTGTTTATACTAGTATAAGATCTTTGCTAACAAACAGTCAGGTCGGTGACACCAAGGTCATACTTTGATCTCATTCTTCACCCAACGATATGAAATGATGAATGCCTGCCCTGCTGATAAATTGATAAAATTGGAGGTTTGTTCTTTCAACTCAATTATTCCATTGCCTAATCTTCTCCTCATTCAATTAGCTATATTGGAGTATGTAACTCTGCTTGCAAAAAGAATACAAGCAGCAATGCAGCATATACTTAGTTCTACCAAGCTTTATGAGGTAAAATATATGGTCCAACAATCAGTGGCTAGAATATCTACTTTATTTGGCAAGTCCAAATGCACTGCAAGTATCAAGAAAAGAAATAGAAAATATCAAACATTTCATTCAAATAGGAAATGACCTGAGCTTTTAACTTGATGAGTAAATTATCAACAGCGGAGTTTGTGTATGATGTAAGCAAGATGGAAGCACCTCTGATCAACAAGGCCTTCACCACGTGCACCATGGTGGAAGTCTTGCCAGTGCCCGGCATCCCTAGTATCAATGCATAATCCTTAGCTGTAAGTATCTGGATAAGGACCAGGGATCAGATATCAATCAGAAGGGAGCCAACAAAAGTAGCTCATTTTGCATAATCTATAGTAGCAACATCATAGGAGTAGCTCAAGTATTATAATGATGGAAGGCAACAGACCTTAAGAATTGATCGACGTTGATCACCATTTAAGGACTTCACTGACCAGATATATGATATAGCTGGATCCTGGCTGAAAATGCATCCACTATCAAATCTAGGAGCCTGGAAGAACAGTGTATGAATAAATCCAGGAACCCAAGAAGTTTGCCAGAGGAGAAAAAAAGGAGAGAGCAACCAAGAAGGCAGCAAGTATAACAACAATCAGATATTCACCTCAAGGTCAACAATCATCTTTCGTACATGAGAACTCTGAGGACTTGGTAGGAAAAGGCAAACAAGGTTGAACCTTCAATAATAAGGTGCAGAAAAGAGACCAAAGTCATGCATCTCAGACTCCTGAACCAAAAGCCATGTTAAATAATCTCAAAGTTAAGCAGTTACCGCATAATAGAATATGAAGTCAGTACTTCATCCTTGTCAATCCGCCAAACTTCACGACAAAGACTGTTTGTTTCCAAAAGAGAATCACTGCCAGGAAGTCTTAACCGCTTGGAGAAAGCCACCTACCAGGGCATGGAACTTGCTATCAGCATGCTAATATCAAGTCATTCAAACATACAGTGGGCACAGAAATTATTAAACGGTGCATATGACAAGTAAAAAAGGGGCACATATTCACTTACAGAGACACGAGAATGACTAATATCTGTAATAACCCCGCTGGCAACATTTTGATGGCTTGATTTGGTGCTGAGTATCTAAACAAATAAGTGAAACTTAATCATCATCAATAACTGCCAAGGAAAATATATAGCATACATGGAGCTAACACACTAATGTACAGGAACATCCAGTTGCGTAACTTAGAAAAGGTCATTAACATTGCCGTTAACATCTATTTGATAATATAGAAAGATGTGTTGAAACATTTCATAACAATTGCATGTCAGTCAATGCAGATAATGTCACTCGTAAAAAATAATTCATTTTCCCCAGTAACGAAGTTCACCACCTACTCATGCTTGCAACATGAATAATGTCATTATAAAGCCAGGTCACTACTTGCTAAATTGCTAATTGAGCAGACTTATTTAATATGAAAAATTAACGTTATGTACTTGTTCAATATGCATCAAACAGAAATGTATTACCCACTTCACAGTTTAGAATCATATGAACCTGCACATCATACACTGACAGTAAAGCCTAATTCAGCCAAGTTCGGTCATCTATCAGCATATTATTCAGATATATCAATGTTAGTCAGACAATCAAATTAAGCTTGAAGATTGAAAAAAGTGAATTAGGATGGGAGGCTGCACAAAGAAGTGTTCAAACATTTGTTTAAGGATCAAAAGGAAAAGCTTGAATATTAACATGGACCAAAGAAAAACCTCCTAGAGAAACTGAAATTAAAAGCCTGTTAAATATTTGTTTGCAAGGCAGAAGGATCTTGGGCTAGTAAGAACCTATTAAAAGTCTTTGCACCATATATTTTATTTTTCAAAATACCATACCACGTAGTCACCGCTTTTAAGGTTAAAAGCCATCCCATTGCTCCGAGGACTCCGAGCATTGGGAGAATCTCCATCAGATGCCTGCAAGTGACAAGGAGGAAGCCTTTGTTGCACAAAGCGGTAGATGTATTTGTCGCTCCTGGGAGATCTCGGATGTAAGAGCCCAGATGAGGTGTCAAGAACAACAGAAGCAAGGGAAGTAGAATTATCAGTTGCCAAACTGTGTGGATGCCATATTTTACTTTTTGCGAGCTGCAATAGAAAGTCGCGGCAGGTTATTCAGTAAACCAAAGTCTTCCTAGTTGCTGTAGAATGAAAATGACAAGAGTCAACCTGTGCTCCTTTGGCTTCTAAGTCAACTAGCCATTCCCAGCGTTTAAGGAAAGCATGGTGAGCTGGTGTGAGATGCCGAACAAGTGGGTCAAAGGCATCACCGAGCCCACTGGTCTCCACAATTCCACCGCGCACCTGCAGCAGTTGAAATCGTATCAGCTGATAATTCTTCACAAACTAGAGACAATATCACTTAAAGCATGTGCCTAAAAGGTACCTTATGATAAATGGCGCAAACATCAAGATGGCGGCAGCCTCTGCATATGTTTGGGCTCTATAAGAATAGATATCAAATGTTATCGTTACAAATAGGTAATGAAAATGGCAAATGTTTGGCAGCAGTCGTACCTGCAGCATCGGAGGTAGTTGTTGCATTGTTGATGCCCTGAGAATGTCACTAGCAAGCTCGTTTCGACGCATTATTAGTCCAACAACATCAGACCTTCTTACTGCTATCCCCTTCCAAGACGTGGAGATCAAAACAATCAGCAATTATTAAATCTGCAGAGTTATGCTAGCAATTATCAAATCTGCAGAGTTATACTTGGTGCAGTTGGATGGAGTATACCTGTGTCTGATCTGACTGGAGATAACACAGAAGTCCAGATTCAATTTTTTTAAGATAACTGGAAGTGTTATGGAATGAGACCATGTCAGCCATGGTCCTCTACTAATTCACGTCTCTACAAGAAATTATTTAAAGTGTACATACCGCTCGGACATCAGAAGAGTGTACAGGATCACTTGGGCACGGTGTTCCATAGATGACTGCACAAAAGATTAGCGTGAGACTAAAGGTAACGAGGCTGAATAAGAACAAATTTGCCGTATCAATAACCAAAGGGCGGGCTTGCCTGGCCATTGGGAACTTTGCCTGATTTAAACTCCAGCGGCATAATAGTCTCCTCTATTCCGTTGTCATTAGTTTCCATCCGCACTCTCACAGAAGCATCAATCATTCCTTTCAATCCATATTTTGGAGTCCATACCATCTCCTCAATATCAAGGACCTATAGTAAGCCAGATTGCTCCTCAGAAGGCATTCATGACTTTATAATTGTATAACAAAGGAAAAGAAAATGATAGAAGAAAGATTTAAATTGTCTAGAATTGTTCATATCAGTTGACTGCTGGAGTTAGGAGTATCCATATCCGACCATTTTTGCAAGGTAAATATAAGGATTCAAATGCATCGACTTTCTCCTGTCAACATATATCCTCAAACAAAATAATTCCAAATATAGAATGAGTAATGGGTTAATATTAGCAAGAGGATAGGAGACAACCTCACATATGTTCAGCTTTTTCAACCCAATATCAGAACCAAAGTCCACAACAGGCTTCGAAGAATCCTGAAGCATGAAAGTTAGGACAGACTGTAAGAAGCAAAATGAAACAAGAACAGAAAAAGAATCAGCAACTGACCGGTGTATCTTTGTACAGAGTGATCCACTTCAATATCTTGGGAATGGCCTGAACCAAGGTACTCATCATATCACTCTCATGAACTGCAGCATAATAAAATGCAAAGAGCAGATGAGAGTTTTTAAACAAAAACCACAACAAAGATGGAGCAGCAACTGTAGTACTTATCTTAGGTAATTCCATCACACAATTGGATGTTTAGAAGATATATACAGGTGTCAGATACTGGCTAATACAATAAACAGGACCATAATAGATTGCAGCAGAAAAGAAGCAACCGATGAAGTCATTAGTAATCCACCTCCACATGCGTACAAGCTCTCAATATTTTTATTGACCAGACTACTGGAAAATTCCTCCAAGAACTTTATGGTAGGATTCTCTTCCATAAGACCAGCCTGTTAAAGGAAAATGGCATCGGTTACAATGGGAGTAGGAATATAGAAGCTTAGCTAACAAAGAAAAGGGCAAGTAGACCTAACAACTTATATAAACCAAGGGACGTAAGAGTAATATTATAACCTGAAAAACTTGGTGCAACAAGGTTCCAATTAAAGCTGCAGTCGAGTTTTCATTAGACTTTAGTCGCTCGTCCAGAACAGACCGCCTTGGACAAACAAAGCTAGATGCAACCTGAAAAATTCAAATGATACGGAACACTAAGCATGCTTCTAAGAATTTAAACTTGCCAAGGAATCAAAACAGAGAGAAGCTTGTGCACTTGTGAGGTTACCCGAGTTCCAGAAACCAAAATATCAGGGTGGACAATCAACAGGTTATTGCTGCGGTCCACATTACACTTTCCCTGGTCATCGAATCCACCAATCACGTTTACAGTATCTCCAGGAGCAACAGCAGAATAAAACCTGAGATGAGCATAAGGGATACCAGCTATGATGCTTGTTGATATCACTCTCAATACCAAAAAAGTTGAAAGAAGGGAAAGGATGCATCTTTTGACCCAATCACGTAACACGAGAGCAGAATGACATGAAGGAAAACCGCATAATAAAGAGGCTTGCTTAAAGGCTTAAAAAGATTGCCATCTCTACATACCACTCTTCCCACAAATATACCACGCGCTCTTCTCCGGTTTGTTCATTGAGTAAGCGAAGGACCTGAAAAAAAAGCTGTAAATTCGACCTCCTTAGCTGTAAAGCGTAGGCAAACCCAAGTGGGCGTTGTAGGAAAACCTTGTAAGCGCATTGTGCTCCGGAGGAAACAGCAGGCCTATGCTTGTCAGATACCTGGATCAGGAATTAACAAAACCTGATAAACCGGCTATTACATAAAAATGCAGACAACTAACCGTTTCGTGTAGCAAACCTCTAACACAAGGAAAGTTTGGTTAGCGGGAGACTCTGGCGGCTTTACGAGAGGAACTTGTGCTTCAACTTTGACGTCTTCGGGCTTGTGAGGAATCATCTGCTTGTCATTGGTATCAACAATTTGCAAATCTTCACAAGAAAGAGCATCTTCTACTTGATCCAAAAGCTCGATCAATGACTAGGCAAGGAAGAGAAATTAATATAATTTGGATGATGCAGCAAATTGAAAAGGGTCCTGGTCAGATAAAGAAGAAACCTTTTTGTGGTGCTGTGGGGGCAGTTTATCTGATGCTTCACTGGTAGCAAGCTGCATTGGATCAAATCAATACGAGAAGAGTATAACAGAGCTGCATTGGAGAGAGAGAGAGAGAGGTGTTACCCCAGAGTTGGAATAGGAGAGAGAAGGCGGAGTGGTGAAAGGGCTGTGATGATGAGTAGTAGTAGTAGTAGTAGTAGTAGGCTTGGGGTTGTGGGGGGAATCCATGATGATGATGCTATTATTGCAGCAGCGGGATTGGAGAGGACGAGCCTTGGAGCAAATGCGGATGTGGGGAGCACGGTGGTTGTGACGGGAAAGAAGCCTCTGGTTGACCGGAGATACCTTCCAGGTGATCTCGTCGCCGACCCCGTCGTCGTCCTGGCTTTGCTTTATCAACTGACAGAGAGTCACACATCACAATCAATCAATCAATCAGAAAAGGGGAGAGAGAGAGAGAAGGAAGGTACCATTCCGGGAGAGAAGGCTAAGCGGGAAGCGGACTTGGTGGACTCGGGGGTGACATCATCATCATCCTCCTCCTTATCCTTCTTGTGCTGCGGTGGTGGTGGCGGCTCGGGGATTTGGAAATTAGGGTTTTTGAGGGACTGGGACGAGTGGCGTTCGAACAAGTGCTGGATCCCGAACTTTTTGCTTTTACCATCTCCTCCTCCTCCTCCTCCTCCTCCTCCTCCGGTCTGCTTCCCGGACGTCTTCAACTTCTTCTTGGGCGGCATCCTCTTCCCTTCCCTTCCCTTCCCACTTATCTATCCCAGGCGGTAATTAATTTGATTAATTAGGTTTTTCACCTCAACGCCACCATCCCAGTGGTGCTCTTCTTCCCCTCCGCTCTGCTTACATTTGCCGCCTTAGTTTCCCGCCCAGCCCACTCGTTTTTTTTTGGTAAATTACTCTCAGATCTCTACAGTTTGGTTTTATCGCCTTTCGGATCTCTAAATTTTGGAAAAAGATTTTTTCGTAACCATGTTTGGTTTTGTTATACTCTCGGGCCCTTTGTTGGCATCATCAATCACTATATTATTATTTTATTTTTGAAATTACTTTTATACCCTTGATCAAAAGTTACGGCCTGTCCTCTGGTGTTCGGTTAGTCCTCGAGAGGTTGGGTCAATTGCGCGAAAAGGTTGGGTCGATTGCGCGGAGTTGGAGGCGATTCAGATTTTGATGTCTCATTTTTTTGGCGTATGTCGATTGTCAAAGAGGCTAGGTCGGCCAGTTAGGGATTGTTGGAGGTAGGAGACGATGATTGGGATTTTTGGTTTTTCAATTCCAAGAGTAAAATGGTCATTTTAAGATTAAAAATATAAATAAACGGTTGATGATGTCAGCGAGGGACACGAGAGTATAATAAAACCAAACATTGGGGACAAAAAAAATATTTTTGAAAACTGAGGGACCCAAAATATGATATGACCAAACTCCAAAGATCTAAGAGTAATTTTATTTTGTTGCACAATATATACGAAAAGTCCATTTTTGGTACCTGTGGTTTTGCATTTTTTTGCAATGTGATCCTGAGGTCTGAAAATGACTTTTTTGGTACCTCTGGTTTCACTTTTTTGGCGTCAGAGGCTCGGGAAGGGTCCCGACCCAAAAATGACTCCAAACCTAGAAAAGAAGTTGTTTCGCTCCTGAGTTGGCATGTCACGTTGAAATTTTTTGCCTGATTGGTATGATGGGTTGGCATGAAATAAAATACCTATTTCAATCACTTGTTTTTTTTATAGTTTTTCAAAAATCCCTCCTTTAACTCAAACCCAACCCAACCCAACCCATCTCCTTCAACCCAATCAATATTCATTAATTCGAGTAAAATCAATCATTGTGGTTACACTAAAAATTATTGTACCATAAAAACAAAATCTTTGCATAAAAATCAATATCAAAACTAAAGCCTTCCAAAAAATCCTTACACTATCGATCATTATATTTACATTACTAATATTTTTAATACGTCATCATCCTAGCAATTGCTCCTCGCGTCTCTGTCGGCCCTCTGGTCGTCTTCCAACGATGCTTAACCCCCTTTGTTCGGGACGTCTTCCTCGAAACAAATCTAAAATCCAGTTCACCTTCAATGGTGGTGGTTGTGGAGGTCAACACCTTCAATGGTGGTAGTTGTGGAACTCGGTTCGCCTTCAAGTTGTCGAACATCAATTACTAAAAGCTGCACCATTTCCCCACAAAAATGAAGCCCAGTTGCAAAAACCAGAAGCGAATTAAACTTGTGAACCAGAAACCCAGATTTATTGCAAAAACTTCGGGTCACTTGCGGCTGGAGGGATTCAGATTTATTACTTGGGTGTTTTCAAGAGTCGAAGAAGGTAAAGAAGGTGGGTCACTTCCGGCCGGAGGGATTTAGATTTATTTCGATTACAGAGTCAAAATTTTCTGGATTTTTATCTTGTTCTTTGTGTTCCAAGGTTGAAGAAGGTACGTTTTTTTTGTTATTTGTTTAAGGGTATAAAGGTCATTTCACATGACAAAAAATTAAAAAAATGGGTGTTGCCATTAGCCAGGGACCAACATTTTTACAAAGAGCAGGATGGCAAAATAATTTTTGAATAGCAGTGACCCTATCCTTAATTATGACATAAGCCAGGGACCTGAGTATAATTTTCCCTTAAACAAAAGATGTCGAGTTCCTGTCCTTAAAACTCAGCAGTATTAAATATTTATTTGAAAATTTTGTAACATTTTTAAATCTTACCCGGTTAAAACCTAGGTTAGTTAATTTAGTGGACGTGGTATGAAAAAAGTAAGTATGCATCGCATTCGCCCCTCTTTTTTGTGACGATCACGTTCGATAGGGAAAAGGAACTGTCACGTCTCTCTCGTTCTGCAGCTGTTTCTATTTATGGGATTGATTGGTCCATTATACTATAGAATTGTTGAACCTCTTCTGCAGCCGGGTTGATATACGTTTACGACATCAACACATTAATTGAAAGGGTAATGTTGTCTATATAAATATTCCACGAGTCCAGAAGAAGAAGAAGAAGAAGAAGAAGGGCTGACCAAAGAAATCCATATTTTAGAAAATTGCAAGCAGTTGATGATGAATGTACAGAAGACAGTGTGTCGTCCTTCACAACAACCAGATGATAGTTAATGTCTTACTTCTTTTGATAGTTAATGGCTTACGAGTGATGGAAAAGAAGACATGTCCGAGGAAGTCGGATGTAGAGAGACGGTGACCTCTACGTCCAGCAAGTAGGCCAACCATCTCAACAGGAGGAGGAGAAGGGAGAGGAAGGGCCGATTACCGCCTCCAAGGGGGTGGTGGGCCACGGCCCTACAGAGGGGGCAAGTGCGGCGGACCTGGAACCAGGCGTCGATGCACGCCATGTGGAAGCAATGGCGGCATCCCGGCAGCATCCGGAGGCTCTCCCCCTTGGTAGGTTCCTCCAGGCACACCACGCAATACCCAGATTTGCTGCTGCTGCTGCTGCTCCGCCACATTGTTGATGATCAAGAGTGCGTGGTAACCAATTCTCTCTCAATTCAACCAACACTGCTGTGCTGCTACTTATCATCTATCTCTGAGCCTCTTTCCATCACCATCACCAATTCACCATCCCATGCTATCTCATAACAAAGTGAATACATATATATATATACACAGACATTGTTCTACCAATGTCTTTCTTGCACGCCGTACCTGGTATGGCCCACGTTGGCTTTTGTTTCCACTTGAAGCAGCGGGAACAGTTGTGCCTACTCTTTCTCTTTCTGGGATCACTCACCCACCTCCGGGGGCCCTTGTGTCCATAACTTCCCCACCTAACCTCTCGCCCCTTCAGAATTTGTTTGTAAACAATCGACACCCGTTCCACAAACATGGAGGGAGGCACCCACCCACCACCATTTAGTGTATATATATATATATGCAAGTGCAAGCCACACCATCTCCACCTTTTTTTTAATTTCTTCCCCACCAACCTCAACCTTCAAGTGTCGGATTCATTCTCCAATTAATTCTCAGTCCACTACGTCACACTACCAGACCAGAATGTATTATACCTCTGGCCGTAACCTCTGCATTACTATGTGGTATGAGGAAGGTCAATCATCTGTATGCAATCGACACGAGAATCCTGTCATAATCTCTCTTCCTATTTCTCAAGACCAGGCCAAGCCTATATGAAATGAAACCAAGCTAATCTAAATTGTAGTCCAGTAATTATATTAGCTAATGCAGCATCCCGTGTCAAAAGTGATCGCAAAAAGTCCACAAACTCGCGGACTCGCCATTCAATCATCACCTTCTTGACTAATAGACGAGGAGATGAACGATCAAGAAAGGGAAAGAAGGTGTAATCCACAAGTAACTAGTCAGTCATCAAAGAGGGGACTAATTTATTGTCATTAACAATGCCTTGAATCTTTTACTGTGGAAGAATACAATATTGTAACATGAATACAAATATCTAAGCCTCTTGAACAAACATTTAAATGGCAAACATGCACAAGCCTGGCTGCCAAATTAACAATATCACTTCATAAAAATTATATAAAAAAGAAGTAGAGAGTACAGAGAAGCAGGAACAACTAAGAACATCGCCCTGCAAGGAAAATGTTGTAGTCAAGAGAAGAAGACCAAAGATGAAACAAAACTCATACCCTAATCCTATGACATTTTGGTCTCCCGTCTATCTCTTGCCACTATGAAGAAATCTAAGACATTTTAGAAATAGAAAACAACATTTGGAGACAAATATCATCATTCAGACATCAAGCAAAAGACCATCCAAGCTCCTTCTACCAATAACTCATTAACAAGTATGTAAACATTTCCAACAAACTGTGGAGTAAAACAAGCAAAACCCAACGGAAAAAAATACTTGGACAAAAAAGGAACAACGATTCAGCTCAAAAGACTACAAACGAGAGAGATTGAAAAATATCCCAAGAACTTTTTCGTCGAAAACGAAACGAAGAGCGTGAATGAAAACCAAGTTATTTTCCCCGTCAGAATGCATGATTCACTGTTTACCTTATATTTTCTAAAATTAGACATCCAGTATACTTGTGCACATCTAGACGGAGACCTGCACATACAAGTACTAAAAATGAGCGGGCAAATGCCCTGAATTTATTGTAAAATTATCAACTTGCATGCTCAACGACATTTACCAAGAACGAGATTAACTGAAGAATCTTAAAGGGAGCAAAACCACATGGAACAATGCCAAGTCTTTATTCTAGGCAACTCAAATCATACCATCAATCAGGTACTAAACAAGTTCAATACGCTCCCAAAGAGATGGATATTTTGTTTAATCTTTCTCGACTATTTTACGTAGGCCCACCAAATTGAAGCTGATATCAGCATAAGCACTTGGGAGAAGTACCCTTGCTAAAATATGTTTGACACTTTTCCTTGTTCCGCATGTATTAATGTCCTCCGATCAAACCCGTCCACAGATATGTTATTTAATCACCCACTTCATACACCACAATACAGGTTTCATTCCAATTTGGGTAGGTTCACTAGGCCATAAAGCATTATATAGCTGACTTTGTTATAGATTCTAATTCTAAAAGGATAAGTACGCCTTCCCTGCATTTACCATTATCGTGGCCAGTCCCAGAATAAATTTCATTATATTCATCTTCCCATTTTTATTATGCTCACTTCATAAGAACAATAGCGCAGATTTGCCATCAAGATTATAGATTGGGTCAATATAATATTGTCAGACTTTACGCAAACAAATAAGCTTCTCCAGTAGGCATCAACGAACATGTCATTAAGTGCCCATAATAAAAGGTTAGTCAGATAGGTAAGCAAGACTCTTTATTCAGGATGCAAGTTTTTTTATTTTATTTTTAACAAAGGATACAAGCTAATAAACTTGAAGCCATTATTATAGAAACCCTTTCACAGATGCAAGCTTCCCTGGTAGATATTATTACAGCTACTTTTCACATTAGACCCTAAATTCATAAGAGAAAGCTTATAGAACAGCACACTTATGGTGGTGCTTTACCTTGTCATCCTTTTGGGTAAAAATGGCTTTGACTGATTCAAACACTTCTTCAACAGGCTTCGCAGCATCAATCTGGAGTTAAAATATATGGAACAATGGTTGAATAAACATGTTGCTTATCCAATCAATTTACAGTTGTATCGTAGAGATAGCAAACAGACAATACCTTCCGAACTTTCCCTTTGGCGCCATAGTATTCTATCACCGGGAGACTGGAGTCCTCAAAAACTTTGAAGCGCTTCCTGATTGTCTCAATGTTATCATCTTCTCTCCCCTACAAGAGAGCAACGGAGCATAAACAAACAAAATACTAAGGTATGAAAACAGTTGCATAAGAAGTCCTTCCTCTATCCCTTCTACAATGTACTGAAGATGAATGGTAGATGTTCTTTTCTCCAACCTGGTTCCTACCCAGAAGGCGTCGCTCCATCTGTTCTTCGGGACAATCAAAGAAAAGAACAAATGCTGGCTCTATTTTGGTCTGCATAAGTATCATAGTTTTAGTAGTTGTCAGCTTGCATACATAAAATGTGTATAGTACAAGAATCACTCTGGTGGCAAGAATGCGTCAACATTAATGAGCAATCGCATGCCTTTAATCCTCCTCCCATCACAGGGAGGCTTGAGTTCACCCCAATCAAAATCAATCATCTCCACCTCCTCTGTCGCCTACTTAAGCTATAGCAAGCAGCCCAGGACTTAAAATCAATCAATGTATGTTATCGATCACATCGGGCATTCATTCACTCTCTTTGAGCTTTCAAACTTAAAACTTAGTCAAACCTTTAATCTAGATTATATGTAAATCTAAATTCTGACATGCCAAACAAAAGAAGGGACTTGTTTCCTACTCCTTCAAATGCAGCATAACCTAGGGCGGGAAATAGAATAAGAAGAAGAAGAAGTAAATAACAATGAGAAACAGAAGAAGGGAGAAAGAAAAACAAACAGGGACAGCAGAAGGAAGCTTACAACAGCTTCAAATGCTGCACGGTTTTCCTCATTACGAGGGAAACCATCAATCAGGAATTTGTCGTTGCCGCTTTCCTCCATAGCTTTCTGAAGAAGGTTTATCGTCACCTCGGAGGGCACTATTTTGCCTTCCTTAATCATGTTCTGGATCATGGTTCTATAACAATCAAAGCAAACACATTATTGAATACTAGCCTAGAACTAGATCAAAGATTGAGATTTGTTAAGAAGGAAGCATTCCTAACCCATTTTCAGATCCGGACTTAATTTCAGCTCGGAGAAGATCGCCGGCACTAAGATGGGTATAACCGAAGTGTTGGACGATATTGGAACACTGGGTACCTTTTCCACTCCCGGGGCCACCTGGGAAAGAAACAAAATGACGTACATGACACGACTTATTGGAATCATGCCTGCCAAATAAATAAATAAAATAAAAAAAAGGTGGAGACATTGGTTTGCTGCAACCAAGGAGAGGAATGTCGCACCCAAAACGAAGACGACAGTGGGGTGGTTCCTGGTTCCATTACTATTGTCCATCACTGTTTGCTTATAGACGGATGGATGGATGGATCTACGTGCTCTGTGGAATGAAATCCATCAACAATCGAAGCTTGGTCGTATCAGATCCAAACGATAATAACCGAAACCAAAAAGGCTAACGCCAACCAATTAACACTAGTTGTTGTTGTTGTTAATACATACATACATACATACTAGGGATCGGATCAAGATACTCACCCCTTTTGTCCTTTGGCGATTGAACGGAGGAGGAGAAGGAGAATTCGATTGGGCTGGAAGATTTGGCATTGGTTCGTTGGGGGAGGAATGGAGGGAGGTTTTAAATAGCAGGAGGAGCGGCCCCCACCCCTTTCCCCGCGGTTTGGTCGGTGGGTCTATTACTATTAGTATTATTCTCTCTCTCTCCTGCTCTCCTCTCCTCTCCTCACACAAAAATTATAATTTAGAAAAGAAGGCCTATTATTACTTTTCAAAAAAGAAGAAAAGAAGGCGTATTTCTAACGTAACGGCCCGACCGCTCCCTGTCCCTCGCTGTTTCTCATGGCATGTCTCCGTCCCCTTCTTCTTCTACGTGACATTTTTTTATAGGAAAAGTCCACTTTCGTACCCTGTAGTATCGACCAAAATCACTTTAGTACTCTGTGGTAAAAAACTGATCAATCGAATCATACTTATTCCAATTAACATCAAAAAGGGCCTCGGGCAGCTGCCCGGAGCTGCCCGAACCTACCCGCCCGTTGCCCGGGCCACGTGGTCAGCCACGTCACCAATTTTGGTGACGTGGCGCCACGTCACCAAGAGGAGGAGGAGGAGGCGGGGAGGAGGAGGAGGAGGAGGAGGGGGACGCGGGGAGGAGGAGGAGAGGAGGAGGGGGACGCGGGGAGGAGGAGGAGAGGAGGAGGGGGGCGCGGGGGAGGAGGGGGAAGCGGGGAGGAGGAGGACGCGGAGGAGGAGGGCAACGTGGGGAGGAGGAGGAGGGGGACGCGGAGGAGGAGGAGGAGGAGGAGGAGGGGGACGCGGAGGAGGAGGAGGAGGAGGAGGAGGGGGACGCGGGGAGGAGGAGGACGCGGGGAGGAGGAGGACGCGGAGGAGGAGGGGGATGCGGGGAGGAGGAGGAGGAGGAGGAACGCGGAGGAGGAACGCGGAGGAGGAGGAGGCGGAGGAGGAGGGGGATGCGGGGAGGAGGAGGAGAGGAGGAGGAGGAGGAGGAGGAGGAGGAGGAGGAGGAGGAACGCGGAGGAGGAGGAGGCGGAGGCGGAGGCGGAGGAGGCGGAGGCGGAGGAGGAGGAGGGGAGGAGGAGGAGGAAAATCAGAGGAGGAGGAATTGGTGACGTGGCGCCACGTCACCAAAATTGGTGACGTGGCTGACCACGTGGCCCGGGCAACGGGCGGGTAGGTTCGGGCAGCTCCGGGCAGCTGCCCGAGGCCCTTTTTGATGTTAATTGGAATAAATATGACTCGATTGATCGGTTTTTTACCACAGGGTACTAAAGTAATTTTGGTCGATACCACAGGGTACGAAAGTGGACTTTTCCCTTTTTTTTTTTTGGAATCTTCTACGTGACATTACATTACATGGTAGATTCCTCACTCTCTCTCTCGAATTCATATTATTCCATGCCTCTCCAAATCAAACAAATTGAATTACGGGGTATCGAATAATATTATTCTAATCTTCTAAAAAGAATAATACTGTTGTTGGTTATGTCGTGTCACGTGTAATTCGGTTAGTAAATGAAATGGCTATTATTTTAGGGTAAGCGTGTAAAATTCTTTTCAGATTGGAAGAATGAAATTCGGGCACATCATATTGGAATTTGATGTGGTATGGAGGAATAAATTCCCCACCCACACACACACATATGATTATATAGCTAATTTATCTATTCTCTTATATTCCCAACTCTTCACCCGTTTGGTATTTTACCAATTATTCAATAGTCAAATTTAGCTGAATGTCCGTAAGCAAGTAACAAACAAACAAGTGATCGTAGCATCTTTCCCAAAATATAGTCTCGTATTTGGTCCACCGACAACCACAAATACGCCTAACAAGTCAGTCTGGTTTAGGCTATTCATTTCCCTCACAACTCTTCCCACTTCAAAGAAATATTTCAACAGCCAAACGCACGCCCAAACAACCACTTTACAAACATTTTTGTAATCAAATTCAAACGCAAGGCAACTCTGCAAAACCCCATCTACCTCTCTTTGTCTGTTGGTCAACACGCGCATCCTCCAGATTGATGCTGCGACTGTGATCCATTGGCGTTGGAAGATTTCAGATTGACGTCAACCATATCTTCTTGTTTACTTGAAGATAGTGTCTCCATTCCTGGCAAGGCAGCTGCAATCTTCCGAAATAGAGCCTACAAATGAAGGGAGGGGGGTGAGAACAACATGGTGTCCAAGGATTCAACATCTCAGTTCTTGTAAAGACTTACCTTTATCATCTAGAAATCACATTTAGGAAAGACTTTACCTTTATATTGAAGCCGGCCTTGGCACTAGTTTCGATGAACATCACGTTCAGGTCACGGGATTTAGCTTCTCCTTCCTCAATCGAAACTTGCCTGTCAAGATTGTCTAGTGAGCAAAGGGCCAAGTAACATTCGAACTTGTACAACATGGTAAGCGAATCAAGTAAATGCAAAACCTTTTATCCACGAGATCTGTTTTATTGCCAACAAGGACAATAATCACATCACTGCCTCGCTCTGAGCGGACCTCTTCGATCCATTTGATGGTGTTAAGGAACGACTGTCTGCCTGAAGGATGCCCACAGACAAGGAAGGACTAACAATAGATTTTACCACTTGGTTCGCGTATGGAACAAAATAACTGAATGAATCTGAAGCTTGTGAATGAAGTGAAGTGAAAAGTAGCATAAACAGGACGTAGCTCTGCCCCTCGGGGGGACAGTAAAGAGCGCATAAACATAAACATGAACAAAAAAGCTCGACAAGCAGAGAAAGAGAGGTGACATACTGGCCACGTCAAAGACAATAACCGCAACAGAGGAATCCCTAATGTAGCTAGGGATGAGACTCCTGAAACGTTCCTGTCCTGCGGTGTCCCTACAGAAGAGAGAAATGCTTGGGTCGATTAGGGCGAAGAAGACGGCGAGCATTGGGGAATGGCAGCCTCAACAAGCATAGCGGAACGCGAGGTCGAACAAACAAACAGACAGAGAAGAGGTAACAGTAAAAGCAGGTGATTGCATTCAGGCGATAACAACAGTAGAGGAGATGGTGTTGTCAAATTGAGATCGCATCGGATAAAGAAGTAGTGATTGGATCCCGCTCGAATCCGATAAAGCGATCCTGGGAGCTTTGGACTGTGGGGAGGAAGGAAGCAGGAAATGTGGGGTATAAGAGGAGGGTAGCAAATATGGAAGAGTTAGAGAGAGAGAGAGAGGGAAAGGAATGAGAGAGACCAGAGCTGGAGTCGAACAGTACGATCCTCGAGGTACATGGTCTTGGACAGGAAATCGATACCGATGGTGGCCTGATTGATGATCATACAAAAAACAGAGAAACCGTTGATCACCAAAAATCCATCACTAAACCCTAAAACAAATTCAAAACACCAAATCTGGATCACGAAGAGAGAGAGAGAGAGAGAGAGGGACCTGGTAGGTGTTGTCGAACTTGTCGTACATGAAGCGGGTGATGATGCTGGTCTTCCCAACTGACTGGTCCCCCAGGAACACTAGCTTGTACTTGGCCAGCGCCGACACCGGTGCCATCCCCACGCCAGACCAGATCCACTCACTCACTCGCAACTTAACGCAACGCAACGCAAAATATCTCCTTCACTCCCTTGGTCCAATCGGATTTTGGCTCGTGCGTTTATTGTTTTCTTGGACAGGCTGCTTCCTTCCTCCTCTGATACACAATAATAGTATTTTTCTTTTCTTGAACAGAACCCGTCCCCACTCGATGGCTTCCACGTGTCACGTATCTTGCCCTCGCGGCGCAAAACCAAAGTTAAACCCGAAATCTGGTTTCCAGTAATCCATTTAGGTTTGGTTTAAATTGCAACAATTTTGAAACGTTAATTTAGATTGTAATATTATTATTTCTAATATGAATTTATTATGTTAAGCATCTATTTGAAATTTTATTTATTGCCTGGAAATCAACAATTTTTTTTTGGTTATAGATTTGTCAAATTTCTGATATATTTTTGGTCTGGTCCGACCGTCCGTCCGGTTCAGTAGCCAATGGGCTTGAAGGCGGCCCAACTCTCTCTCAGTCACTGTGCTTGTTTCATTCTCCTCCTCCGCGAGAAGAAGAAACGTTTCTAGAATTTCCAACGGAGAGGGATGGCGGCGGCGTTGAAGAGAGGCGTGCTGAGGCACCTGAGAGTGCCGGTGCAGGGGCTTGTGGGGCCCAGGACATGGTGGAGACCCCTGTCGTCCCACGCCGACGACCATCTCACCAAGGACGAGGTCGTCCAGCGCGTCCTCTCCGTCGTCAAGTGCTTCCCCAAAGTCGATCCTTCCGCGGTTAGGCTTCTTTTCTCTCCCATTATCACAATGTTTGTTTCTTACAGAGCCCCTTATTTTACTGCTATTGATTCAATTCGGTTCGGATTAGGGCATCCTGTTTTCTTGTAGCCCTCAGCGGCTGCCCGGTCGTTCGAGATTGTTCTTTTAATGTGATACCCGCCCACAATGCACATCCTCGTTGGCGGCCGGCATTTTGTTCTCTCATCTTTAAAGGCTGAATCTTTTGGTCCACCGGCTGCCCGCCTCCACGTTCTACCCCTCGTCTGTCTTAGGACAAGCTGCTGTAACTGCCGTTGTGAAATATGAATCGCTTCCGGTTCCTTTGTCATCACTGGAAGCTAACTTTTTAAGGTAGATGCAAGTTGAGTGACAGAGGAGCTTCCTTAACTTGGACCACTTACCGCACTGCACTCCCTTGTTCATAAGGAAAAAAAGGGACTGCTTCTTTTCGCATATGGCTTGTTTGCAAGTTTACTGATCGGTGCTGTACTGATGTACACTTTTAGAATTAATGTTCTACTTGGCTTACCACTGGCACCAGCACCCGCTAATGTTGCATTTTTTCGATTCCTGAATCTTGCTCAGTAAATGCTTAGCGCTAATGTCACAATTACTTTTACAAATATTCCGCAGGTTAGCCCTGATGTACACTTTCAGAATGATTTGGGCTTGGATAGCTTGGACAACGTGGAGATTATCATGGCTATAGAAGAGGAGTTCAAGCTTGAAATCCCTGATAAGGAAGCCGACAAGATAGACTCATGTAAGCTTGCCATTGAGTATGTCTATAACCACCCCATGTCTTCTTAATCCGGCCGCATGCTTCTCTTTAAAAAGAAACTTTGATCTTCCATGTTGTTCTTCTGTTCCGGTTTACAATGTAATGGGTCCATGATGGGTTGCACAATAAACTCAAGTCTTTTTTTGGAAGGAACAAAACTCAGAGCATTGTCTAGGAAATATTTCAATTAACTTCCTCTATTGTTATTTGCTATAATAAAGATGGTGGTTTCCTTCCCTTTTGAAGTGCTTAGTGCATCCTTTTTAAATCGAACTTCTGTCCCCTCGAATGTGATCGAGCCTGGAATCTTCAAATCATGGTTCTAATGGAATAGGGCTTCTATGCCTTTTTCAAGTTGGGATAGTTGACCTTTCTGTTATAGCTTGTTTTTAGTGGTGTGAGTCCTATGGTGGAACTGAGTAGGACTCGAGTCAAGGAGCTGAAGAGGTGCTATCTGGAGCCAAGTCCCTAGCTAGACTTAGGGTCTTCCACGTTCCATGTGGCTGTATACTTGGCTCATGTTTCTCGCGGGTGCAGTACTGGTTTGATGCTGTTGATTTGTTATAGGGTCAGAAGCATATTTGCTGAAGGGATAGAGCACTTGTTGATGCAGACCAGGTGACCTTTTTTAAATGATCCGAGGGTCAAAACAAACTATGATCTTATCAGTTAAACTCAATCCCAGATTCTGAGGGACAAAAGATCCTCCTATTATTAACAACCCGTAGAGAATACCTTATCCTATCTTGGATGGGAAATACCAAAAGGGTATCTCTGTCGTTTCCTCATAGAACCAGGGGTTCGTCGTCGTCATCATCATCACCATCATCAAGTCATAATTGGAAATGCAATAAGCTATAATGCCCCTGCAATCTTTATCATAATTAGAAGTCTCGCTCGTGAAAAGTCTGAACGAATTTCACAGCTTCCTAAACTGTATCATGGGATCAGGTTTGACGGGAAGTGGAAGGAGTCAACTCTATACACAATATATAATAATAATAATAATAATAAAGCAGCTGGAAGTAGCAGGAAATTCGGTCGATGTACTCAAAGAGCAGGAACGAACAAATCAAGGAGCAAAACAGTTGTCATTGGGTGACAACAAAAAAGGAGCAAGAAGATGAATCAGACGTGGGAACCAGGCCGAAGCATATTGACAATGGAAAGATTGATGGCAGTGAGCTGGAAGACGTCGTAGTTACGGGATGTGAGGGGAGAGACGGCCCCTTGCTTGTCCTTGAAGCCATCCTCGCAGGTGGAGGAAGCATCCATGACAGAGCTCAGCTTGATGTTGGCGTCGTCGTAGCGCTTGAACCTGTAGTCGCGGATGGCCTCCTTGACAGTGGGGACGGCGTCGTAGTAGAGGTCGACGCAGTCGTTGAGGCAGGAGATTATGTAGGGGTCGTTGGAGTAGTTGGTCTGGAGGAGGATCCTGGCGTGGTGTGCGGTGTGGGATACGTTGTTGCGGGTGAGCTTGAGGGACAAGGATCCCAGATGGCGGAGGTTGTGAGCGCACTGGCTGCCGGGGGCGGCGTCCAGGCTGGCCACGCAAAAGTGGTAGTTCAGGTTAGGGTCCGTCCGTGCGATTTTGCTGCACGTGTCTCTGGTTAGGTTGCGTGGGGCTGCGGCATCGACGACCTGCAGAATGATGAGCAGGGCAACCGCTGACGCCAGGAACACGGGACTCATCCTCTGGTTTCTTGGCCTCCTCAGGATGGGATCCGAAGCTTTTGTACTAGGGCATGAGGGTGTGTGTGTGTGTTGTGTAGACGCAATATATAAATAAATGGAAGATGGCGTCGTGGGGGTTAGAGGGGCAGTTCCGTGTGTGCTTTTACAAGTTTGGAGCGACACTTACAAGACAAGCACTGCTTTCGTCATTTTTGATAGCTCTATCATCGCATCGCTAAATAAATTAACATAAATATCTCCATATGTGCATATATATATATATATGTGTCCCTTGCCAAATCCAAATATGAATTATGGATCCCCCTAAATTTTGATATCTTGGTTGGTGTTGTTTGGGGATGGGAACATCAACCAACCAGCGACAAAGTAGAAGAAGGCTGCGGCTTATTTAAAGAGGGACTTTGGACCACCTTTCACTTTATTGAGCCAGCAGACCTCGTTTTACTAGACCCGTACTCCTATTGTTCTTTGGCTTCCGGCTAATCTTATTTGCATTCACATAATAATAAATCACACAGAACAAAATTAAATTTTTACACCACAATTATACCTTGCGAGAGATTGAATCATGGACTTTCGTCAATTTGGTAACTCTTTGTATCATTGAGGCTAAATATTCTTTGATCATTGAAAATCGATGGATTCGAACCCGTAACCCCACGCATAACATTTAGGACGACGCCTTGACCAACTCAACCATGTTGCATTCCGCGGAACAGCTAAATTACTATTCTTAGTAAAGCAGAAGCTGACCAATGAGGACGACGAGGAGTTTTAAGTGCTCAACGTCCTGCAATCCTAATGATACAGAGAGTTGATCGCGGAATGGGTGACAAGTGCTCTATCAGGGAAGGAGTCTTGTATTTGGCCAAAACAGTTGGATATCTACTAAAATAACTAATTCAGAGCTCACGACCGACCATCATTGAAAGAGACAAGTTTTGTTTGGGGGATGAACAAACTTGGATTACAATTACAGCAAATAAAACAATTGGCTTGGCTTAAGGTTCTTCTTCATTCTCATTTTTACGTGTACTCAAAAGTCAAATATGTGGTGCTGGCTGGCTGGCTGGCTATCTATCTATCCTGGCCTACAGAATAAAACCCACTTTAGCAGCTTATTGATTAGCAGAGCCCAATTAATTATAAATAAGTGTATCTGTGTGTAGTGTAGCCCCCAACCCATAACCATGATGGCATCTCTAATCTTTCCACCAAGTCCAGAGGCCCAAATACCAAACTGACAGAAGCTGGGCGGTAGTAAGCTAGTCTTGTGCCTTTTCTATTGAACTTGTCAAAGTAAAGAAGGTAAAAGGAAGATATAGGAAAGCAAATGAGTTTTTCATCCCGGATTCATAATCCAGTTTTATCATAAGAGTTCGGAACATTATAAGAATCCAGCGGAAAGTATCCCCTCTCGTGCTTCATTTAGGAGACATAATCCAGTTTTGCACTTGAGATCAATGATACAAATGTAACGGACTCCGTATGACTTAATTTTGGGTCAAATGTCATAGCTGCCCACAATCTTCATTGGATCCTGAATCTTTACTCAACAACAGCTAACAGATCTCCGGCTTTGCAAAAGCAGTGCCTCGCATCGCTTCCCAAGTCGACCTACGGCAACATTACGACAAGGAATGGGATCATTTCAGAGCAGCAGTGTCAAAAGTGAATGCATGTGTGTCCAGAAATAGAAAGTGAAAGCTCAAACTTGATATTGCAGCCTATGAACCATGCAATTTGATGAAGCGTTCAACTGTCTGAACATACATCTACCTGCCTTTAATGCAGGTGTGCCCGAGTTCAGGCAAGTAGATGTATGCTCTGGAATTTGTATGCTTCAACACACTGCATTGGAAACTAATCAACTAGACGAGATGCTCTGCAACACTACTAGGTCCATTGTGACGGAGGTCCATCCAAAACAAAATGTGAAATAGGGTCAACATAAAGCCTCTATAACCATGAATATCAAATAGTAAGTTGCATTCTCCGTGCAGCCAGAAAGGAGGTGGGATAATATATATACTAACCTCGTAGGCGCTTACATCCGACAACAGAACCTGCAAGGAAGAGACAGGTAGTTTAAATAAACTGACAGAACAGCCAAGCTGGACAGATAACAAATGTGATATCAGGAATGTGAGATGAGGGTGTACCTTCTTCCCAGGATCGACACCCTCAACCTCAGAGCCAACCGATAACACCTGAAGACGAAATCACAAACAATCAATGTTTAAAGGGTGTAGATCTTATTGCGGAGAACAGAAATGGAGCAAGAGTTGGGTGCAGGGGACAACAACAATTTACCTGGCCGACGAGGTAGCGTTCGAACTTAACAGCGGATTTGGGCAACAGCAGGCCACCAGCTGATGTCTGCGGCAAGACACAAAAACAGTTGATTCATAAGGTCTAATAGTAAGAGAACCCGAACACAATTGACACGAATGACCTTGCAGTGCAGGGAGAGGTAGTAGTAAGTTACCTCGGATAGCTCCTCGAGGCGGACGAGGACCCTGTCAGCTTGCGGAACCACCTGCAATACCCGGGACCACCTAAAGTCAACACCTTTCTATCCGGTGACTAACTAAATTCAACTGAATTCCATGAGACAGACATGAAATTGGGAGAGTAGTAGGATGAGGAGAAGAAGGGGTGGGTACAGGTACAACCTTGGAAGGGTCCCACTTGGTAGCAACTGCATTCACTCTGAAACCGTTTCTCCTCTTAAGCCCTGAGAGAGACGCATAAAGTTTGTGCCTTTTATCTGTTAGAAGAAGGAAAAGAAGGGAAAGCGAGGAAGTAAAGCGGGGAAAGGAAATTACCGAGAGAGAGTGGGGGGAGCTGGGGAGAGGGAGCGTGGTGGGGGCCGAGGAGGAAGGGTGTTGGGTTTAGGGTAACGGATGTCCAAGAAGCCATTACTGAGCAAGCAAGGATAAGAAGACACACCTTCTATTTCTCCTTCAATTCTCTATCCTAAGAATGAATGTAATTATGTAAACCCTCGTCCCCTCCGCCAGGCTGCGGGCTTATGTAGTGAGACAACTTGTCACTCAAGTGCGTGTGTTTTTTTTGGGATAATTACTACCAGGCCCCTGGTGTTTGGCATATTCGCCGCTCACCTCCCTGGTGTTCGAAAATCGATTAAAAACTTTCCCCAGTTTGGAGAAATTATACTCCGAGGCCCCTAGATATTTTTCATTCGCCTCCCCCGTATTTTCGAAAATTGATTAAAAACTCCCCCTCGCTGACATCAGCATATATTTTTTCGCTTTTTTGTCATAGAAATGACAAAAATACCCTTGAAAAAAAACCATCTCTTTCTAGATCTTTATCTTCAACATTGAAATCAAAAAATTTCATCTAAATATTAAAATCAACACCCATTAATTTTTATTAAAAATTTGAAATCAAATAAAAATCCAGGATCTATCCGATGCTGAACCCAGGAACCTCACGTCGAACCCAGCATCCATCCGCCGTCGCTCAGAACCCACGACTTCGCTTAGAACCCACCAGCGGAACCCACGACTTCGCTCAGAACCCACAACGACGCCATCTTCGCCCTTTACCTATTCGCTTGCAGTTCTTGGAGTTCCTTGGTGGGTTCAAGCTAGGTTCTCTGTGGATTGTTTGGTTCTTGGTGTTCGGGTTCCTGTTGCTTTCGCTTTTCCTCTTCTGGGCCGGTGGGTTTTTAGCTGGAGGTGGAGAAGAAATCATCAGGTGGTGGTGGATTTTTGGAAATGCATGTGTTTTAATTGGTTGTTGTTTGCGTTTACGTTCTTGATTAAAAGTTGAGATAATTACTATCAAGACCCCAGGGTATAGTCAAATAGACTCTGAGGACCCTGGAGTTTTTTTACTAATTACTGAACCCCTGTAATTTAGTTATTATTATACATTCTGATCCCTGGCTGATGTCAGCATTTTTTTCTTCCTTTTTTTGTCATAGAAATGACCAAAATGCCCCTCCCACTAATCGGGGCGTTGAAGAACTGATCGGCCCCCATGGCCCAGGCCAGCATCGTCACCCCGGCTGCGAGCCCCTCAAGCACCGAGTTCCACCCGCAGTGGGTCAGGAACGACCTCACCGACTTGTGTCCTAGTATCTCCATCTGCGGGGCCCACCCTTTTAGCACAACTCCGCGCCCCTCTACCTGCTCCTGGAACCTCTCAGGGACCTCCCCGTACCCCTTGCCCACGTGTCCCTTAGTAGGGACCTTCACGGACCACACGAACTGGGCCCCACTGGACTCCAGCGCGAGTGCTAAGGCCGCCATCTGAGCGTTAGTGAGTACCGCCTGGCTCCCGAAGCAGACGTACACCACCTTATCCCCTTCCTCCTCCCGCGGGTCAAGCCACGTCAGAACCTCCTCGCGGGCAGAGGTTGGCCCGCCCCGCTCCTTGAGCCCGTTCGGGTTCACAGGCCCGACGGCCCAGACCCGGTCGTGGCCGAGCTCCTTCCTGAGATGGTCCAAATAGACCGACTCGATCCCGTCGAAGGTGTTCACCACCAGCCCCCAGCTCTCTCTATTCGCGAGGTTCTCTTCCTTGATGAACTCCGAGAGTGGGTCCCGATCCACGTAGCTGCGATAAAAATGAGAGAGGTGGGTTCAGGGGTACTTCGGACAGTTGGGGAGTTTGGCGAAGACGACAACCTCGTCGTCGCCTCTCCTCGTAGGCATGTCCTTCCAAAGGGCATAGCCGACGGAGATGGCCATGGCGCCGGAGGGGGAGAATACGATACGTGGGAGAAGAGAAATGTATGAGGGGCATTTTGGTCATTTCTATGATAAAAAAGGAAGAAAAAAATGCTGACATCAGCCAGGGATCGGAATGTATAATAATAACCAAACTACAGGGGCTCAGTAATTAATAGGAAAACTACAGGGTCCTCAGAGTCTATTTGACTATACTATGGGGTCTTGATAGTAATTATCTCTTAAAAGTTTGGTTCTTGGTGAATAGTGAGATCTAGAGGTTGAAGAAGGTGGATATTTTTTTTATAAAATGATATTTTTGTCATTTCTATGACAAAAAATATATAACCCCGCTGACATCAGCAAGAGCCCTGGGAATATAATTTCTCCAAACTAGGAAGTTTTTAATCAATTTTCGAACACCAGAAAAGTGAACGACAAATATGCCAAACACCGGGGCTGATAATAATTATCTCTTTTTTTTACGTCCATCATTGCCACCTCTTCTAGTTCTAGACTCCTCGTCTTCTTCTAATTCCCATTTGTTTCTCACGGCCCACGATGAGATAACGACCCAGTAGGCCCATTGACGGTCGTCTTATTAATCGTGTCCATTCTTATGGATTATATATAGGTGGTTAATAGGGAAAGAAAGCCCAACGGATATCGAGCCCGTCTCGTTTCGCCTAATATTCAGGTCGAGGGGTATAGTCAAATATATAATGGATACCTGCTACATATGTAGCCGTTCTCGTGGTTTTATTTTATTATATTCTTAGGTCTCTTTCTGAGGTTATCGTTCGATTTTTTCTTATTTAATTTTTGAAATAATTTTTATATCTTTGCTCCGATCGACCTGAACCTCCGATTATCCTCTTCGGTCATTTTTTTCGACGAACATTAATTATGATCATTGCGGCCTCAACTCCCCATCACCGTCACATCAGGGTTGAGATCGCATAAAACTACCAATTCATGTCAAATCCATGAAATTAACCCCCAATTTTCGAGTTTAAATATCATAGCTTAAAAAAATTGATTGGTATATTTTTTGCCTCGCTTCTGTCTACAAGTGTACCTGTTTTAGACATAAATCAATTCCCATTCTCTTAAAAATTTGTACCTCCCTTCCATTATAGTCAAGTCTTTTTTAGAAAGAATTATAGTTAGTTTAATGAAGGGAGTTTGTTGAGGAGGAGATGGCTTTAACTGGTCAGTCGAAACGAAAGAGACCGAAATGGGTTGATGGAGGGGTAAATACGAGGTGTGGAAATGGAAGTGTGTGGGCCCCCACATCCATATACTAATAGGACAACAAATGGGCATGGCAGCACACATGTTTGTCCTCCCCAATATGACAATCTTATGAAAAATATATAGATTGGATTGGATTGGATTGGAGAGTGAGTAAAACAAAACTAACTTATGGACATAGTAATTGAAGAGTGAGTATACGTCTGTCTGTATAATTCGCGTGACTATGTATGTATGCATGCATTTAATGCGAATAGCTGGAAATGGAGCGACTCAATTAAGGATCTCCTATCCCATCCCACGGGTAAAAAATACACATGGTCATTAAGTTTTGATAAAAAAATTTCATAGTCATTAAACTATTTTTTCCTTTTTTATAGTCACTCATTTATAGTAAGTTACTCAGCTACGATCACTCGAGGATATTTTTACAAATGTTTGCTGAGTTGGCATGATTAAAACTTCCAAAATAATCACATATTAGTTTATATTTTTTTTCAAAATCATCCTTCTCATCTCAAATTCTCCTCTCTCTCCCCTCTCTTCTCCTCTCTCCTCCCCGTTTTGGCAATGTGAAGGGAACACAGTCATTTTGCCTTCTTCTTCCTCCTCCCATACCGACCAGACCCAATTCGGTGACGGCAGGAAAGACAAAATCCCCAATCGAAATCCCCAATCCCAGTCCATCCCGACCTCTTTGTAACCATCGTAGTCCCGTTTTTTTTGGGTTCACCCACTCACACACCTTCCACGAAGAACCCTAAATCCATTTCAATTATTAATTATATTTTGTTTCATTTAATCGAAATCCCCAATTCTAATCTATTTCCCTTTCCCGTCCATAGATCGAGCTCCGAACCGATGTCGTCCAAGACCAATGTGGTCGTTGAAGATGATGCTGGGGTGAGGGAGAACCTGAGGCGTCATCGTTGGTGGCGGGGAAAGGACGAGGCGGCATAGAGGGAGTCGTGTACACAGCGGCGGCGTATGGAAACATTGAGAAGCTGCACCAGCTGGTGGTGTCGAAGGGGTGCTCGGTGTCGGAGCCCGACACCCTTGGGTACTACGCCCTCCGGCTGGTTTGTTGGCTTTATTTAATTCTACAAAACAGTGGCGGTTGATTTGGTTTGTTGGAAGATTGTGTTTAGATTGCTGAAGCACCTCTCTATTTTAATTTCCAAAGAAAGGAGGTGGGTTGAGAAGGATGATTTTGAAAAAAATATAAACTAACATGTGATTATTTTGAAATTTTTATCATGTCAAATATTTGCAAAAAATGACCCCGAGCGACCGTAGTTGAGTAACTTATTATAGATGAGTGACCATAAAGAGAAAAAATGTAGTTAGTGACCATGGTCAAAAAATCATCAAAGCTTAGTGACCATGAGTGCTTTTTACCCCCATCCCACCTTCTCTCTTTTTGTTAATTCGATTACTGCTTCTAATTCACCAAGTATTATTAGCCTCATTCTTAAGCTTGTATGCGCCAGCCAAGTGGACATTTACATACAATAAGGGGATAGGATGCAAACCAACTCGATGATGTTACACCATTAACTGTTTAGCCTAACTGCGAAACCATCATCAACAAACAATTAGCCAGCTAATGTCCTTGGATTTATTTCCTTGTAAGCGACCAGCTAATAGAGTTAGCAAATCTATAACTGCTCCATATCCACTAACTTCATCGATCAATATTGACTTCATGCTCAGTCACACTGTCCACAAAAAATTAAAATAAAAAAGGGAAATCCAAAAATACTAACTCCTCCTATCCTTTTGCTTGATGCCATGCGTTACCCAGTCAGTCTCAGTCCACCCTTCTTTTTCCCTCCTTTTTCTATTTTTTTTCGGCGGATAAAAAGTAAAGAGGATTGGAAGGAAGAACAACCACTAACGAAAACGCGAAAGCGAGACCAACGGAAAAGACCTATTTACCCCCGCTGGCGTTACACCCCCGAAAACCAGCGGAACATCTCGGAGATCTCCTCCCCAACCCGACCAGCCTCCATGTCGTAATCTCCCACGCCCGCCATCTCGCTCCGCCGGCTGCTTCCGGTGAAGAACCTCCCCGAACCTCGAAACGACATGGCGCGTGAGGAGACCGAATGGGACACCCTGTCCACGTACTCCATCAGCCAGCTCCTCCCCGACGCCACGTCATCCTCCCCCGCCATCTCCTTGTTATCGTAGACGGCGACTTCGGACTCCTCGTCGACGACGTAGTCCAAGGAGCCGATGGAGTAGGACGCGCGGTTGTCGGTCTGGCCGGGATCGCGGCGGCTGACCGAGCCTATCTCCAGGTGGAAGCTGAGGGAGCGGCCGTCGCCGGAGGAGGCGAGGAGTTGAGAGTCGTCGTCGGTGGGGTCCACCGGAGAGCGGCAAAGGGGACAAGTGCGGTTGGAGCGGAGCCAGGTGTCGATGCATTCGACGTGGAAGGCATGGCAGCAGAGAGGGAGGAGGCGGAGGCGGTCAGTGACCTCGAACCTGGAGAGGCACACCGCGCAGTCCCCGGAGGAGTTGGAGGTGCGCCGCTTGACAGAGCCGTAGGTGAAGATCGGGAGGGAGGGATTCTCGGGAGTGACGCGGCTGGATGCGGCGGGAGAGGAGGAGGAGGAGGAGGAGGATGAAGAGGCAGAGCGGCGGTTGATGTGGCGAAGGATGATGCAGAGGAAGACGGAGAGGATGACGGTAGCGGAGAGGATGATTGTGATGGTGAGTATGCTAACCGGAAGATTGCGGCCGGAGGAGGAGGAGGATAAAGACGACGTCGTTGTCAGTGGGATCAGAGGAGGGGAAGAAGACATCCTCTCTCTCTCTCTCTCTCTCTCTCTCTCTCTGTGGCTGCTGTTTGTTTATTTTGTGTGTCGGTTTGAGACTAACAAAGTGGTAAGAAGGGTAGAGAGGTGAGATTGAGATATCAGAAATCTATAAAAGTGTGGAATGTAAACTTTGTGGGTACGTACGGACAGAACTCAGTAGCCCGCGGATTTGTTGGAGTGGAGACGATTGAAGTGGAGGAGTGGTTTGGTTGATTGCTGGGGGAAGGAAGGGTATTTAATCACTATTTATTGCTCAGGCTCACTTATTAGTTATTAGTCTTTTTGTTTTAGGAAGCGACCTTAATTAGGATCTAGGTAACTTATGTTGAAGTAAATTTTGATAATGTTCTTATATTCGTGCATATTTGATAATTTTTTGTGAGTAATATAAATAATAATATTCTTATAATAGTAAGATTCAAATAGTTAATATAAGGGGAAAATTTTAAAAGTTTCAATATATTGTAATAAAGGTTCACCCTTAGTAAATTAGTCTTTAAATTTTAAAAAATTAAACTATTTAATATCTCACTAATTTATTACACATATTTAGTTCGATTACAACATAAAATTACCAAAATAGTCTTAACTTACATTAAAAAGACCCTAAAGAAGACCTAAGCCTTTATCGAAGAATCATAAACCAAAAATAGAATACCCTCTTCTTTAAGAAAAGAACCTTAAACTATTGTAACTAGTGAAAGGGAAAAACAACGAGACAAATCAAGGAGGTCGTTAATGGTGAAGTCAAATATCGATTGAAATTTTGACACTAGCAAGTGATTTTATGGAATATAGATGGTTATGATTTATTTACTTATCAAATTCCATGTCCTCGTGGCTACTCTCGTGTTGCAGTGGTGTCTCGAAATTTCTTATCGAAGTTCATGACTAGCTTGGTGTTGGAAATTTCTTGTACTATTGGTTTTTGATTTTTAATCCACATGTTGGGATTATTTACTATGGCTCGAAGTTTTTAAAGTGAGGTAAGGATATTTTGTTAATCTCATAAAATAAATTAGTTAAAAAAATTAACTATTTCAATTTTTTAAAACTCACAAATTAATTTACTAAGTGCGGAATTTTTGAATAAAATAAAATTAAACATAGGAACTTGTGAATTTTTTTTAATATAATACTTTTTATCACCTTTAAAAGACTTACTATGTTATGAAGAAAATGTGTCACTAGCATGAATCTACCGGCCCCTTGCTAATATATACTCACAGTGATATATTAATATAAACAAGGTATAATACGAAATAAAAATACATAGACAAATAATAATAGTATCGAACAAAAAACGAAACCCATTTTGCAGACAACAAGATGGCAAGGGTGGAATCGATGGACGGTTGAGAAGCTACAGAAGCCAACGACCAAAGCGGAATTCTGCCGAGACAAGCAACGGTTGAAAAAACACAAGATAATGTTATAGACGCAAACTCGTAGGCATTTGAATGCCCAAGAGATGCACACAAATGAGAGTTAAAGTCAGACGAGTTCAACCTAGATAAGTCACTCCACTTACAACAACAAAATAGATTTCAAAAACTGTACGAATTTCAGATCGGATCGATCTCAAATCCACTTGCTAATATGTCCTTGGTTTCCCCATCTACCTTCCAAATTTAATCCATAGTTTCTCCCTCTCTTGTTTTTTTTTAAAGAAAATTACTCCCTCTCTTGCTAAATCACTGTATTTAGCCCGGGCACATGTATTGTGCTTGCTTGGTTTTCTGGTTTGGGTTGTTTTGGACTAATCAAGTCTTGTCTCGCCTCAATTCTAACTAATTTTCAATCTCCCCCCACCACAACTCTGGACCGTATTCCCAACCACCATTATATTATTTTAATGTACGAACATTAGGAAATCACCCCTAATTTTTCCATTGTTTGTTTCAAGTTATAGGGACGGGGGCAAAAAATTGTCCGATGTGAAGTGCACGGAAAACATAAATGGAATGGAGGCACTTCTCATGATGATGATTTTGTATAATTGATTAAAATAGTGATGCAATTCTGAAATAGGCTGCAAGAGGCTGCCAACAAATGTGCTCTAGTGCAAGAAGCGCCGCGACTTCAGGAATATGTTTACTATTAGTTAATTACAGTCTCCCCGTAAGTCGCGATATAGAATAACATCCCAGATTAAAAAAAATTGGACAAGAGACCTGGCTGCAACTACAGCCAGACCATTATTCATTCAGACAGTTTTATCAAACAAAAGCACCTCTTTGTTCTGTCCTTGCGCACGCTACAGCATGCTTCTGCGAGAACTGATGCTTAGGATTTAGGAATGCCCCTCCTGACATACTATTTTAACTTGATTAGAATTTTAAATGCTATCATTGAAAATAAAAATTTTGTTAAAATTAATTAGGAACAACTTTTAAAGTATTTTTGTTCTAACTCAACTCAAACTAAGATTAATATACTCTTCATGTAAAGACATACCATCCTCCATAACTTAGGTGAGTTACAAGTGGTAGGAGGTTATACTAATAGGACGGCTTGCAAGGTAGGTAGGAATGCCTTGCTCTTGGTGTAGTTACGAGTTTGGTTTTGGTCAATACGACCGTTGGAGTATTTTTGTTTAGATAAACTTTTAGGAATACTTTGATATATGTATTTATATAGCACTTATTATTATATATTTTTATACATGTTATCTAGTACTTCAGGTGTAATATGTTATTTAGTACTCTGCATGTATCCAGGTTTCAAATAATTTTGGAAAATATAAAATGCATGTAGATACTCCTTTTTTTCCCAAATAATTGGTGGATTAAGATGGTTGGCTCTTGATGCCCTACCCTACGCTCACCTACCTTTCATCCTTTTTCTCCACATCGCTGGGCTGAAGTTATTGTTTACCATATTCAGCTGCCGATAAACATAAAATACGATGACCAAGTTTCCAGGCAATTAATATGGCATCCTATTCGCCGTATTAATTAGAATTGTAGCATTTTAACTTGATTTCTTTTTTTTTTTTGCAATGCCGACGGACTGTACACGAGGGAGGATATAATTTTATCATAATACAGTAGGAAAAATGAGAGGCGTGAATCATCGCCATCATTCCAATTCCGATCCATGTGCCAGGTTGGGAAAGAGGAATTGTTGACCCAACCAACATCATGTATTCCACTTAAGGGATTAGCTCAACCAAATAGGACACAGCACCATCACTCTTTGACAAACCAAAGTAATAATCGTCCATTGAGCAAATCATAGCAATTAACGTTGTTTTAGATTAAAATTTAAAAAATAAAGATTACGCCAAAATTCAATTAATTTTTTTATTGCACTTTGCATGCCAACTACTAAATATCGGATAGTTGATACAATATAATTTAGATATCAACTTAGGCTATCCTCACCTACAACTACGAGATGGGAGGAGTTCGTAGAGGAGAAGAAGCCACCAACAATTGCCCCTCTAATTTTAGGAGACCAACCTACTACTTTGGTCAATTCTTCTATGCGTCACCGTCACCAGGTGGGTTAGTACAGATGGTCAACCAATTAGGCATTTGCCTCATCACATGTCCCACAACCCAAACTGGGTGACTTGAAGAAGGCTATTTTATTCCCTTGGTTTAACATAATAAGCCAAACTCCATGGAATGTAATTCGCCCTTGTGTTTAATTAACATTGGCGGAATGATGTTGTGACGCATGCGTCCTAAGACGACAGCTGGTTTGCTTGGCCCGACAGGTAGGTCTTATGATTACCCGATTCTTAATTTCCTCAAAGGACAATACCTTGCTTCACACTCCCACTCTCTTTATCCACCCAAACAAAACAAAAACAAAAAAACTGGATATCCAATCCCATCGAGTATTTGATCGTCGAGTGTGTCCACACCTGAGGTGGAGGCCTCCATGTCCTCGCTGACGTCACCTCTGCAGAGATAAATTACAAACAAGTTGCTGCAACCGCTGACCCTTGGAACTCCCCCCCATTCATCCATGCATGATGACATATGATATTCACGAGAACATAGCAGGACTCTCTCTAGTTCGATCGCCTTCCTCGTAGCCCGCCAAGCAAACGGGACCACCTATTTGGTAAAAAAAGGAAATAACTTATTATCTTGTTCATATCCGGAGCACTAAGCAACACAAAGATGAGAAGAAGACATAAGACACATTATGGATGTTACAATATGAAAGACAGACATAACAGTATGTTGAACTGGATTGAAAATAAAAAAGCATGCAGGGAGCGACCCAAAGGAAAACTAAAGCAAACCATTCATCTGGATATGATTATTAATAAATAAGGGAAAACATTTAATCACAACTAAATATATTTTTCTTTATGGCAGAATCAACCATCATAAGTCGTGCACTATAGTATCATCTACACCTCTTCTTCGTTTCCTTATTTTGAAAGGTAATGACTCATTACAAGTTGCGTTTGATTCAATTGGAGGATATGTGCCCACCCGTAACTATTGGGCCTACAACATTAGCTCGAGCACTACAAGAAACAACCAGTTGCTTAGATTTTAGATTACGACTTTCGGCCCATCACATATATAAAGGGACTTTCAGCCCACCACATACCAAATCTCTTGCCCAAAATAGCAGAGCAACTCCCCGTGGAAAATGGTTTTTATTCAGAAAACTCCAAAGGTTTTAATTTTATCAAGGAAAATTACCTCTCTCTCTATCTCTCCCCCTTTTTTTCCCTTTTTGGTAAGAAGGAAGGAGAAGTACCTCTTTAACAATTAAGATTTGAAATCATCTCTTTACCAAAAAAGATTTGAAATCATCTAATCTAAATCAAAATGTCCGCATGGTAGGATTATCCATAACGACTATTGATTACAATTTATTTAATGTTGGATTTTATATGCAATTACTGACGGCTTAAATGAGAACCGATCAGCCCGGATAATGAATGATATAAATTCCCTTTTCAAAAAATCACGTAAACCGACATTTATTTATACGCTTTTGGAATTGAATCAAAGATAAATGTGGAAATTGGGGGAGCAAAAATGTAAATAACCGGAAACCAGAGGATCGAAGGTGGATCTCCTTAAAAACCTACTAATCTCTTTTTTTTTTGTTTACTCTTACCATTTCTCCCTCCACCTGTCTCAATCCTTTTCTCTCTCTACAAGCCACCATTCTCCTACTCTCTCTCTCTCTCTCTCTATCTTTTTTTTTTTTGTTTCTTCTCTTTTTTCCTATCGTCGTTGGAACAAATATAACTCTCTCCCGTATCCTCGTCACCGTCCAATTAATTAAGGGGAAAGAAAACCCTAACTTGTGAAACTCCCCACTCTCTCCTCACACCACACAGGTAACGACCGACCTCCCGCGATTCAGAATCCCCGGCGTCGTTTTTGTGTCAAGTTGGGGTCGATCTGGCTTATATTCTCTAGCTAATTTTGCGTGTTGTTAAATATGAGGAGCAGCGGTTACTAAAGGGGCATATATGTCCTACAATCAATCAAGGGCGGAGAAGAACGAGAGCACGCAGTACCGGAGGCAGCAGGGGCGATCCTCCAACTCTTCTAACATCCAGCGTTCCTCCGCCAAAGGCGGCGGTGGCACCGGCCCCGCCCCTTCCCTCTCCTCCAGTCGCAGGTTTTTATTATTTATTTTAGGGTTTCCAATTTATTTTTTTATCCACCGCCAATTCAATGATTTAGCTTAGCCAGCTCAATTTTTGGTTTGCTCTTTGTGTCTGCTGCCGCTGCTAGTTTCAAGAAGTCCAGCAATGCTCAAGGAGGCCACCCTAAGCTAAGCCAGCCAGCAGCTGCCCCGGCGCACTCCGCTGTTCCCTCCGTTACTGGGAGCGCACACAACGCCCCCTCCATTGCATATTCGCATCTGCCAATACATGGTATCTACAGTTCATTTCTCTTCTCTGTTGCCGTTGTTCTTTTCATATCCGCGTCTTACTTCTTTCCGTTTGTTTTTTTTTTTTTTGCAGGAGCGTCAGATACTCCCGTTATTAGCGGTGTTCCCAAGCACCACGAGCCCTCAGCGCAACAGAGAAGCGCCCCAGTGGTTCCGAAGGCTCCAACTTCTCAACATGCCTCCATGAGCCCTGATTCTTCACAGTCCACAACACCTGTCAAAGGCAGGTCTTTCTTTTTACTCATCAGGAATTTGATACATGAATTTGTGTTTAATTTGCTGCGAGTGTTTCTGTTGATATGCGACTTTACATGTGTTGTCGCCAAAAGCTAATTTTTTATGGTTCCAAATTGTCCCAACTCTCTTTACTACTCTTTTGTGGTGATGCAGTAGCTGGAGATGCATCCAAGGGGGCGTTTCCGTTCCAATTTGGGTCCTTAAGTCCTGGTTTGATGAATGGGATGCAGGTATACGCTATTTTGTTTTCTTTTCTTCCAATGCAAATACTTTCTTGTGGTATCTTGTTTCCTGAGAAGATTATTTTTTCGTTAGATTCCTGCTCGGACGAGCTCAGCACCCCCTAACTTGGATGAGCAGAAACAAGACCAGGTAGGTATTTCTTATTCTCTTCCTGTTAACATGATCTTGTGATTTATCAAAGTGCGAACAGTACCGAAGACCAACACCTTCCTCCTGAGATGTGTTAGACTTCTTGTTGGATTCGACAAATTTCCTTTTAAGGAATTGATAGTTCTTTTTAATTTTCTAAGCCTGACATACCAGACAAGACTTTGTTTTTAAAGCATAGTTAGATCCGTAGCAGACTTTGGCCTGTGCTATATGACAATGTGGACATCACATTACCTTTACTCTGATCTGGCATTCTGCTTCTGTAAAATGCCATTCCATTTTTGAATCATTTTTTGGCCATCAGTGACATTGGCATTAGATTTAGATACTTTTTGGGCTTTGAGTCTTAGTTCTTTATGTAGACTTGGTGTGTCAAGTATGGTTGGATATGTGGCAAGCTTTTATTACAGACCCCGAAAGGAAGTATTATATATCATAGTTCATTTCTGATCTATTCTCTCCAAACTTGTAGAAACGTCATGATACTTTAAGATCTGTGGCACCTGTTCCAACTCCTATCCCCAAGCAGCAACTGCATAAAAGGGATGTCATCGCTGTTGACAAAGCTATCACTGGCGATTCTCATCCAATTCCTAAGTCGAGAAAGGAGACACAAGGTCCACCTCCTCCTGTCAGCCAGTCTCAGAAACCTCCGGTGCTTCCTTTTTCTGTTACTTCTATGCCAAGGTCATTTCACCAAGCTCAGCCGGCTGTTCAGTTTGGCGGCCCAAACCCACAAATCCAGCCTCATGGTGTAACATCAACTTCTCTTCAGATGCCTTTACCAGTAGGATTACCTCTTGGAAATGCTCCACAAGTACAACAGCAAATGTTTGTTCAAGGGCTCCAACCTCATCCAATTCAGCCCCAGGGAATTATGCACCGAGGTCAGAGCTTGAGTTTCACGACCCAAATGGGTCCTCAGCACCCTCCTCAATTAAGCAACATGGGTATAGGTATTAGCTTGCAATATCCCCAGCAACTGGGAGGAAAATATGGTGGTCAGCGCAAAACCACTGTGAAGATCACTGACCCAAATACGCATGAAGAGCTGAGGCTTGCAGATGGCGGGTCATCAGGCATGAGGTCGCACCCTAATGTGCCTCAATCCCAGCAAATTCATTCCTTTCCCCCACATGCCATAAGTTATTATCCCACTTCTTATGGTGGTAGCAATATATTTTTCCCACCCCAGGGCTCCATGCCATTAACCACTGGCCAGATAGCTCCTAATCCTCACGCACCTAGATATAATTACACTGTTAACCCAGGTGCTCAAAGTTTGTCATATATGGAGCCCTCTGCTATCAATTCTCTTCCATTTAATAAGTCTAGCACTATGATCCATGGTGTTGGCGATCAGCCGACATTTGAACATAATCGTGAAGTTCGCAATCCAGTCTCTGTTTCATCAAGTGCGGTGCAGGTGACAGTTAAGCCTGCTGCAGCTTCAACAATCGATAAGGCTGTGAAGCCACCATCCTTAAATAGTCCAGGTGTAGCTCAAAAGCATTCAAGGTCCTCTGATGAAGATGGTCTGTCACAGCCTCCTGTAGTTCCAAAGCAAGAAGCTGGCGGTGAATCTGTGACATCCGAGTCATTGCCAGCGGTAGTTGAACAGGCCATCCCCAAACAGTCACTCCCTGGCGTTGTTGAGAGCTCAGTATGCGATTCTTTATCTTCTTTGTCGCTTAAGACTGAGGAGTCAGTACCTACTGCAGCCAATGTGGAAGGTAGGAAAAGGGAACCCCTGGTGAGGTCAAACTCTATTAAGGATCATCAGAAGGAGATGGGCCAGAAAGGGTATTGCCAACCCCAGAACCAGGTACTGCATTGATCTTCTTGTTACTGTTTGCATTGTTCAGAAACTGTCACATTTTTTAATGATGGCTGTGCTTTATTTTGCTCTTTCAGGCTGTCGTACAACCGACCTCATTGTCAAGCTTACCTTCTCGTGCTTTAGACCACGGCAAACCGTTGGATGGCAGATTAGCTGATGCTTTAGAAGCTAAGGCGACTTTTCTTCCATCTTCTGTTAGTGAGGGCATGGCTGAAATCTCAGCTGTTGATGTTTGTACAACTGACGTTTCTGGATCGAAGGCTGATGAAACATGCGATAGTTCCTCTCATGCTCCATTGGAGCCTTCTGTTGCTAAAGTTATTACCAACACTCATGAATCAACATATCAACCTGAACTAGATACTACAAGTCAAGAGGAAATAAAAGATGCTACCTCTAGAATGCATATGGTAGAGCCTAATAAATTGGTTGAAGATTTCAAACAAGAACAAGAGTTAAACACTGTGTCTGGTCCTGAGAGTTCAAGATCTGAAGAACCTGTTGAGCAAGTTAGTGGGGAATCAACTTCTGCAGCTGCAATACCTACCAATGAGGTTCTGGTAAATTCACAGTTGGAGCATGTTGATCCTGTGAATTACCAGGAGAAAGATACGATGTTATGTCAGAAGGAAGGTACTACATCCATGCAGAATGGTAGTGCTGATGATATAGGGACACCAAATCAAGTTTCAAGCAAAGTTGACGATTTGTTAGATGGAAAAGTATCTCTGGTCAACTCTGATGTAACAGATCATCAGCCTGACACTGTTCGAGGCCCTGCTTCCTCGGGGGAAGTTCTGAAGCAAGCAGGTGAAAGTGTGGAAAATACAGTTGCGAGCTCAGTCTCCCAGCCTGGTGCGAGAGATGGATCTGGAACTGAACTCTCTAGATCAAAAAGTAACACATCTAATTTTAAAAAGAAAAGAAAAGAGATTCTTCAGAAAGCAGATGCTGCTGGAACAACTTCCGACTTGTATATGGCTTACAAGGGTCCAGAGGAGAAGAAAGAAAATATTGTCTCCTCAGAAGCTACAGAAAGCACATCTTCTAACTCAGTTGAGAAGCAGGCACCGTCTGACAAGGCTCGGGCAGATGGCTCATCTGTGACCAAGGGCACATCAAATAAGACAGAGCCAGAAGATTGGGAAGATGTGGTGGATGTTTCAACACCAAAGTTGGAAACTTTAGGTGGAGGGGCACGGCACGGTACAAGGTTGATGTCACAGAATGAAGATGGTAATGCACATTCAGCCAAAAAGTATTCCAGGGATTTTCTTCTGAAGTTTTCAGAAAGATGCTGTGAACTTCCTGTTGGTTTCGAAATCACATATGATATATCAGATGTCTTGATGAGCACCAGCGTTCCTAACCTTGTGGACCGTGATCCACATCCTACTCCAGGAAGAGTTGTAGATAGAACTAACAGTTCTTCTCGAATGGACCGTCGAGCTAGTGGTATGGGTGACGATGACAAGTGGAGTAACCTATCAGGTCATTTTGGCATGGGAAGGGATTTGCGTGTTGATATTGGTTTTGCCAGTAATGCTGGTTTTCGATCAGGACAAGGCGGTAACTTTGGAGTTCTTAAAAATGCTCGAACACAAGCTCCACCACAGTTTCACACTGGCATTTTAGCTGGGCCTATGCAGTCAATGGTTGCTCAAGGAGGGGTGCCAAGGAACAGCCCAGATGCTGACAGGTGGCAACGTGCTACCAATTTTCAGCAGAAGGGCTTGATTCCTTCTCCCCAGACACCTCTACAGGTGATGCATAAAGCTGAGAGGAAATATGAAGTGGGTAAGGCGAGTGATGAAGAAGAAGCCAAGCAGAGGCAGCTAAAAGCTATTCTGAACAAGTTAACCCCACAGAATTTCGAAAAACTTTTTGAGCAGGTGAAAGACGTAAACATTGACAATGCAAGAACACTAGCTGGTGTCATCTCACAGATCTTTGACAAAGCTTTAATGGAGCCTACCTTCTGTGAGATGTATGCTAATTTCTGTCATCACCTGGCTGGAGAATTGCCTGATTTTGTTGAAGATAATGAGAAGATAACTTTCAAGAGGCTGCTTCTTAACAAATGCCAGGAGGAATTTGAGCGAGGAGAGAAGGAGCAAGAAGAAGCGAACAGAGCAGATGCAGAGGGTGAGATCAAACAGTCTCCAGAGGAGAGGGAAGAGAAGCGTCTCAATGCGCGGAGACGGATGCTGGGTAACATAAGGCTGATTGGAGAGTTGTATAAGAAAAGGATGCTAACGGAAAGAATCATGCATGAATGCATAAAAAAGCTGTTGGGTCAGTATCAGAACCCTGACGAGGAGGATCTTGAATCACTCTGCAAGTTGATGAGCACTATTGGAGAGATGATTGACCATCCCAAGGCCAAGGATCACATGGATGCATATTTTGACAGGATGACAATGCTGTCTAACAACATGAAATTGTCTTCCAGGATTAGGTTTATGCTCAAGGATTCAATTGATCTGAGAAGGAACAAATGGAAACAGCGGAGAAAGGTTGAGGGGCCTAAAAAGATTGATGACGTGCACAGGGATGCTGCTCAAGAGAGGCATTCACAAGCTAGTCGGTTAGCTCGCTCTCCCAGCATGAATCAGTCTGGTAGAAGGACACCAATGGATTTTGGTCCAAGAGGGTCTTCGATGTTGTCTCCGAGTACCCCGATAGGTGGATTCCGCGGGTTGCCTAATCAGGCTCGTGGTTTTGGAAACCAGGATGCTCGGTTTGATGAACGACAGCCCTATGAGTCGAGAGCAGTTCCCTTGCCACAAAGACCTCTTGGTGATGATTCTATTACGTTGGGCCCTCAAGGTGGTCTTGCTAGAGGAATGTCTGGTCGGGGACCATCTGCTAATGCAAGTAACCCTAGTCTGGATCCTGTGGAGTCAAGGAGAATGATGGCTGCCTTCAATGGTTTTTCTAATGTGTCTGAAAGGTCTCTGCACAATTCAAGGGAAAATCTCCTTACTAGATATGGTACAGCAGAAAGAATTGTCGTACCAACTGCTGATGATCAAGTCAATGCTCAGGAACGTAATATGAATTTTGTTAACAAGGATCCAAGGAATGACCGCAGTTTTGATAGGCCAATTGCAACGTCACCACCTTCACGAGTACAAGCACCAGCTTCCACCTCGGAAAAGGAGTTGCTTGAAGAAGTCCTTCGTGACAAGTCTTTGGCTGCAATTAAAGAATATTACAGGTTTGTTCTCTAGGATTATTCTACGTGTAGAATATTTTTCCGCCACTGCTGAATCTTGCTGCAGAAATATGTGGATTAAGGTAGATGATAGATGCTTGAGATTATGGGTAGACCCTGTGATTGAGGGGTACTAGTTTGTGTGGTTGGTCTGATGGTTTGCATTTACAATTTGCAATGGGTGAACCATTTAGATTTTCATTTACAATTTGCATTTTGCTACTTGGTTTTAAATTCTCATCACCGAGTCCTTTCAGGTGGTTATTTTCCGGTCAAGTGATTTTTTTTTCTGTTTTCCAATGTTATTGAAGAAACCTGAATGATGCCTATTCAATTTGGTTTGTTTACTTGTATGATTTATCTTCAGTGTGCCCTTCATATGATATTGTGATTACATTTTGATGATTTGATTGTTATTATCTGCTTGCAGTGCTAGAGATGAGAGGGAAGTTGCATTATGTATCAGGGAATTGGACTCTCCTAGCTTCCATCCTTCAATGGTCTCCTTTTGGGTCAATGATTCGTTTGAGCGGAAAGACATGGAAAGAGATCTTTTGGCAAAGCTCCTTGTCAATCTGACGATATCTGAAGAGAGTATTTTGACTCAATTGCAGCTTGTCAAAGGGTGGGTACAAATAAGGATTATTTTGGCTGGACTCCTATATCCTAGTTTTGTTACGGTCTTCCGGTGAGCTCTATGTTTAACTTGTCTGATATTTGGTCCACCCAATTTTACAGGTTTGAATCTGTGCTTACCAGTTTAGAGGATATTGTGAATGACGCCCCTAGAGCTGCAGAGTTTCTAGGCCGTATCTTTGGAAAAGCTGTCTCGGAAAAAGTAGTCCCTCTGAAGGAGATAGGGCAATTGTTACTTGCAGGTGGAGAAGAGCCTGAACGCCTCAAGGAAATAGGCCTTGCCGGGGATGTTATTGGGAGTATTTTGGAAACAGTCAAAGTCGAGAAAGGAGAGAGCCTCATGAATGAGACCAAGGCCAGCTCTAATTTGCATTTAGAGAATTTCCGTCCTAAAGATGGTTACAGATCAAGGATATTAGAGAAATTTATTTAGATGGTAGAGGTCCTGCTCGTTGTATCTTATCAAAGGGCAGGCTGGGGAAAAGTGGGGTGGTTGGCTCACTCGTCCATATTTCTCCAGGTGGGTGGGAGGCTGGCTGGGAATTTGTGGAAATGTGGAGTTCCTCCATCTCCTTCCTGCCTGCCTTAATGCATATGTTGAAGACATTCACTCCGAAGACATTGCTCAGCCATCACAGTTCTTATTCAATTATCCTAATTAGGTGACATAATACCCCGTAATAATTTCTGCGCTCAGGCGATGGCTGCACATTTCTGAGAAAATTTTACTATTAACAGTGTGCGGTGAAGTGCTTGGCATGTGTAGATAGTTCATTTATTTGTCTATTGCGACATACCACAACACAACAGGTACATTCACTGCCAAAGCCGACCAGCTCAGTTCTGGAAATTGGAAGTCCTAGAATAGAGAAGCTCCGTGTGTTGGCTTGATCAAATCTGACTGTTTAAAGCAAAGGTAGCTTGAGCATGAAGCTATCGATTTGAGAAAAATGGAACGTCCCTTTTCTGATTCTTTAGTTTGAGCATGAATTTCTATACTAAAAAATAGTGAAGTGGAACTGATAGAACCGGCTAGATTTCTTTTTTTGCTTTAAAAATGGTTAAGTGAAACCGATAGTATTAATTGTTACAGCAATAGAAAAGTGATTCCTTCAGTCCTATCATTTGCTCCTTCTATTTAATGCAAAAACTCCCGCCAAGCAGTAGCTATTTGTGGTTCGAAGAAATTCGGTATCACGTGATATGGTAGAAACATATATTCAATTTTGGATGCCATTACAAGCCATGGAGAATAATTCTGTTGTGCCGAAGATCAATGTGGGAAATTTTATGTCTGATGGATGTTTTTGGTTCTGTAATTTGGGTCAAGTGAATTCTGGGATAGCTCTTAGATTATCTGTATCCTGCAAGTTATTCTCTTAAAAGTCTAGCTAACCCACTCCAAATACTACTTCCTACCAAAATGACCTCCAAACCATCACACATTACCCCGTACGCTGGCTTCTTACCTCACCAGTGGAATCACAAGGACCTGCGTAACCTTTCTTAGAAACATGTTAAGGTGCTCGATGTATATGACGCTGCGGATGTATGTGGTTAAGAAAGTCACAGTTTAGGTAAAAAAATAATCAAGTCCTTTACTTAAAATTCAAATTTAAAAGTAAAATACTCGGGCATCACACATCATATTTCACCTAAGCATCACTTCATGAATTCTTGTGATCGCTGCCTTATTGTAAAAAAAAAAATCAATCAGATGTGGTATTTGGACAACACTATAACCCGAGATTTTAGGTGACTTGAATATAGAGAAAGCAAAAAAAGATTTTAAGTATGCAGTAGTGTTTAAAAAGGCATGGAGAAGAGGTGCATTTAATTTAGCTTAACTGGAATCTATACATGTTTAAAGAAGGGTGGGATCATCAATACAAGAATACTTCCTCCAGCATCCCGGGAGACAGAGAGAGAGAGAGACCCCTCTCCCTCTCCTCTCTGTATTGAAAAAATATGCAGAAACACAAGTATTCAAAGAATGAAGGGTCTTGTATACACGTCAAACATCTCGCACGAAGTCAGCTGTGATAAGGAGAAGTGCAACCCATGTGCTGCCACCACACTCCATGTGCTGCCACCACCTCCAAACCCATGTGTTGCATGTGATGCCACCTCCAAACCCATGTGATGCCACCAAGGCTGCCACCACCTCTTCCATGTGCATCCACCAAGGCTGTCCATGTGCATCCACCAAGGCTCCATGTGCATCCATCAAGGCTACCACCAAGGAGGCTATATATATGTACCACCATATATGAACCATCCATCAATGTACATCCTAGAGAAGTTGTATCCTTTACATGGTATCAGAGCTGTGCTCTAACGAGATTCATCTCTAATTTTCTTCTCCCTTCTCTCTCGTTCATCACCATCATGGCCCATAATCCCCAATTTCCCATCCCCAATTTCTCTCAAAAACTGACCTCAACCAATTATCTGTTATGGCGTACTCAGATCGAGCCGATGCTTCGTGGCCAGAATCTCTTCCACCACGTTGACAACATGACTGCTTCTCCCACTGCTACCACCATTGTTCCTACTGCCGCTGGCTCCACCGACACCATCGAGATCCTGAATCCCGACTATGCCCTGTGGTATCAACAAGATCAATGCATCTTGTCCTGGATTTCTCTCTCCGTCTCGGATTCTCTGTTGCCCCAAATTGTGGGCTGTGACACTGCACGAGAAGCCTGGCAGCGGCTTGCTCGTGTCTATGCGGCTGGATCTCGAGCCCATATCAAAAGATTGAAGACCTCTCTTTATGGACTTGCCAAAGGGTCGGACTCCATTGATGATTACCTTCAGCGGGCGAAGGTGCTGCGTGATCAGCTTGCTGCTCTTGGGTCCCCTGTTCCGGAGGACGACCTGGTTGATCGGGTTCTCAACGGACTCGACGATGAGTATCGTCCCTTCATTCGCTCAATTGAAGCTCGTCTGGAGCCTGTAGCTTTGGAGGATCTCCATGCCAATCTCCTCAGTGAGGAGATGAATATTTGTCGTCTCGCCCCTATTGCTGAACTGGCTCCCTCCGCAAATTATGGGGCTCGTGGTCGAGGGGGCGCTTCACGCGGGGGCCGGGGACGGACTTCTGGTGGTCGTGGCTTCTCCCATGGCCACTTTTCCCCAGATGGGCCGATGAGGTTCAACACGAGGCCCGGCATTTTGGGCAGCAGGCCTCAGATGGAAACACAAGGGGCATTTTACCATTCTGGTTCCGGACGTAGGGATAATTTCAGTTCTGGTCCCTCCGGAAATTCAGAATTTCAATGTCACAATTGCAAGGGATTCGGTCATATTTCCAGGAATTGCTCTTCGGCTCGTCGATCTGGCTCAGTCCGTCCACAAGCCCACCATGCCTCCTCTCCTCGTCAGTCTCAATGGATACTGGATTCGGGCACAACTCACCACCTCACATCCGATCTTGGCAACTTAGCTATTCACTCTGAGTATAGTGGCCCCGATGAAGTCACTTTTGGTAATGGACTTACCTTACCCATTCTTGCCACTGGTCAAATGTCATTTCCTCTGTCTAAGTCAAGTATTTCCCTATCCAATGTCTTACATGTTCCTAATGCATGCACTAACCTTGTCTCATTAAGTGCTTTAACCAGAGACAATCCTGTTATTGTTGAATTTGTTCGTGACCGATTTTTTGTTAAGGATCAGGTTACGAAGGAGGTTCTGCATCAAGGTCGCAGTCGTGAGGGTCTCTATCCCCTTCAAATCCATCCGCCTATTCGTGTCAACCTAGCATCGTCTACATCATCTCTTTCCGTCTGGCATCAGCGTTTAGGCCATGCAAATCTCTCGTCCGTCAAGCATGCCTTGAGATCCCAGTCCATTATGTTTTCCAATAAGTCCTCTATGTCCTTATGCCATGGTTGTAGTGTCAGCAAAATTCACAAGTTGCCATTTCCAGTGTCTTCCACTCATTTATCAGGTCCTTTAGATCTTATTTGCAGCGATGTTTGGGGTCCTTCCCCTGTGGTCTCAGTCGACGGATATTCTTATTATGCTCTCTTTTATGACCATTACAGTAAATTTGTTTGGTTATATCCCTTGCGTCGTAAGTCTGACCTGCTTGCTGTTTTCACCAAATTCCGTACCTATGTTGAGAAACACTTTGCCCGACCTATCAAATGTTTTCAATCCGACTGGGGTGGGGAGTACCAAGCCCTTACCCAATACCTGTCCACAAATGGCATTGAACATCGTGTCTCCTGCCCCTATACTCCTGAGCAAAACGGGTGTGCCGAGCGCAAACACAGACACGTAGTTGAAACTGGACTTGCCATCTTACATCACACCGCCATACCTCTCTCTTACTGGACCTTTATCTTTGAATCAGCTGTCTACCTCATTAATCGCATACCGATACCTTTACTTAATAACCAGTCACCTTATCAGAAACTATTTGGTGATGCACCCTCCCTTTCCCATTTACGCATCATTGGTTGTTTATGTTACCCCTGGTTACAGCCACTTACCAAATCTAAATTGCAACCACGTTCCTCACCTTGTGTGTTTCTTGGTTACAGCAAGCAGCACAAAGGCTATCGTTGTCTAGACTTTATTTCTCGTCGTCTTTATATATCCCGTCATGTTCATTTTGATGAGTCTATCTTCCCTTTCTAGGATCCGATGTCTGTGGCTCGTTGTGCTCCATCTTCCAGTACTCCTGAGACTCGAGACTCTGCTATGGTGGGCTCCGTTGGGCCAGTTCCCTCTTTGCTTCCTTTACCTGTTGGGCCGCCTGTCACATTTATTCCCGATGGGTCTACAATTGTGCCTACTTCATTGGATGGGCTCTCCTCACAGCCCCTCTCCGGCTCTTCGTCTCATTCTGCACCCGAGCTTGGTTTTCCTGCCTTCGTACCGCACTGACTTCGGTTGGCTTTCGGGGTTCTCATACAGATAGTTCTTTGTTCTACTATCATCACGGGGCAGTGTGTCTCTTTGCTCTCATCTACGTCGATGACATCCTCATCACCGGTAATTCACCTCAACTTCTTGACAAGCTTCTTCGCTATCTTCAGTCAAAATTTGCACTAAAGGATCTTGGAGCTCTTCATTATTTTTTGGGCATTGAAGCACATCGCACGCCTCAGGGTCTGCTACTCAGCCAGGCTAAGTATGTAGATGATATTCTTGTCAAGGTGAAGATGAGTAGTTCTAATGTTATGGCCACTCCCGCTGCCACCTCAGCCACTCAAGCAACAGTTGTTGATAGCTGTGATCCAGAACTTTATCGCCAAATTGTCGGCTCGCTGCAATATCTCGGTGTTACTCGGCCAGAGATCGCCTTTGCTGTGGGTCGTGCATCGCAGTTTATGCATTCCCCGACTCCAGAACGGTGGGCATCTGTCAAGCGCATTTTGCGTTACCTTCGTGGCACGCCTTCCCATGGCTTGCTCCTTCGTCCCTCCAAGGATCAACGCCTATCGGGGTATTCGGACGCCGATTGGGCTAGTTGTTCTCTTGATTGACGTTCGACGACTGGTTATGCTGTGTTTCTAGGTCCTAATCTCATCTCCTGGGCCTCCCGGAAACAACGTTCTGTCTCTCGTTCCAGCACAGAAGCTGAGTATCGTGCCTTGGCCACCGTAGCCTCTGAAATTATTTGGGTTCAATCCCTTCTTGGCGAGATTGGCATTTCGAGTTCACCACCTCCGGTTTTATGGTGTGACAATTTGGGCGCGACTTATTTGGCTGCGAATCCAGTCTTTCATCAACGCTCCAAGCACATGGAAATTGATTTCCATTTTGTGCGTGAGCGTGTTTCAGACGGTCGTCTCCGGGTTTGCTATATTTCGGGCAAGGATCAACTTGCTGATGTCCTTACAAAGCCGCACGAGGAACCCATGTGCTGCCACCACACTCCATGTGCTGCCACCACCTCCAAACCCATGTGTTGCATGTGATGCCACCTCCAAACCCATGTGATGCCACCAAGGCTGCCACCACCTCTTCCATGTGCATCCACCAAGGCTATCCATGTGCATCCACCAAGGCTCCATGTGCATCCATCAAGGCTACCACCAAGGAGGCTATATATATGTACCACCATATATGAACCATCCATCAATTTACATCCTAGAGAAGTTGTATCCTTTACAAGCTGTGGCTCCTGTCAAGTAAAAAACGTGAAGTGTAAGTAAGCTCCCAAATGTATCCAATGCATGTTTAATTACTGGTAGAAAACGCTTCTCTATCCACGAGCGCGACTATTTCCTAAAAAAAATAAGATACCGCTGGCCAAATAAATACATTATAATGCTAATTAGTACATACTTGCTCAAGGTTTGAATGAAGTATTCTCACTTCAGACACTAGTATGAATAGCAACAGCATTGAGATGTTAACAATAGACAGAACCAACAGACAGAACAGTGGAGAGAGCCGTAGATAGCACAGTGGAACGAGTTACCAGTGTGAGACCGCCACCGGTGACTGCACTGTCACCAGTCAATAGCATGCTGAGAAGAGAAGTTACAGCGCCCCCACCAAGGTCATTGCTAGAACCGATATTGCGAATGGCGGTAGGCATGGAACTGAGAATGTTACCGTGAGTAGACCCATGGCCACGCTCTATGGCTTGGGTGAAGCAGTATGTCATTGCGCCGGTGGAAGTTATCTGGGAGAGGGCCTGTTTCCATTCATTAAAGTCACATTAATACAAAGCTTTGCTTGCGCTTGGAAGGATCAAGGCGCGAAGTTTGGCTTGGTGAAGTTCGATGGTTCATCGAATTTCGGGTTATGGCAAAAACGTGTCAAAGATTTGCTGGTCCAACAAGGAATGGTGAGCACGCTCTCGAAAAAAAAGCCTGAGAAGATGGAGGACCAAGAGTGGAAGGAGATGGGGGCCAAGGCGGTGGCGATAATTCGCTTGTGCTTTGGCTGATGATGGAAGAAATTGGAGCGTAGGTATATGTCAAAGTCTCTGTCGAACAAGCTTTATCTTAAGCAAAAGTTGTATGAGCTTAAGATGATGGAGAGCTCAGATTTGAGCCAATACATCGATGGTATGAACCGGGTTGCTACGAAGATTGTAACTATGTGAGGACAAAGAGGGAGGCTTAGGACCTCGACCTTTCCGACCCGTCGTTGCTACTTGGAGGAAGAAATAGAAGAAAAAGAAGCAGACAAGAGACGAGAGATAGAGGCAGAAGACTTGAGGAAGGAAAACACTTATTATTTCTTTTCTGATTGATTATTAACTATAGGGCGTAGGAATTATATAGCCAATACGCTTATATAATCTTAATAGGAAACGAACTATTAAAAGACATAGAAAATACTAAATAGGAATTGAAAGACTACTAAACGGGAACTAAGCAGAATAGGAACCTAATACGACTCGACTACGTAACATTACTCCCGCCCTAGCGAGACAGCTTGTCCTCGAGCTGGCAATCCAGATGTACGCACTAACCCGGCTTGACAGCTTCATCGATTGCCTCATCCCCTTCTTTATAGCCTTCAAGAATAATGCGGAAGAGACGCTTGCAGCAATGTCCTCGGACATACTTCTCGTCGCAGTTAAAACATAACCCCTTGGATTTTCGATCATTTATTTCTGCCAAAGACAGACGGTAGAAAGTTGGCTCCGATGACACGTTTGCGATAGCGATGCTTCCCTGCGCACGTGCGATGGTCTTGTCAAGGGCAACCGCTGGATTATACAGACCCGACCGGTGCTCATAAGCTCGAGCAAGGCTCATAGCATGTTGAAGGTCCATTGGGTTACGTAATTCCACATCAGTTTGGGCAGCCTGGCTGTGAATAGCTCCACCTGGCCTTGCTGGTCTAGTGTGTGGATATGGAAAATTAGGGCCAGGAATTATTCCTGGTACTAGTCCACTGTGCCGGGATACGGTAATCTAGCAAGCTCCCATAGATAATTACTTTGGACTAGGAGACCGAATCACTGATTACAGAGATCCACAAAATTAAGCCATGGGGGTTCTCCATAGTCTCTTTCGAGCTTGAAAATTACCAATATTGCGCGATGCCTGTCATGTGGTATGAGGCAAACCAAACCTTGTCCCCTTCAGGGGTACGCTGACCTCTAAAAAATTGCTCGCAATGGTTTAACCATGTGAGCGAGTCATCTTTGCCATCAAATGTCAGAAATTTCACCTTGTAATAGTGTGAGGCCCCTATCTCAATTTTTGGATTATTTCTCCCGGCATGTATCTCTTCGTTACCATCCGTCTCCCTATTTGGGGTTGGGTTTGCCATCGGTGGGAAGGCAGATGCCTGTGGTTAGGCTGCCGTCTGAGAGTAGCCAGCCATCAAGGGATAGGCCTTTGGGTAGGCCGCCATCTGAGAAACCCCACATAAAAGGCTGGGTACCGCAGTAGACTAGAGCCGCGGCGGTCCCAGCTCGCTGGAGGCGGAGCTAAGACTCCCCGGTTGGCAGCGACGGGTTACCTGGAGGGCCAGGTCAGGGTTGGAAGAATTTTGGTATCGTGGGTTCCCATCTGTTGATCTGCAGTTGGGTGGGTCATCGCCGGGTTGCTTTGTTGGTGCTGTCACCGGCGCAGCAAGAGGGGCGGTTGACGGCCTACGTAACTGGACCCATCTTCCAAGGGTTTCTTCAGAGCCTTAAGTCTTTGAGACATGTCCTTCATCTGGTCTCTGAGTTCTATCACAAGGAGGAGCAGTTGGGTGTTGTTTCCATCAGCCTCGTCACCAGAATTAGTCATGGTGGTGGGCTGTTTTGGCTCTGATACCAAATTGGTATGAATCGGGTTGCTACAAAGATTGTAGCTATGTGAGGACGAAGAGGGAGGCTTAGGACCTCGACCTTTTCGACCCGTCGTTGCTACTTGAAGGAAGGAACCGAAAAAAAAAGATACAGACGAGAGACGAGAGATAAAGGCAGAAGACTTGAGGAAGGGAAACACTTGTTATTTCTTTTCTGATTGATTATTAACCCTAGGGCGTAGGCATTATATAGCCAATACGCTTACATAGTCTTAATAGGAAATGAACTATTAAAAGACATAGAAAATACTAAATAGGATTTGAAAGACTACTAAACAGGAACTAAGCAGAATAGGAATACTAAGCAAAATAGGAACCTAATACGACTCGACTACGTAACATCAATATTTTTAATCAACTATTGAGTGATTTGAGAAGGGTCGATGTGAAGTTTGAGGATGAACACAAGACATTATTGCTGCTGGATTCCTTACCAAGTTCCTACGAGAGTTTAGTTAAAACTCTAACTTGGGGGAAGGAATTCCTGGTGTTGGAGGATATCACAAGTGCTCTGCTAGGATTTCATCAAAGGAGGAAAACTAGCGATGAACGAATAGAAGGGTTGGTTATGAGGGGTATCCATGGTGGTCGTAATGAAGGAAAATATGGAAAAAGATCCAAGTGGAGGTCAAAGAGGTTCAAAGGAAAATTTTTGATTGCGAAGGAAAATGACACATGAAGAAGGATTATCCAGGAAGAACTCGGAACCCCGAAGGAGGATCAGCATCCATAAATATGGCCTCATACTCAGACAGGTCACATGGTGACTGTCTTTCTGTTTTGACAGGTCCAAAGTATTCTGATTCCTGGATTTTGGATAACATTTGTTCCTTTCACATGATGCCCAAGAGAGGATGGTTCGGCATATACAAGTTCATTGATTCAGGTGTGGTGACTATGAGTGATGGTTCTAGTTATCGAATCACTGGCATATGTGATATCCGGATCAAGATGTGGAATAGTATTGAGATAAAATTGTGTGGAGTTAGACATGTTCCGAAGTGGAGAGAAATAAGATCTCATTAGGAGCCTTGAATTATAGTGGGTACAACTATAAGGTTGTAGGCGGGCTATGAGGTGGAGAAAGATGTTATCGTAGTGATGAAGGGTGAAAGGGATGCAAGGAATACATACAGATTAGTGGGGGCACGGTTGTATGCGGAGTCACATATTTGGGTTTCGGTAGAGAGGGAGAAGACTCTTGTATGATAAAGCAAAGGCTTGACATGAATGGCTTGAGTGTAGTTGGGATTCACAGAGACAGGGTTAGCATGCTATGGTTGTTTCGTGTTGGCATGGTTGGCAAGAAGTCATGGTTGTTTCGGAGAAGCATTGTTAGCAAGACCCCGCTATGGTTTTCTGAAGGAACGTCAACATCAAAGGTGTTGAGTAGGATTTTCATTGGGAATGTGAAGCAGTTGGTAACACTACATACAAATCGGGTATCTCACTCAAGGCTAATGGTGGAGTTTGTGACATGTCGAGGGTTCTACTTGGTAGAACAAAAGGTTGCCCATTGTATGCTATGGTTGGTAGCATTGATTTGAGGCAAAAAGGTCCAACGGAGAAGCAGTTCGAGGTTGCGGAGCATGAGGTTGACCAAAAAAATAGAGGGTGCATCTATTAGTCACAGTGTTGCTTCAACAGGTGAACTTGCAGGTTAAGATTCAATGGAGGTTGTAGGATATAGGTCAAGCAAGCTCGAGAGTTGCTCAAGTTTGGAGGCTGTCTCCAAGTGATTGAACAAAGGGTGGAGAGTGATTTTTATAAACTCCAAAAGTTTTAATCAAGGAAAAGCACCTCTCTCCCCCTTTTTTTTTTGGTAAGCAGGAAGGCGAAGCACCTCTTTAGTCTTCACAAAAAAAAATTAGAACTCCTAAAAAATTCATAGTTTAAAAAAATCAGTCTGATCGTGAATCGTTCACTACAACGGTTCGTTGTTAGGGAGAAAAAAGGATCTAGTCGAACCGTCCATTTTCTGATTCAACATGGCAATTTTTTGCCTCGTATTGACCGAAAAAAGCCTGTTCGACCAGAACTTGTAAACATAAGTATAATTTATAGGGTAAATGACTATTCTACCCTTTGGATTAAAAAAGGAAAAATCATTGGGCCCATCAGCTTCGTCTCCTATCTCCATCTACTGCCATAACCAAAGGAATTAGGTTTCAACGAGAAACATCATCAATCTCCTAATCTAATTGAGTTACCAACAGAAACAATTATTAAAGGAATTAGGTTTCAATCGATGCATCTCCTTTTCAAGCTTTGGGCTTTGGAAACTTGAAACGAGAAAAAAATGTACGGTGGAAGAGAAAAGGAGAGAGAAGAAAATAAGTGGAGAGAGAGAGAGAAAGAGAGGAAGTTTTTAGAAAAAAATAGGAATAATTATCCTAAGGTATCTGACATTTGAGCAAAATCTGTTTAGTCTTTACTAATTTTAATAGTTTTTTTTGTCTTTCTAATTTAAAATAATGCATTTTTTTGGTCCCTAGTTCAAGCACAGAAAATTTCTCCAACAACAAGCCACTGAAAAAGACTCAATTACTCCTCAATTAAAAAATATATAAAAATAAAAATTCTTCTCTCCTCTTTCCTCTCTCTCCCCCCTCCATTAATAATAGGGAAAAGTCTCATTTAGTACCCTGTAGTTTCAGACTTTCAGAATTAAGACCATGTGGTTTCAAATTGGAAATTTAGTACCTTGTGGTTTTCACATTTTTTTCCGGGCAGGTCCAGGGTAGCTGCCCGGCCAACTAGACGTGAAATGGTACTGTTTTTGAGCCTATGTGGCAAGTGAGTGGGTTAAGTTTCTGCTGACATGTCGCGTGAATAATTACCTAAGCAGTCCCTAGTTTCTACAAAATGACTTTTATACCCTTACTTAAAAAAACTCCTTTGCCCTCCCTCCTCCTCTCCCTCCTTCTCTTCCCCCTCCGGCGAAAAAACCTATTCCCTCCCTCCTCCTCTCCCTAATTCTGTGCTCTACCATCACCCTCATTCATCCAATTACAAGACTATAAGCTCTATTTAAAATCCCCACCATTACCCGTCAAAACCCCCAAAATTCTGTTGAACTGGATTTCCTGTTGAGCTTATCGTAAAACAAGAACCCATCGTCTATGGAAGGAAATTTCATCCCATCCCGAAATTAATTGGCCGAAACTAATTAATTTCAAAGAGGGGTTTCATTCCAGCGAGCGAACCACCAACAATGCAAAAACCAGACCGGCGACGAAATTTGGATTCTGGGTTGAAAAGCTCCTGGGTTCATGTTCTTGTGTTTAACCCCCACGAGAATTGCTTGAAGACGACGGGTTCTTGGAGCTCCTTGTAGATGGAGATGGCTTAAATTGCAGCGACGGAGATGGCGAGGACGATGATGGATGCTTGCGGTGGTGGCGGCGGCGAGATTTGGGTAGGTTGATACCTCGGCTTCCTAGTGCTCCTAGCGGCGAGGACGACGGTGCATGCTTGCGGCAGCGGTGGTGGTGGGCGGGGATAACACCATACAACCACCTTGTTCGTTTGCCCGCTGATGGAAAATCTGCTAGCCGGAGGAGCCCGCTGCCGTAGGAGTCGTCCTCCATGGTTGTTTGTCCGCTGCCACGTCATCTGTAGTTTGCTCGGTGGGGAATGAAAGGTTTGGGAATGAAGAAGATGGAGATGGGAGGAAGAAGAACGAGGGCTTTTTTAAAAAAAATTGTAAAAAATTGGGAGTGTTTAGGTAATTATCCATATTACATGTCATTAGTAACTAATCCCACTCGGTAGCCACGTGTGCGCCACGTCGGGTCAAAAATATCATCGTTTCGAGCTTATTTGGCCGGGCAGCTACCCTGGACCTGCCCGGGAAAAAATGTGAAAACCACAAGGTACTAAATTTCCAATTTGAAACCACATGGTCTTAATTCTGAAAGCCTGAAACCACAGGGTACTAAATGAGACTTTTCCCTTAATAATATGTTCGTACATCGACCACGACCAAAATACTCATCCTTTCATCACCTTACCATATCACATGCATAAGAACGACATGGCCGAAATTTAGAATTATTTTGGTTCTGATGAAAAAAGTAGTACCATTGAAATTTTCTATTCCACAAGCTAATCTTCCATCATTTGAATCGTAAACATTAATTTTGAATTCTAAATTTCTATCTTTTTTTCTTACCGCATAATGTCAAAATTCAAATCACTTTGAGGGGATGAACGGCCGTTCATCGACTTCTCCTTGGTGAAGGTGACGAAATCGAAGCCACGAGATCGACCAAGAAGGAAGAACAATGGTGCTCTCAATGCGATGGCCAAGAAGGAAGCAAAAAGAGCCATGCTGCCGTTTGATACCATTGGACGAGGGAGGTTATTTTTAGGTTTTTCAGTATCGTATCAAATACTGTATTTTTCTCTTAAGTAAGCTTATTAAATTTTGGTCGTTACATCTCTATGATATTTTTTAAAATCATATTTTACGGTCCAAATTTAGTCTAGGAACATTAGTTGGACTGGCAATCAACTGACACGTATTTATGAGGAGGCACTGAAGACCTAATTTTTGTAGGACCATCTTTTAAGAAGTCACGATCCGAATCTTGCTTTTGCAGGGTTCGTTCCCTTTATTTTGCATCTGTCTTTTGGGCTAGAAAACTTGGTTACCAAGTTATAATCTTTTACTGATGTGGGCTTGATATGCCATCATGATGTTTATTAGTAGTGGGGGACCGCATATTCCTTGGAGGTAACTCAGGAAACTTCATGCAACAGTTGTACGAGAAGAAGGAAAAAAGCTCTGGCCCTAAGAAAACACCAAGTGTGTTGATTTTATCAAAAACTTCGAGTATCTCCTTGAATTTACTCAAACAGACTTAATTTTATCGAGTTTTCTTTGAGTTATTTAGCTCCAAGAACTCACCTTGTATCACCACACCAGGTAACGACCTCCCGCGATTCAGAATCTCCGGCGTCGTTTTGGTTTATCTGGCTTTGACTCTCTAGCTAATTTTGCGTGTTGTTAAATATGAGGAGCAGCGGTTACTAAAGGGGCATATATGTCCTACAATAATCAATCAAGGGCGAAGAAGAACGAGAGCATGCAGTACCGGAAGCAGCAGGGGCGATCCTCCAACTCCTCTAACAACCAGTGTTCCTCCTCCTCCGCTAAAGGCGGCGGTGGCACCGCCAATTTTGGCATGGGAAGGGATTTGCGTGTTGATGTTGGTTTTGCCGGTTTTCGATCAGGACAAGGCGGTAACTTTGGAGTTGTTAAAAATGCTCGAACACAAGCTCCACCACAGTTTCTCACTGGCATTTTAGCTGGGCCTATGCAGTCAATGGTTGCTCAAGGAGGGGTGCCAAGGAACAGCCCAGATGCTGACAGGTGGCAACGTGCTACCAATTTCGAAGAAGAAGCCAAGCAGAGGCAGCTAAAAGCTATTCTGAACAAGTTAACCCCACAGAATTTCGAAAAACTTTTTGGGCAGGTGAAAGACGTAAACATTGACAATCCAGGAACACTAGCTGGTGTCGTCTCACAGATCTTTGACAAAGCTTTAATGGAGCCTACCTTCTGTGAGATGTATGCTAATTTCTGTCATCACCTGGCTGGAGAATTGCCTGATTTTGTTGAAGATAATGAGAAGATAACTTTCAAGAGGCTGCTTCTTAACAAATGCCAGGAGGAATTTGAGCGAGGAGAGAAGGAGCAAGAAGAAGCGAACAGAGCAGATGCAGAGGGTGAGATCAAACAGTCTCCAGAGGAGAGGGAAGAGAAGCGTCTCAATGCGCGGAGACGGATGCTGGGTAACATAAGGCTGATTGGAGAGTTGTATAAGAAAAGGATGCTAACGGAAAGAATCATGCATGAATGCATAAAAAAGCTGTTGGGTCAGTATCAGAACCCTGACGAGGAGGATCTTGAATCACTCTGCATGTTGATGAGCATTATTGGAGAGATGATTGACCATCCCAAGGCCAAGGATCACATGGATGGATATTATGACAGGATGACAATACTGTCTAACAACATGAAATTGTCATCCAGGATTAGGTTTATGCTCAAGGATTCAATTGATCTGAGAAGGAACAAATGGCAACAGCAGAGAAAGGTTGAGGGGCCTGAAAAGATTGATGACCCTTCACGAGTACAAGCACCAGCGTCCACCTCGGAAAAGGAGTTGCTTGAAGAAGTCCTTCGTGACAAGTTTTTGGCTGCAATTAAAGAATATTACAGGTTTGTTCTCTAGGATTATTCTACGTGTAGAATATTTTTCCGCCACTGCTGAATCTTTCTGCAGAAAATATGTGGATTAAGGTAGACGATAGATGCTTGAGATTATGGGTAGACCCTGCGTGATTGAGGGGTACTAGTTTGTGTGGGCGATCTGATGGTTTGCAATGGGTGAACCATTTAGATTTTCATTTTGCTACTTGGTTTTAAATTCTCATCACCGAGTCCTTTAAGGTTGTTATCTTCCGGTCAAGTGATTTTTTCTGTTTTCCAATGTTACTGAAGCTACCTGAATAATGCCTATCCAACTTGGGTTTATTTACTTGTATGATTTATCTTCGATTTGCCTTCATATGATATTGTGATTACATTTTGATGAGCTGATGGTTATTATCACTTTGCAGTGCTAGAGATGAGAGGGAAATTGCATTATGTATCAAGGAGTTGGACTCTCCTAGCTTCCATCCTTCAATGGTCTCCTTTTGGGTCAATGATTCGTTTGAGAGGAAAGACATGGAAAGAGACCTTTTGGCAAAGCTCCTTGTCAGTCTGACGAGATCTGAAGAGAGTATTTTGACTCAATTGCAGCTTGTCAAAGGGTGGGTACAAATAAGGATTATTTTGGCTGGACTCCTATATCCTAGTTTTGTTTCGGTCTTCCGGTGAGCTCTATGTTTACCTTGTCTGATATTTGGTGTGCCCAATTTTACAGGTTTGAATCTGTGCTTACTAGTTTAGAGGATATTGTGAATGACGCTCCCAAAGCTGCAGAGTTTCTAGGCCGCATCTTTGGAAAAGCCGTCTCGGAAAAAGTAGTCCCTCTGGAGGAGATAGGGCAATTGTTACTTGCAGGTAGAGAAGAGCCCGAACGCCTCAAGGAAATAGGTCTTGCCGGGGATGTTATTGGGAGTATTTTGGAAACAGTCAAAGCAGAGAAAGGAGAGAGCCTCATGAATGAGACTATGGCCAGCTCTAATTTGCATTTAGAGGATTTCCGTCCTAAAGATGGTTACAGATCAAGGATATTAGAGAAATTTATTTAGATGGTAGAGTCCTGCTCGTTGTATCTTATCAAAGGGCGGGCTGGAGAAAGGGAGGGTAGTCATATGGACCTGCTTAACCTTTCTTAGAAACATGTTAAGGTGCTCGATGTATATGACGCTGAGGACGTGGTTGAGAAATTAATGTCGTCACAGTTTATGTAAAAAAAATCAAGTCCTTTACTTAAATTTCAATTTTAAAAGTAAAATCTCGGGCATCACACATCATATTCCACCGAAGTATCACTTCATGGATTTTTATGATCGCAGTCTTATTGTAAAAAATATATATCAATCAAATGTGACATCTGAATAGTACTATAATTTGAGATTTCAGATGACTTGAATATAGACAAAAGCAAAAGAGATTTTAAGTATGCAATAGTGTTTAGAAAGGCATAGAGAAGAGGTGCATTTAATTTAGCTTAACTGGAATCTATACATGTTTAAAGAAGGGTGGGATCATCAATACAAGAACACTTCCTCCAGCATCCCGGGATACACAGAGAGAGAGAGAGAGAGACCCATCTCCCTCTCCTCTCTGTATTTAAAAAAATAGGCAGAAACATAAGTATTCAAAGAATGAAGGGTTTTGTATACACGTCAAACATCTCGCACGAAGTCAGCTGTGGCTCCTGTCAAGTAAAACGCAAGTGTAAATAAGCTCCCAAATGTATCCAATGCATGTTTAATTACTGGTAGAAAACGTTTCTCTATCCACGAGCGTGACTATTTCCTACCAAAAATAAGATACCACTGGCCAAATAAATACATTTTAATGCTAATTAGTACATACTTGCTCAAGGTTTGAATGAAGTATTCTCAATTCAGACACTAGTATGAATAACAACAGTCTTGAGTTGTTAACAATAGACAAAACCAACAGACAGAACAGTGGAGAGAGAGCTGTAGATAGCACAGTGGAATGAGTTACCTGTCTGAGACCCCCACCGGTGACTGCACTGCCACCAGTCAATAACATGCTGAGAAGAGACGTTACAGCTCCCCCGCCAAGGTCATTGCTAGAACCGACATTGCGAATGGCGGTACGCATGGAACTGAGAATGCTACCGTAAGTAGACCCATGGCCACGCTCTATGGCTTGGATGAAGCAGTAGGTCATTGCGCCTGTGGAAGTTATCTGGGAGAGGGCCTGTTTCCATTCATTAAAGTCACATTAATACAAAGCTTTGCTTGCGCTTGGAAGGATATAGAGAGAGAATGGTAGCAGCCAGAAGCAGTAATTAGTACTCACAGAGGTGTCGGCAGAAGTTTGATCATCGTCGCAACCACTGAAGGAAATGACTTCCCCGCCGCTGGTTCCTTTCCATACACCAGATCGCGGCCGATGATCCTCCCAAACATAATGCCCGCTCCTGCTTCCACAGACAACATTATATCAGCACAGGTTATCAAGGAGGATTGAACTGAACTAAATAGAGAAGGAAAGCCGAAAAAGCACCCATTCTTGCTAGGAGATACTAACTAGGGGAAGGACCTGTTCATGCGGCAGAGGAAGGGGAGATCGAGGACGGTGCCACTGTGGCAGGCGTCGATGATGGCGTGGAGCCGGACCCCAGGGGTAAGGGGCCTGACGATGCTGGCATTGATCTCGTCGTCGACAATCATCCCCTGGGTCTCAAAGTCCAGCGGACAGAGGGTCTCATCATAGCCGTCGACCTCGTCGCCGGTGTAGTTGCGCTGGCGGGAGCCGTGGCCCGAGTAGTGAAACACGAGGGAGTCCCCGGGCTGGCAGCCCTGGACCAGCCAGTAGAGGGCCATCCTCATGTTGTGCTTGGTCGGTATCCGCAGTGGGTCCGTCTCCTCCTCTGCAACAAACCCACCCCAAACAAACATAAAGGTAGGATCTTTGCCTTCCGAAATGAATAAAGAACAGATCTTTGGATTCGTGTTCAAACCCACATCTATCTATCTATCTACTACTTGTAATAAAAGCGAGAGAGGAGAGAGGGAGAGGGTTGACCAGTGAGCATGAGGATGGAGGCGGAGGGGAAGTTGAACTTGTTGAGGAGGAGGTGGCGCATACACTTGGCGTCGTTGATGCAGCCCTTGAGCTCTTGTCTCGAGTACTTGTACGATATCCCCACTATCACCGCCTTCTTCCTCCCTCCTCCTCCCCCGCCGCCGTAAGGGGGTGGAGCCGACGGCTGCCTCTGAGGGGGCGGGGGCGGCGGTGCGATGTCGGTGACAGCGTGGCAGATGGCGCATCGGATGGAGAGGGCCCCATCGGGGAGCTGCAACGGCGTCCGGCAATTGGAGCAGTTCACCAACATTCGATTCATCGTCCTCCTCCCCAGTCCCCACCTCTTCTTGATGATGATCAACAATTTAGTTTAGTTGCCCATTCTAATCTCTCTCTCTCTCTCTCTCTCTCTCTCGTCTTTAACCAATCTTTGCACATTGATTTATGTGGATGGAGGACCCCACACGCCGACGGATGAGCCCATTTTCACATCCGTTCATAATGGGCCTACAGTAGGGCCCATTGTCACGCATGCTATTATAATAATTTAAACCCCGAATTCGAACACAAAATTATTCGAATCTGAATCCAAAAAAAATTTAGAATATCGGATTCGAATTATCGTAGTGAGGGAATTTTTCGCTGACCCCAACTTGAAACTATTACTGCTAATTCAGCTGAGTAGTGAGGAAATCAACAGATGGATGCGGTTTAGTGAAAGCAGATTTAAACGAAATAGGCGCAAAAAAGATCTCACTTCAGAAAATGATGTTGTACGGCAATCTTGTTTACTTCGCTACGACCAACATCATACATGCGATAAATGATTTGGTTTAGGGATGGTAGGTTCCTTCTTTCCAACTTCCGACCACGGAAACGGTTGCTATGTCCTCGCCATTACTCTGGAATAACCGCGATCTGATGTGCTTGTTATTAAGAGAGACACTTCATGTCTATGTTTCCCACACAACAACAGCTGAGCCGAGGTTTAACCTGGCTCCAGCGCTTATATTACACAACCACTAATTCTGCTTTACATACCTCTAACATGGAACTCTTACTCATCCGCCTCTCTGCAGTTACCTCTAACATGCAACTCTTACTCATCCGCCTCTCTGTAGTAGTCTTTCTCATGCTCTACCGGCAGCAAGCTAATCAAAGTACTCCATTCGTGTCTTCTCCGGCGATAGCAGCCTCCAAAGACTCTAGGCTGAGAAGAAGACGGCAGGGTAAGGGTGTGATGATGTTATTCAAAATAAAACTCCCACAAACTGTTGCTCTATCTGCCTCTGCCACCGAGAAACAATGTGGCTATTGGGATCTCATACAGCTGGAATCGGAATGTCCCGTCGATTTCCGTTGTGGTGCATTTGTGTCTGCACGGCCTTAACTGCTGCTACTCTAGCCGCATTTGCTGCCCGATTAGCTGCTGCTACTGCCCTATTTACCCTATCATCCACCTTTGCCACGTCATAGGCCTTTTCCGCAGCCCGTCTTGATTCCTGGTTTTGCCAAACAGAACAGATAAGAGGGGCAGATCCGTTGAGAATGTTGCAAGGTATGCATCCATACAATCAGAAACATAACCAGGAATGCCATTCCAGAGCACAAACAAGCCCCATTGAAAGAAACCAAACAAGCCCCAGGGAAGCATAAGAATGGAACCTTAACTAGAGAGAAAAAGATGAGCCAGCCAAACACACATTTGCTGACATCAAGACGGATCAGCAATCCGATCCAAACAATTCTGAATCACACACACACGAAGCAGCGAATGGAAACCATGGAAAAGGTGTTTGAATGAAGGCAATGCAACGTGTACCTGGACGGCATTGAGGACCTTGGAATGATAGACGGCAACAGGGGAAACGGGGTAGCTACTACTCTGCGTACTAGGGACGTCTAGAATCCCATTCTGCCAATGGCCGGACTGAGTCTCCCCATTCCTGAATGTGTACATCCCGAGGCCTTGCCTTCTACCCTCGTGCCAGGCTCCCTCGTAGCGGTGCCCGTTCGCAAACCGATAAACTCCGAACCCGTGCATCTTGTCAGCAAAATACTCTCCGGCATAAGCATCACCATTTCTGAATAAACACATAATTAAAAAAACAATCCAGCAAGCTTAGTTACCTAATTAGTAACAGGGGAAAAAAGGGAAAAGGAACCTGAAATGGTAGTGGCCGAAGCCGTGCTTGACGCCCCACTTGAACTCGCCGACGTAGCGGCTGCCGTCGTCGCAGGTGTGGACCCCAGCGCCGTGGGTCTGGCCGTTGGACCACTCTCCGGCGTAGAGGTCTCCGGTGTAGAACCGATACACCCCGAACCCGTCGCGGAGGCCGTGGCGGTACTGCCCGCGGAAGCGGCTGCCCCGGGCCCAGGTCTCGACCCCGAAGCCGTGGTACTTGCCGTCGACCCAGTCCCCCTCGAAGCGGCCGCTCATATAGTAGTAATAGACGCCGGAGCCGGAGCAGATCCCCTTGTGGAACTCGCCCTCGTAGACGTCGCCGTTGGTGTAGGCCTGGACCCAGCACCCGGACCCGAGACGCCGGTTGGGGCGGGATCCTATGGACCAGAGCACCGAGAAGGAAGAAGCCGGGGACTTGGCGGGGAAGGAGCGGGCGAGGAAGAGGCGGATGGAGGGGAGGCGGGGGAGGGCGAGGTTGAGGGAGAGGAGGAGGGCGGCGGCGAAGGCGGCGGCGGAGAGGAAGTCGAGGAGGAGGGATCGGGAGGGGTTGGAGACGAGGATGTAGAGGAGGGGGAGGGCGAGGAGGAGGAGGGGACGGAGGTGGGGGCGGGGGAGGGGCCCGGCGGGGGGACGTGGGCGGGACGGGGGAGGGGCGAGTGGGGGAGCGGGGCGGCGCTTGTAGGGGGTGGAGGGGGCGGGATTGATCAGGTGGTGGTCATTGGTGGGGGAGTGGAGGACGATCTGTTGGAGGAGGAGGTGGTTGAAATCGGAAGAGACGCCCACGCTTTCTGTTCCGATTTGGGTTTCTGATTTCTTCTGATGCATTTACATACATACACCTTCCCTCTTCTGTTCTATTCTAATCTTCTTCTTCTTCTTCTTCTTCTTCTTCGGTATAGGGAATTGGGCGGGAGAAATGGATTGGGGAGAGAGAGTGAGGGAGGCGTCTCAGTTGGATAATACCCTCTATACAGAGAGAGGCGTCTCTGTGATGGGATGGGTGGCTTTGTACGTTAGGCGTCCGTTTTTAGGGTTGAATTTGTTACTCGACGTGTAAAATGGGTTACTTGAGGATATAATGGTTTATCCAGTTATAATATAATGGTCAAATAGATTCATGAGTTATATTTAAAGGTCTATCCGATACGATAAAATAGTCTATTCAGTTATAATTCAATGGTCTACTAAATTATGATAAAATTGTCTAACAGATGGATACCCGGGACGATCTTGGTCTGTTTTTTCTCTCATATTATATTGCTATCTTTGGACTTTCTCTTTTTTTGGGACAACAAAACATGCTTCAACTCAACCCCACCCTTCCTTCCTTCCTTCCGCATAATGATGGTGATGACGAATTAAGATGGTGATTTATGATGACGATGTCTACTAAAACATGAATGAATTCTTCTCCGTTGGCGTTAGTTAATCATCCTTTTGCATTGTTAAAGGGAAAGTGTTACGATTTCCGTTTCGGTTGGAGTTAATTAACCATCCTCTTGCATTGTAATGAACGGACGGAGAAGTTGGACTATTGACGGTAGGGATAGCAATGGGTAGGGTATTGATAGGACCTTACCCATACCCTAGTTTTTTTTGGATTGACTCATACCTTACTCTCGATCCTACAAATTTTTTATTGTTAGATTCATACCCTACTCTTCTGGAGACCCAGGGTCTGGAGGGTCCGACCTTTTAACGTTCTGCATTTTGATAAATGTTAATCAAAACTTAATTTTTATATAAAATTTAAATAAACTCAAGACATCTACTACGTTACACATCAACATTCAATAGAAAATTGATAAAACATCAAAATTTATAATTTAATTTCAATAGTCCAAGGTTTTTTTTAGAGTTTGAAGTACATAAACAATTCAATAAAAGAAAAATATAGCATGTCAGCTTCCAGTGATCCATCATTCACGACATCTTCTAAGCTAGTTGCGGAATAACATAATAAATATGTTAAAGTTAACCGTAAAGTATATTATATATATTATCAATACGGTCTAACAAGGGTCTAACTAGAGTCTAAAATAGGGTAAAAATGTAAGGGTAGGGTCCGACCCACAGGGTCTAGCTCTGGATTCATACTATACCCTAGACCCTACCTCTAAATATGGACCCATACCCATACCCTACCCTAGACCCAGTCAAAGTCAACATACCCTAGACCCATAGGATAAGGGTAGGATCCGACCCTCAGGATATGGATATTTCTGCCATCCCTAATTGGCGGCCGGATTTTAGCTAATAATAATCACACCCTCTCTCTCCTTCATACCGCCCAATTCTATATTCCTTGGGCACCAAGTTCCCCATTTGAAATTGCTTTGTCTATTTTCTACCAAAAAAAATAGGAACGAGTCTATTTTGTACAGAAGCGGAAAAATAATAATTCAAACGAGATTCATACGAACAAAGTCCATTCTGAATTCATGGATAACAAAATAGCAACACAGACGTTTTCTTCAATGCAAACAACTTTGTTGCTTTCCCTCCCTTTCACGTAAACACAAATAATAAGCGTACCTGAACCAGAAGGGAAAAATTCTACGTTGAATGTCCGGAAAATTATTCTGCTGTCTCATCACGCCTTGATTCAAAGTTAGACGAGAGGATATAAACAAAGATCTCAAAGTGGATGTTCGGGTTGGCCTGGCCTCTTGGGCCCATTACTCACATTAATGGGTCCCGCAATCTCCCTTCCTGGCCCACACCACACTCCTCCACCAGATGACACTTATAGAATCACGAAGTAGCAACGGCATGGCTAAGCCAAGAATCAGTTAGACAAGCAATTTATGCTGAGCTAGTAAGATGAAGATCTTCAAATTTATTTTTTTTACTTGAATTATTTACGGAAGAGACTTAACACCCAGATCAAATATTTTTTGGCACATTAATTAAGTATTTTGGACCATAATAATAATCAATCGCAGATTCTGATTACTGGGCCATGGGAATATGTACATGCAAAATAGACTACGGATTCAGAACTAACAGTTTTTTTTATTACTGAGCCCACAATAATATTACTGGGCGTAACCTTTGGTACCAAGACATGTTTTCTTTTCTGATTCTCCAGAGAACTAAGAACATCCTACGATGACAGTGTGGTTCCATCGCGCATGTGGGTTGCAATGCAACCCATCTATCTTTTTCCTTTATATTTTCTATGTTTATGTACTGCTGTCCTGCTATTTAATAAAAACCCACTACGTTACACTTCTCAAAAAAAAAACCTAACGTAAATAACATCTTGATGGTCTTTAGAAAACGGAAAACAAACTTTTTTTCTTATATCCTGTTGTCGGAATTCCATTCATTCTTGCAGCGGAGTGATCCACAACATTTTGATGTTGTTATACTTCTAAGAAAACTTCGCCATGTTACAATTTTGATTCCACGCAACAAACTTGCAATTGATAAATCTCATGCCAACTTTCTTTTTGTCCCTCGCAACAACTTGTAATTGATCTGTTCTGTTGCAATTTTGTTTCCAAACAACAGGTCAAGGATTGAAGAAAGCCAAATTTTCTGCCTTTTCCAAGACAGATTGTAAACACAAGAAAATTAGTTTAATCTCATTGATTGGATACAATTATATGGGCTCTAAATGATTGGTGTTAATATTAGGATTGATCCCGCGTTGTCACGTCACGGGAATCTAAATGATTGGTGTTAACATTAGGATTAGTGTATATATATATATATATATATATATTGGCTTGAAAGATCTTATTGGACCATCGCACAACGTCACAGCTCAAGTGGGATGGGGATTTCTATTTTTCTCGCTGTTCCCTCCAACTTGCCATCAATCACTCCAAATAAAACTAAAATAATATTAAAGATAACAATTTATGATACCGAAGATGTAATTGTGTTAAATATAGTTTTTCGTTACTGTCATAGATAACATATTCAAATTCGATTTAGATGTGTTAAATGGTTTCTGACTTAAAAAAAAAGCACCAATAATGTTCATTGGGGCCATGTTTTGTTGGGGATCAATTATAAAAGTTGTTCCCCTAAAAAAGAATTATAAAAGTTGCAACTGTTTAATATATTAATGGCCACTTGCTTAATGCATATCGAACGTGTAGAAATTTAGAACATAATAAGCTAGCTCGCGAGGAAAACACATTACCAAAAGCAAAGATAGGAGAAATATGATGGAGGAGGTGTTACAAGTAGTGGGATGGGGCGTAGTGGGTGGATGCTTGGTGTGGTGCTTATACATGTACTACCATCTGTTGTTGAAGCCAAGCAGGATTAAGCAGAGGATAGAGAAGCAAGGCATAAGAGGGCCTCCCTCTTCTTCTTTTCTTCTCGGAAACATCCCCGACATTGCGGCCTTCCAACGACTCCGGCCTCCCGCCCCCGGCGGCCGCCACCTTCATCATGACTGGCCTTCCACCCTCTTCCCTCATTTCTCCTACTGGATCACTCAATACGGTCTCTCCCTCTCTCTGTCGTATAAGCTTTAGATTTAAGGATTAGTGCTCAAATCTTCGGATAAATTTGTTGTATATAGGACCAACATTTACATACTCCAAGGCAACTACGCATATCATACTCACTACTGACGTGGAAATGGTGAAACAAGTGAATCTCTGCACATCTCTAAGCCTGGGCAAACCTTTACATCTAGCCAGGGACCAACACCCTCTCCTTGGAGACAGTATCCTTTCTACGAGTGGCCGACGCTGGGCTCGTCAGAGGAAGATCATCGCTCCCGAGTTCTTCGCCGAAAGAGTTAAAGTACAGTCCCAGAAACTAGCTTCCAGCTTCCTTTGTGTACTTCGGTTGTTTCTCAAGTTCATTAAAGTAGCAATTCGCTTCCTTCTGTGTAAAATTTTGCAGAGCATGGTGAGCCTAATGGTAGAGTGCACAAGGCGAAAGCTCTGTTCTTGGGAGAGCAGACTGAGTGAATGTTACTCCAGTGGCGAAATGAGTGCAGAGATCGACGTATATCCGGATATGAAGAGCCTAACAGCGGATGTCATTGCAAGAGCGTGTTTCGGGAGCAACTACACCGATGGGCAACGCATATTTGTGCAGCTGAAGAATCTTCGAGACGCCATGGCCAAGCGTTACGCTCAGGTCGGGATTCCAGGCTACAGGTATGTTTTAAGATGGAGCCATTCAGAGATTGCAGTGCTCCCTGAACATTTGAGCCCTTTGAAATCACGTAAAGCTGATAAACCGACTAATCAAAGGGTGACAAAACTCTCCGCTTAGGTTGTTCCCGACAAAAATCAACAGGCAGATATGGAAGCTAGAGAAAGAGATCAACTCAATGATATTGGAAGTTGTAAAAAAGAGGGCAGCTACCAGCAGGGAGAAGGATCTCTTGCAAGCAATACTCGAGGGAGCCAAAGATGCCACAAGCCAGGGTGACGACGAGGGCCTCAAATACAACATCTCCCTGGACAAGTTCATAGTGGATAATTGCAAGGCCATATACTTTGCCGGTCAAGAAACTAGCGCCATCACTGTCACTTGGTGCTTAATGTTACTGGCAGCCCATCCGGATTGGCAAGCTCAAGCCCGAGCTGAGGTGGTCTGCATATGCAAAGATAACGAGTTTCCGGATGAGCATATGCTTCGGGACATGAAGATAGTAAGCCCCTCGTGCTTTTTGAAACAATTATCTACTCAAACGAACACAAAACTTTCAATATGACCTAGCCTAATGGTGGTTACCAACTTGTTTGGCAGCTGACAATGGTGATTCAGGAGACGTTGCGACTGTACGCGCCAGCAGTTTTCGTGCAAAGAACAGCACTGGAGGACACCAAGCTCAGCAACAGCATCATCCCCAAAGGAGCGAACGTTGAAATCCCAATTGGGATCGTTCAACGGGATCCCGCAGTGTGGGGTCCTGATGCTGACAGATTCAATCCGGGGCGATTTGCCAACGGGATCAGCGGCGCCACCAGCTCCCCGCAGGCTTATCTCCCATTTGGACTTGGACCTCGTACCTGTGCCGGCCAACACTTTGCCATGGCAGAGCTCAAAGTGATTTTGTCCATGGTGCTGTTGAAGTTCAATTTCTCGTTGTCCCCAGGGTACAGTCACTCCCCCGCATTTAGGTTGGTTGTCGAACCCGAACATGGCGTTCATCTAACTGTTAGAAAAGCCACTCGCTGAGTTTGGACCTGTTTTGATTGATTATGAACCTATCCCTGCTCCTAAGGATGGAGATTGTGAATCCTGGAGCTCAAGGCATGGACAAACCAATTGTTATATCTGCCCCGCCCCCAAGCGTTCAGAATCGCAGTAGGACACCAATAATTTATGCCCTTGTCGCTTGGAATAATAATAATACACATTTCTTTTTGGAAAGTCTAATTAATCTGTACATATTTGCTCCCTAGTACAACCTGCATGCTAATTCTTCCAAACCTCTGCATGTTATCCTCTGGAAAGTTATACACAATCATGCTAAAAAGGCGCGCTGACAATCACCCATATTTTATTCCAAATTACTCCTTATTGTCAGAGCTTAAACTCAAAATTTCAAATAAAGCTAGAAAAACCCCCTGCATAATTCGTCCAGGTGTTTGGTGAAGATTGTGTGTACAGCAGACAGGAGATCCCCGAATGAGATGCGTCCCGCTTTAGTGCAAAAAAGTTACATATAGTCGTCGGGACGCGAGTGATTCGGAGTCCCCAAAACAAGAAAGAAGTCATGGAAATATGGACTCTTTATTTGCAATGGCTCCATTCATTGTACAAGGAAAAGGAACGGACTTTGTATCAGCGCCACAACAAACAAACAGGATCTCCGGTCGGCCAGCACTGCAGGAACCAAGTTGCATAATTGAACAGAAAGAGGGAGAGATAGCCGCAGCTGCAGGCATCTCAGGAGAACAAGGACCGAGTTTTGTTGCGCTCCAATCGAGCTTCCCTCTTTCCACCACACACACACACCCCAACAAAAAAGGATATATAACTAACTTGAAAGAGAATAGTAAGGAAGGACGGCATCGTGTTAATTAAGAGCCAAATCAATCTAATCTTATCTTTCAGCTACCATCAAATTCAAATAAAAAAAGACATCAAAAATACCTCTTTTTTCTTGCATTCCTTGTAGAGATCAAAGTGTTCCTGACACTTGCTCTTGTCCGAACTATACTCTTCCAGGCCTGCCAATCATAAATAATTATCAAACATTCACAGAAACCCTAAACTTTCTATTCTTAATTCAAAGAAACCCTAATCTTTCTATTCTATATCCCAAAAACGACTTATAAAAAAAAATATCCCAAAAACCCTAATCCTTCTATTCTATATCCCCAATTGAATCTAAAGAAAGGAATAATAATACATTTAAGAGAGGCAGAGTACTGAGGGTAGCAAAGGGAATCTGAGATTCTGGCCGCGCTCGGGTAGCCGCCCGCTGCGTTTGCCGACCCCATCCTCCTCTCTTCTCTTTCTCGAGATTCAATCCCAGAGATAGGCCACCTCTTCACTTGGCCCTACCAGACAACAATTTGTTAGTGTGTCGTCGTCGTCGTCCTCGCTGAGGGAACGGAGGAGACCGTCGTTTTGTTTTTTATGAGGGCACAAAGTGGAAAGGGGAGGAAACTGGGGAAACGGATATATTATTAATAATTAGGAAAATTACGCTCCAATCTCTGTAGTTTGGCGTCCCTCTCTCTGGGGTCTCTGCATTTTCGAAATCGTTCCTGACGTCCCGAAGTTTGGTTTTAGAGACTCTCGGGTCCCTGACGGCTCTTTTTTTCATTTTTGGTCATGGAAATGACCAAAATATCCTTAAACAAAAAATAAAAAATTCACCTTCTCCAACCTTTGAACAAAAATACCAAAAATCAAAAACCAATCCAAAAACAAGATCAAACTAACCAAAATCAAGAACACAACCAAGAACATTAAGAAAAAACTCATATCAAAATTAAAGGAAGTGCTCGATGAGCTAGAAATCTAATTCACGAGTTCGTATATCAGTCTCTAGTTCATCCCTAATACTAATTCACGAGCTAGAAATTGAAATCTTATAAAGTAATCGGAACCCAGAATTCACGAGTTAGTTCATCCGTCCCCTCTTCCCACCGCCTCCGTCGTTAAACCCAGCCCGCCCACTCGATCCTCTTTCCACCGCTCTCCTCCTCGGGTTCGCCAGCGTCCCCGAAGCTGATGGCGTTCTCCTTTATTAACTCTAGATGGAAAGAGGACGGTAGAATGAGGAAGGCGGACGAGGTTTTCTGAAATCCTTCCCAATCCCTCTCCTCGAAACCTAGGGAAATGGCCGCCGACGAGGAAGACTTCCTACGACGTGGAGTTCTCCTTCGCTGCTACACCCTCCTACGACGTATGCCCACCCCGACGCGGAGTCCATCAAAGCGCCAGATCCATGCCCGACCCGACCACACCCTCCTCTAAGCGCCACCACAGGCACCGAAACTACTACTACAACTTGAGCAAGAGGCAGAAGCCGGGATCGAGCCAGAGCGGAGAAGCGGAGGCAGAACCCGGTCAAGAGGCGGTGGAGTACTGGTCGTCCGACGGCGGTGGGGACTACCACAAGGACAGAGAAGAATGGAGCGACACAGCGGGAGGAGGTACAACCAATTAAATCGGGATCTCGTGCTTGCTGGAGGCGGTGGGAACCTGAGTGTTTTTTTAAATGTTCTTGGTTATGTTTTTAATTTTTGTTAGTTTGATCTTGGTTTTGGGTTGATTTTTGGTGGTGGGTATTTTTTTCAAAGGTTGGAGAAGGTAATTTTTTTTATTTTTTGTTTAAGGGTATTTTGGTCATTTTCATGACCAAAAATGAAAAAAAGAGCCGTTAGGGACCCGAGAGTCTCTAAAACCAAACTTCAGGGATGTCAGGAACGATTTCAAAAATGCAGGGACCCCAGAGGGAGGGACAGTTCAATACGTGGTATATATCTATTTACGGAACAACAAAGTGCATTTTAGTACCACATGATTATGCGCATTGACACTCCAATATTTTGTGGTTTTTAAATGTTCAACCGACTCATAAAAGTTTATCTAAATAACACTCCACTTATTTAATAATGTTCATAGAAAAAATTACCCTAAATATATGAAAAATATTACATGAGCGGGAAAATAATATTATATATTTTTTGATTTATTTTAACAGATAATTTATAATCAATTTTTTTTCTTAATTATATTTGGGGTATATCTGTCCAAAAAATTATTCAAATAGTAGAGTGAATCAGCAAAACTTCTCTCATTTAGTCGAACATTTTAAAACCACAATATAGTATTAAAGTGCAAAATTATATTTTACTAAAATAAACTTTACCAACACAAAAATGTACTAAACAGAGGACTTTTTGAAATTTGTGAATTTTATTGAAGCAATGAAATATCACAAAATCTAATTTTACTATAAATGTAAAACCCTAATTACATTTTATTATCGTCCGAAGGTGATAAGATTGGAACTTGTGAGGACAACCAATCCATTTGGACCAATTCCACGCGGCAGTGTTCCCCCTATAAACTTCCCGGGGCGGTAGAGGGAGAAAAAAAAACGGTAACAGTATTTCCTATTATAAAGTTAAGAGCCCTTTCTTTCCCATCTCTCTTATCTCCCTTATAAATAATAATAGATTAGGAATTAGGGTTTCAATTCCAATAGTCTCGCCTCTTTCACCCTTTTATTTTTCCTCTCCAATTAGAATTAGAAGTCTCCACCAGCTCCCGTCTGGCGATTAGGGTTTCGGGGCAAACGAGCCGAAGCTTCTTTCTTGCACGATAACCATGCCACCTAGAATCGCGAAAAGAGGTCCGGGGTCGGGGTCGGGGTCGGGGTCGAAGAAGGCGGCGCGAGGCGGGAGAGTCGCCGGCAGGTCGCAGATCCATCCCGAAGAAGAGCCGCCCATGGTCGAGGAGGAAAGCCCTGTTCAGGACCAGAATCCGCCTCATGCTTCTAGCGGACCCAATTTGGATGTCAACGGCTCGCCTTCTTTGAATAGTAAGTTGGGTTTGCTTTGATCTAGTTTGGTGTTCGGTGACATTATTAATTCGTCACTTTTGTGGAGTTTTTTTTAAAGATAGATCGCGCTTATGTGATTGTCTGCTCCTATCAGTCTTCCTCCCTGTACGGATGAGTAGTCTTCTTTCTATGATTACAAATTCGCACATAGGATAATTTCGGTGATGTTCTCGTGACTTTTCCTCGTCTTTCGTGGTTTGTTTGTTTGTTTTCTTAGACTCTGTCTCGCTTGGTTTTTGTATGGAGTGATTTTTTTTTCTTTTCTGGTTCTTTAAGAGGATTCGACCACCCATCTGTAACGGGATTATCAGGGAGACATAGTATAGGATTACCAGGGAGCTTCATTTTTCCTGAATTGATGTGGATCACCTTCCCGTTTCCAAAGCAGAGGACGAAGATGAATATGAAAAACATGAGCGCTTGGAGCTAGATGATAATGAGCCTGAATTTGAAGCCGAAGAGTTTGGAGGTGTGGATGAGGATGATAAGGAGCTTGAACAAGAGGATGTTCAGGACTTGGGAGATGAAGTAGAGGAGGAGGTGGAGGAGGAAGTGGAGGAGGAGTTTGAGGAGGAGGGTGACATGGTAGAGGAATTTGAAGATGTTCATGAAGAAGTGGAGCCGGATGAACATCCAGGTCAGGAGTCTGAGCATGCTGAACTGGAAAATGTAGCAGAAGAGGAGGAGCACCATGCAGTTTTTAAAGAGAGGCGCAAGCGTAAAGAGTTTGAAATTTTTGTTGGTGGTTTAGACAAGGATGCATCTGAGGATGATCTCCGCAAAGCTTTCAACCAAGTTGGTGAGGTCACCGAGATCAGGCTCATGATGAATCCTCAGACCAAGAAGAATAAAGGGTTTGCCTTCTTGCGTTTTGCGACTGTAGAACAAGCTAAACGAGCTGTGGCAGAACTCAGACACCCAGTGGTAATTATCATCGCACTCGCTTTGGAATAGCAAGTGAACTTACTTTACTTCTTAATGATGTTCTTTTATAACCGCAAAATCCAGATAAATGGGAAAAAATGTGGTGTTACTCCAAGTGAAGATAGTGATACCCTTTTCCTGGGTAATATTTGCAAGTCGTGGACGCCAGAAGCTGTAAGTTTAGTATTTTTGGATAACTTCTTGTCACCACCAACTCAGGCCCTCTTCCCCAGTGAATGATGGTGATGTCATGTGGTTTATTTTTGGTCTTTTTTCTTCAGTTGAAAGAAAAGTTGAAACATTATGGTGTTGATCATGTCGATGACTTGACATTGGTGGAAGACACTAACAATGAGGGAATGAACCGGGGATTCGCCTTTCTTGAATTCTCATCTCGGTCAGATGCAATGGATGCTTTTAAGCGTCTCCAGAAGAGAGATATTTTATTTGGAGTTGACAGGCCTGCCAAGGTTTCTTTTGCAGATTCTTTCATTGATCCTGGTGATGAAATCATGGCGCAGGTACTACCAACTTGGTTGCACAATGTGTGCCCTTGTTGGCCGCCTTACCTACATAATTCTTCATGCACTCTGGAAGTATTTGTTGCTGAAATGGCAGAGTTGAAATATTCTTACTGGTGTATAAATTTTATGAGTTGCTTGGAAAGACCGAATTGAGTAGCATACAGCACCTTGGTAATGGTCTTTTTGCAAAATTTATGGAAGTATTTGTTGCTGAAATGGCAGAGTTGAAATATTCTTACTGGTGTATAAATTTTATTAGTGAGTTGCTTGGAAAGGCCGAATTGAGTAGCATACAACACTTTGGTGATGATGGTCTCTTTGCAAAGTTTAGTGCTGTGTTGACCATCCTAAGGTGTTCTAGTTTCCTACAGTTGTCTTTTTAGAAAATGAGCTTCTAAACCATGCCATATTTTCTCTTTCATATCTTTTTGTTAGTAAATTTTGACTTAGTCTCACCCACTCCCTGCTTTCCAAATCCTTTTCTTTTGATGTCAGTGTGTTCCTTTTTCATGCCCATTAGTGTGAGATCAGTGAAATTTCAGGGTTTCTTATTCATACTTTTACTTGAATTTAGGTGAAGACTGTCTTCGTTGATGGCCTGCTAGCTTCCTGGGATGAGGATCGTGTGCGAGAGCTTCTGAAGATGTATGGGGCTGTTGAAAAGATTGAACTTGCTCGCAATATGCCATCAGCGAGGAGGAAGGATTTTGGTTTTGTTACATTCGATACTCATGAGGCAGCTGTAATATGCGCCAAAAGTATCAACAATACAGAGCTGGGTGAAGGAGATGCCAAGGTTTGTGCATTACTATCCATGATCTTCCTATAGATGATTCTGATCGATGGCGTTGCGCTATTTGTATCTGCAATGTGCTCTGTCTTCTCTGCTATATAGCTTGGCCTTTGATTTATGTTTGTGGAATATCAGGCTAAGGTTAGAGCCCGGTTATCAAGGCCACTTCAGAGAGGTAAAGGAAAACATTTTAGTCGTGGAGATTACCGTTCTGGGCGTGTACCAGGTAGCGTCTCCAGGAGTCCTTGGATTCACTCTTCTGCACGAAGCTTACCTTCTAGATCTGCAAGAAGTGTTAGCAGCCACGTTCCATTGTCAGGCAGTGTAAAGAGGCATGTTGGTTTGAGAGAGAGGCGCCCTCCAGTAATGCCCTTGCCATCAAGGAGCAGGCCTGTGGCTCCTTTACCTCCTCCTAGGTCCTATGACAGAAGACCTCCACGTATGCTACCATCTCCTATCAGCTTTTGTGCTTATTGTCAAAGTGTTTACCCTATAATTTATTGCATCTATTTTCTCTCAATAGCCCCACCTTATCTAAAGAGTAGCTTGAAAAGGGAGTACAGTCGGTATGAAGAGCTCCCTCCTCCTAGAAGTCGAGCTTCTGTAGAGTATAGTTCAAGAGCAATGCCAGAGAGGCGTCCATCATATAGAGAAGAATATTCCAGTCGGGGATCCGGATATACGGATATTCCAAGAGGCACATCTCGTGCAGCTCCTAGGAGAGCCTACATAGATGATGGATATGATCAGAGGTATGAAAGACAACCTCCAGGGTACCGGGAAAGTCGTGCTCGTGATTATGACTCTCTGCCTGGGTCTAAACGTCCATATTCTTCATTGGTCAGTTCAACTGTTGTTTGTTATTTTGAACTTCTAGCTTGTCTATGTTCACAAGATCTTTGCTAAAGATCGTGGCTTTGACTGCTTCTTTATGTTTGAAGGATGATGTCCCCCCTCGGTATTCTGATGCTGGTGGTCGCCATTCAAGGGCCAGGTTGGATTATGAACTTGGGCCCAGTGCTTCTCAATATGGAGATGCATATGGAGAAAGGTTTGTTGGTCGTTCAATTTGTTTGATGGAAAATGGACCTTATTTGCTCTAGGAATCAATATTTTCTCCTTATGGTTGCAGACCTGGAAGATCTAATCTTGGGTATGGAGGTAGCCGTGGTTCCGTGTCCAGCCAAGACTCGCATGGATATAATAGTCGTCATGGCATGGGATATGGAGGTGCGTTACCTAGGTTCTTAGAACTGCATTTTCTTTCTTCTTTTTTGCACGTGGTTCTTGTGCACTATACTTATACTATATTCATGTCCTTTCATGTTTTAATTTTCCAGGTTCTTATGGCAGTAATGATGTTAGCCGCATGTACCCATCAAGCTATGACGACGAGTATATGTCCCGCGGTGGTGATGTATGCTTCATCTCTATATATGTTGATCTAACGAGTCACTAATTGGCATCTTGTAATACTCGTTTTGTACTTCAATTTCAGGTCAGTGGTGGTAGTTCTTACCCACCAGTGTACCCGAGTCGTGGTATGGGGGGCAGCAGTTACATGGGTCCTGGTGGTTCAGGATCATATTACTGATTGTAAGTAAACATGTTTTTCTATTTAATTGATATGGCTATTTAAAACAATATAATTTACTGAGTTTTTTTCTATTACTGTTTCCCTGAATTGGCTGGTAATAACAAGTGGGATACATTTTGTTGGATCTACGAGTATGGTGTATAAATAAGGAGCCTGTGGTCACCACTGCTTTACCTATGAAACAGATCTGGAATGACAAATATTGGAGTTGGACTTTTTGACCTTGTGGCGAAGGCAGCTGTGAAGAGCTCATGTGGTCGATCCTAATTGCCTTGATACCGTGGATAAAGTTGGATTGCCGATATGTAGTAGAAGTTTGAGCAGCAAGCAAGGCCCAACTCTTTCTTGGATCTAAAGATGTGTATGATATCTCAAGTATGCCATAGGATAAACTCCGTCAAACAAGATAAGATCAAGAATTGTGTGGCATAGTATATGGGTTCAACAACCTTATTTCCTCCACTCTCGTGTTTTATGGACCTCTAGAGTTGCAACTCATCTGTTTAATACTGCCAAGTGTAGTTGATAGAGATTAAGCTCATCCTTCACCCAGACGTGGATTTTGGACTTTTGAGTTGTGCTGGTTTTAGTAACGGGGTTTGCGATTGTAACTCGAACGCCCTCTTCAGTTAGTTATCTATCATGATTCTACTACTTGGACACGTTTCAAGGAGCAAGTAAATAAGATCTACCCCCAAAAGTAGTCTGCATGATAATTCCTGGCAATGGCTTGCTCATGCGGTTCAGTTAAATAACTTAACAGTCATGAAGCTTGTAGATGATGATCTGATATGCCCATTGTGTTGTGTTGGTTTGTCTGTGTTAATTTTCTGATGAGAGGCAGAGGAATGGTGCACTCGAGCTCGTGACTGACCTTTGATGGCTTTCTGCTCAAGGCCATCGGGGGTTCACTTCATTGATGAGAAAGAGAGAAATCATCTTTGGTCCTCTCATCTACTTGTGCGCAAGTTGGGGAATGTATTATGCATAAAATATCTTGTGGGATATGTTGTTTGGGCGATGTTTTAAGTTGCTCCAATGCCATTCAGCAGGGGGGGGGGGGGGGGGGGGGGGGGGATCCATGGCTGCAGTCATTAGCTGACTGATTACAAGAGGAGGAAGTATTGGACCATGGATGATGCATGTTCTTTCATTGGTTGCATGACCTGCTTCATATTCAATCAGGATATGCCTTGGTTCAAATAGTTGTGGTGCTTATTGAGGGTTTTTTTTTGTTGGGAAATAAGAATGAAGGTGATTGCATGCATGCTAGGATAGAAAAGTCCCACCCTGCAACTTTGGGTTTTATCATGTTGGTTGGATCAATTATTGGATGTGTGCTACTTGCTAAGAAACTTGGTATTTCAATTCTTGGATGTGTGGTACTTGCTAAGAAACTTGGTATTCCAATTCTTTTTTTGAGAGAGGATTGGTATTTCAATTCTTGGACGTGTGGTACTTGCCAAGAAACTTGGTATTTGGCGTTTCTCTGTGTGATGACAAGATTTTAACTGCCAAGTGGTATCATTATATAACTTGTTTTTGCAAGCATCTATCTGAACTGGTTGATTGTGTCCCAGCAACCTGACATCTTTATAATTATAAACATTGTATCTAGGGCTGACCATGAATCTGATTCGGATTTAATTTGATTCGATTTGTCAGAATACAATTTGTTGGAATTTGATCGGATTCGAATCAGCTCAAACAAATTTCAGTTTGGATTCAAATTTGTCCTTGAACGAATTGAATCAGAATGCATATATCCATAATTCGTCGAATTATTTGACAAATCAAAATTTTGACTCGATTCGTCCAATAATTCACCGAACTATGTAAAAAAAAGGATGAAATTTGAAAAGAGGAAGAAAATAAGGAATTGAAATTACAATATTTCTTTTTTACCTCTTTTCATTCTTCAAAATTGAAATAATTCAATCTCAATTCTTCAATCTTTCAATTGATAACTTTTTTTTGAAAGCTATGTCATTTGGCTCTCTATTAATAATTTGACCTCTATAAATATTATTTCTCAAAATTAATTAATTATTTTAGTCATATTATTAGTTACATAATTAGTCATATTATTTAGTAATATTATGCATCAGGACTCAGGAGGAGGAAATAAGAATAAGGGAAAATGCGTTGAACATTTCGATTCTTTTGAACAGATTTTCTTTTCTTATTCTATTTTAGATCATGATAAATAAATTATTACATGAAAAAAAAAATCAAAACCTCAAAACTAAATTTAAAAAATAAAAAAAATTTAAATTCACATGAATTCAATTTCACTTGAACAATTTATAATTCATATTTGAATACGTTCTTCAACAAATTGAATACAAAATATAATTTTGATAATTTGATTAGTAGTCACCACAACTTGTAACAGTGTGTTGAAATATTAATATTATTTGAGATAAAAATTGATCTGAATAACTAATAAATTCTATTCCTCGAAATTCTTAAACAAAGGAACAGAATCTCCTAGTATATTTTAAGGGTACCTTACAAAACTCACTACAAAACTTACATTTTAAGGGTACCCTTGGAATTCCCCAAAATGCCCCCCTCACCCAAACCCCACCCGCCGCCACGACTACCACCACCACCACCGCGCCTCCTCCTCCTCCTCCTATTTCCCTCTCCTCCCTTGGAGATCCCTAACCCTAATCCCCCCCATCCGCCGCTACCATAAACATGTCCAGCCCCGGAGGAGGCGACGGATCTCCGATCCCCGTCGAGGCCGCCATCCCCATGGCCGTCCCCAATCCCCGCCGACTCCCCCCGCCCTGCTGGTCCCACGACGACACCATTGCCCTAATCGACGCCTACCGCGATAAGTGGTACGCCCTCCGCCGGGGAAACCTCAAGGCCAACGACTGGCAGGACGTCGCCGACGCCGTGGGCCTCAACTGCCCTGGCGTCTCCCCGCCCAAGACCTCCGTCCAGTGCCGCCACAAGATGGAGAAGCTCCGCAAGCGCTATCGGGCCGAGATCCAGCGCGCCAAGTCCGTGCCCGTCTCCCGCTTCTCCTCCGCCTGGGTCCACTTCAAGCGCTTGGACTCCATGGAGAAGGGCCCCCGGGATCCCGACAAGCGCGCCGCCGCGGGATACAGCTACGGAGCAGAAGACAACGACGATAGGTATAAGAACGGCTGTCTTTATGCTCAGAACAGGAAGCTTTTTAACCGGAACGAGGGTCCCCCGGTGGCTGCAACGGGTGGGTTTAGGATTAGGATACCCCAACCCACCGGGGTTAGCATGGCTCAACCCGCGCCCGTGGCCCCTCCTTACACCAAGGTCAACTCGTGGAACCCCGGGTTAGTCGCATGTGACATGAAGGCCAATTTCGGAGGGGGTGCTAGTGTTTCGAGAGAGGAGGCCTGGAAGGAGAGGGAGAGGGACCCGATGGAGGAGATGTTGGCCGCGGTGAAGCTACTGGGGGACGGGTTTGTGAGGATGGAGCAGATGAAGATGGAGATGGCGCGTGAGATGGAGACGATGAGGATGGAGACGGAGATGAAACGCACCCAGATGATCTTGGACTCCCAGCAGCACATTGTCGAGGCTTTTGCCAAGGCATTCTCGGAGAAGAGGAGGAGGACGAAGAAGCAGCATCAGGACCTTCCTAAGAAGGCCCCAGATTCGTGGAGTATCGTCGAGGATTTTGCCAAGGCGTTCTCGGAGAAGAGGAGGAAGAAGCAGCAGCAACAGATACAGCAGCATCAGCATCAGCATCAGCCTCAGGACCTTCCTAAGAAGGCCCCAGATTCGTGATTCGTGGGGTTGCTTTTGATTCAGCATTGCGTGATTGGGTTCCTATGAGGTATATTAGGGGCTTGCTTTCAGTTTAGGTTGCTAGTCTGCTTTTGATTCAACTTGTTAGACTCTCGTAGACACCCACCTGTCTTGTCTTGTGTACTATATTAGTGGTAAGTAGCTGTTTACTATGTACCCTTCAAGTTCAAGTAGCTGTTGATTTGATATTATCTACTTGTATCAGCAGCACTCTCGTTCCAGATGTGCATTCTATCGGAAAATTACTGACGAGGCTTCTGAAGCTTTTTGGCTTGGACACTGTACCTTTTTTTTGCAGTTAAAAATTACTTGTATCATCAGCTCATGTGCATCGTTTGTTCTTCTCAAATAAGACTTGTGCTGCTCAATTACTTATTCCAAGTGCTCTGCTGTTTCCACCAAGTATACATAGGTTTTGTTTTTTCCCCTGAAGGATGGAAGTATACATAGTTTGGACAGGACAGGACAGGACAGGACATTTATAGTGAATTTGTTGTTGGTGACAGATTGCTTTGAATAATATCTGAGACCATGGCTGGCTATCTATCTATCTATCTATCTGGGTTGTTTTGGTTGGTTACACACCATGTGCATATATATCTCTGTAATAACCTATTTCCAGCAGAAGATCTCAACATACTTGCAGGGCTTCGTTATGAGATCTTTCTAGTAACTTCCTTATCGTCGTCATTTAGTGTTGGGTCGGTTTACCCTATCGTTTCTGGAAGGTTGTTGTGTTCATTCTGGTTAGATGCAGACCGTTGAGCTCAATGCGCAAGAAAATGGCTGCAGAAAGAGTCACTTTAGTTCACTGGGCATGTGTGTGTTCGTTAAGGCTTTGACATGCCATCTCCGGCGGGCAGGGGCAAATTATGAAGGAACCTACTAAGTTCACAGATTCCGAATAAAAACCCAACAAGCATCTTCTACTCTAGGATACAAAAAGAGTTTCTCTGTCTATAACATGGGGGCTATGGCCAACTTCGGCCTATGCTCACCAAATGGTATAATGCTCATACTATGTGCTGGGTCCAATGGTCATTGGTCTTCACCCTGGGCTTGATGAAGGCAAATTTTAGAGAGAGAGAGAGAGAGAGAGAGAGAGTAGATAAACAAGTATTTTTAATTAGGAATTGGTCTTGGCTGGCACATTTTTCTTGTCTCCTTCCCTCTCTCAACTATCACTTACAACTGTCTTATTACAATATTCTTAATTAATTCCCTCCCTGTCAATCCCACCAGCCAGCCAAGTAACCGTAACAATTACCTTCAAACTTGGAAAGGAGGAGAAGAATCCTGGATTTTATAATTGGGTAATAACATAGAAACCCAGAGTGTAAACAAGACTATCCATCCACCTGTATGTACAATACAATGTTCCAAATCTAAATCCCAGCAATGCAATGTTTAACAAGGTGACAAGAATTGGGTGTCAAAAATCAAATTGGAGGAAGAGAGTAATTAAATCAGGTTGTACCTACAAAGAGGAGTCAGTCAGGATCGGATCGGAACGGATCAATCAATCATCTAGGTACACCACCTACGTTATGTATGCAGACTAACCAATCAATCAAGACCAGTTAATAATAATAATAATAATAATCAAACGGCAAGTTGTTGCTTTTGATGGGACGTTTCTTCGTCGTTGAGGCAGGAATTGTATTGCACCTTCAAATCAGACCTGGTCCACGAGCTGCTGGTCTCAGCATTATTAATAACAGGAGGATGATGATGAAGAGGAGGAGGGTGGAGCATCAACATCTCCTTGTGGAGGTAGGAGGAGTAGCTGTGGAATGTGTCAGGTGTGATGTTGAGGTTGAAGCTCAACCCGAACAGGAAATCCAACTCCAGGTAGTTCATCTCCGTCGTGCTTATTCCCCCTACTCGACCGTAGTATGCATTGTTGTAGTACCTGCAATACGAGCTTAATCAGTGAACCTACGCCTATAATTTTAAGGAAAAAGGAGAGGGAATTAATGATGGAGGTAAGGTACTAACAAGTCATCCATGAACTTGGCAGCGACCATGACGCTGGTGATGAGGAGGCGGTGGACGTTGAAGGAGTTGATGGGGAGCGAGGGCTGGCTGTGTGCGAAGCGCTCCAGGTAGACGTAGGCCACCACGAAGCAGGACGGGCTGCAATTGGCGTACCTGAAGATCCTCTCCATGTACTTCTCTAGGGAGATGGCCGGCCTCCGAAGCCCCTGGAAGACCGACATCCTGTTCCCGATACCACCACGCTGGGCCCTCGCCCTCTCGTCGTTGGACTCCGCCACCTTTTCCATCATCCATGACAGGTACTTTATCAGCTTTGGCATCAGCTCCTCCCCCAACATTGCCATTGATATAATTTGGCAAAACTTGCAGTACCAGCAAGTAGTGGGAGAATTGAGAATTAATAGAAGATGGAGGGAGATGGTCGTTAATAGTTAGGTAGGTACTAACTGGCACTTGGGCTGGGACCAATGTATCCCCCCCTCCTCCTCGCCTCAATGACACACACACACAAACACACTCTCCTCTATTATTGGTGGTCGGATCGACTGTCTTATTTCCTTTTTGTATATAAAATAATCCCTTTTGGAAAAAGTTTTTCGGTTGGGCTAATTATTTCTCCTTTTCAAAACTTAACTTGGAGGAGAAGGAAAATAAAAGGTGGCGTCGCTTGCCTTCGGGTTCTATTCTAGATGCCATACTTTTCTTTTTCCCATTGTTGTTTTTAAGAATAGAATTGAAGTGTTACTCTAATTCAGCTCGAATCTGGAGTAATCGTCTCAGTAGGTCCGGTACTAGATGGTATAATAAAAAATAGAGTGGTTCAGATCTAAATCACACTCATGTTGAATAGGTTTAATAATTTATGAAAAATTTCATTGTAATTCAAAACATCAAAAAATTGTTAATAACTTTATAATTTTAAACAAGGTAGCATTCATTTTCAAACAAAGAGATATAAATGGGAGTTTGATTATAATGTTGGAATTCTGGGACATTAGAGGTGATGGGGGTGGGCACAACCAATACCATCATGTGACCCACGTTAAATTTAAATGGGGTGATCTGGTCTGGTCTGTCTGGCATTCATGTGTTTTGATTCTCCTGTTTGACATAACAGAACGTGGGTTTGGAGCGTGACAATTGGTAAATGTTGTCCGATGCCTCTACACTTTGAACATCTTTTTCAATATAAGTTTGTTCTTTACTTGCAAGTAAATGCTATTTGCTACATTTTCCAATAGCCAAATAGCAGCTCCTCAATAATAATACCAATTAAGGAGGTTACATGAAGAGGGAAAGAAAGGGAAAGGAGCAACCATATTATAATTGGGAGCCAGCTCTTACGAATAATGACCGTCCAAGTTCTAGGAATTCTCAAGTTTTCTTCCAACAATAACAAATCATCTGAGACATTATCTTGGATGGAGGTGTTGAAGAACGATCCATATGATTATTCCCCAGCAAAGCTTGAGTTAATTACAACAAAACCAAAGCAACTCTACTTGGCATAAATTCTCCTTCTAGGCAACTGTGATTTCCTACAAGGAAGATCGATGTACTCACATAGGTAGATGATGTAAAGCACGTCAAAATTCAAGCCCCCCGATACCGGAAAGGGGCGCCATGTTGCAGCATCCAGCAATGGAGAACGGGCATAGCCATCAGGTGCATCCCTACTATTGGTTGACAAGCATTTCTGAACCATCAGTTTCATCCCCGGACGTGTCATTCGCGATCAAGGATTCTTCCTCAGAGGAGGATGAGCTGATGATCAATGATCCATCATTAGCTTCGTCTTTGAGATAACCAGCCTGCTTGCACAAACCAAGAAAAACCTCCTTACTTTCATTGTCACCTTCTTCCTCACAAAGGCTAACGAAACAAGATATGATCTGAGGCTTTAGCTGCCAACTCTTGGATTCGACTAGACCAAGAGCTTCCTTGAAGCAAGACAAAGCCTCACGTGTTCTTCTCTCGTTAATGCATATCTCACCAAGAATCTCCCATGTACTGGAATTGGGTATCCCTCCCACTTCAGTCATGTGTTCAAAAAAAATTCTAGCTTTATCAATGCTACCTGCTCTAGCATAGGCACCCAGGAGAAGATTTCCAACTCTAGGGTCGTATGATGATGACCTCTCTCGCAGCCAACCATCATATATCTTTTCTGCACCTTCAATGTCGTTAAGCCGAATCAGGGACGCGATAATAGCGTGGTATGCCAGGTTTGGAATTCTAGCAAAGCCTGCTTTGTAAGTGTTCCAAACTCTGTAAACCTGTTCCTTGTTACCACAACGCCCATACTGAGTTAAGAGGAAGTGATAAGGAATCTTATCCCGACCAGTAATCCTGCTCTCAAGGTTCCGTAAGCAATCTTCAGCTTTATCAGTTTCTCCCAAATTGAGGTACAGATTTGCCATGGTGCTGAAAGTTGTCCAGTTTGGATTACATGTCTTGTCGAGCTTCATTCGCTCAAATACCTGTTCCATCTTTTCCGCTAATCCTTGGGATCCAAAAGCTGATAGCCAGATGTTATACGAATAAATATCAAACTCGATGTTCTTCTCTATCATCTCAGAGATAACCATCTCAACCTTGTCATATTGCTTAATCTTCATGTAGAGAGTCATCATCACATTGAAGGTAAGCGCGTTTACCATGTAACCTTTATCTCTCATACTGGCAAACACCTTTTCCGCGTCTTCCACCATCCTAGCTTGCGCGTATACATTCAGTAACGCTCCATGTATTCTCCCGTCCTCTAACGCGCTGGGAATGCTCTCGAAGAAACGTTGAGCAGCAGAAACTCCATGCACTCGTGCAATTAGGTCTAGGTGAATTGCGGTATCACTCGCCGTTGTTCTGTACACGTCTCTCCTGTTGTCCATCCATTCATATACCTGTGAACGCATATCCATCATTGAAGGTTCAAAGTTTACATTTGTATCCAATCATTTCGTTTAACCGAACAACAACCAGATAATTATCCATCTGCATTCATTCCAAAACATAAAAAAGGTGCGAGCTTTTACCTCGAGAGCTTGATGGTAGCGCCCGAATCTCCGGAGCTCGGAGAGGATCTTACGGAGCTCCCACTTCTTAGGGTTCCGACCAGAGCTGAGGCAGCGGCTAAGGACAGTGGCGGCGCCCAGCTCGGGCTTGTCCATGTCATAGATCATCCTGTAAATTCCCCTCCAGTTGACCATGGGGGTCCTCTCGTAGTCCACAGCCTTGCCGTAGGTGTGCCTTTGGGAGATGGAGGCGCAGGCTACGGAGGTTCGGCATTTCTGGGGAGGGGTAAAGTTGGGATTTTGCAGCTGCGGAGAGAGAGTCGCGGGCAGGAGGAGTAGGGGTTGGAGCTGCTGGCTGTGGTGGAGGAGTTGCTGGGGAAGCATTCTAACCTCGCCTTTGTGTGTCTGTCCTTTATTTTGTGTGCTCCTCCTCTACGGACAGTCAGACAGGATATGAAGATAGGAGTTTGGGTGAACCGCAATTATCCTCGAGGATACAAAACAATTTTTGTATTTAGTGGATCCACTAATTTGACTTGAGTCATATCAAAGGGAATTCGAAATTCTTGGTTGAGATACAACTACCTCCAAGCAATCTGGTAACCTTACAAAAGATTGGATGCAAAACTTCCGGAGCCGGTTGTTTGTGAAGACGAGAGATGAAACGTTTTGAGAAAAAGAGAGATCAAACTCAGAGAAAGGCTATGTGACTACGAACAGAGAAATAACGTATTCACTCCGAAGTCTACTTGAAATTGTCCCGTAGGTCATGACACAAGGTTAGAATTCGAGCTTTTTCAGAATGGTATCTCACTGATAGCTCGAATTCCCAAGAAGGGAACTTTCTTCGCCTTCCGCTTAAAAGGTCCAAAGCCAATCTCAAATAACAGTAAAATTTCATAGGGTATTTCTGTCTAGTCTGCAGCTGAAGGGGACGTATCCCGATCTCTGAACTGTGTAATTCGAGTTTAAAGGGCTAATAACATAGCGCCGGTCAAGAGCATTCATCAGTTTTCCGTTCCTCCCTCTATCCATGCAGATGCTCAAAGGTGGAGTAAAAGATGATGAGACGTAGAAATAATGTATAGTTATAGAAAGGAAAAACCTTTAGCACAAACAGAACAGAAGATGATTAGCTAGCATCCTCGAGGGAGCCTAACCCTTATCGTTCTTTAAATTAATGGCCACCCGGAATTAGTAATGTTATCTTTTCGTTGACGATCCGGTCCTTTCACACATCTTTTTGGAGAGTTGTTACATGTCAAGCTTTCCCCAGAAAACTCAAGAGCATCATGTCTGCTTAGGAGCGCTGTGTTCTATATTTCCATGAACATATACCTTTGGTCCTCTCACCTGATGAAGAATCAATGTAAATTAGTTCAAGAAAAAGGCAAAACTTTTAAGTAATAGGGACCTTTACCAGCAGAACAGGAGGGAAGGTAAGCTGGAGCCGAGTCCCTACGAACCCTTTGACGGAAAATAAACATTCATATCCGTCGATGGCAGGATGCTCACTGTAGGAGAAGTCAGAAGAGATATTCATTTCAGCTTCTATGATGTGTAGTAGTAGTAAATTGTCATAAATTACATTTATACGTCCGGAAGGAGATCTCAATATGTCTGGACATGAGGCTGTTAGCCAAGTAGCATATTTCTTTCGAATGGCGAAAGCGCCATAACTGAAACTTACCTCACAAGATAAGTAAAATTTCTGCTATGAAGTTCTGCCAATGGAATCCTCTCTTCTTTGGAATATCTACAATCAAAGGCAAACCTTCAGACATTTGCACGCAGTTTCTTGCAGAAGGGGAGTGGGTATGGTATAGGTATCCCATGAAACTAGAATCAGTGAATTTCAGTATACCTCCATGGGTAGCTTTTCTCACTGAATCGAGATATTCCATTCATAGCTGAATACGTATCAATATGAACCCATTGCTCATTAGTATTCACAACACCTGTCAGGTCATCAGAAAACAGATCATAAAGCAATCCGAACGAGGAACTAAAACAAACAAAAAGAACGAAGGAAGGAATGCCACTACTTAGGGTACAGAAAGTCAGGCAACAAACGAATATAACATCACAAGTCATATGGTCAGTAGCAAAGAATAGAAACTTTTACTTCTCAGAAGGAAAAACAAATACATAGTAAGCAATGGTATGTCAACATAGAGGACAAGTTTGTACATGCTCGTGATACACAAAAATAGAGAAATGCGCACCTATGCGATGCAAATCTTTAATTGCCGAACCGCTGGGATAGTTATCATATGACGCCAAGAATGTTATCACAGTGCACGCTAGACTAAAGAGCAGAAAATTAGCACAAGATCAGAGAACATATTTTTCCTGCAAGGCCAGTATCAGAAAACTATCAAAAAAGCTAAACCTGATCAAAAGTAAACCCAGCATGATGAAATTGAGCAATTTCCATGAAGCCTTCTTCCAGTTGCTGTAGCTGAGACAAGACATTTAACAAGGAAAAGGAAATTCCGTCGGAATGTCTAATTTGAAAAAATTCCACAAAGAAAGATTATCCCTGGAAGAGAATTCCGTAGCTAGGAAAAAAAGGGGAGATGTAGCTAAGGGCCATAGCCAGATCATAGCTTCATGCTAACGTAATCAATCAGACTAGTAGAAGCAAAAGAAACATATAGCTCCAGAAAGAATACGGGAAAGGGAAAAAAACTTGTCTGCTCCATTGATTTTTCATGTTCAAGTTTCAGGCTTTACTCCTCAGTGATATTTCTAGGAGAGAATGAGCAGTACTTGAATGAAATCAGCATGCGTTCATTTATTATAGCTATATCAGCTGAAGATGAGAAAGAATGGATGGATATAACATACATCCTGCTGGCAGAAACTGCTGCACACAGGTTGAACATTGGAATCGAACTGATGATGAATCGAAGTTCCTGCAATAACAAAAAGAAGTAGTAATGCGCTCTCATATGCAGTGGAACACATCAGAACTTCAATTTACCATGGATTACCTTGTGTGGCAACTTAGAATAAAGCACTACAAATGAAAAAACAGGAAGAACATAGAGAAGAAGCCTCCTGTCAAGAAATACGCCAAGCTGCAAGAAGCAAACCACAAAATCAAGAGAGGGACAAGGAAACCTAGCAGAAACCTGAAATTTGAAGCTTTGGATGCTGAAGCCTAGTATATCCACAAGCAAAGTCATAGCATCCAGCTTTGTCCCGTCAATTTTTGTCATTTGTTTTTTCTTTTCTAATCCACTTCAGAATCTAAGTAGGTTTGCTTCAGAAATAACACTCTCGAGAAATCAAATCAAGCAATGAATCACAAAATACAACCTTGGGAGGATCATAAAAAGGATATTCCCGAGTTAATACTCACCAGGAAAAGAGGATATGCAGCAAGCAATGAGCGAGGCAGCGCTGATGTGAAGTACCAGTGTAATGAATGTGTCTTTGGAAATAAAGAGAATCAAAGATAACAAAATAATAAGATGTTGCATGGGCAATTCAAATGAAAATACACTTTATTTCAGAGAGGATACACCCCACTCAGAACTCCGATTCAAAATAGAGTTGAACCAGAAAACTTCAAACTCCGGCCAGAGTAGCTTGTTCCACATTACTGAATCAACAGCTACAGTAAGAACTGTGCTGAGAAGTTCAGACGAGAGAACGTTAAATGAGGGATGATTAAATGGAAAATTAAGGTGAATAGTTTTTTTATGCGACTTCACCAACCTATGGAAAGAAGAGCAACTCCGATACAATTTTTTATTGCTCCCCAGAAAGAAATAGATTTTATCTGCCATGGAAAAAAGTGATACTGTCAACATAAGTCTTGAATTGCTTCTCGAAATATAGTACAACGTCCAAAACAGATTAGACCATTTATCACACTTGGTCAAGAAGTCAATTCGAACATCACCTCAGTATTCTGATATTGCAGGAAATTGGTAAGCGATATTATTTGAATAATCTTGAAGACATCTTTATTCATCCCATATTTTCCTACTCAACATGTATCTTCGAGAGTTTAAAAATTCAACACATCACCTCCCATGCTCTGGGACATTGTGAAAAATTTCAATGTTCACACTTCACAGTACTGGCCTTAACAAGTTCTTCTCACAGGCATGCAAACAGAAATTTCACAAAAAAACTTAGTTCCTTCCGAGTGAGACCAAAATAAAAAGAAGTTTGAGAAGCATAATGATTGGAAGATCAGTAGCAACATATGGAAACATGTTAGTTACACCCAATTGAAGGACATTATAATTTATGCCCCAAGGAAAAGAAATTACGATCAGAAGAGATTTAAAAACAGAGGGGAACCTACCAGCAAAAGCTCCAGGGCAAGAGGACATAGAAGCAGCAAAATGTCACATCGAAAGACAAGTGTTGCAAATATCTGGTGAGTAATAAAAAGTAAGGAAGTCAGAAGAATTGGCTAACGGTAATGACTCGAAAGAAAGAAGGTACAGGCTCGCAGATGGCTTTTTAAATATAAAAACAATGATGAAAGATAACAACAGTTCATATGACCCAAAAAAACGGAATAAAGGCACTAAAACAAACAATTCAAACATAAAAATACATGGAACTGGTCTTACCAAGCAATTCAATGCTGCGTAACATTTTCCCTGAAGCCAGTAGCCATATGCTAAGTTAACTACAAAATATTGTTGCAGAGAATCGTGGTCAAGATTCGAATGAAAAGCTTCAAAGTGAGGAAAGAATAAATGAAAAACCATATATTCATAATCACCTAAAGCCAGTGATAACACATTTGGAAGAGGGCGGGTGCAATAGAACAGAAAGTGAAACTGGGTCGCCGTTAATAAGACAAAGAAAGCCTCCACTTGATTACCAAACTTGTGCCTAACCTGATCCAACAGAAGGTTTCAGCAATCTAGCAGGTAGATGAATAACCGGAGACAAAGGAACTAGGCTCTCAGGCTAATCTCAAAACTCTAGTGGATGCAATCATAAATAATATGTGAGCCAGGTACATACCTGAAGCCGAAAGAACCTCAATGTATGTAGTACAATGCCACCGAGTGTCAGACGAACTGTTTAGCCATAAATGAGGAATGTTTTGGTCATGGTGCAATTTATGAAGGGGAATGAAAAGAAGGTGTAGTTCCGGTGTAGAGGAACACTACACACCCGGAAAATGTACAAGTAAAGCAAATATCAGTAATGTGAGAAACCTGCAACGAGGGCATAAATCTTAGGGAGGTGCAGCAGGTTCAGGGCTAGTAAGACCGGAGATGACAAGATCGACACAACGAAGGCCCCTAGAAAGACATTAGTTAAAAGACGGTGAGATCAAGGGAAAGGAATTGGTGTCCAGAAAGAATATGGGTCAAACATAGAGGAACTGCTGACCAATGAAAGTGCGGGGAACCACACCAGGGAACTCCAAATGGTCATACTAACGCCAAAAACGGTGCGCGACACAAATGAATACAGTCAGTCAGTATACAGAGTGAGAGCTTGATCGGATTATCGAAACTCAGAAGAGAGACTTACATTGTGAAGGTGGTGCCTGTGATAAAGGATATCGTGCATTGCCTACAGACACACACATGTTTGGTTGCAAACAAATTAGAAATTCATCTTATTTACGAATGAATACGACCACCGAGTAAGTGGTAACCAAACGGAGCTTGCAGGACAACAGGACGGAGTGGAGCGGGGCGGGGCGGGGCGGTACCTGAACATTGAAGCTCTCTTCAACCTTGGTGAAGGGAACAGCCAACACGTAAAATGCGGCTATCGATCCCAATACTATGTCGTATCCTACAACCACAACAGCTATCGATCAGAATACTGTCGATCCCAATACAATCGGTACTGGTATTGTGTTAACCAGTAGAAGGCAAGGGATATTACCGTAAAGTCGGAGGATTGGGGAGACTCTTCTTGATGCCATTTTTGGGGCCGCCCGAGCTTCCTTCCTATTGCTGCAACTCAATTCCCTTGCCCCTTTCTTTCTACTACTACCCCTTTCTAATAAGCTCTTCTTCCACTAAACTCTCTCTCACATAAACGACCTGTCGTTTCGTTAACCACTTGTCGATTTGGCCCAATTAGATTGTCCAGTGGGCTTCTATTGTACAAAGCCCAAATGTCCAGTGAGCTACAGTATCGCTGTGGGCCGCATACTCTGATAATACTGTCGGCGGAATGCTTTGATTATTTTGAAGAAAAAAATAGTAATTAAAATCTCTCTCCTGAAGAATGATAATTTTTCTAAATTGATAAAAAATTTTGGTCCCAATTCAATATTAATATTAAATTTTAATAACCATTCTATCGTAATAACTATTACTTTTTCAAAAATTTTGAATGCAAAATCATGCTCCCAATTTTTTCATAAAGTGATATTTTTAATAAATATATATATTGTTACATACTTTACGAATTCGAAAAATATTTTAAGACAGAATTCTGTCAAGAACATGGCATTATTCATCAGACGACTGCTCCATACTCACCTTATTCAAATGGCGTAGCTGAACGCAAAAATCGAACTCTTAAGGAGATGATGAACGCTATGTTGATTAGCTCGGGCTTACCCCAGAACATGTGGGGGGGAGCTATGCTCTCAGCTAACCACATTCTAAACAAATTGCCACACAAGAAAAGGGATAAAACCCCATATGAACTATGGAAAGGAAGGAAGCCTTCCTACGGTTACCTTAAAGTGTGGGGGTGCCTAGCAAAGGTCGAAGTACCTAAGCCTAAACAGGTGAGAATAGGACCCAAGACCATTGATTGCATCTTTATCGGATATGCGCAAAATAGTAGTGCTTATCGATTCTTGGTGCATAAATCTGAAAACCCTGAGATAAATACGGGTATGGTCATAGAATCAAGGAACGCAACGTTTTTTGAAGATAGCTTTCCTAATAAGGAAAGAAAGGAAGCAAGTCCGAAGAAAAGGGCTCACGAGACTACGCAAAGGTCAAATCAGAAAGATGATGAACCCAGACGTAGTAAATGGACGAAGGTAACCAAATCTTTCGGTCCGGACTATCTAACCTATGCGTTAGAAGATGAACCCAGGACAATCCAAGAGGCATTGTCCAGTCCAGATGCTCCTCTCTGGAAGGAAGCTATCAATAGTGAGATAGAATCCATTATGCAAAATCACACGTGGGAAATCGTGGATCTCCCACCGGGCTGCAAACCTTTGGGGTGCAGGTGGATCCTAAAAAGAAAATACAAAGCAAATGGATCAATCGACAAGTACAAAGCTCGATTGGTAGCTAAGGGGTTCAAGCAGAAGGAGGGATATGATTTCTTTGACACATATTCACCGGTCACAAGAATCACATCGATTAGAGTATTCATAGCTGTTGCAGCACTCTATAACCTCGAGATACACCAAATGGATGTAAAAATAGCTTTCCTAAATGGAGAACTGGAAGGAAGCTATCAATAGTGAGATAGAATCCATTATGCAAAATCACACGTGGGAAATCGTGGATCTCCCACCGGGCTGCAAACCTTTGGGGTGCAGGTGGATCCTAAAAAGAAAATACAAAGCAAATGGATCAATCGACAAGTACAAAGCTCGATTGGTAGCTAAGGGGTTCAAGCAGAAGGAGGGATATGATTTCTTTGACACATATTCACCGGTCACAAGAATCACATCGATTAGAGTATTCATAGCTGTTGCAGCACTCTATAACCTCGAGATACACCAAATGGATGTAAAAATAGCTTTCCTAAATGGAGAACTGGAAGAGGAGATATACATGGAGCAACCTGAAGGGTTTGTGGCTCCCGGTCAAGAGCATAAAGTGTGTCGACTAGTCAAGTCACTATACGGGCTAAAACAAGCGCCGAAACAGTGGCACGATACTTGCATGTTTGATAAATTTTGAATCATCATTCCTCTTTTTTAATTGTGTTCAAATGATCATTGTGATTACCGTTTTTTTGTAAAAAAATATCTCAATTGAGTGTAGCATTTGAATAACGTTATAAACTAAGATTTTAAGTAATTTGAATATAGGTAAAATACTTTTTGATATTTTCATATTTATTTTAAAATTTTAATTTTAATATTTTGAAAAAAACGTAAACTGTATAATAAAATCATACTTTTGAGATGTTTTGCTTATTTTATTATGTGAAGGGCCTGACTGAACATCCACAATAGGTTCAAGGAGCAAACGGAAAATCAGGGGGAATATTCCCCTTGCCTTTTGTATAATTAGGGTTTACACTCCCCGCGTATAAAAGGGAAGGGGTTCCCCTCACTTGTACTCACACACACGAATAGCCTCCGAAGAAGCACGAAAAGGGGGAAAATGGAGCAAACCTTCATCATGATCAAGCCCGATGGGGTCCAGAGAGGCCTTGTAAGTCTCTTTAACCTATCACCTCCTAACCAACCACCATCATCATCATGTTCCTCCTCCTAATCCCTTTCTTTCTAGCTTATAATTGTTGTTAAGGCTTTAACTAAATTATAGGAAATACGTAGACTAGTTGTATCCAACTAGATCCACTGTAGCTAAAACTCGAAAATCTATTGCTTACGTTTTTTGTTCTCGATTGTCAGGTGGGTGACATCATCAGCAGGTTCGAGAAGAAGGGTTTCTCTTTGAAAGGTACCCACTGCTTCTTACTTACACCTTCAACTCGCTCGGGCGTTGAACGTGCGCTTATTCAACGACTAGATTTGTTTATGTTTGTATTCAACTGCTATTTTATGGAGGAAAACACGTTCTGAGCTCCCCCCTTGGGTCTTTTTTTGGAGTTTATTATTAATTCTATGTTCTGTCTATTGGATGGTGGCTAGAGCTATGGTGTTGTGATTTCTGTTCATGCTAATTGAAGCTCCCTATCTACTTGTTAAATCTCTCTTTGTGACGGTGGTTTAACTGTTGTTCCAGGTTTGAATCTGATCAACGTTGACCGTTCTTTTGCGGAGAGGCACTATGCTGACCTTTCTGCTAAGCCGTTTTTCAATGGGCTCGTTGAGTACATTGTCTCTGGGCCTGTTGTTGCCATGATCTGGGAGGGTAAGAATGTTGTTCTTACTGGTCGCAAGATCATTGGTGCCACGAACCCTGCTGAATCTGCTCCCGGAACAATCCGTGGCGACTTTGCTATTGAGATTGGAAGGTACTCTTGCTGTTATAGTCTAGTCTTGCCTCTATTATAGCATCCCCGAATTTGTTAATGTTTCTTGTGGGGAATGCTTAATCTGCACTGCGGAACTTCTTGGATTGATGGTGGAAGAACTTGTGTATTGCAGGAATGTCATTCACGGAAGCGACTCAGTTGAGAGTGCGAGGAAGGAAATCGCTTTGTGGTTCCCCGATGGGCCTGTTAACTGGCAGAGCAGCCTTCACCCATGGATCTATGAATAGGCTACTTCTTTCCAGGACTTCGTTAGTTGAAGCTTTTGGCTACTTGCAAAGCTTCCCATGTTATGTTTCTGATTGTGTGGCGAATATACTGAGGTTGACATTTGGTATTGACGCTTATCTATAACCGATTTCCTTTCAGTTGAGTTGATTACGTTGCCGATATTCCCTGCCGTGGTAACTCGTATGTCCTTTAGCAGCACCGACTTTTGCACTGTTTTGTCATGGTAGATTATCAATTTGGGTAATTTGGTTTAATAATGAAATACATGATTACAACTAGACACCAAGTACAACTGGACATGCACATGTAAAGAAGATGATAATAACTAACACCAGCTAAAATAATTACCATACAAAGATTCAAAATTAAACTTCTCAATTTTTAATCGACCAACATCATAAATTTCTCAATTTCTAATCACCCGATAGGATGATGAGAGTTAGCAAAATTCTCCCCAACTAAACCCAATTTGTATCGTTGTGTATTGAGTGATCCACAGAGAAGTGTTGGCCAAGCCTCTGAGAGCAAATACAACAGGAGGAGAGCTATAGAAATTGGGTTAAAACTAAAAGGGTGAATGGTACAACTAACGATCTCAACAAGAGTCACCAATTCAAACCGAGGACATTGTTAAGGACTCGAGCCATATACAGAGCGGGATTTGGTTAAACGTGAAATTTGGGATGTGAAGATCTCGCATAAGGTGCCAAGGCAAAGCAAGCTAAGAAAAATGAGCCCACTTCCGGGACAGGAAAAAATTGCTATCCTGCAGGAATCTGCTATCGTCTAAGAAGGCCGTAAGAAGGCAAGTCTTCTAGCCGTGTTATATCTTCAAATAAAAGCTCTCTCTCCAATTGACGGCGTGTCGACTTCATGACCGTCTGAGAAAAAAAAAATTGCAGATTCAAAAAAGAGGCTACCATAAAAGATAAACAAAGTTCTGCAGCGATGCATTAGGCACCAGAATATAACTTTTAACAGGATTTCGCCCAATGCAATGAAAGATAGGTTTTCCTGAAGCACAAAGACGAGAATAACTCATGGCAAGAGAACCATACATTGAAGTCCATGTACGAGGCACGCATGGCAAGCCATTCTTGATCCATTATTTTGAATGTGATGCAATACAGAAGGTCAAATGCTGATTCGTTTTCTGCCAGAAGAAAAAGGACAAATCAATCTCAGCCACACAGAACTAGAGTCTTTGTCAGTAAGTGGACATTGCAAAACCGAATTGATCATAGCAGTAAACAATCTGAAGACAGACTGAAGTCTCACAGGAAGAAACAGGAACTCCTGAGAAAGTTGGGGTTGCGGGAAATCTGTGACTTACCAGCCAAAAGCTTCAAGAAAGTAGCTCCTACAAATGAACGTGGTTTCACTGCAAGATTAAGGGTAAATGTTCAGCATCAAAAATATTAACCAGTAGAACCATTCTCAGTGCTAGCATCAAATACAGGGCTGTCCAGAACAGCAGAAATTAAGTTCCATTGTATGCAAATACTGCTCTCCTATCCTTTGAACTTCCAAGGTTTACAGAGTTTCAAATGGTTGCAAAGACATAATTTTCCCCCTTATCAATACAAGAGCCCGAAAGGAATCACAACCACAGTTGGACATGTCTTCTAACTCACCTTTTAAATATCCAAAGAGTTAACATACTGAACAGACAATAATCGGCCATAAAATAAACAGATAGCAACAGGAAAAAACTTCTTCCTGTTACCCGGTGCTTATTCACAAACCTGCTTCAAGATCAAGCATCTGAATAAGCATGAATGTAATATTCACACCAGCAACAGCAAATGGGTATTCCCACACAGATCTGTCACCTTCTCTCTTTTGAAGGAGATCCTGGAAGGACTTCTGCACCAGGATAATTGCAAGAATCAGATTAGAAACCCTTTGAAAGGGATGCAAATTTAGTCATCTACATGTCAGAAAAAGCACGAGCATACCCGCCACAGTTTGTAGTACATATATCTTTAATAGAAATGAAAAAGAAGCTGTCAGCCCAAACAGCTATACTTGAAAAGCTTGTGGTTTTGTCATTGAAACTGCTTAATGGGTAGCTTCCCTTTCTACCAATATCTTCTGCCATCTTTCCTTTCAGGAAGAGCAATAACATTCTGTACACAACTGAATCCTAAGCAAAGATAGTGTTTGAGAAATACTCGTCGCCGGAACACTAACAAAGGGATTAAAAATTATTCTTTAACACCAAAGGATGTTTCCAGTTCTAGATATATACCCCAGAAGCTCAAGCAATGCACTATATCCTGGATTGTCTAATATCATTTGATGAGGCACAAAGAAGAGTTCATTATAAAAGAGGCATGTGACAGAGAGCCCTCCGATATGAAGTAGCTTGAAAGAGCATATTACCGGAAAGTTCCTGGCAAAGAATAACAAGTTCTCCAATGATATAAATCCACCACCCCTGGACCACAATAGATGTATATAAGATATTGAGTATGACAGAAATCTTGACAGAGTCCTCACATGTAAAGACATACCTAAAATCTGTTGCTGGATCCTTTCCTTGCCAACCCATTTCCTTCCATTGCTCTGAAATCAAGCCATGAAGTTCTTCTTCAGGAAATGCAGCTGTCCATAAGGCCTTCAAAGCTTCCTAAAGCGAACAAAGCAAGGAGATCAGCGTAAATTGAATGCCTCGGAATGTATACAAAGGCAGAAATACAAAAGAAGCATAACCTACTTCCATGATTGCGGCTCTTAAAACATGACAGACCATGTGCTAGTATGTGTAGGAGCTGACACAGTAAACAGAGCAAGTACCTGATGCTCAAGGACCGAACTATCATATTGAACATCGATCCGATTCTGTAGCCTTTGCAAGCTTTCTTCCTGACAATATCAAATCATGAAAATGAACCCAATATAATGAGCTTAGCTGACAAATCATCATATTCATGAAAGAGAGGAAAAGATGATCTGAAACAACTACCAGTGAGATATTTCAGAAATTTGGTAAAATATCTGATACACCTGACAAATTATCTCCAAAATATCCGGAGTTACCAAAATTAAATCTCCCGTGCCAGTATGTGAACCATAGACCTTCTAGAGGAATAATTCGAAGAGCTACTACAATACAGTACAACTCAAGTACAGCTAGAGCAGAATATGGAAGAAATGTTTAACAATAACTCCACAAGAAAAACAAGCTAGCCAGGTAGCCGACTTTTCTTTTGCCATTCGATCTCAGAAGTCTCCTTTTACTAGAACATAGCATGATAATGATTCACATTCTTGATGATGAAAGTCATAGTTATACTGCATCAATCCGCTTTAAACATGAGCATATCATGAGAATTATCGTGCCTATCTCCACAATCAGCTCCAATAGAACTCAGTGTTGTACCTGGGCAGGTGTTAGATCAAATGATGGTCGAGCGTCACTATCTCTTCTCTGTGCACAAACGCATGAAAGACCACGGCCTAACCACGCTGCTGATCCTGCTACAACTTCTGCAGTACCACCATTGGCATTGAAGAGTTAAAACAGCGTTTGTCAGACTTGATCTATGGACTGTTGATGCATGACAAAGTCAATGGGGAAATTCAAACTAGCCAATGGATGCACCTCCCTGGGCATCCCTCAAAGTGAGGACCGTAAGATTCAGTGAAAAGAGAGAAACAGTATACCAATGCTGACGAATAATTAGCCTAAAACCAAAATCAAATCCCCGATTGTACAAATCAACCGGTGAACATATAGACAGCAGATATCTGACATCAGACAACGGGCAAAAGAAAAAGGACGAAAAGCATCCTACCAGCACAAGTATGTAAATCACCACACATAAGGCAGTCACAAGCCGCGGCACTTAAAACCTAGAGCAGAGAAAATAAGAAATCGAAAAGGCTGTGAAACGACTCGAACGGATCTAGATTCTGAATCCTTTCACCAGATCTCAAATTTCAGGGACCACACTACAATGAGGACTTACACTAAATAGTACAGTTAGAAAGAGAAAGGAAGGAGGAAGAGGAGAAGAAAACCAGAGAGAAAAGAAGTTGCAGAGAGAGAGAGGAGGAAAGTTAGGTAACTCAATTTAAAAGGAGAAAAAGTGAAAGTACCGGGAGTAGAATGGCAGGTATTACTGTTAGCACCGCGATCCAGTCCCTGAGATATCCTCCTGACGGCGACAAATGATCCTCCTCCTCCTCTCTCCTCCATCTTCCTCCTCCTCTTCTTGCTAAAAACACTTAAACGACAAAAAAACCGCCAATGAGATGAGGCGATCGCAGTAACTCAAACCGTTAAATATACGGAATCGAAATAACGAGGTACCGGCAGCGGCAGGAGGGATCCGGAAGCTTGAAGCGTCCACCGGAGGACAATCGGCAATGATAGTTCTTCGTCGTAGTTTGATTATGTTAATTAAAAAAGGAAAGAAGGAGAAACGGTGTCGGTTAAGCAACAACAGCTCAAGCAGAAGCCGTTAAAAGTCCTTATAGCTGGAGTGTGTTTGGTGAGCCATGACGGTTATCGTGAGAGAGAGAATAGGGAGGGAATCTATAACATATAAGCGAGCCAGCCGGGGAGAATGGAAATCGCTAGGGTTTAGATTTGGATTAGGAGATGATTAGTTAGAGGCGCGGAATCAGTGAGATTTCCTTTCCGGATGCGTTTCCCCTCGCCTCTGGATTTTTGGGACGCGTTTATTTAGAGCGGGGGGATTGAAAAGGCAAGGCAGGCGCGCGAGGTTAATATCGGTAATTGCGAAGTTGAATGGCCGTTTAGTTAATGCCTTTTAAAAAGATCTTTTATTTATTTATTCGTTTTAATTGCCAGATAACCTTTGGTTGTACGGGACGATTTGTTGTCTTTAATTCTGGTTTATTGTTATTAAATTTGTTTATTTTGCACTAGACTGGGGATTAAGTTGATGGCATCTGGCGTGGTGAGACGAGATAGATAATACGACGGGAGGGAGTCGGGTTTTTGCGGGTGGCATTCGGGAGATCGGATTGAGTGGAGACTAAAGAAAATTTGTCCATAGGTGGGGACTATATTTTGGGCCGTCAGATTTGATTATCTTTAAATCTGATGGTTAATAACCTATCAGGTGTTATTGATTTGAATGTGAAGTGATATTGGTTTGTATGTGAAGTAATATTGGTTTAGAAGACGCTAGTTTACTTATGAAGTGATATTGGTTTGCATGTGAAGTGATATCGGTTTATATGTGTAGTGATATTAGTTTCCATCCCGACATTCGGACGCCTAATTGTTGGGCGTTGGAACTAATTTTGTTCTCTCTTCTTTGAGTCTACGGCATCTTTTTTCCCTTTTTTTTTTGCCATTTATGACCTTGCGCAAAAAAGAAAGTCTTGCAACTTCAGCGTTCGCCTAGGCATTAGTTTTTTGGTAAAATTTTACACAATAATTATATATGTAAGTTAATCAACACATTTTGATACTATTTTAAATTATTCAAACTTTTAAGATAATAGATTGCTCTTATATGTGAAATTTATGGCGAAAGGAAATAAATAATATTTTGGGAAAATTAGAGTCACATGGGATGCTGCCGAACGTGGACCATGGCGATGATGGAACAAAGTTCTTTAATGCGATGGTCTACATGAGCCAACATCGATTGCACTTTGGTTTCTCTCTCAATCCACAATCATAAGTACCCTCCAAAATTCTAATTATATATATATATATATATGGTCCAGACTCCAAACGCATGGGACGACCCTATTATTACAGAAAGTTTCCGAGGCCACCTTTTTACTATGCCTGTGCATTTCGCATTCAGGAAACTTTTAATCCTTTGCATTTTGGGAAAAGTACACTTTACTTACCTATAGTTTTACCGATTTTGCGTTTAAGCCGTGTGGTTTTAATTTTGTAATTTAATCTCTGTGCTTTTCAATCTTTTACAGTATATGGTCCACTGAATAACGGGGTAAAGTGTCTTCTTGACGCCTATGTGGACCGTCATCTCAACATTTTAGCATCTATGTAGCAGATGATGTGACATATAGAAAATTTTCAAAATGGTTCTAATTTTATATAAATACTTGAGAAGACCTGCGTCTTCTTCCCTTCTTCCTCTCCACCTCTCACCTTACAAAACCTCGATGTCTTCACATTACAGAACCTCCGCTCTGCAACAACAACAACAAACCCTCGACAACACGCAAACACAAAAGACCCGAAAAATGGAGGAAAAGGAACTCGAATATAAACCGGAAACTGCGAGTGCCAGTGTTGCCGAGGATGATAATAGTGGCGGTGGCGGTACCGGTCTGGCCAATTCTGGAAAAGGGAAGAACCCTAATTCCCAAAATTGGGAAGGTTCTTCCCTGTTCTCTCAACAAATAAGTGCAACCAATATCGAGCCTTGCTCGCTCCCTCGCTCCACAACGAATACATCAAAGAACATAAGATGGATGCTGAGCGAGCAAAGGGATGGGAATGAGGACATGCGAAGGTCACTGTGGGTGTTCGCTACAGCTGTGAAACCACGATAGACGAGGATGTCGCAGACTTACCGAGAGAAGCACCACGCTCAGACGGCATCGACGGAAGGTAGCCTAGCCCCATGTCCACCTTCTCGTTCCTCCAGGCCTGTCTCAACAGCTCCACGTCCGTCGCCGATATCAGGGTCTCGTACTCCTTGCTCCCCACAAACGATGACGTCTCAGTGTCCATCGATTATCTCTTTTGTTTTTTTCCCTTTCGCTTTTTAGGAGAACCCTTGGAATTAATTTGAAGATTGGGAAAGGAAATGGGTTGGAAATAATTGTTCGTGAATCTAGCGCCATCTGATTTTGATTGATCGGAGGGCTTTTTAGGAGAGAATATAAAAAATAATTGGGATTAATTTGGTAATTTGTCCATAATACACCGTCATTTCGAGTAAGTTCGAGTCAAACAACTTACCCAATCATCTTGCCACGTGGACAATAAAACGACGCCGCATTAGCCTACGTGGCAAGCTAGGTAGACGGTTTATCCCCGTCATCCGAAATGAACCGTATACTGTAAAAGATTGGAAAGCACAAAAATTAAATTACCAAATTGAAATCACACGACCTGAACACAAAATTGGTGAAACTACAAGTAGGTAAAATATACTTTTTCCTTGCATTTTTTATTTCTATAAAGCTTGCCTTCTTTTTTCTACCTTTTATTCTCTCTAATCTCTTTTCCTTTAATGCTTTATTTCACGTGTCCTCGTGTAAAGTACGAAGTTAGACAATACATAAAGAAAACAGCCCACGTCATTCAGTGAGAATTGTTACAACATTTTATTTCACATAGACTGGGCCAACTTCTGGAGGATTAGAATTTAGAACAGGTCTTATTAATTTTGAAGTCGATGACAATCATATTCTATAATTATTTTGTAAGAATACGTGGTAAACACGAATAAGCGCCAGTAGCCAATCTTGACATTGCAGATGTATAAAAAATGAAAAATATAGGTGGCGTTGGATGAAATTGGATCAAGTTGGTGGATGAATTAACGCGGTCATCCGCAACCAAAAATAAGAAAATGGATTTTTATTCAATGTGGCATGACTACCGTATTGACCTTAAAAGACCGAGCAAACCCATATTATTTTTTTTACGAAACAATGATTGGTAGACCAATCCAATCCGCTGTTCGTCGTGAAGCTGTGATTCTCGTTTCTATGTCGTGTTTAGCTTCTATTATTTTATGTCTGCTCGTAATTGTGTAAAAGAGTTTTTTTCAAGGTAAATTTAATTACAATCGCCAGGATTTGAATCGTAAACTTTGAAGAATAAATATATTTTTTATACTCTTAGGTTAAATATTTTTTGGCAAAATAAAATATTTTTGATGTATGTTTTGTGCGTTTGGTGATAAAAATGTGGAGATTTACCTTTCAAAAAAAGTGGAGATTTTTTAACTCTTTAAGACAATAAAACATATAGTTTGGTACCGTGTAGTTCTATTCTTTCTACTCATGAAAAGAGAAAGACGTTATTCGGCCGTTGTAAAAATATAGGTGATTTGCTTTCCGTAAGCATCTAATCTTTTAATAACGAGGCAAGAAAAAAAATTATTAACATAGGGATCAAGAAAATAAAAAAGGGGGGGCCAAGGTGCAGTAGAAGCGATCTCGTGAGGGAGGGATAACGAAATTTTGGATTGAGTAGGGACAACATAAAAGTCGTTCTTACGGAGGGGATTTTGTTTGGACCATCAGATTTTATTAAAAATTGTGTCTATAGATCTGATAGTCATTAAAAATCGTGTCTATAACCAAAATCACTTGATCTATTTCAGTGAGGATAAGTATTGTCTCCACTCAATCCAACCCCGGATAACGACGATATTAATAATATTTCTCTCAGGTGGGCAAAATAATATTAGATGGTTAGTTGCTCGAGATTTGAAATCCACGTGGAATTTCTATTTGATCAAGACCTTTGTCGGAGTCACGGTAGTAAATATTCTACGAGATGCACTCCACGTTCTCGTACATACAAAATTAATGTTATTCCAGATCCCTAAGCATACAGATTACCATTATTTTTTTATGGAATTACCGTTTGGTCTAACATTGGTTTTCACAGAAGAAACTAAAACCTATCGGGTAACTAAAGCCCGGATTAAGATTGATTAAGATTTAAGATGCCAAGCTTTTTTTAGAAGTAAATTTTATTAATAAATAGTAATATATACAACCTAGGTTATGATCGCCTCAGTAAAATCCTACGATAAAATTTAGTGCGGAAAAATTGCTGAGAAAAAAAACAACTCAATAAAAAATGTCTTATTTTGACATTAAAATATTCCACTAAAACCAAAAAAAACCCTGGTTACCCAGTTAATCTGCGGACTAGTCAAAGACCCTTCAAAAAAAAAAGAAGGGAAAAGTCCACTTTAGTACCTTGTAGTATCGACCAAAATCATTTTAGTACCCTGTGGTAAAAAATCGATCAATCGAGTCATACTTATTCCAATTAACACCAATTTTTGATGACGTGGCGCCACGTGGAGAGGAGGAGGAGGAGGACGCGGGGAGGAGGAGGAGGAGGACGCGGAGGAGGAGGAGGAGGAGGAGGGGGGAAGGAGATGGATTCTGGGATTCCGGTGTTGGGTATGGAGACTTCGGACACCGCGGGGTGGGGGGGGGGGGGGGGGGGGGGGGGGGGTGGGCGTAGCCCCCGTCCAGAACTGGGTTCACCACTAACAGTGGTTCCATTGAGGAGGTCCACTAGACAACGTGGATCTCCGGATAGATATTCGCCAGCAAACTACTATCTCTTACTGACCGATGGAGGAGAACCTGAGGATTTTGAAGAAGCTCAAGAAAGTGAGCAAGTGAACGAATGGAAACTTGCCATGAATGATGAGATGGAGTCCTTGAGGAGCAATGGAACTTGGGAGTTAGTTGAACTTCCCAAGGGTAAGAAAGCATTGCATAACAAGTAGGTCTATAGAGTGAAGAAAGAGGCGGATGGCACCGAACGTTACAAAGCAAGACTGGTTGTAAAGAGATTTTAACAGAAGTATGGTATTGACTTCACTGACATCTTCACTCCTGTTGTGAAGATGACCACCATCCGGATGGTGCTAAGTATGGTGGCTGCTGAAGATTTATTGCTAGAGCAAATGGATGTGAAGACGGCATTTCTTCATGGTGATCTAGAGGAAGAGATCTACATGGAGCAACCAGAGGGGTTCTTGCAAGGTAACGATAAGCTTGTGTGCAGGTTGAGGAAGAGTCTGTACGGGTTGAAGCAAGCTCCAAGACAATGGTACAAGAAGTTTGATGGATTCATTCGCGAGATTGAATTTTCTCGTTGTGGAGCGGATCATTGTTGTTATATGAAGAAGCTGGATAATGGCTATATCATCCTCCTGCTTTATGTTGATGACATGTTGATAGCAGGCACCAGTGCAAGTGAGGTGAGCAAGGTGAAGAAGCAATTATCTGAAAGGTTTGCCATGAAGGACTTGGGTGAGGCTAAGCAAATCCTTGGAATGAGGATTGAGAGAGATAGAGCTGCTGGGAAGCTATTTCTCTCACACGCCGAGTACATTGAGAAGGTGCTGCAGAGGTTTAGCATGCAAAATGCCAACCCCAAGTTGACTCCTTTAGCTGGATACTTCAAATTGTCCAAGAAGGACTCGCCTAAGACTAAGGCAGAGGAGGCTAAAATGGAGAAGACTCCCTATGCATCGGCGGTGGGTAGCTTGATGTATGCTATGATTTGTACGAGGCCAGACATAGCACATGCGGTGGGAGTAGTGAGCAAGTTCATGAGCAATCCGGGTGAGCAACATTGGGTTGCAGCGAAATGGATCCTTGGCTACTTGAGAGGTACCACCGAGAAGTGTCTTTGTTTTTAGGGCAAAGATGTGAAGCTCCTAGGCTATTGTGATGCGGACTTGAGGTCCAATGACCATGATGAGAAGAGGAGCACAAGTGGTTATGTCTTTACGCTGGGAGGGACAGCGATATCTTGGGCCTCGAGACTACAAAAGGTAGTAGCTTTGTCAACCGCGGAAAGTGAGTACGTGGCTGTGACGGAAGCAAGTAAAGAGATGGTATGGTTGCAGAATTTCTTGGTGGAGTTGGGGAAAGAGCAAAGTGAGAGTGTGCTCCACAGTGATAGCCAAAGTGCGATACACTTGGCAAAGAATCCCGCTTTCCACTCAAGGACACGGGGGTCTAGGGGGCAGCGCCACCTAGCGGGGGTCGAAGGGGGCAGCGCCCCCTGGCCAAACGGTACGCGTTTCAGCTCCTAAATTTTGCCCCTGCGTGTGTGTTTTGGTTCCTAGGTTTGTTGGCACTATAAATACCCCGCTTCACTGTCACTGTATATTGATCTTCTTCCTTGTGTAGAGAGAGACAGAGAGAGAAGAGGAGAGAGAAACACCATTGTTGAGCAAGTGAAGCTCCAAAGTGTAGATCGAGCTTGATATAGTGAAATCTCCTGGCTTGGTACGCCCCCGGACGTAGATCGGTTAAGATCGAACCGGGTGACCAAATCTGTTGTTCTTGTTTGACTGTGAGTTTTCTTTATTCGTAGTTGTGGTCGATCTCCTCGTTGTGTTCGTAGATCTTGCTCCGATCTTGTTCGTTGCGTTGTTTGGGTCCACGGGAAAGTGGATTATTTTCCAACATCCGGGTCCTCCGCGTCCTCCTCCTCCTCCTCCTCCTCCTCCCCTCCTCCTCTTCCTCCTCCTCCTCCTCCCCGCGTCCTCCTCCTCCTCCTCCTCCTCCCTGCCTCCTCCTTCCCTCCTCCTCCTCCTCCTCCTCCGCCTCCTCCTCCTCCGCGTCCTCCTCCTCCTCCTCCCCTCCTCCTCCTCCTCCTCCTCCTCCTCCTCCTCGTCCTCCTCCCCTCCTCCTCCTCCTCCTCCCCGCGTCCTCCTCCTCCTCCTCTCCACGTGGAGCCACGTCATCAAAAATTGGTGACGTGGCTGGCCACGTAGCCCGGGCAGGGTTCGGGTAGGTTCGGGCAGCTCCGGGCAGCTGCCCGAGGCCCTTTTTGATGTTAATTGGAATAAGTATGACTCGATTGATCGGTTTTTTACCACAGGGTACTAAAGTAATTTTGGTCGATACCACAGGGTACTAAAGTGGACTTTTCTAAAAAAAAACTAGACAAAGATGCCGATGCTTAAGAAGCTTATGGTCAAGGAGAGGCGGATTGTGAATCTCATCGGATGACTGCCCCTTGAAAATTTAGTGGTAGAGATTTAGTGGGTAGGTAAAATCTGACAAATTGGGGGGGAATCTTTCTTGCTGGGCCAATCCTATCATATCCGCTTGAATGGACCGTCTTCTTCACTAGACACTGGGCCCAATTCCCGGAGAAGAGGCGGTATGGTATGGTATGGTATCATCTCTCGGTCGTCCTCTAGAAACCAAAGCAAAACAAAGCAAAGGAGCAAATAAAATGGAGCAGTCACAATACTGCTGCGGTGGCCTTGGCTTCCTTCCAAAGGCGAGGAGCCCGTGCGTTTTAGCCCCACAACAAAAACCCAACCAGAGTGGGGTGGTGGTGGTGGTAGCCGCATACTCCCGCAACAGCAAGAAGAAGCCCACCCCCTCTTCTGGGAAAGGAGCTCTCCATGGCAACAAGGACGACAACGTATGGAGCATCGACAACGACGCGGCCAAGGCGGAGAGAGACAAGGAAGCTCAGGCAAAGGCGAGGACGCGTGGGAGGAGGAAGAAGAAGAAGAGGCAGCAGCCGACGAGGGGAGACAAAGTTCTGGTCTCCGGTTCCATGCTCGTGGAGCTCGAAACCGTTCTCCAGACACAGGTAGCTCGCCTTCTTTCCCCCCTCTCTCGTTTTATTAATCCAGTTTTGAGTCGGAATAGATTATTCTGTGGGCAGGAACCAGTGATTAGGCCGATTTGGAGTACCTTCTCTAGCAGCGTGAGTGGGATATGGAAAGGGGTGGGGGCGGTATTCTCTCCCATCACTTCCCAGATGGAGCCAATCGATGTCGGGAGCAAAGGCGAGCTTCTATACGACTGCTATACTCTCTCTCGTGTTGAGTCCTCCCCCCGAGAGATTCGTCGCAAGCTTAGTTGGGTCACTCTCAATCCTCATGGCGAGCATCGTAACGGTGGCACCAATGCCGCTCCTACTCTGCCGGATCATGGCTCCTTCGACTTTCAAACCAGTGATGTGATGGAAGAGGACGTTATGGATCATGAACCAGGTCTTGCTTTCTTCGAGGTATTCACCACTCTCTCATTTCAGGCCATTGTCTTTGCATCTCTAGCCCTTGACTTGAATGCCTCAGCCACTTGGTTCGGTTGGTTTGTAGGATGGATCTTACTCTAGGGGCCCAATTGAACTTCCAGTTGGCGATGCTGCTGAGTCTCTGTATTGTATTTCTCCAACTTTCAAATTCGAACAAGTAAGTTCAGTAGCTATTATTAGCTCCAAAGACCGGTCTAAAGTTTGCACTGTGTTTTTTCTGGTTTGAGAAATTCTTATTCAGCTTCCTAGTCTTTCCGTGGTTTAGTGTTTGGTTAAAGGATGCCACAGAAGGCTGCGCATTGTGCATACCATAGAGTTTAGCGAAGGAGGTTCCGACATACAGATAATGAGGGTTGCCGTTTATGAGGAACAATGGGTCAGTCCTGCTAATCTTCCAGATTTGAGGTACTAAATGAGTATCTCAATTGCTTACAGTTCTTTCACCTATGTTTGAAGTTTCAAGTGTACCGAAAGTTTGTTTCATTAGACATAGTGTGTCTACCAAGTGGGTTTAGGGTTTAGGAGTAGCCGAGTAGCTGGTTTTTTCTCCTTGTTATAATGTTTGCTGTGCTGGAAGTACCTTTCCCAAACTTTCTTCAATGGCTGTTTATAGTATGTATCACTTAACAAGAAATATATTACTGCTCTGCACATATTTGGAATTATATTTCTTTCTTTTCGACAAACCACTACAAAAGCAGTTTGGTATAGTTGTCCGGGCAAACATGTAGCTTCTTAACTTCTTATCAGAAGAAGGATCTGCTACCTGCTGTTCCTAGAAACTCTGGGCTTATATATGTTGTGTTTGTTCATTTTTCTTGATTTCTGAGGTTGATAAATTTGATGTCATGAATTTGAAATGACCATCATCTATATTTCTCTTATGAGATAAACTTCATCTACAGTGACTCGGAGTTCAACATGAAGCCATTTTCTCAGAGGAAGCGAACTAAACCTTCCGAGCTGACTGGATCTTGGAAAGTATTTGAGGTTAGCGCAACTCCAGTATTTGGGGACACAATGTCAACGGAGGACAGCAATGGTCCTTCGTATGCCTACCTCTGCATGGAAACATTGAAGAAGAGGAGCTTGCCAGAGAGTCCAGTATACTTTGGGGAGGAAGAGATGGTGCAGGACGTTACTGTCTTGTGGCTGCCGGGCGGGGTTACAGGTTACGTGGACGTTAGCAGGGATGGAATCCTTTGCATTGGAGTTGGATGGTATTCAGAGGAAGGGATCAACCTTGTAATGGAAAGAGATTATGGGGTTGATGGGAAGCTTGAGGAAGTCAGATATAAGTCTGAGGTAAAGAGGAGGTGGGCTGATCCAATCCAGACATGAGACCGATGACGTGATGTACTTTTATGGTTAGGTTGGGAATCAGTTGGCATAGTTCGACCCATTATAACCCACAAGATGATTGCTACCAGACCACCTAGTTCACCAGATGAACCGCTCTAGACTCGAGTATGGTAGGATTTCCTAGCAGAATGTCCAACAGCAAGCAAGCTCACTGAGGATTAGTTTTCGGACTTTTATGTGCAACGCCCTTGAAGGTAAAAGTGGCTCAACAATGTCTATCATGTAGGACATACAAATCAACTCTACAAAGGCATAAATGGACCTAGATTCACAAGGACCTTTTTTTGTTGTTTTTGTAGGAGCTAAAATAATGTTGTTCAACTGGTGAGGGAGTTGTTCTAGCTTAACCAGGTCTCGGATTCGATTCCTTGGGTACGCAGTAGTGTTAAATACTTGTTGGGAGAGCTTTGCCACCTTTCAAAGGTCCTACTCGACTTGAATTGGATTAGTCGGCCCAGTTTGCCGGATATCAATAGTTAAACCAAAAAAATAATGTTGTTCAAGTATCAGTTGGACACTAACAAGAGCATGTGGAAAGTACTCGTGACTTGCATCAGACTAAATTTGTATCATGATAGAGAATATTTTTTAGTTGATTGTTTTTGTTTAGTTTACATTATATGAATATATATATAAAATTAGTACATTGTTACTTCAAAATAAAACAGTCATTTCCATATTTCAACTTCACATGACATATGTTACGCGTGTACGGGAGTAGTGCAAAGCAAAGGTGCATCTTCTTTATATTGGACCAGGGAAAGTTTCAAGCTCCCTCTGCTCGTTCCACCTCTCGATTTGTTTTTAATAGCTACAAGTAATTAGCCGAACATAGTGCTTATCAAATGATAATCTGGAGTTCGAGTTTATAAAAATGTGTGCGCATGGATATGTTTTTAAGTATACATAATCAATTATTTTACATTGCAAAATTAACAAATAATCATATAGCTTAATTCGTAAGATTAGCCTAACAAGAGCCACTACACCTATGCACCGGAAGACTAATACGGTAAAATTTATGGAAAAAAAATCACACTAAGTTACAAGCGTCAAAGCTACACCCAAATTTCCCCAAATAATGATACAAAAGTATCATAATTTAAGCAAATATGGGTTAGCCAAGTCTTGAAACGAAAATTACAGACAATAGGCCCAGAGATGGAATATTTAATTGGGGACTACTTCAAATAACCCTTGAACCTTATCTCCTTGCATGTCATCGAGGATTGGCAAGCAAAATCTGTCCGGCGGGCCCAATGGCGGTGAGTTCTCATGTGCCTTTAGCTTTGCATGTGTCCCAGAAGTAGCTTTGCATGTGTCCCATGGAGGAGTCTCACGCGATGATCTCTGCAGCGACGACCAGGCCATGTCAACGCCCAGAAGCATCGCCGGCCAGAGAGCGTCCTAGCGTTTAATTTTATGAATAATAATTAATTTCACAAATTACACCTTAGATGAAAGCAATCGATAGACTATAGGGAAGTAAAACTCAAAATTAGTGCTTGACAAAGTTGTAATTAATTAGCAAAATGATAGCCAAATTCACCCTTTTTATAGAAAAAAAGTTCTGTTTCTTATAACTTTGAATATATTGTATTTGAAAATGAAATTTTTTTGCGTGATAATTTCTTTTAAAATGATGTTTTTCTCTTGCCTGGATATATATATTTCTATTGCAAACGTTTGATAAGTAAATCTGCTCCTCCTCATTGCCGACCAAAATTTTAATTTATGCCTTGTTATCGCATTTTTTATCTCTATTTTATCATATCCTATTTACTATTTATTATCTACAGGTTTAAATTTACTAATAATAATTAATTTTTACTAACTACACCTTTGTTGCAAGATGAAAGTAACCCGTGGATAAGTAAGACACAAAATTAGTGCATGACAAAGTTGTTGTAATTAACGAACAAAATGATAGTCAAATTATTTTAAAGTTTCTTATATTCTGATGGTATGTTACAAGAGTATAATTAGTTAGTTTCCTATATAGTGATTTAGGCTAATATGCAAAACTAGTGCTGTGTAAATCTATAATTAAAATAAGACAGTATTGTATTACACAAATGGAAATACATAACGTTACATATTGTAGTTAACGGTAGGATATTTTCCTGTTTTGGAAATTGATTGATAGATAATCAAACAGATGTATTGAGATTTAGTTAACGGTAGAATATTTTCCTGTTTTGGAAATTGCGTTACCCCTCTATAAAATCTAACTAAACTAAAACCCCTCCCTTTCCTTTTCCGGATGAACGCTTGTTAGTCCCCTCCCCTAGTCCCCTTTCTTTTTTTCTTCTTCGTCTTCCTCCTTTACCCCTTTCCTCTCCTCTTCCGTTTCCTCCTCGTCCCTTCCTTTTCCTCTTCTCCCCCTCTCGCTTAGCGGTGCTAGGCTTGATCACACTAGATGCCTCATCTTGTCCCGCGGGCTTGGTGAGTGTTTGACGCGGTAGAGCTTAGCGTAGCGATAGCGCATGGGTTGTAGTGCGATCGATTGGAATGGCAGGCTCCGTGCTCGTGCATCGAACTGTCCTTCGTCAATCCTCCTCATTGTTGACCCGAAGATGGTCTTTTCCTTCTTCCTCCTTTCACACATTCCAATGCATGCTAGTTTGGTCATGGTTAACTTATTATTATGGGGTTGGTTGGTTGGTTGGTTGTTGTTACGAGTTTGCTCTAGCCATAATGTCTCTGTTGTGTGTGTGTGTTTGTTTCCTTTCCTTATTTAACCGCAACTGTACTGACTCTCTCATTGTTGTTGTTGTTGTTGTTGTTGTTGTTGTTGTTGTTGTTTCAGGACATTCTGCAGTTTTCAATCACTAGAGTGAGCTTTTGGTTGTTGATCTTACAGGCCGTAGCCTTTGTTTGTGGTGTTTTATACCACATATATTCTTGAATCACTCGGAGGTAACGTTTCTATGGGCTGCTACAGAATTTGTCGTCCTCCCCTGTATTAGTAGCATTGTGCATTTGCGTAATAACCCCGGTTTCTTTTTGATTTACCGTTATTCTGTTTATTAATTCCTCTGCGAAATCAAATCAAATATGTTCTGTTGTTTCACTATTCCCGTGGTTGTAGCAGGATTTCTCCAAGATCGAAGTTGATTGATGGAGGTGGAAATATTGTCGTTACTACTTCAGTTCTTGAAGGCGGAAACCTGATTGTTCGGAGAGTATGATTGTTTAGTTTCAAGATTTTTTAATGATTGCTGTTGTCGTTTGTCTTCAATAGACATTCTTTAACACCGATATCTAATGTTGCTCTGCAGGCAAACTCTATCATCAGTTCAAGTATCAATCAGGGGCTATATGGTCAAGGACTGCTGCACCTAACTGGCATGGTGATACTATCAAAAGTCGGTGGCTTTCCTGAACTCTTTTTTGTAATATGACAATATGCTTCTGTTGTCCTTTCACGCATTAACAATGCTTTCTGGTTTTGGATATAGTCTAATGGTGTTGAATTCTAATGGCCATTCATGAAACAGAATCTCACCTGTGCCAAATGGTAATGGAGCACGGGCCTTAGATTTTCCAACATTTTGTTTCAAATTTCTCTGTCTGGTTCTCCAATGAAAGAATCATGTGGAGAAGTTAGAGATTCTATGTGCTGATACTACTCATCTTGCTTGTTTTGTTGCAGTTGTGAACTAGACATTGATTGATTTTCTTGGCTTAAGGAAGGTTGATGTAAGTATGTTCCATCTCTAGCTTTCTTGTCACAACATCAATGGTCCACGAGTTCCCTGTTACCTTAGGTTTAACATGGCACGACCCAGTCTCCAATATCTCTGAATTTTGTTGATTCATGTAGTTTTCACTGTGGTGGTGTTAGTATCCTTCAATTGCAGGTGCCAAATGGGACTCATAAGCCGGGTATAGCGTTCCATCTGCTTCCCAGTCCTGGTATCTATGTTTCTCATACAAAGTCATTGGCTTGCATTGACTGTAGACATGGCACATTCATTCGCATACATGCATACATATGCATACATTCACATTCATTCGCATACATGCATGCATTCACATTCATTCGCATATACATGCATTCACATATGCATACACACATGAGATGTGGTGGGTGAAACTATGGGAGAAGTGGACACAACACGAAAGAGAGTATTCAGTGATAGAGTATGTGATGGAGAGCTGCAAGCAGGGGAACCTCTTCGTATCCATTGACGTTGAAAGAGGTGATCCTAAAGTAGATGATTAGTTTATTAATAATTTAAGAGATCATTGGCTTCCGTTTTCCCCTAATTGCTTAAAGCTTGTTGCATGTCACAGGTTGTGCCAGGTTCTTTATTTCAAGCCCCATTCGATTTTTTGTAAGACATGTCTGTTCCCAATTGAATTTGTTGCCAGTGGAAGTAATCTACTGCAACACAAATTTCGGTATGAATCTGTCTGGACCACAGTGTTTCTTTTGAATTCTACCGCATTTCTGTTTCCCTTATTTAAGTTTTGCCTTTTCTTTTGAGTAATACAGCCTTTTCAGAATTTTATTCTTGGCTTTGCTCTTTCTAGCTTCTTCATTGCTTAGCTTTCCAAATAGTTGTTGGCTTTTTATTTGTCTCTTTCTGATTGCAGTATACCGTTGATCTTCATACCTGCATCTACACTAACTATTCCGTGCCTAGGTCCTTCTATGATGGTTTTTTTTTGCATCTTTGACAAATTGTATCATGTGACTTCTTGTTCTCTTGTCTGAAACACTCTTGATAATCCTGAAATTTTGAACACCAGTGTGATCCTATGCTGATAATGTCTTATGATTTCAGGTTTCTCATATCATTTGAGGGTCAGTATCTAAAATATGATTCATGTGTCGCATTACCATGTGATGATGCTGAAGGCTTTTCTACTGCTGAACATCAACTGTACCAGATTTCTGTCCCTCATTTTGGTACTGCATTTATTGAGGCAGGTCTTTGAAATTAGATGGTCATTTCTGTTTGCACAGGAGTAAGTGTTAATGCTGTTGTACCGAACAACATAATCTGTTTTGGTACTGCATTTATTGAGGCAGGTCTTTGAAATTAGATGGTCATTTCTGTTTGCACAGGAGTAAGTGTTAATGCTGTTGTACCGAACAACATAATCTGACATGTGAGTTGTTTCTGCTAATCTCTTCTGCAGTTGAAAATGAAAGTGATTTGTCAAACTTTGAAATTAGATGCAATTATCGTTGTTGATGGCAGTATCGTTTAATTTCAGTTTCATTTGCACCACCTGGTCCACCAAATTGGGACTCATAAGCCGGGAGTTCATCCTGATCGGTATTCGTTTTGTTGGAGTCTCATTCCTCTTTTTCAGTTTCTTTTCTTTCCTTGCAAAGTACTCCTTTTTACATTTTCTTTCTCCAGATATAGTTTTACTTGTGCATTGCATGTCCCAGGTTGTGCCAGGTTCTTTACTTCAAGCTACATTCAATTTTTTTTGGTAAGACATGTATGTTGCCCAATTATCTCTGGATTTTGTTGATTCTTCTAGTTTTAACTCTGTTGTTGATGGTTGTATCGGTTCATTTCAGGTTCATTTGCACCACCTGGTCCGCCTAATTGGAAGTCATATGCTGCGAGTTCATCCTGATCGATATTCTTTGTGTAGGGTTCCCATTCCTCTTTTTTCAACTTCTTTTCTTTCCTTGCAAAATGATCTTTTTGACATTTTCTTTCTCCAGAAAAAGTTCTACTTATCCTATATTGCATGTCACAAGTTGTGCCAGGTTCTTTCCTCCTATCGAGTACTTTTTTTTGTAATATATCGTCTGTTGCCCAATTGTCTATGAATTTTGTTAATTCTTCTACTTTTAAATATGTTGTTGATGTAGTACGGTTTAATTACAGGTTTATTTGCAACACATGGTCCGCCAAATTGGGACTCATAAGTCGGGATTTCTTTGTGATCGGTGTCCTCTCTTTTCAGCCTTTTTTTTCAATTGTGTTGTTAATGGTAGTATTGTTTAATTTCAGGTTTATTTGCACCACCTGGTTCGCCAAATTGGGACTCGTAAGCTGGGAGTTCATTGTGTTCGGTATTCGTTGTGTCGGATCTCCATTCTCTTTTCAGTTTTTTTTTCCTTCCAAAATATTATTTTTGACATTTTCTTTCTCCATATATAGTTCTACTTATGCATTGCATGTCCCAGGTTTTGCCAAGTTCTTTACTTCAAGATTCATTCGATTTTTTTTGTAAGACATGTATGTTGACCAATTATCTATGGATTTTGTTGATTCTTCTAGTTTTAACTCTATTGTTGATGGTTGTATCGATTAATTTCAGGTTCATTTGCACCACTTGGTCCGCCAAATTGGAAGTCATAAGCCGGGAGTTCATCCTGATCGATATCCTGTGTCGGGTTCCCATTCCTCTTTTTTCAGCTTCTTTTCTTTCCTTGCAAACTATTACTTTTGACATTTTCTTTCTCCAGATATAGTTTTACTTATCTTGCATGTCCTAGCCAGGTTCTTTACTTCAAGTTTCATTCGATTTTTTTGTATGACGTGTATGTTGCCCAATTATCTCTTGATTTTGTTGATTCTTCTAGTTTTAACTGTGTTGTTGATGTTTGTATCGTTTAATTTCAGGATGCACTACCCAGTCCGCCAAATTGGATCTCATAAGCCAGGAGTTCATCTTGATTGGTAGTCGTCGTGTCAGGTTCCCTTTCCTCTTTTTTCAACTTTTCTTTCCTTGCAAAATATCTTTTTGACATTTTCTTTCTCCAAATAGAGTCCTACTTATCCTATGTTGGATGTCACATGTTGTGTCAGGTTCTGTACCTCCTCTCAAATAATTTTTTTGTAACACATGTCTGTTGCCTAATTTTCTATGGATTTTGTTGATTCTTCTAGTTTTAAATGTGTTGTTGATGTAGTATCGTTTAATTTCAGGTTTATTTGCACCACATGGTCCGCCAAATTTGGACTCATAAGTCGGGAGTTCATTGTGATCGGTATCCTCTTTTTTCAGCTTCTTTTTTTTAAATGTGTTGTTGATGGTAGTATTGTTTAATTTCAGGTTTATTTACACCATCTGGTTCGCCAAATTGGGACTCGTAAGCCGGGAGTTCATCGTGATCTTTATTTGTTGTGTCGGATTCCCATTCTCTTCTTTTGAGCTACATTTTCATTCTCCGGATAAAGCTTATTGCTCATAGGATGTTACGTTCTTATTCCTTTGGTTCTTGGGCTGATGCCAGTAGTTTGGGTTGGAGCTAACTCTGGTTCTTCTTTAGGTGGTTCTTCTTGGTGATTGTGTTCAGCTTGGTTGGTTTTCGAATAATTTGAAGTCTAATATGGTCCAATTTTAAAGCATGTCAGGTATGATTTTCTATCGTTTGATTGTGGATTCCTGTATGCTTTGCATAATTTCAATTAGAGTACGGTCGAATTTTAAAAGCCTAACAAGATATGATTTTGTTTGATTGCTTTAAATCTGTTCTTGCATGCTTTGACCTTGTTCCTCGTTTGTTGATTAGAGTAACCAAAACATATCTTTCTGATGGAGTTGTTCACGACGATACTTTTTGGTTTTTGGCTAATCTGGTCTTAATTCTGATAGGAGAAGCGGCCGTGCCAGGTACCTATACTTACCTTGCCTGTTAATTTGCTCACCTGTGGGATTAATAGTATCACCAAAGTAGACACTGACTTTTACTAGCTTAATTTCAAGGGACCATGTCCACGAGTTTCATGTTAGCTTAGGTTTTTTGTGTGTGTGGCATGGCTCAGTCCCTATCATCTCAGGATTTGTTGATTCTTGTAGATTATACTATGGTGGTGTTAGTATCCTTAATTGCAGGTGCCAAATGGGACTCATAAGTTGGGGGTTCAGCGTTACTCGGCTTCCCAATCCTGGTATCTATGTTTCTCATAGAAAGTCACTAGCTATGCATTGACTGTAGACATGGCATATTCATTCACATACATGCATTCACATACGCATACATTCACATACATGCATACATGTGCATACATTCACATTCATGCATTCACATTCATGCATTCACATATGCATACATACATGAGATGTAGTGGGTGACACTAGAGGAGAAGTGGACACAATGGGAGAGGATAGAGTACGTGATGGAGAACTGGAAGCAGGGGGACCTCTTTGCATCCATTGACGTTGGAAGAGGTAATCCTAAAGTAGATGAATTAGTTTATTCATAATTTAAGAGATCGGTGGAAAATAATTACTAGTGGAAGCAACCTAATTTCTTTATAATTTAATAGGTATACGTTTATAAGTTATAAGTTATTATAAGTAATATAAATTATTTATCAATAATTATAACAATTATAATGGGTTGGTCTCCAGGTTGGTTGCTGTTCTGATTTGCTCTGACCACAATGTGTATGTTGCAAATGATAAGAGTCAAGTTTCTCTGATGAGACACATGAAGAACTCTGTGCAAATCTGCATGTGATAAACAAACCAAAGGTCAGTGTTACGTACGACTATGAAGGGCTTGTATGTTAACCCGTTAACTTGTGAGTTCAATATTTCTTCTTATCTCTTGTTGTATCCTAATCATTCCACTGATTAAGCTTGAAGTTGTCTAAGGTATAGTACGCCTCAACTTCTGTTATTTGTTTTATTTTATTTTTCTCTTTTTTGTTGTTGGTGAAAATGCAATCTCACTGCTCGTTTTCTTTTGAAAAACCAGTGATTGTCTAGTTGATGAAAGAGACTCAAAGCAAGGACAGTGTCACAATTCGATAGGATATTGGTATAGGAAAGAAGTTTCTTACCCTGTGTTCCAAAGCTTTCTTTACAGCCTTGGATTTGTTGATTTAGTTTTTAATGTATACATCCCTGACCGCATTTCTCAATCTGTAGGAGGAAAAAGAGTTGGGACATGTATAAAAACACTAGTGACTGAAGAAAATTCAATGTATTTCTTCGATGTATATTAATACTTTCATCTGCTGCCATTTATACAGGAAAAGAGTGCAGCTAGGCCACTCAGAATATTATCAATGAAAGAGCCGTTAACAGACAAAGAGGCATGGGTAAAAGGCTGACAAAGGCATCTACTTTAGCTGGTATGGACACAAACTTATTTAACAGACTTTTAGTACAGATGTACTGCCCTAGAAGTTAAATTAATTACAGAATGACTAGGATAGAGATAGCAGCATGTAAATGAACTTTACGTTGCAGAACCTGTAGGTCATTAGTGTAGCAGTTTCTGAGATGCTTATCAGCAGATTCTTCTCCTCCTAACTGGCAGCTTCATCAGCATGTTCTTGTTCTTGAGGAGGAGAAGAATCTGGAAGACAGCAGCCACATGATCCTGGAATGGGATAAACACCATGAATAAGCATAGAAATCATTGGTAGTTCAACACTCCCTCTCAAGTTGGGCTTGTATAGATCAAACAAGCACAACTTGCTGGATAAGTATTGAAAATAACCAGGACTTAAAGCCTTAGTGAAAATATCAGCAATTTGTTCCTTGCTGCAGAGGAAAGGAGTAGCAATTTCCTTGCTAAGAACTTTCTCTCTAACATAGTGACAATCAACCTCAATGTGTTTAGTTCTCTCATGAAAAACAGGGTTAGCAGCTATATAAATAGCTGATTGATTGTCACAAAACATCAGCATAGGTCCTTCTTGTTTGAACCCTAAGTCAGAGACAAGGAGTTTAAGCCAGACAAGTTCACAAGCTGTTTGAGCCATAGCTCTATATTCAGCTTCAGCTGAAGATCTAGACACAACCGTCTGCTTTTTACTCTTCCAAGTGACAAGATTCCCTCCCACAAAAGTGCAATATCCAGTGGTGGATCTTCTCCCCTGTTTACAGCCTGCATAACTCGCATCAGAGAAACCAATAATCTTCATATGACCAGATTTTTTCATGAGAATACCTTGCCCTGGACTGGATTTCAAGTAGTGTAAGATTCTGACAGCAATAAGAGCATGAGTAGTCCTGGGTTTATGCATAGCTTGGCTTATGATGCTAACAGCATAAGATATCTCAGGTCTAGTGATGGTTAAATAGATTAATCTTCCCACAAGCCTTTGAAACCTACCAACATTTTCAAGCAGATCACCTTTAAGTTTTGAGGAATTCATACCAGGTTCAATAGGAGTAGATGCAGGGGCAGAATGTGACTTCAGTGTTTCTTTCAAGATGTCAAGGACATACTTCCTTTGACATAAATGGATCCCGTTATCAGAATAGGCAAATTCAATTCCTAGGAAGTACTTGAGAGTTCCAAGATCTTTGATATCAAATCTGCACTTCAGGTTAGTTTTCAATAGATCAATGCCATTCAGATTACTTCCAGTGATGATAATGTCATCCACATACATACACACAACAATTCTGCCTTCAGAGTTATTATGAGTAAATAGAGTATTGTCAGCATAACTCATTTTAAAACCAAGACCAATAAGCTCTTTACTCAATCTGTGATACCAGGCCCTAGGTGATTGTTTTAAGCCATAAATGGCCTTTTTTAGCTTGAGTACTTTTCCCATTCTACCTACATGATGTCCCTCAGGAGGCTCCATGTAAATTTCTTCCTCCAAGTTTCCTTGGAGGAAGGCATTTTTAACATCCATCTGATAGAGAGGCCAGCTATTGTTTACAGCAGCAGAAATAATCACACGAATGGTATTCATTTTTGCAACTGGAGCAAACGTTTCAGTGTAGTCAATCCCAGGGATTTGAGTAAACCCCCGAGCAACTAACCTAGCTTTATGCCTCTCAATAGAACCATCTTTGTTGTACTTGATTTTAAACAACCACCTACAGGTAATAGCTTTCTTATTCAGGGGTAAATCAGAGATGATCCAGGTTTTATTCTTTTCAATTGCATCAAGTTCTTCTTGCATGGCAGCTTTCCAAACTTTAGATTTACTAGCAGTTTGATAATCAGTAGGTTCAACATCAGATTCTAACTTATCTAGAAAGCACTTATGATTCGCAGAAATAGAGTTATAGCAAACATACCTTGATATAGGGTATAAAGTAGAGTTGTATACCTTGGGGTAGACATTTTTCTTTACCCTTGAAGATCTTCTCAAGATTATAGGTGACTCAGACTTGTTTTCCTCCTCTGTAGCCACTTGAATTCCTTTCTTGGCACCACTTCTTTCTTCAATTTTTTTCTCCAACCTGTTCACTCTCTTTCTTGCATAGACATAAGGTAAATCAGAATATTTATTACCTTCTTCACTCAGATTATGAGAAGTATTGATGTCTCCCTCTTGCTCCTGCACTTCAATTTCAGTTTGAGTACTTGGTTGAGCTTCACTTTCTTCATTCCTTTGCTGAGGTGGTTCAGGGTGGATGTCTTCATAGGTTATCCTTATCCTGTTGGTCTCAGAATAAGGAGTTTCACTTCTATTCTCCCCCTGAAACTCGTTAGTCCAATTTGAAGGCAACTTTTGCATATAGAAAGCTTGATCTTCAATAAATGTTACATCCCTAGTTAGATATTTCTGTTTAGTTTTAGGGTTATAACATTTATAGCCTTTAGTGATAGAAGAATATCCCAAAAACATGCACTTTTCAGCTTTAGGATCATGTTTGTCTCTTTTGACTCTTGGAATTAAGGCAAAGCAAACACAACCAAACGTTCTAAGGTGGTCCAGATTCAGAGGTTTCTGAAGTAGCACCTCTAAAGGGGCCTTGAACTTCAGAGATCTAGTAGGAGTCCTGTTGATCAAGTAACAAGCTGTAAGAACAGCATCGGACCAGTAGATCTTTGGGACATTTTTCTCAAACCTGATCGCCCTAGCTACCTCTAGGAGATGTCTATTCTTCCTTTCAGCCACACCATTCTGCTGAGGTGTGTAAGTACATGATTTTTGATGCACAATTCCAAGATCTTTCAGCTGATTAGACAGATTATGATACTCAGAACCATTGTCAGTTCTTAACACTTTGATTTTCTTATCAAATTGATTGAAAATCAGGTTTCTAAATTCTTCAAAGATACCAGAAACTTCAGTTTTGCTCTTTAGAAGATATAACCAAGTAGTTTTGGTAAACTGATCAATGAAAGTAATGAAATATTTGAACCCATCATAAGATAAAGTGGAGGAAGTCCATAGATCAGAATGTATTAAAGCAAATGGCTCAAAATATTCAGTAGTAGAGTCATGAAAAACATTTCTACATGACTTAGCCATTTTACAACTGGAACAATTGGAGGAAATGGGCTGGTTACATAGCAAAATCTTGTTTAAAATCACATCAGATGGGTGGCCTAATCTATTGTGCAAGGATTCAGGATTGCATTGAGTGGATGCACTCAAAGCAGCTTCAGTTCTACTTTGAGTGGATGCAACCAAGGCAGTCCTTTCACTCACATCATCAAGAATATAAAGCCCATTCCTCATCTTTCCTTTACCAATCATGTTCCCAGTTTTCATGTCCTGAAAAAACACAGATTTGGGTTCAAAAATTACTCTACAATTCAGATTTTTGGTGATTTCACTAACTGAAAGTAGTTTGGCAGTTAGTTTTTTGATTATCAAAACTTCAGATTCAAAATTTGAATTCATAAATCTCTTATTTCCTATGCCAATTATAGGAAGACAGTCACCATTAGCTACAGATACTTTGGATAAACTTCTTTTGTGATCTAATCCATTTAGCTCATTAGGGTCAAAAGTCATGTTGTGACTAGCACCAGAATCAATCACCCAACAACTAGGATTTTCTCTAAAGATAGTAAATGAGGTTGCAGGAATGTTACCACTTTCATTTGGCTTCTCAGTATTGTGAGTCTGATTTGGATGCTGCATCAGGCCTCCACCTTTGCTTAGTTGTTTTAAATACTGTTGCACCATTGCCTCAACAGATTCTTGCATCTCATTTGGTTTGGTTTGCTCCTTGTTTGTGGCAGTAGCAGAGTGATTCACTGCAGGGGCAGCAGCTGAGAGATTTGCCGAGGCATTGCCCTGCTTTTGAGGCCTCAAATGGGGGTTCAAGAACCAGCACCTGTCTTGTGTATGCCCTGTTTTCTTGCAGTGCTCACAGAACAGGTTGGTTCTAGAGCCATTGCCCCTACCTCCTCTACCTTTAAATCCTCCCCTGAAGTTGCTTCCTCCTCTGCCAGGTCCACCATTGGAGTAGTAAGCACTTGATTCAATGTGTTCTTCCTTCTCTTTGCTTCCAGGCAAGAGATGCTTCCTGGTTTCCTCTTGTTGGAGCCTGGTACAGATATTGCTCAAAGAAGGAAGGTCAGCTCCCATGAGAATCTGATCAACCAAACCATCGAACTCAGGTGGAAGCATGCCAAGTAGGTCAAATATCTTATCTTGCTCAGCTCTTTCTTGAGAAATGAGCATATCATTGGTTGGTGGTCTGTAAATAGCCAACTCATCCCACATTTTTCTGGCTTTCCCAAGTGTTTCCACAAGGGTAGTGCCTCTTTCTTGCTTGGAATCAGCAAGTTTCCTCTTCAGTTCATATACCCTGAAGAGGTTTTTCTGATTGCCATACATCTCCTTGAGGGCATCCCAAAGTTCTTTTGATGTGTTTGTGAAAGCAAACACATCATAGATCTTAGGTTCAAGGGAAGCTTGAAGCAATCTCATGACTAGATTGTCATTCACTTCCCATGCTTCATATTCCTCACTTTCAACAGTGGGAGAGACAACTTTGCCAGTGACATAGCCTAGCATACCCTTGGTGTTCAAGGATATTCTAGCAGCTTTAGCCCAAGCTAAGTAGTTGTGCCCATTTAGAAGAGTGGGTGTGAATTTGAGGTTTGTACTTGTATCATTTTCAAATCGGGTGATTTTTCTTGCTGGATTAGGTTGCTGGTTTGTGGCAGTAGATTCAGAAGCTATAATGGATGGATCAGCCATGGTGCTCTGATACCATATAAAAACACTAGTGACTGAAGAAAATTCAATGTATTTCTTCGATGTATATTAATACTTTCATCTGCTGCCATTTATACAGGAAAAGAGTGCAGCTAGGCCACTCAGAATATTATCAATGAAAGAGCCGTTAACAGACAAAGAGGCATGGGTAAAAGGCTGACAAAGGCATCTACTTTAGCTGGTATGGACACAAACTTATTTAACAGACTTTTAGTACAGATGTACTGCCCTAGAAGTTAAATTAATTACAGAATGACTAGGATAGAGATAGCAGCATGTAAATGAACTTTACGTTGCAGAACCTGTAGGTCATTAGTGTAGCAGTTTCTGAGATGCTTATCAGCAGATTCTTCTCCTCCTAACTGGCAGCTTCATCAGCATGTTCTTGTTCTTGAGGAGGAGAAGAATCTGGAAGACAGCAGCCACATGATCCTGGAATGGGATAAACACCATGAATAAGCATAGAAATCATTGGTAGTTCAACAACATGTGCAAGTGGTATTTCGTGTTTGAATTGTAGGAGGCTGCAAACGTGGAAAAGAGAAGTTAGGTTGTTCGGCTGTATGCAGATTCAAGAGAAGTTATAAAGTCTCCCTTCCTCCATCGTATCCATGTCCCCCCTCTCGCTTCCTCCCTCCTCTTTCCTTCTCCTCCTCTCTTTTCCTTCTTCCTCCTTTCACACATTCCAATGCGTATGCATGATAGTTTGGTCATGGTTAACACATTATGGTTTTGTTTTGTTTCGAGTTTGCTCTGGCCATAATGTCTTTGTTGAGTGTGTGTCTTTTCCTTTTTTAACTGTAATTGGACTGCCTCTCATTGTTGTTTCAAGACATTCTGAAGTCTTCAATCGCGATTATGCTTTTGGTTGATCTTGTTTTTTCTTGCAGGCCGTGGCTTTTGTTTGTGGGGGTTAAAGCCATGAGCATTCTTCTCTCAACTCACCTAATAAGGACCATGCTTGGAACACCGTGAGGTAACGTTTATATGTGTTATTGATCTTTGTTTTTGCATGATGGGAAATCAATGCTGCTTGGAATTTGTCATCCTCCCCCTTTATTAGTAGCATTACGCTGCTGCGTAATAACCTGGGCCAATTTTTTTTTTGACTTGCCATTATTCTGTTCATTAATTCCTCTGCCACAAGCAAAGATGTTCTGTTGTTTCACTGTTCTTGGTTGTAGCAGACTTTGTCCAAGATTGGAGTTGATGGTAGACTTGTTTGATTCACTGCCACAATCATCTCGAAGACTGAAACCTGATTGTCATGAGAGTATGAACGTTTTGTTTTAGTTTAAAGACTTTTTAATGATTGTTGTTGTCTTTTGTCTTCAATTGACATCCGTTAACGCCGGTACCTAATGTTGCTGCAGGCAAACTCTGCATCAGTTCAAATACCGATCTGGGAGTAAATGGTCAAGGACTGCTACAATTAACTGGTGATGCAATCAAAAGTCAGTGGCTTTCCTTATCCTTTTTTATAATATAACAGTATGCTTCTGTCATCTGCTCACGCTTTAACAGTGCTTTCTGGTTTTGGATATTATTTGATGGTGTTGTATTCTGATGGCCATTCATGAAATTGTTAGCTCGCTCGTTGCTTCCTTTTTTTGGTATTTCTAGATGGATGAGATGTTTTCCTTTCTTTGAAATGCCAGAGCGCATGTTCCTTTAGGATGTACTTTTGATCTTATAAATAGACGAACCCTCTTGCTGGAGGTATTCATTACCTGCTATGTGTCATAGGAGAAACTTTAATTTGAGATCATTTTGTCATTAGATGTTACAATTTTATTTAATCTCTTGAGGCCTAAATCTTCGTTTCCGGATGTATATTGCTCTACCGTTGGGTTCTGTTTTCCCTTAATGGCTTAAGCTTATGCATGACACTGGTTGGGCCAGGTTCCTTCAAGCTCCATTAGATAGCGAGACTAGTAGAAGAGCGCGAGTATGAACTATTTCATCTGGATCCTGTCATGCATAATATTTTATTATCACGCATCATTACACTTTCTTTTTCTTATCATCTCTTTTGTGTTATAGGGTTGCAGAAATAATTTTAAAGTTGGCATCAGCAAGGACAAACTAAGATACCAATGTCTAGAGCTAACTCGTTCCTCTCCCCTTTATCTTGGTGCCTTTTACTGGCGCTCAAATAATTTCAGATGAAATCGGCAAAGGGACTGGAAGACCGAAACAGAGATCTTACCTGAGCCAATTCCTTTAAGCATCTACTCACCATTTGGTAATGGAGCACGGACGTTAGATTTTCCGACATTGTGTTTCAAATTTCTTTCTCAGGTTCTCCAATTAAAGAATCAGGTGGAGAAGTTAGAGAATTCATTGGTGTATCAATGATTTGATACTGCTCATCTTGCTTGTTATGTTGCAGTTGTGAACTTGACATTGATTGATTTTCCTGCTTAACAAAGGTTTCCGTAGGTATGTTCCATCTCTAGGTTGTCCTGTTACGTCAATTGGTTCACGAGTTCCATGTTAGCATAGGTTTTTTTTTGTGTATGGCATGGCTCAGTCATAATTATATCTGGATTTTTTTATTCTTGAAAATACCGTGGCTGGATTTTTTTATTTGCAGGTCAAACGGGACTTATTAGCCGGGGGTTCAACGTTACATCGGTTTCCCAATTCTGGCATCTATTTTCTCATTCTAGTCACTGTCTATGTGTATGACATGGCTCAGTCCCAATTATTCTCTGGATTTTGTTGATTCTTGTAGTTTTTACTATGGTGGTGTTAGTATCCTTTGATTGCAGGTGCCAAATGGGACTCATAACGTTACATCATCATCTTCCGAATCCTGGTATCTGTGTTTTTCATAGAAAGTCACTGGCTATGCACACCAACTTTTGCATCTGCAGCTTTGGTGCGAAAATAAATTGCAGATGAAACCAATAAAGTAACTGGGAGACCGAAAAAGATCTCTCACCTCTGACGATTCCTCTCTGCAACTGTTCACCAAATGGTAAAGGAGCATGAACGACATCGTGTTTCAATTTTCTCTCTGGTTCTCCCAATTATCTTTGGATTTTGATTATTCTTGTAGTTTTTACTATGTTGGTGTTAGTATCTTTTAATTGCAGGTGCCAATTGGGACTCCACAAGCCGGGGATTCAGCATTGCGACGCCTTCTCAATCCTGGTATCTATGTGAAGAATTCTGCTAATTTCTTCAATTTTTTTTCTCTATTCTAGTTCCTCTTCGCAAGTTTCAGATTTGTAAGACTTGCTGGTTTCTCATTGGATGCTCGGATTATTTTCAAGTGTCTTGAATTCTTGGCTGAAGCATGAGGTAATGGTTCATCAAACTTTTATTGGAAATTCCATTAAGTTTTTTATATCATTCATTCATGCATGCACATACATGCATACATAAGCTTACATTCACATACGCATACATACATGCATATACACGCATGCATATGCATACATTCACATACGCATACATACATGGGATGTGGTGGGTATCACTAGGAAAAGAGAGTATATTCAGTGATAGAATTCGTGATGGAGAGCGGAAGCAAGGGGACCTCTGTGTACACTGCATGGAAGGTGCCCAAGAGCTTAAGCCACAGCCCACAGGTAAGTAATAAGTTGGCAGCTGGAGTACAAGCTGCTTGTCTCATACATGTATGTTTCTGCTTGATTGCGTCACAACCATCCGCTTACCAATCTTTTGGTGCTTTTTCAGCTGTGGATGGTCAACAACAAAGCTCGGTGGATGATCGCTCGTGAAACAATAAGATGTGGCTCCCTAAGCTTATACACTACAAATGGTGGGTTCGAGTTATCTGCTACATCCTCTGTCTTATCACGGGACAATCTGCAGCAACTCTTCTAGGGAACTTGTACTATGACAAAGGGGGGAACAGTAAATGGATGGCAACTCTGGTTCAATCCGCTGGCTTCCCGATTCTGTTTCCTCTCCTTTTCTTTTTCCCATCATCATCTCATCATCATCTCATCATCATCATCCACTTCCTATGGCGCTGCAACAACTTCAGGTAAACCGAAGCTACCAGCCATGATCATCCATCCTCCTATATGTTGCCTTTGGTTTACTCCTAACTGGCGACAACTTAATGTACTCATATGGCCTCTTATATCTTCCTGTCTCCACCTACTCTCTTCTATGCGCTACTACTCCCTGGTTCAGCTTTCCTTTGACAATCTCCTCCGTTTTGAACACGCAGATATATCCGTCCCTGGTGGCGACCTGCGGCTGCGTGGTGGGCCTCTTCGTGAGCTGAGAGTGGAGGAACCTACAAAGCGAGATGGACTCATACCAGAATGAAAGAGCGTCATATCTACTGACTCTGATTTGGATTGCGATTACATGGCAGGTTCCCTCCATTGGGTTGCTGGGTTTGATCTTTGAGGTGTCTTCCCTCTTCTCCAACGTGATCAGCACGCTGGCTTTGCCGGTTGTTCCCATCCTGTCGGTGGTGTTCTTCCATGATAAGATGGATTGTGTTAAGGTCATAGCTATGGCGTTGGCAGTATGGGGCTTCGCTTCCTATATTTATCAGCATTATCTTGATGATGCCAAGTCCAAGTCAGGTCCTCGGAACGCCAATTCAAATGGTTCTCAGTTAGAAATTTGCTAAAAAAACAACACATGGAAGTTGGTCCTTAGATTCGATTTAACAATATTTCCAATAAATCGAGCAAAAAACTCTTGCATTTGTTAGTAGGACCAAGAGATAATTGAGTTTTTTTATTTTTCTTCTCAAGATGTATTGAATATATCTGTTCTATTTTATTTTAGCTCCCCACTCTCTTTTTTTTCTTCTGACAAGCATGTGTTCTATGTGCTGTTCATGCTCCTCCTCTCCATGCTTAATCAACTTCCTAATGTTCTCCCCTTAAAGTCAAGTTCCCAAGTCCAATTAACATCAACCACCAAAAGGAAAACCAACGCGCCAATCTTAACGAGCACCAACAAATCTCCGGAGAGGGGTCATTTCACATCGATACGTGATGTGAAATCCGACATTATAAGATCTCACCCGGCTCTAATATGGATTAGTCTAAATACTTGTTGGAATGTCGTGTTCGCTATGACAGGAGGCCCTAAAATGCCTGTTTCCAAATAACACATGGTAACTATGGTACTTATTTGGATTCCATTAATAACACAACAAATTATCCACATGGAGGCCACGGGGGATGAACAGGTGGACCACGTAATGCTGATTATTCGATTATAACAAAGAGAGCAAAACAACTTACAAAGGGAACTGGGGTAGTTCCCACCCATGAGGACTGGGGTAGTTTCCACTCAATTCGGTCTCGTCTTAAGAGCCTATTAATACGCACAACCTCAGTTTGGCCGGTCCCACATAAAATACATGTATCAAGTATGGTTCTATTTTTTTTTGAGATTTAAATTGTTTCCACAATTTCAGATCTTAGACAGTTATGAGATTCGATCCTACCATCTCATACTTAAATACTGACACCGTATCCATCAGACCATACATGAGTTGGTAAATATGGTTCTATTTTGCTTAAGCCACGAGGAATGAAAAAGTCTCCCCAATAATAATAATAACTCGGCCGAAACCAGAATCTTCCTATCCAAAGCTTTACCGCGGCAGACCACATTAAAACAGATATCTGGTTTCCGGTTTTGAATATTTTGCTTGCTTTGTATATATCTTCCTAATCCCACCTTGCTCATTCTGGATTGGACTACGTATTCTTCCAATAATTTGATATAAAAATGGCGGGTATTTTTTCTGTTTGGTATTACTATTCATGATTTTTTGTTAAAAAAGTGTTCGAATTTCAAGTATTGTAAATTCGGTGTCCACGTGGCACGGACGTCTAAAAAAGTCGGATCTTGGTCCAAGATCCGACTTTTTTGGTCGGCCGAACCAAGATCCGAGTTTTTTAGTCGAATTAAACATCCGACTTAAAAAAGTCGGATGTTGGTATAGTAGACAAAACATGCGTCTGGTCTTAGTGGTTAGAGGTGTCACTTTTTACTTGATCATATGTTCGATTCCAACTTCATACAATCTTGTTTTTAATTTTTACTATCTAACATAATTATTATATTAAATAAATTAAATTGTAATAATTAAACAATGAATTCTTGATAGCCAATTTGGTTTAAACTGTGGTCCTTGAACCTAAGGTCATATTTCCAAAACTTGACTTTGACAATTTTTTTATCACTTTGTTTTACTCAACCATTCACCTTAATTTTGTTTTACTAAATCATTCATTCACCTTAATTTTTTTATGACTTCGTTTTACTAAATCATTTACCTTAATTTTGTTTTACTAAATCATTCACCATAATTTTATTTTTATAATGGATAAAAAAACTTCAATCACCTTGATTAAAAGAATGCGAAAGTGAAAACAAAATCAAACAACGTATTTGACCAATTACTAACACTCTATTTAATAGTAGTTTTAGGAGAGATTTTTGTTTGACGAGCATAAATTTTTTAAAATTGTGCTCTGGATCGTGTAATAATATTTTAACAATATTTTACTCTATTAATTCTCAAAACCACAATTTCAAAAAATAAGGTGAATGATTTAGTAAAACAAAGTTATGGTGAATGATTTAGTTAAACGAAGTCATAAAAAAAATTATGGTGAATGATTGAGTAAAATGTAACGCCCCGTGATTTGACCGACTGTCTCCACAGAACAACACGGGTCTTTTCAAGCGTGTTTTGTCCTCACTCACACGCATCCCAGAAAATTTCCCAGGAGGTCATCCATCCTGATCCTACTCCTGGCCAAACGCGTTTAACCTTGGAGTTCTCTCAAGATGTGTGCCAAAAAAGAAGGTGCACCTTGTTGATATGGATAGTCAAATCAAACCACTTAAGCATTTCAGACAGTACAAATCATTTTCGGGGTATCACATTCACCCCTCCTTAAATACGCGACGTCCTCGTCGCGCTAGATACAGACAGTCCCAGAATCCCTCGGTTGCAGGTGCGTTCGATGCCCGAACCACACCGTACAAGCCGAGGTCGCTCTGATACCAAATGCAACACCCCGTGATCTGACCGACTGTCTCCACAGACCAACACAGGTCTTTTCCAGCGTGTTTTGTCCTCACTCACACGCATCCCGGAAAATACTTCCCAGGAGGTCACCCATCCTGATCCTACTCCTGGCTAAACGCGTTTAACCTTGGAGTTCTCTCAGAATGTGTGCCGGAAAAGAAGGTGCACCTTGTTGGTATGGATAGTACCAATCAAATTATTTAAGCGTTTCAGACAGAACAGATCGGGGTATCACATAAAATAAAGTGATAAAATAAATTGTCAAAGTCAAGTTTTGAACCTGACTTAGACCAAATTGGCTATCAAGAATTTATTGTTTAATTATTATAATTTAATTTATTTAATATAATAATTATGTTGGATAGTAAAAATTAAAAACAAGATTGTATGAAGTTGAAATCGAACTTATGACCATCAAGTAAAAAGTGACACCTCTTACCACCAAGACCAGACGCATGTTTTGTCTACTTTACCAACATCCGACTTTTTTAGTCGGATTGTGCCAAAATCTAACTTTTTAAGTCGGATGTTTAATTCGACTAAAAAAGTCGGATCTTGGTTTGGCCGACCAAAAAAGTCAGATCTTGGACCAAGATTTGACTTTTTTGGGCGTCCACAATACTTGAAATTCGAACGCCTTTGTAACAAAAATCTATGAATAGTAACACCAAACAGAAAAAATACCCAAGATGGCGGCATTCGCATATACTTTCTATGTGTTCATCTATGGATTATCATGTTAGAATCACACATTGCTAGTTATGAGTATGGTGGACTACTTTATAAGTGTTGAAAATTTATCAATTCATTGCCTTAATTTTTTTGGTTGAATATGAAAATGTTAACATGGTATCTGAGCAGATTGATCTCGTTCTCATTATTGTGCTCGTACGACCCCCATTTCTCGCATGTTGGCGAAGTCAAAGCTCGTGTAATTTTCGATCCCATGGGTCTCATTTGAGGGGGTGTGTTGAGAATCTCATGTTGCTAATTGTGAGCGTGGTGAGCTAGTTTATAAGTGTTGAAAATCTACCAACCCATTGCCTTAAAGTTGTGAGTTGGATATGGAGATTATCACATGTCATTCAATTCCAATATTGTTAAAATCTCTATATAATTACGAATTAAAAAACCTAAGTTAAAAATGTTTTTTTTTTATTTTTTTGACAAGTGACTTGTATATTACTTTTCCGTAAATAAAAATGTTATTTTATTTTAAATAATTCCGAATCTAAATATAATAAGTTGGTTTATGTATAACCACATCACAAATAATGCGAGATATTTCTATCGAATTTTTTTTGACAGGCTCAATTTATCTCAGGTACCATAACTTTTTTTTGGGGGGGTGAATGATACAACATCTTTGAAGACATTTTATTAAATAAATTGGTAATTCTGTTTCCTCGGGAGGAAAAAAGAGTTGGTTTGCGTGGGCTTCCACTCCACACTGGATCCAATATTTTCCTGATTGGAACATTTGGAATTGTTGCCCAGATAGAAAGGCCCAAAAAAGCCCAAACCAACTTTCACAAGTTTCGACGATTCCCTCTCCCCCTCGACGTTCAACAACCCACGCATCCTATTTCTATTTCCCAGCTCTGAAGACCAAAGAAGAAGAAACCGAATCCGATATTATATTTTATTTTATTTCCGTCGCCTTTCGAGACTCGTATCGCCGGAGAAACTTCCAACTCCGGCTCCAGTACACCGTTGTCGTCGATCATGTCTACCGAATAGTAAGTCTTACCCCTCGCCACTCGAAGATAAATAACAAAAGAACTTTTAATTAGGGTTTCCAATTGCAATGTCGGATTTACGCTTCTAGCCTGGACTCTCCTTCGCCTTAGGGTCGCAGATGGCCTCGCTCACTAGAATACGGTTATTGCTTACTAGATTACGGGAATTGCTGCGGTTATTGCTTACTATATTGTCTTTAGCCTGGCCGGAGGAAACGGCCTAGTAGTAGCTTTGAGTTTGCCTTGTTCATTATTCCACGAAGCCTCTCTCGGAGGCTGGAATACCTTTCGGTTATGTTATTTCTGTTCCGTGCTGCGGGTTTAAACTTTTTCCAATTCATGGTATTGTTAGTGTACATTGCTTTACTGAGTATTTATGATACTGAGCCTCCATTGTTTAAAAATCAGTGCATGAAGTTTTTTTTCCAACATCAGTGCTCGTTTGGATCGAATGGCTTTCATTCTTAGTTCATTGTCCTTAACTTACTCTCTGTGATTTTCCAGGGGCTCATGCTTGCTTGTTTCTCCTTTCTTTTACAGTGACTATCTGTTCAAGCTTCTTCTGATTGGAGATTCTGGCGTTGGCAAGTCCTGCCTTCTTCTAAGATTTGCTGTAGGTTCTATATCCTGTTGTTGAACTCGAGATTTTAATTACGCGGGGCAGATTTTTCTGCTGTTGATAAAACAAATTCTAGCATTTTTAGTTGTCTCTTATGCCATTTCTAAACTTGTCAAGTAACTGAATCTTTTGTTTGCAGGATGATTCATATGTGGAGAGTTATATAAGCACTATAGGGGTCGATTTTGTAAGTTAGCAGGACCTAACCAATTATGTGATATGCCATGAACTAGATGTTGTCCATTCTAATTGTATATGCTTCTCCTCCTATTTCCTTAGAAAATACGTACTGTCGAACAAGATGGAAAGACCATAAAGCTCCAAATTGTAAGTCTCTATATAATATTGTTGCTTTCTGAAATTTACCTTTGGATACGTGTCTTTGAGCAATTGCCATTGCATTTTTCTATTATTTGCGACATGAGCGTTCTCTACTTTTTTGATTGTGTATCTCTATGCAGTGGGATACTGCTGGGCAGGAAAGATTTAGAACGATCACCAGCAGCTACTACCGTGGAGCGCATGGTATCATTGTGAGTGATCCAATTTTACTCATTCTTATTCGATACTTCTATCTGTAGCCTGTTTCCATTCTGATCGTGATATCATTCTTGGTGAGCAGATTGTTTATGACGTTACAGATCAAGAGAGCTTCAATAATGTCAAGACTTGGTTGAGTGAAATTGATCGCTATGCAAGTGATAATGTGAACAAACTTCTGGTTGGAAATAAGTGTGATCTCACGGCAGAGAAAGTAGTTTCATATGAAACAGCAAAGGCATGAATGACCAAGCACTTGACTTCATCAACATTTCTTGTGGATTGGTTGCTCTTGGCATCGACTTCCTTTAACTGTTGAAGTTGATTTCTTTTTCTCTTACCTTTCAGGCATTTGCGGATGAGATTGGCATTCCTTTCATGGAAACCAGTGCAAGAGATGCTACAAATGTGGAGCAAGCATTTATGGCCATGGCTGCTTCAATCAAGGAGAGGTATCCATTTCTTAAACTAAAATTTTACCTGATCCCCAATTCTGTCTCCAAAGTTTGAGCAGATGTTACAGCGCCTCCCATTTTCTTAGATATATTTGCTTCAATTCCTGCCAATTGATTATGAATTATTCAACTTTTAGATGTTGGTAGATTCATGTAATTGGTGCTTTGGTGGTTTTGTCTTGCTTCTCGTAGATGTCAATGGGACACTTTGTTAGACCTAATCCGCTGCATTGATTGGATGATCGTAACTCCATTGTTCTGATCAAACAGAGTTTAGCTGCGGGCTCTCTGCTTTTCAGGTTAAGACCTGTATTCTTATGTCACTTGTATCTGCAGGATGGCAAGCCAGCCTGGCATGAACTCGGCAAAGCCTCCAACAGTGCAGATCCGAGGACAGCCTGTTGCTCAGAAGAGTGGTTGCTGCTCTTGAACTAGAAGCTCGTGAAGTCCTCGGACTAGTGCTTCACGGGTGGTGGCATTGCATTTGTGTCTCAACTTTTATCCGGTTGACGACCACTGTGTTTATGGAGTTTAGTGCTTTTCAAATGTATGACATGAAGGTGCATTCTTTGGTCCTGTACAAAGTAGAAATGCTGATATATGTCTAGAATTACCTCTCGTTTCTCGTCTTCGGACAATTGATTTCATACTATCGTATCATCCTTAGGGAACATAATCCGCAGAGTGTTGATTTCTCTATTAGCCTTTCCAATCGCGCGCCAAGGTCGACAGAAGTCTCCGTTCTGAATTTTGGTATGGTTGCATTGGATATGATCAAACTTGAAACGTATTATGTAATTTTGGTATGGAATCCTGCAGAAAATATGCAAAAACAAGGTGGAACATTAGGACAGCGGTCCGGTGGTCCTGTTTATTTTTTATATTTTTGGTAAAAATGCAGGAGAATATGTCGCTAGCTTTTGTGGCAAGCTTTTTTATGCGTAACAACCAAGTATGGGTGTATATATATATATATATATATATATATATATATTGGTGCGATTAAGTCTAAACTACAACGGCCAATTTGTGGCAGCTCAGAAAGGTGATGGACAATCAAAAGTTGACGACCCCTCGTAAGTTTGGTGATTTTTTGGGGAGGTGGAGGTAAATTTTGGATTAGCTGATTGGTACTTTTTTTACCGTGCCTTGATGTTAATTCGAGTTTGTTCAGGCCATGACGGTCTCTTGGGGATGTGTTGGGTTATGTACTTAGATTGCACTCATCATAAATTTATGACGTGCCTTTTTAGTATTTTAGGTATTCTTATTATGGTCCAATGGTGTATGCTCCCTTTGGGAGTTTATTTGGTGAAATACAAAAAATCTACTTATCAAAATAAAAAATTAATCCATCGGATCTCCTTCATGGCGCATGAACCCAGATCTGGGACCCATCTCGCAAGATCTTAGCATTGGAGATGAAGAGCCTCTTCTGCTCCACTTTGAACCCGTTAACTTTGAGGACGATCGAATCAATATCTTCGAAACGAGGGATTCTGATGAAGCCGAATCTTGAATGGCACTTTTATTTTTTGGAGGGAATGTACGCGTCCACCACCGTGCAGTAGTCCTTAAAGAACTCACGAAACCACTGCGACGGCAAATTATCACCGGAAATAATTGACGACTCCATTAAAATTGGGGAAAAGAACTAAGGATTCGAAAGGGAGAGGGATCCACCGCCTCTCCCAGCCCTCCCCTCCAGCGGAAGGCGGAGGGAAGAGGTGGTGGGAAATAGTGGGAAGCCGAGATTAGGGTTGAATGTGGAAGAGAAATTGGGGACGAAGATAGAAAGGGGAAGGCGAAGAGATTAGAATTGGGGAAAAAGCTTCCGCGCGTGAGGCGCGTTCCAAGTTTCAAATTTCTAAATTACTTCTCCCTTAGATCGACCGTCTATTTGACGTTCTATTTCTCTTCTATCCATTCTTTTTTTTTTCTCTTCCTCTTCGCGATTATTTTTGGGACAACTACTCCAGACCCGTCTTCGATTACTTTAACGATGTTCTACTAAAAAAAATTTATCAACATCTACAAATGCATTATTCTCTTACTAGTTTTTTTTTCTCGGACTCTATTTAAAAAATATTCTTAATAGTATTTATACATTCGTGTGAAAAACAAATATTCATCTCATGAATATTCATGTTACCGGTTTTGGTGTATTGAAATGGTAACCTGTTCTATTGACTTTTGTACTTGCCCATTGGAAATGGTGATGATTTCAATTGAGGTTGACGTTGCCTTATGGTTGGAGCCCATCCTCTCATATATATCTTCTTTATGAGGAATCATATATATCTTCGACAAACAAATGGACCACTATAAAAAGTTTGGAAACGAAATTAAATCCTAATGTAGGTTACTAATGGGTGAATGATTTGCCGTACGTTTTTATAGGGAGAAGATGCACTACACTATGACGGGGGAGCCTTAGGTGTCAGCATCCCTGAGGCCACAAAGAAAACCCATACACCAATAGGAAAAGTGTTGTGACCGAATATCATTGGTACATTCCTGCAACAACTTGTGTTTATAGAATATTGTTGATACTTCTCGTCATTGTTGATAACGACTACAGTGATGTGGGAAGAACATCAAGATGGCGAGGAGTATAATTAACAGATAAGAAACGTTTTTTAGCCTTTCCAATTGGGCGCCAAGGTCGACAGAAGCCTCCGTCCTGAATTTTGTTATGGTTGCATTGGTTGTGATCAAACATGAAACGTATTATGTAATTTTGGTATGGAATCCTGCAGAAAATAGTTCAGTGCGCAAAAACAAAGTGGAACATTAGAAGGACAGCGGTCCGGTGGTCCTGTTTATTTTTTTTTTATGTTTTTGGTAAAAATGTAGGAGAATATATTGCTAGCTTTTATGGCAAACTTTTTATGCGCAACAACCAAGTATAGGTATATATATTGGTGCGATTTAAGTCTAAACTACAACGGGCCAATTTGTGGCAGCTCAGAAAGGCATTGATGGCGTTACCATTCTGTATCTGTAATATGTGAAAGGAAATTGATGGTTGAAAAGACAATGACATTTTATTTGGTTTATATGTATTTTATACGGAAATTGACGATTATGAATTTTTTAACAATTTCACCCAACATGTACGTTAGGAATCATTCAAAATTAGAATAGAGATCAAATAAACTCCTCTACGTATACAAAATGTCTAATTAACACTTTTCACTCGAAATAGGTCCATTTAACACCCTATACTTATTAAAATGAATTAATTAAAATTTCGAGATCTTTTTTCGATGACCGGTGACACATCAATATGTTACGTGGCATCCAACTCAATAATTTGTACTACATAAGCATTAGTTAAGTGTGATCCACTTTTTTCAAACTATCTCTTCTTCTCCTCTCCACCCCTCTCTAGACCTTCTCCGAACAGAATCAGAGGACAGTTCCACCTTCAAGTCTTCCGCTTGTCAACCATGGTTTTGTTACTATGGGCTTAATTTTTTTCCCAAGTAAATTTGTATTATTCCTCAAAAGAATTTCAAGGGTAGTTACAACCAGATAAAAATCAAACAAAAAGAACTGGATACAAACCTATCAAGCAATTCCTACTTGATAAAAACCAAGCAAAAGATATTAGATAATGTTAGGAATTCAGCAACTAGAGAACAAATGTGCAAAGAACACGGACACAAGATATAACGTGGTTCGGCCTAATTCCAACATCCACAGAGAGAAAGGAGAACTTTTATTGATGGATCCAAGTCACAAAGCCATACAAAACTCTTGGATAACATGCCTTTATATAGAAGCAAATCCTTATACATCAAGTAATCTATTTAAGTCGAATTAGGAGTCCAAAACAAAACAGGAAAATAATTTCTCTTTTAATTATGCCATTTTTCTCCGCACTCGAAGCAATTTTCTTTGAACCTCCTTGACCTCGACCTGGATCCTTTTCCATCTTCACTACGACCACCATAGCTACCCCTTACAACCAGCCCTTCTGCTTGTTCATTGCCAGTTTTTCTCCTTTGATGAAACCCTAGCAGAGCACTTGTGATATCTTCCAACACTATGAACTTCTTCCTCCAAGTTAAAGTTATAAGGAGCCCGGTAAGGAATTCAGGAGCAACAATGCATTGTCTTCTTCCTCGAACTTCACATCAATCTTTCTCAAGTCGCTCACAAGTTGACTAAAAACATTAATGTGTCGGCTCAAATCCGAGTCCTCCTCCATCTTGAGCCCATACAATCTTTGCTTAAGATAAAGCTTGTTCGATAAAGACTTAGACATATACCTTGCCTCCAATATTTTCCATACCTCACCTGGTGACTCCTCATCCATGAAGTGATACATCATATCGTCCGCCAAGTACAAGCGAATTGTTGCCACCGCCTTGGCCTCCATCTCCTTCCACTCTTGCTCCTCCATCTTCTCGGGCTTCTTCTCCGAGAGCGCGATGATCATCCCTTGTTGCACGAGGAGATCCTTGACACGCCTTTACCATAACCTAAAATTCGATGAACCGTCGAACTTCACAAGAGAAAACTTCGCGCCGTGATCCGACATCCTCCAATCTTAGCTCTTGATACCACTTCTTAGGAATTCAGCAACTAGAGAACAAATGCGGAAAGAACACGGACACAAGATATAACATGGTTCGGCCTAATGCCTACATCCACAGAGAGAAAGGAGAACTTTTATTGATTGATCCAAGTCACAAAGCCATACAAAACTCTTGGATAACATGCCTTTATATAGAGGCAAACTGTTATATATAAAGTAATCTATTTATGTCGAATTAGGAGTCCAAAATAAAATAGGAAAATAATTTCTCTTTTACTTATTCCTCGCCAAACTCAACAGATACAAATCTATCAAACAATTCCTATTTGATAAACAATATTTGACCCCAAAACACCAAGTGCAGCAAAACCAAAAATCACCAAGTGCACCAAACCAAAGTGCAGCAAAACCAAAAATTACAAAGTGCAGCAAACCAAAATGCGCTCACTAAAAGGACCAGCAAAACAACCACACAAGGACCCAAGTTTATGATGGGTCAAAGTTCCAAAAGAAATCCAAACCGCAAATTGCACTCTTAATCGGCGAAAAATATGGAAAGTATCTTCATCCCAAGAGAAACCTGATATTGTTTTGGCAAAAGAGGGGGCAAGGAACCTGAAGAGCGTGAAGGAGATGGTTCAGAAAAGTGGGCACCATTGGTGGGCACGCGCCCTATTGATGTCTTCACTGACAGACGATCTCCTCATTATCCATTTTTTAGGTAAATAGATTAATTTTATATATTTATCTCCCAAAAATTACATCCAAAATCACTTATACTATTTATAAGGAAATCCCTATTTTCCTAAAGACTCCACGTACAAAAATAAATTCTTATGTCTAAATAATGAAATAAAATTTGATCATCAGAGCCATTCATGAACTAGTCGTAGAATAGTATGAGTAAAAAACTCTTGTTGCACCTTTCACCATCAAAAATGGCCTGGTCGTCTTTTAAGCGAACAAATGGTCGTCATCCACGAGAGTAAACGAGGAGAAGGAATGGGCAATGTCAATCTTTGATCGACTTCACGCACCGACACTTAGCAACACTTGGCGAGTCGCTCAACGGCGCCGGTGGAAGAGGAGGCCAACGAGGGGAAGGCACTGCTTCAAGGCGGAGGAGAAGACGTAGCTCTAGGACAAGGAGGAGGCTTAGCTCGAGGACAAGGAGGAGGCTATGACTAGCGGTTATCTCTGATTCGCGACCTATAATTTTGTCCCTGGGATGATCTTGGAGAAAGTTTGGCTAGAGGTTGAGAGGAGAAGGGAGAGTTTAAAAAAAGTGGACCACTTATGCGGTACACATCGTTGAGTTAGATACCAGTAACATGCTGACGTGTCATTAATTGATCTCGAAATTTTAATTTATCCATTTTAACAAGTACATGATATTAAATAGACCTATTTCAAGTAAAAAGTATTAATTATACTTTTTGTATACCTATAGAAACTTATTTAATCTTTATTCCTTCAAAATTGTACGCTGAACAATCGAATAATTTATTTTTAAAGAGAAACGATAGCTTTTGGAGTTAAAAACCTCAACCTCCCGAGAATATCGATATCACCAACTACATTATACCATTCAAACATATGAAAATAAATTTACAAGGCCAAAACACATATATATTTTAGTATAATTTACAATTAAAATTAACTATTTTCTAGATATATGGTTGGTAATTCCTTTTTTTTCTCTGTATATTTTGAGCAACCTTTCCTTTTATGAGAAACTTATATAAGCAATCATCATGTGGCTCTTCCAAAAATATATATATATCATGCGGCTCCAAAGGAATAAAGGAACGGATAGGAGAGCAGATTTGATCTTGGAAGGCTAAATTCAACCAGGATCGTCTTGGACGATCCAATGGTTTACTCAGTTATGATCTAATAGTTTATTCAATTACGATCTAATGGTTTACTCAGTTACGATTCAATGGTCCGTGTTTATTTCGTCCCGGATAAATCGGAACCGTCCCAGTTACCCAGTTACGATACAATAGTTTACTCAGTTACGATACAATAATTTATCCAGTTATGATACAATGGTTTTACCCAGTTACGATTCAATGGTTGTGGATTTTTTTCATTTTGCTTCCCTGTGTTTCTGCATTTTTGCAAAAAAATTCTCCCGTGTTCTTCAATAAAAATTCTCCAACACCGTGTTGGAGTAAGCCTCTGGGACCAAATCTTGTCCTGACGGATAGGCCCACTTGGAATCCGCCAGATGATATTTGTTTGTTGGTCCTAGAATTATATTCGCTCCAGGCCCTTCCAACAAAAGTTATAAAACCATTTAATCACGGCACTAAAGTTTCTTCCATAAAAAGAAAAAAGGGACCAAAAGTCTCCCCTCTCTTCTTTTGTTATTTTTTTTCTTTTTCTGGTCAAATATATACATCTACATATTAAAGTTACAGTTCTTTACTTATATCAAAATTAATTAATCAATAAGATAAATATCCTGCAGATTACTCCACCGGATCTCCTGCATGGCGCATGCATATATGATCTCTGCTCCTATTAATTACAAGCTCAAGACAAAAGGTTAAACCAATATTTATACTAAGCACGCTGTCCTGAGCGTGGACGACGTAGAGGACGACGTCGTCGAACCGCCGAATCTGTCAACCAAGTGCAGGTACGTCTTGAGGTCGTGACACGTGGCAACGTTCACGCTGTTTATGCAGGGTGAGTCCCTGGTGCTCAGCCTCAGCTCCCTCCCGACCTCCGCGTAATCCCACCGCGTGTTCTCCACGCACCTCCTTATCCACCCCGGCAACGCCTCCCCCTCTCGCCTCGCCGTTAAGTGGGCCCCACTCTCCTCGGTCACCACGCCTGGGAGCCTGGTGACGGGGTCGTCCGGGTTGACGATCCTGAGCACCTTGGTCCCCTGCCTCTCGAGGCACTGCCTGAAGCTGCGGTTTCCGACGCGGGGCCCACCGAATGAGAAGACAGTGACGAGTGGGGCCCTCGGGAAGCTGGTCTTGATGTCGGAGGCGGTGAGTGTCGCGAGGGCGGCGCCGAGGCTGTGGCCTGTGATGGTTATACTCAACGGCTCGTCCCCGTAGACCTGGAGGAGCCGCTTCATCTCTTCGTGGACCAAGTCTCGAAGGCTGGGCCCACCACCGGGCCCCCTCGACGTGTACAAGCTCAGAAATCCGCTCTCCACCATGGCACCGTCGTTTTCCGGAACCGTGGTGAGGGTGGCGCGGAGGTTCTCCAGCCACTCCAGACACGTGGCAGTCCCTCTGTACGCGATCACCACGTCCCTCCTCCCAAGCCTGGCGATCTCCGCTTTGTCGTGAGACACCGCCACGTACCCGATCCAGCTGGACCGCGGCCCCACCCAATCCGGAAGCTGTACTCCCGACGTGGCCCTCAGGTGCTTGGTCGGCCTGTAGCCGATCCCGGGGAGCCCGGACTCCTCCAGGAGGCCACTCTTCGGGAAGCGACAGGTGGCGTAGGCAGGGGAGGAAGTGTCGAAGTCGAACGACCGGTAGGCGGCCTCCACGAAGAGGCCGTACCTAAGGATCTCTCTGCGTAAGCTGTCGTCGAGAGGGTCGAGCAAGCCCTCCCAGTTGTGGATGCCTTGGTACTCCTTCCATCTCTCTGCTATTATATTGCTTTTATTGTTAATTTTGATTTTAACCTCATTATTGGTTCTGATCAATTTGGAGTTGGTTCTTAGGGTGGTGGGAGTTTGGCATTTTAATGCAGGACCAAGTAGGGTGTGTTTTTTGGCTGTGATATTATAGTACTGCGCCGTAGCAGATGGTCTCATTTTTTATGTCTCTTCTTTTTCCCCCGTGTCTGCTTTTTGTATTTTATCCGTATATAGAATATAGTTGGTATAATATATTTATATATATGATCCAAACTAATTAAACAAACACCCTTGAACACGACCTTATACAATAAATACGATTTAAGGATTTGAAATTATTATATTAAGCAAGGGTACCTGAGACTTTGGGAGAGGTCAAAAGAGAGACTGGAAATTCCAAAGACGGAATTCAACGATATTACGGTAGTAGTTTAGTTTAGTTTTGTGTGGCTCATCGAATGGAAGAAGGCAAGGATCGGGTCTTTATAGGAGCAGAAAAGGGTCACAGAATGGAGGCTGGAGCTCACCGGCGGACGTCAAATCGAGGAGCTACAGCATTTCCAACGCTACAATTAGAAATAAATCGTGATCATGTCACGCTTATTTAAAGATCATTCGACGCTAGGAACTATTTGTTTTCAATTACTTTAATACTTTTTCTTACTATGTAGGCGTCCATGTAATGTGGGGCATAGGGTGGTGGGGTCAGCGACTCTAAAAGAGGCAAAAGTTCTGGAAGGATTAACGATTCATGGTTTTTGATTTGACAAAGGGAAAACGTACAGTTTGGGACCCACCCTTAACATTGTGGTGTGACCGCATTAATATAACATCCAATTATGTAATTAATTTGGCTGGCAAGCTTCTCAATCCCGCAAAAAATTGTCCCACCGATGATGCCTGCAAGTGTGACCCAACTGATATTAATTCACATTTTGCGTTTCATTCAGAAGAACTCAAATTTAATATCGGTTTAAATTAGAACATGTAATAATCCACATCTTATTATCATAATTGAACCACTTTTCTTCGTTGACAAAATTTATACTTTCACTTCCGATAAATATCAGTTGTGTCGTCGATAAACGAGCGGGTTAAGAAATAGTGCCCATGTGGCGTCTCACTTCCGGAAAATCTATTGTATCTATATTTAGTTAAAGTTTGATCGTAACAAAATATCATATCTATATTTAGTTCAATTTACTTTTAGCAAACGCATCGTATCTACATGGTTCAATATTATTTAGCAAGGTGATATATGTATATTAGGATGGATACGGTATGGAGTTGCTTTATCTAGTAGTCTTTTTCTGAAGCAATTATTGCGAATGAATTTTATCGTCCAGAATTTTATTCAGGTCGGCTAATTACAATAATTTTTTTAAAATAGTTTAATTTAATTTTAACGTAAGAGAATACAATTTCAGATTGCAGATTATAAAACTCGTTCAAGTCGGGAACGTCCTTTTCAAAGCGGATCCGGATAGACCTATCCCAGATCCGGAAAAGGCTAACGTGCCCATGATTTATTGGGTGTGGATTTGGATTGTTCTAATATCCCCAATTTTTTTTGGAGAAGATATATTCATAATTCTAGGGTGGAAGGGGATTTTTACTATATAAATTAACGTACGAGCACTACGCTCTTGGATATTGGTGAATAATTTTTTGGTGGTTCTATATAATAAGTGACAATATTTGTAATATTATTTTTTTAATAAAACATAAATCACATAAAGTCCATCACAAAATTGTCGCACAAAAAAATTTATTTAAGTGTAATAATCATACCTCTGTATAAATCACTCTAAAATTTTCTGATTTTGATCCATTTAAGGAGTAGAACAAAGGGAGGGGTAACTGGATCCTCAAAATCACGAACAACAAATCGTGGAGCATATCTGTACCTTCTTTTATGCTAGATATTAATTCATTTGGTGGGGTGGACAACTATAGTCTACTCATATATTTGTGTTCCAAAGAGGCCACAAATATCAAGCAATATTTTTGTATTTAGTTGACATTTACTTAAATCCCCTCTGAGGCCTATCTTCTCCCCCATAAGCATAGAATTAAATAATCTGTGTTCGTCGAAAGTTGAGAATGAATATATCTATAAGGCATGGTAATTAGTTTAATAGATATGTTATTTTTTTTGTTCTTCAGTTATTTTTTCCAAATATTGAATGATAGATATCAGAAACATATATGAAATGAAACAAAAGATAGACTCTTAGTTTGCAAGTTTTGACAAATTTGTTTATAAGCGGAAAATTTATATGTTCTTTAGTTTAAGATTGTTAGATTTTGAGTTGGATATGTAAATTTTAATATAAATAGAAAAATCTTTAAAATGTATTTATATTACTCGTGCGGACATAACTTGTATTTTTAATTAGGCAGTAAGTATCTCAATATTTCAACCGAGTAAACTCTATAATCCGTGGAATTATTTTATACGGCCAACTCTCCTCGCATGTGACGTCAAATACCATATATCTACCGTGGTCAGAGAGTTAGATCCCGCGGGGACCATATAGTTTTCGGAAATCATATTGCAGTAATTTTTCTCAGATTGGATTCCCACTTTCTGCTTTCTCCCGTTGGATTGGCCGTACCTACGCTTCCATTTTCTTTCTTGCTCATAGCATATGCTCAAAGGAAAATATATCATCACCTTTCAAAAAAATAGGACAAATTTCTCTTTCAGGGAAAAGAAAAAAGACGAAGATTGTTGGAAAAAAATAAATAATGAAAGTTCAATGCAAAGCCCATAGTGGAAGGCCCAAGGGAAAGTCCAAAGTGGAAATGAAAAATGGCAATTCCACGTTGGAAAGTGCAACACGTTTTCTCTAGTTTATCAACAAGTTTTCTCTAGTTTATAAGGAGATGCTCCTTATTGACTAAGAAATAAGTTGACTACCTAGAAGGATAGCCAACTCGGACCGCGGCGAGGATTGTGCGTAGCACCATCCGAGCACGAGCACGAGCACGCGCTCCCGCAAGCGCACGCCCACGCGCGTGTGCGTGCGTGTGTGCATGGCGCATTGGACGCAGGTTTCAATGGGCGCTTTGTGGCGCACTTGGCTCCCACAAATGTGAGAGCATGGTGCCCCCTCGGAAGTGCATCATCGCGAGGAGCTGGAGGAGCCTTAAGACTTTTACCAGATTTCGGGAGAGCTACGAGCTGAGTGCGAAGGCCTGTGGCCGAAGAGACACCAGCAGGCATCCAGGAGCCCTGAAGAGACACCTACGGGCATCCAAAAAATTGGTGGCCGAAAGGGTGCCTCGGCTCCCACAAATGTGAGAGCATGGTGCCCCCTCGGAATTGCCTGGCAGCCATTCGGATTCCAGCCATCCTTGCCTATAAATAGGCCCTTCCCCTCATTTGTAAATTACCCCCGAACACTCATTGCATAAGCATTCATTAGCAATAGTCATTCTACTCTCTCCCTCTCTAAGAAAATTTCAAGTATCCAAGGTTCGCCCGAAGCTTCGAGATTCGTTGTGCTACGATCTTGGAAGCAGCAAAGTCGTTGTATCTTGGGGACGATTGCCGCAGACCGTGAACACTGAATACGGAGCAATTTCATCTTACGGAGAAAGAGTCTAACTCTTGCCTCGACTTTACAAGATCGTAATCAAGTACACCACCTCTGACAAACAACAATCATAAGACGAGATCTGTGTACTTGAAGATGGCATCAACAAGCTCAGTACCAGTGCCAGCGTCCCGGGAACTGTCCACGCCGAAAGGCCGGCCAAGTTCAACGGTACCAAGTTCAAGAGATGGAAACAGAAGATGCTGTTCTACCTGACGACGCTCAACCTGGTCCGATTCTTGAAGGAAGAGGCTCCGAAGGTGGCAGAAAATGAGGCTGATCCACAGAAGATCAACGTCCTCGATGTATGGAGTTACAGTGACTTCCTATGTTGTAACTATGTCCTGAATGGCTTAGACGATGCCCTCTACAATGTCTATGCAGGTACCAAGACTGCGAAAGAATTGTGGGACTCCTTGGAGAAGAAGTACAAAATGGAGGATGCCGGAATGAAGAAATTCATCTTCGGAAGGTTCCTCGACTTCCAGATGGTGGACTCCAAGAAGGTCATAGACCAAGTCCAAGAGCTACAGCTGATTCTACACGAGATTCACGCCGAAGGCATGCAACTCAGCAAATTTTTCTAGGTGGCTGCTCTAATCGAGAAGTTACCCCCTCTATGGAAGGACTTCAAGAACTACCTCAAGCATAAGAGGAAGGACATGGGACTGGAAGACCTGATCATGAGACTAAGGATCGAGGAAGATAATCGAAAGTCCGAAGTTAAGACCGGCAAGACCAACTCCGAGGCTAAGGTACACCTCGCCGAAGGTGGTACTGGCAAGAAGAGGAAGAAGCCCAAAAACAAGCAGGAGAAGCAAGAGCCAAAGTAAAAGAAAGCTAAGAAGATCAAAGATAATTAATACAACTGCGACAAGTTCGGTCACATGGCAAAAGATTGTCGCCTGCCAAAGAGGGACGATCGTGAGAAGACAAATCTGGTCGAAGATCTGTCTGGGCTAGACTTATCTGCCATGGTGTTTGAAGCCAATCTGATGGATAACCCAAGAGAGTGGTTCATTAACACAGAAGCAACCCGACACATCTGCTCAGACAAGGAGATATTCTCGACCTATATCCCGATCAACGACCGGAAGTTATTTATGGGTAACTCCGCAACTTCTCCCGTAGTCAGACTAGGCCAAGTGATGTTGAAGCTGACCTCCGAAAAAGAGTTGACCCTCAAGGATGTGCTGCATGTCCCAGACATTCGTAAGAATTTAGTATTCGGCTCACTGTTAAGCAAAGCTGGGATGAAACTAGTATTCGAGGCCGATAGGTTTATATTGACTAAGGCCGGTGCCTTTGTAGGAAAGGGTTACCTCGAGAGAGGGCTCTTCAAGATGAATGTAATAACTATCAAACGCGCCTTTAATGGCCCTAATAAAGTTCTTAATTCTTCTTATTTGGCTGAGTGTTCTAACTTATGGCATGATAGATTAGGACACGTAAATTTGAGCTCACTAAGAAAGTTAGTAAGTTTAAATTTATTGCCTAAAATAGAGTTTGACCTGAACAATAAATGTGAAGTATGTGTAGAGGCAAAAATGACCAAAACACATTTTTACTCAGTGGAAAGAAGTACTACACCTTTAAAGTTAACTCATACCAACATATGCGATATGAAACAAGTGCAAACTAGAGGTGGAAAAAAGTATTTCATCACATTTATTGACGATTGCACGAGGTACTGTTACGTACACCTCTTGAAAGGAAAAGACGAAGCTTTAGAAGCTTTCAAGAGTTATAAGAATGAGGTTGAAAATTAACTTAGCACTAAAATCAAAATGATTCGAAGTGATAGAGCGGGAGAATGTCTCCGTTTGAGAAATTCTGCCAACAACATGGCATTATTCATCAGACAACTGCTCCATACTCACCTTAATCAAACAGCATAGTTGAGCACAAGAATCGAACTCTTAAGGAGATGATGAATGCTTTGTTGATTAGCTCGGGCTTACCACAGAACTTGTGGGGGGATGCTGTGCTATCAGCTAATCATATTCTAAACAAATTGCCACACAAGAAAAGGGACAATACCCTATATGAATTATGGAAAGGGAGAAAGCCTTCCTACGGTTACCTTAAAGTGTGGGGGTGCCTAGCCAAGGTAGAAATATCTCCGCCTAAAAGGGTGAGAAAAGGACCCAAGATTGTTGACTGCATCTTTATCGGATATGCCCACAACAGTAGCGCATACCGATTTCTAGTGCACAAGTCTAAAAATCCTGAAATCAACGAGGGAATGGTCATGGAATCAAGGAATGCAACATTCTTTGAGAATATCTTTCCTAAAAAGGAAACGAAAGAAGTAAGCTCAAACAAAAGAAGTTATAAAGCTACACAAGGCTCTGATCAAGGTGCTGAGGAACCTAGACGGAGTAAGAGGACCAAAGTAGCCAAGTCGTTTGGTCCAGATTTTCTAAATTATATGTTAAAAAATGAACCTGGGATAATCCAAGAGGCATTATCCAGTCTGGATGCTCCTCTCTGGAAAGAAGCTATCAATAGTGAGATAGAATCTATCATGCAAAATCACACGTGGGAAATTATGGATCTTCCACCAGGTTGTAAACCTTTAGGTTGTAAGTGGATCCTTAAAAAGAAATACAAAGCTGATGGATCAATCGACAAGTATAAAGCTAGGTTGGTAGCTAAAGAGTTCAAACAGAAGGAAGGATATGATTTCTTTGACACATATTCGCCGGTCACAAGAATCACATCCATTAGAGTGATCATAGCTGTCGCATCACTCTATAACCTCGAGATACATCAGATGGATGTAAAAACAGCTTTCCTAAATGGAGAACTGGAAGAGAAAATACATATGGAATAACCTGAAAGATTTGTTGCCCCCGGACAAGAACATAAAGTGTGCAAGCTGGTTAAGTCACTGTACGGGCTGAAACAGGCGCCGAAATAATGACATGAGAAATTTGACAGAACAATGATGTCAAATGGCTTTAAGATCAACGAGTGTGATAAATGTGTATACATTAAAAGCACACCTGATGCTTACGTGATTGTATGTCTGTATGTAGACGATATGCTAATCACGGGAAGCAGTAATGATCTTATTATAAAAACTAAGAACATGTTAAAGAACAACTTTGACATGAAAGATATGGGTCTAGCTGACGTCATACTGGGGATTAAAATCTCTAGGACGACTGAAGGAATTGTCTTGTCACAATCACACTACGTTGAGAATGTACTCAAGAAATTCGATGCTTTTGACAAACCTCCGGCTAAGACTCCGATAGACCTGAGTCTACACTTGGCTAAGAACAGAGGTGACCTAGTATCTCAACTGAAATATGCAAAGATCATTGGGAGTCTAATGTACTTAACAAATTATACACGCCCTGATATTGCATACTCAGTTTGCAAGCTTAGTAGATTCACGAGCAATCCAGGACCAGACCACTGGCTAGCTTTAGAAAGGGTTCTAAAGTATTTAAAATATACCATGAACTATGGCATACTTTATACTAGGTATCCAGCTGTATTGGAAGGTATCCACTAGTGGTTATGTGTTCACCATAGGTGGAGGAGCTGTGTCCTGGAAATTCTCTAAACAAACGTGCATAGCTCGATCCACCATGGAGTCAGAGTTTATAGCACTAGATAAAGCTGGGGAAGAAGCTGAATGGCTTAGAAACTTCTTACAAGATACTCCGTGTTGAAATAAGCATATGCCTCATGTATTGATACATTGTGATAGCATGTCAGCAATCGGGAGAGCACAAAGTACTATGTACAACAGTAAGTCTCGACATATCCATAGGAGACATAACACCGTTAGATAATTGATCTCAAGTGGAGTAATAACCATTGATTATGTGAAGTCCAATGACAACATAGCTGATCCTTTGACGAAAAAAATCAACAGAGATCAAATGTACAATGCAGTAAGGGGAATGGAGTTAAAACCCACACATTAAAGAATGTTCTTAGCGGTAACTCAACCATGATGAGTGGAGATCCCACAAACTTGGTTCAATGAGACAACTAAGTTATGGATGGTTCAGATGAATACTTGAAATCCGTCCCATTCTCAGAAGCTACCCAATTACAAACATGCAGAGGTGTGGTAAGGTTAAGCGTCTACGCTTTTAATGATTCCTATACCAGAAAAAAGGTGGAGTATGGCAGGATACTCCTAATAGGAGATCACCTGTATAAGCGTGAATATAGGCCGCTTCAAATGGAAAAATACTTATGAGTCCAAGATAAGGTCCATGGCCGAAACGGACACAACGTGAGAACTAAAGGATATTAGAGATATCATTGTGTAAATATTATTGTCTTAGTTTACATAAAAAAGCTGATTAGTTCAAGATATCGCGTTCACTGAGCAGCAAGTAAATTCGATAATATTTTACTACGGAAGGTTCAAAGCCGTAAGCTACCTTTCTCGATGCAATGATATTTCGTCGAAACTTTTTTTAAAAGTGTCAGCATGCATTAATCATCATTCATGTGGGGGATTGTTAGAAAAAAAATGAATGAAAGTTCAATGCAAAGCCCATAGTGGAAGGCCCAAGTGGAAAGCCCAAAGTGGAAATAAAAAATGGCAATCCCACATTGGAAAGTGCAACAAGTTTTCTCTAGTTTATAAGGAGATGCTCCTTATTGACTATGAAATAAGTTGACCACCTGAAAGGATAGCCAACTCGGACCACGGCGAGGATGGTGCGTACCATCCGAGCACGAGCACGAGCACGAGCACGAGAGAGCTACGAGACACCAGCAGGCATCCAGGAGCCCTGAAGAGACACCTACGGACATCCAGAAAACTGGTGGCCGAAAGGGTACCTCGGCTCCCAGAAATGTGAGAGCATGGTGCCCCCTGAACGTTCGGATTCCATCCATCCTTGCCTATAAATAGGCCGTTCACCCTCATTTGCAAATCACCCCGAACGTTCGCCCGAAGCTTCGAGATTCGTTGTAAAATTTTGTGAGCGGGAAACGACGAACGACACATATTTATGCATTTGCGGATAAATATTTAGAATTTATTTTAGGTTAATTAAGATATCTCGATTCTGAACATTTAAAATAAAATAATATTACATATGTTAAAAATACTTTATCAACTTTCAAAAGTTTTAACAGATTGCATAAATCATAACAATTCTATTAAAAAACTTACGCATTTCCGAAGTGGGCTAGAAGATGAATATATATGGTCTTTTTCTCGTTCTTCCACTTTCCTTTTTTTGGACGGGAAACTTTCTTCCACTTTTCGGCAGACAGTTTGTTCAATGGCCCAATATTTTCGAATGTGGTGATGCTGGATAAGATTTATACCGAGACAAAACTCTTTTGCTGATGAGTAAAAGTTATATTTCTCAGAAATATTCAACAACAAAGGTTTCACAAGTTATATCTTGAGTATATAACAAACATCAAACAAAACTTATATCTGTTATCTGAATACAAGCTCTAAAGTAACACTAAAAGAAAGCTATGCCTAAAGCCCCAATGACAAGTCAAAAAATATTCAAATATATACCAAATATATCTGAATATACACCTAAAGCTCCGTGTTATGCACCTAAGTCAAGGTGGGTCAAAGGTCCAGAAAAGTTCCGAATCATGAACCAATCTCTTAATGGTGAAAAATATGAGAAGTATCTTCTTCCCAAAAAAATCCACAGATAATTACTAGACACCACAACTCCGCTATAAGCTCCGCTTTGAGCTTGTCATCTTGTGCCTCAATATCATCAAGAATCGAGCCAAGGAAAAGGCCCGGTGGAGGACGCGCAGGAGACTCGATCTTGGCATTACAAAACTCTTTTGGCATCAGTTTTAACCTTCCCTAATTAATTCAGGATTCCGATCAACTTTTTTATTCCGGGTTTATGTTCGGTGCAACCAATGAATAAAAGCTATTTTTTTACGTGCTGACGATGTGTCAGCAAAACAATGAGAGTTAGTCCACAAAAGTAAAGAGTTCTTAATTTTTCCAGGAATTATGGATTTTAGATTTTGGGACCAAAAACAGATGCATGCATCTGCTGCTAAAATACCTTACTGGGAAGTTTATTGAAACATAGTACAAATTAGTATGCTTTATTTTATTAAATTTTATTGAAGTGCAATGTGAATCTAATTAATAGTAGCTTTATTTATTTATATTATCCGGTGTCCGGACCTATTTGACCGACTAATCATTCGAGCCCGATAAGATCTTTAAACTGGTTATACTAGAAAAATATTCTTACGGTTGATCTAAATGCTCGTTTGTAATGGTAGTTAATATCAATACTATATTAGATTGATAAAGCGTGCCATCTCTATATTAGGCATATCGTCAACGGACATTTGGCCTAGCGGCATGGGCGTTGCTTAACTTCAAGGAGGTCAAGGGTTCAATCATTGACATTGTAACTAGGTATAATATTTACCTTTAAAAAAATTATAAAGACGGATAGGGTAAATTTTAGTTACGGCGTCTCTCCATTAATCTTTCTAAATATATTTAAGATGCATCAAATCATATACAGAAGCTGAAAGATAGTTGTAAAACAAAATTTAGTTGTCAAACATATTTGACCAAACATTACAAGGCGTAAGAAGAATTAACGGGTCTGGGGTTCAATCTCATGCATGCGTAAAAATTTTTCTTTAAAAAACAAAATTTAGTTGATAGAACTTTGCAAATGTCGAAATCTAAACTCTCATTTAGACCAGGAAGCAAAATATCCCCCATGTCTAACCTTAAAAGAAAATATCACATTGACCTCGAAAGAAGATGATTTTCTGATTATGACATTTATTTTTTAATGTGAGGTGTGCAGGTTGCCAAAAATGTCATCAGCAAAGTATGTGGCGAATGAAAATCATAATGGTGAGGAAAGGCAAAGCAATTGGAAGAGGGTTAAATTCAAATGTAAGTTGGGCCCAACATTTTGCATGACGATTAGTATAGAAACGCCAAGAATCATTGCACGAGCGCAACGACAAGGAAGATTTGAAGGTTGTTAAGCGAAAAAATATCTAGGAGGTGGTGCCCTTTTGGCCCATGCATTTTATGTTCATACAACAAAGTTGGCCAGAGTTAATTACCCTTTTAGTTAAATGTCATAATCCATCCTCTACGGATGACCGATTTGCTTTTTCCGTCGGGAAGGAAGGTTTGTCTCTAGGGCTACAAATCCATTGTTTTTTTCATCGAGCTTTATTTTAAAAATATCTTTAAAATATTTTTTATATTTGTGTGAGAAACAAATCTCATGAATATTCATGTTATCGGTTTGGTGTATTGAAATGGTAACCTGTGCTATTGACTTTTGAACTTGGCCATTGGAATGGTGATGATTTCAATTGAGGTTGACGTTGCCTTCTGGTTGGAGCCCATCCTCTCATACATATCTTCGACAAACAAATGGACCACTATAAAAAGTTTTTTTTTTTGGAATGGACCACTATCAAAAGTTTGAAAACGAAATTAAATCCTAGAGTAGGTTAGCATGGGTGAATATGATTGGCCGTACGTTTTTATAGGGAGAAGAGGCACTATGACGGAAGAGCCTTAGGTGTCAACATCCCTGAGGCCACAAAGAAAACCAATACACCAATAGGAAAATTATTGTAACCGAATGTCATCGGGACATTCGTGCAACAACTTGTGTTAATAGAGTATCCTCTAAGGCTAGGATTTGCGTAAGTTTCTATTTTTTGAGGGGAACACGAACCAATATATAAAAATTCTTAAGTGGGAAAGTCAGCAAATAGTAATATATCAAGCTCAACGAGATGGACAACAAACCAGCCCTCCGGGAGCACACCCATCTAACCTACTTGCAAAACCAATCAGCTAATTGGTTCAGAAGTCTTGGAATGAAGATAAGCGTACACAAAGGTAAATTCTCCAACAACCTACGGATACGGATGACAAGGTCTTCGACTTGCCAGTAGATATGAGCTGTTGGATCATTTATAAAGGAGTATGCCAGATAACAATCAGTTTCAACCTCCGAGAAAACGGCATGAAACTTCCGCCCTATGAAAGAAAGCGCAAGTTCAATAGCCATAAGTTCAGCCTCAAGTGGAGAGGATGCAAGTCTTGCATCGGTTTGACCTTCAATGATAAGACTTAGGTGGTTGATTACTCGGTTGTGGACTAACTTGAGATTAAGTATAGATTGTTTCTTCACTACCTGTCATGTGGATGTATGTTTTCCTTTCGGGTGTTTTGAACTCCTCCTCCACATTTGTTTTCTTTTTATGGATATAATGATAAGAGGTATAGCGGTTTAAAAAAAGATAGAATATTGTATCGCTTCGCATCTTCCTGGTGAGGATCCCATAGGAAAATGGACTCGAGATCAACATACTCTGTTTCGATCATCATTGATACTTCTCCTCGTTGTTGATAACGACTACTCTAATGTGGGAAGAAAATCAAGTTGGCGAGGAGTAAAATTAAAAGACAAGAAACGATTACAAGTCAGGATGACCACACAACACTGGCCGGTGCTTGTCAAGGGTCCTCGTTACTTTAATGTAGTTCGGCCACAAATATGACACTAACCAGAACGAGTAAAAGCCAACAGACGAGAAAACCTAACACTGTGAAATTACCATTTCAGAGGTAATTTATTCAATATTTGTCGCATGCTTAGTCTTACATCTCTTTCCCCATCCCAAAAAATGGAAAACACCAAGATTTATATAAGCTTATATACGCTAGTATTAACAAAGAAAACGAAACAGGGTCTTACTGCCCCAGATTAAGTCGCTGCACCATTATCTTTCCTTGCCCACTGCCTGACTTGGGTCCTCGAACTTCGAACTCTTTGCCTCCTGCGGCCAGAATTTCTGACCTGGGAGGAGCCAGGACCCCTGGACTTTGTGTCTGAAGAAGCTCTTGAGCCACTTTGCTGTTGCTCCGAATCTTCCAAGGTAGATGCATCAGAGGTTAACACAATCGGCGGGGGAAGAAACATCCCGGGCAAGACTACAAGTTCTTTTTTCGGTTCAATTAGACCGTTGCGGTCTTTCTGCAGCTCTAATGTGGCCTCAAATCTTTTTCTTCTTTCAATCTCGAAGTCACACAAAATGAGGTCATGCTCATCATCTTCTACCGTATTGCAATGCTAAAAGCCAGGAAAGATGGGTGTTAACAAGAATGAAACGTATGTACTTCTAAAAAATGCAATGTATCTAACCCACAACCTATATGGCAATGCAAGTTTCCATAAGATTGGACGTATTGAAGTCAATACCACAAGAGCACCGAAAATAATCAATGGAATTTTTTATGACTCTTAACACTGGGAATGCTGTGATCTATATATACCCTTGTGATTTTAGAAACTGATAACTTTGAGTATATAGTTGACTTAAATGGGTAACATCAGCACAACTTGTGTTCACTGCTGCCTGTGTGCGGGAAATAATGAACATGAATCAGATTCAGTCAGAACATTTAAGTAAGAAAAAAACAGATCCAGTAACTGTACCAGCTGAGAGAGAGACGAGCTGATCAAGTCAAGCACATGCTCGAAATCCTTGGTTTGGAAGACCTTACGACAAACAGGGCAGGATGCCACTTTTTCACTCTCTGCTCCATGGTTATCTTCACGTATTTGTGTATGAACCTCATCCTCCTCAACTGTATATTCAGTACCAACTATTAACCACCATGATTCGAGCAACTTATGATCATTCAATAGTTGATTAATTAATTCACAACCTACCATCCTGATTCTCCAAGTCTTCAAGGGGGTGAGGAGTCACGGAAGAGGAAGAGCCTGCATGGTTTTCTTCTTTCTTATCTTGGACCCAATTCCACCATCTTATAATGCATTCGCTGGCAAATTCCAGGCAGTCATAGACAGATAAGAAAAGTGACAGACAAGACTTGGAAGCTAAGCAAGAATAAGCGGGGAACTTTACCTGTGAAAGCAGTGAAAACAAGACATTAACTTCATAAATGGCAAGGATTTACTTTGTTCGTCTTCTGAGACCAGAGGGTACAAGCACAGTGGACAATCCCCGTCAGGGTGGTTCATCAGAGACAGCTTTTCCACTGCTTCCTAGAACCACACAAAAATCACATACATGACGATATTTTAAGAGAAAAATCCATACTTTCGCACACACCTATTATCAGTTTTTGTTATAGAAAAAAGCAGATACGGCTACAAAGCAAAAACCCGCGAATGAATTACCTCACAAAGTGCCACGAGCATCAAACACGAAGAGAGGTCAGAGGCCTTTGCACCGATACTTGCAAGAAGGTCCTGCATCCTTTGCTCGTCAAGGCCCTTCGAATCCACAAGATACACCCGAGGCGGTTCATCCGGATACTGTCATATAACATAACAAGCAAGAAGCTTTCATCAACCAAAGTCTTTAACGCACGACACTTGCCCAGTCCCCGGGGGATTGTGTTGGATATGGAATTACCTGGAGTCCCGCTTCTATCCCGATCACTGCTTCAACAAACTGCAAAATCAACACACCCAAATTCCAATCTTTTACTTCCCTTTCCTAGTAACCCTCATTACAACGGAGACCTATTATTCTCCTACAATTCACCACGCCCTTGTTCTAATATCTCTCTACATTCGACCAACCCTTAAAAAGCCATAGGATAGGTCGGTGAATTTTTCGCACTTATAAAAATAAATTCGGGGAAAAGAAACCTGCTGGGAAGAGACGTCGGCGGTGCGGGGGGTGAGGCGGAGGCGGAGATGAGGAGGGAAGGATTCCAGTACTTCGCACTCCTCTCCGTACACTGCTTCCACAGCTTCCAGCTCCATCCGTACCTCTTCTTCCTCTGCCATGGCTCCCTCTACTTTTCCTCCTCCGATTTCACTAACCCTTCTTCCCCACCCCCACCTAACCCGCTTCCTTGTTCCAGTCAAAGATGGGCCCTACACCTTTTGGCTCTTCAACGTCTCACAAGGCCTACACTTTTGTTAAAGATGGGCCTTGCAGCCCATACCTTTGGGCTTTAATAACAGTCCTCGACGGCCCATATGTTGCCCAAAACAGAGGAGGGTAAAGTTGCCCTGCCTTTTTTCCCTTCATTTGGAATAAATTTAGACGGGTTGGTCTAAATCTCGGAGCTCTAGACAGCATTGGATTCTGTTTTCTTTCCAATCAAAATTTTGCTATTTTTGCAAGGAGTAGGAATTGACCTACCGATCTCTGAGAAACGAGACAGAACCCGTTACCATCCTACCCGTCTTACGTTGGTTAGTTGCCGTGCCTTTTGGAACGAAGCAAGGTCACATTTACTACACCTGTTTTTCTTTTGTTACACTTCACTAGTTTCATCCAGCATGTGAAATTTAATTACGATCTTACTCTTTCTTTATATCGTTCTCTTTTCTTTCTTTTCTTCTCACGTTCGCCACCTTTTCTTTAGCTTTATTAATCAACGTGTTTAAAAGCATCCGGCGTACTTGAATCTGAATTGGCCATTAAAATGCCAATACGCACTAACACATACATACAATTGAAATTTACGAAATTCAGATTCAACAGTAGAAATAGAATAAAATAATTTGTATTTGTTAGTTTATGTTAAAAACATAAAGTACTTTGCCAAAATACAAAAGCTAAAGCGCTCAACGCGTAGATCAATTGGGAATGGTTGAATATTGTTCAACCAGATCTCTTAATATGAATTATGAAAATGCAATTATGTTTAATTTTAGTAGGAGAATTTGACCACGTTGTATTCAAATTAATTGATCAAATAAATATTTAAATATTAGATAATTTTGGCTATTGAACTTTCGCTATCTCTAATATAGCACTCCGTCCTTCTCAAAAGAAAAAAAAAACACTCCGCCGCTTGGTCTAGTACCTGATCCAATGCAGTAATCTAATATTGTTTTTTTTGGTCGATGTAATCTAATATTGTTGGCATGTGACGCCGTACTGACGTAGCAACCAAATTGGCAATTAGTATAATCCTCGATAACCCAAGTATCGAAAAATGCATCAGCCGGCCAATGTCCTAAGCTAATCTCTATCGTGGCCCAGGAAGATATGCCAGTCGAGTATAATTTTGGTGAAAGAAAAGGTCAAAGTCGAAATTAGCTTGAGGTAGAAGCTTCTCTTTCTTTGTTTTATCATGTTTTGCATTTGGGTGAGGATGTATTATTAGTCAGCTACCCTCGTGCCAATTACCTTTTTTCTCCTTCTCTTTAATTATCGTACAAGTGATTGTGATTTGGAGTATAAAAAAAGAGGCACCAGCCAGCCTCGAAATTATGCGAGTCTCTTCGGGATTCAAAGGAAAGAAAATGCTCGCAACAACTTAAAAGGGGAAAGATACTAACAAAAAAAAACATAAACTATCAGCTTACATCCTTTGCACTTTATTCCCACTTCTATTTATACCAAGGGCTTTAGTCTTTAGAACCAATATCTGCTCATTAATTAGATTAAATAGGACTTTTTATTTCTTTTGAATAATTATTTAAAAGTGTTAGGAATTTAGCAACAAAGAGAACAAAACGAGCAAAGAACATGGACGCAAGAGATAATATGGTTCAGCCTAATGCCTACGTTCACAAAGAGAAAAGAGAATTTTTATTGATAAGTTTTCAAGCCACAAAGCCATACAAAACTCTTGGGTAACATGCCTTTATATAGAGGCAAACCCTTGTACATCAACTAATCTATTGAGGTCGAATGAAGAGTAAAAAAAAATAGAAAAATAATTCCTCTTTTACTTATTTCCTCGCCAAACTCAACAATCTCCACCTTGGCGAGAAATCATCCCGTTGACAAACCATGAAGCTCTATCCGAATTTTAACAAAACTCTACCTTGACGAAACACTGCCTCATGAAGAGATGAGATATTGCAAGACCAATCCGACTCCACCGATTCTACCTCGGACCATAGATACACCGCCATCAATAAGACCATCTCAACTTTCTCACCACCTTTGTTCAATCACTTGGAGCCAGCCCCCAAGCTCGAGCTTTCGAGCTTGTTTGGCGTCTTCCCTCCAACCTCCATTGAATCTCAACTAGCAAGTCCACATGTTGAAGCAACCTTGCGATCAATAGATGCACTCTCTATTTTTTGGTCAACCCCATGCTCTGCAACCTCGAACTACTTTTTTGCTAAATCTTCTTGCCTCAAACCAATAACATACAAAGGATAACTTTTTGTTTCACCAAGTAGAACCCTCGACATACCACGAACTCTACCGTTCGACCTTGAGTGAGATACCTGATTCGTCTGTAGTGCTACCAACGGCTTTGCATTCCTCATGCAAAACCTACCCAATACCTTTGACATGCACGTGCCTTTAGACAACCATAGTGGAAACTTGCTAACTTTGTCTCCTCGAATTCCAACTCTACTCAAACCATTCATGTCAAGCCTTCGCTCCATCATACAAGAGCATTCCCCCTCTCCATCGAAATACAACGAGGTAACTCTACCTACAACCGTATTCCCCACTAACCTGTATGTGTTCCTAGCATCCCTTTCACCATTCATCACTACCACAGCATCCTTCTCCACCTTCATTAGCCCGCCTACAACTTTATAGTTATACCCATTATAATCCAAGACACCTAATGAGATCAAATTTCTCTCCTACTTTGGAACATGCCTAACCCCACACAATTTACTCTCAACACTATCCCATATCTTGATCCGGATATCACATATGCCAGCAATTCTACAAGTAGAACCATCACCCATAGTCACCATACCTGAACCAATGAACTTGTAGGTGTCGAACCACCCTCTCTTGGGCGTCATGTGAAAAGAGCAAGTGCTATCCAAAATCCAGGAACCAGAAAGCTTTGGACCTGATAAGACAGAAAGAACATCACCATCCGACTCGTCCAAATATGAGGCCATATTCACGGAACCCAATCCTTTCCCTCGCGATCTCGAGTTCTTCTCGGATAATCCTTCTTCACGTACCCTTTTGCTCTGCACTCGAAGCAATTTCTTTTGAACATCCTTGACCCCCACTTGGATCCCTTCCCATCTCTTTCTCCTGCTTGCCTATGGCTACCCCTCACAACCAGCCCCACTACTTGATCATCGTTGATTTTTCTCCTTTAATGAAATCCTAGCAGAGCACTTATGATATCTTCCAACACCAATGACTCCTTCTCCTAAGTTAGAGTTGTAACCAAATTTTTGTAGGAGATAGTTAAGGAATTCAGCAGCAACAATGCCTTATCTTCTTCCTCGAACTTCACATCAACCTTTCTCAAGTCGCTCACAAGTTGACTGAAATAATTAATGTGTTGGCTCAAATCCGAGCCCTCCTTCATTTTGAGCCCGTACAATCTTTGCTTAAGATAAAACTTGTTCGACAAAGACTTAGACATATACATTGCCTCCAATTTCTTACATACCTCAGCTAGTGACTCCTCAACCATGACGTGATACATCACATCGTCCGCTAAGCACAAGCGAATTGTCGCCACCGCCTTGACCCCCATCTCCTTCCACTCTTGCTCCTCCATCTTCTCTGGCTTCTTCTCCGAGAGCGCGATGAGCATCCCTTGTTGCACGAGGAGATCCTTGACATGTCTTTGCCATAACTCAAAATTCGATGAACTGTCAAACTTTACAAGAGCAAACTTCGCGCCGTGATCCAACATCCTCCAACCTTAGCTCTTGGTACCACTTGTTAGGAATTCAGCAACCAAGAGAACAAAATGCGCAAAGAACACGGACGCAAGAGATAACGTGGTTTGGCCTAATGCCTACGTCCACGGAAAGAAATGTGAACTTTTATTGATGGATCCGAGTCACAAAGCCATACAAAACTCTTGAGTAACATGCTTTTATATAGAGACAAACTCTTGTACATCAAGTAATCTATTTATGTCGAATTAGGAATCCGAAACAAAACAGAAAAATAATTTCTCTTTTATTTATTTCCTCGCTGAACTCAACAAAAATAGATGATGTTGCTGTATTCATTGCTCACTCCCACTATTTCGGCGATCTCTTCCATGTCATTATAAGCATGACTCTCGTTTACCATGTAATAAAATCTCATTCTATTTTATTACGATAATCAAGTCAATGTGGTGTCATCGTGGTACTTTTTTCCTTCGATGGTTTTCAAAAAAAATATCTTTCTTCTCAAAGGACGTGCAATACTCAGTGCCAATAATAATTTATCAGACGTTTCAAGTTTGAAGTGAGAAATTGTGTTAAACTTGAATATGAATTAGTGTTAATATGAGGTGATTCTTACCTAAATGCTAAGAAATTTTTTTACCTTAATACTATGTGATATGATTATTTGACACATATAATCTTGTAGTTTAAATATCATCATTTAAGTATCCGAGATTTCAACTGCGTGACACTTATTGACTCACACAACTACCGGACCATTTGGGAACAAACGACCTTGTTTTGTTGATGACATGGCAACAGTTAACCCCGTTAATATTGATAGTGAGAAACTTGCTATAATTTGAAACATAATCTCCAATTATTTTCTTCGTTTTAGCACATATTATCGATATAGTGCAAGAAGGGGATGAAAATGGTGACATATAATTAAGCAATATTTGGTTAGAAACCCCGTTATTATTAACGATTTCAATTTTTATTTGTTCTTCTTGGCTGAAATATTTACAATCTTCTTTTGAAGATCCCATAGTTGCTAAAACCGTAGGTTACAGTTGGGCAATTAGCAGTGGTTCTCTATCAAGCAATTACTATATTACCAAAAATTAAACAATTAATTATGACAGTGTGGTTAGGTGTAAACAAACTAATCATGTTAGTGTCCGTACCCAGCTTTGTCCCTTCCTAATTTTGGCCGCCAGCTACTTGAAGGATAGCAAAAATGATGAAGAAATGGAAAAGCTTAATGGCGAGGTCAGTTACCACCACTAATTTTCTTGGTGCGATTGAATGAACAATGCTAATCGTACATATAGGGCCCTTTTCTTTTTCTAAATTGGATGACACCAAAGAGGACAACTTGATTTATAAAATCTGAAACTTTATTATATGCATGGTGCTGTCACATTTTCTTAAATAAGTAGAATTTCATTTATCCAATAAATAATCACCAAAATAACTATTATACAAGGTAGTGTACATATGGTGATGTCACCTTAATTGGATACCCTACATACAGTAAAATCTCTCTGTAAAAATATCTCTTTTAAAGTAATAGCTTCTTTAAATTGCTAAAAAATTTTGTTCTAATTCAAAACCAGTATTAAAATTCAATAACCTTTTTATCTTAATAACTAATACTTTTTTCAGAAAATTTTAAGATATTAGTTTGTTCTAAACTTTCTTGTTTGATAAATTTACATCATCATTAATCTTCTTAATTATTTTCAAATAGTCCTTGTGATTATTGTCTTGTTGTAAGAAAATATTCCAATCGAGTGTACCATTTGAATAATACTATAAGTCGAGATTTTTGGTGATTTGAATATAGACCAAGTAATTTTTTGTATTTACGTATTTATTGCTCAAAAACTCAATTTAAATTTTTTTGTAGAAAAAAATATAAACATCTCTTATGCAATAACCTCTCTAAAGTATATTTTTCTCCGATTCTAACGATATCACTTGATAAAAATTTTACTGTATATCTCATTTTTGCCCTCACATTTATGGCTTAGATCACAAATTGATATCATTTTTTTCCAATAGATTTTATTGTATTAGAGTTTGAAGAAATTGACAGTCGTAACATTATAAGGACTTCTTCTGACATATACTATTAATAAAATTTAATCGTTCAAAAAAACTATAGAAATTAAGATATTAATTTGTCTCAATACGAAGTAGTTTTGATTTTAAAAAAACATGGTAAGTACAGTCACGTTAGCAAATGCTTATGTGTGAGCCACGCAACATCCTCCAATAAGACACACGGGTTTTAATAAAGATAAAAAAGGAAAAGAAGTGGATATCAATTATCAAAGACATTGTTGCCTTATGATGGAACTTAAACTTTGCTCATCTTTATTGAAAAAAAAAAGAAAAGGCATCAAACTTGTCCAGCTGGATGCATTACTTTAAGGTCAATTGCTGTAAAGTGGTTCATCAAATGTCGGGTATCTAAATCTTGCTAAGATGGTATTTGTTCAGCTGTTTCTTCCTTGGAAGCTGAACTTCGGGTCATCTCAATTGTTCCGTTGTTGATCTAGCGAGATTTTGCTTGCTTGACTACCATTTTGGAAATAGATTGTCGCCTGGCCTATGTCTTCCTTAGTGATCCTAATGCGCATGTGTTCTGGCTGCTTGAAGACCTTGTCGGTGATATTAGGCAGGCTTTATTGGCTTTGCCTCTCTGTAAACTTTGTCTAATTTCTCGCTTACAAAACCAAATTGCTGATTGGCTCTATAAGCAAGTTAGATTTATGTCTCTTTGGGGGAGCTGGATCACTTTCCATTCTCCGGAATTGAGCATACTTCTGTTCACAAATTTTCCGACTTGATCATTATTATATTTGGGTACGTTTCCCCCTTTAAAAAAATCTTGCTAAGATTGTTCCGTTCCACTAAATATGGCATTGAACTTTAAGAAAACCCTACAGAAAACTAAATGCCTGTGGTTGTGCACATACACAGCAAGCTGTTAAAATTTGTCCAGTTGTACACTCGTGGAGATCCAAATTGTCCAAATTACTAAATTATTTATTGTTATTTTGTTAAATTTGAATTTAGGTATAACTGATATATATCATCGGATTGAGTGTAGAATTATGTATCCGGGGAGTTATCGCCAGTACTACTCTATTCCTGTGGCAATATTTTTCAATAAATTTTATCGTGCTAAAGTTTAAATGAGTTGGTGGCTGCAACCTCTTCGCAACAAATTATCCTAGCTAGATTTTTCAATAGATTTTATTTTCAATAAATTTTACTGTGTAAGTTGTATATAGAGCAATAAAATTTAATTTATACCAAATCTACTATTAAGTAAAATTCTCCTAGTTAGAATATACAGAAGCTACTAGAGTTCTTCTATATTCTTTCGAGCAATTTTTCCTTCTTTCGCGTCCTCTACTAACAAGACAGCTGAACTCATGAAGATTCCGATGCGCAACGTGAAAATAAAGACACCATCTCGACCAATCGTGGAACCAGACCCTACGCCTTTGGCGGGAGATTCTGTGGTTCGAGAGAGAAGTAAGAAGAGTATATTATCAATGCGTGGAACTTGACTTTACCTATGAAAAATATGAATAGCTCAAAGGCTTAGTTTTTCGTTGATCAATGCTTGCTTATATACAGCAATACACGGCAACTAGGGTTTTTCACAAGTCAGAGTTATAGACCCATTATACATCATCCTATTCTGTGATACATAGCTTTTCTTATTTAACTAGGACACATAATTACGTAACCAACGGAAGCTTCCTTATCAGCATATCCGCAAGTTCTGCAAGATTTCCCCTCAAGATGGAGCGTGTAGGTTAATAACGCCCAACTTGCCTAATAGAAGCTGGAATTTTTCTTTTCCTAGCACCTTGGTAAAAATATCAGCTAACTAATTTTCCGTGGAGATTTTTCTCGGGATAACTTCATTGGAATGTATCCGCTCACGAACAAAATAGCAATCCATCTCCACGTGTTTCGTACGTTCGTAAAACACAAGATTCATCGCAATGTGTATGTCCGCTTGATTATCACAATGCAATGGCGTCGCTCCTCCTTGTGCCATGCCTAGCTCTTCTAGTAACCAACGCACCCAAATTACTTCACTAACCGTAGTAGCCATCGCCATATACTCCGATTTGGCTGTTGAGTGTGCCACGACGGATTATTTCGTACTTCGCCAAGACACTGGTGAACCTCCTAAGGTCAAATAATAACCAGTCCTGGACCTTCGCGTATTGGGACATCCTCCCCAGTCGGCATCACAGTATGCCATCAACTTCATGCCTTCATCTTCCCGTAATAAGATTCCTTGACCGGCTGTCCCTTTTAGGTATTCGACCACTCGATCAGCTGCTACCATGTGTTCTTCCTGTGGTGAGCTCACGAACTAACTGAGCACTCCAACCACGTATGCTAGATTAGGTCGTGTCACTACCAAATACATAAGCCGCCCAATTAATATGTGATAACGACTTTGGTCTTCTATTTCAGCTCCTTCATTGGCAGTGAGATGATGGTTTTATTCTATCGGAAATGTAGCTGGCTTGCTTCCCTGCTTTCCACATTCTTTCAAGATGTCCAAGGTATACTTGCACTGACTAAGCACTAGTCCTTGAGGCGTATTTGCTGCTTCTATCCCCAAGAAAAACTTCAATGGACCTAAGTCCTTTATGCCAAATTTTGCATCCAAGTACACCTTAACATTCTTAATCTTTTGCTCGTCCATCCCTGCCAAAATCACATCGTCCACATAAATAAGAACCATCACTACAACTCGTTCACTCTTGTACATGAACATCGAGTGATCCGCTCTGCACTGCACAAACCCTTCTTCAAGCAAAGCGCATGTGAACTTGCTGCACCAACTTCGTGATGCTTGACGCAAGCCATACAATGACTTTCATAGTCGACAAACTCTCGTCTCTCTAGGCTTGCTGAATCCTTCCAGTATCTTGAGATAAACTTCCTCTTGCAAATCTCCGTAGAGAAAAGCATTGTTTACGTCTAGTTGGTGTATCACCCATTGTTTCTTGACCAATTTTGCCACCGGAGCGTAAGTCTTGTGGAAGTCAATTCCTTCTATCTGTGTGAATTCCCTAGCAACTAGCCTTGCTTTGTATCGTTCAATTTCTCCATCTAGCTTGAACTTGACCTTATAGACCCATTTTGAGTCAACCGCCCTTTTTCCATCGGGCAATTCTTGTAATACCCACGTCCCGTTTGATTCCAGGGCTTTAATTTCTTGTGCCATTGCTTCCCGCCAATGTTCGTGTTTAGCTGCCTCATAGAAATTCCTTGGCTCATCATGAGAGGTGATGGCTGCAAGCAAAGCCTTATGTGAGCGCGATAAATTCTTATAATTCACAAAATGGGATAAGGGATATACCGTCGAGTTACTCGAAGGTTGGCTAGGCTGGTGTGGGGTGATTGAGGGCGGTAATATCACTTCGTACTCTGTTAGATGCACTGGCATCTTTCGATCTCTTTGTGGTCGACCTCCTGCTTCAGGAGATTGTTCTACCCTTCCTTCATCAATATCCCCAATATCATCCACCACATCTTGGATGTCTCGCTCCTCTACAATCGGCGGAGTACTTCCAGATTGAAGTAAGTCAACTTCATCATCTGTTGTTACATCCATTTGGATTTGTACATCACGACTTGCATTTTCCTTCTGCCCTTCTGCAAGCTCTTTAGTGAACGGGTATTGGTCTTCAACAAAGAATACGTCTCGAGTGGTAAAGATCTTGCCAGTCTCCAAATCAAGAACGTGATACCCCTTTTGTCCATTTGGATAGCCCAAAAATACGCACCTTCTCCCCCTCTCACCGAACTTGTCAGAGGAGTGTTGGTGCGCATAAATAAGACAACCAAAGCTTTTGAGATGCTCGTACCGTGTAGGCCTCCCAAAAATGACTTCATAAGGTGTATTTTGTTGAATCACTACAGAAGGTATCCGGTTGATCAAGTAAACTGCCATCAAGACACATTCTCCCCAATATTCGATGGGCAAGCTTGCGTGAAATCGAAAGGCCCGTGCTGTCTCGAGAATGTGTATGTGCTTACGTTTGACTACACCATTTTGCTGCCGTGTGTCGACACCATTTTGCTGCCGTGTGTCGACACAAGACGTTTGTAATGTCATACCAGAGTCTGAGTAAAATTGTTGCATGCATCTGGACTTGAATTCTACCTCATTGTCGCTACGGACGATCTTGACTTTGGCATTGAATTGTGTTTCAATCATTTTGCAAAAAAATTTACAATATCTCACCAACCTCTGACTTCTGTCTCATCAGATACACCCATGTTCCACGACTGAAGTCGTCTACAATGGTGAGAAAATATCTTGCCCCTGTCAATGATGCCGTGCGATACGGCCCCCAAATATCACAATGGATCAAATCAAAACATGCCACTATTTTTATTGAACTAATAAGAAACGGAAGCCTTGTCTGTTTGGCTCTTAAACACGAATCACAAGTAGAATCATTGTTCACTTTATCATAAAGGAAAGAAAGTTGCAACATCTTATCACGAGATGGATGTCCTAATCTCCGATGCCATAATTGATAGTCTTCTCGCCGCTACACTGACATTACCGCCCCACCACCTTGTATGATGTTGAAGAGGTACAACCCATCACACTGCCTACACAGTCCAATCGAGTTTCTCGCCGGTAAGTCTTGTATAATGCAGCGATCAGGAAGGAATGTCAGTGCATAATTTAGGTCTCTTGTCATATGACTTACAGAGATCAAATTACACTTAAAATCGGGTATGTAAAGCACACGACTTAAGGTAATATTATCAGTCAATTTCACGTCACCAATTCCTCGGACAGTGACACTTTCGCCATTGGGAATTTTAACTGGCATGTACGGTGCTGGGTCAATTTTTCCTTCAAATAATGCAGCGTTCGAGACAATGTGCTTCAGACGCTCCTGAATCGATGATCCAACCATGGGTTCGAAGTTCCTTACCGGCCATATTTACCACTGGTTCAGTCTTTGTCCGATTTGCCTCACCATCTATCCTGATGCATCACAACAGGCTAGCGTACTGCTCTCTGTTCAGACCTGGCACATGACTCTCATCGTGTGTGGCCTAAGCTACTTTTGGTCGAGGGCCAGTAAAAACTTGTAGTTTTTCCTGCTTCAGACCAGCATCACGATCACGATCACGCTCTCCTCGCCTGTTCCAGCTTGGTGGGTACCCGATCAGTTCAAAACAGCCATCTTCGGTATGCCCTATTTTTCCACAATGCTCGCACTTCGATTTTCACCTTTCACGAACTTGTTTCGCTGAGGACCACCTTTGTTTCCGGGAATGATGTTCCCTCTGCACTCACTTGATGCACCACAGACAAGTTTCTTTGCTGTTCATCCTCGGCCACCAGGTGATAAGCTGCACCAAGGATAACGCCGGCGTGGAACTCAGGATCTGTGTCTTCACCACCCCAAAGACTTCATCAAGGCCCATTAGAAAATCATAGAGCCTTTCTTTCTCTCTCATGGCCAATATTTGCTTGGAAATATTGCAAGTGCATCCAATACACGTACACTTGGGTAAGGGTTGATGGCATGTACCTCATCCCACAAGCCCTTCAGTTTGTGTAGTATGCCGAAACACTTGATTTTTCTTGTCGTAACTGTGATATCGCCCGCCTCAACTCATAGGCTCGTGGTGCGCTTCCTTTCCCAAAATGCTCTTCCAGGTCAGTCCATATCTCCACCGCGGTCCTCGCATATCGTACACTTGCCCAGATGTCTTTCTCCATGGCACTTTTCACCCATCCTTTAACCATGGCGTTACAGCGCATCCATAGTGAATACTCCAGCAATGTCGATGAGATTGGGCATGGTATTGACCCGTCCACAAAACCATATTTATTTTTGGCAAATAGGACATTCGTCATGTCAGCAATCCACTCCCCATAGTTACTATCATGGAGAAGATCGCTGACGTAGATATGCCCCGGATTATTCAAGGCGTGGATGTAGTAGGGCGACTGCACGTCGATGGCTCTAAGTGGGGACATCGATACATTTTCCTCGCCTCCTCCTCTCCTGGACTCAATACTCGACGTTGACATCTCCGTACTAGAATAATAGGTTATTTGCTGGTATATTTCTTAATCCCGTTCTGATACCATGTAAAATATGAATAGCTCAAATGTTTAGTTTTTCATTGATCAATGCTTGCTTATATACAGCAATACACGGCAGCTAGGATTTTTCACAAGTCAGAATTACAGACCCATTATACATCTTCCTATTCTGTGACACATAGCTTTCCTTATCTAACTAGGACACATAATTACGTAACAAACGGAAGCTTCCTTATCAGCACATCCGCAAGTTCCGCAAGAACCTACGGGCTTTATTTGGAAGGAAAAAATATCAACGATAGTCCAACACATCAAGGACACGGCTCGAGGATGCGATAAATCAAAATTCTACGATCCTCCATGAGGTGTTTTGTTTTGTTTGGTTTGGGATGTTTGGTTGTTGGTGTAATTATGATTCAGTATTTGGGATGATGATCTGTTGTTGGGTTTTTCTTTGAAAGTTGTGGTAGATATCGTTTATCATTGTATAGCTCTAATAAATGGACATTTGGTGCCTTGAGTATTGTATTTGTGATATAGTTAGTATAATTATTCGTGGTGATTTTTGAGGAGTAATACAACTTTACTTATTAAAAAAATTATTTCAAATTATTCCAATATTATCTCAAATGATAACGTAGCAATATAAGATTGGATACTATGAACTTTTGTTTTTGGTCGAGGATAATATAAACTTTGAGACTGACAAAAGTGATGAATTTCAGAAAGTTACTGCACTCTCTCAGTTTATTTCCGCTGGTATATTACAACGCATTCAGTGCATACAAATACAAGAAATTAAGCCCCGGTGGTCTTTCCCCACTAGGGGACATGTCACCAAACAAAGCAAACTAATTAAACTAATTAATTTTATACACATCCACACCACTTGTCCGCAATCTCACGGGGCCACGACCCCTACTTGTAAATAAGATGGAATTGGAGGAGAAGCTCACTAATTAATTAATTATGAGACTAAATACTCTGAATTTTACTCTTTTTTTTCTTCTGAATTTTCACTTCACTAGCAAGCAATAAAAATATTATAACAGTGCACCAACTTGTATATGACCGGTGGCTTTGTAAGAAAAAAAGAGAAGAATACGTTAATAATAAAACCCCGGACTAGTTATCTAGCAATAAATCCCACAAAAACGGCTCCTCCAAAGCGCAAAGCTGCCACGACGTCGGACAGTAGGACGACCCTTCGCCGGAATTAACCCCGTCCATGAACAAATCAGGCAGGTCAAACAATGTTTCGTCCCTGGTGTCTGGCGAGGCGGAGCTTGTCGAACATTCCCGGGCACTAGAAGAATTTTCATCAGAAGCGGCAGCGTGCTCGGCCGGGACCGAAGCATTCTCGGCCTCGCTGCAAGCCGCGGCGGCCAAGGAGGCCGCGGCCTGGATGTCCTTGGGACAGGTGGTGGCCGGGCGGGGGAGCTGGTGGGCCAGGTCGGGGAAGTTGAGGTAAACGGATGCGGCGCCCTTGATGGCCAGAGCCGCCACGTCATGGGCTCGAGCAGCCATTTCGGCGGTTGGATACGTGCCGAGCCAGATTCTGGATTTCTTCTTAGGCTCCCGAATTTCGGACACCCATTTGCCCCAACTCCTCATCCTCACCCCTCTATAAGTAGGGTGCTTCTGGTTCTTGTCGTTGTCGCTGTTGTCGGTTTTTTGCCTTTTCTTGGGCTCACTGCCTATTGCATTGTCTCCTGATCCCCCTCTTGTCCATTTTCTATGCTTCGAGTTCTCCTCGCTCTTGCATTTTTGGTCGCTACATAGACAAGTCGTTGAGGACGAGGATAGGGACAATGATTGGGAGGAATTCGAGGATGAGGAGGAGGAAGAAGAAGATGGGTCAAGGGAGTTGTCTGTATGTTTCTCCATGATTCAAGCAAGAGTACAACCTACACTAGAGTTTATAGGTTGCTCAACCCGAGGCGCTAAGTGATAATAAATAGGGGGGGAGATGTATCCTGTAGTGATTCTTTATTGTTCCAAAAGTATCTACCCTGTGTCTTAAGAAATTTTGATTCACTTAAGAAGAATCGCTTTTACATACAAGGTGACATTGTAATCATGTGAATGACATGTACTAATGACTAAGTACACAATTTTTTAATAAATAAAAATACAAATTATAATAATGAAAGCCAAACTCAATAGAGATTGGTCCTAAATCTAAAAAATAAATTAAGCTACAGTTACAATATTGTTAAGACCATGGTAAACTTTTCCACGGCGGAGGGGTGTCAATTCAAGCTTTTTATGATTCTTCCATAAGTATGTATTATTAAAGGAAAAGACTAAAGAGGGAAAAAGGAAAAAATAAAGAAGTTTGAGAGGTGTGGGGGCCAGACACTAGGGGGCGGAACAGTTGATCAAAATTGATACCCATGTGGCAATTGATGAGAAGTGCATTTGCTTTTACCATTCCCAATCTCTTACTTGCCTCGGTCGGCCTATTCTCATGTTATTATTACTACTCTTATGTCTTGGTACTCCCATGACATTTTTGGTCTAATTTCCTTCTCCTTGTCAACTAAATTCTTAATTATTCTAATACGACGCGACGAAACTTGTCTCATAATGAGCACTCCAATGATCAGCTGCTACGCCTTCAATTATTATTTAATATTAGAACATCCACATAACTTCATATTTTAACGCTAATATATTTTCATGACTTTTAGCATTTCATTACCAATTCATACAGGTGTTTAGTGGTGTCTCGCTCTTAATTGATGACTAGTATACAATGCAATTATTTTGGTGTAACTAATTTTGGAGTTTTTTTTAAGATGTAGTGAAATTTTACTTATCAAAAAAATTGATGACTAGTATTGTTGTCAATACATACATGCATCTTCTCTTCTTTTGTGTTAGTAATAAATAAATGCAAAAGATTTGTATGATCATGACATATATATTGTTATGAATTCAGCAACTAGAGAACAAAATGCGCGAAGAACACGGACACAAGAGATAACGTGGTTTGGTCTAGTGCCTACGTCCACGGTGAGAAAGGAGAAATTTTATTGATGGATCCGAGTCACAAAGCTATACAAAACCTTAGGATAACATGCCTTTATATAGAGGCAAATCCTTGTACATCAAGTAAGCTATCTAGGTCAAATTAGGAGTACAAAAGCTAGTCTGAATAGAATAGGAAATAAGTCCACAAATCGTTTCCTCTTTAATTTCTCGACATCTCTAACAATCTCCACCTTAGCGAGAAATCATCTTGTGGACGAACCATGAAGCTCCATCCGAACTTCAACAAACTCCATCTTGATGAAATACCGCCACATGAAGAACCATGAGAACTTGAGAAACCAAACTGACTCTACCAGCTCCACCTTGACCATAGATACACCGCCATCAATAATACCATCTCAACTTTCTCATCACCTTTTTCCGTTCAATCACACGGAGTCAGCCCTCAAGCTCGAGCTTTCGAGCTTGCTTGGCCTATTCCCTCCAATCTCCATTGAACTCCAACTAACAAGTCCACTTGCTGAAGTAACCTTGCGACTCATAGACGCGTCCTCTATTTTTCGGTCAGCCCCATGCTCCACAACCTCGAACTGCTTCTCCGCTGGACCTTCTTGTCTCATACCAATGCTACATACCATAGCGTACAAAGGGCAACTTTTTGCTCTACCAAGTAGAACCCTCGACATGCCATGAACTCCACCGTTTGGCCTTGAGTGAGATACCTAATTCGCCCGTGGTGCTACCAACGGCTTTGCATTCTCCATGCAAAACCTACCTAACACCTTTGATGTGCACGTCTCTTTAGACAACCATAGCAAGAACTTGCTAACTTTGTCTCCGCGAATCCCAACTCCACTCAAACCATTCATGTCAAGCTTTTGCTCCATCACACAAGAGCTTTTCTCCCCTCTATCGGAATCCAACGAGGAGACTCCACCTACAACCGTGTTTTCCACTAACCTGTAAGTGTTTCTAGCATTCCTTTCACCCTTTATCACCACCACAGCATCCTTCTTCACCTCCATTAGCCCGCCTACAATATTATAGTTGTACCCACTATAATCCAAGGCTCCTAACGAGATCAAATTTCTCTCTAACTTCGGAACATGCCTAACCCCACACAATTTTCTCTCAACACCATCCCACATCTTGATTTGGATATCACCTATGCCAGTAATTCTGCAAGTAGAACCATCACCCAAAGTCATCATACATAAATCAATGAACTTGTAGGTGTCGAACCACCCTCTCTTGGGCATCATGTGGAAAGAGCAAGCGCTATCCAAAATCTAGGAATCAGAATGCTTTGTACTTGATAAAATAGAAAGAAGATCACCATCCGACCCGTCCGAATGTGAAGCCATATTCACGGAACCTGATCCTTTTTTCTCGCGATCCCGAGTTCTTTTTGGACAATCCTTCTTCACATGCCTTTTTTCTCCGCACTCGAAGCAATTTGTCTTGAACCTCCTTGACCACGACTTGGATCCCTTCCCGTCTTTTGCTTCACTACGATCACCATGGCTACCCCTCACAACCAGCCCTTCCGCTTGTTCATCGCCAATTTTTCTTCTTTGATGAAACCCTAACAGAGCACTTGTGATATCTTCCAAACCAGGGATTCTTTCCACCAAGTTAGAGTTGTAACTAAATTTTTGTAGGAGCCAGGTAAAAAATTCAGTAGCAACAATGCCTTGTCTTCTTCCTCGAACTTCACATCAACCTTTCTCAAGTCGCTCACAAGTTGACTAAAATCATTAATGTGTTGGCTCAAATCCGAGCCCTCCTTCATCTTGAGCCCGTACAATCTTTGCTTAAGATAAAGCTTGTTCGACAAAGACTTAAACATATACCTTGCCTCCAATTTCTTCCATACCTCAGCTGGTGACTCCTCATCCATGACGTGATACATCACATCATCCGCCAAGCACAAGCGAATTGTCGCCACCGCCTTGGCCCCCATCTCCTTCCACTCTTGCTCCTCCATCTGCTCGGGCTTCTTCTTCGAGAGCCCGATGACCATCCCTTGTTGTACGAGGAGATCCTTGACACACCTTTGTCATAACCCAAAATTCGAAGAACTATCAAACTTCACAAGAGCAAACTTCGCACCGTCCGTCATCCTCCAACCCAAGCTCTGATACCAATTGTTATGAATTCAGCAACTAGAGAACAAAATGCACAAAGAACACGGACACAAGAGATAACGTGGTTCGGCCTAGTGCCTACGTCCACGGTGAGAAAGGAGAAATTTTATTGATGGATCCGAGTCACAAAGCTATACAAAACCTTAGGGTAACATGCCTTTATATAGAGGCAAACCCTTGTACATCAAGTAAACTATCTAGGTCAAATTAAGAGTCCAAAAGCTAGTCCGAATAGAATAGGAAACAAGCCCACAAATCGTTTCCTCTTTAATTTCTCGACATCTCTAACATATATATATATAATTTTGTACATCAGATCAGGAAGATTTCAGTATTTCTAATATATTTAAAGAAAAAATTAAAGAGTTTATTTTTTCTCTTGAATTTTATAGGAATTTTCATTGTACTAGATGCTATAACTCGTTGTGCTATCATAAAAGTACTCTAATTACATACAGGTGGATCACCCAGTATTATTATTGAAGTGTTCAATGTGCGGTTCACATAGATATTAATAAATTAGCGGGTTAAAGCTCGTACACTCTTTTTTCTTGTCGCGATTTTATACAAAGTTTTATCGCGACAGTGTTTTAATTATATATGATAAATTACGGTTGCTATTACGGTTGTCAGATGTGGGTGAAAACGCCGCACGTATAGCATCGGATGCTTAAACAAAATCTCCCAATTGGCAGATATTTGATTGATTAATACAAGATTGGCTAGTTGATGGAATCTTTCACTAAAAGGGACAATTAGCAATAATGAAGCGTCAAAGTACTTTCTACGTAGCTTAATTCAATTGGACCAGATTAGCATTTTCACATGCAAAAAAAAAGAGAAGGGAACAAACGAAAGAGAAGACGGACGCAGAGAAAGTTGAACAGCTGTTTGGTTTGGTCTCTGTCAACGAGCGAACAGAGACAAACGAGTTGCCTAATTACACAGGAAAATACCATCAGGGTACCTGAGGAATTTCCTCAAATACATATCACATTTCAATTGGACGCAAATTGAATATACAACTACGGGACATAATTAGGGGATGACATATTATAGTACTGCTGCTTGTTAATATAATAAATGTCACACATGCCTCACATGCTAATGGGGTCCATCAACAGATTTCACTAGCCAATCTTTCTAATTTGCTAGCTATATATACATTTTCCTCTATTTCTTTCTCTTTTAAATACTCATTTTCTCCCTAGCTTTTTCATCTTTATATGCATGAACCTTTAGCTTCAGAAAATTCAACGATGCAACAACCTGTACTGCGTGGTTGATTGGATGTGAAAATGCCCAATTTTGTTTTTTTGTTGTTGTTGCAAATATGAAGAAAATAGCAGCTAGTTTAAGTAATATTAATTTACCTTTGTTGTTTCACTTATTACTTGTACACGTTTTACAAGCAACCCAAGTGCGCAACAACTTGAAGCACACGGCTCTTACCATTCTATAACCTAAAACAAAATCCAGATGGGTAAAACTGACATCACACGCAATGTAAATAACATGCAAGAATGTTTTCAAATCAGATAGTTCCATCGCTAATACAACGTGCACCGAACAAAGCAAATTTGACCAGATCTCAACTCTACGATTTTTTTTTTGAAAAGTTGAATTTATTAGAAAAATTGTATACAGGAACAAGAATTACAAAGGCACTAAGGCCCCCCAAAACCCACAGCGGAAACAACACCTTCCTAGAACTCCTAAAGAGACCTCTCAAGAGCTAAAAGAATCTAGGTAAAGCGAGAGGTCTTGACCTCCGAAAACCTTGGACGTCCAGACCAGAACATTTAGGCCAAACAAATGACAACAAACTCCATTACTCCTTCACTTATCCTACCCCAATTCTATGAGAGAGAAAACATATAAATTATTTGTTATATTGTTTTTAAATCAATACTTTTGTCAAATATCAAATTTATGACAAACAGAATGCAATTTGTTTTATTGAAAAAATTATTTTCAGTATTCCACGTTCTAGCTGCCTAGTTGTTTGCGCCAAGCCTTGAAACAATGATTAATAACTTAAGCGTTTTGCTTTGAATTGATGGTGGTACGCTTTACCGGAATTGGTGTCTGTCTCTTTTATTTAAAAAATTTTGGAAATGGAAGAAAATAAAACAGAATTACAACCTAAATAAACATCACACCCGTAACTCAATCTCTAACTGAAGATTCCTCTGGTTCATCATTGCAATGGCCACTACTACTCTTATATGGCATAAAATTTTCTCTTTCGAGATTGCCGGGGGCGTTCGAGCCATCAGTGAGATACCACTCTGAAAGAGTTCGAATTCTAACCTTGTGTAAGGACCTATGGGCCAAGGGACAGTCTCAGGTTGACAGTTTCTATGGGGCGTAAACCTCCCAAAAAGTAACGGAGGCGTGTAAAAGTTACCTCGGGTCGGATGGAGAGGTCAACAACCAAGAAAAGAAAACTTTCCTTTACTCCAAGTGATTGCAACCACATAGTTTGCAACATCCTCCGCGAAAAGTAAGAAATTTTGAATATTTTGACCAATTCACCAAACGATTAGGTAGATCACGCCACGTACTATCTCCTCTGAAAAAGAAAAAGAAATTATCTCTTCTCATTCTCCATTTGTTCTTCGACGTCTTCCTAAATGTTATGATAAAAATTGATTTAAGGTAATGCACTGCTGGGCTCATTAAAACCTAAAACTCCCTTGCGGTAAAATCTATTTAAAAAACTGGCAAAAGAGAAATTGCACATCGGCGCCAGTCTATCCTTTTAACTTGTAGGAAGGGGACGTATTGGTTCATTTCCGTTGGATACTTAAATTTCCATTTCCAAATATGGTTCCAAATTATAGAGTCTATCCCCTACCTTTTTTTGAAGGTTAGTCTAGCCCCTACCTTGTACCTTTTTCAACCTAGCTCAAAAGTCATGTAACTGAATTGATCCGCTCTACTGAGATTTGATCTACCATCACCTTTGTTTCGAAAAGAAGATTTTAGACCAATTCGGATAGTTTAAGTTGATTAATCAGCCATCGATTGACCAAGCATAAGTACATGTGCAATAATGACACAATACTGGTTTGAATTGAGAATTCAGCTATAGCTAGTTGTAATTATAAACGATCAACAAGTAGCTTCCAGAACATTGACATGTATGACTATATAAATATCAGAAACCTAACATTGGGCCATCCCTACATCTAACCCACCACACCTTGTTGGAATAAACAAATTATATATATATAATATCCCAATAAACAATTTATTTGGACCAACTCTTAGTTAATGTCTATCTAACTTTTCCAACTCTTAGTTAATGTCTATCTAACTTTTTCTTGTCATAACTCAAATGGACAGTTCCGAAGTAAGTAACTTAAAGCATATTGGTGTTGTCGACTTTTTTTGCCCTATTCGTTTGCTCAATTCAACAGAAGATCTCTCCTTAAAAAACCAACGGATGGCCACTGGCCCAGTGTAATAGAACGGCCCAATACCAATGGGATATTAGTCCGAACATGAATGGGCCTCCAGCCCATCAGCTTAGTCACATTGTAATGGATAATAACACATGCCACCGTCGAAGCAATTTTTTTATATAAATTTTTTCACCTACAATTACATTTTGTCTCGGATTTGAACTCTAGACATTCATCAAATCGTCTTATATTTTTTACCATTCCGTTAGACCAAATACTTTTTGATGGTAGAAGCAATTACTATGATATTAACACACCAATGTGTGTGATAATATAACGCATTATTTCTCAAATCCTAAGAATTTAGCAACAACTATTCATTTACAGTTTTCCCATTTTGGGTTCAGCCCTAGAATGTCCAGATATTGTGGATGTGAACATTTAAAAAGAAAAAAGAAAACGAAACATTCACCGAACCAACGCATTGTTTGATTTTCCTGATTTGAAAAGAAAAAAACGGATTGTTTGGTTTCAAAACCTTTGCACTTGTACAGAAAACTCGATGGCAACACTTGAAATAAAACGAAAAGGCGCCAATCAAAAGACACATAAATTCCCACCCTACCTACAGTATATGTACACGCACATTTCTTCTTCGATCCTGATTCCCACATTCTCCTACTGACACAGCAGTTCCAAGCATCCTTCAAGATGACTGCTTCGTTCGACGCAGACTCCGCGAAGGCTCTCTTTCGCCGCGTGGTCGGTGCGGGGAGGGGGGCCAGCATGGCGGTTATGGTGATATCCTTTTGGGTGTGGTTGCAGACCCGCAAGGGGTGCGCGGGGATGATCGCGGGGATCTCCGGCCTCGATCAGGAGAAGATGGAGCTCGCGACAAAGGAAGCCGAGTCGGCTCTGTCAATCTTGAACGACGGCAAGGAGGAGACAGACAACTCGGCCGGTGGCGCAATGGAAGTCACGCAAGGGCTAGTCCCAAAGTTCATTCCCTGGAGCGCCATTTTCCGTGACAAGAAAGTTGTGGGAAGTGAGATAAAGGAGGTGTGTGAACATCTTTCAAAATCTGGCCTCTTTGGAAATAATGTCCCCAAACCATCGTCCTCGTCGTCGAGACTGAACCCTAATGCGAAGGCATGGGATCCTGTAGCAGACAGGCCATCTGAGGCACTAAGGAGCTTGTTCTTGACCTTTTCTAACGGATACCCTCTTAACGAGCGACAGATCTCTAACTTTTTCAATGAGTACGTGTATATCTTGTTTTCTTTAATTTTCTTTCTTTTGCACACAATTTAACCACTTTATTTATAGTCTGAATATTAACATGGAAACTTCTTTCTTCTTTCTTTCTTTTCGAAGCAGGAATTTTGGGAGATGCGTTGAGAGGGTTTATGTGCACTGGCCGGAGATACGAAGTGCGAGCTACAGGATGCCGCCGTTGTTTGGGAAAGTGGTGTTTAAGACTTCATATTACCCTCCGTTTATTTTGGCTGGCCATGATGAAATCAGGTTTATGGTGCATCACAAAGCACTTTGGTGCAAAAAATTCGAGCCCCGAAGGAGATCCCGCTGATCCTTCTACCCCCTGCGTTCTATCGCCGCATGGATGAAGAAAATGAACTATAAAACAGCAATTTTTATTGCTAAACTACTTTGATGAAATCATGTTAATGGTTTCCAACTAAGCAACTTTCTATTTCCGAACAATTTGTAATACCAAATATTCCTTTAAGTATGAATTTGCATAAAGAGTCTGTCTTTATTAATATTAAATCTGTTCATCGTTGTTTGGAGAAATATATATTTTATGTACTACGGAAAGGAAGATGTTCATTTGATGCTACACTCGGTAATTGACACATCTAATGGAGAAAAAGGGATTGGGCGGTTTACCGATTGAAAGAGCAAGCCGAAACTATGCAATCAAGTTCTAATTTCCTCGAATGCTATGGTAAAATTTTATTATTGCACTATGTATATTGCGGGATTGTGTAAAGCATATTCCACATGTAGATAAAGTGTATAATACCTGGATATTTACTGCGGTAGAATATTAATGACATTTGTAGCTTTTAACTCATTTTACACTGTTATAAATATAATATTTTAACTTTTTTATGATTAGTAAAATTTTTACTTATGAGAAAATCTCATAAGAGATAAACATTTAACGAAAATCTCAATTTCAGATTTGGTGACTTCTGAATTTACGTTGCTGTAAATGTTACAGTAAATCTATTCGCCAAAATTTACGTTTCACTCCCATTCCAAAAAAAAAACTTCACTAAAACAATGTCCGACCTTTCAAACTTTTTATACCAAAAAAAAATGGTAACACTCAACTAAGTTGATGGATCGAAGCGAAAGGGTAATTAAATTTTATAAAGCAAATTTACCTAAAAAGAAGATAATTAATTTGGTTATTAAACCAACTAGCAGACAATGTAACTAATTACTCTTTCCCAAACTCACCATTTCAGAGTTCAACATTAATAATCCCCGTGCCGATGTCAAACGTGTTTAGAAAATAGACTGGCATCTCTGAAATGTAAAACTTTAAAATAGTTTTGGTATTTTATATCATACAAGCAAAGAAAGTTGTGCAGTCTCCAAAAGAGATGCTGTGATGATATGAACTGAAAAGCGCTTCAACATTTACACTACCAAACGGGAGTGAGTGAGCGAGCGTCTTCTTTTAAATTTGTACAAATTTTCAGACTAAACTAGATTAATTGCACCCCTTGTCTCTGTCTGGCCTATGACATAATCTCCAATGCCTCTCTTTTTTGTCCGAGAATGTTGAGTACAGTGGCTGCAATGTGAGACGGTGTGAGTCCAGCTTCTATGTACTGGTCTGCAGGTGATCCGTGCTCAATGTACGGATCTGGCAGAACAATGGGTCTCCACTGCAAGGTGGTCACATTTCATGAAAAAAAGAGAGTTACAATAAGCAGACGTACTCGGTCTAGAAGGCACGAAAGAAAGTTTCGCATCGAGTACCTTTAATTTTCCGTCAAGAAGGCCGTCGAGGGCCATGAATTGCGCAACATGGGACCCGAAGCCTCCGATCGAACCTTCCTCCACTGTAATCAGAACTTCGTGTGATTTTGCCAGGCTGCGGATAAGTGCACCGTCCAATGGTTTGCAGAAACGAGCATCTGCAACTGTCAGTTGTAAGCCGTGAGGTTGCAGTACAGCAGCAGCAGCTAAGCAGCTCTGGACTGCAGTTCCGTAGCCCAGGAGTGCTACTCTCTCCCCTTCGACCAATATTCTTCCCCTGCCAACCTGCAGTAGATTTGAAGAATTAATGTCCGAGACTTGCATCTTCAATCTATGATATTTAAGGTTCATAAAGGTTCATGGAAGCTTAACCTCAAGAGGGATGCCTTTGTTTCCAGCAGGCAGCTCAACACCGATACCGTTTCCCCTTGGGTATCAAAAGCAGCTAGGACGGTCGTCGATAGCCGCAGCTGTTGCAACCATATGGAAGAGCTCTGCCTCGTCAGCAGGAGCCATGACCACCATGTTTGGGAGACATGCCATAAAAGTAACATCAAATGCTCCGCAATGTGTGGGACCATCGGCTCCTACAAGTCCAGCTCTGTCCATGGCAAATCTTACGGGCAATTTCTGTAGATCCACATCATGGACTACCTGTTGAAACAAGACTCTAAGAATAAGACCAGGACAGATCAAGGCAGCGAAGAGTAAGGAGCAATTTACATGCCTGGTCATAAGCCCTCTGCAAGAATGACGAGTAGATTGCGCAGAAAGGTTTAAGGCCTTCACAAGCCAGTCCTGCTGCAAAAGTAACGGCATGCTGTTCCGCAATCCCGACATCGAAACATCTTGATGGGAATCGTCTAAGGAATTGATTCAAGCCTGTCCCACCTCCCATTGCAGCATGAATTGCAACGATATCCTTGTCAACTTCTGCTTCTGCAATCAAAGCCTCGGCAAAGTATGTTGTATAGGATTGAGTACTTGCACTGGCCTTAAATTGCTTCCCAGTTGCAGGATCAAACTTGGCCACGCCTGAAAAGTACAAATTGCCTCATCAATTCTCAAAACTGCAACAAAAATGGCCACTAAAAGGAATTTTTTCATTGTGTTGCATTAAAACGTTCAACTTGTACGTGCTACGTACCATGATACTTATCTGCAGCTTTCTCAGCATATGGATATCCTCGCCCTTTCTCAGTGACAACATGAATAAGCACGGGACCGGTTGTCTTCGTACTCCTAACCTCTTTGAGAATAGCAACGAGATCATCAATGTTGTGGCCATCAACAGGACCGATATAATAAAGTCCAAGCTCTTCAAAAAGGGTTGATCCAGAACCACCGATCATCCCACGAGCATATTCATCAACCTTTGACGCTAACTCATGCATTGATCCCCCGATACTTTTTGTAACTCCCTGCAACAATTTTGGGGACAAAAAAATGACTGGTCTGTCTGAGATTGTCTATAAACTCGAACTCTAAGCCCGCGCTCTGAATTATTACCTTTGCAACCTCTCTCAGTTCCCGGAGAGGCCTGTTTGATTGCAACCTGCTCAGAGCACTGCTCAGAGCTCCAACAGGTGGAATTGGCCCGTCTAGGTTAGCAGTTGGTAAAGAAACTTGTTTGTTGTCATTAAGAATAACGACCATGTCGGAGTCGAGATATCCAGCATTGTTCATTGCTTCATAAGCTTGTCCAGCAGTCATGGCACCGTCTCCAATGACAGCTATTACACTGTTCCTCCTTCCTTTTAAATCTCTGCCAACAGCCATCCCTGTTCGAACACAAACCCAAGATACCGAGAGTTCATATCCTAGAAGATGAATCACAACGGAGGCACGACGCAGGTTTGTGCTTTCACCGATTTTGAAGTTGGATCAAGGAAAATCTCCAGAAAGTAACTGCCATATGTAGATGTGCAAAACATGAAACAGCCGATCCATAGAAGGTAGTACAAATAAGTCCGACCTAACCTAATTTTCAACAACGACAAAACTGTCAAGTATGCTTCCCGTGACACCGTTAAAGAATAACGTTGATCTAACGGACATCCGTACAAAATGCCAAACAATTCCTTTACATTAAAAGAACAATATGAATACGGACACAATTCAAAATCAGCAATGTGATTGACTCGGGAAAGGACAGCTCAATACCTAGGCCTGCAGAGATTGTGGTCGAACTGTGACCGGTGCCAAAACAATCGTAATCACTCTCAGAGCGCTTGGTAAATCCAGATAAGCCATTTGTCTGCCTAATAGTGTGCATTTTCCCTCTCCTCCCGGTCAAGATTTTGTGCGGATAAGACTGAAAAAAGAAGACTAGCATTGTCACGACCAAGTTTGAAGCAGTTACCCCATAAATGCAGATAAGGGCTGAAGGCACAAGCCACAACGGTAACCGAAAATCAAATCATGAAATCATCAAGGGCAATGAACCTGATGGCCAACATCCCAAAGAATCCTATCCCGAGGAGCATTAAAAACGTAGTGAAGAGCAACAGTGAGCTCGACAACACCAAGGCTGGAGCCCAAGTGACCTCCAGTCTTGGAGACACTGAAGATAACATCGGAACGCAGCTCATTGGCCAACTGCTTCAGCTCCTGCAATCAAGGATCACCAACAGAATTCATGCACACATTCCAACAGGATCAAGATCACCACATAGAGTAAACAGACAAATAAATGGCCAATTCACCCTGACAGACAGATTCTTCATATGAATTGGATAGTTGATGGTATCTAAGAGTGGGGTTGGTGGCCTCTGGGCGTGATACTCCCCTCCTTCTGACAGTGTTGCACATATTCCAGCAGCTTTTTTCTTGACCTGTACCAATCAAAATACATTACTCTGCAAACCCAAAAAGAAAAAAACAAGTGGAAAACAAAAAAGGCAAATGGCTGATCTTGGTGGGTTCGTGATCAATGGCCAAGCTTGGATCTTTCCCAAGTAAAACGAAGTTGCTCAAGTCCAGAGCAAATGGGAAGTCCTAGAACACTCTCTTAGTCTTGGTTAAAGAATCTGAACACAGAATATACCTGAAAGGAAGCGGTGAGAGGGTGGGAAGGCACATCCGTAGAGCCAAACAAGTGAGAATTGGAGAAAGAGGCCAACTTGTGAAGGCGAGGGTCCAATGCACAAGTGGTGGCCTTGTTGACGACATGCACAGGGAAGGAAAACGCCCACAGAGCCATAGGAAACAGCCAAATGCAAATTAAACAGACAGTCCTCTCCAAGGAGAATCTTTGTGATCACTGGGTGGGTGAGGAAGGAAATGGAAGAACCCAGAAGGCAGGTGGTTTAAGTGTGGAATGGAATGCACCCACTAAACAAGGTGGTAATGAATGACAGTGGAGGAAGGGAGATATAAACTCGGGTCTTTTTAATCTTATTTTTGGTTTAAATATCCGGACTTGTTGGATCGACTAATTCAAATTTGGTTGGATGATATTTTTAAAAGGTGACAAAATTTTTCCATATTCCAACAAGTATTTAACAGTATGTATGCAACGATTCGAACTCGATAGATGTTTAATCTTTTATATATGTTAAGTTACTTATTCTGAGAGAGGGAGAGAGACCCCTTCAAAAAACGAGAGAGGGGGGTTTAGGACAACTGGACAAAGGGTTGGCTCATGTCTATCCACGGAGGACAGTCCTATTCCTATACTCGTGAAGAGAGAGAAAGAGTCACCCCAAGTTCCTGGACGACGTTGGGAGGTCTACTGCGATTGGGCCACGTCACCCCCGAAATCCACACAATAGATGGGTGCACTTCTATCTAAGTTCTGCTTGTTTTTCCAAAACAGTTTTTTTTAATTTTTTTTAGAGGGTATGGTTTAGTGCTACTAGTACTACTACTACTAAGTAGATTATTTTGGCAATTACCATATTAGGAGGAGATATACATGGCTGAGCACTAAATATTCATTTACTTATTTTCCCTTTTTCATTATGACATATACATTTATGTATATAGGAATTATCTATATATGGGGGGATCGTAATGGCTCTTCTAATTTTTGGTGTTGGATTCATCAAGTGTACTTAGATTCCTACAAAAAGGTACGAATTTCATTAATAATAAATGTTCATTTACTGTTCATCTTATGCCCATATTAGGAGGAGATGTACATATTATTGTATGGTTATCCATCAATTCTTCATTTAATTTATTTTCAGTTTTTACTTTGAAATTTATATTTAGAAATTCTCTATACATGAAATCATAATGCTTCTACTACCTTTTTGTGGTATAAAAATTATGCGTACCATTTTTTTTTGTTATTTTTCCCAAAGGAACTAATTAATCTCTAGTTAACCAGCAAAAATACCAAACTGCTGAACTATGTGTATCATCACCCATCCAAAAGGCTAGATGTTTAACCACTCATAATAACATGAACACTTTAACCAGAGAGTTCTTATAACATAAATCGGTGACTAATCAACTAACACAATTGCCAATTAACAACATCTCGCACAAAAAGTAATAAACTTTCATGTAAATTATAGCGAGTGGCTAATCTTTGTAAGGTGTTGCTACTTCTACTGATTATCGAATGTCAACTGTTCGTGTGTATCAAAACTGCAAGTCAAGGCAGTGATCAAAGTGAAGAAATGGCAACTGCTTTGGCTGTCGTTTTGGCGCAAAATGAAGAAGAGAGGAACAACTGTTTGTTGGGCTGCCCGTTGCAAGTTTTATCAAGTGCTTTTGTGCCCAATTAAGCACAACCTTCGGCCTACGTAGAACGAAGAAAAACACGCCTCCAACGTGTCGAGATGCTGACGTACGAGGGAATATTCTCTTATGATTTCCTCATCATGAATGCATGCATGCCACCTCATCATGAATGCATGCCACCTAACCATTCCTTAGTCGTTATGCATAAATCCCAAGGAAGATTTGGTTGACAGTGACAGCGCATTTTATTCCTTTTCTTACCTTCTTGTACAAATTTGAGGGTAAAAAATATCTATGGTCACTAACCTTTAATAATTTTTTGCCCATGGTCACTAAGCTTTTTTTTTCCTTTATGGTCACTAATCTATACTAAGATACACATGTGTGGTTATTCTGGCCATTTTTTTGCCGAAATTCTTCCCAGAAGAAAAAAAATTAATGGGCCCCACTATTTTAGCAGGAAAATACCACGTTTTGGCGCCTAGTAAATTATCTAACATCCCTAAAAAAAGCAAAAAGAAATCTAACAAGACAGAACATGTAAATTCACTTGAAAGCTAACAAGTCTAAAAAATACACTTCCCTGCCGCCTCCACTTCTCTTAATTCATTAGACCCATCACCATTGAGAAAAAAAAATGGGAGACCCACCACATAAACAAAGAAGATTCCATGACCCACCACCTGATTGCGGTAAGTTTATTTAATTTTTTTATTTAACTTATGTGCATATTTTATTTGTTTAATGATATATGCATGAAGATTTTGGGCATTGCCTTTTTTTAAATTTTGGGTACTGCTTGGTTGTAATCTAGCTTAATATATAATATGCGTGATGTTTAATCTAGGTTTTTGATATTATTTTCTTTTGGATTTAATGAGAGTGATGTTTAATGTGCTTTACTTTAATATGATATTGTTCAGGAGGAAATCGTGATTTGTTTACAATAAAGTTTTATATATTTAGGTTGCTTAGAGTTGTCAATGGAGAGCATATGTATTCGGGTGGTTCAGTGTATTACTGGGACTACATTGATCGTGATATGATGTCAACTATAGAGATGGATAAAATGGTCCAAAGTTTCATGGATCCAAGCAGAGAGTGTCAACACTTTTATCGGGCTAGATTTGAAGATGGAGATGATTGTTTGCATAGAGTTGCCAATGATGTTGATTGTAGAAAGATGTTGGAGGAGGTTAGAAATGGTAAAATTGGTTTATATACTCTTTAACGATGTGATTGAGACTATGCAACACGGTCCACATCTCTTGATTAGAATGAACAATTTTGTGAAAGAACACTTGTATGCTGAAGAACATGGCAGTTTTGAAGATGGATGCGAGGATGAAGATGAAGAGGATGACAGCGACTATGTTATAGACAACATGGAGATGGAAAATGACAATGATTATGATGTAGATGATGAGGATATGGTGAATGAACTTGAGAAAAGTTGTGACAAGAGGATTGAAATGAGTAAAAGGAAGCTAAATATCATGTTGGATGATGTCAATCTTCACGAAGATGTTAATTTAGAAGGACATGTAGAGACCGAGCATTTGAATACTGTGGTCGAACAAGGTGGAGAGGAAGGGGAAAAGTATCCAGAATTTGATGAAGAGATTGATATGCGCAGTATAAAAAGTTACATGAATATATTCTTGAGCTTAGGAGAACAAATCCTGGTAGCACTGTGAAGCTTTGGTTAGAGGCAGGAAACATGTTTGAAGGCATATACATTTGTTTTGATGCTTGCAAGAAGGGTTGGTATGAAAGTTGTAGAAGATTTGTTGGCTTGGATGGAGCTTGGATGAAGGGGTCGTATCCTGGTCAAGTCCTCTCTGCTGTAGGGATAGATGGGAACGATGGTATTTTTCCAATAGCTTATGCCATTGTGGAAAAGGAGTGCACTCGGACCTGGCAATGGTTCTTGGAACTTTTAGATGATGATATCAACATGTCAGAGTACCGAGGCTTGACAATCATGTCTAATAGATAAAAAGTAAGTAATAAATTCAGTAATCTATTAAGTTATGAAAACTGTTTATGGCTATTGATAATAACTTTTAAATATTTCAGGGGCTGAAAAATGTCATGAGAGACATGTTTGTGTTTGCTGAGAAGAGGTGTTGTGTCCGACACATGTACGCTAACTTCAGAAGCAAACATAATGCTTTGAGCCTTAAGCAGCTTGTTTGGAGTGCAGCTAAATCAAGCCACCACTCAGATTTTGCAAAAAATATGCAGCACATCCATGAAGAGTCAGAAGAGGCATTTAAATGGTTGCATGAGAGACCATTCAGAGAGTGGTCAAGGGCATATTTTTCTACTACATCATCTTGTGACATGTTGATAAATAATTTATCTGAATGCTGGAATAGGGATATTCTTGAAGCGAGACAAAAGTCAGTCCTACAATGTGTTGAATAGATTCGAGTAATGTTGATGCAAAGGATGCAAAAGAGGAGAGATTGGATGAGGAAGAAGACATGCCCTCTTTGTCCAAGGATCCAAGCTAAGTTAGAAGAAAACAAAAAAGAGGGATTTACTTGCATTGATATATGGTCTAGTGGGCTAAAGTATCAAGTTCAGACAATGAATGAAAGACAGTTTGTGATTGATATGGAAGCTCGCTCTTGTTCATGTAGAAGGTGGGACCTAACTGGAATTCCATGTGGGCATGCAATAAGATGCATAGAGAATCAAAACGGCATGTCTGAAGACTTTGTAACAGCTTATTACAAGGTTGAGATTTACCTCAAGACATATGGGCACACAATCAATCCAATCAATGGATCTGACATGTGAGCTTCGAGTTCTGATCCACCAGTGGTGCCTACTGCTTATGTGGTTAAGAGAGGGAGAAAGCAAAAGATAAGGAGGAAAGAGGCTGAAGAACTTGATTCCCAAAATCAATCACAAAAAAATACAAAGATTTCAAGAAAAGGAATAAAAATGACATGCAAAACTTGCGGACAAGAAGGTCATAATTCTAGGAGGCATGAAAATGAGCAAGGAAGCCATCAAGCAAGTCAAGCTGCAAGCCAAGATGCAAGGCAATCTGTCAACCAAATTTATATTCAACCAAGTTAAAGGATTCCCAAATTACCTATAAGTTTAATTTCTACTTGAATTATATTTTCTAACAAATCTTAAATGTATGTCTTATTATGCTCATATTTTGTAGGTGAAGAGAAAAAACGGTTGAACAATAAACTGAGTAACTTGACTATTGAAGCATGGATTACGTCATGGAGAAATGAGGACAAAGCTTGGTGTCGTTGATGGTTGCATTTAGCTTAAAGTGCTCTGTTACTTTTATGTTCTTAACTTTTGTGTTGCTTTCCTTTTTTATTATGCTGGATGAAGATGGATAATGTTGCCGGATGAACTTTTGCTTAGTAGTTCAATTTTTTTTTGCTGTAATGACATGAACTTGATGTTATTGGATATTAATGCGTGAATTTTCTGTTCTTGGATATGAACTTGGTATAATTTATTAGAGGATATGAACTTGGTATAATTTATTAGGTGCCAAAACGGTGGCCTATTAATTTTTTTTCCTTCCGGGAAGAATTCCGGTGAAAAAGTTGCCGGAATGACCACACATGTGTAACTTAGTATAGATTAGTGACCATAAAGGGGAAAAAAAAGCTTAGTGACTATGGGCAAAAAATTATTAAAGGTTAGTGACCATGGATATTTTTTACCCCAAATTTGATAGATATGGATCTTTCTATTTGTGTATATAAATACCTTTTGTAAACCGTTCTTGGTAAGTTGTCAATATACAATCAAATTACCAATATAGCAAGCTCTGTTTTCTTCCTCTCGACAATCTCACTTTTTTCTTATGGTATCAAAGCTATAAGTCTGTACCATTCCGCGTCTTGAAACTTCGTGTCAATTGCAGAGACTCGAGCAATGCGTGTTCCTACAAAGAAATTTTGCAAACCCATTCTACGTGCACCTGGGTGAGTCTCCCGTAGAAGTGCTTATTTCTCCTCTTCTCAATGAGAAGAATTATTACTCTTGGATTCCATTTATGAGCCAGTCTCTAGAGTCCAAGAACAAACTGGGGTTCGTCGACAGAACTATTTCAGTTCCTGGGAAAGAGGATGCTTTGTTTCCTTCAAAGGAAAGGCAACACCTTGGTGATAAGGTGGCTCATTCGCTCCATGGAACCGGAGCTTGGAGAACGCTTGCTATGTTTTAATTTAGCAGCAGACATGTGGGTTCATCTAGCTCCTTCTAGCTTAGAGAAAAATACCCTAGGAGTGAATATATAATAATCTTTCTATTTGTATATATAAACACATTTTTAGATCATTCTTATTAAGTTGTCAATATCCAATCAAATTACCAATACATCTAGCTCCATCTTCTTCTTCTCGACCTCCTCACTTCTCTCTTAATGGGATTAAGAGAAACTTCCCTATAATCACAGTGAGTGGCTAATCTTTGTAATATGTTGATTCGAGATAAATAAATATTGGGTTGAACTACTCCTTCCAGGAGTCAGCGGAGCGACGACAACATTCCTATTGCACTTCTCTTACCCATACAGAATAAAACATCAGATACCGACCAGATAGCATTTGAAGTTGACGTTCAGGATTTACAGCCGCAAGTAAAGACCATATCGACCCGTGAAAATTGCAGAGCAAGTATTGAATATAGTACCAGTTAAGCGACAATAGGCGTTTTACTTTAGTTCAACCTGGGGCACATCATAGTGAAAGGCAGCGAACAATTAGTAATCAACATGAGAGGCTAAGTAACAACTTATTCCAAGTCAAGGACATAGTTCAAGGACATTATGCTTACAGCAATTCTGAAGTCCAAATGTTCAAGAGGCTAAGTAAACTTGCTCATAATAATAGTAGTAGTACATTGTTCCACTTGAAGTGGAAAGAAAACCGATACTTCCCTGAAAACATGCCCAGTTATTTCATTTTCTGCTCAGTGAACAAAACATGACGATTTACCCGGGGGTCATACTTTCGAAACTCAAGCTTTTCCACGACCTTTTTGGCACTCTTCCTTTTGACGTAGAAAAACCCTGTCCCAGCCGCTGAGACGAGCCTAATGAACATGAATGTCTTCTTTTTCTTGTCTCCCATTCTCTAACTACAACACAAGCACAACACTTGTATATTCATTAGATTGTAAGAGTGAATTATTATCAGCATATTGAAAAGGCAAGGAGACCTACTGATCACGCATCCACATCGAGGTTAACCTGATATGCCAGAAGCCACTCAACTTACTCGAGAACGTTTATGATAATGGCTTAAAGGAGCAAAATGAAACATCGGATCCAACATGCCCCTATCTATACTTAAAAATCCCATACTTCATTGAACACACATCCAGACACTACTCCTATAGGGAAGAAGGCTTTTTGGTTTCCCAATCAGCGAATTAAACTGACAAACCGAAGCAATGAGAACATAGTGAGGCATAAAATCAATCCCTTGAAGTTTTCTCACTTGGTCATTTTGTCGAACACTATCCCGGCATATGGAAAAACGAGACTCACCGACTAGAGAACGCAACTAAAGGTAAAAAAAGAAAGGAGCGAGTTTTGCTAATTCAAGTGGAGAAGCAAACCTCCTTTCCCGACGACGATTTCTGTCACGACCTCGGAACCGGTGAAGAGATTGATTGATTGCTCAGAAGAGAGGCGTATTAACTGAACCGCGCTGGGAAGTGGAGAAGAAAACCCTCGGATCATTTTTATTGCCGTTTTCACCTCAAAATTTCCTAAGAGCCCTCTAGACTGTCCTTTATTCCCGATTTGACCTAAAATTTTAAGATATTTTCTAATTTGTATTTATAAAAGTTTAACAAATGTCTGGTTTGGCGAGAGAAGCAGATAACAAAATATAGAGGATAACGGATAGTAGATTGAAGAATGTGTTTCGTAAAATCAACTAGCAAATTTAATTTAATAGATTATATATTTTTTGTTAAATTAATTAGAGCAAATTGTCCTCAGGTATCTGAAATTTGCTTAAATCACTATTTTAGTCTCTGTAGTTTCAAAATCGAAATTTTGATCCCCTAATTTACTTTTATTGTACTCTCAGATCCCCCGCTGATGTCGTTGATCAACTTATTATTTTTATGACGATTATACCCTTCAAAAAATAAAAAAATCTCAAACTTATCTTCTTCCACCTCAACCTCAAACCTAAAAAATGGTGGCTTTAAATTATGGGTTTGATAATCGCCGGAGATGTTTAATTACCGAAGAAGACGACCGGTTTGTTAGAAGCTCGTCGAAGCAGGTGGAGAGAGGGCATAACTTTTTGTTTATTTTAAAGTAAGGGTATAATAGTCATTTTAATAATTAAAATATAATAAATCGAATGATGACATTAGCGAGGGACCTGATAGTACAATAAAAATAAACTAGGGGGATCGAAGTTTCGATTTAGAAACTACAGTGGCTAAAATAATAATTTAAGCAAATCCCAGGGACCTGAGGACAATTTGATCAATTAATTATTAATTTTAAAATAATGTTTCCCCATTTTTCTAAAATATGACGGGCCATATTCTAATTTCCAAATAGTAGAAGGGAAACGGGTGTGTCATCTCGAGTCAGTATAACGAAATGCCATATTTAGCCTTGGGGATCTACCGAAATCCCGAATTTACCCTCCCCGTTCTCTGTTTACACGCCAGACCAAATCTCGTTCATCTCTCGTTTCCGCTTTAACAGCTCTCCGAATTTACTCGTTGAAACAAAGAGGTGAGAAATCAAAATCCCTTTCCCCCAAAGAGTTTTACTGTTTACAGGATTGGGGTTTTTTTATTATTTAATTGCGTGTTGGATTTTTGGGTTTTAGGTTTAATTATGGCGGCGGTGGGCGCGAGCGGGGAGCCGATCCCGACGTCGGCGGTGCTGACGGCGGCGTCCAAGCACATAGGGATGAGGTGCTACGACGAGAACGTGGCGTTCCTCAAGTGCAAGAAGAAGGACCCTAACCCCGAGAAATGCCTCGACAAGGGCCGTGACGTCACCCGCTGTGTCCTTGGCCTGTAAGCCTCCCTCTCTCCTCCTTATCGTCTATAAAGACGCTTGCTTTTTCCCGCCTTTTTTGTGAATTCGGAGTCGGGACTCGGGGACTGGCTGTGCTTTTGCTTCCCAATCTGAGTGGGGGCGTAATGGTGGTGAGGGTTTACATCTTCGTCTGGTGGAATTAGGAATTGGCAAATGTGCTTTTAAGCTCAGCTTTATGTTTGTTGGATGAAGAGGGTTTTTGTGGGTAGAGTTGCAGTTGCTTGATGTTGTTGTCTGGATTGCCTGTTCGGGTTTCCATGAATTGTGTGTAGTCAGTCCCATTGCTGAATGAAGGATTTGATGTTGCTGGGTGCCAATAGAATGTACCGGGTAATACTTAGCTTTTTGTTGTGCCCAGAGATTGATGCCCTTACTTGTCAGAATATATGGTTAGCTCTTTAGGTTCTGTTTCCTAGTTCAAACTAAGTGGGACTTTCCTGTTGGGAGCATAATCCATTCCGTAGGTGTTGCCATCACCTCAAAAGTTTGCGTTCTATAATATATCGAAAGAGTTATTTTAACCTGAGTCTTGTTGCTGGGTGCTATTTCAAATGTTAGTTTGGAGCATGTTATGAACTACTTGGGTGTCATTGTTCACGCTTTCTCAGCCGTCTCTTATTAGAAGAAAGCACGGAGTCCAGATGAAGTTCCCTTTTTTGCAATTGGGCTATGTCTTTTTGTCTGAGTAACTCCTTCTGACTAGTTTTCTTTCTGAAGTGTCTGCTATTGTCTGGAGTTACTAAAGGGGTGCACCACCACTGCACTACCTATTCATCACTTCTGACTAGTTGTGAACTTACCATCCGCATTGCCATTATGCCAGTGAGGCGATTCAAATAAGGCGTAATGTTAAGCTTGATTTGATAACCACTGATCCACCATGTGGCTTGTGTGAGGTCTGACTTGTACTGACAATTGGGGTTCCTGGAATTTCAGGCTCAAAGATCTTCACCAGAAGTGCACCAAAGAGATGGACGACTATGTAGGTTGCATGTATTACTACACTAATGAATTTGATTTGTGTCGCAAAGAGCAGCAAGCTTTTGAGAAAGCATGCCCTCTAGAATGATTGGTGCACCAAGTAGTACCCAGTGACACTTGTAATAATCAAGGGCTGGTCTGCCTTGGAGAGCGCTGTTGTTTCATCGTTCTTTTGTTCCCTGGGATGACATTTATTTTCATCCTCTTTATATCCTTCAGATGTTTTTGAACAGAAATTTGACGACGACGACGACGACAATGCCCTCTTGAATCCATCCATTCTTTTTTCCTACGTCCAAAGAACAGTCGTTTAACGTTTGTTGTTTATTAAAGCTTCCAAGTGTTTATGTTTTTGGTTTAATAGCAAATGTTGGATTAAAACCAATTAACATCATATGGTTAACAATTAAGTGAAAAGGTATGGAAAGAAAGAAGAAATTTGATGTGTCATTTCAATATTAAATTGGTAGCATTTCATTAAAGATTGATGATTGTTGGATATGGCCATTAAAATTTACTTCATTTATATCCTTTGAGACATGTTGAACATTTTTATTGAATTCTTATAAATAGAAGTCTCACATTGTCATTTTAATAATTTCATCTATACCTAATAATTCAATTTCTTCTTATTTTCTACACTTCCATCATAAGACATTGATATTCTAGTTCTAGAGGTAGATTTCAACATTCAATAACATGGTGATCAGTGGTGACTCAATAATTAAATTTGAAAGACCAAGTTGTCTCGAATATCCATCATGTCTAGTCAGATTTATCGATAATCCAAGTCAAGTTCCATCCCTACAATATACAACTCCAATTCTAGCATCTCTTCTGAATGATGCATCTGCAATTTGGCGAGAACGACTACAGCATCCATATATTTGTACACCGTGCACCGACATCTGTTCCTTTGCACTTTGTAATCCTCCTTTCCTGCGACATTTAATACCGGCAAGCAGCACTGTTTAACACTGTTAAGGCTTGTTGGTTTGGCAATTCGAATTTGGAAGACGATGTCACCAGCAATACTGAGCATTGCAGATTGGCAAGGAAACTCTTTGGACCCCTTCCTATTTAACTGCCAGGATTAGCGAGGTTACTAATTTTGAGATGAAATTGCTAAAGCAACTGTATGACTGAATCGACAGTTAAATACGAGCGCTTTTGCGGGGATACGGAGCATGATCTCTCTACTTAGTCCCTTTGTCTCTTGTACCGAATGCAAAAGCATGCAGAGATAGAGCGTACAGAACAAAGTCTGAAAGAGGCAGTCATACAACATGGTCAAACAAAGTAGCAAGCAACCACATCCATATGGTCTTTTCCATCCGAGTTAAGCCCACACCACGCAGAGCTTCCAAGAAGCATCGTCTCTTAGCACAATTCGGATGGTCATCATCGTGGCCTGGAAGGTGAAAATGACATAATGTAAGTTGTACATTTCCAGTCTTTTCTGGAGTAATATCACATCAAAGACAGCAAAGACAACAAGGGTAAGCACTGATACAGGTAGGCTAAGCTGGGAGCCGCTTCTCAGCAACAGATAATTCAGTTGCTTGCAACTGAATAACCCAGATGATCTTTAGAAAAAAAATTGAATAATCCAGCAGCCGGACATTGGATGTTACATGCAAAGCATAAGAATCCTACAATGCCTATGCATCACACGGCACTATGCGCAGAAAAGCACTAAAAGCTAATATAGGCAGTACAAACTACAAGCTGCATCAGACAGCACCAATATCAAATGAAAAGGATACATACATACGTTACTCACCCATGAGATCGCGAGCGGGATCTTGATGGACTGCAACTATTACTCCTAGGACTCCTTGACTTGTACTCCCTTTCATCATGTGGACTTCCATTCACCATAGGACTCGGGGAACTCTGTCTTGGTGAGTAGCCCCTCCTATCAGGTGGAGAAGAGGATCGTGGAACAGATTTAGATCTTATGGGAGAAGAGTAATCATCCTTCACTTTGTGAGCCCTGCCTCAGAAGAAATTGAAGAGCATTAGAAGAATTCTACCAAGAAAGCGTGGATAACATAAGTCCCAAAGGGCAATATGACTCGGCTAAGAAAAATCTTTTTTGCTGGGAAAACATAGACGATCAATTAATAGCAATCCAATGAAAAGAAAAGGGTAAATACAGGATATAAATGATATGTAAAAAGATAGCGGCTAACCAACTCCAAGACAAACCAAAGCATTTGCCACATATTCAGTAACAATTTGATTGCAAAAGTATAACTTTTACCTGCACCTTTTCAGAGTTCTTGCACAAATTATGATACTTGGATCCAAACACTTTCACAGTTGGGCTCTAATAGGATGCATGTACTGGTTGATCTGCATTGTGAAACTTCAAACCTCTCTTTGCCCCAACTCTATATGACCCTCATATTATCTTTTCTTGGACAATCCTCATACTTCTACCAGTAATACCTTTGAATAGCATTCTTCATTGAAGAAGGTTTCTTTCTTTGGCCAACTATAAGCTTTATATTCTTTCTTAACTGGACGGTATATGCAAAACAAGATAATAAGCTTAACAACTTCCTTCATTCGGAAATTAACTTAAATTACCAGAGGTAGTGAAACATTTAACGCAATAACGAGGTCTAAACACAACTTCAAACAAGCTAAGCCAGGAATTCAAAGTCAGAATCGCCTCAAAACAGGTCCCAAGGACAGGAAACTCAAGATAGTAGCCAAAAAAGTGAAGTTTTTGTATAACAGATGAGACATTCATATCTCACAGAACATAAGCATCTGGCGAACCACTTTATAAAAGTGATTTTGGTCGTAATTTTTTCAACTCAGATTCCATAAGCTTTAAAGTTTTCTTTTCTACTAATAATCGCCACATAAAGCAACACATGACTATATCTTAAGTTCATTTATCAAGATAGTCAACAAATCATCCTCGTGAATCAAGGAGAATATCATGTTGTCCATGATAAAACATGATCAAAAGACAGCTTCAGCGGTAATCACATTCTCACCTAAAGCATAAAAGAGTTAGCAGAATAAGGTTGCCAAAGAACAGGGCAAAATTAGAAGGGAAAAAAAAAGACAATGGACACTAAAGCCATCTCAGCACATAACAAGAAAACAGGAGTGAACACATATTTGAATGCCCATAAATCAGAATTCTTGAGAAAAAAGATCAAACCTCGAGCTGTGCCTAGCAGGAGAAGGTGAGGGTGTGTATGCTGTCATAAAAAATCAAAGTTTAGAAGAAGAATGAAGTCAGCATCTGATAAGCTTTGCTCACTTGAAGGTTCAATAATAGAACTAATTTTTAGACAACTTAAAAGAGTTTGAAAACTGACAGCGACGACGGCGTCTTGGCGACCTAGGTGGTGATCTGCCTCTATTGCTGCCTCCATGATGCCCGCTTGACAGAAGAGCAGAACAAAGTCAGCCAACTTGACAAGCAGAAATATTTAATTGAAAAAGGTTATGAAAAGAAGGGTACCTTGTGCGGGAAGTCTTCCGCATCTCTAGAGGAGATTTTCTGTTCTCCTCAGCAAAAACAATTCTTATCTCTCGTCCACCAATGACTTTGTGGTTCATACGTTGCTTTGCTTCAGCAGCATCTTCAGCGTATCGATACTTCACAAAACCAAATCCTCTTGGTTCCCTGAACGTTAAAGGTCAAGGCGACAGAATCATGAACACCATAATCCATAAGAGAGGGGGCACATAACATGACACGTGTGAAGAGATGAGCAACATGGTTAGGAGATCACAACGATAACCTAATTAAGCCCAAAGCTGCTAACACTCAATTGATATTATGAATCACTACATATGGTTATTCCTTAATTTTCAGAAAAATTTAGCACAACCCTAAGTATCATGTATGCTTTATAGCATGCACAGCATAAATGTGCAATTGTATCCCACAAAATCGAAACAGTTTTAGAAGTTGAATCTAATAAATATCGCTGGATAAAAGAGCTACATACAACAAACCACAACTCCCACTCAACAAAGATAGCTAACACTTGCGGACTTTAATCAACAAGGCAACGATCAACACGCAGACTTATCAACGATCACTAGAAAGCTCGGAACAATCACAACAGTTTAACAACAACAAAAACGAGATAAAGATTACCCAGTGTGGTAGTTCTTTGGAAGATAAATGTCCTTGACCTGGCCAAACTTCTCGAACGGAGCCCTAAGATCTTCCGGCCTACAAGACAATCAAAATCAGCGTCAGTTCAACAATAACTATCCAATCCAAATCCTTCATTCCCTGTTCCTTTAACGACTAAACCCTATAAGGAAGGCGGAGGGAAAGCTATGACCTGGCGTCGAGTGGGAGGTTACGGATAAGCAATCCGGAGGGAGCAGGAGACCGGCGGCTCCGATAAGAGCGGGAGTCGCGGTATCGGTCATCCTCCACGTCATCATAGTATCGCTTCCCACCACGTGGCGGGGTTTCGCTGCGGCGACGAGGGCTGTAGCTGCGGCTCCTGTATCGCGGCATTTGGCTGAAACTCGAGAGGCGGAGGGATTCCGGGGAGAGAGAATGGGGATTTTTCACGAGGATTGGACCAGACCCTAACCCTAGCGCGGGGATGAAGTTCGTTTTGGAGGGAGAACAGAACACGAAAGAAAAGCCGAGGTGCTAGATAGATATTAAGAGCGTGCAGAAAATTACTATTATTGTTAATATATATATATACTAAACTTATGCCCCGTATGTCGGTTAATCGTGGGCCGGTCTTTTGGCCCAGCTTGCAAAGTGATCGCTTGGGCCGTGTGGATTTTGTGACCATCGATTATTGATTAATCCAATAAACATCTGTTAATCTTGCCGGAAAATGTTCACGGGGAAATATATTTTTTAATATAAAAAATATCAATTTATTTTTCCAAATAATATATTTCATGACTAAAAGACTATTATTTAGATTAAGAAGTAATTTTCTATGGCATAAAATTTAATTGGTGAAACATATATTCGTCGTTTTAACATGTAGGACAGCAATATTTATTTATGTCATTTACATTATTATTAGATAAAAATATGATTCTAGATACATGATATATTAATTGTTCACTTTTTAAAATCATCCTGTGTTTCTAGTTGTTTGACACCTAGCTAGCTTATACGGGAAAGAATATATTACTAGGAGACTAATTAGTCTGAAGTGGTAGCGAGCAATGATGGTTGGTCCAAAATTAAATTGCGGATTTACCTTTTCAGGCATTGGAGGGTCATATAATCCATCATTAGATCGATTACTGTCTATGTGTTTTTCTGTGTGACATCACATCCAACACAAACGAGTACCAAAAATTGGATGCTACAAATCAAATTATGTTACCATGTAATTGTTTTATACAGCAATGTAAGTCTTACAATTTATTTGCGTAGCATTAGAATCCGCCAAGCAACGGTAAACCTAACTCACGAACTTGGTATTCCAGGTATCGTATATAGCGACTACTTCTATTGTTCGGTATATGATAATACAATTTGAAAATAAATAAGGTTATTTCTTTTTGCAATTAAACTTCTTAATTTGTCATAAATCTAGACAAAGTACATTAGATTTTTATAACTTAACCCCGTGCTTTTAGGTCTCGCGTCGGGTTGCTACCTTGTGCAACCCGTATGTATGTCTGTTCATGGTAAGTATTTTTACCCTTTCATGAAGTAATATATTTATATTTTTACCAAAAAAAAAAACTTAACTCCTTGCTAGTCAACAAAACTAAGAATGAGTATATATTTGCAGCACACAAATAAAAATTTGAAACAAAATGATAAAAAAAATATGAGAACCGAAAAATCGAATATAATATCTTGCAAAAAATGGGACAAATTGGAAAGGATCACCGAATTTCCTAATCTCAAGTCTCGTCTTGAAGCGTTGGCGGGTCAATGAATATATCATTGAGGCGGGCGGGTCAATGAATATAATTTATTATTAATTTTTCTTCCATTTTCTGGGAACAGAATAGGATACAACTAATCCCAACTAATCAACAACCGATGAAGGGATTAGGACTTGGGAGGACAACATAGCACCAACCTTGGCTACCCACTCCCAACCGCCTTCCCTTCCCTTGCACGCCACCCACCCCTAATATTACCATGGAACCCTCCCAGCCCGATCCCAACCCCAACGAACCCCCCATGGAAACCCCTCCTCCTCTCCTGGACGACCTGTCGTCCGTTGACCACGCCCTCTGGGACTGGGGCGACCTCCTCGACTTCACCCTCGACGACCATGACCAAGACCAAGACCAAGCCCAAGATCAAGCCCCCCTCCCTCCTCCTCCTCCCCCTCCGGTGGTCGATCGGGTGAGGAAGCGCGACCCGAGGCTGACCTGCTCCAACTTCCTCGCGGGGAGGGTGCCCTGCGCCTGCCCAGAGCTCGACGCGATGCTTGCGGCTGAGGAGGAGGAGGAGGCGCGGGGCGAGGTTCCCGGGAAGAAGCGGGTCCGGGTCGCCCGAGGAGGGGCCCGCTGCCAGGTACCCGGGTGCGAGGTGGATATCAGCGAGCTGAAAGGGTACCACAAGAGGCATAGGGTTTGCCTGAGGTGCGCCAACGCGGTATCCGTCGTTTTGGATGGGGAGACCAAGAGATACTGTCAACAGTGTGGCAAGTGAGCTCATCTAACTCGGACTCGATTGTGCCCTAGCCTAGGCTTGTTGTGGATGAGCTGTGAATCTGTTTCTGAGAATGGTGGGGTTGATTTGGATGGGCAGGTTTCACGTGTTGCCGGATTTTGACGAGGGCAGGAGGAGTTGTAGAAGGAAGCTAGAGCGCCATAACAACAGGCGCCGGAGGAAGCCCCAAGATTCAAAGTCTGCTGTCGACACAGAAGCCCTAGGGGAGTTCCAGACCGAGGATACAGGTATATTTATTACTATCCGATTGATTGGATTAGAGGATTCTTGGAGAAATGCGATTGTCTTTTAGGTCTTGCGTTGATCTGGAGTTGGTGTTTTCTGTAGAGAGTTTGCAGTTGAGCGGTCAAGTGGTGTCTGAGAAGGAAGTATTCGTTGAGTCCGAAGATGGACTTTTTTCCGCCCTTCACTCTGATCCTAATTCTCAGAATATTAATAGTGACAGTGGTTTGTCTGGTGCTGCTTCTGGAGATACCCAAATTGAAGGTGGGAAAGAAGATTCCAAGTTTTCGCTTTCACCCTCCCACTACGTCGACAAAACCACTTATTCATCCACGGTATGCTTCTGGTCTTAATGTTATTGAGACTCTTATGTGCTACATTCATCTTTTTGTTCAACATTTGAACAGTCCCATGGTGTGGCAGGATCTTGTTCGTGTTTGACTAAGTAAAGATTATGTTGTAGTGCCCAACAGGTCGAATATCATTCAAGCTTTACGATTGGAACCCAGCCGAATTTCCTAGAAGGCTACGACTCCAAGTATTTTAAGACTTACTATTACAGTTTAGTATATAATGAATTTCTTTTTCTTTACAGCCTTGGTTATTAGGATTTGGTTGACATATTGCTAGCTGTTTTGCAGATATTCCAGTGGCTGGCCAGTATGCCCGTTGAACTGGAAGGTTATATCCGCCCTGGTTGTACAATCTTGACTGTGTTTGTTGCGATGCCTATATCAATGTGGGTGAAGGTACCAGAATGACCTTTTCTTTTGTTTATCATCGGCTGGGTTTCGTAAATTCTAAGCAGCCCAATGGTTCTTGCTCATTTATGTTTCACTTTTCGAGTTTCATTTGTTGCATAGTTCTGCTGCTTGCCTAATCCTAGTGGTTGAAGATATCATTCTGTTTAGTTGTTGTGGTTCAGTAGATTTGCTTTCACTTGTGGCTTGTGCTCATCATAAGTGTTCTTTTCTACTACAATCAAACTTCATCTAACTTAGCAGATGTTACATTTTGTAAAATTCTGTGGAGTTGGAACTCATACTGTGATTGCATCGTACAGCTGTTAGAGGAGCCAATGTCATACATTCATGATCTTGTTATTGCCCCTGGAAAGATGCTATCAGGGCGAGGTCCAATTCTCATCTATCTGAATAATATGATCTTCCAAGTTATGAAAGGTAATGAATGCATCATACTGTTTCAAGAATCAAGGCTTCCCTAGTTCACTGGTGGCCATATCTCCTATGGTTTTTTTATTTAAGAAAAAAGTTAATCCTGGAAGGGCACCACATCTATCTCTTCATAACCACCTTTTCTCTAATGTGTCAATTGTTAACATCAAGTTTGCAAGAACAACAGTATTCATTGTGAAACATTGGTACTTAGCACCTGGGTATTTCTGCTATAGCTATACTGATGCATACTTATCTAAGATGACCAAAAAGTTTCATCACCTTGCCTCAGAATGGAGTCTTCAGTTGTCCATAATGTTGCAACTGAAAGTCGAATGACCAACTTCTCTTTGAAATTGCTTATTCACTTTGTAATAGTTCTGTTAAGTACACTAGGACTTGTTCAATCTTTTGATTTTCAATCTTTTTGGTCATTTTAGATGGAAATTCTCTTATAAAGGTGGATGTAAAAGAGCTGGCCCCTAGGCTTCACTATGTCTACCCTACATGTTTTGAGGCTGGACAGCCAGTTGAATTTGTTGCCTGTGGAAGTAATCTACCGCAACGCAAATTTCGGTATGAAACTGTTTGGACCACAGCTGCTTCTTTTGAATCCCACTGCATTATTTCCGAGCATTACAGCCTTTTCAGAACTTTATTCTTGCCTTTGTTCTTATGATTTCAGGTTTCTCATATCATTTGAGGGTCAGTATCTAAAATATGATTCATGTGTCGCATTACCATGTGATGACGCTGAAGGCTTTTCTACTGCTGAACATCAACTGTACCAGATTTCTATCCCTCATTTTGAACCTGATCATTTTGGTCCTGCATTTATTGAGGCAGGTCTTTGAAATTAGATGGTCATTTCTGTTTGCACATGAGTAATTGTTAATGCTGTTGTTCCAAACAACATAATCTGACAGGTGATTTGTTTCTGCTAATCTCTTCTGCAGGTTGAAAATGAAAGTGGTTTGTCAAACTTTTTCCCCGTTCTCATTGGTGACAAGGAAGTATGTAGTGAAATGAGAACAATTCAGAAGACATTTGATGTGTTGGATCTGCCAAATAGCTCACAGTGTGAAGTGTTTGCTTCAAGTCAAATGGCATATTCAGAATTTATGATAGATGTAGCTTGGCTCTTGAAAAAACCTTCACTAGAGAACCTCAAACAAATGATCAGCTCTTCACAGATTCAAAGAACCACTTCTTTGTTTACTTTATTGCGACATTATGGATCAACTGCCATCCTGCGCAAAGTCATACACAATATGGAGATCATGATGAATGAAATGGATCTGCATTCAGCAATTGACGAGACCAACAATTCTGAGTTGTGGACATTACGGAACTATGTGAAAAATGCCAGCAAGGCTCTTTATCAAAATTTCAAGGAAAATGAAGTACTGGTGCTACACACTAAATGTAACTTACAGGAAAGGGACAGCAGTCATGGAAGTTGCACCAAAGGGGGCTTTGCATCAGTTGCTCCATTCAAAAATCAGGTGCAAATATTTGATTTTTGTTTCAATCTTTTCCTGGTGTGTGAATGCAAGGGTTGCATGTACATGTCCATGTACTTCTATATATGTGCCAAGTAATGTTGCATGAATTGAGTTGTGAAGCAATTTAATGAACCAGAAGGATTTGTGTGGATGAACCATGGGGGACTCTAAGAAAGTCCACTTTGTCATTCATCTGCCACGAGCGTTTGGAGTTGTATGTGATCCATGGTACTTGTATTTTCCTGCTAATTAAAATGTTAGAAGAGTGGCAGTTTTGAGCCTCTCAACTTTAAAGGACAAAGACTACTGTTTGTTGTCCACAAAGGTTGACTCTTGATTGTTTTCTCAAATTATTGTTGTACACGTATTTTCAGTGCCCGGCACGCTTCTGATATATGTTACAGTGAGATCCAAGCTCTCATATGCCTAGACAAAAAGCATGTTTAAAGAAAATTCTTTGCATCTACTTCTCAGTGCCACTGCTGCTATGTTCTTTTGTAGTTGTCTGTGCTATTATTGGAAATTTCCTTCAGCCAGCGAGTTTCTTTATTTCTTGCAGTCTCCAAAGGAGATATCCATTGGAGGATTAGAAGCTGGCGACAAGGTTCCACTTTTGAGTACGGATGTGGTTATGAATATGAGCCTTGTCAAAGAAAGGGGAAGCAAGTCATGTAGTCAAAGTCTTTCAATTAGAAACTGGAGTTCGCGCCCGACAATTGTTGTAATTGCTGTTCTTGCCATTTGTTTTGGAGTATGTGCTGCAGTTCTTCACCCTAACAAGGTTAGCCAGTTCGCTGTAACTATTCGCAGGTGTCTGACCGAAACTTGAAGTTCAGCCTTCCGATGAAATGCAAGTCCACATTTTTGTACATTCAATGGCCAAAGGTAATCAGATCCTTCGAGTTGGGGCTCAATTTCTAACCCTGGGATGCCAAGCAAATGCCTCACTCGCATAGGTCTCTGTACACAAATAATATGAAAATTCACGGTAGGCTGTGTAATCTTTTGTTGTAATTTAACTGCTGAACAACAACCTCAGGCGAATGTAATAACATTTTCTAGTGTTGTGACCTGTAACTATTGAGGTTTCTTGGGTTGTTAAGTTCTTAGACAGAATTATTTAGCAAAAGAGAAGTTGGAGACATAATTGATGTTTTGAAAATAGTACCGAAGTTCCTCCCTTTCATTCTGGATGCACCAATTATTACATGCAGGAATTTTTTTTGGTAGGTTTAAATGCAAGACTTGTTGAATAATTACTGTGGGACATGAAAAGAGAGAATTGTTATTTCTTTTAATTCCTTCATTAAATTTACTTACAAAATGAACAACTCATTTGATTTTCTGCGCCTGCCTTTATCGTCTAATTTGCATGTGAGTTACGAGTCGATGTTTGGATCCCAATCCCAGACCAATAAGTATCCAGTGTATAAGCACATAAATTTTTTATTTGAACGGCAGTTACGTAGGTTACTGGTCTCTTGGCGAGAGATAGGTTGTGAATATCATATCGTTAGTCGTAAAAGTAATAAATTTGTTTATAATTATAATATGGTATCATTTTGGTCCGATATAATTGTGATTATTATATTGATAATTATAAGTGTGATAAACTTATTTTTAAACGTGAAATGAATACGAAAATTCTAACATATATGGAATTGGCTAAAAAAAATTACCCTTACTCTTGCAAAGATATTTCGGAGGTTAGTGAATATTTGAATAACATATAATATACGAAGACGTCCAGCTGAACTCACATGATTATCATAACCTGTAGCTCAAGAGCGAATCAGGAGTTTAGTATCAAGACAAAGAAGTCAGAAACCAGGTTGGGTGCTTGGTCACGCTGGAGCTGACTCAGACTAAAGATTTATTTGTTTGAACCAGAGATCGGACACAAGATATGTCGTAATCACTTGCTTCGCCTGGAATCTCAAATCTGGGAGCTATTATGTCATAATGTGGTGTGGTTGTATCATTAGCGGCCGATTTCGTTGAAGGAAAATTTGTCCACTTGTTCATAAATATATCATTCCCTGATAATTACAACTCTCCCTCTCTCTCTCTCTATAATTAATACCAAAACATATTAAACTTCTGGTTTACTCGGGCGTAGTGCTCCAAACTTGTGAAATGGGAAGATACGTGCCGTACGTGAACACTCATTTCTCCCTTACAAAGTCACTTTATAATAATAATAATTCATTAATTCGGGGATAATATTACAATGCGATCGAGTCCCTTTCTTCAACTCATAGTTTTCTAACTTCGGAAAACAAAGCATATAGTTATCTATACAGGAACAAAATAATTTTGAAAATTTGATTCTTCATCTGACATGATTGGAGCGCAGCTGCTATTATAAGATCGATGAATCAGTGACAGCTTAGCCCCACATGCAGCATTCGCCGATCTTCCGACTTTTCTCGTCACTTGTGTATTAAATCTCGAAATATTATGGTGTAATTGGTTTATTATTTTTTTCTTGGAGTAAATAAAATTCTGACTTCCCTAAAATTATATATGGAAATAGCTTCTTCCATGATGTAGAAAGAGACAAAATTAATAAGCACCTACCTACTTTTTTCGGATGTTTTGTTGGTTTATGTTACCAAACCGATACTCGAACTAGAGGCTTGTGTGCTAGCTTGGACTTGAGGATGATGATGCATTCTGCATATTAATGTTAGCTTGTGTATTTGCTTGAGCCAATGTTGATCTTTGATCATATAAGAACAAACCTTTTAATTATTACAGTGCAAACTATTTGATTATAATAGAACAAACTTTTTAATCATAAATAGTTTATACGACGACACTACCCTATTTTTATTCGAGTTTGTATATGTCGATATACTGGTATGATAAAATAGTTTGTTCTGTTAGGTTCAAATGGTTTTCACTATTACAATAAAATAGTTTGTTATGTCATGATCGAAAGGTTTATTTTTTTATGATCGAATGATTTGCACTATTATGATAACGCTTAAATGACATATTTTTTAATGATAGTGCCCGGTTATGTCAAATGGTATACCTGGTGATGTCAAATGGTATACCATTGTTGGGATAAAAAGTGACGAGAACGTCGATCGATCTCGTGACAGCCCGGAGTGCTCGTCCCAAGGTCGGTCTAACGCCGAAAGTAACAAGGGTGGCCGAAGCCGAGACTACTGCTAACCTAAACTAAGATAAAAAGCTGAAGCTTGAGAGTAATTTGTATGTTTTGTGTGTGATGTCCCTTCTGCTCGCCCCTTGCCTTGCTTATATAGAAAACGAAGATCGCCTTAGCTTCACTCTAGCTGTGGTGTAGTCGGACTCGGAGTCCTCGTCGCTTATCTTCAGCCAGGCCTTACCCTTATCCCGTCTGAACTCAAAGGCCTGGAGCCTCTCTTTCAATGCTTATCTTCATCTGAAACGGACTTCCAACGCTTATCTCCGCCTAATTCGGATTTGCCTTGCCGGAGTTTATCCTTATCTCTTAAGAACCTAGGGTATCGAGTGTCCCAGAGCTCCTCCAATCCCTTCAACAGTCCGCCTTAAACTTGGTCTCTTCGTATCTCCGTCCACCTATGTAGAGTCCGTGCTAACCCGGTCTCTTCCACCTTATCTCATGTACACCGGGCGCTACATTTAGCCTCAAGAGATTGGTCTCACCTGAAGTAAGAGCAAACTAGCTCTCTACTTGAGCTAATGGAAATCGGTGCCCCTATTCGGTACTTTCAATTGGCGCCGGATTTAGGTGCCTCCAATTGGCGCCTCATTTAGTGCCTCGTCTGACGCCGCATCTGCTTCAAGTGATTTTTTGACATCTTTCTGCCTCGAATTTGAAGAATCTATAAAACACAAAGTTGTAGCTCTATGTCTTACCTTCACACATCAACTTGAATCGCGTTAATCCGAGATTCGAGTCAAAAGATATGACCTGGCGCCGGATTTGCTTCCTCTACCTGGCGCCAGGTTGGCTTCCCACACTTGGCGCCGGTTTCAGACATCTATCCACTCTGAATTGGCCCAAGTGATGAACTACGAAGTTGTAGGCCTATCTATTATCTTTCCATAGGCTCAAGAATCACCTTAATCCGAGGTCTGAGTCAAAAGTTATGACCACTTTACCAAGACAGCCGAAGCCCCTTCAACTGCCTTCACTTGGCGCCGGATTTCCACCCACCTGGCGCCGGGTTCACTTGGCGCCGGTTTTGGACTTCCTTTCACTATGAATCGGCAAAAGTGATGAACTACAAACTTGTAGGCCTATCTACTATCTTTCTATAGGCTCATGAATCACCTTAGTCCGAGGTTCGAGTCAAAAGTTATGATCACTTTACCAGAGACCGCCAAAGCCCCTTCAATCGCCTTCACTTGGCGCCGAGTTTCCTTTCACCCACTTGGCGCCGCACTCTCCTTCCTTCAGTTGGCGCCACACTCGCCTTAGCTCAGTTGGCGCTGCACTCGCCTTCACTCAGTTGGCACCGCACTCACCTTCGCTCAGTTGGCACCGCACTCTCCTTCCCTCAATTGGCGCCGAGTTCGCCTGTCCTCGGTTGGCGCTGCATTTAGTTGGCACCACCTTTAGTTGGCGCTGGGTTGGCCTTCCACTCGGTTGGTGCCGATTTTAGCTAGTGTCGGGCTCACCTCTATTGAGTTGGTACCTCACTCGCTCTAGGAGAATAAACACTCCATTCGGCTTCACCTTCTCGAACTTGTGAAGTCAATCACGCACCTAACTCCCATACTCGAAGCCCCAACTTTGTAAATTATTTTGCCCATCAACAATTCCGAGGTCCGGGTTGAGCGTTACGGTCGATCTACCAAGTATGGGTACTCCTCAAAGAGACTGAGGAAGTCCAACTTGACATGTGTTAAGAGGGCCCTCTCATTCCCTCCAATTGCTCGACCTGACCTAAGGGAGACCTGCTTGCCTTAAGGGAACTCAACCTAACTTGAGGCTGAGGATGTCCAAATTGACTTGAGGCTGAGGACACCCAAGCTAGCTTGAGGCTGAAGATACCCAATCTGACTTGAAGTTGAGGGTAAACTAAGCCAAGAATGAGGCTGATAGTACCCAAGCTGAATTTAGGATGAGGGTAGCCAGGCTGCCTTAAGCATACCCAGCCAAAGCAAGTTGAAATCCAAGTACATGTATCTCGATGATTGCCTTAGTCGACCCTGAGCTCCCAACAAGTTATTTTTGCACTCCAACAATGCCCCCCATATGCCTTTGATTCGAATGGTCAAGGAGAATTGAAGGCATGTATTCTTGTTTGAGTTCAGGCGAGGGTCGATAACCCCCAATATCATCTAATATGTAGTGGGTAAAGCCAAAATCTGGCTAACCGTGGGTCGATATTCAATAGAGACCTTGTATGAGCATAGCAGTACCTCATTCACAAGGTCCTTACTTCAACTTTGGCATCACCTAGTTTACTTGGAGCAAGGTGAAGATTATTGATTTTGAGCAGCTCCAGGGGGTCTAGGCCGTTGTCATGAAAGACATACCCGGCCGACTCGTAGAATGACAAGGTGTAGACCACCAACCACCTTGTCACCTCTCATATGGCCTTACTCCTCAAAGGTAAGGAAAAGTGTCTGCCCTTCGGGTGTGGCACTGACCAATCGATGGATAGAAGGAGTATCCTGCTCGACCGAGCTTGCATAGCGGGCAAACCAGTCATCTATGCTTCCCCGGTCCACCCTTTTTGGCACTATAAAATAGTCGTAGAAGGCTGCCTCTGCACAGTTAGTAGTCGATAGGAAGGGATTGACATTTGTTGTCACTATCTCTACCCTTCCATCCGGCTTCCACCGAATCGAGAACACATGGAGGGAGAATGGGGTCACTCGTCTTGAGTTGATCCAATCCCTCCCCGATGGAGAATTATAGGAGGTCTTTGTGCTTACGACAAAGAACACAATCTCTCAAGTAACAGAGCCCACACTAACTTCAGCCTTGAGTACTCTAAGGGGACGAGTACCCTTACCAGCCAAGCTGGCCATTATCATCTTAAAGGGGGTCAACTTCTCTTTCTCATTGCTTAGCTTCTTCAAGAGCGACTGAGGTAGGATGTTTACAATAGCCCTATCATCCATGAGGACTCTCTCTATCCACTTTGCAAAGTCGTGAGCCATGGTATACAAAGACCTCAGGCTCTCACTTGTCCTCCAGGTAGGCCTAGCGATAGGGATACTATCGTTGAAGTCTTCCATCAGGGATACGGGTGAAGACTTCCTTTCTACCTCAACCTCAATAGTGTCACTCTCTATCACGTCTCTCTCTTGGTGGCTCGTTTGATTGGGTTTCAACCCAAAACTAGATGGGGCAACGTTAATCGCCACCATGCTTGGGAAGTTCCCAAACTTGAAGTACATGTTGTCAAGGTCGACCGAGGCTTTCTTTTCCTTCCGGTTGGCTTGATCAGCCTTGTCCTTTTTGGGGCGATCTTCCTTTGGGTGGACCTCTCCTCTTGCCTTAGGTATCCATTTACAAATCAACTTCTTACGTTGATCAGTGGGTGCCTCTAGTCGAACCTCTTTAATGTGCTTGAGGTCTTTTCCTTTTTTCACCTTAGAGGATTCAACCTCTTTGGGTCGGCCTCGAGTCGGGGCCGAATGGTGTTTTACCTTTGAGCGAGCTAAGAGCATCTTTCATTCTTCTAGCTTGGCCCTTTGTTCCATAAGTTTCTCTTCGAGGTCTTTAATTACTTGCTTCTGTTTTTGGACTTTTTTCTCAAGGCAATGTCTTTGAGTCTTGGTCAAGACGTCTTGTGTTGATGACTCAGGGGTGACCTCCTTGTCTCCAAGTTGGTTGAAGGTCTACCAGCGTAGGTTGGGCTTGTCCTAAAGGTCTACCTTGATTCGGGGACGATGGAACCTCCACGTATCACCAACTCCCCTTGAACAAAAGAACTTCTGAGTCCTTAGGAGGCCTTTATCAGGCGGCCTTCCATGTCTCCTAAGTTTTGCCCCCCGGGTCTTAGAGTCAATCTCCTCTTTCTTAGGGACATCGACTCCCCTCGGATAAGAGGACATTTGAGCCTTTAGGATGCCGTTATCAGGCGGCCTTCCTTGCCCCCCGAGTCTTGTCCACCGGGTCTTAGGATTGACCTTCCATTGTTTAAGGCCTTCCTTCTTTTGACTTTGTTGTATACCCACCATGGCAATAGAAGTACTAACGTGGGGACCTATTGATGGCTGCCCCCCCCCCCCCAAGATTTGGTGTGAGGCTGAGATCTCAACATCAAAGAATTGGGGTTGACTCTCGGTCTGTGGACTAACATCGCCCTCAATAAGCTTCCTCTCCCTCAACATCATAAACTGAGGGGTCAAGGTAAGAGTAGGAACGCTTGGATATAGCTCCTCTTGCCCCAACCTTACAATCTGAGGCATCATGGTCGAAATATGGGTATCCTCGCTCGTAGGAGACTCTTCCAATAATAGGTAATTAGAGGCCCCAACCGATGGAGGTCGGCTAAGTAAGCCCATACAGTCCAGGGTTTGGGTATCATGGTAAGGCAAATACCCTACCCTTAGTTGTTGCGTCGTAGGCACAGTGGAGGGTGATAGCCCTTGAGATGTCTGCTGAGGTTCCTCGTCCTTGTGGTTCAGAACTTCGGGAGACGGTCGACTGAGCTGAATAAAGAAGCTGTCATCTGTTTGGTTGTTATTTGATAGAGTTGTCTGTTTGGACCTCTATTTCTTTGTATGGGCCTGAGGCCATTTATTTTGCTTTTCTTTGGGCCTGAGGCCATGTTTGAAGCCCGTTAGTGGCCGTTTTTACCTGCTCCAGTTAGGGTGCCATCCCGGGAGTCGAGTGTACTCGTATATATATACAAATGGCAACCACTGGGATCTTATCCAGATAGTTTTGAGGCATATTCGGGCCAATAGTTTGGCATCTTTCTCTCTCTCCCCCTCTATTTCTCTCTCCCTCCCTCCCAATATTCTATTCTTATCTTTATCAGTTGTCCTTGTCAACCTGTGACCTACCCAGAAAAGGTGTCCATACACCACTTGGTATCAGAGCCAAAACACAATGAAGAACGAAGAGCTAGCCGCTATGATGAAAGAAGAGCTGGCAGCTCTACGTAGGGAACAAATAGACACATTATCCAAGGCTCTAGCCTTAATAGCTGGACGTCACGAAGAGATTGAAAGCTCCATTGTAACTTTAAGTCTGCAAAATCAAAATTTGGCGCACCAAATCAACCACCATCCAGATAAAAGAGCTGACAAGGCTGTAAACACAGAAGCAGCAGACTCTTCACAAATCAGATCTACACAGGTACCCAGTTCTGACAGTAGGAGACAAATTAATCTAGGAGATCTGGCTTTTTTTTCGAGATATCCAAAGCTTGAATTTCCAAGGTTTGATGGGGAAGATGTTAGAAGCTGGCTAATTAAATGTGATCACTACCTAGCTATGGAAGATATAGAAACCGGACACATTATGAGGTTGGTGGTTCTACATTTAGAAGGCGAAGCATTAAAGTGGTATCATAGGTTCCTAAAATCTCGACCTAAAGAAGGGGAGTTGGCCTGGGAAGAGTTCTAGGTGGAGGTGGAAAGAAGATTTACAGATGAAATGCACGATGTTCCTATTGAAGACTTGTTTAACTGCGTTCAGGTGGGGTCAGTTCTTGAATACCAATCTAAGTTTCAGTCTTTACTCAGTCGAGTTACCCTAGACCCTAGCCACGCCCTTGCCCTGTTCCTCAAAGGGTTAAAACCCGAGATAGCACTTACAATCGGCCTTTTCCACCCAACTACACTAGCCATAGCCTTTAACCTTGCTAGGTTACAAGAAAGAACCTATAACTTTAACCAAAGAAAGACCAGAGAACACTTTAAGCCTTCCTTACCTCCTTTACTCCCTAAACCAACCACACCACCTCTGCCAAACTATAACCAAGCTTACAGATCCAGTAAACCACCTTATAGACCACAAACACCACAAAACAACCTTACCTCACAGCCCACCAAACCACCTTACAACCAACGAACCATGACCTTAAACCAGAGTCAAAACAGGGCACCTGACAGGTTCCGAAACAGAGCTGATTTCAATGAAAAGAGAGCTAAAGGGCTTTGTTACTGGTGTGATGAGAAGTACTCACCTGACCACAAGTGTGCTAGGCGGGGAAGGCTCTACTTTGTTGAAGATGTTGGAGAGGAGCCTGGAGAAGCTGAGGATATGGTGGAAGAGTTGTTTCTTTGCGAGGAAGGCGATGAACCTGCAGAAGAATCAGTTATATCAGCACATGCTATGATGGAAACTTCACCTTTGAGTTACAGAACTATGAAAATCACAGGGTACGTTCAGGGACAGACCGTGTTGATCTTGATTGACTCAGGAAGTACTCACAACTTTGTGAATACACAAGTGGCTGAGAGATTGGGTTGCAAGCTAGAACCATGCAAGACAATGAGGGTTAAAGTGGCAAATGGAGGAGAAGTTGAGTGCTCGCTGTTTTGTAAAGGGTTTAGCTGGTCGATGCAAGACAGGGAATTCCAGGCTGACATGTTCCTCCTACCTCTAAGCTGCTACGACATGGTGTTGGGAATACAGTGGTTAGAGACTCTGGGAAACATTGTTTGGAATTTCCAGCAGTTGAGGATGGAGTTCAGAATGGGAAGGGCCAAGGTGGTTCTAAGAGGGTCACAGAAAGAACAACTAAAACAGTATTCAGCTAAACAAATGTATAAGCTGTTAACTATGGAGGAGAGCAAATCAGAGGTGGAATCAAGCAGCTTTACTCTTGTTAAGTTCGCATCTGGGAATGAGACTTTTGAGTTGTATCGGCTAGAGGGGAAGCAAGCTGAGGAAGGGGACACCAGGCCGAATGGCCTAACCATTTTACTAACAAGTTTTTCAGATATTTTTCAGGTACCCAATGGATTACCCCCAGAGAGAAACATGTTGCACCAGATACCACTTAAAGAGGGTAGCCAACCAGTGAATTTAAGGCCCTATAAACACTCTTCAGTGCAGAAGGACGTCATGGAAAAGTTGGTAAAGGAAATACTGAGTGACGGGATAATACAACAGAGCAGTAGTAGTTTCGCATCACCCGTGGTCTTGGTTAAAAAGAAAGATGGCTCGTGGAGGTTTTGTGTGGACTACAGGGCATTGAACAACTTGACGGTGAAACACAAGTATCCAATTCCGATCGTGGAGGAGCTTTTAGATGAGTTGGGAGGTGCTACTTGGTTTTCAAAGATTGACCTTAGGTCGGGCTACCATCAGATTCGGATGGCAGCAGAGGATGTCCACAAAACTGCTTTTCGGACTCATGACGGACATTATGAGTTCCTTGTTATGCCTTTTGGATTCACTAATGCACCGGCTAGTTTTCAAAGTGCCATGAATGACATGTTTCGACCCTACTTGCGGAAGTTTATATTGGTGTTCATGGATGATATACTCATTTATAGCCCGACGTGGGAGTCACATCTTCAGCACTTGGAGACGGTGTTCCAGATATTGAGGAGAGATGCTTTCTATGCTAAAGAAAGTAAGTGTAAGTTTGGAGCAGCTGCTATAGACTACCTGGGACATATTATATCGAGTAAAGGGGTGGCAACGGACCCAAAGAAGGTGGAAGACATGAAGAACTACAGGACACCAGCAACTATCAAACAGCTTCGCGGGTTCTTAGGTCTCTGCGGGTACTATAGGAGATTTATTAAAGGCTATGGCTTACTTAGTAGGCCACTTACAGATCTCCTAAAAAAAGATGCGTTTGGCTGGAATGAACAAGCTGACAGGGCATTTACAGAGCTGAAAGTGGCGATGACAACCGCACCAGTTTTAGCCCTGCCCAACTTCAATCTAATCTTCGTGGTGGAGGCGGATGCATCTAAGTTTGGAATAGGTGCGGTCCTTATGCAAGAAGGCCATCCTCTTGCCTTTTTTAGCAAAGCGCTGGGTCTCCGTTACCAGGCCTTATCTGTGTATGAAAAGGAACTCCGTGCAGTGGTCCTAGCCGTGACTAAATGGCATCACTATTTGGTGGGAAGAAGATTTGTCATCAAAACAGATCACAAGAGCCTTAAATTCTTACTCAACCAGAAGTTATCTACAGCTAGCCAATGCGCATGGCTAGCTAAACTTATGGGCTACGACTATCAGATCGAGTATAAGAAGGGGACTGAAAATAAAGTGGCTGATGCACTCTCGAGGTTGCCTCACGAAGACCCGCAGGTGCTGGCGCTATCCCTCGTGTCAGTTGACGAGCTCATAGACGAGATTACAGCAAGCTACATGACTGACCCTCACCTACAGGAGATCATTAAAGGGCTACAAACTGGACAGGACACATCAGGAGTTTACTCACTTGTGCAGGGAAAGTTATTACGGAAGGGAAAGTTGGTAGTAGGAGCTGTACCTACACTCCAAACTAAGTTAATCAAGCTGTATCACGAGTCAGTGGCTGGTGGACACTCCTGTGTACAAGCTACAACTAAGAGGATTAAGGGTGTTCTGTTTTGGAAAGGGTTAGAGAAAGAGGTAAGGAATTTCATCAGAGCGTGTCCCACATGTCAAACTTGCAAATATGATAACGCGGCTTACCCGGGGCTTCTTCAACCGCTGCTTATCCCGGAGAGAGTGTGGCAAGTGGTGTCTATGGACTTTATCGAAGGCCTACCCAAGTCACATGGTGTTACGACAGTTCTAGTGGTCGTGGACAAGTTAAGTAAGTACGCCCACTTTTTACCTTTAAAACACCCTTCTACAGCTGCTAAGGTTGCTGTAGTATACATGGAGCAAGTGTATAGGCTCCATGGTCTGCCGGAAGGGATTATAAGTGACATGGATCCTATTTTCCTTAGTCAATTTTGGCGAGAATTGTTCACGCAACAAGGAGTCGAGCTCAAACTTTCTACCGCCTACCACCCGCAAACAGACGGACAGACAGAAGTTGTAAATAGATGTCTCGAAACTTACCTGCGGTGTATGTCTCACGACAGACCCCTGGATTGGAGCAGCTGGCTTCATTTGGCTGAATTCTGGTATAATTCATCCTTTCACACAGCAACGGGGGTGTCACCCTTTGAAGCACTGTATGGGGTAGCGCCACCTCTCTATCTGCCCTACTTCGCTGGAGATTCGCCGGTGGAAGCAGTGGATCGCAGTTTGTCAGCTCGAGAAGAGAACTTGAAGTTGCTGAAATTCTACCTACAAAGAGCCCAGAATCGGATGAAACAACAAGCAGATCGAGGCCGTACAGATAGAGAGTTTCAACTGGGCGATTGGGTTTTGCTCAAGTTGCAGCCATATCGCCAACAAACAGTGCAGGTGAGGGCACATGCTAAGCTCGCTCCTAGATTCTATGGACCCTATCAGGTGGTGGACCGGAAAGGGAAGACGGCGTATACGTTGCAGCTACCAGAATTATTCACCCAACGTTTCATGTGAGCCAGTTAAAGAAATTCCATGGAGACTTACCAGATATAGTGGTCCAAGTTCCTCCTGATGCCCAGCAACTCAGGGAGCCACTCTTAATTTTGAACCGAAGGATGGTGAAGCACCACAATCGAGCCGCTACGGAGGTCCTCGTACAGTGGGCCGGAGAGACTGCCGAGGATGCCACCTGGGAAGAATATCACTCCCTCAAAGCCCGCTTCCCTCTCAGTTCCTTGTGGTCAAGGAATTTAAGCAGGGACGAGTGTTGCATGGCGGAAAGAAGGCCGTATTCTTCGGAAGTCGAGAACTTTAATGGAGGTGGTTACAGGTTGAATGAGGAAGGAGGAAAGGTGGGAGACGGTCGGCTGAGCTGAATAAAGAAGCTGTCATCTGTTTGGTTGTTATTTGATAGAGTTGTATGTTTGGACCTCTATTTCTTTGTATGGGCCTGAGGCCATTTATTTTGCTTTTCTTTGGGCCTGAGGCCATGTTTGAAGCCCGTTAGTGGCCGTTTTTACCTGCTCCAGTTAGGGTGCCATCCCGGGAGTCGAGTGTACTCGTATATATATACAAATGGCAACCACTGGGATCTTATCCAGATGGTTTTGAGGCATATTCGGGCCAATAGTTTGGCATCTTTCTCTCTCTCCCCCTCTATCTCTCTCTCCCTCCCTCCCAATATTCTATTCTTATCTTTATCAGTTGTCCTTGTCAACCTGTGACCTACCCAGAAAAGGTGTCCATACACCAGTGGTGTTCCTCTCCGCACTAGGTTGAGTAGTAGGAAGAGTCGGTTCCTTGGGAGGAGCCGATTTGGTAGTATTCTTCCCAACAAGTTGTTAAGAAGAGGGTGGTGCAATCTCCTTGCTCTTGGTTATCTTGGTTGGAGTAGGGTCAAACCGCCTTCTCAGACGTCCTCCTAGGTCCTACCGAGCGTGCCAAAAACAATGTTGGGATAAAAAGTGACGAGAACGTCGATCGATCTCGTGACAGCCCGGAGTGCTCGTCCCAAGGTCGGTCTAACGCCGAAAGTAACAAGGGTGGCCGAAGCCGAGACTACTACTAACCTAAACTAAGATAAAAAGCTGAAGCTTGAGAGTAATTTGTATGTTTTGTGTGTGATGTCCCTTCTGCTCGCCCCTTGCCTTGCTTATATAGAAAACGAAGATCGCCTTAGCTTCACTCTAGCTGTGGTGTAGTCGGACTCGGAGTCCTCGTCGCTTATCTTCAGCCAGGCCTTACCCTTATCCTGTCTGAACTCAAAGGCCCGGAGCCTCTCTTTCAATGCTTATCTTCATCTGAAACAGACTTCCAACGCTTATCTCCGCCTAATTCGGATTTGCCTTGCCGGAGTTTATCCTTATCTCTTAAGAACCTAGGGTATCGAGTGTCCCAGAGCTCCTCCAATCCCTTCAACAGTCCGCCTTAAACTTGGTCTCTTCGTATCTCCGTCCACCTATGTAGAGTCCGTGCTAACCCGGTCTCTTCGACCTTATCTCATGTACAACGGGCTCTACATTTAGCCTCAAGAGATTGGTCTCACCTGAAGTAAGAGCAAACTAGCTCTCTACTTGAGCTAATGGAAATCGGTGCCCCTATTCGGTACTTTCAATTGGCGCCGGATTTAGGTGCCTCCAATTGGCGCCTCATTTAGTGCCTCGTCTGACGCCGCATCTGCTTCAAGTGACTTTTTGACATCTTTCTGCCTCGAATTTGAAGAATCTATAAAACACAAAGTTGTAGCTCTATGTCTTACCTTCACACATCAACTTGAATCGCGTTAATCCGAGATTCGAGTCAAAAGATATGACCTGGCGCCGGATTTGCTTCCTCTACCTGGCGCCAGGTTGGCTTCCCACACTTGGCGCCGGTTTCAGACATCTATCCACTCTGAATTGGCCCAAGTGATGAACTACGAAGTTGTAGGCCTATCTATTATCTTTCCATAGGCTCAAGAATCACCTTAATCCGAGGTCTGAGTCAAAAGTTATGACCACTTTACCAAGACAGCCGAAGCCCCTTCAACCGCTTCACTTGGCGCCGGATTTCCTTTCACCCACCTGGCGCCGGGTTCACTTGGCGCCGATTTTGGACTTCCTTTCACTATGAATCGGCAAAAGTGATGAACTACAAAGTTGTAGGCCTATCTATTATCTTCTATAGGCTCATGAATCACCTTAGTCCGAGGTCCGAGTCAAAAGTTATGATCACTTTACCAGAGACAGCCAAAGCCCCTTCAATCGCCTTCACTTGGCGCCGAGTTTCCTTTCACCCACTTGGCGCCGCACTCTCCTTCCCTCAGTAGGCGCCACACTCGCCTTAGCTCAGTTGGCGCCGCACTCGCCTTCACTCAGTTGGCACCGCACTCACCTTCGCTCAGTTGGCACCGCACTCTCCTTCCCTCAGTTGGCGCCGAGTTCGCCTGTCCTCGGTTGGCGCCGTATTTAGTTGGCGCCGCCTTTAGTTGGCGCCGCCTTTAGTTGGCGCCGGGTTGGCCTTCCACTCGGTTGGTGCCGATTTTAGTTAGTGTCGGGCTCACCTCTATTGAGTTGGTACCTCACTCGCTCTATGAGAATAAATGCTCCATTCGGCTTCACCTTCTAGAACTTGTGAAGTCAATCACGCACCTAACTCCCATACTCGAAGCCCCAACTTTGTAAATTATTTTGCCCGTCAACAATTCCGAGGTCCGGGTTGAGCTTTACGGTCGATCTACCAAGTATGGGTACTCCTCAAAGAGACTGAGGAAGTCCAACTTGACATGTGTTAAGAGGGCCCTCTCATTCCCTCCAATTGCTCGACCTGACCTAAGGGAGACCTGCTTGCCTTAAGGGAACTCAACCTAACTTGAGGCTGAGGATGTACAAACTGACTTGAGGCTGAGGACACCCAAGCTAGCTTGAGGCTGAGGATACCCAATCTGACTTGAAGTTGAGGGTAAACTAAGCCAAGAATGAGGCTGATAGTACCCAAGCTGAATTGAGGAAGAGGGTAGCCAGGCTGCCTTAAGCATACCCAGCCAAAGCAAGTTGAAATCCAAGTACAGGTATCTCGATGATTGCCTTAGTCAACCCCGAGCTCCCAACAAGTTATTTTTGCACTCCAACAACCATTATATCAAATGGTATATTCGGTTATTTTAAATAATAATAATTAAAAATGCTATTATAAAAATTATTTAAATAATAAATAATTATTTAAATAATAAATTATTTTGAAGCACCCTTCCTTTTGGAGGGTGTCCCAATTTCCCACTCCAAAAATTTCACACGTGTCTCCCGCCACGCTTTTCTCCATATTTACTCTTTTCCATGTTTGCCCTTCCGCCTTTGCTTCCAGGACCATCATGATCATGAATATAGTGATCTAGGACCAAATCTGGTCCTCCATTTTCCCCCCTTCCGTGCATAAATATCACTCTGTTCATAACCACACCATATGCATGTAGTAGCAAATTAGACCATCCTCCTCAGCTTACTTCTCTCCCAAATAGTAGTACATCAGTGTAGCTAGTGTGTTGTTTGGTAATTAGGAGAGGAACTATGGCTAATAGTGGCCAATCCACAGATGTTGAGAAAGGTGATGTGATTAGTATCAGCAACAACGGCCTTGAGGACTTGGAGAAGCCATTGATCACCCGAGATGAGGATCATCAGGAGGAAGAGACAAGTACTGGATCCTTTGGAATGGTTCTGCTTAGTACATCTGTGGCTGTTTGTGGCTCTTTCGAGTTCGGCTCCTGTGTAAGTTCCTTCAAACATTTCTCTCCTTATGTATAAAATATTGTTAAGCTTGACATGGGAGATGAAGAAACCCTGCTTCTAACCCGACTCGACTCGACTAATACAAATTCGAGGCCTGTTAGACCCCAAAAGGTGGCAAAGTCATGCATCTAGTTTCTGTTTATTTAACTCATGCTATTGTTCTGGTAGGTGGGATATTCAGCACCCACTCAATCTGCAATCAGGGAAGATCTTGATCTCTCCTTAACTGAGGTTGGTTAATTGGTTCCCTTCCTTTTCCTTTCCAATGGTTTTTTAGTCTATACAACATTATCAACAAGTCCCTGATCCTTCTAGCAATTGCTGTTACAATTGCAGTACTCTATGTTTGGTTCCATACTGACAATTGGTGCAATGATTGGTGCCATTTCAAGTGGCCGAATCGCCGACTTTATTGGCCGTAAATGGGTATGTTAAATAACCTTATATCTTCAACTTCTTGTAGAGATTAAGACAAACATCCAATTGGTCAGAAACTTTAAGGATGGCTTTTTTCCATATTCAGGCAATGGGGATATCAGCTGGATTTTGCATCACTGGATGGCTAACTGTCTTCTTCTCCAAGGTTGGTTTGTGTTACAATTATGTGTGCCTTTCAATCTTTTATGACAAGTTTTGTGATGGTATTTGTGTTCTGTTCTGGACAGGAAGCCTTGTCACTTGATATGGGAAGGTTCTTTACAGGATATGGGATTGGAGTTTTCTCTTATGTGGTAATTGTCTGATTTTTTTACCCCACCAAGCTTCTTAAATGAGATTCCCACATCTCCTGTCACTTCCTATGCAGTAATTTATGACTACTAATTTGGAAAGCAGGTACCAATTTTCATTGCAGAAATAGCTCCAAAGAACCTCAGAGGTGGACTCACCGCATTAAACCAGGTAAAGTATGTCTGCACTAAATTATGAGGAGATGTATCAGAGACTCTTTTTGTTACTCTTGCAGCTCATGATTGTTTCGGGGGCATCGGTTGCGTTTCTGATCGGGACAGTCATAAGTTGGAGGGCTCTAGCTCTTACCGGTATTGCTTGTATAATGTTTCATTAGGACAATGTAAAGGGAAAGGAACTTACATGTTTGATTGTACCTGCAGGCCTTCTTCCCTGCATACTGTTGCTTGCCGGTCTCTTCTTTATTCCAGAGTCCCCGAGATGGCTGGTGCGTGATAGGATCGATCAGAATTGGCATGTCTTAAGTTGATTTAAACAAGACCAATAATGGGCTAACCCTTTTGCCTGCAGGCTAAAGTTGGCCGGGACAAAGAATTCCAAGTTGCCCTGCAGAAACTACACGGTAAAGATGCCGATGTCACTCGTGAGGCCGCTGAGATAAGAGTAAATATCTCAACTCTTAATTTAAACACTAACAGCAGCTCCTGTAACTGATTACATCTTCCGGCAGGCTTACATTGAGACTCTCCAAAACCTTCCTAATGCGAACTTCTTTGATCTATTCGATAGCAAGTACATCCGTTTCGTAATTGTAAGTAGCTTATATGCTCTGTAGTATGTTGTTATCCATAAAGAAGTTCGATTTCGTGTATGTTTTACCTGGATTCGTGTACTGTGTTGCTCAGATTGGAGTGGCTTTAATGGTATTCCAACAATTTGGAGGAATTAACGGCATCTCATTTTATGCAAGTGAAACATTTGTGTCTGCTGGTAAGCCTGTGTTGCTCAGACTTTTCCTTGAGAAATTCTCATTATCTTACATTACAAATTGAACTTTTTCAGGACTTTCGTCAGGAAAACTCGGAACCATAGCTTATGCCTGCATTCAGGTAACGCCAGAGAGCCCGCGACACATCTACAACACGATGATTGTTTTCTAGTTTCTCCTTTGGCCTGATCATTCTTCAAAATCAAATGCAGGTGCCTATAACTATATTAGGTGCAGTCCTGATGGATAAATCTGGAAGGAGGCCACTGATAATGGTATCTGCAAGCGGGACATTTCTCGGTTGCTTCTTAGCTGGAATTTCCTTCTTCCTCAAGGTTCTTAGTACATCTTTGGATAATCCCACAAATAGTTTATGATCTTTCATTGTCTGAAATCCTAATCTTCCAGGGACATGACGTACTTGTGGAGTTGGTCCCGTTACTTGCTGTTTCAGGAGTTCTGGTACTTAACACTGCAAAATTCTCCTTCTGACTCCTAAAACTATCCTGGATTCCACTGCACTCAACATATTGTTTGTTCAAAATGGCGCTAGATTTACATATCGGCATTTTCGATCGGCATGGGAGCAGTTCCTTGGGTGATAATGTCAGAGGTATTGCTTCTCATATATTAGATAGTCTAAATTAAGGAAAAAAGACCAAGAAAGTGTTGGTCACGTATATCTACATTTCCTGTTTCATTTGCAGATCTTCCCTATAAACATAAAGGGCATTGGTGGGAGCTTGGTGGTATTAGTGAACTGGCTGGGTGCTTGGGTTGTATCCTACACTTTCAACTTCCGCGTGAGCTGGAGCTCCTCACGTATATGTCTTTTATTCGTTGTTGTTGAAACTACCTGATATTCGGAGATCCAGGCACGAGTAGAAGATCCTTTGTTGTTGCAAATTGCAGTTTAAAGATCCTTTGTTTTTTTTTTCTCTCTTGCAGGCACATTCTTTGTCTACTCAGGATTTTCAATCCTGACCATACTCTTCGTAGCTATTTTTGTACCAGAAACCAAAGGCAAGACCCTCGAAGAAATCCAATCTTCTATAAATTCTTAGGGACAGAAATAGAACGTTGAAAGTCTCCAACAGATTATTACTTTAGATTCCTCTTCTATGCTATGCCGTCCTTTTTTCTATGTTATGTTATCTTCACTACAGATTATTACAAAACGGAAGAGCTTTAATAGCTTAAATGTATTTCTCGTCTCGAAGAGCTATAATTATGAGGCCTCGTTAGTTCAAGTAACTTGCAAGATAAATAAAGTTCACCTCTAACGCCATTAGTAGTTGCAAAACAATTAATTTATAATGGCTACAAACATAACTCAATGCAATTCATCACCAAAGTAGTTACCTAAATCGATATAAAGCGTTATAAATGCCGACCATTTCCTGACCAAATATAAAACATTCTGATGGAGAACAATATCCAACCAGAAGTTCCCTGCAAAGACAAGAAAAAGGAAAGACAAGAGAGAGAGGAAGCAACCAAACATGAAGAAAACAACGTTGGTGTTCATCCCATCCCCGGGAATCGGCCACCTGATATCAACCTTAGAGTTCGGGATGCGCCTGCTAGACCAAAACAACGAGATAACCATCACTGTCCTGGTCATGTCAATGCCTCTGGCCCCTCCCGTCGACACCTACGTAAGATCGCTTACTTCCAAGCAGCCCCGGGTGATCGTCATTGACCTCCCGGTACTCGAGTCCCCTCCGGTGGAGCTCCTCGTCAAGTCCACCGAGAGGTACATCTGCGAGTTCATCGAGAGCCACAGGGACACCGTCAGGACCGCTGTCTCGGAGTTGGTATCAGACGAGTCCATCAAGATTGCTGGTTTTGTTATCGACTTCTTCTGCGTGCCTATGATCGATGTGGTCAACGAGTTCGGCCTCCCTTCCTATATTTACCTGACATCCAACGCGTGTTTCATGAGCTTGATGTTGTACCTTCCGGGCCGGGACGATCTCGGCGAGAAAGAATTCAGTTTCTCCGATCCTGACGTGGATATTCCAGGGTTCCAAGGTCCCGTCCCCGCAAGAGTCATCCCTTCTGCTTGCTTCAACAAGGAAGGTGGATACAATGCCTACGTTAATGTAGCCAGGAGGTTCAGGGACGCAAAAGGAATAGCTGTGAATACCTTTGAGGGGATTGAAGCGTACGCGTTGGACTTGATCCGAAAGGAGGCGAAGAACCCTCCGGTCTATCCGGTCGGGCCTGTGTTGAACCTGCAAGGGTACCTGAATCCGAACATGGACCACGCCGAGTGGCCCGAGATCATGGAGTGGCTTGACGAGCAGCCTGAGTCATCAGTGGTTTTCCTGTGCTTCGGGAGCTTAGGGACATTCTCTGTGCCTCAGGTGCAGGAGATTGCTGTGGGGCTGGAGCGGAGCGGTCACAGGTTCTTATGGCACTTGCGCCTGCCGCCTCCGCTCCCCGAGGTGAAGGAAATGTCGGTCGTCCCGGAGAAGGTGGAGGACATGCTACCGGAGGGCTTCTTGCAGGTGGAGGTTTTGTGTCACAAGGCAGTAGGCGGGTTTGTGTCTCATTGCGGATGGAACTCGACACTTGAAAGCATATGGTATGGTGTTCCTCATATTCGCCGAGCAACAACAAAATGCATTCCAGATGGTGAAGGAGCTAGGGATCTCCGTGGAGCTGAGTCTGGACTACAGGCCGGGCGGTAACCACCTGGTTACAGCAGAGGAGGTAGACCGTGCTGTGAGAGTTTTGATGGACAGGGAAACTGAGGCCAGGAGGAAGGTGAAGAAGATGTCTGCCGTGGCTAGAAAAGTACTTATGGGTGGGGGGTCATCCACTTCTTCAATAACACAATCTCTGGTTGAATCTAGGTCTCTGTAGTAGGAATTAAATGTTCGCATGTTCCATTCATACAAGAAAAATAACCGACATTGTTAGATTTAGTTGACCAGGTCGGCGTATTCATGTTCCCCTTCCCTCTCTCTCTGAAACAAAAACCTCTCCACCTTCCCCCCATTAAATCTATCTTCTTCCACGGTTCCACCGCTGGGTCCCTCCTTCCATCGGTGGGAAGGGCAAGTGGCGTGTGGTGGGACTAAGGTCCGCCCGGGGAACACCTCTATCAAGGCCTGGGGGGCTGGAATCACTACGCTGTTCGTTGAAAATTTACCGAATCAGTGGAGGAGAGAAGCACTAAGGGAGTGCTTCTAAAAGGTCTCGAAGGTGGTGGATGCTTTCGTGGCCAGCAAGGTCTCGAAGAAGAATACTCATTAGGGTTCCAAAAGATGTGGATGTTCAAGCTCTTATCCTTAAAATGAACGGCTTTTCGGTGGGCAACAGGAAGCTGTTTGTGACAATTTCTAAGTTTTCTAGAAGCCTACTAAGGGGGCTCAACCTAAGGTGTTATAAAAAATTGGGGCTGGAAGGCAGGCTTGGGTCCAGAAGGACAAATCCTTCGAGGAGGTTATTTTGGTCCAACAGGGGGAGGCTTTGCAGTCCTCGCCAGCGGTGGTGGTCTCTGGTGGGCCTGCGTTGACCCCTTTATTGTATGACGGCGAGGAGGGTGAAGGGTTCAACTGGCTTCACAGATCTTTAGTAGTGGTTCTGATTGACCCTAAGCAGCTCAGGTATGTTCATCTCATCCTCGCTCAATATAGGGTTAATCGGGCTCAGGTGCATCTTTGGGAGGGTGACTCCGTGCACCTTACCTTTGACTCGGTGGAGGACTCAGTGGAGTGGGGAGAAAAGTTGACTCAAAACCATTAGGCCTTGGTCTCCTGAGTTAAAAACCTATTTCTAGAAGCGCCTGGCTACAAATTAGGGGTGTTCCTATCCAGTATTGGACTCCGGGTTTCTTTGATTGGCTTGTGGCGAACCTAGGGGAGATAATTTTTACCCATGAAGACACGGTTGGGTGTGGCATTGGAAAATGAACTTTGCAATATCCTTATGGATCTGAAAGATGCAGCAGTTGGTAGAGGTATAGAGGTGACAGCTTCTCAATGAATTGTGCCACCTGGAATATATGAGGAGCGAATACCTCTAAAAAAAGAAGGGCTGCTATAAGCCTGGTTCCTACAGAGTGTATTGGCTACTTGATGATTCAAGAAACTAAGTTCGAAAACACACAGAGGAACTGGGTTAAAAGCATGTGGCGGCGTGAAGATTTTGATTGGATTCATTCCCCGGCAGTGGGTAATGCTGGTGGGATTCTTTGCATCTGGAGTACTACTTTCTTTTCAAAAGAATCAACTCATATCGCCAGTAGGTGGTTAGCTACTATTGGGACTTCTACTGATTCAGGGGATTTAATCAGAATTATCTCAGTTTATGGCCCTCATAATCATCAGGATCAAGAAGTTAGTGTGGCAGGAAATTACTTGCTTTATGGCCTCAACTGTCTGCTCTTCTTTGGATTATTGCAAGTGATTTTAATGCTATCACCAAATGCTCTGAAAGGAAAAGTGAATGCTCTTCTTCAAGTTTGGGAATCCACAAATTCAATCAATTCATCAATCAGTGTAATCTTATTGATCTCCCGCTTCAAGGCCAAAAGTTTACTTGGCGAAGGAACTCCCAATAGTGCAGTAGGATCGACCGTTCTCTCCTTTCTTTAGACTGGCTTGTGAAGTTCCCTGATGTTTTGCAAGTGGCTATGCCAAAAGGGAGGTCTGATCACAACCCGCTTATACTCAGGTTGGCCAAGACCAACTGGGGTCCTAACTCACGTGAGTGTTCACTAAAAAAACTCAACAAATATCTACTCTAACTCACGTGAGTGTTGTTCTTCACCCACGGATAAGCTCTGTGTCCAACAAAACCCGGATATTTTCCCCGAAATTTAGTGAACACCTTGAACGTTGCCACAGAAATCCAAGTCAGCCATATCCCAAAACTATTTACTTCCAACCCACAACGAATATTCACCCAGGATGCTCCTCCTCTCCCCTCATCCAACAAATAGACCTCTTCCAGATTTCCCGCCCAGGCAAAGAGACACCTCCCGGTTGTCCATAGAGTCGGGAATTCATAGGGACAAGCCGGGAGTAGCATTAAATTGTTTTCCGACACGTTGAAAGAAATAACGGTCCTCTCAGATCCTCCTTGGTAGGCCCAATACAATTTGCCATTGAACAAAATGGGTTCTCTGGATAGGTTCGGAATCTTATGGGTGGGACGTAAGGGACAGTGGACCTTCTTCCAGTAACCATCCCTCAAAGAAAAAGTTCTGAATAGGTACCGATACACCTTAGGTTGGTTGTGGTCTCGGAAAAGGACGACCCTTACGACCTTAAAAGACCCCGATACAGAATCGAACCCCAGACCGTAGCTATCCTCTGGATATTGTCGGCGATAACGGGGGAGAGGCACGTGCTTTATCTCCCTTGAGCATGGGTTCCATAGAAGGCCCGAACCACCCTCGGATGCCAGCAAAACCACTCCAAGACAAGAACCGCATATTGTGAAAATTGGAGCATCTATGTGATTTAAAACATCCCCTATGGACGGCGGGGGAAGCTTTGTAATCTTGGTTTCGGATGAAGTCCCCAGCTCCACCAACAGGAACTCACGACGGCTCATCGATTGTACGATGAAGAGATTTTGGCAATCGAGGAAAAAATGGAGGAAATACTCGTCGGGCATTGCCTTGTACAGCCAAGTGTAGAATCGGACCAAAGCTTTGATGGGTAATTGAGAGAAAATGCGAGACACGAGGTCATATGGCATCCATCGAATAAGCATTTTGGTATTTGGAACGTGGCAACGGGAACTGAAAGGGTCTTTTTGGTTTTCTTGTTTCTTGATCTGTAGTTTTCCTGTTTCTAGAAACGTGGAAGAGGGTGCGAGATAATGGAGACGATGAAGTTTTGTGGCGAACCGTTTCTGTTTTAAGGATGGTACTTATTCTAAAGGTCTACTCAGATTTATACTCGGAAGAGTCCCAAGACCTGTTAGACTTCTACTGGATTTGTTCAAACTCTCAAAAAGACTAGGTTGGCTTAACTCTATGCAAGGAATAGCGAGGAAAGAAAGAAAAAAGGAAAAGGGAGCAAACCTTGAATAATATTTAAGCATACATGATAAAATAGAAAATTTGAAATTATTAATGTCTACTAAACTTAAAAAAAAATCATCCCAAACAAATTATTTCCTTCTCTCCTTTTTCCCGCCCTACAAAATAAGGGATGATTCATGATCCACTTTTCTCTTACCCTCCCTCGATCCCACATTCATCCCTACCAATTACCAAACAAACACAGGGTATGACATATTCACCCGTATTCAATTAACGCAAGGATAGAGAAATTAAAAACAATTTATCTCTTAGTAATTTTTGGTTGAAAATACCTAAACGGTGTCGTACTAATGCTTGCAGAAACAAGCTACCTAGTGTAAAATGAGACCGGAATATTCCCCCATCTTTGATTGTTTCCACGGATCAATTTTTACTAATCAACTAGATGCTGCCATTGTTCATGAATCAGGAGATTAGGTGGAGAGTATATGCCTGAGATGAAATATTACTGATGCTCACCGGGTGACCTTAGAAATCCCCTACTTTGAAGGTGGCTTAAGAAAAATCTCTCCTGATCAATGCACCCAAAACACATAAGCGTATCATTGTCTTCTCACCTGATGATTTAGAAGAAAAAAGATATTGGGCATGACAAGAGCGAAGCAGTAGAAGATTATCTAAACAATTGCATAAAAAAATAATCAACGGATCAAAACAGCTGAATTGGTGATATTTCACAAAGCCATGAAACATGTCTTCATGAGACATCACAAGTAAGCAGACAATATAAAGCAGAGTTAAAGCCTGCAAAAGTAGCCTCTGAAGATTGCACCCAGGCGATACTTTCAGAATGGAAGACGTCGACCACTTTATGCAATTCTCGTGTACAGGAACTATCCGCCAAGATTTCTTAGTCCCGGAAAAGAGGTGATGGAGACAGAGGTGAGAGTCATTACCAAATCTAAGATGGCATGAGATTCTTTCTTTAAAATGGAAGAAATTTTGCACGAGCTACTTCTGCATGTTCTTTTTCAACCTGAGAAGGAATATTATACTTAAGAGCCAAATTCCCATAAAGAAAATGAGTGACAGTGTGTGTGTGTGAGAGAGAGAGAGAGAGAGATCTCTCATATATTATCATAATCTGGAATTGTACTCCCATTGAAGTTATATTTCATACTCCTACTAGAACAAGAAATTGTACTCCCACTAAGATGAAGAACATTTGGGTCATGAAACTTCAAGATCAGTCCCTCCCACTGGTATGAAGATCATTTGGATCATGAACTTCCAGATCAGTTGGAGGTGGTAAACCATTATTTTTCTCCTCCACAATTTTTTCCACTCGGATGGAGTGATCCAGATGATTCTAGCTCATCAGTTTGCAGAAGGCAAGATCTTGATTTATCCTTCCAATTTTGGAAAAACAATTTCCAAGAATGTGGTATCTAGTGATTCAAAATCTGTCACTTGTCCCTTACCTTGTTCGCCCACGCCCACGCACACGTCTTTTTGATACTGCGGAGCATCTGTTGAAGATACTCTACTTACCTCTCAGTCCTAACTTGAGGTAGTATGGACTTAGAATTCATACTCCTACAATCGTAAGTAGCTAAGATCAGACTTTCGACCTACCTATATTTTATAAGGGGTGGTAGTGACAGATTTGAAGGGCACACGGTCCAGAACATATCTATCCGTGTCTAGAAGAATACAATTTCTTCTTTTCGCTCTCTCAATCTATTGAGATCTGCGATGAATAGACAACCGATGTTCAATTCTATTTTCATCATATGAAGCTTAAATTGAGAAAGATACTCACTATTACAACCAATTCGTAAGGCTTCAATCTTGATTGATTCTCTTCATCATTGATGAATGTCTTTAAAGCAACCCAAAACTTCGGACATTTGAAATCAAATAGATTTGACCATATTCAATATAGTCATATATAAAGCTGATGAAATAAATAGTAGGCCTCATGCCTTGCCCTCACATTCATTTGACCACATTTGTCTGAATGGATTAAATGCGTTGAACATTCACGTCCAGTCATTTTCATAAATGACTAGGACTAATAAAGACTTGTCCCAAAAAATTAAGTAATCCAAGTTGTACTCAAAATATCAATAGAAATCAAGAGTCTTTAAACTTGAACAGACATTAAATTAGAGTGAATTCTGAGGGGCATATATCATGTAGAAGTTAGGTTCGTCTTTTATGAAGGCTCATTGTTCATAAGCTGATCCCTTAAACTTTTAGTCGTGCATTATTTCCAAGATAAATGGATCATGTTCCATTATTTACTTGTCAGAAAATGATGAATGATTCACAATCATTCGTCTCACGGTCTGTCGTTCATAAATTCATCACCCACAATGGATGATATTCAGTTAGAAGGATATTACTAGGCACATTTAATCTACTCGTATATGATTTAAATGAGTGCCTTGTCTTCTCGGTATTGCAATCTTTTGCAAAATACGCCTTCTTATGACATTTAAAATATTTCATCTTTAGAAATGTTAAACTTTCACTTCCTCATACTCTCTTTCTCTCAGAACTCTTCTTCTGAGTTGAGTCTATTCAGTTTTACTTCTCTTTGTTTCCAAGATGTTCACATTGCCTTTAAAATTGTGGTGCATCCTCCTTTAGCTCCAATAGAGCTTGATATAGTCACATACACCTTAGGATGTACTAAGATCGCTAAGAGTCAATTCTCTTCAAGCTTAAGGTGGAAAGCCAATATTCATCAAATGTCATAACATTATCAATATGTGTCAGGTTCATCCTTATACAATCCCAACTTATAGGCATGGAACAAATTTGGATACTGAGTTCAACTCTGAGCTCATTGCTAGCTTCAACTAGCTCACTAATCACATAGAAAATATCACATAGACACTTTTCTATTAAGTGATCAGCTTATATTGAGTACATCATTGGACTAGACCATAACCACATTTATGATCTCTTTAGCATATAGGAATTAGAAGCAATCAAATTGCTTTAGGAAATTATGAATGTTGCTTGTATTTATCTTAATAATACGATATTATAATTTACTAAGCATTTATAACTCTAAATAATATAAAGTTTTTAATTAATCTCGAATGGAAGTAGGTCACGGGCATGTTTCCCCTCACCTTCCGAGAATTAATTTCAAACTTTAAAATTTAAAGTTCTTTGCATAGTAAATTCAAGTGAAATTTATCTCATGGTAAAACACCATTAAAATATTTAAAGTTCGAAAAATACAAATGTTCTAGAAACTTCGAACATGACCTGATAAAATGATCCACACATTTATTAAAATGAGGAACTAACTTTTGGGCGATCGACTGATGCTGAGTCATGTATTCTCTTGGCACTATCATATTTAAATTTATAAGAACATCTTATTGTACAGAAGTGACGCACAACTAGTCAACTTAGCAACCTCACATGTGCGTTAAGGTAATTTACTATAAAATTCTCTTTCTGCTCAGATGAATTATAAGACACCTTATGGCGTCTCTATTGTGCCATGTCCATAAAATCGAAGCTCGACTTCGATTCATTTTATCTTCGTCGTTATTAGAAGATTTTTGAACATTGTATGTCGATGCATCCTGCGGTCATATCCTCTAGCTCATTATATGATTGTATATTTTATTGATAGAAAATATGTGATCTTCCAACATATTTCTTATATCCTTTTGTACCCACATATTGATACGATGCTTGCGTATCTTACCTCATATGTTGTATACTTTAGCAACATGAATTTGGGTGGCATATACTTGAAAATCGAGACACAAGACATCACAAATTTGCAATGTTATGCAAATATTTTGGTTAATATACATATATTTCCCCATGATTAAAAAACTTAATTTCTAATCATAGCAACGATGCGTTGCATAAAGAATATTGTCGCAAATGAGCTTTGATATGTGATCAATATGTCATATTATTTTCTATATTTTCTAGTGTCCAAACTTCAAAAATATGGGAAAAAATATTTTTAGAACTCATTCAAAAAATATTATGGTTTATCAAAATTATCATATTAATTTTTCAAAAACAAACTTGTTAAAAGATTTCATTCAAACTTTTTAAAAAACTTTATTAACTTGAATAAACCAAAAGTTCATTCAATAAGGCCCAAAATAAAATATAAAAAAAATCAGAAATTCATGTTGATTTGACTCTTTTGGTCAATTTGGGCCTCATGGGAGGAGGCCCAGATTGTGAAGAAGTCTGCGTTGACTCTTCACAACTTGGTCTACATAGGTTGGGCCGTGTCCCATATCTGATTGGGGAAGCCCGTGTTGACTAGGTCAACGCAAGCCACAGGCCTTGGTCAAGACAGAGGCCCGCGAGGCCTCGGCTACTTTTTTTTTAAAATAGATCTTTTGAGCTTGGGTTGAGTTAACTTAAAAACTCTTAGGCCCATTTTGATTTTATTTTCTAAGAAACAAATTTGAACCCCGAGGCCCACGAGTTTGAGAAAATAATTTCGCTCCACCCAAAAATAATTTCGGCCCATCCGAAACTTTAGTCCAAAAATGAATTTTTACACCCCGGCCCAATCTGAGAAAACAATTTCGGTCCATCCCGAAAATAATTTTCGGACCACTTCGAATAATTTAAACAGACCCGTTTACCCCGAAAAAGGGTCCATTTTCGGATTTGGCCCAAAGCCAGAATAGGGTTTTTGCCCAGAAGTCGATCCTTTCTTCTTCTCCATGAAACGGCGCCGCTGGCGAGGATTCCGGCTATGTCTACGTCGGAACGGTAGACAACCGGTGAGACCATCGCCCCCGGTGAATTGTCACGACCTTATGTCGTTCGTGGTCTTCTGCCGGAACCTCTTCGTTCTTGTTTGTTCACCGAGGCCACTTCGTTACATCAACCGGTTGTGAGGTCGTCTTCTCTGTGCGAGTGAAGCCGAGGACAGACAGACTGATGCGATGTCCAACACCACGATAAATCTTCTTCCTCATGAAGACCACGACTCGTCCTCCCCTTGCTGATTCCCTAGACCATCAAGACTCGTGGTTCGTCACCGGAACCGCTAAAAGTCCAATGGAGATTGAGTCTATCGCGACCTCCTTGTCGCGTGGCTTCTGGCTGGACCGCTCGTCGCCAAACGGGTTGGACATCGTGTGATTTTCGTTCTGGACCCGCATCCCGTCGTCACAGAGCTGAAAACTTTGTTACCCATGGCGTTCGTCGAATTGAGAAGAAACAAAAAATGATCGTCGCCTTCGATGGTCGTCGGTGGTTTCCTGGTTCGGAAGCATCATCTGCCGCCTTTCCTCGTGTAGTCGATATCCTTCATGGACTCGTCGTCGGGCGGTCGTCACAGAAAACATCCGGTTGACGAATGTGGAATTGAGGAGGAAAAACCCCAATTACGGAAATTAGATTCATCCCCGATTAATGGGGATTTTGGGTACAAAAAACAAATCAGTCCCGCTGGTTTTCACGCGTTTGCACATAAGGACGTAGTCCTTTTGTTCGCATTTCACGCAACAACTACATACGTTTTCTGCCTAATTCATTCAAGGACAAGAGAAGGGTTTTCTTAAGAACCGTTTCTATAAAAATTCCGATTTCTAACCCAAAAAACACAGAAACGTTTTTCTTTCAGATTATGACCAGAAGAAGCCTCGAATGACTCTGACACTAGTGAAGATTTATGGTGATTTAAATATAATCATAATTATATACATAAATTGCTAAATAATTGCCATAATCAAAGGTTACTTCTTGTAGCGCAGATTCCTCCTAAAGCGTTCTTCACAGGATCTTGATGGAGACTTGTCACTGGTCGTCCCTGCTCACGTATGAACGAAGCAGGGGTTGGATATCACCGCCTAAAAGTCTGTGCTTTTCTCAGAGAGAACCTGGAGAGAAAAAGAAGCGTTTCTCCCAATTTCTTTTTTACATATATAAGAAGAAAAATGTAGGAGAGAGATAAGAGTGGAGTTGTTATCTCCATAACCAACTTTACCCTATCAAATCTCTATTAAATAAATTCAATAAGATATCTCATATTTTTTTCATTATTTAATTTTCATTGGATAATCATGGGTGGATATAACTAACAAAATCAAAAAAATTGACTAATATGTCAGAAAAGAAAGCAGGTATGATCATATTCATATACTTCTAGACTTGTTAAATTAATTTGTGAAAATTTTGTTTGTATAGATTGTATACTAAAATTGATAATATTTGAACATATTTGATATTTATCTTTTTATGCTAAACTAAATTTATTTAACATTATTAAGTAATTATTAGTATAAAAAGAAAAAATTTCGGTATGACAAGTGATCCGACGGGTGGACGGAGTCGACCAAAATTGAAGAAAGAATTAGTATATGCAACTATTTATCGATTCTAGCGATGGCTTGCGAGCGGCAAACTTGTATAAATTTGTGTTCGAAGGGTCTCAATATCTTCGCCAGATATCTGTAGTGGTGGTCGTGCTGCACTTGTCCTTGGAGAAATTACCCATTTTTCGTGAACCTAAGCAACGCAACGAAAAACACACATGAGTAAACTACGATAACCACGAGAAGAACGACACTCAAAGCACAAAGAAAGCACAAAGAAAGCACAAGGAAGGACATAAAATTTTGGTTACTCAGTTCGAACCACAACGATCTACGTCCGGGGGCTTCCAAACCAGAAGAGATTCTACTATATCACGCACACGTGGAGCTTCACTTGCTCACTACAATGGATGCCTTCACTTGGCTCACTTTTCTCTCCTCCTCTTCTCACCATAGGCAAAGCCCTTCACTTGGGCTCTACACACTCTTCTCCTCCTTCACTTGGAGAGTTTCCCTCTTGGGCACTTGGGCCACTTCTTCACTTCAAGAGCACCACCTCTTTCCCTCTTCTCTCTTTCTCTTTAGAGAAGTGGGCACTTGGCCTCTCCTTCACTTGCAGAGCCTTTTGCATTCATCCCTCTTCTCTCTTTCTTTTTGGATAAGTGGGCTCTTTGCCAACCTTCAAATGAGGCTTACAAATGGGTATTTATAGTGCCCACAACCTAGGCAACTATTTGGGGTCGGAAGGGGTAAAATAGTCCGAGAAAATCAACTTTTCAGGACCAGGCTGGTGCCCACCAAGCACCTGGCGACTGCCAGGTGTGGCTACTACCAAGGTGCTCGCCAGGCTTACTCCAAGCTGCTCGCCATTGTCGCCCGCCAGGTCATCAACTGCCACTTTGTTTTGCCTCCTCAACTTCGTCTCTTAACCCGATCGTCATTCTCGATCATCCTCTAGGCTCTTCACTCGAGCCACGCAACCCTCGGATGTCCTCAACATCTTCACTCGACTCTTGACTCGATCGATTCCCTGAGCGTACTCGGACTCCAAACCCAATCGATCAATTCTCGGACCATCCTCAAGGCTCTTCACTCGAGCCAACCGAATACTTCACTCGTACTCAGTCTCCATACCCAACAGTAAGTTGCTTCCTTCGGTATGCACTTCGGGGGAAGGTGAAGACCCGGGACAACTTGGCTCGGTAGAAATGAAGCTTTATGTGCTCTTTGCGGGGATAGCTACGAGACCTCTACACTCCTTTTTTCTTCATTGTCCGGTTTCCCTTCGGATTTACTTTCTCAGGCAGATGGGGCTTCGACAGTGTTCCTGCGGTTTTGTCTTGGACTGGCTCACTCAATGGCTGGGCCTGGTTCGAGGGAGATCTATGAAGAATCTTTGGTACATCATGTTTGCCTCAATCATTTGGAGTATTTGGAACTATATGAATGGAGTTGTTTTCAGGAGGCATGACATGGACCATGGAAGCCTACTCCGTTCGGTTCTCCGTGGTTTTTCAGAACGGTGTGCTTGGTCCGGGGCGATTGATAACCTTCATCAGGATGCTATCCTGGCGCTTTTCTCTTGCAGGTGTCTCCGGGACGAGCCTGGTTAGTGGGCGAGCTGCTGTGTCTCGGCGGAGTTGCTCTTTCGTGTGCTTGTTTCTGTAATTATGGTTAGTGAGGGGTTATAAGGGGTGTTGTGCTCTGGTTGTGTGCCTTATGCAACTGGCCACTTTCCTTCTATTGGAATTCTCTGTAATTTGTTCCCGGAGACAATAAAATTCTACCTTTTCAAAAAAAAATATTTATCGATTATTTTTGTAATGAATGGTATTCAAAATCAATGCAACTCTTTTAATAAGGTCTTTTCCTTCATAAGACTCAACCCAATCTCAAAATATTTGAATCATATCTTTATTCTAAAAGCGAGAAAAATGGGAAATAATGTACTATCCGAGTATGGAGAGAGAGAGAAACTTTAAAAAACTTAGTATAAAAAAGATACGAGTATACTTGTAATACCCATTACAGATTAGCAATCTGACAGGTCATGTCATGGTCTAAACTACACGTTAAAAATTATATATTGTCACGACGGGGTTAAGATCTGCATGGACCAACCAACCATTGACTTAGAAACGTTCAATGGCGAATATTCAAAAACGTTGGGAACCAACATCACATGTGATAACTCATAAACAACTCCTATTTTTACATATTCTTTCACAATTGCACAGGTTTTTAAGTCAAGTTTTTAAACCATACGCAATTGATTCCTTGTCCTGACCTCTTCTGCTTAAAAACCAAACATGGGTTGCTGATTTTTTTTGCTGGTTTTGAAGTAAGAAACGTGATAATCTTCGGTTAGCCAAGGGATGATGTTGCGGATCAATCTTTGGTTGGCTATAGTTCTCACACTAAGTCACCTTGGAGCTAACTTGCATATGATTGAAGGACGTCCACACAGGATTCTTCATGATACAGATGTCGATACCGATGATCTTTTCGCTCTACTATACCTCTTGAAGCTTAACAGATCCGAGTTTGAAGTCGAGGTTAGAAATTAATGTTGCTTAAGTACTTGGAATCAAGTACTAATAGGCTTGAAGTTGTTCTTTTAATAGGCTTCGATTGTTTATCTTGGACCAGGCAGTCACTATCAGCGCGAACGCGTGGAGTACTGCAGGGCACGCGGTTAACCATATCTATGACCTCGTTTACATGATGGGCCGCGACGATATTTCAGTTGGAGTTGGAGGCGAGGGTGGAATACTAGACGATGGCGAAATATTACCAAATGTTGGAGGATATCTTCCGATCATCGAACAGGTATGATCGAAATTTTGGTTTGAAGAGGACTGCAGAGGCTGTGATATTGAACTTGTCAATTGTACATGATAGGGAAATACAACAGCAGGAGGTTGCAGATACAGACAAGCCATTCCGGTTGGCCAAGGGGGACGACTCGATGTCGATGCTAACTATGGCCTAAGAAAAGAGTTCCTACCCCAGGTGGGAATCACTCATATGCTTAATTCTACTGTAATGGTTTCTAATTTGTATACATTTGGGATGTTCATAGCTCTTAACCCTTTTTTGTGCTTCTGCTTGAAACAGGGCAGCAGGAAGTACGCTCCTCTGCGACAGCCAACGGCGCAACAAGTGCTTATAGACAAAGTATCAGCAGGCCCTATTACCATTTTCATGACAGGAGCTCATACAAACATTGGCATATTTCTTATGAGCAATCCGCATCTCAAGAAAAACGTTGAGCACATTTATATCATGGGTGGCGGTGTGAGATCACGAAACCCGACAGGCTGCTGCCCCAAGAATTCCACTTCTTCTTGCCAGGTCCAACAGTGCGGCGATCACGGGAATATGTTCACGGCCTATACTAGTAACCCGTACGCAGAGTTTAATGTATTCGGAGATCCTTTTGCAGCTTATCAGGTAAATGTTAAGGATCTCTAAAATGTTGGTCTTAATGTGCAGTTGTTGCAGACAAGTAACACATGTGGTTGGTTCTTTTTGGCAGGTGATTCATTCGGGAATTCCCATCACTCTTGTGCCACTTGATGCAACAAATACTATTCCTATAACCAAAAACTTCTTCGAAGCATTCGAGAAAAACCAGAATACAAATGAGGCACAATACTGCTACAAGTCCCTGAAAATAACCCGCGACACTTGGTTCAACGACCAGTTTTACACGGTACTTCCGAACAAAGACTCGAACTTATCAACTCGTTCCAAGCCTTGCATATCAACATTTATGTGTAAAGCGTTCTATTTCAATCTTTGGTGATTTTTTTTTGTGGCAGAGTTATTTCATGTGGGATTCCTTTTTAGCTGGAGTAGCAACTTCTATCATGAGCAATTCACACGAGGAAGATGGAGAGAATGAGTTTGCTCAGATGGAGTACATGAACATAACTGTAGTGACATCAAATGAGCCTTATGGAATCAGTGACGGGTCGGATCCGTTCTTTGACGGCCGTGTGACTCCAAAATTTCATCTGCAGAGGGGTGGATTACATAGTGGTCATGTGCAGACAGGACTTCATGATCCATTCTGTGTTGTGAACAACGGGAAAGGGAAATGCAAGGTAAAAATGTTCTCATCGTGCTAGAACTCGACAAGCAGATTCGCGTTAGGACAATTGATCTGAATCCCAGGACATTTGTTTACACTTTGATGATCCAGGATGGCTACACACAAGAGGTAACTGGTCCAGAGGGAGTCCGGGTACTAGTTGCCACGAAAGCAAAGCCTAATCCCAACACTACCAGCGAACTCGACAGAGCATTTTTCAAGAACTTCTTGGATGTAAGATCGACTAGGCGTTGAGTTTATATGTGTCTCCTATCCCTGATGTAAACTCACTAGATCTGCCAACCTGATGATGACCAAATTCAGGTTCTTAATCGCCCTGAACAATCCGGGAAGTTCAACCTTACGACAGAGTTTCCATATTACAGAGAAGTCCATTACAAACCTGACTTCAGAGGAAAGAAGCTAGGAAAACCTGTTATCTTTGACATGGATATGAGTGCTGGAGATTTTCTAGCTCTTCTTTACCTCCTCAAAGTACCGGTGGAGGTGATTGATCTCAAGGTAAGCTTAGCCTCGACTTCAAGTGCATTTGATTGATGGTCAAATATATGTGCAGCACGTTTCCTGAAGAAGCTGCAATTCTCACTTCTGCATTGCTTTATACAGGCCATTATTGTGAGTCCAACCGGATGGGCAAGTGCTGCAACCATAGACATCGTTTACGACGTACTGCACATGATGGGCCGGGATGACATACCGGTTGGTCTCGGAGAGGTGTTTGCTATGAACCAATCGTATGGTTCTGGTGTCGGCGACTGCAAGTACGCCAAGGCCATTCCACATGGAAGTGGCGGATTTCTGGACTCGGACACTCTATACGGCCTAGCACGTCATCTGCCACGAAGTCCTAGAAGGTAAGCTAGTATCATATGGCCCATGTTTCAGTGCATCCTGGGTCACAGTTTGCCATACATCATCTCACATTGTTTATGTATTACTTCCAAGGTATACTGCAGAAAACTCTGTAGAATATGGAGCACCTCGCGACACTGATCGTCCGGAACTCAGACAACCTCTCGTACTAGAAGTATGGCAGTCAGTGGTAGCAACATTGGATCCGGGATCGAAGGTTACGATATTGACTAACGGCCCATTAACGAGCCTAGCAAAGATCACTCAGTCAGCTAGTAATGCCAGCTCCATGATCGAGGTACACAGATTTGTCACTTCTCATCTATCAGACAACCTAAAAACGAACCAACCATGTAACTGTAGAGAGTTACAAATGATTTTGATGGAAATAATAGGCTTGGACGTTGCAATAATGGATGCAGGAAGTGTATATGGTAGGAGGACACGTCAGCCGAGCCGACACAGACAAAGGCCGTGTTTTCTCAGTTAATCTCAATGACCAAACAGAGATGAACATCTTCCTCGACCCCTTGGCTGCAAATGCAGTATTCAAGTCTTCACTACCCATCATACTCATTCCAACTGACATCCAGCGAAAAGTCAGTTCCTTCCGCGACATGCTTAAGAAGGTAAGAACGGTAAAGAGGAAGACACCAGAGGCGTCGTTCTCTCACCGTTTGCTCTCTACGCTATGCCTCCTGCAACAAGCTGACCATAGATACAACCACATGGTAAGAGATTCTAACCTTCTCTAACATGCCTAATGAACTTGCTAAACTACACGGCTGTTCGAATCGGTGGTAGGATACGTTCCTGGGGGAAGTCCTTGGCGCTGTTCTCTTGGCTACTGACAGTGATCATTCCAAGTTAAAGCCAACGGTGCAGATGAAACGTATCACGGTCATTGCTGAAGGTGGCGAATCTAAAGGCGGAGAGATTGCGGTTCATGATGAGCAAGAAATGTCAATCAGAATACTGGAACACATTGATCCCTCGGCCTACTATGATCTTTTCGCGCACCAATTAGGCGTTAAGGATCAATCAGCTAAAATAGGAAGCTTTAAGGAGCAAAGAAAAAGGTGGAGTGCTCCACCTAACGGGACAAAATATTCAAACCATTGATTCATCCGACTAATATGAATCTTTCCAAGAAAGAAACCATCTTTCCTTGTTCTGTTATTTTCTTTCTAATAAAACATTTCGCTTTTCTCGAATCCATACATGTGGGTTCTCATTCTGGGCCCGGAATTTTGGTCAATGTGCCTCGACATGAGTCCTCCCAACTCCCGAGGGGGTTTTATCATTCTGGTATTACAGTTCTGGACAATATTTTTAAAACCGGACCGGAGACTAACCCAAAATTTCCTATTTTTCGGTCCAACCGGTTTGACTGACTGAACCACCGGTTGGACCGGCACTTTTGAATACTATTATTTAGTATATAATATATATCGCTATTAACATATTATAAATCCAGAAACTTCTCAGATATCCCTCTCCGGTCTTTATCCCTTCATTTCTTTAAAACTCCCACTTCCCACCCACCACCCATCCCTTATCTATTTCTCTCTCTTTAACTCTTCCTTCCACGTCATCTACCAACTGTTCTCTCTTTTTTTTTCTCCTGTGTGTTCCATGAATCCCTATTTTCCTTTGGTCAACCTGAAATGTGAAATAAGTCGCTATGTATGTTATTCCAATAGCAAGCCTTGCTATTTATACAAGTTCCTAGAGTAGGCTACAAAATAAGAAATGAATATACAATTACCTAAAGGAGCAAAACATAGAGCAAAATAAGGAGTAAAGCAAGGAGTAAAATGTGGAGTAAAATAAGGAGTAAAGCAAGGAGCAAAACAAGGAGAGCAAAACAAGGAAGATATCCACAACACTCCCCCTCAAGTTGGAGCACGAAGATCAACAATGCCCAACTTGGACACCAACATAAGAAAACGATCAACACCAAGACCCTTAGTAAAAATATCTGCCAGCTGGATAGTTGTACTGATCTTACGAGGAGCGATCTCATTAGAGACAACTCGCTCACGAATAAAATAGCAATCCATCTCAACGTGCTTCGTCCGCTCGTGATAAACTGGATTCTCGGCGATATGCAAGGCAACTTGGTTGTCACAAAAGAGACGTGTAGAACCGGAGGGTGGAGCACCAAGATCCGCCAAGAGCCATCGAAGCCATAGAACTTCACTAATAGTAGTGGCCATAGCCCTGTATTCAGCTTCGGCAGAGGAACGAGCAACAACACTCTGCTTTTTACTACGCTAGGACACCGGAGAGCCGCCAATCGTAATGAAATAACTGGTGCGTGAGCGTCGAGTCATTGGGCAACCACCCCAATCAGCATCACAGTAAGCAACAAGATCAAAACAAGAGGACTTGTTCAATAAAATACCCTGTCCATGTGTGCTCTTGAGGTAACGTAGAACCATATCAGCAGCATCGAGATGAGCCAGACCAGGACAATCCACAAATTGACTCAAAATATTAACAGCATAGATAATATCGGGGCGAGTGACAGTAAGATACATCAGGCGGCCCACCAAGCGTCGATAGCGAGTACTATCATCAATGACCTGTTCGCCTTTCTGCAAACGATGATTTTGCTTGTTAGGAATAGAACTAGGGTGCGAGCCTGCCTTCCCACATTCATGAAGGATATCAATGAGATACTTATGTTGACTTAACACTAGGCCTTTAGAGGTACGGGCTGCTTCAATGCCCAGAAAATACTTCAGTGTCCCAAGATCCTTGATGCCAAAAGATCGATCCAAATGAGACTTGGTGCGACAGAGAGTAACATTATCATCACCAACCAATATAACGTCGTCAACATAGATGAGGAGAAATAATACCAAACCAGCTCGATGATGAATAAACAGTGCGTGATCGGCTTTAGACCGACGAAAACCAAGATCAAGCAAGGTAAAGGTAAGTTTACTATACCAGGTGCGTGAGGCTTGCTTGAGGCCATACAAAGATTTCCGAAGTTGGCAAACCCGCTTATCTCCGGGGTGACTAAAACCTTGAGGAATTGTCATAAAAACTTCTTTCTTCAATTCGCCATGCAGAAATGCATTATCAACATCCAATTGTTGTATCATCCATCCTCGTTTGACTGCGATGGACAATAAGCAACGGACAGAGACAAGCTTTGCGACTGGAGCAAAGGTGTCGTGGTAGTCAATTCCTTCAACTTGCTTGAAACCGCGGGCTACCAAACGAGCCTTATAGCATTCGATCTCTCTATTTGGACAAAACTTTATTTTGTAAACCCACTTGGAGTCAACCGCCTTCTTCCCAGGTGGTAGTTCCGCAATGTCCCAGGTTCTATTACTTTCGAGTGCTTTAATCTCTTTGCGCATCTCGACCCACTGTGAACACTTAGCAGCTTCATGATAATAAGCAGGCTCACGTATAACACAAGCTTGGTTAAATAAGCTCGATGAGCGTCAGTAAACTTTGCATAGCTAATGAAATGTGCAAGGGGATAAGTTACAGAGTTACCAGTTGAAGGGGCAGCCGGCAGGACGACAAGCGAGGGGGGAAGGTCAGTATCATAGTCTTGTAAGTGGATTGGTACCGTCTTGGTTCATTCACTGCGACAAAGAGGCAGGACTGGGATTGAAACTGGAACTGGTAAATCTGAAGTTTGGCTATATTCTACGGGTTGCCTTTGTGAATATTGTTCATCTAAATCATATATGGTAGGGGTTTCCTCTGGCAAAATAGCTATGGGAGTACTAGGAACAGCATCAGGGGACGTTTGAAAAGGAAAAATATCTTCAACAAATGTGACGTCCCTTGTCACAATAAACTTATTTGACTGAACATCATACAACTTGTACCCTTTTTGACTAAAAGGATATTAAACAAATATGCATGGCTTGCTCCTATCGTCAAATTTACTAGTCTGTGTGTGATTATGTGCGTATGCCAGGCAACCAAAAACTCGAAGATGATCATACGAGGGTGCTCGTCCAAATAGTCTCTCATATGGAGTTTGATTATCAATCACCGAGGAGGGCAAACGGTTGATGATGTAAGTAGCGGTAAGCACACACTCCCCCCAAAAATCAATAGGTAAATGAGATTGAAAGCGAAGGGAGCGGGCTACCTCTAGTATATAACGATGGCGACGCTCAACCACTCTATTTTGTTGTGGAGTGTAAGCACAACTGGTCTGAAAATGTATTCCGCTAACTTTATAATAGTCGAGTAACTCCTTTGACTTGAACTCCATTCCATTATCTGATTGAACTCCTTTGACAACTCTTCCAAATTGTCTTTCAACCATGCAAAAAAATACCAGCAAATATCGGGTTACTTCCGACTTGTATCTGATAAGGTAAGTCCATATACCTCAGCTAAAATCATCTACTATAGTCAAGAAATAGTGAGCACCACATGACGCTGGGGTTTTGTAAGGTCCCCAAACATCACAATGAATCAAATCAAAATACGATGTTGTTTGAATGCAACTCTTTTGAAATGATGACCGTGTTTGTTTAGCACGTACACAAGAATCACAATGTTCATGCTTAATAGGAAAGGAAATGGCTGCTAAAGAAGGTATATGACACAACTTATCATGGGAGGCATGTCCAAGTCTCTTGTGCCAAATCGTAGCATCTTTATTATGTATGGCTGAGAGAACCGCCCCCCCTCGCAAATCTTCAAAATAGTATAGGCCGTCCCGCTGCTTACCCACTTCAATCAGTTTTTTCGTAACTGAGTCCTGTCTTACACAAACATTAGCCAAGAAAGTAACGACACAATTAACATCCTTGGTTAGTCGGCTGATAGACAACAGGTTGTACTAAAATTTTGGTATAAATAAAACCCGATCAAGTCATAATTTTTTACCAAGGTGGACGCTGCCAATTCCTTCGACTAAAATATCATCTCCATTCAGAATTTTGACCGAAGGATGTATCATGCCCTTGTTTGACTCAGTCAACCAATCAAAATAGCATGTGATGTGATCAGTCACTCCTGAATCAATGATCCAAGGGCGCGAAAGAAAAGTCTTACCTGATCCGAGGACCCAGACTCTACCTTCACTCCAAGATGCTTGAGAAGGTTACTCAGCTGTTTGTTAGAGAAACTGGAAACTGGACTCTCTTCAGCTCGAACTTGGGCAGCCTTCAGAACCATTCTTTGGCTACTATCGCGACCATATCGGTTGTCGCGAGTGTTCTCATGCGGATTAGCTTCGCATCCACCCCTTCGCCAGCCATCAGGGTACCCAATCGACTCAAAACAGGTTTCCTCAGTGTGCTCAGTCTTTTGGCAATGACTACACTTCGGACTGTTCCCATTGCTTGAGCGCTTACTGCCACTGTTCTTTGACTGTTCAGGACCACGAGTATGGAATGCGGCTGTGTCCAAAATAGGTTTCCGAGCTGAAGAGATTGTCCTCCATTGTTCCTCTTCAGCTATGAGATGATAGGCCTGACATAGCCCAGGAATTGGTTGAGTGCTCAAGATCTGTGTCTTGACAGTATTGAACGCATCGTCCAATCCCATGAGAAAGTCATACAACTGCTCTTCCTCGCAAATTTTCTGGACTTGTCTCATCATATCATGATCACAATTCGTGCAAGACAACTTCTGGAGAGGACGAATAGCTTGAACCTCATCCCAAAGTCCCTTGAGTGTTGTGTAATAAGCTGAGACAGTCATCTCACCTTGTCGAAGCGTTGATATCGCACGTCGGAGGTCATATGCGCGTGGAGCACTACCTTGCCCGAACCTTTCAGTGATATCGCACCAGATTTCATGCGCCGTCTTGGCACACCAAACACTGCTTCTTATCTCCTTCTCCATGGAGTTGCAAAGCCAGCCCTTCACCACGTGGTCGCTGCGGACCCAATGGTTAATCATTCCAGAATTGGCCGATGGCTTTGTTAAGGAGCCATCAATAAAACCGAATTTGTTCTTTGTGAACAAAAGGTCGCTCATGTCTGTCATCCACTCACCGAAGTTTCCATCACTCAGCCATTCAGTCACAAACACCTGTACTGGATGATCAAAGGGATGGAGATAGTAAGGGGACGATGAGTCAACGGTGACACTCGAGGCAGCAGACACTTCTTCCTTACTTGACTCAACAATAGACATATTTAGGTAGGTTAATAACATTGTGGCAGGTAGGCTGATTTGTGGTGGGCTAATGCAAGGTTTTAGATCAAACCCGCTCTGATACCATAAAATGTGAAATAAGCCGCTATGTATGTTATTCCAATAGCAAGCCTTGCTATTTATACAAGTTCCTAGAGTATGCTACAAAATAAGAAATGAATATACAATTACCTAAAGGAGCAAAACATGGAGCAAAATAAGGAGTAAAGCAAGGAGTAAAACATGGAGCAAAATAAGGAGTAAAGCAAGGAGCAAAACAAGGAGAGAAAAATAAGGAAGATATCCACAACACAACCTTTAGTCCTCAAACTTCAATCATCCTCTCTTTGTCCTTTCTGTACACGGCTCATGTGCGTCATAACTTTCAACATCTTGATAGAGATTTGAGGAAGAGGACTCTTCTATACCTATGCCATGGCGTTGGGTTTTTAATTAGAATTGAGATTTGTCAATAGAATATATCAGTTCGAATATTCAATTTGTTTTTTTCCAAGAGGGATACTCGATCTATTGAGAATTATTTTGCAGTACTAGGTCTCTGCATATTAGGAACATATCTATCTTCAAGAGTTTGGTACAAGGAAAACAAAAAAAGCTGGTGTTTATTTTTTTACTTCATCATTTTGGTCGCAGGAAACAAAACAAGAACTTGGTTTCTAACTATTTTCATTTTTGTTTTGGTTTTGGCCGAGGAAATGCTTTTTTGTTTCATTTTCCAGTTGACCCGGGTCAACCAAGTCATCAAAACTGTCCGGTCAGACCAAATTTTGGGTGGTCCGACCATTCCCTGGTTTTTATAGAAACTCGACCCGGAATTACTACCAGGTGATGGTCCGACCAGTCCAACCTCTGGTCAGACCATAGGTTTTAAAACATTGGTTCTGGTCACTCTGGAAATCCAGACATTGAATGTCATAATTGCAAAGACTTTGGTCATATTTCCAAAAATTATAGTTCAGCTCGTCGATCTGGATCGACTCGTTCTACTCCTCGGGCCCACCAAACATCCTCTCCTCATCCGTCTCAATGGGTACTGGATTCGGGCATGACTCACCACCTCACGTCCGATCTTGGCAATTTAGCCATTCATTCTGAGTATAGTGGCCCCGATGAAATAACTTTCGGTAATGGACTCATCTTACCTATTTCAGCTACTGGTCGTACGAGTCTTCCATTGTCTAAGTCTAATCTTTCATTGTCTAATGTCTTACATGTCCCTAATGCCTGCACTAACCTTGTTTCGTTAAGTGCTTTAATTCGAGATAATCTTGTTATCATTGAGTTTGTTCGTGAGCAATTTTTTTTCTTAAGGATTAGGTTACGAAGGGGGAAATTTTAATGAACTAGAGGACTTGAGTGAGCATTAGTAGAAGTTTTAGGACTGAATGGTAATAAACCATATAAACCGCCTTAGTAGGGGTATAAATAGAAAGGAAAGTAAATGTAGGGATCATTCAGATATTTTGACAATAATTATAACAAACACATCGTTTCTTCCTCTACCTTCTCCTCTTTCTATCTTCTCTCTTTTTCTTCTTTCTTGTTCTTTAAACCCTAATCAATTATAGTCCTTTAATTAGGATCATTACAAATTAATATCCATACACCCAAAAAAAAGACATACAGATAAAAAAACACAAGTCAGTTAAATCTTGTTTCTTAATATTGAATATTATCGTGTTAGGTGCAATTACTTCTTAAAATGATACTCATGATGTCCAATCTTGGAAAAAAAACTCAAGATATATCTACTTGTTGAAAACAAAACCATACTCTAATGATAAACTCTAAGTGATACTAATCTCCAAGTACTAGTAGTTGCCAAATTTATCCCAGAATTTTGCGCAGGAGAGAATCCATTGATATGATATTACGAAGCATGGAGTGTATTGATGTCTTTGCTACATGGAATCTTGGTCCATAATGATCTCTTGTCGTCCTTGCTCAACACATATATTTCATTGGGATATCCCCAGGCGCAAAGAAACTTCCCATTTGTGCCTAGCATTGGGAGTTCATAGGGACAAGGTGGCAGGATGTTGAATTTGTGGTCTGAGACATCCAACGAAATAATAACCCTCTCATGTCCTTCAAATTTCCAATATAGGGATCCATTAAACAGATGGCGATACCTGAACATTTTTGCAATCCCACGAGTGGGAGACAAAGGGTACTCCAACTTCTCCCAAAACCCTTTCTTTAAAGAGAAAGTTCTAACAAGTATCGATAAAGCTTTCATTTGTCGTGGTCCCAGAACAAAATCACTCTAACAATCTTGAAAGAAGCAGAGATTGAATCATATCCTAAATCGGGAGAGGAATATTCTTTGTGTCTCTCGTGCATGAATTCCATAACAGACCGGAACCACTTACGAAAGCCATAAAAATTACGCTAAGGCAAAAATACTTATGTAAAAAATTTCAAATTCACCCCACCTATTCAATTTAGAAAATTTCCTATCGATGGTGGAGGAAGTTTTCTAATTTTGGTGTTGTAAGCTAGGTCGGAAACCAATCCAAAAAAGTTGGGACGGAAAAATCACTCGCTTGGCGTCGCCCCTAGCTCCACCGAGAAAAACCCATGCCGCCACCTTGTAGGATGAAAAATATCATATGTTCTGACTATCAAGATAAAATTTGAGGAAATAGTTGTCACTCATTGACTTGCACAAACCAATGGAGAATCTGGCCCCATTTGTAGTTAACCCCATCACCAAAAACAAGGACAACAAGTCTATGCATCCTTTATGATTCTCGTTGGACTTGTCTTGTTGACTTTTCATTATTTTTAGATCTTTGGATTGTTATTTAGAGTTTATGTAGAGAGACCGCATAATACACTTGACCAAAAAAATACACACTTAAAGTTATTAAAGTACACACTTAAACTTCGAATATTAAAGAATACTCACATATATAATGGAGATTCTGACATTTAACATATGCATTCTTAGTGTTGTTGTTTTTAGTAAGGTTGCATTCTCCGTATTTGCTTATGCATTATTTAATATTTTTTGTCATCTCGTTTAATGACACTTGTGTTTTAAACTGCTCATCTTGTTGATATTTTTAGGTTGAGGGTGATGATAAGTATTTAATCGCTACAGCTGAACAACCACTTTTTGCTTATTATGCGAATGAATGGATCCAACCTTCTGAGCTACCAATGAGGTAATAATCCGTCATTGAATTTCAATAAAAATTAATACAGAAATGCAATTCAAGAAGCATGAAAGTTGCAATAATTTCTTCTTAGTCGACATTGCAGTTGATTATTACTATTTTTTTCAGGTACATGCCAGGGATTGGATGCTAACTTTATCCGTGAGCGAGTTTTTAGTAGCATTGCAGTTGATAATCCTTGTGTTGTTGGTTTCTTTTTTTTTTTTTGCTAGGTATTATGGATGCTCACCTTATTTCCGCAAAGAAGCTGGCGCTCATGGCCGTTCTGCATCACTTTAGAAATTTTCCAGACTCAACTTTGATAAAGTGGAGTAGTTCTGCATCACCAGCCCAGATGGTACCGCATCCAAGGATAGGCTAAAGAAAATGATCAAGAATTCTGAGAAATTCTACCAGGAGGTAATCAAGTCTAGAAAATTTTCCTATTTTTCTAGCTACTGGGGTCATAAAATCTTGTGATTGTACTGACTTAAGATTATTTTTTAAATCAGCTGAAGATCCCTTACAGAGTGGTGTTTGTTGTGCCTGGTGCTTTGAACAACGCGGCTACCAAGAAGTATGACTTGGAAGGATGGTTTCCTGCTTCACAAACATACAGAGAGCTTTTTTTTGTTCAAATTGCACAGACTATCAACTGACGTACGCAAATTGCTAAACAATTTAACGTACAAATAAATAGTATAGTGTATAAGTAAGGTTCTTGAACGGAGAGAGATAAAACATGAAAATTAAAATAATCAATCTTATGTAGCCAAATTGAAACAAGTTCGTAAAGTAAAGAATGATATGAGGTTGCAAGACAATAAGTAAACTAAGAAATGTAAATAGACAGTTTGTACTTTAATGAAATAAAGAGTGCACGATACTTTTATGGACTACCTATCTATGTTAAGATCATGGTTATTTATAAAGTTCTAACTAGTACCCGGAGTGTTCTAGTGCATCCTCCTTACGCTTTCGCTCATTAGGCTGATAAAACTAAGCTAGAATAGTTCACAAATACCAACTAACGCTTTCGCTCATTAATTAGATCGTGAACTAAGCTAAACTCAATTATAAAGTTAATTAGATCGTGAATTAAGCTAAACTCAATTATAAAGTTAACTCCTCGTGGGTTATCCCTTAGTATCAAGATATCTCATTAATACCTAAGAATATGTCAATTGATCCTTTCATTGAATTTAATGCCTTTCGGTCCACTATCATCAACTAACATCATAATCTAAGTGATCAAGTTAGATTAAGCATTACGACCATCAATTGACAACTACTACGAAAGATGATCAAACTATAATCCAACATAGATAAGTAATCACATAATTAAAGCATCGTACTCACAAGAAAAACTACTCACAAGTCATGTTCATACAAGAAGAAAACTTATACAAGAAAATGATAGAAAATAACATTAAAGAGAGAGATAGAGAAAACTCAAGATGTGGTCAAGAGCTTCCTCAAGCATCCTTCTTCAAGCTTCCTTCTAGCATTCCTCCAATGGTACTCCTCCTTGGTATTCCTCACAACTCTCAATCTCCAAAGGGCTTCTAACGATAAACATGAAAGAAACAAAATAAAAATTAAGAGGTTACACGAAAACAAACATAATACAAAATAAGAGATATTAACATCGAATAACACGTAAACTTACTAGAAACGATAGGAATTCAATACTAAAACATACGCAAACAATGAATGTTTTCACACTCATCACAACCAAGAAGATTAAATAGATATGGCCAGAAAAAGGTGCATTATACTCTAAACGCATTATGCATTATCTTTTTCAATAAATAGGTGTAAGAGTGCTCTTCTTCATCGTATGTTGGATGTTTTCTTCTGGTTCAGGGAGACGACGAAGCGAAGAAGTACGTGCACATGTTGAATTGCACCCTCACAGCAACTGAGAGAACAATGTGTTGCATACTAGAGAACTACCAAAAGCAAGATGGCGTTGAGATCCCCGAGGTATTGAGACCCTACATGGGTGGAAAGGCCTTCATTCCATTTGTCGCCAACCCCCATCACCAAAAACAATGGTGTCTGTGCATCCTTTATGATTCTCGTTGGACTTTTGTTTTTGCTACTTATTATTAAATATAGACATCATTATTATTTAGAAAATCAGAGTTGTTAGAGATGTCGAGAAATTAAAGAGGAAATGATTTGTGCGCTTGTTTCCTATTCTATTCGGGCTAGCTTTTGGACTCCTAATTTGACCTAGATAGCTTACTTGATGTACAAGGGTTTACCTCTATATAAAGGCATGTTACCCTAAGGTTTTGTATGGCTTTGTGGCTCAGAAACTCATCAATAAAAGTTCTCCTTTCTCTCCGTAGACGTAGGCATTAGGCCGAACCACGTAAACTCTTGTGTCAGTGTTCTTTGTGCGATCTTGTTCTCTAGTTGCTGAATTCCTAACAATTGGTATCAAGAGCTTGGGTTGGAGGATGACAGACGACGCGAAGTTTGCTCTTGTGAAGTTCGATGGTTCTTCAAATTTTGGATTATGGCAAAGGCGTGTCAAAGATCTCCTCGTACAACAAGGGATGGTCATCGCGCTCTCGGAGAAGAAGCCCGAGAAGATGGAGGAGCAAGAGTGGAAGGAGATGAGGGCCAAGGCGGTGGCGACAATTTGCTTGTGCTTGGTAGATGATGTGATGTATCACGTCATGGATGAGGAGTCACCAGCTGAGGTATGGAAGAAATTGGAGGCAAGGTATATGTCTAAGTCTTTGTCGAACAAGCTTTATCTTAAGCAAAGATTGTATGGGCTCAAGATAAAAAAGGGCTCGGATTTGAGCCAACACATTAATGGTTTCAGTCAACTTGTGAGCGATTTGAGAAAGGTTGATGTGAAGTTCGAGGAAGAAGACAAGGCATTGTTGCTGCTGAATTCTTTACCTGGCTCCTACGAAAATTTAGTTACAACTCTAACTTGGGGGAAAGAGTCCCTGATGTTGGAAGATATCACAAGTGCTCTGCTAGGGTTTCATCAAAGAAGAAAAATTGGCAATGAACAAGCGGAATGGCTAGTTGTGAGGGGTAGCCATGGTGATCGTAGTAGGGCAAAAGACAGGAAGGGATCCAAGTCGTGGTCAAGGAGGTTCAAGGGAAATTGCTTCGAGTGCGGAGAAAAAGGGCACGTGAAGAAAGATTGTCCAAAAAGAACTCGGAATCGCGAGGAAAAAGGATCAGGTTCCGTGAATGTGGCCTCACATTCGGACGGGTCAGATGGTGATCTTCTTTCTGTTTTGTCAAGTCCAAAGCATTCTGATTCCTGGATTTTGGATAGCACTTGCTCTTTCCACAAGACGCCCAAGAGAGGGTGGTTCGATAACTACAAGTTCGTTGATTCAGGTATGGTGACTATGGGTGGTGGTTCTACTTGTAGAATTGCTGGCATAGGTGATATCCAAATCAAGATGTGGGATGGTGTTGAGAGAAAATTGTGTGGGATTAGGCATGTTCCGAAGTTGGAGAGGAATTTGATCTCGTTAGGAGCCTTGGATTATAGTGGGTATAACTATAATGTTGTAGGCGGGCTAATGGAGGTGGAGAAGGATGCTACGGTGGTGATGAAGGGTGAAAGAAATGTTAGGAACACCTATAGGTTAGTGGAGAACACGGTTGTAGGTGGAGTCACATCGTTGGGTTCTAATAAAGGGGAGAAAAGCTCTTGTGTGATGGAGCAAAAGCTTGACATGAATGGTTTGAGTGGAGTTGGGATTCGCAGAGACAAAGTTAGCAAGTTTCTGCTATGGTTGTCTAAAGAGACGTGCACGTCAAAAGTGTTGGGTAGGTTTTGCATAGAGAATGCGAAGCCGTTGGTAGCACCACGGGCGAATCGGGTATCTCACTCAAGGCCGAACGGTGGAGTTCGTGGCATGTCGAGGGTTTTACTTGGTAGAACAAATGGTTGCCCTTTGTATGCTATGGCATGTAGCATTGGTATGAGGCAAGAAGGTCCAGCAGAGAAGCAGTTCGAGGTTGTGGAGCATGGGGCTGATCAAAAAATAGAGGACGCGTCTATTGGTCGCAAGGTTGCTTCAGCCAGTGGACTTGCTAGTCGGGGTTCAATGGAGATTGGAGGGAATAGGCCAAGCAAGCTCGGAAGCTCAAGCTTGAGGGCTGATTGAACTAAAAAAGGTGGTGAGAAAGTTGAGATGGTATTATTGATGGCGGTGTATCTATGGTCAAGGTAGAGCTGGTAGAGTCGGTTTGGTTTCTCAGGTTCTCATGGTTCTTCATGTGGCAGTATTTCATCAAGATGGAGTTTGTTGAAATTCGGATGGAGCTTCATGGTTCGTCCACAGGATGATTTCTCGCCAAGGTGGAGATTGTTAGAGATGTCGAGAAATTAAAGAGGAAACGATTTGTGGGCTTGTTTCCTATTCTATTCGGACTAGCTTTTGGACTCCTAATTTGACCTAGATAGCTTACTTGATGTACAAAGGTTTGCCTCTATATAAAGGCATGTTACTCTAAGGTTTTGTATGGCTTTGTGGCTTGAAAACTCATCAATAAAAGTTCTCATTTCTTTCCGTGGACGTAGGCATTAGGCCAAACTACGTAAACTCTTGTGTCCGTATTCTTTGTGCGATCTTGTTCTCTAGTTGCTGAATTCCTAACAAGAGTAAAGTAGATTTTTATTTCAACATTAACAATGTACATATCAACATCGCCTGCATATCAATTCTCTAATACCAGAGTGTCTCTAATAATTTGCCATGTTCTTGGACAAATACGTTGCCCCCATACAAGTTGTTAACGAATTTGCGATGATCGATACCCGATTTCAGTTGACGTGAATTTGTGATACGTCAATTATTGGCTTTCCATAAAAAGATAATTCCTGGTTTATTACAATAAGATCTCAAACTGGACCCACTGCCAAGTAGAGTTACGTGCCTCCGTGCCCTCTCTCTTTCACTCTTGATTAACACACTTTTTTTTAGGAAGTTGATTGAGACACCCTTAGAATGTAAACAAAAGTGTAACTATATCACGAATTTTATAAATTGTTTTTGTCAAACACGATTTTTATATTAAAAAATTGGTCAAGCATGAGTAAAAAAAAAGGGAAAAATATATTTTATCTATCTGTGGTTTTACCAAACTTCCAAGACGTTTGGTTTCAATTTGGTAATTCAGTCTCTGTACTTTAAAATCTTTGATAGTATACGGTCCATTCCGGACGACGGGAATAAAAAGTTCACGTGGCTTGTCACGTAGGCTAATACAACGTCGTTTTATTGCCACGTGGCAAGGTGACTAGGTAAGTCGTGCATGACATGTTAGGTTAGTCACAACTTACCCAGTCATGGTTTTTTGGTTAGTAGGCAATAGATTCGGGAATTGTCTTCTAGATGTGTTCAAGATGCTTAGTCTTAGTCGAACTTTCATGGTTATATGTATGTGGTGATCTGTACTCTTGTTACTTATGCTGTAACATTTTTTTTCTGAATAATACAATTATTCCTTTTTAAAAACTAATTATTTAATTAGTTCAGTAGATATTTATCATAATTCCCATTACAGTGTACCAATCTGATAGGTCACGGTCTCAACTACCATGTTAAAATATTGTCTCTACCGGGTTAAGACCTGTATGAACCAACCAAGCATTGTCTTAGAAACCATCAACGGTGAATATTCAAAAAAAGTTGGTTAGCAGTTCCGGTCACCTCTAGCAACTCGTAGACAATTGGTATTATATATATTCTTTCACTGGTTTTTAAGTCAACTTTGGAAACCGTAGGTAATTGAATTCCTTGTCGTCCTGAACTTTCCTACTTAAAAACCAAACATGGGCTACTTCACAAATGTATTGGCTTAACATCAAGGCATCAAATGAATGGACGCTGAAGTTTGAGCGAGGTTGCTGATGTTTTTGCTGGTTTTGAAGTAAGAAACGTGTTAGCCAAGGGATGATGTTGCGGAGTAGTCTTTGGTTGGCTACAGTTCTCACATTAAGTCACCTTGGAGCTAACTTGCATACGGTGGAAGGACGTCCACACAGGATTCTTCTGGACACAGACGTCGACACCGATGATTTTTTCGCTCTACTATATCTCTTGAAGCTTAACAGATCCGAGTTCGAAGTCGAGGTCAGAAATTAATGTTGATCAAGTACTAAAGCCTTGATTATGATCATTTGATGCAAAATTCCATCTCTTGAAGTTGTTCTTTCAATAGGCTTGGATTGTTTACCTTGGATCAGGCAGTCACTATCAGCGCGAACGCGTGGAGTACTGCAGGGCACGCGGTTAACCATATCTATGACCTCGTTTACATGATGGGCCGCGACGATATTTCAGTTGGAGTTGGAGGCGACGGTGGAATACTAGATGATGGCCAAATATTACCAAATGTTGGAGGATATCTTCCGATCATCGAACAGGTATGAACATGAGGAATTTTGGTTTGAAGAGGACTGCAGAGGCTGTGATATTGAACTTGTTGATTGTACATGATAGGGAAATACAACAGCAGGAGGTTGCAGATACAGACAAGCCATTCCGGTTGGCCAAGGGGGACGACTCGATTCCGATGCTAACTATGGCCTAAGAAAAGAGTTCCTACCCCAGGTGGGAATCACTCATATGCTTAATTCTACTGTAATGGTTTCTAATTTGTATACATTTGGGATGTTCATAGCTCTTAACCCTTTTTTGTGCTTCTGCTTGAAACAGGGCAGCAGGAAGTACGCTCCTCTGCGACAGCCAACGGCGCAACAAGTGCTTATAGACAAAGTATCAGCAGGCCCTATTACCATTTTCATGACAGGAGCTCATACAAACATTGGCATATTTCTTATGAGCAATCCGCATCTCAAGAAAAACGTTGAGCACATTTATATCATGGGTGGCGGTGTGAGATCACGAAACCCGACAGGCTGCTGCCCCGAGAATTCCACTTCTTCTTGCCAGGTCCAACAGTGCGGAGATCACGGGAATATGGGCACAGCCTATACTAGTAACCCTTACGCGGAGTTTAATGTATTTGGAGATCCTTTTGCAGCTTATCAGGTATTGTCGAAGATCTCTAAAATGCTGGTCTTAATGTGCAGTTGTTGCAGACAAGTAACATATGTGGTTGGTTCTTGTTGCAGGTGATTCATTCGGGAATTCCCATCACTCTTGTGCCACTTGATGCAACAAATACTATTCCTATAACCAAAAACTTCTTCGAAGCATTCGAGAAAAACCAGAATACAAATGAGGCACAATACTGCTACAAGTCCCTGAAAATAACCCGCGACACTTGGTTCAACGACCAGTTTTACACGGTACTTCAGAACAAAGTCCACACCTTGCATAACCAGAGTGTTCTGTTTCAAACATTGGTGATGTTTTTTTCGTGTGCAGAGTTACTGCATGTGGGATTCCTTTTTAGCTGGAGTAGCAACTTCTATCATGAGTAATTCACACGAGGAAGATGGAGAGAATGAGTTTGCTGAGATGGAGTACATGAACATAACTGTAGTGACATCGAATGAGCCTTATGGAATCAATGACGGGTCGAATCCGTTCTTTGATGGCCGCGTGACTCCAAAATTTCATCTGCAGAGGGGTGGATTACATAGTGGTCATGTGCAGACAGGAGTCCATGATCCATTCTGTATTGTGAACAACGGGAAAGGGAAATGCAAGGTAAAAATGTTCTCATCATGCTAGAACTCGACAAGCAGATTCGCCTTAGGACAATTTATCTGAATCCGGGGACATTTGTTTCCTTTTGATGGCTAGGATGGCTACACACAAGAGGTGACTGGTCCAGAGGGAGTGCGGGTACTAGTTGCCACAAAAGCAAAGCCTAATCCGAACACTACCAGCGAACTCGACAGAGCATTTCTCAAGAACTTCTTGGATGTAAGATCGACTAGGCGTTGAGTTTATATGTGTCTCCTATCCCTGATGTAAACTCACTAGATCTGCCAACCTGATGATGACCAAATTCAGGTTCTTAATCGCCCTGAACAATCCGGGAAGTTCAACCTTACGACAGAGTTTCCATATTACAGAGAAGTCCATTACAAACCTGACTTCAGAGGAAAGAAGCTAGGAAAACCTGTTATCTTTGACATGGATATGAGTGCTGGAGATTTTCTAGCTCTTCTTTACCTCCTCAAAGTACCGGTGGAGGTGATTGATCTCAAGGTAAGCTTAGCCTCGACTTCGAGTGCATTTGATTGATGGTCAAATATATGTGCAGCACGTTTCCTGAAGAAGCTGCAATTCTCACTTCTGCATTGCTTTATACAGGCCATTATTGTGAGTCCAACCGGATGGGCAAGTGCTGCAACCATAGACATCGTTTACGACGTACTGCACATGATGGGCCGGGATGACATACCGGTTGGTCTCGGAGAGGTGTTTGCTATGAACCAATCGTATGGTTCTGGTGTCGGCGACTGCAAGTACGCCAAGGCCATTCCACATGGAAGTGGCGGATTTCTGGACTCGGACACTCTATACGGCCTAGCACGTCATCTGCCACGAAGTCCTAGAAGGTAAGCTAGTATCATATGGCCCATGTTTCAGTGCATCCTGGGTCACAGTTTGCCATACATCATCTCACATTGTTTATGTATTACTTCCAAGGTATACTGCAGAAAACTCTGTAGAATATGGAGCACCTCGCGACACTGATCGTCCGGAACTCAGACAACCTCTCGTACTAGAAGTATGGCAGTCAGTGGTAGCAACATTGGATCCGGGATCGAAGGTTACGATATTGACTAACGGCCCATTAACGAGCCTAGCAAAGATCACTCAGTCAGCTAGTAATGCCAGCTCCATGATCGAGGTACACAGATTTGTCACTTCTCATCTATCAGACAACCTAAAAACGAACCAACCATGTAACTGTAGAGAGTTACAAATGATTTTGATGGAAATAATAGGCTTGGACGTTGCAATAATGGATGCAGGAAGTGTATATGGTAGGAGGACACGTCAGCCGAGCCGACACAGACAAAGGCCGTGTTTTCTCAGTTAATCTCAATGACCAAACAGAGATGAACATCTTCCTCGACCCCTTGGCTGCAAATGCAGTATTCAAGTCTTCACTACCCATCATACTCATTCCAATTGACATCCAGCGAAAAGTCAGTTCCTTCCGCGACATGCTTAAGAAGCTTGGAATGGTAAAGAGGTTGACACCAGAGGCGTCGTTCTCTCACCGTTTGCTCTCTACGCTCTACCTTTTGCAACAAGCTGACCATAGATACAACCACATGGTAAGAGATTCTAACCTTCTCTAACATCACTGCCTAATGAACTTGCTAAACTACACGGCTGTTCGAATCGGTGGTAGGATACGTTCCTGGGGGAAGTCCTTGGCGCTGTTCTCTTGGCTACTGACAGTGATCATTCCAAGTTAAAGCCAACGGTGCAGATGAAACGTATCACGGTCATTGCTGAAGGTGGCGAATCTAAAGGCGGAGAGATTGCGGTTCATGATGAGCAAGAAATGTCAATCAGAATACTGGAACACATTGATCCCTCGGCCTACTATGATCTTTTCGCGCACCAATTAGGCGTTAAAGGATCAATCAGCTAAAATAGGAAGCTTTAAGGAGCAAAGAAAAAGGTGGAGTGCTCCACCTAACGGGACAACATATTCAAACCATTGATTCATCCGACTAATATGAATCTTTCCAAGAAAGAAACCATCTTTCCTTATTCAGTTATTTTCCCGGACAGAAACCTGCAGCTAAAACAGCCCGCTTTTCTCGAATTCTAATCGACCTGTGCATCAGCTAGTCATGGATAGGTTGCAGAAGACACAATGGTGGACTCTACAGTTCCTATGGTGAACGATGCAATATGGATGGCCTATTATACGATCCGTGTTCGCCCTTTCTTCCTAGCCATCAAACATCGACAGAGATCTATGTTCTGCCAACAGACGAACATGTTTGAGGCATCGATGGGTACTTGCCCGGAAAATTTGACACGCGCACAGCAGAAGACTGTGGGACGAATCTCATTACTCAGACACATGATCTAAGACGAAATGGTTAGGTTCTATCATCAGCAAGAATCATACAAGGTTGGTCTCATTACTTAACACAAGCTATATGTTATGAGGAGGGTAGCAGAATATAAAGAACCCCTAGAGCGCTTTTCTAAAAATATTTTCAAGCCCAAAGGCACTTCCCTTACAATCACCAGCTGAGAGATTCAATAGTTTAATTCCACCATCGGAATCGACCCACCCCTCGCTAATATTTGCTGCTCCAGCTGCAAAACAAGATGATGCGTACGAAAATTAGACTTCCCCTGCCTGGTGACACAATTGGTCGCCGAGATATCCAGATAATGCTCATCTAAAGTATTTAGGCACAAATTGTAAGACTTCGTGGGACCATTGCAGGTACTTACCCCGAGAAGAGCTTCAAGCTTGGTCTTCACAAACAGACATTCTTGTTTCACTTGCTGCAGACAGCTCATGCATCTGAAACATAGTCATAGGCGTACCAAACTCGTAAATGTTCAACACGGATTCTAGCTTAAACAGCTCATTGCCAGAAGAAAAGCTAGAATCTTTATTCAAAATAAGTTACCAGCACCAACTTTAATGACAACAAGGGTAGAAAAAAGATTTAGGAAGGAGTACTGTGACTCACCCCTGAACATTCTGTTCCTCGCATAAATTACGAAAGGCGACGCAGGCATTTTTAACTCTCTGTGCCCCAATGCTGTTCATGGCAAAGCACACACTTCAACATCAAGGAACTATGATCGGGAAAAACCACATAAAGGGACTATGCTCGCGAAAGATTCGAGGCTGGGAACAAAACTTTTCATACCTGGAGCTGCTACCCTTCAACTGATGGGCATGGGCATCAATCTTTTTGAAGTCAACACTTGGTTGTTCCCTGTAGTTAGTATGGAATAAGACCAACAGGAAGGAAACATTCAAAACAAAAACAACAGCAAGAGAACAAACAAACTCCAGTAAAGTCTCTCTCTCTCCCTTACAAGGCCTTGGAGACATCATTAAGAATCCTCTCAGAGTCCTCAAAGAAGAGGGAGACAACTTCAAAGACAAAGTCTGGGTTGTTCTCATCTTGCAGCAACTGGAGCTGTGTGAACTGACTATCCAAGAACCCCTTCAACAGGAAAAAAAGATCAATGTGAAAAAGAGACAAACCAAGACAAGTCAAGATCTTTCCTTCCTGAAGAGGACCAAGACAAGTAATAATAAGAAGAAGCCTTCTTCTTCTTCCACTTTTACCTCACTAGACAAGGATCTGGTGTACTCCACCCAGGTTCTCTGCATCTCCTCAATGCTTTGCATTTTCTCCTCCCCTCCCCTCTCCTCTTCTCTTCCCTCAAAACCAAATACCTGGTTAGCTATGCCTCTTCTGTTTGGAGCCACAAAACAGCAAAGCCTTGGCCTTTGTGAGCTGAAGCTGGGATCTTGTGAAAGATATAAAATAATTAAAAGATAAAAGGCAGCACCTTTGGCTTTGGTGGAGACGGAGTGCATGATGAATTGAATTAATTAAGGGAAAGGAAAGGGACAGGAGCCAGATATATATATATTTAAAAAAAAGCCCTAAATTTTTAAGCCTGCCTTTTGGGTACTCTCTCTTCTTTAGACGAAATCACGTATTTAACCCTCGCCCAATCAACTAATTTTGATTCTAAATTTGATTTTAACACTCCCAAATCATTTTACTCCTCCTCGAACTCGAAATAATTGGTAACAATTCTAGAATATATGGGTAGTTTTTGGGTATTCCACGACCGCCCTTTCGGAGTAGTTTCTGGGTCAGAAGATTTGACAGAATCTCTCCCGCCATTACCACTTTAATGCTTGTATTTATTAATTGGGGATAATCTAATCCCAAACATATCACTCTCCACTTTGAACATATCCGTTGATTCTCTACTCTACTCTTCTCCTCTCCTCTCCCACTCTACATAAATTACATTCCGGTACGATGCCCTTATATTTTTTTCACCCTAAATACATTTGCATTTTTCCAAGTACTTTCCAGTTTCCAAGTAAGATCGGATGTATTTGGCTTTGGAAAATAATCTATTTCTGAGGAAGATATGATTTGGATTCTAAATATACTCAACCAGATAGAGATGCTGACAAGTGTCCCACCATCCCCAAAGAAAATGATGTCTTGCTTTTATGGTTTTGTCCGATTCATAATACCATGCGTTGTGATTACTTACTTTAGGTTATAATTCCGATCAGATGACCAACCCTTGTCTCCTTTGTTGATAAGTTAAACAATGACGCCGAGTTGCTAAAGTTCCAAACAAGTGGATTCTGATAATTTCCTCATAGGCTCAAAAAAGTACTCCTCCTTCCTTTGATTCGATTTCTACAAGTTCTCTCGAATTGGATCCGATGATCCAACATTCCTTAATGTGGGTACCGCCTCCAATTCCTTACCTTATCCTTTTCTGGTTGCCGAATCTTCGAGGTAGAAGGTAAGAGCATCTTGCATTACATCCATAAGAAAAGGGCAAGACTAGAGAGCTAAAGAACATTACTCTTTCCTTTAAAACGTGGTGGTCGCCAAATCAACAGTACAGAGACCAAAACAATGACAGCAGCTTCTCGAAAAGGACGTGGTAAAAAGGAAAATATGATGACCCGATTGAAGAAGTTCCAACTGACCCGGGATGGAAAAGGCAATTAGCATACCTTGCAACTTCTCCTGCAATATCCGGGAAGCTCCGAAGATCCTACCATGTACTCTGGGTTTTTAGTGCATTCCCCGCGGGCAGCCCATCTTTCGCAGCTCTCGTTCTTGTCGGTGCAGCTACCGGTGGGCTCCGGGATCTTGTCAAATGAATCGACATGGATCCATTTGGTGGCTGACCACTTTTCACCTTCGATCACGGGGCATCCTCCATGGAGGCTAAGCGGGTCGGGAATGGCAGTGGGCACCAGACTGAAGAATAGAAGAGCATCCCCTTTCCTTGGTTTTACTGAGTTGTATCCAAGATAAGAATTGCCAAAACGAAGGGCGTCAACAGAACGAATAGTAGAGAACTTAGGTATCAGACTGCAGTTTAATATGTTTCCATGCTAACCTGCGATTCCTTTTTTGGCACATTCAGAAAGATCCTCGTCACTAGCAGACGCTTTACGACGCGGAGGTTCCTGTGAGAAAATTGTTGGTCACGCTTCAGAACACAATCCAGTTTTCGAGATTGGATACGCAAATAGGGACATAACGGATAGAAACGAGAAGACTGGGAGATAGAAGAAGACATAACGGATGAGAACACGATGATAAGTTCATGACTCTTCCTAAAACAGGTATATCCTTGGTATACTTGAATGGTTCACTGCCACTGGCCCACAAATTCTCATATCTCTCAAGTCTCAGGTAATGAAGTGCCTTATCCACCCAGTGGGAGAGCTAATGCAAGTATAATCGTACCTCTGCAGAAGGGAACACTGTTTCCCCTCCTTTGGCAACATCACTAAGATACATGAGCATAGTTGCCATGCGGTGTCCACCACGGGCAATGTTGATCTTATCTGAAAAGTAATCAAAGTGTGGGTCGTACTTCTGTCCATGCTCGTAATGTAGTACTTGGATGTCTTCACCATTTTCTGCATTTGCAATAGAACTGATCATCTTGAATATCATTATGGAGAAATAGTTGCCAAATAAAGGCCAACATAATCGTCTTCAACTCCCTGTACCAGATAACTTCCTCAAGTATGACAATAGCTTTTCGAATGCAGATGATTATGCGAACAAGAGAAGGGTGAAGATGAACCAAAACTAGATCGAAGAAAAGGGAATGAGAATGCAGAAAACCTTTAGGAAGAAAAGTCCATGTTGAAATCTTGTCCTCGATACCAGCAACAATCGGATCCTACCACAATCAATATATTGAAAAGCTAACAATTCAGACACTTGAAGAAGAATTAGTTAACTACAGAAGCACTTCCAAATGTGCCATCTTCTAAAAACGGATGGAACACATCAATGAACACATAACAGCGTGGAATACAAGAGGTAGTCCTACCCCAAACCACTAGATCTAACAATTAGGCACTTAGGGGATTCCTACGAAAAAGAGTCGAGTTTATATGAAGCACAAATCTAGCAAGAGACCAAGTACAACCAAAACCGGTTGGAACGAGCAGTGGAATGAGACAGCGTAAATCGATATCCGAAGAGATCAAATGACATCCATTCCCGGACCTAATTCAAACACATAATCCACAAGATTCAAGAAACCTAGGGCTATTCCATTTTCAACCGAGAGCACAGCAGTTAATTATAAGAAGGCGCTGCAGAATAAAGGAAGAAGCAAAAACCTTAGCCTTAGGGATGAACATGCCGGAGCTGGTACGAACTTCGCTGAGCTTACTCTTGCCGCTCTCGTTGTCCGCCACCGCCGATCTCTTCAGATCCAACTTCGCCTAAATTCGATTTCCCAATTTCAATCAAATTTAACTACCTCGTTGCTATACATATTTAGCAACAACAACAAAAAAAAAAGAAGAAAAAAACTCACGAGAGTGATGAGGTGATCGCACTCCAAGTCCGTGAGGAAACCTTCGTATACAAAAGCCCTGCGATGGGGGAAGAAACACGACACGACACCAAGCTAAGCAAACAGGAGAAACGACGACGTTCAGAGAAGAGAAGCTCGAGGATCACCTTGGCTTCCACGAGATCTGTCTGACTTTGGAGGGGTCAATCACGGCGGACGAGGAACCAGGATACGCCGCCGTTTCATGGACCAAGCAACCAACGATGGATATCCACAACAGCAGTCGGAGGCGTCCCCTTGTAGTACTTGTTCTTCCCATTGTTTTAGAGCTCACAACTGCATCACTTCCGAGAGAGAGACGATTTGGTCGCGACGACGATGAGACGGTTGATTTCCGATGGGGAAAATTATCAAAATATATGTTTTATTGTTTATTTTATTCCATTGGTGGACCCTGCGGTACCAAACGGCAGCGTCTCTGGTGGTTGACGATTCAGACCTGAGATTCCCGTCGGTGTTTTACTATGAACCGGTGCGTATCGAGTTAAATATTTTTATTTTTTAGTGCATGTGATGTAATTTAAAGTTCATACTTTTAGGTAAAAGTACGCTTTAGTACTCTATAGTTTGACATATTTTAAGTTTAGGGTATGTAGTTTAAAATTTCAGATTTGGTCCCTGTAATTTTTTTTGGACAGCTCTCGGTCCCGGGCAGCCCAAGTAGCTGCCCGGCCATTTGGCAGTCCACGTAGGATCCACATCACCCAAAATGACGATGTTTGGCGTCCAACGTGCACTTCGGAATCTATAAGTCGTTGCTGACGTGGCATGTGATAAATTACTAAATCAGTCCCAATAAACCATTAAGTTTTTCGGCTCCCCTTCCGACAGCCGGCGACACAATCGTTCTTGCAACCATGACCTATTTGCTTACAAAATTGTTTCTTACAAAATGCCTTCTACTTATTCTCTACCTTGAGTAAAAAGCCTCACTCCGATCTATTTTTTCTTCTCGATGAGAGGCAACCAACGGGAGGATGCGATGGCATTGGGGTGGGCCCCTCTTACGGTACCGACGATGGCAGCCACTGCTCTCGGTGGTGGGTGGGGCTCTGACTTGCGAAGCGCATGGAAACAAATCGCCACGGGCGAAGGAGGACCGTCGGTTCCAGAATCACAAGCGGTGCCACGAAGGGAAGAGGAAGCAGAGGTGGAGCCGCTTAAATACATGGTCGCTCGGTGATGGCCACCTCCCTGCAGCCAGCGTCGGTATGGCCGCCTCCTCATCTTCGTCCTCCTCGCCCTTAGGGTTCTGCTCGGACTCAGAGAGGGACTCCTCGTAGAGTTCTCTGGGAATCCACGACCGTCGGTGAAATTAATTAAGTTGATTTGGTAATTTACCACATGTCACGTCAGCAATAACTTATAAATTTTGAAGTCCACATTGGACGCCAAATGGTGTCATTTTAGGTGATGTGGAGCCAAATGGCCGGGCAACTACCCGGGCTGTCCGGGACTGAGAACTGTCCAAAAAAAATAACCACAGGGACTAAATCTGAAACTTTAAACCATATACTTGAAATACGTAAAACCACATAATGTACTTTTACCTATTTGTATATAGTTCCAATTTTATCAATAATGTACAAGAGAATATAATTGAGCTCAATTCAATTTAAACATGAAATAATTAATTCAGTGATAATTTAATTTCGACCAAAATAAAATACAATTATACCAAGTCCGGGCCCAAAAAAACGTTGGATTAAAAGATGGAGCACAGTGTCAAAACAACCGAGCTATATTACAAGAAGTTCCTTATTCTTACCCTGGCTGCAAAGACAGAAGCTGACTCAACGGCTATTGCAATTTACAACAAGTACTTAAAACTTATATGTTTCTTATAATTACCATGATTAATATAATATGAACACTACACAAATATTCTCAACCCTAAACCCTCCCCTTATTAGTTATAGTCTTGTTTCGATTAGCCACTAAAACAACTATACAAGACCCTGCAGTGTTTATATGGTGTTGAACTAACTCAAGCGGGGACTTTGACTTTGACTTTGGCTTTCGCTTTGACTGTCCGTTTGGGCTAAAAGCACTCCCATCTGCTCGTTTAGATCGTTGAGGTTGTTCTTGGTGACCCCATCCCCGGTGTTGCTGGTGGCGGCCGGGGAGGGGACGGGGGAGGGTGCGTTGGTATTGAGGTTGCCTAGCATTACCTCCATGTGCCTGCTCAAGTACTTGGTTGAGTTGTACTCCTCCGCATCGAAAATCTCCACCGAGTACGTCCTCTGCAGCTTCGACTTCCTTTGTTGCCTCACTTCCTCCAGACTCTGCTCGTCTCCTTTCAGGATCTGAACAACCTGAAAGAGCCATGATCAGCATTAGGACAGTCGCATATAGAGTTCGAATCCTGAAAAATGTCTGCTTGTAACGATGATTTCATCGTGCCTGGCTCATTTGGGGGCGTTGCGCGGAGGAAGGGTCTATGCACATAGAAGCTGTACAGGCTAGCCGGTCCATCTCTTTCAAGTCGTACGCATTAGCCAGAGTTGGATCCACGAGCTCTTTCGTCTTGCCTTGCATTAGAAGAGGTTTCGCCTGCAATTTCGTGTTTTATACTTTACTCCCTTAATTTTGGTATCTAACCACAATGTTGGTTGGTGTTAAGAAGAGTACATACCCACATCACAAGGCTCTGCTGTGAACTACTCAAAGCTTGCTTCCCTGTGATGAGCTCCAACAGTAGTACGCCAAAAGCATAGACGTCTGTCTTCTCGTCGACTATCCCGTGCATGAAGAACTCAGGAGGCAGATATCTGCAAGAACATGTGATCGGATTTCAGACAAGGGGATAGCCTAATCATTGGGAAACCATCCTGGACAGGTTCAGAGCTACAAACCCGAATGTGCCTTCGATTTTCGATACGGTGTGATGAGACCATTGCTCTGGTAGCCACTTGGCCAGTCCGAAATCAGAAATCTGCACGAGCAAGACCAACAAGTATCAAAATTTAGATACTCCTCTCCTAATAAAATTGCATATCTCGTTGAATACCTGTGGCTCGAAATCTCTCGTAAGCAAAATGTTGGAGGCCTTGATATCCTTGTGGATGATTCTTCTTTGGCAGCCTTCGTGGAGGTAGTAGATCCCCTCTGCTGTTCCTAGCGCGATCTTATATCTGATCGGCCAATCCAGCTTCTCTTTTGGGCCTAACAATGATGAACACAGGAACTTGTCAGTACCTTCATCCTTTTAGAACAACCAAAACTTCAGAAGCTGTAATAAACAGACCGTAGAGTATATCGGATAGACTTCCATTGGCAGACAATTCCAAGACAAGGTGCATTCCCCCCTCAACTCCATACCCAATCAACTTGGCAATGTTGGGATGGTCAACATGGACTATGATGCCAAGTTCAGACAAGAAATCAATGGTCATTTCTTCAGGGGATCCTCTGGTTAACCTTTTGATCGCCACGATTTGACCGTCTTCCAGATGACCCTTGTAGACCTCCGCGTATCCGCCCTCTCCGATCAAGCATTCTTCAGCAAAAGAAAAGCGAGTAATTTTATGGTAGTCAAACCATACCGACCATCAAAATTTAGACCGATACAAAATTCAACTTACCGCGGCTGAAGTCGTTGGTTGCAGCTTGGAGATCAGCTAATGAGAAGTTCTTCCAGGAAGGCTTCAAATAGCACAAGTCACCATCCAAGGAAGAAGTTAATGAAGGGATCAGGGAATCTCTGATCCTCTTGCTTTTCCTCCTTGTCAGCCTGGGCACACTTTTCTTCAAAGGGATCTTCTGCAACCGCGCAGCGGGTCCCTTCTTGAACACGCGAAAGAAGTCGCGCCATTGAAGAGGCGTCGACGAACTCGCTTGGTTATCTCTATCCGAGCTGCAATTGCTGCCCCTGGAAGACCCCGATTCATGTTCCAAGCTGTTAAGAAAGCCTTCTTCTTTGGCAATATCTTCACATTCCGAATCAGCCGGGCTCTTACCAAGACATGTCCCTTCTTCTGTTTCTTCCTTCTTCAAATCACTCTCATGGCTTGTCTCTTCATGATGCGTATTGTCCTTCTCCTCCGGCTCCGGCTCCGGCTCCGACTCCGGTGCCTCCTCCAAGTCGAATAATGTCACATCTAACAAAGAAAATCCAAATTTAACTTTAGGAAAAATCGATCAGCGGAAGCGAAACATAGACATTAAACGTCGTACCAAGAGATGAGAAAGGGTCGGAGAACCCGGATCGGCCTGTTCTGCTCGAAAGAGGTGTAGCCACTTTCTCCTCACTTTCTTTGGAAGATTTTAAGGGACCGTACCATTTGCTGCCAATATCAAACATAACAGCATAATATAAGAAACAATACCCTCTTAAGGAAATTTGTGAATGTTCAAAGCTAATTGGACACAATGCAACCTAATGGGATTGAACACAAAGCCAAAACTCCACATTCGTTTTGATTGCATATTTTGTTTGGGGTTAAGATTACGAGTTAGCTGCACCGGAAACAACACCACCAACAAACCACATTGTTTAAAGGAGAGTTTGGTCTGAGATCAAAGTTGGATAAATGACACATTTTTTGTCTTTTAAAAAAGGATAAAGTTTGTTATTTACCGGAAAGACTTGGCTGGTTTTCCTCGACCACCCTCCATGAGAATGGGATCTAGAGAGAGGTGCCCAATTCCGGAGAAGGCCAGAGAGCAAAACTACTAAGATGGATTCATTACAAGTTTTTTTTCCGGGTTGGGTGGGAAAAAATTACAACGAGTTTTGGTGGAAAGGACAGGACAGGACTGGATGGAGGAGAGACAAATAAAGTTAGCGGTTGTTAAGAATCTAAATTCTGTAGAATATTCTTCTTCTTGGATTGTTCTTTGTCTTGTCTTGAAAATTTCCAAGTCCTGAATCAAAAGTAGGCTCTCTTTATTATTGGTTTATTCTCTCCTCCCTAATTTTTGGAAAGGAATGATATTTTGGGAAAAACGGTTTGGAATCCTCTCTCTTAACTCTAGTGCAAGTACTATTTGGCTTCGGAGGATGGAAATACAATGCACGTAGAAACCGTGTGCGTATTTCCTTTTCCTTGGGTTTTCGCAATTCATAGAATGGGTTATTTATTTCGGGACGAAATATTCAATATTGAAGTCGATCGCTTTTTTGATAATCCCATACAGAAGAAAAGCCTTCCCTTGCAATCTGAGCATTTGACAATTTTCTTTCTAAATACAAAATCATCCACTTTATCTTTCTATTTTTGGCATCTCAACTACTAGAAAGTTGAATACCGCCAATGGCTTAAATTAATTGAACATGAATTGTTTTTTGTTAATCAAATATCTAAAGTTTTGCAAAACTCTTATTCAAATCTAAATTAGTCAATTTAATGATTATCAATTTTTTTATTAACTTTTTAACTTATCGAATTTCAATTTACATTAATCAACGAATCTACCGCGCAAGACCCAACTCCAGCTCATGCACGATAAGCCGAACGTGTTCAGCACTCAACATACCTATTTAAAAAGAACACTCCACATCTTCGAGTAACAACTTTTTTCAAGAAATATTTGCATCAATATTCCAATCGTCCCAACTTTTGGATCAATAGTAGGTCCAAATCCAGTGGACCTCGGTGAATTAGGTGTTGAAATATTTGACTGCTCCCTCTCAAAACTCCCCTGGGTGGCCAAATATAAGATTTCCATTTTCCTTGGGCTGCGGATTGTGGAGATACTAAACAAGTTCATTAGATTGAGAAATTGAACAAAGAAATGATCACTTGGTGTCCTTCGTGTAACCATAAAAACTCTATCACTTGGTGTCTCACATTGTAATGATCATTAATTTACAGGTGTTTTTCCACCTTGTACATATTACATTTGACCATCCTTGGTGATCAATGTTGGCGAGTACAAACTGATACAAACAGTCGGAAATCGTACAAGTGTATAGCCACACTTTATTTTGATGTACAAAGAAAGAATCATTTGATAGTAAGAAAGAAAATGAGCGACACCTACAAGTGTGAGGTTTGGCTGCCGGCTTCAGTGAGCATTCCGGGTGAATAGTCCCTCAAATATTACAAAAAGGTCCTTATTATCGGGGCCAAATATCTCGTCCGCCTTCCGAAGAGTCTCCTGAGATGGGGCAACAAATGAAGAGAATGTGATTCTCTAAGAAATTCATACGAGAGAGCGGTGTATAAGAGAGCGAGAGAGATGTACTTCTTTGGTTTGCTTGTGGGAATTCAATTCCTTGACATTCGCCAGAAAAGCACCAAACTGCTCATAGGACAGACGACTCCTGTTTAAACAAGACGACGATCAGACAATAAGTTAATAACAGTTGAAGGACCATAAATCAAGTTGTTTTAGGGGACAGGAACCACAAAGAATATGCAGGTCGGGTAAAAAATTAAGCTGACGCTGGTAATGCTGCATTAGCATGAACCACAATGCCAAAAATAAAATGAGATGGACTTCTGAAAAACAAAAATCTTTCCACGAATCTGAGTTTCCAACCATAATGAGTCCATACCTTACTTGGCGGAAGAACTCTTTGCCATCCACTCGAGCCCGTCCTAAGAAATATAGTGAAAAAGCACTTGTCATGTAACACCAAACAATTATAAAACCAAATATTTCCAATGCGTACTCAGCAGCTCATGGCCAATCTATGAGACTTGACGCGGCAGGTGCAACACATATCAAAACTTAGCACTGCTAACAGAAATCAATTACAGATGTACATTGTTGATCCCTACATCAATCCACTTCATTGAAACATCAAATTCAGAGATATCAGAAGCACCATGTTCACTAACTTATAGTCCAACCATCACATGAGGTGTAACTTGGCTAACAAGAGTGCTCTGAACTTTCCCTTCGAACAAGGTGAATTACTGATAAAGGTCGAGGGGCTCACTCACCAACAAGCTTATCATGAAACCCAAAAGTCTTCAGGAAGACTATGAAGAGAGGACATTGGTATTCTAGATAAAGGGTTTCCTAATATTCAGCAAAATGCAGCAACCATTAAAGAAATATAGAGCTCACCAGTGAACGATCCACTTTCTGAGCTTGACAGTGAGCCTGATTGACTCGAAGGCATGGAAGAAAAAATTGATGCCCTATCATCAAGCATGCCTCTTGATGAGGAAAATGACATTGAATGTCGCCTTGGAGAGACCGGCTTTGATGTCCTTGTGGGGGATACAGAAGCTGATAAACTTGGAGGAGAACCCGGAGGAGTAAGTCTGGGTGTGCTCGTCTGGGAGGCTAGTAAGAAGCTTTGCGATATAGCAGGTCTGTATGCTGCATCAGGACATCATCATACAAGGACGTATCTTAATTACTCGCTATACACTCACACTGGCATGAAAAGGTGCTTAGTGGTGCATTCACTTGTGCATTGTAAGAGTTATGGAAGCAAACAAACTTTGCATAGCATAGAAGTATCTAATCACAAAATAATCCCATAATTGAACACAGTGACCTGCCTTCTAAGAAGGCAATAGACAATATACTCATACCATCTGTCTCGCGATCATCTGGAAATGAGTTTCTCATATCTGAAACTGAAACATCACTTCGGAAGGAAGAGAATCTTGAAGCTGTTGAGCCAACATCATCTTCTGCGGCAAGTTTGACAATCATTTTTTTAATAAAACAATGAACGTGAGTAAAAATAGTTGTCCTGGCGAAAACATAGATCGAGTAATTTTAACTTAGTTAAGCACACGGACTCGGTGTATCAACTTAGTTTTTATTTCTAGAGCACCAATAATTTCAAAAAAACAGAACAAAAGATCAGGACTACAAATGAAAAAAGTACAGGCTTGCACATCCCTTTTACAGATGGAAAGAATCATTTCCTCCTCTAATACGCAGCCTGTAAAGGACTCGAACGGGAACGTAAACCAGAAGAAAGAACACCGTACCACTTGGCGTAGGCTTTGCAATGATTTTTTGAGCTCCAGTCTGCAGAATGTCAAATCTAAATGGTGAAAACGGTTTCTCAGCAACAAAAACATACCGCATCAGTTTCATTCACTACAAAACATTAAAGATCGAGATAAACTACCGGGCTTTCTTCGTCCTCTTGGAGTGACTGCATCAAAGTCTTCCTGAAAACTTCCAACTGCACCAAAATCCAGACCTCACATTACAAACAATTCCTGACTTTCCTAAACTACCCTCCTCCTAGTTCATTCTACTATCATCTTGTTAAAACTGATTAGCAAAAAGCTCGAGAAACCGCCTACCTTGGAAACATCTCTCTGGAGCTTCCTCACCGACACGGAAAGCGAGGCGTTCTCCTTCAACAACTTCTCCTAAGAACAGCAGACAATGAAATCCCGAAATTAACCTCGGAAGCAACTCGAAATTTAACTTTACTACCGAGAAGAGAGAGAAAGAACCTTGTCGAGCTCAGACTGGGCGAGCCTACCGGAGACGTCGGACAGGGAGGCGTCGAGGGACTCGACCTGGGAGGTGAGGTCGCCGATGACGTCATCCTTCTCGGCGAGGGCGTCGCGGAGGGAGGAGGCCTCGGACTCGAGGGCGGAGATGCGCGCGGAGAGGGCGATGGACGTTATCTTGCGGGCCACGTCCAGCTGCTCGAACGGATCCGAGGGGAGCAGGCTCAGCAACTCGTCCGGGATCCCGAACGGCGTCGTCGCCGCGGTGGAAAGGCCCGATTCCTCCTCCTCCTCCGCTGCCGGCATATCCCCCTTCCAACGAACTCAACTGCTCTCGGCTTTTTGTCTTTTATCGGCTTTTTTCTCTTTTCCCGAAATTAATTTACGCGGAGTTACTTAATAATATTATCGGTGGCGTCTCGTTTATTTTATTACGAATAGTCACCCACCTGTGGCGTTCACTTATAATTTATTAAATTTTTATTACTCAAATACGTATCGTGACTTTGGAAGTTAGAACGAACTCTTTTTTTAGATAAATTTTTACACTAAGCTAAGGTTTGAACTTTAGATTTTTTTAAAATTTATAACGCTTTGTACTGTTAGACTACATGTTCTTTGGCACAACGAACTATTATAACCATAAAAAACACTCTTATATAACTATTTAAAAAAAATAACTCTTATATAACTAGAACTTGTTAGCAAATTTTGAGTTTGGTTTAATCTGATTTAGCAAAATGAATAAATATCTAGACTTTTTAAGATCCAATATTTATACTGTCGAATCTATTTTACCAATGAATTTTTCAGTCAATTTTTTAAAATTTATAGATTTATATTCAACTTCCAAAATTCTTGTGGGCCCCGCAGTAACTGGGTTAGATCTAAGGGTGAGCAAAAAATCCGATATCCGATATCCGAATCCGATATCCGATTTTTTTTTCGGATTCGGATTCGGATACTTTTATATTCGGATTCGTATTCGGATTATCCGAAATATTTATTTCGGATTCGGATATAAAAAATATAAATTCGGATTATCCGAATATCCGAATTTATTAATACATATGTAATATATCTATTGGGCTGGGCCGATTTTAATTGGAAGATGGGTTGACCTTAACACATATATATTATATTTAAACACGTTTGACTCTATATAAAACTAAACAACAACAAAATTTGGATTATCCGAGTCCGAATCCGAAATAATTTCGGATTTCGGATAATTCGGATTTCGGATTCGGAGTCGGATCAAAAAATACTAAATTCGAATATTTCGGATAATAGAAAATTCGGATAATTCGAATTCGGATTATCCGAATGCTCACCCCTAGTTAGTTCCGTTAGGATGGATGGAAGTCTGAGTGGTGGTTATTGGGGGTGGCCCGTGAGGAAGGGGAATCAATCAATCAGTACTAAATGGTAAACTTGTCTTTCTCACTCTCTACGTAGCCACAAGTTCGTAATCCCCTCATCCCCCCGTCAACCCATTTATTCTCGCCTTCCCGTGAATTAATCAATCACTCACTCACACGTCTGGATATTAATTAATTAAGCTGGCCTAATACGCCTTTTGGATTATAATGATTCGGGTAGGGTAGGCTTGATTAAAGCTAAATAGGAAGATTAAGTACTAGCTAGATCCCCGACCCGACAGTTTCCGAATATCATTTTCACGAGGGCCGGGCCCATTGTTTTCATTCAGATTAATTAAGCATAATGGAGTCCCCTAAGCATGGTGGAGGCCAAGCCCACGAAGAGAAGTGGTACTGCAATATCTGATCTTGGATCGGCCTGTATCTGCCTCAAATAGTCCGTTTTAATTTCACGACACGGTCTGAGCCTTCTCACACACGTAAATAAATGATGTATGTGATTTTATCTCAATCTATCCGATTTATATCCACTATTATATATCTCGTTACAAAAAAATAAAAAATGTCACAAATCTCGTCCTTATCTCCTTATCCACGAAGCATAGTCATCTCTTCTCCACTTGGCAAAACCTTCACTGCGATTTGGAAAACAAAAAAAAAAATATATATATATATATATATACACACACACCAGAGATGATGAATTTAAATTAGCAATCGAATCGTCTCCTCGTTAATCGCTACATTCTTCACTCGAATTCCACAATATCTTACATCAGATTATTGTTTCCCTCGTTATTATTTTCGTTTTATTCCCGTGGAATATGATACCTAAGAAAGGAGACGCGAAGGTTCCGATCATAATAGCGATGAAGGGTCACCCAGGGACAGGGAAGACGACGATAGCTCGCTCTTTGGCTACTTCCCTCAATATCCCACTCCTGGACAAGGATGACGTCAGGGACTCCACTTTCTCTCTCCAACACGTTCATTCCGTGGACGCATCGGTCCTAAACGACCTGTCGTACGAGGTCATCTGCAGGATCGCGTCCACCCAGCTCCAGCTGGGCCTTGGCGTGGTCCTCGATTCCCCACTCTCCCGTAGGGCCCACCTCGACCGGATGGTCCAGCTGGCGTCGTCCGCCGGGGCCCGCCTCCTTGTCGTGGAGTGCAGGCCCTCGGATGGGAGGGTGTGGCGGGAGCGGCTCGAGAGGAGGGGGTCCGGGGAGGGCGCCAGCTGGCACAAGCCTGCAACGTGGGACGATCTAGAGGCGTTGCTGGGGAGGTATGGCGGGTGTACGGACTATGATCTCGGCGGTGTTCCGGTGATGGTCGTGGACACGTCGGCTCGTGTTGGTGTTGATGAGATCGTATCCAGAGTGGTCCGGTTCATCGAGTCTTATGGGCGTGGCGGCTCTGAGGCCGTTGGATCGTTTGTGTCCAATAAAATAGATGCCACGTGGCGGCTCTTATGACGTTGGATCGTTTAAATTTTTTTTTTTTGAAAATGATCGTTTAAATTTTGATAACGTCGCAACTTTTGGATTGTGATGCAAACGTGTTGGGTCCGTTATCTAAAGGGATAAGATTGCCTCGATTGGTGCCAGGTGACGGTAAATAATAAAGCTCAAGCATCACCCTCACATTTGAGTGACTGTATCATTGCCCGATGGATACAAGAAAAGAACATTAAAGAGATTCCTGATTCGCACATTATTCATCGTGTCAATATTTTCGCTTGTCACTTTGGAGGATGCTTCCTAAATACGGAATGTTGTATAGTCCGTTCCAAAAAAAGGTGACAATTATGAGGTAACATGGCCGTGCCCAGATTTTAGTTATTACAATTCTCTAGTACCTTCTCATTCTAATAAAAAAAATCCTTAGTCTACTTTTATAAAAATACATGAATTATCTGTATTTGGTCTAGTAACAATAAAGAATGGAATAAAGTCTACCTAAAAAAAATAGAGAATGGAATAAGTGGAGAGAGAGACCTAGATGACCCACTTTAAAAAGCTTCCTCGATTTGTTCCCTCTTTTTATCGTGGACAATAATTAAGCACGCAAATGGGGTCGAGCCGAGGTCTACCTGAGCCTTTTAAAAAATTTGCAAGTGCGGTTCGGTTCAGCTAAAAATCAGATCATTGCTTTCCTTAAAAATGAAAATCAATCATGGCTCAGAAAAGATGAGCAATTAGCCTCGCCTCAACAGTAATCAAAGCATCCTATTGAATTACTACATGTGAAGTAGTAATCAAGAACTTTTTATCATATGGTTAGGATAGTAATGAATCTTACCTCATATCTTACAAGTTAGTGAAAATTTTGTTTGGTAAGAGAATAAAATTTAATACCATCTAAATTCATCCAGAGTTATGTCAATTTGTCTAAATTTTATTTTTATAAAAAAATCAAGAACATTTTTTTTCCTCCATAAACCCTCCCCTACTTATCAAGAACCTGTCTGCATTTTTTTGACATGGGACGGATATCTCACTCTCTCTTTTAATATTGAATAGTCCTCTCTTTGAACATAAAACTTTTACCAATAAGATCTGACTCGGGCGGTGCATTAGTTAAACCGGTTCATCTTTTAACGAAAGCAATAGCTCTGTGCTTCCGAAGTCACTGTCTTCTTTCCTCCCACCTTTACTTTATATTTCTATTAACCTTTACTTTTATTTGTTGCTTCGTTTTTTTAAAAGGATATTTGTTGCTTCGTTCAAAGAGAAAGCATTCCTTAGTCCTTCCCACCCACCTGCTTTTCATTTTTCCACTTAAATACTGTAAAGTGCCCGCCACTAAAAGATATCTCTACTTTTAAAAACAAGATAATAAATCATCACACCAGAGAGCATTTTAATAAAGCTCTGCTCGCCCCGTTATTCCTCTTTTGCCCTCGGAGAACATAAGAAATTGCGTTTAGAGCAAACTGCTTTAAGAGAGTCGGTCGAAGCAAACCTACCAAAGAAAAAAGCTGCGTTCAATGGAAAATTTTGTAGCTTAATCAATTTCGAGTGAAAAAATAATAATGAACAAGAAAGAAAGAGACGTTTAAAAAAATTGCGAATCTCAGGATACGACTGATCAGACCGGAAGTTTTTTATTTAAAATATATTATTTTTATAGTATTTAATTGTAAATGGTAGGAACTATTTTGTATTTTTTTCCCTTCCCCCGTCCACTTACCTACCAAATTTTATTAAAATTATTTTATTTTAAACATCACTTACCAAATTCAACTAAAAAAAACATAACACAAAAAATCGAACCAAATCGGGTAAGTTTTGGTCGAACCGGCGATTTTTGGTCGAACCGGTAATTTTTGGTCGAAATGAGGCTGAAAATCGCCCGGTCTAACTAGAAAATGGTCGGTTCGACTGAAACCCCTTTTGACCATAAAAACGAGCCGCTATAGGGGGATTTGGATTCAGGGGGACTACATAAAAATCATCTCCATGGTATGGACTAAATATAGGCCTTTAGATTTGATCAAATTCTTTTTTTACAGATCTGATGGTCAGAATCTGTTGAGGGTATTTTCGAGTTTTTATCCAAACATACTCATTAGGGTTTCACCTTTTTTCTATATAATCCCACAAAAAAAATATAATCCCCCTCCTTCCCCGCCGCCGCCGCCCCCCAAAGTTGAGGGCCGAGGGCGGTGGATTTGGATGCCCGCCCTCTGCGACGTTACCCAAAAGACCCTACTAGGGTTCCCTCAGAGGTTGTTTTCAATTATCAGAGTTTGTAGCTCTTTTGTTGTTCTGGAACATATATATTTGTTTCTACTGGTCTCTGCAAGATTTCATGCTTTCTATATTTGCACCCTCCTTGTTTAGATTCTGTTGAGTCTTATCCTCCGAGGGTGGAACTGGTGGAGAGGACGTTCATTTTGACAAGTCTGTGCTCCTCGAACCTTTGATTTTGCAGTTCAATCATGGGATCATGTAACAGGGCTTTCGACGATTTAATGTGTCTAATCGACAATGGAATGGCTCCTGCATTGCATTTTTCTATTCTTGAAGCACTTAGTTTTTTTATACTTGTTGTTCTTTGAGTATCTTATTGCTCTGCTACTTGGTTTTAGCGATGCAAGATTTTTTATTTTATTGGGATCAACCCAAATTGGAAGCCTGAATTGACCCGATCTGAGGTCAAAAGAAGTGGCTTGAATAAATATACCAATATCAGAGAAGAAGCATACCAATATAAGATAATAAGTATACCAATATCGGAGAAGACGTATACCAATATCAGAAAAGACGTATACCAATACGAGAGTAAATGTACACCAATATCAGAGAAGAAGTATACCAATATCAGAGAAGATGTATACCAATACCAGAGTAAAAGTATACCAATACCAGAGAAGATGGAAACTAATATCATAGTAGAATGAAACCAATATCATAGTAGAATGAAACCAATAGTATAGTAGATGAAAACCAATATCCGAGAAAATGGAAACTAATATTCTCATACTTGTATTTCCATAATTTGTATTATTTTGCTGATATTTTTTTTAATTATTTTAATTATTGTACTTTCAATATTACTCCTATCTCTTTCAGTGGGGATTATCTATGTCCCCACTGAATTTGAACCCACTATAGGGGACGATTCGGTCGGACCACGTTTTTTAAAACTATGGATAAATTAAGCACACCCGGTAGTAGCCGGTGCCGTGGTCTGCGTTTAACGGACATCATTAGGGGTGAGCATTCGGGATATCCCGATCCCGAATACCGAATACCGAAAATCCCGAATACCGAAATTTAAAAAAAACCCCTACCGATCCCGAACCGAAATAATTTCGGGATATCCCAAATACCGAATTAAAATTTCGGGATTATACCGAAAATCCCAAAAATCCCGAATTTTTAAATAAAAAAACTAATTCAGAAAAAAAAGAAAATCAAGTTCTCCATCCTAATACAAAAAACCTAATCCTCTCATCTCCTCCAAGAAGATTAACCCACAAAAGTTCAAAATTCCTAAATTCTAACCTAATTCTCAAAACCTTCAAATTCGAAACCCTAACCTGAGGGAGGTTGTAACTTGGAAGAGTGGCCACGAGGTGTGGAGGAGTGACTGCGGTGGTGGTGGCCGAGAGGCCGGTCGCCGGTCGGCCGGTCGAGATCGAGAGAGAGAGGAGGGGGGGAGCGGGGGAGAAGAGAAGAAAGGGGGAGAAGAGAAGAAAGGGGGAGGAGAGAGAACGTCTCTCTGGAAGTGGGAGTGGAAGGGGAGGAAAGTGTATTTTTCCCATATATATATAGGTGGGTAAAATTACACTTTAGTACTTTGGAATTTTCGGTATTACCGAAATAATACCGGTATATACCGAACCGATCCCGAATACCGAAATTACCGAAATTTTCTGAAAAACCTTACCGAATTAACTCCCGAATACCGAACTCCCGATCCCGAACTCCCGAATACCGAAATAATTTCGGGATATCCCGAATACCGATCCCATTTGCTCACCCCTAGACATCATTCATTATAAGGATTCGAAAAACACAATAATCCCCCATTATATAAAAACCAAATATGTTCATCAAAATCAACACCTACCATGGACCCCACCAACTTGCAGAAAATGAAATAATTTTCCCTCGGGAAACAGACAAGCAACCCCCTCGAGTCCTCGACGACCAAACTCACTTTCCATCCAAGTTCCAACCCCACGCCGTTATGTCTCGCTGTCACCTCCGTTAGTCAAGTGGGGCCCGCTCATCCTTACAGACCGCCCCGGTCAGCACGTACCTAAACAACGCGCTCAAACCAGGCGGCTCTCTATCCTCCCCCTCTATTTTTTCCTCGCACTATTTTTTTTTGTTAACAGATTCTTTCCTTTGAATGTCTTTTTTTTTTAAGATTAGGGAAGGCCGGTGGGAACGCTCCCACCAGACCCCTCCTTTTTCTCACCTTTTTCTTCCCCCAACTTCTCCTCCACTATAAATCGAAGCCCCATCCATTTTGTAACCCATCTCAGAATATAACGCTCTCTAAGAAGGGGGAGCGACATTAGAAAACACCCAAACGCGTGCCACAACCACCCTTCCTTTCTCTTTCCTTTCCTCCTTGTCTTCTTCTCCGTTTCTTAACGCACACCGCCCTAAGGAAGGGAGAAATAGAAATTCGGTGAAAGAAAAGAGATAAAATTTTCTGTATTTACGCCTTCGATAATTTTAAGCTAATTTTCGGTAAAAATAGAAGAGGATGGGAACGGAGGTGTTGAGGCCGCAGGATTATTTCGCAGAACGGGTCAGGGAGGCCCCCTCATGCCGCCGGAAAAGTTATTATTACGGAAATTACCAGCATGCCCCTAGCTCCGCTAGCCCTACGCCTAACCCTAGGCCGTCCGGTAGGAAGCAGCCGCCCGTCCAGAAGAAGACGGCGATCTCGAAGAGATCCGCCTCCGTCGATGACGTGCCCAAGTTTGTCAGGAGCAGCCACCACCGGAGCGCCTCCTCCTCCTCCGTGAACCACCTGGCGATGGAGAAGGTGACCATCCTGAGGCGGGGCGAGTCGCTTGACTCGAAGATCAAGGGCGCCGAGGAGAGGAAGGAGCCGGCTGCCGACATGATCGTGACCGGTACCAGTCGGATCGGGCCAGACACCCCGGCCATGGTCCCGAAGCAGATCGGGATCGTGGATCTGAGGTCTCCGGTTCCCCGGAGCCCAATCTACGCCGGATCGGCGTGTGCTGTGTCCCCGGCCCCTAGCTCTCTCCCCCTCCCTTCCTTCTCGAAGAAGAAGCAGATCTCCTTCGATGACTCCGCCACCAGGGACCTCAGGCGCTTGCTTCGCCTCGAGTTTTGAGATCCGATCAAGCGGATTCCCCGGATCCGGATCCCAAAACGGCCTCTCTCTCTCTCTCTCTCTCTCTCTTATCTATATAATTATTAATCTATCGTCTAGATCTACACTCTGCGCTTCGAAGATCGGAGGCTTCCTGCGAGTATTTTTTTGAAGTGGGGAGCCGGATCTGGAAGTCAGGGAGCAGATTACCGGGGCTAGAAGTTACCGTTACCGTTGCTTAGCTTGTTTAAAGGCGTAGCTATTCCGCTGCCGTTATGGGGCGAGAAATGTGGCGGAAGAAGGCAGGGTGGAAGGGGGGTATTTTATGTAATTTGATGCAAAGGTGGAGGGTCGTTTGTAAGGGATCCGGGTTGGGGGGTGGTGGTGTGAAAAATGCGTATTGTGGTTAATTAATGGTGTTTCTAATTAGAAGTAATTTCAAGTTTGTGTGATGAATTATGGGAGGGGAAGGAGAGAGGGAGGTTTCCGAAACTCTTCTCCAGTTCTTCGTGTATTGTAAAGTCGTTCAAGTAAATCATGATGGAAATAAATTTTAGCTGATGAACTTTTAGTTAAATCTGTATCTGTTCTTGGTGCGATCGTGGTTCCCTTTTCTTCATAAATCCGTGAAGCAATTTTCAATTTGAAGATGCCACCTTCCTTGTCTGGACCATGTTTATTTTGATAAAAAAGGTAAAAGAGAAAATTCACCTTCTTTTCTGTGTAAGGCGATTGAGTACTTGGTGAATGATTTCCATAATCAAGGAAATAAAATGGCAATTTTACAGGCTGGTAGTTTGTTTGCTTCCGATAAAAGAATAATGGGATATATCCCTAAAAGAGAGAGGATGTATATCCGTTGGGCCGTTTCCTGAGAAACGACGGAAATTGGTATAATGGAGATGGTATTGGTGGTGGGTTTAGTAGTTAGTGTGAGGTATAGCGGAAGGCCCTTGGTGGTCGGATGGGTCGATTGATTGCGAAAGGTCTTTTATTTGGGTGCTCCACCCCACGCACTCGAGGCAATTGGCGTTGTCCTTCCCAGTTCTCCCCACTGTAATGACACTGCCATTTGGGGTAGTGACCAACGGCTATAAGAGTCCATCTATACCTCAGATATTTTCCATCTCTTCTTCTCCGTGGAGAGGGGGTCTGATTTCGCATAGAATGAGTTTTTCCGTGCGACACAAGGAAGGGGAAAGACAGGCACAAAAAGAGAAATAGGTTCTTTTTCCCGTGTCGTCCTTTCCCATGTGGTCCAACAACTCCCTTTTTTTTTAAAATTTGTATTATTCGTATATTAAACTGAAAAAAATCAAATTAATATATTATTTAATTTTTTATTATAAGTATTAATTAATTTTAATCATCTTATAAAATATAAGAGGTTATGCTATTTTATCATAATTAGACATGCTATTTTATCGTAATCGCGTTGCCATTTAATTAATTATAAATTTTATTACATATTAACCAGGCATGCCAATTTATCAAACATGGCATGCAAATTTATCGAACCTGGATATGCTATTTAATAAATAACCGAATATGCTATTTGACATAATCGGGCATGCCATTTGACATAACCGGGCATGTCATTTGGCAAACACCTTCTAGCCGCTTGCAACTTGATCGACTATTAAATTCAAACGTATTTTTAACATCCTTACACTCCGAATTTGAAGAAGTCATAAACTACAAAATTATAGATATTTGTCACAGCTTCGCACAGGAACTTAAATCACCTCAATCAAACTTTGGAGTAAGATTGTGGCTCCCCAACCGAAATTAGTCAACTGCAACTCGATCGACTCTTGACTTCAAAAATATTTTCGACATCCTTACACTAAAAAATGAGAGAAATCATAAACTACAAAGTTGTAGATATTCGTATTATCTTCGCACAGCAACCTCAATCACCTCAATCACTCCAGATTAAGAATTTGTGGCTCCCCAACAGAAACTTGTCGACCATAATTCGATCGACTATTGACTTCAAACAAAATTTCAACATTCGTATACTCCAAATTTGAAGAAGTCATAAACTAAAAAGTTGTAGACACACATCTCAGCTTCCCCTAATAACTTGAATCACTTCAATCGAACTCCAGAGTAAAAAGTTGTGGCTCTCCAATCAAAACATGTCACCCGCTTCTCACCGTCGCCGAACATGCCATTTGACATAACCGGCCATGCCAATTTATCAAACCTGGGCATGTCATTTTTTTTATCACCAGACATGCTATTTCACATCTGAACATGTCATTTGGCATAACCGAGTATGCCAATTTATCGAACCTGAGCATGCCATTTTTTTTATCACCGGACATGTTATTTAATTCATTAATAGATTTGCTTTAAAAAAATGAAACGTGCTTTAAAAAAATTAAATTTGCTAACAAAACCAATCAATAAATTGCTAACACAAAAGAGACGTTGGCCACGTGCACCATTTAATTAAATGCACCGCAAAATTCAATTAAATTGCTAATAAAAAAGACGTTGCTAATAATAAATTAAATGCACCATCAATTACTACCAAAACAATAATAAAAAAACAAAGGGCCACATGCAAATTAATTGAACGACGTCTTAATAAATGCACTGCCAGGGGGCACACGGCTCAAGGAACAAGCGACTCTTGCACCAAAATGCCATAAATGTCCCTCGGGGACACGCGGCAAAGATCTACCGTTGGATCTTTGCACGCACGTTTTGTAGCAAAATCAACGGCTCTAAACTTTTTCTGTGCCGCACGGAATGGGCTTATAAGTGCCCGCACCAAATCAGCGGCATGTAGAGAGAGGTTGGGATACGAATTATAGTAACGCGTCAAGGGCACCAAAAATTCAAATTGGTTGGAGTTCAAATTTCTATGATATTTGCAGATTATCTCGAGTCAATCTGCACGTGGATCGTTAATGGAATTCGCATCAGGTTGATGCCGTACAGTGTTGTCAGATTTGGTAAAATCGTAAATAACAATAAAAAATTTCATGTAGTATTTTAATATTGTTGTATTTTTAAAACTTTTACTCGAAATCTCTTACTTTTAATATTGGTAAGAAATCAAACCTGGTCTTGAAAAAAAAATCGAACCCGGTCACCAAATTTTACCCTTTCATTGGGTCTGACCTAACAAACTGGAAATTTTTTGGCCGAAATTCTGAACCAACCATCCGATCCGACCAAATTTTGGGCAGTTCGTAAGGTCAACAGGTTAACCCTCAAATCCGAGAAGCTAATGTTAGTGATTCATAGTCCGACTGGTCGAACTGCTGGTCGGATCGCATTTTTTAAAACTATGCTTTTTACTATGGAACCATGCATTGCAACTAAAGGGAAGTCCCCCCTCTATTGGTTTGGCATCACCACACTGCCCGACCCGGCCCATATCAGCTTTCGTGCCAGGCCTTTTAATTATAGAAGCCCAAGCCCCGACCCTAATCGTTCCTGATAACGGACATCCATCTACAAACCGCTATTAGTAATCATAATCAACTCTAGAAAATATTTAGTGTGTATTGGAACACTAATTTAGTATATCCAGACAAGTCAGAACCAATGGCCCCACCAGTGTTCAAACTCTCGAATTGCAACAAATTCTACCCTCTTTCTTTTCTCCTATGGGTTAAATTTCCTTGGATACATTATTTTTAGATCGTCTAGTATTCAGACACCACTCTGCCGACTTATCCAAATTCGAGTTGAGAGAAATTTTTTGAAAGGTATCAAAATCTTTTAACAAGTATTTAACACTGTTGCATTTGACCTATCGGTACAAGGTGTAAAACGATTTAACGGAGGTTCACAGTTCAAAACCTAACAAGGTGTAATTCTTGATGTAAAAAACTTACTTTAAAAGAAAAATACTGCTGCATTTTAAAAAATTCAACCCAAAAACTATTGGTTAAACTATAATAATACTATCATCCTTGTAATTACTCGTTTTCCTTCAACACATAATCACATGCACACGTCTCTATTTACACCGAATTTTTTTTCAAAGTCATCTTAACTGAACAAGTCACGTTTAAGTTACTTAACATCTGTTGAAATTTCTTATGAGCTGCATGTTACCTAGTTAAATACCACTTTGACAATTCTATGCAAACCAGACAAACTTAATTTCATGATTTTAAAACTACGATTAACGGATAAACTAGAACTTTACGTGCCCGATGGCAAAGTGCATGCAGCTCCATATATATTCAAATCACAGTATATTTGAAGAATCAAACCAGGTGACTGGACCAGCGAACTAACGATATGATTTTCCATCCAACAAAAAGGAGCTATTGTTTGCTTTGACAAATTGATAGATCATCTCTACCTGAAAAGTGAATTTCCTAACGGTCACGACGGCAAGCAAGACCTTATAGAGTAAAGACTGGTTGATAAACATCTTTTCCCGAATCATTCAAGTGCATCTATATATTGATGCGAAAATATACCTTTTTATTTAACAAAAAAAAAGACACTTTTAGGTATGTACATTTGGACGGGCAATAATTTTTGGCTCGGTTGGGACTATGCAATTGAAGCGAATATGGCTACAACGTTTTTGAATCAGAAAAGTTGGGAATTGGCTGATCAGAGAGAATTAAACATTTCTTAACAGTTGCGACATTTTTTTTTGAATAGATTAAATTTTATTATAAACATATTTATGTTAGGAGAAGAACTCGCTTTAGTTGCACGATTTATAATGGTCGTGCTTACAAATTTTATGAATAATGGCTTTTCATTAAATAACCCTTATTAACGAGAATAACCCGTAGAGATTTGAGACTTTGCATATAAATTGTACAAATTATTAAGGGTGCACAAAAAATATAATTTGCCGGTTTCAGAAAATGAAGTTTCAGAATATTTGATAGTTACATAACTCATCATTTGCGGAATATTTGACCTTTTTTTGCCAAACTCTAAAGGGACTTTGAAAAATGAGTAATTGCGATTAATTCTTTGGTCACTATCTTTGGTTGATTATTTGCCTTGTTCCTCGTGTCGATTCCGTCTTTGTCTTGTAGAAGGTAGCTAGCCAAGATGGAAACTTGACGGATAATTAGTTAGGTTAAAAAAAATTAAAAGAACTAAACCATAATATATTGCATGGTTAAAGTATCATTATATGTCAAATGTGATTTGACTACTAGTCGAAATTTACCTAGATAAATTTTCAGAGAGTGATCAATTTTTTATATCAAATTTTAAAGCACAACATCCGGCGTGACATCTTTAGGCAATGTGTTTTTGTGTTTCAGTGCGATTTAGTTTCCATAGGAGACAGAGCCAATTAATCTCAAAGCAAACAGCTGCACAAGAATAACTAATTACAGCAAAGAACAAATACCGTACGGCTTTCTAACAATGGGATATACCAATAAAATTAGGGGGAAATGTCTTTTAGTTTATTTTTGTCTATGCTCTGATATAACAAGTTAAGAGCTTGATATTATGTAAAATATCTTAATAGTATTTTTTTTATTTGTAATATTTAAACGCAATACATTCTTGAAAATTCACGTCTCTTACTACTTGAATTCGAACTTTCGTTGCTAAATATTTTTAAATTTTACTCAGCGTGGTGTGCGTGACGCTAAGAAGTTGCGCACACTCAAATTAAAACTTAAAAGCATTTAGTCTTTAAGAGGCAATTGGTTAGGTTAGCGGTGAGATCATTTTCTTGTTATATGACCACAGTTAACCAAATTGGCAACCAAACTAAACAACATTTTCTGGTATACAAATGGGAAAAAAAGTTTGCTTCCAAGTAATGCCAAATCAATGTCTTCCATTTATTGGCCAACACTATCTAATTAATTAAAAACCTATTAAGGGTATCATGTGCTTAAATTGATTTGCCCCACCTGAACTTAATTACTTACTATAGTAAATTTGAATGCTTCAAAGATTCGATTGCAAAAAGAAAAGTCCAAACTCTCCCGCGAAGAGTAAAAGCAAACCCACGTTTTCTTATCCCAATTAACGTAGAAGCAACTTCTCAACCTCTTCCATTGTACGTCCTCTCTATATATATCTTCCTTGACAGCCCTAAGCTTACCCGAAGAAGCACTTCCAATTCCTCATTAAAGCTAGTGTGTATCTTCCTTGCCGGCCCTAAGTTGCCCACGTTACACATAAAACACAATTCCTCATTTGGCCACTTTTTCGGTCGTGCTATTAGTCGATCCAGTTAATATCCGATGACGACTCTAATCAGCTTGATCAGCAGCTGGTTCTCCAGCTCCAAATCCACAAGCTCCTCGTCCTCATCGTCATCGTCATCAATCAAGGACAAAACATTCTCATGGCTTGGAAACCTCATAAAGCTGCTACCGACCGGAACAGTATTCGTATACCAGTTCCTGAACCCTGTCCTAACCAACAACGGCCACTGCGACACCCTCAACAAGAAGCTAAGCAGCGTCCTGATCGGCCTATGCGGCCTCTCGTGCATCTTCTCATGCTTCACGGACAGCTACAAGGGCACGGACAACAAGCTCCACTACGGTGTCGTGACGATCAAGGGGCTGTGGCCCACGGCCGACTCGGGGTCGTCCGTGGACCTGTCCAAGTACAAGCTCCGGTTCAGCGACTTCGTGCACGCCTTCTTCTCGGCCATCGTGTTCGCGGGGCTCTCCCTTTTCGACACCAACACGGTGGAGTGCTTCTACCCGTCGTTCGAGGGTTCCGAAACCAAGAAGGTGTTGATGCAGGTGCTGCCTCCTGTTATTGGTGCTATTTCGGGGACCGTCTTTATGATGTTCCCTAATAAGCGCCATGGAATTGGTTATCCTCTTAGTACTGACGATGATTCCGACTCCTCGGCCACCTCCAAGGCATAATATATGGAAAAAAATACACATTATTTATTATTAATTTACAAGACGTTACAAGATTATTATAGTTAGCTGATTTGTGGTTAATTATGACCGTAGAAATCATTAGTGTGTCTTGCCTTTTAAGGAAGGCTGGCTCTAGTTGAGTTTGTTTGTTTTGTGTGTGTGTGTCTATTGGCTTGGTTGACGCTATTTTTACATTTAGCTTGTGTGTTGTTTAGTTCAAATGTAAGAGGGATACGAGAGGCCAACTAGGTTCCCCTCTTGGTATGTAAAAATTAATTAAGCTTGTTGATTGCGTGATGATCTATGATAAATCAATGATTTATTTTAAAATATGAGTATTCAGATTCACGCAACAACCTTATTCAGAGATTATGTACATCTTATAAGTATTTTATTTTAAAATGATTAGTAGTTGGATATACACAAAGTCAGTTAATCTGGGTATGAATCAGACTTGACCATGGAGGTGTCAAAATTTTCTCTACCTAATTTTAGCACAACAACATTTAAAAGGCTCAAGTTCAAAATCTTGAATTATTTTATTGAACGGATTGAAAATCTTGAATACTTAATATAGGAAAATTTGTTACACTTGATCTACAAGATTGATTGTGCATATTAGTCCTTATATATTTATGTAATCTCTTTAAGAGAAGGATTAATCAAATGGACCGGCGAGTTAAGTGTCAAAGGGGAGAGGCTATTCCTCCAAGTATAAGATGTTGAATATTATATCTTATTTGACATTTCTTTCCTATAGCACGAGATTTAGAGGCGATGCATTAATTGTAATGAGTAGAACTATGTCCATTTTTTTATGAGTTGAGATATTTTATTAATATGATAAAAAATATATATATAAATGGCATACACGAAAACAACAACCCAAAATATGAAAAACCTACCCCAGAATACTTGGAAGAAATATGAAATATACTTGCAATCAAGCAACAGACCAATTGCAGCAGCAATCTAAAAATATCAAACAGAGCAGGTTTTCTCCGAGACCGGATTGAGTAGGGACTAAAGAAAATTTGTCCACAGGTGGGGACTATATTTTGGGCCGTCAGATTTGACTATCTTTAAATCTGATGGTCAATAACCTATCAGGTGTTATTGGTTTGCATGTGAAGTGATATTAGTTTGGAAGACGCTGGTTTGCATGTGAAGTGATATTGGTTTGCATGTGTAGTGATATTGGTTTGAGTTAGTCCCCATGGTTGGAGACTACCCCAGTCCCCACCAAATTCACCCCCGGTTCTCCCCAGGTGAGACCCCAACGACAGCTTACAATCCATATTGATCCCCAACTGAATTGAGCAGCAGCATAACATTTTGATTCCCAAAAATTCATAATGAGTTAGACCATACGAGCCATTCTTGAGTGTGATAAATGATGGAATGTAAAAGTGGCTCAAATTTACAAAAATTTTTATCAAAGATTGCCTTATTCCGAAGGGTCCAAATATCCCACGTCATAGTAGCAAAGATTGAGTATCATACTTTGGAAAGAAGCTTCCCTTTGACCAAGCCCATCCAGGCGATGAAGGCCGAGTCCATCCTGTTGCCAACACACCAACTAACACCAATCTGCTTGGCAAAGTAATTCTAGATTCAGTAGGTGAATGAGCAGCTTAAGAAGAGGTGAGGCCATGTTTCATTCAAGTCTCCGCAAAGGGGGCACAAGCAGTCCCAAGGCTCAAGTCTACCCGTTCTGATTAATCTATCTCTTGTGAATAATTTATTTTGTACTTGAATCCAAAGGAAGCATTCCACCTTAGTCGAGATTTCATTGGACCAAATTCTCTGAGGGATTGGACATTGGAGTTTTCATGGCTGTACAATCCGAAACGCTGCAGTATTTAAGATACAATGACCTAGTAGCAAGGTTGTTAGAAACTAGAGTTAACTCCTGAGATCTTAGAATTTTACGATTCACCATGGGCAAAACGAGTCGGAGCCTGTGCAAGATCAGGAGTCAAGCGGGATCGATGAAATTTGATTGATAACTCCTGAGATCTACGAGTTAGAGCGGTGGGATATTTCTCAACGCTTCTAAAGGAGAGAGAGAAGGCTAATGAGTTATCTTTCGTTTAACATTTTAATAATATTTGTTATCCGAATAGCTATACTTCTTGTGTAGATAAAAATACAAAAATCTACTATACTTTGTTTAATATTTTTTAATAATATTTATTAGGGCAAATTACTCCCTAGTCCCTGGTGTTTGATCATCCTCCCCCTCGGGTCCCTGCATTTTAAAAATGATTTTGCCATCCCCCGTGTTTGATTTTATCAACTCTCGGGTCCCTGGTGCCAGAATATTCCATATTCTCTAGCGATACCCCACCTGAAATAATTAAAATGCCCCTCTTTGTTAAATTTTTATCCCGACTCAGTATAAAAAATATTTCCCTTACCTAGAAATTAACCCACCCACAATTAATCCACCCCCAACTTGGCTTTCTTCGTTCTTCTCAACCAACCATTCTTCTTCATCTTTCTTCTTTTTTCGAATGTTGAGCTAAGGGGGGGTCTGGGTTTTCTAGATTTAGTGTTTACAAGAGCAGAAGCTCTAGATGTTTTGGGTTTGAAGATTTGGGTTTTTTCAAATTCTAGGGTTTCAGGAGCTGCCTAGGGTTCGTTCCAGGAGCTGGACCATGTCATCCTCTAATTCTTACTCTAGAGAAAAAGGGTTGAGGGACATGAATAGTGAGTGTAGTTGTCCTGCCCATGCCTTGATGAAGATTACCGAAAGTGAAAAGAATAGGGGTCGTTTGTTTTATTGTTACACAAAGAACATTTGTGGGTGGATTAGATGGTGTTTGCCACAGGAATCCTCTCGATGTTATCGTCACCCAAATGTGCAGCCAAAGCAGGAACGAAGAATTGAAGATGATAAATTGGTACTGCAAGAGTTGAAGACACTGAAGAAGATCTTGAAGGAGCAAGTTGAATCTGTGATGTTAATAAAGAAACTAGTGATTATTTGGATTATCTGCAACATTGTCACTATTTCAAGTTATTTGTAACATGATGTACTTTGTCTACTTGAGATAGAGTAAAATTATTATTTTTTCATGATTAATTACAGAATCTGAGTTCATAACAACACTGAATTTGAGTACATAACATCCCAAAAGCATAGAACCTGCGTTTCTTATCCATTACATACCAAAAGCATTCATGGATGCTAGATGTAGTTCAGATCTTGTCCATTACATACCAAAAATATACCAAAAGTACTCAAAATAACACCCATTACATACTAAAGACTACAATAACTATGATTTCCAGAATGTAGTTGTGGTTCCAGTTGCACATACTGTACTCTCAGCTCCTCTTCCTCCTCTTGTTCCTTTGACAGAAGCTCCTAGACCTCGACCTCTTATAGTGCCAAATTTTGGAACACCTGGGTTGGCACTAGTTGAAGCTCCATGGATGGCACTAGTTAAAGCTCTATAGCTTTGTGAAGACATGTCAGTAGGACCCAATGGTCCCCCAAATGACTACATTTTAAATAAAAGAATAGTTAGGTTAAACTTTAGACAAAAAATAGATGTAAAGTAACAAAATACTAAGGATCCCACCTGTTGCACATGTGGTCCCGTGCTTCCTTGTGAAGTTCCTATGGAATCTTGTGAATGTCCAAATTGGACTTCTCTTTTGGCCTTTACAACTTGGACTCCTCCTTTGGCCTTTCCTTTCACCTAAAGTCAGCATACTAAATTATGACAAGGTATACACAACAACACAATATTAAATGCACTTACCAATATACTTTTTTACCTTTGGACTTGGTAGGTACTCCTTGGCAAGACCTTTTGTGTGTCCCATAACACTACAAATAGCACACTTTACTGTGTTTCTCCTCGTAGATGGAGGGCCTTCACCTTTTTGTCTTCTCCTCTATTTTTTTGGTCTTCCAGATCTTCTAGTCACTGGAGGAGGGAGATATGTGTCAAAACTCTATGTCTAGATCTGCCTCAGGAAATGGATTAATGGTCATCTGGTATGTCTTTTTCCACATCTCTACTTTGAAGTATTCATGAAAAGGATCTTCCAAGTCGCCATTTATGAATACATGGCACACCACTCAGCTACCATACATTGTAAGAACATGTACCATATCTCAACTCAACAGCATATTTTTTCCCTTGACATATCACCTCAAATTGTAAGCCCCTTGCAGGCAGAACTTGGCACTTTCTTGCCTCTGAACTCAATTGCCTCAATTGTTGCCACACATTAGGACTGACTTTTGTTTCGCAGTCATAAGCCTTCTCATATCTCTCGTGTTACCTTGCTGGTCAAGCAGCTCAACTATTGCTAAATCCATAATCTCTAGAATCCAACTATTAAATGATTCAACCAAATTGTTTGTAATGTCTGTGCACTTCACATAATCATCCATATCATACTTGGACCACTTCTCATGTGGAATTTGTTGCAGCCAATCAGCTGGAGTTAGCATCTCACCATTAATCTTCTTTGGTAGAATATTCTCCAATCTCAGATGTGTCATTGCCTTGTTAAAATTTGTCCTTGTTGTAGCATATGCCAGCTCCCAGAAATGGGGCTCAATATTGATGCCTATGAAAGCAGCAGCAAGGTTAGAAGCAATATGCTTTGCACACCTTCTATGCCTTGAATTAGGAAAAGCTGCTTTAATTTGATCTCCAAGTCCCTGCATAATAAAAGACAGAATGATGTTATAATATGCTCCTACACTTCTAAAACAATTACATGATAGTAAAACAACTACCTTTTGTCCATCGCTCATGATAGTCAAAACCATCCTGCTAGCGTGGTCGCCCACACATTCATGTAGGAGCTCCAGGAACTAAATCCAGTTTTGTCCATTCTTCTTATCTACTATTGCCCAAGTAACTGGTACGATCCCATTATCTACATCAAGTCTAATCGCAGCCAGTAGGATGCCTCCAAATGGACTTTTTAGATGACAGCCATCAACTCCAATGAAAGGCCTACATCCATTCTTGAAATCCCATTTCATTGCATATAGACATACGAATACTCTCCTAAACTGAACTGACCCGTCAAAATTAGTTCTTGACTGCCCCTCTAGCTTAACCACAGAACATGGGTTCAATGCCCACAACAAGTGATTAGCTATTAATGTTTTGTTGTCTAAGTTTGGATTTGCTCGCAAGAGGTCACCAAACTCATTAGCTATCCATGTAAGGGTGGCCCAGTAACCACTTGCAACTTGTAGACAACTGTGTTCGTCCTTCAATTTCTTCACCATGAACATTGTCGATCCAGCCATGATTGATGCATGAATCCTCTATGGACAGCCATTGCACTGAGCAGTATACCTTTGTTTGTCATTCTTAGCAAACTTGATATCATAGCCACCCTTAATGGCATACTCTTTCAGTGTCTTCCTGAATTCTTTGTGATCATTGAATACCTGTCTGACTTCAAACTTGATATCTCGCCCTTTATTACACCAATATGGTCTCCCATCATAATCACGAATTGGATCCATCTTGACCCTCTTCCTTCTCCTCCTTCTTTTTTCGAAATCTTCAGCTGATGCTACATCACTATCTGTCTCGCTGGACATCATGTCCTTGTTCTCAAATTGTTCCTCTTCAAGACCATCTAGGTCATCTTCACTGAAAGTGAAATCACTGTCATCTTCAACAACAACTGCCATACCAACCTTCTCGCCTACCTCAACATCAGGGTCCATATCAACCTCCTCACCATCAGCATGCACATCAGAATCTATACCACCCGAAGGATCACCCTCTTCAATGTCATCTTTTCATCGCAACCTGGGAAACTTGGGTCTTAGATCTCGAACCATCAAAACCTTCCCTTTCGGGCTTATCGTTGCAAGAGGTATACCTTTTGCATCTTCTTTGATAAAAATCTTAAGCACTTCTTCATCCTTGTATATCTCAAACATGCACAACACATCATCATCCTCACTAATTTTCATCCCCCCTTTTAGTCTGAATATTGAACGGGAACTATCAATTTTATAATCAAATCCTTTGTAAGTATTGTCCAAAAAGGCGGACTTACCTTTGTAGATGAACTCTAAAGTGAATAACTTATCTCCTATTATCAGCGAAAGTCGAAACCCTAACTTCCTGGAAATTAGGGTTTAAAATTTTTCCCAAAAGATATTGGGGGAAAATCTGGGCGAGTGATCTTGGGGCTTAGTCAAGGTAGACGAAGATGTGAGAAGAGTAATGGGCGAAGATGGAGAAGAGGAATGGGCGAGAAGGGGAAAGTCGAAGAGAAATGGACGAAGATGGAGAAGAGGATCTTGAGGTCATGGAAGAAGGTGAAAAGTTGGGGATGAGTTAATTTGTAGGTAAGGAAAATATTTTTTATACTGAGTCGGGATAAAAATTTAACAAAGGGGGGCATTTTAGTCTTTTCAGGTGGGGTATCGCCGGAGAATATGGAATATTCCAGCACCAGGGACCCAAGAGTTGATAAAATCAAACACGGGGGACGGCAAAATCAGTTTTTAAATGCAGGGACCTTAGGGGGAGGATGATCAAACACCAAGGAGTAGGGGATAATTTACCCTATTTATTATTCGGATAACTATTGATCAACTAAAATGCTTAAAATGACACGACTGGTAATTGTTGAGCCCGGAAATTAATAATCAATTTTATATTAATTAATATCTATAAAATTAATAATTTTAGAGTTATTTAAATCCATATTTTATCCTACCAATTTTTTCCACTTATTTCTTTTACATCAATTTTGATATTTATTTTATTTTCTTTATTGCTCGTCAAAGTTCAAACCACATTATGTAACTATAGATATGTAGTGGATTATTATTAAAAAATGTATTGAACTGAGGTTTTTGTGTGTAAATTTATGAAGGAAAATTGGTCATTAGTAAAAAAAGTTTATAGAAAGGTTATTAATCTTAGTTATTTCTATAATTTTATCTATTTGGTGGATCTTACGATCCGTGTTACGATCCTACGATCTACGCTTTCTCTATATCCAAACGATCTTTAGTGGGATTCCGATTTTGACAACCGGTAGTGTACTTCTAATCCTGATTGAGAGACCAAATTAACTGTGTCCATCTTTGAAGTGTTGTCAGATTACTCTAATTAGTCGGTTCAACGTGAGTACAAGTAATCTCGGGCAATAGTAAAAACTTCGAGCTGATTTGATACAAAAGAAAGAATATATTGCACTCTTCAATCAGCATATATCAATATGAACTTCTTGCTGGATAGTAATGCCAAACCCTGCATTTTTTTCCTGTAGCTAAGTAACTGCCGGGCACAAGAGGCGCTTCTGGTAATAAACAGGAAGCTATATAACTAAATCAAGAAGTTACTAATCTACGTGCTTAGCTTCCATACAGGAGCAAGGATTCGTCATCCTCACAAGCTTCCCGTTCTGTTTCTTGTGTCCTCCACTGGTGTTATTCCTCTGAGCAGCTTCTTTTTTTACTTTAGTGATGTCAACTTTAACAATGTGGTGATCAGAGGTTCCCTTGGATGAGATCACAGAGTATGAACCTGGAACAAACTTGTAGGGTGCGTTTGGTGATGCCAGGATGTAATCCACCCGCGTACCGTACTTGCACGTCCCTTGCACATCTGGTAAGTTACAGAGAATATTAATACACGTATGTCGGCATCTCACACGCGCGTATCGATAGCTACAAACTAGTGTTTTGGATAGAACAATTACCGAAATCCTTATTCCAAGACTTTCATGATGCATATATGATCTCAAACGGACTAATGCTTGTTACCACATGTACAAAAAGGGCAATGAGGCACTGGTTTAATGGTTGGTACTTATGTGCTGCGACTTCTAAAGTATCTGATTCGACAGTTGGAAGAGTCCGTAGAGGGAGACCGATAAGTTGTCGAATCGGGGTAATCCATTAACACCAGAACACCATAACATGGAAAAGGTGCAGAGATCCGAAAGAGAGAGGATGGTAATTACTTTGGCCTTTGGCAATGATGACTACTGGTTCACATTCCCCTGCAAAGTCCTTGCCATCAATGTACTCTTTCGCCTTGAGAAATCTCATTACTTCCATTTTCGGTGTCGGTTTCCCCAGGTCCTCGTAGTACTGGAGAAAGAATCTGTCTCAGCTAAAAAGAAAAGAAGAATGGGAAACAGGGAACGCAAACCAAAAGGTTGAGGTTTCATCAGCAGCGTACCTTGACAATGTCCTTCCATCTGTATGATGTGTAATCTGATCCATTCAGGGAATTCAGACCTCCAGCCAGTATATGAGGGGCATCATTCGTTCTTATAATCGCGCCTACCTGTTTCATTCTCCAAGTTTCATTCAAATGGTCAAGTTGGGTGCAATAGAAATCCACCTCCCCTGCCCATGGAACCTCAACCGTAGCCCTCAAGACGTTCCTGCAATCCACCCGAATTCGGTTTCTTTTAGATGCACATTTAGCTCCATTGATTCGTCGTGGACATCTAATCTTTAACACACTTTGCAAGGACTTGAAACCAAAACTAAGAAGAATTTGTCTTCTTAAGAAACACAGAGAAGAAACGTACCTGAAATCGTCGTCATCAGCGATCTTCTGAACTTTCCATCTCTTGATTGGCCACTTGGACAGAATAGCATTTCCATACTCTGGTGCCCAGCTTTCGGCAAACACATACTTCATCCCTAACGAAGAAGCCAAATCAGATAACGGTTTCATCCCTTTCTCTTCCACCGCCTTGACATCTTGGAGGGCCAGTATATCAGCATCCACCTCTCTGAGAACTTCCAGAATGCTTCTGCTACTCTTAAAGCTCTCTTCACTAGTGTTTAGGAAAGCCATATTGGCAGGGAAGCAGACAGGTGATCTCATCACAACACTGCTTCTGTAATTTCGGCTGGCGATTATGGCCGATGACCCCTCTCTTTCCTCTTCCACCAGTCTAAGGAAATTACTCTGAGCCAAGGAGATCTCATTGTCAGGGAGGTTGATGGATACCTTGAGCTTCGACCTTGAGAGCGGACTTCTCAGGCTTGTATGCAGAGGAGATTGCTTAAGTATGCTTCTGGGATAGCTGTTTGGAGAGTTGGCCTGTGTTTCTGCAGCGAACCCCTTAAACAAGATACAATCCTCCTCCTCTAGACCGAGACCGCTCGGTCCCTCAGCTCTCGGAACAGCAGGTGCGAGAGAAAACATGGCGACATTGAACGTGGCCATTCGAATTGGACGCTCATAACTGGAGAAATAACCCAGTTTTCCATTCAGAAACATGGACGATCTTCGCACTCCCGGTTTCCATTCGCAACGATCTTTGAAGCTTCTCTTACCAAACCTTCTGATGACAACTTTCGTCCTCCGACGCCTCCATGTCAATAGCCATCTTACCCTTGACCAGAACTGCCGCAGTTTCCTGCTCACCAAGCTCAACATTTTACTAGATATGATCTTGATAGACACAAGGTTTGCATCAATTATTAGTCTTTAGAACTAGATAGGGGCCAAGCAAGCTAGCTAGCCACCAAGACAAAGGAAAATGGTGTAACAATGTGGTGGAAAGCAAGTAGTTATAGGAGGCGAGGCAAAGGGGGCATCCCAACTGCTCCCAGAAGTGGGGTAGGAGTTGACAATGTTGCCTTTTGGTTGGGCTCCTCCTCCAACATGCAAGAAAACAACCCAACTGCTTCCACTGAAGCCAGCAATTCTTTATCCCAAGCATATGATCTCCCAAGTCGCTTTTAAAGGGCTTTGCGTATAAATACAGCTGTGAAGTTGGTAAATTACAAAGACTTGAAGGTAATCCTAGTTTTGTTGACCATGGACACGAGATTAGAAGCAATCATCTTCAAAAGTTGCTGATTCCCCAGAGAGAAATTAGTCCGGAGTGGGAATGGAAGGACCACCTACCAGTACAAATTTGTCAAGCTAGAACGGGTGAAGGAATGTGACAGAAACATTTTATAAAAAAAAACTTGCAGGCGACGTGTATGCAAGTTTTCATAAATGATATTTTTTTCCAACTAGCGAGAATGGAGCCATGACTGCCGTCCAAACAAGGTCAACGGAATCTATGAATTAATCGGTTCAATCTGTCAAATTCTCCTTTTGTCAACTAAATTGTGGTTTGACCCATTAAAGTTAACACTTCCTGCAAGGAGTGCCAGAGTGGCTTTGGCTGGAGAACTAGCGGACTTCGAGCAAAATGCCAGCCAGGATCGCAGATTGACACTGTTCAAGTTGAACATATGGATAAAAAACGAACTATAAACAACTTGACTCGTCCTTCCGGTTGAAAAACAATTGACTAATGCTTAATCAATATCCTCCTGATCCACACTAATGCTTAATCAATATCCTCCTGATCCACACTAATGCTTAATCAATCTCCAAAGATAAAGGAGTCATCTCCCAGGCCTTTTCTCCATTGAACTTCCCGATTGGCTCAGCTTGCAGACTTGCCCCCCTGCGGATGCCAATGCTGAATGCTGAATGGATACCCATGCTTTCACTTTTTATGACTTCCATGTGCTTTGTCCTTAGAGAAAATGACATATATGGTTCCTTCACTCACTCGTCAATAAATAATGAATCCAGAAGGTTAGAAGGTGCATCTCCATTTCTCTTCTCATCAAAAAATCCGTTGGATGCATTCTCCTTCCTAGATTTCCGCTCCTCGATGATCAATTGCTCTGTTTCCGCGTCATATTTGACTTGTTTTAAAGGCTTTTCGGCCACCACATACTTATTCCCATCACGACTTCGCTCCGGGAACCCTGCCCAAACTGAAGAGAAGTATGTATGAGAACTCAAAAAGTTGCACCTAAAAGCTCTTATCTCCACATTGTATTATTCAGTGAGTTTATGCATGCAGTTAGAGATCGATCCAGCAAGTAGCATGTTGAACATAACGTGCGTTAATGATTCAAAAGCTTGGTTGTTCAAGTAATAGCTATGGAACTAAATGACTTCCTTTACCATGCACTTGATCACAAAAGAGACAGCCTAATGACAAATGTAGACAGCAACTCACGGCACAAGCCAATGCTAACACTGTCTTACAACTTGAGATGATTCAGCATCAAAATAGATTATCTAATCCCAAACTTACGCTTTCCTAAGCAACCCCATCAAACAATCTTAACAATCATGGAACAATCAAGATGTGATACCAGGGGCAGTTACCTCCGAAATGATGCAGAACAATAGAAGCGGCAACCGTAACATTCAACGAGGCGGTGCCACACCCGTACTGCGGTATATAAACGAAGAAATCGCATATCTCGCACTCTTTGGCAGAAAGGCCCATCCCCTACAAACATTACAGACAAAGTAAGCACGATAAAGCTTGAACTCTAGAGTCTCCATTAGAGCACTTGTATACGACAATAGCCAAGCTATCTATCGGGAAACAAGGCAGGAACACCAACGAAATTCCATCACTTCGGCCAGTCCTAATCGGAACCACGAAAGGCTATTACCTCGTTGCCAAGAAGGAAAGCGGTGCTCTTTTTGAAAGGGTGATCGTTCACCGGTAGAGCGCTCTCCGTGATCTCCACTCCACAGATATCGCAGTCCCTCTCCTCCTATTACCATTTCAAAACCCTAATTAAATTCACTTCAGTACAAAAATCATCATCCAAACGGGAGGGAGGGAGGGAGGGAGGGAGGAAGAGCAAGGAGGGGGTGCCTTGAGGAAGCGGCGGGCCTCGAGGAGGGAGTGGAAGTGGCGGAAGCGGAGGTGGGAGGTGGAGCCGTGGCCGCCGAAGGAGTTGAAGTCGCGGCGGCCGACGAGGATCAACTCCGCCACCCCGAACGCCGTCGCGCTACGGGCCAGCGTCCCCACGTTGTGCCTCTTGGCTATGTTGTGCACCACTACGCAGCTCTCGATTCCCATTGCTGTGGGACCGTAATTAGGGTTTTGCAAGGGGAAAAGAATCGGGGATTTGTTGGTTTGGTCTGGTTTGATCCGACTGAAGCACAAAACGACGGCGTTGCTCCGGTAAATTGAACTAGGGTTAATTAAGGTAATCTACTCTCAGATCCGGTCTAGGGTCCCTCAATTTCCGGAAATAAATTTTCCGTCCTCCGTGTTTAGTTTTATTATACTCTCGGGTTCTTCACCGACGTCATTCACTCTTTTTTTTCATTTTTTATTGAAATTACTTAAATATTCTTTTAAAAATAAATAAAAAACTAAATTTCTATATCCTACCCTTCTCTATCCGGCTACACTGTTCATGTCTGGTCGGAGACCACCACCAGGGTCAAGCGCCTAGCCCAATGGTCTAGGGCTCCAAGTCGGAATCTCCGGCCCAGGTAAAGACCACCCCGTACCGTCGACTCCACCAAGGTTTCTGGGTTCATGAGACCACGAGATCTTTGCCCTCCCCGGGCCCGCCTCGTCACCAACCTCGTGAACCAAAACCGAGATATTCTGAGCTTCCAGTAGTCGGAGTCATCGGGACCAGAGGTCATGGGAGCTTGGGTCGTCGAACACCGCCATTGATTAATGAAGGTCGAGTCTTTCCATCTTACTTACCCAGGATTTAGTGGATTAAACCCAGATCATTGATCTTCTTCCTTAATTACTTAACAAAGAGTTGGGTTCAGAAGTATGGGTCGGCGTCTTCGACGTTGTTTCACGAAAATCTTCAGCTGCTCCAACGAAGTAACTCCGGCGAACACCCAATTCTAATGTTGTAATGGCTTCGTAAGAAGAAGAATGGGACTTTATGACGGGTCGAATCTGTTGATTGTTGCTTCGATTTACCAGATCTGAATTTTTGATTATCGCCGAAAGTCAGTCTTCACTAGAGAAGACAACCGAAGGTTATTTTTCGCCTGAGAAAATGATCTGAAAAATCTTGGTCGGTCGAAGGGTCAGAGGCGATTGAATGTAAGGACATAAAAGTCATTTCAAAGATATAATAATAATAAAAAGACTGATAACGTCAACAAATGACCCAAGAGTATAATAAAACTAAACATGGGAGACGGGAAAATAATTTTCCGGAAACTAAGGGTCCCTAGAAGACACAAGACCAAACTCTAAGAATTTGAGAGTAATTTATCCTAATTAAATAGCCCCAAAATCATTGGAATAAAAAATCTCAAATTTCTGGTTATTAGTTATTACATCCTCGAAATAAAAGGGAGATTGGGCCTGTTAATTCATAGAGCGGGCCCAGTGAGAGTCAGGAAAGGCCGAACGGGTGCGGGACTCGTTTAATAACGACAATCTTGGGCCCTGGCTAAGTTGTAGTTTAGGTCGGCTGCGATTTAGAATTTAACAAAAGTCAACGTCGGTGTTTAACCACTTGTGTTTTTTATCCGGCCCTGGCTAAGTTTGGTGGAGGTGGTCGGCTTAGTTGTTTTTTGTAACTCCTGCTCCTATGCTTTTTCTTAATGAAATGATCATATTTCCCCGCAAAAAAAAATTGTGTTTTTTATCCGGTCATAGAATCGACTAATTAAAATTTAAGTCTATTAAAATATTTGACGATAAATATTTGGGATAATTACTACCAGGTCTTTGGTGTTTGGCATATTCGCCTCTCACCTCTCTGGTGTTCGAAAATTGATTAAAAACTTCCCCTAGTTTGGCAAAATTATACTATAAGGCCCTCGCTGACATTTTTTCTATTTTTTTAGTGAAATGACAAATATACCCTTGAGAAAAATAAAAAAAATTATCTTCTTCTTCAACCTCTGGATCGAAGAACACAAGAACACAAGATCAAACAACAAGAACAACAAAAACGAAGGAGACCAAAATGAGGAAACCCAAAAGCGAGGGATGGTCGTTCACTTCCTGGTTTCTGGTTAAATTCTCGATTTATTTTCCGATTTCGTCTTCTTCTCTGGCCGGCACCGAGATCTGACAATGAGAGCGGTAGAGACAAGAAAATTTTGATCCAGTGTTCTTGGGGGTTTTGTTGTTTTTTTGTTGGGTTGTTGCTTGTTTCGATTTAATTTTTCTGATTTGATGTTCTTGTTTTTCTGGGTTGAGTGTTCTTTATGTTCTTGCATATTTTAGAGGTTGAAGATGAAGCTTTTTTAAGGGTATTTTTGTCATTTCTATAACAAAAAATTAAAAAAATATCTGATGACGTCAGCGAGGGGCCTTATAGTATAATTTTGCCAAACTAGGGGAAGTTTTTAATCGATTTTCGAACACCAGAGGAGTGAGAGGCGAATATACCAAACACCAGGAGCATGGTAGTAATTATCCCTAAATATTTACTACTGTTGAATTTTCAAAGATTCAAACCTCACCAATTGATATTTTTTATAAATAAATTAGTATTACTTCTTAGAAAAAATACCAAAGTTATTTACACCAGTTGTACCGCACCAAAACCCAAAGATACTAGATATCCGACTATCAGAGATAATCAATAATAGACTCTATCTAGTACACATCACAAAAACCTACGGTGATAAACACCAAAAGTATTCCCCAAAAAACCAAAGGACCGTAATAAATGTTTATTAATGTAAATGTTTGTTAATGTTTAACCAAATATGTTTGAAAGAGGGAGAGGCGTTCTTCCAATTGTGTACTTAGTCATTGCATTGTCATTGAGAGAGAGACAAGGAGTTAGCCTCCAGATTATATTTTGTATCATCTTAACGGTAACCTATACTTTCACTTTGACATGGGTGGTAGTAGTAGATTTGTTTCTTGTGAATTAATTATATACATGTACATATCAAATGAAACCCCAAGATGCTGAAGGTGTTTAAAACTAGAATGTTGTGTTTCTCTTTTAGACCTCAACTTGGGCTGCTGCTAACCTTGCAATAGGGACCCTGTTTAGAGACAGAGAGAGAGATCATCATTACAAGTGAGATGAGAACAACAAAGAACATGACTTGATTTGGTTAGAATCAAGACTACTTTGCAATTGACAAATCTGCGTGGCTGGCTGACCTGAACGGAGAACATGAGACGTAGTCCAGTCCGGCCTCCGCGAAAAATGCAACCGATGAAGGCTCTCCGCCATGTTCGCCGCATATTCCGACCTGTCATCATCGTCGTCGTCATCATCTCACCGTCTCACTTGAACTTTACGTGATATGTATGTTGATTAGCTTTAAAAATCTTTTACCTTCAAGCTTGGTCTAGCTGCCCGGCCCCTTTCGGTGGCCATTTTGATGAGTTGGCCTACACCTCTTTGGTCTAGTACCTATGGAGAGCAGAACATAGGCACTATGAGCACATTTTGGCTTTTGAAAACTCATGTTATTGCTGCTTCAATGACACTGACCTCGAATGGATCACTCTGCAAAATTCCTTTGGCCAAGTAAATTGGTAGAAACTTGCCAACGTCGTCTCTGCTATACCCGAACGTCATCTGTGTGAGATCATTGGTTCCAAAGGAGAAGAACTCTGCCTCTTTGGCAATCTGTTGCAAGAAAAAAAAAGGCAAAGTGGAGATGAAGTGAAAGAAGGAATGCTGGTTGAGCTATTAAAGATAGAAGAGTATTAGTCATCATCTCATACCTCATCTGCAACCAAAGCAGCTCTCGGAATCTCGATCATCGTCCCCACCTTGTAATTCAAGGTGACACCCATCTCGGAGAACACTTTCGTTGCGACACTCCGGATCAAAGCCACTTGATGCCCCAATTCCTGCCAAAAAGTGTTTGTAACTTGTTATGTGCATTACTACATGTTCAGATCTTGTAAGCTTATTCATGAGCAGTTAGTTCCTTACCTGAGGCGTTCCTACAAGAGGAACCATGATCTCTGGATGAACAGTGACACCCTGGTTGTTCATTGAAACAGCAGCCTGAAAGATCGCACGTGCTTGCATCTCGGTGAGTTCGGGATACGATATCCCCAGCCTGTTGGCACATTGAATCACTCTATTTTTAGTCATAGATCTTGCATTATCTTATATGCCTAGCTACTCGAGACAAGCCCAATGGCGAAGATTGTTCAAACCTGCAGCCACGGAAGCCAAGCATTGGATTGACTTCTGATAACTTCTCAATTCTCGAAAAAACTTCATCTTCAGTCATGCCAGTCTCAGCAGTTAGATCACCAACAATCTGTTCCAGATCACCTTCTGGCAGAAACTCGTGGAGAGGAGGGTCTAACAGTCGGATTGTAACCGGAAGACCTGCAACAAAGAAACTCATCTTACTGGATATACTCAAATTTCAGGTCTGCTTACCGACTAGTGCGTTTAAGCAATTGAAGTCGGTAAGTTCTTGCAGCCAGATAGTCACTTACCGTCCATTGCACGGAAGATCCCTTCGAAATCTGACCTCTGGTAAGGCAGCAGCAAGTCTAAAGCAGCTTTCCTTTGCTCTTCTGTTACAGCCATTATCATCTTTCTTACAGCCTTGATCCTCTCATCTGAAGCAAAGAACTGACAGGCCACAGCAGGTGAAGAAGCAAGGTGAAAATCCAAAGGTAAGCAAGAATGGGAGCTAGAAAAGTACCATGTGCTCTGTCCTGCAAAGTCCGATCCCTTGCGCGCCATTATTTCTCGCTGTCAAGGCATCATCAGGAGTATCAGCATTTGCCATAACCTTGATGCGCCGAAATTGGTCGGCCCAAGACATAAATGTCTCAAGATCACCACTTAGTGCAGGAGGAGCTAGTGGCTGCTTTCCCAATATCACTTCACCTGTTGACCCATTCAAGGAAATCCAATCTCCTTCCTGAACCACCACATCTCCAATTACAACAACCTGCATTATCAAACCGAGAAAGTTACAATCAAGTTTCTATAGCTCATCTTTGGCTCTCAAATACTTGCACATAAGAAACCTACCCTCTCGGCATCATTTACGCGGATATCGGCACAACCCGAGACACAACATTTTCCCCAACCGCGAGCTACCACTGCGGCGTGAGACGTCATTCCACCTCTAGCTGTCAGGATTCCAGCTGAAGCATGCATTCCCCCAACATCCTCGGGGCTGGTCTCTGTCCGTACCTGTGGTCATGCAGAATCAAGCTGAAATGAGCTCTAATCAGGAAAAAAAAAAGAGAACATAGATTTTAAACATCCTGGTAACTTCTTATGCTTCATACACGATCCTACCAAAATGGCACTTCTGCCTTTTGCATGCCACTCTTCGGCATCGTCAGCGCTGAACACGACCTGGCCTACAGCAGCTCCTGGAGAGGCGGGTAAACCGGTAGCCACCACTTTGTCTTTGTAAGCAGATGGATCCTCAAACTAACCAAAGAAAGAGTTCAACTGTGTGAATAGATCCATCAGACTAGATGCTAACCGTAAATTAACTGTTATCAAAAGTAAACATATGTACCTGTGGATGAAGAAGCTGATCGAGGTGCTGAGGCTCAACCAACTTTATGGCAGACCGGATATCAACAATGCCTTCATTAACCATGTCAACAGCTATTCTTACAGCTCCTTTGCCTGTACGTTTTCCAGACCGGCATTGCAACATCCACAGTCTATTTTCCTGAACCGTGAACTCTATATCCTGTGCAGATCGAGATCGCATACAACATGTCTCAGTCATTCGTAAAGCATTATATAGGCGAAACAATCCATCAAAAGAATACGGGAGTTTCTACCATCATATCTCTGTAATGGCCCTCTAGAATTTCACAGTTCTCCACAAGCTCCTTGTAGGCTCCAGGCATTACATTCTTCATTGTATCCAAGTCTTCAGGTGTCCGAATTCCAGCCACAACATCCTCTCCCTATATTGACAAACTTCCATCGATCAGCTAAACTGACACGATTACAGCGAGATTCCATGACGATGAGACTAACAATTCGGAAACTTACCTGTGCGTTAACAAGAAACTCTCCATAGAGCTTATTTTCGCCTGTGCTCGGGTTCCTAGTAAACAGAACACCTGTTCCTGAAGTGTTTCCCATGTTGCCAAATACCATGCACTGAATGTTAACAGCAGTCCCCTTTAGACCAGTTATTTGATTGATGCTGCGATACTTTATAGCTCTTGGACTGTCCCAGGAATCGAAAACAGCTTGCACAGCCAACTGCAATTGCTTTTTTGGATCTGCAAGTGGCACGACAAGACCATATTCGCATCGCTACTCAACTCGAGGCTTCCATGTCAGGAGAAGTTGATGGATAAGATTGATACCTGAAGGAAACTCTTCACCCGTGGCTTCAACATATACTTTCTTGTACTGGCCAACAAGCTCCTTCAGATCAGAAGCTGTGAGGTCGGTATCAAGTTTGGCTCCCTTTTGTTCCTTCATCATCTCCAACTTCTCCTCAAACAATGAGTGCGAAATACCCATTACCTTCATTGAAACAACAGAGATGATAAAACTTAGCAGAAGCCAAAGAAATGAAGGTGTCCGAAAAGGACAAGTGGGAGAAGCTAAACACTTACAACACCAGCGAACATGTCAAGGAAACGTCTGTAAGAGTCATACGCGAAACGCACTCCGCTCTTGGCGGCCAATCCAGCGACAACTTCGTCATTCAATCCAAGGTTGAGCACAGTATCCATCATGCCAGGCATAGAAATCTTGCCACAAACACATCGGACAATTATTGTTTATGATCAAGCTGATCTTTGCTATACCAACTAGTCCATCTACAGTAGAAGAATGTTCGAGATCGTTACCGCAGCACCGGATCGAACCGAAAGGAGGAGTGGCTTGGAAGGGTCGCCAAGGAAAGCTCCCATGTCTTGCTCAACAATTCTGAGGCCTCCAAGTACCTCCTCCCACAACCCTTCCGGCAACTTTTTCCCATTGAGCTGATAGTCTTGGCACGCTTCCGTTGATATGGTTAGACCTGGTGGAACTGATAAGCCAATGCTTGCCATTTCTGCTAAGTTAGCTCCCTTCCCTCCCAACTAACAACATGACAAGGCAATCATTGGTAAGCACACGACAAGTGACTCGGACATGCAATGGAGAGAGTACGTAGGAACCAACATGGTGTTTGATAGAAAAAATATATATATGCTCACCAAGGACTTCATGCTCTTGTTGCCTTCACTTCTTCCTTTACCAAAAGTGAAAACTCTCTGTTTCAGCCAAAACAGGGGAATGCACTACTGTTAATTATTAATTGTATATTTCTTTGCAGGGTAATTAATAAAATCTTAAAATTTACCCACCTAACTATGTCCAAATGGCAGCAATCGAGTGAGGACTTGCTGGTTAATATCATCATTACTGTTCCAATGGACGAAGACATTGAAATGTCCTAAAAAATTTATTTTCATATTTTTAAAATGAGAAATATATCATTTTATTTAAGAATAAAGCTCGACGTATACGGAACTTTATAGTCAATGTATACGGTACCCGGCGTCTCCAAGCAGGCCAAAAAAGGCCCAAAATGGAACTTATGTGGCCCAGCTCCTAAGTCCTCCTTTTTCAGATACGGTGAGCCCAGGAAGGCCCATAATCCGTATGAGTAATTCAAATCCGCGTGGGCCCGTAATCTCGAATATTCTTGACATCACGTTATTATCGACCCTATCACGGATAAAGCTAAATAGGGAGAGGCCATTCACTTTCCTAAATTATTTCTCAGAAAAAAAACACTTTTGGAGAGAATATAGTTCTCATCTAATTGTCTCAAAACAAAAAATATTATCACTGTTTAATATTTCTATTTAATCCAAATTTAAAATAGTTAGTTACAATATTTATTTAGAAGGGAAGTGAAATCCGATGTATCTATAGTCGACCACTAAACAATAAAACAGTTTCTTTCGAACCTTTTTGGTGGGCAATCCAGATGGCGATTAGCGAGTGATTTGGATCAACAATCTCCAATGCAACACACTTATCTATAACGTATGGCCCATACCCTCCGTACTTTCGGATCCAATTAACCCGCCATTTTACGCCACTTCGAAAATTTAATCAAGTTACCAAACATCTACTTTCCTTACAATTACAACTAAAAAAATTATTTCTAAGTCGGAATCTAACTAAGAAAGAAAAATACAAACTTTGGAGCAAAAATAAATTAGTCAGTATAAAAATCGTCGACTGATCTAAATTTGAGTTGCGGATAAGAAGATGATCACGTGTTTTTAATATATTCGAATTTTGGGAAAAGTTGTGAAGAGTATGTAATGGTTAGCTAGCTAGTTACCTTGTTGGTGGTTGGAGTGCTTGGATCGGAGACCGTATCAGCGACGACATGAGCTGGAGGTCGACCGGGAGAGGAACTCCTAGAAGAAGTGGAAGAGACAGCCTCGTATCCCTTGCCAGAGATCCCATACGAGATTTTGTTATTACCGTTGCTCAACCTCAGGACCGAAGGGTTCACTTGCCCCACCGGAAGACGGTGATCGCTCCGATGATGAGCCGCCCCGCTTGTCCTAACCAGCATCCCCTTGATCGCTTGCGACATTATTTCTCTCTCTCTCTCTCTCTCTCAAACCCCCGCTTCTATTATTTAGTTTAAGAAGTGGTGAAGAAAAAAGTGAAATTATTGAAGGTATGGGACTTGAGGTATGGACGAAGGTCTCTTGCCTTGAGAAAATAAATGGCGGTTGGTTTGTGTTTTTTCTTGTATTTTTGTGTACCTTATTAATTTACGAGGACTGGCTATTTATTTTCTTGTTTTGTTGCAAAATTTTCTTTTAAACAATTTTGGGGTTTTTTTTGTCGAGTCACAATTGGACAATAAATGTGGCGATTCTTGTTGGGTATGGAGACTTCGTACTATACGGAGTTACTGTTTACGCGTTGAATATACGGAGTTACTGTTCACATGTTGACTGTTCACTGTTCACATGTTGACTGGGTACTATTCATCCGCGGCCAGAAATGTGATTTCTGGTGGACGATTTTGCCCCTGCCGACACCAAATAGTCCTAGGCTGTGGGCACTATAAATACCCACCTCTCAGTCACTATTCCGGTATCTTCTTCCTTGTGTAGAGAGAGAGAGAGAGACAGAGAGAGAAGAGGAGAGAGAAACACCATTGTTGAGCGAGTGAAGCTCTAGAGTGTAGATCGAGCTTGATATAGTGAAATCTCCTGGCTTGGTACGCCCCCGGACGTAGATCGGTTTAGATCGAACCGGGTGACCAAATTTTTGTGTCGTATTCTTGTGTGCGTGAGTTTCCTTTGTGTTTGTCATCGATCTCTAGCTCCGGTATTGTTCGTGTGGTGTTTGGGGCCCTCGTGTTTCCCAACAATTGGTATCAGAGCCCGGGTTTAGGGCGTGGTGGGAGCAATCACGATGGGTGATGTGAGATCGCCCGTGGAGAAGTTCGATGGCGTCGATTATGGCTTCTGGAAGATGCAAGTAGAGGACTACTTGTATGGCAAAGATTTGCACTTGCCCCTTGATGGGAAGAAGCCAGAGGACATGAAGGAAGAGGAGTGGAAGCTCCTAGATCGGAAAGCGATGAGCGTGGTGCGCTTGTCTTTGTCTAGGAACGTGGCCTTGCACACAGTAAAGTCAAAGACCACGAAGGAGATGTTGGAGACGTTGTCCGAGATGTACGAGAAGCCATCGGCGGCCAACAAGGTTCACTTGATGAGGAAGTTGTTCAACCTTCGGATGGCGGAGGGTACGATGGTGACCAAGCATCTTCACGAGTTCAATGCAACGATAGCCCAATTGAGCTCGGTTAAGATCGACTTCGATGATGAGGTACAAGCCCTAATTTTACTAAGTTCTTTACCCGATAGTTGGAATGGCACGGTCACGGCAGTGAGTGCCTCGGCGGGGAAAGTAACGCTCAAGCTAGATGAGGTGAGGGATTTGATTATGAGTGAGGAGATTCGTAGAAAGGAATCCGGAGTAGCCTCGAGTTCAGCTTTGAGCATGGGTAACAGGGGAAGGTCTGAGAATAAGTGGAAGGGGAAGAAGGACCGGGGTAGGTCAAGATCTAAATCGAAGGGTGGTCCGAAGAAGGACAAGAGCTCGGTGCAATGTTGGAAGATCACGGGGATGCGTTGATCTTGAGTGTGAGCAGTCCATTGGAGGAGTGGGTATTGGATTCGGGAGCATCATTTCATTCTTGTAGCGATGCAGGGATGATGGAGAAGTATGTCATAGGTGATTATGGCAAAGTCTATCTAGCGAATGATGACCCTTTGAAAATTGTGGGCATGGGAGATGTTCGGATCAATACTCCTAATGGATCTTTGTTGTTGTTGAAAGGGGTGAGGCATATTCCTGGGTTGAAGAGGAATTTGCTATCCGTGGGGCAACTAGATGATGAAGGTTACACAGTGACCTTTGGTTGCAAGACATGGAAAATTACCAAAGGAGCTAGGGTGGTGGCTCGAGGTTTGAAGGAGGGTACTTTGTATATGACGAAGAACACCAATGAGAGCATTAATGTTGCAGGTGCAACGGATGATGCAGATTTGTGGCATAGTCGCCTTGGCCACATGAGTGAGAAGGGAATGAGGGTGCTATGCTCGAAGGGGAAGCTTCCAGGCCTCAAGACAGTGGAAGTGGAACTCTGTGAGGATTGTGTTTTCGGGAAGCAGAAGAGAGTGAGTTTTTCGAGAGCTGGCAGATCTCCAAAGGAGCAGAAGCTTGAGTTGGTCCACAGCGATTTGTGGGGACCAGCACCAGTGGCATCCTTGGGTGGTTCATTGTATTACATGACCTTTATTGATGATTCTACAAGGAAGCTGTGGGTGTACTTCTTGAAACATAAGTCTGAAGCCTTTGATGCCTTCAAGAAGTGGAGAGCCCTTGTGGAAAATGAGACAGGTCTCAATGTGAAGTGTTTGAGATCTGACAATGGTGGAGAGTATGAGCTCCAAGAGTTCAAGGATTACTGTGCAGCAAATGGGATTCGCATGGAGAAGACAGTAGCTGGAACCCCCCAGCAAAATGGCATCGCAGAGAGGATGAACAGAACAATCAATGAGAGAGCTAGGGCCATGCGACTGAAGTGTGGCTTACCAAAGATGTTTTGGGCGGATGCAGTGAACACCGCGGCTTTCTTGATCAATAGAGGACCATCAACTCCTTTGGATAATGGGATACCGGAGGAGGCTTGGAGTGGGAAGGAGGTTGATCTTTCTTACCTTCGAGTATTTGGTTGTGTGTCATATGTTCATATTGATGCAGGTGATAGGAGCAAACTGGATGCTAAGTCCAAAAAGTGCACATTCATTGGATATGGTGGAGATAATTTTGGTTTCAGGTTTTGGGATGAGAAGAACCGCAAGGTTATCAGAAGCCGAGATGTCATATTCAATGAGAAGGTTTTGTACAAGGACAGGGGGAGTGTATCCGACGAGGTGGGTTCTAGCAGTGAGGTGATTGAGTTAGACATCTCGAACTCAGGTGGGAGCAAAAGGGCACAAGATGGCCAGGTGGCCGAGGAGGAAGCGGAACCAAGTTCTCCACCACCATTGGTTCCGGTAAGGAGGTCCACAAGACAACGTGGGTCTCCAGATAGGTATTCGCCAGCTAATTTCTATCTCCTATTAACTGATGGAGGAGAACCAGAAGATTTTGCAGAGGTTCAGAAGAGTGGACAAGTGGACAAGTGGAAGCTTGCAATGGATGACGAGATGAAGTCATTGAGGAGTAACATGACTTGGGAACTAGTCCAACTCCCTAAAGGCAAGAAGGCACTGCAAAATAAGTGGGTATATAGAGTTAAGCAAGAGGCGGATGGCACCGAGCGTTACAAGGCAAGACTGGTTGTGAAGGGATTTCAACAGAAATATGGTATAGATTTTACTGATGTTTTCACTCCTGTTGTGAAGCTGACCATTATTCGTATGGTGTTGAGTATGGTAGCTTCAGAGAATCTGATGTTGGAGCAGATGGATGTGAAGACAGCATTTCTCCATGGTGATCTAGAGGAAGAGATCTACATGGTACAACCAGAGGGATACTTGTCAGATGGTAAAAGTGAGATTGTGTGCAGGTTGAGGAAGAGCTTGTATGGCTTGAAGCAAGCTCCAAGGCAGTGGTACAAGAAGTTTGATGGGTTCATGCATGAGATTGAGTTCGTGCGCTGTGAGGCTGATCATTGCTGCTATTTCAAAAGATTTGACAATAGCTATATCATCCTTCTGCTTTATGTTGATGACATGTTGATAGCAGGCGCCAGTGCTCGGGAGGTGAGCAAGGTGAAGAAGCAATTGTCTGAGAGGTTTGCCATGAAGGACTTGGGGGAGGCTAAGCAAATCCTTGGGATGAGGATTGAGAGGAATAAGGCTGATGGGAAGCTGTTTCTCTCACAGGCTGAGTACATTGAGAAGGTGTTGAAGAGGTTCAACATGCAAAAGACCAACCCCAAGTTGACTCCTTTAGGTGGGCACTTTATGTTGTCCAAGAAGGATTCGCCTAAGAGTAAGGCGGAGAAGGCTCAAATGGAGAAGACTCCTTATGCATCGGCAGTCGGAAGCTTGATGTATGCTATGATTTGCACAAGGCCAGACATAGCACATGCGGTGGGAGTAGTGAGCAGATTCATGAGCAATCCAGGTGAGCAGCATTGGATCGCAGTGAAGTGGATCCTTGGTTACTTGAGAGGTACTACTAAGAAGGCCCTGTGCTTTGAGGGCAAAGATGTGAAGCTGACAGGCTATTGTGATGCAGACTTGGGGTCCAATGATCATGATGGCAAGAGGAGCACTAGTGGTTATGTGTTCACACTGGGAGGGACAGCGATATCTTGGGCTTCCAGGTTGCAAAAGGTTGTGGCTTTGTCAACCGCAGAAAGTGAGTATGTGGCTGTGACAGAAGCAAGCAAAGAGATGGTATGGTTGCAAAACTTCTTGGGAGAATTGGGCAAGGAGCAAAGTGAAAGTGTGCTCCACAGTGACAGCCAAAGTGCGATACACTTGGCTAAGAATCCCGCATTCCACTCAAGGACAAAGCACATTGAGTTGAAGTATCACTACATTCGAAGTCTATTGGAGAGGAAGATCTTGCAACTTGAGAAGATTGACGGGAAAGTGAATCCCGCGGATATGTTGACTAAGGTGGTTACCTTAGAGAAGCTAAAGCTTAACATGGCTTCAGCGGGTCTAGTAAACTAGAGAAGAGACCCGGCGTACCAAGCAGTGAAGAGGAGAAGGAGGTCATCAAGTGAATGGTGACAAGTGTTGAGGTCAGTCTCCAGGTGGGAGATTGTTGGGTATGGAGACTTCGTACTATACGGAGTTACTGTTTACGCGTTGAATATACGGAGTTACTGTTCACTGTTCACATGTTGACTGGGTACTATTCATCCGCGGCCAGAAATGTGATTTCTGGTGGACGATTTTGCCCCTGCCGACACCAAATAGTCCTAGGCTGTGGGCACTATAAATACCCACCTCTCAGTCACTATTCCGGTATCTTCTTCCTTGTGTAGAGAGAGAGAGAGAGACAGAGAGAGAAGAGGAGAGAGAAACACCATTGTTGAGCGAGTGAAGCTCTAGAGTGTAGATCGAGCTTGATATAGTGAAATCTCCTGGCTTGGTACGCCCCCGGACGTAGATCGGTTTAGATCGAACCGGGTGACCAAATTTTTGTGTCGTATTCTTGTGTGCGTGAGTTTCCTTTGTGTTTGTCATCGATCTCTAGCTCCGGTATTGTTCGTGTGGTGTTTGGGGCCCTCGTGTTTCCCAACAATTCTGGCAGGTGATCGGTCACTATTCTACTACATTTGGAAGTAACAATTACTTAGATTTTTTAGTCGGGGGTTTTTGGTCCTGACAAACGACGAGGAGGAGAAGATAGAAAATCGCAACTATTTCCGTGTGATATTTCCTTGGATGGTATTTATTTTTTTTCCCACCTAAAATCTAGTTCGAGATTTTAACATTTGTTAGTCAAATTACAATTACTATTTCACTAATTAATTCATACGTAGTAGTTTTCTGATTCAATCTCCGCATAATACATTATTTGTGACAGCTTATAATAACAATTGATTGCTCAGCATATTAATTATTATCGTGGACACTGAAATTCTGTTGATATTAATTTTCTCTCGAGAGAAACTCTCAAGAGAAAAAGGAAGAAGAGGATGAAAAGATGAGCTAGAATTCCCAGGCAGGCCTGGGCCGGCCCATGACATGAAACTACTGAATCATCGGAGAAGCTATGAAGTTGAAGTGGAAGTGGTGGGGCCTACTAGACCAGCCCCCGCCCAGGCGGCCCCAGGCAGGTCTCACCCGACACGTGGCTCACCCTAGGCGGAAATGCAATCCCTTGCTTTTCTTTTGAGGCTTACATGGAATTAGCCGTCATAATTCAAAAGCATTCCCTATTTTTCCGTTTTTGCAACCCCAAGACATATGAAAATATTCAAAAGTATCTGATATTTGATTATTCATTAGTTCAATTATACTGCAAATAACAGTATAAGCTGTATTCGCAAAGCATTCCCTATTGAGGACACGTTTGAATTTATTATGTTCAATAAGTATCCAAGTTAGTTAAAAAAAAAAAGGGATATATTATATCTGTATAAAAAGAAGATGTGTATAATTCACTCTATTATTCCACATATAAATTGCACATCCAAACAAAGAATTTAGAAATAAATCATCAATCTGCTGTTAAAAATTTCCAAACCAAGAATGAGATAAAAGCATGTATGACTTGAATATTGCAGGAGATGTTCAAAAAGTTGGGTGAACAAAGCAAGCACTCAAGACTGAAGCATCCTCCTCCTCACCACACTGTAAAAAGCAATTTTAACTGTCTTAAAGCCCCTGAAAGGTGCAAAATCCCAGATGCCATTATTCAAGCTCCTATCAGAGAGTCCAACGATGTTTATTTTCATATCACTTTTACTTTTGACTCAACTCCAGTATTAAAATTAAGAGCGAGCATAGCGTACGGGTATGCGACGATGAATAGGACCACGGCAAGACGGGCAATCCTTCATCCCCTGTTTCTCGTGGAGCTCATTGCACGTAGTGCAGACGACCTGGTGGGCGCAGGGGAGGAACACCACCGACATTTCTTCGGAGAGGCACATCACGCACTCCCTCTCTCGCTTCACTCCTTTATCGGACAGGTCATGCAAATCCGAGACCAGCTCCGAGATGTACTTGGTCCAGGAGTCCTTTTGACCGGCATTGGTTTTCCCATCAGCTAGTCTACCTGTGTAGCTGCCATCAATGCCCCGACGAAGTGCGGCGATCTTTGATGAGTCTGTCTTCAGTCTCAGCTGGGAGATTTCTCTCTCCAGCTTCTGGATGTCATCTTTATACTTCTGCAGGTTGGTTTCAGCTTTGAGCTTGATCATATCCTCCTTAGACTTGGTTGAAGCCTCGAGATCTTCACGTTCCTTTCTAAGTGAAGAAGCTTGCAGGAGCATTTCATCCTTTGCCTTCTCTTCTTGTCGCCATCTAGCCTGTCAAATTTTTCTTTTGTCAATGAGAAACGAATTGGCCGATGCAGAGATCATCAGGCATATAAGCCTGATAGGTGCAAGAGAACAATGCTATCTCTGATTGTATGTATGTACATACTACCAGAAGATGCATGAATAAGATTTCGTGTCAATTCTCTAGCTTCTGGGATGAGCTAGTTGAGCAGATCTCTGATAAAGAGGACATCCGCCATTCGCATTGAATGAGCCGCAAAAGAAATAAGCAGAAGATGAACTTGGAAATCAGACGACGAGGATGAAAGAAAGCAACAGCATTTTGTGACACAAGCTGAACCTGGGAACTCCGTCAACAATTGAAAATTAGCTTCACAATAAATCAGCACCATCAAACATAAGCAATAATCTGGTTCACAACACGAAGAGCAGATCTGCACTCAATTAAATTCCTTGAACTACAAGCCAATTTGGGTAGAATTGTGTGCCATCTCCCCCCACAAACTGCACGCCACACATGTCAAACGCGAGCATCAATACCTTACATGGGTCCCTACCATACAAGTTGACTGTCATAGAGCTTCGGTCCAGTTTTTACATTTTCCCTAACCGACTGCATGCGGCGAATGACAGGTACAAGTCATAACATGTGATCTAAAAGCAAGATAATTTTGTAGCAACAACACAGCTAGAGCGCAACTCACAGAAGTACATGTTCCACCTCCACCCTAGGAAATATATTTACAGATCCTAACAACCATCTAAACACAAGAAATGAGGCTTCATACACCTACAAGTGATCCACATTGCAGCAAATAAGAGGTGTAACCGCCAATTCCAAATAATTAAAGAACTATTGTGTAAAAATCAAGTTGCTCGACTGTCAGAACAAGAACATCAGGTGGAGAATCTCCGATGAATGATATGGAGAAAACAAAAGCTTGAGTTTAATATTCAGCAAGAATACCTCTTGTTGCTCCTGCAGCTGTTTAGCCACCTCTACTTCCTGCAGTAGTTGTTGAACCTTGCGCTTTTCTGTCACAAGCCCCTCCTGGAGCTGGGTCTTCTGCTTCTCCCATGACTGGAACTTCATCAGCAGCTTCTTCTCCCTCTTTGATGCTTCTTGACAGCTTGCAGCCGACTCTGCAGCACGTAATTTAGCAGCCTCCATCTCTTGTCGCAGAGCAGCATTCTCCACCTCGAGTCTCCGGACAGAAGAATTAGCCTTTTCAACTTGCCCACTAGCCTTGCCGAGTGCATTTTCCATTTCGGTAAGTTTTTTCATGGTATTTTCCTCCAGAGTCTGCTTCTCTTTCTTGAGGCGCTCAACTTCTTCTTTCTCTTGTCTGAGTGATTTAAGTTCAGCTTTGTCCTTACCCAACCTTCGAGCAGCTTGCATCACTTTCTGATTTGCCCACTCTGTCCATTCTTGAAGCTGAGTTTGAAGATCCCGGACCCTGGGAAGCAGCTTGACGATACAATCATCCTTCTTGTCCTGTGGATACCATGGAACCAAGGACTTATCATGAGAAATCCCAGGGAAACTAGAGTTTGGTACCTCGGGATTGCAGCAGGCAGGCACAGAAACCAAGTTACTTTTTGCAGGCAGTGATAGAGAAAGCTCAGTATCAGCAGCAGATAATGCAGGTGGGCTAGTCATTGCAGGTAATGCAATACAAGGGGTTGCTGCCGAACGCACACTAGCCTTTGAGTGAGAAGAAGCTCCTTTCGGGGTATCCGAACTGACAGAAGCTGGAGGACAAGGCTCAGGCTTGATAGGAGACTGACCCACAATATCTTGAGGCATGTCGACTCCCATAGCCTTGCTTAGCCTCAAAGAAGCATTCTTTATGCTAACAGACGTGGATTCAGACACGGATCTCAACTTCTTATCCAAGATCAAGCCACCAAAACCACTCAGTTTCCTGGACCCTTTAGAGCCATACATTCGGTAATTCTTCTCCAGATGAAGTGACTTCTGTCTGAGGAGGCATTCTCGTTTAGCACTGCCAGAATAAACCTTTCGGCTGACCACAAATTTCTCCTCCAAAACATGAGATTGAGAAGTTCCTGCACCAGTGAAAGGTTTTTCCACATTATCAACGGCAGGATTCAACCCCTCTTTCTCAGAGACCAATCCACTGGCACAATTGACGTTCTTTTGTTTTGCTGGAGACGGAGCTGATGCAGCGTTGGTACTTGCCTCAGATTGAGAACTACGACCAGAAGATACTGAAGAGACCGGTTTGCTAGGACTTGGAGGGCTTAATTCAGAGGATTTGGCATCTGTCTTCGTCTCGCTTTGAGAGGAGACAGTGGATGTGCCATTTGGAGTCTCATCGGTAGGAAGACTGTTCAGGGGATCACCATCCATTGCACAAGCATGTGAAACATTCATATCACAAATTAATAAGCACCACATTGCATCCCCTGTGCTAAAGAAAGGCCTAACCTCGCGGAGTACGCAAACCAATTCTGCCAATATGTACTTCTCCATCTGCTGCAAGTCCTTAAAATAGTGCTCCCTAGAAGGATCAATCTCTTGACCATTTTTAAGAAATGCTAAGGTATTTTCAACTATGTTTGACACAGTATCTTTGCAACCGTAGCATAAGCCAGACCTCAAGACAGCCTTGCTAGCAACTTCTTCAGTATACCCACAAGCCACAATCTTTTTAATCGCACTCTTGAAAATTGCATCTAAGTTGCTTAGGACCAGATCTTCTAACTCGGACTCTGTAAGATCACTCCAATCAGCATCATGAGATTCCTCTAATTCTAATCTCTCTCTTGTCTGGCTAGGCCCAACTTCTGTTGCATCTATTGCACTAGCTAACCCGAGGTCTAACTTCAGCCCATCTGAATGATCCTGGTTCACACCACACAAGTCACAGGCACTTGATTGCCCGTGGAGAGGGGAAGCATCATATTTCTCAGCCGAGAACTCATAACCCATGCACTCATTCTGAGACATGGGCATACCCTTGCTTGGATCACCCAAGGGTGGATCAGCCCGGAACTTCCTCTTGTTCCTGCTTCCTTTCTCTTGGGCCGACGTTAATGGCGACATTTGACTGGCACAAGTGCTGCTAGTGGCTTTGGCAACCATTGATGCCATTTCAAGCTGCGACAAATCCGTTACAAGATCAAATTCAACAATCAAGCCCATCATCGATCACACATCAGTCCATCCGCGAAACAAACAAACAAACAAACACTAATCAGTCACATTTGACACAACACTCCAGACAAATTCAACTTGAACCAACAGACACAAACATCAAAAGCCAGTCCCCCAAAAACAAAACAAACCCAAAATGAAGAACCCACCTACCCATCTCACTACTCAAGAAAAACAAACCCAGAATGAAGAAGAACCCACCTACCCATCTTCACCACCAGATAAATAGGGAATCAAGAAACGGAACGAAACCCAGATAAAACAAACACAAACCCAACCCAACACAACACAACACAACACTGAAGAATCCGATCAAAGAATCTAAACCCACCAACTGATTCACAGATCAAAACCCAGCTCCCAGATTAATCCCCACACAATTTTCCGGCTCGATTAAAATAAAAGAAAATAAATTAAATATAAAAAACCCCACCGATGATATATATACACACAACCGGGTCAAAAGGATCGAGTGATTTTTAAGTGGGTTAGAAAGCGAACGATCGGTGATTTATCTGACCTGAGCTTAATATTCTTCTTCTATACCGAAGCAAAAATCAAAGGCCAATCTAGAGAATCGCCCGGCTCAGGACACCAAGAGAAATATACATACATATATATTTATTTATTTATATGTGTGTCTCTCTCCCTCTTTTCTTTGCCCTTCCTCTTCTTTCTCTTCCGGATTTTTCTTTTTTGTTTTTTAGTTTATGATTCTCCACAAGTTTTTATTTTCCATATTGGCGTTTTTGTCAGCTACGGAAAATGTAATTGCCTTGGATTGGATTGGATGTCCCTTTCTCGCCCCCTTTGCCCTACTGTGTTTATATAGGCAATTTAAAGCGACTGGGAGTTACATTTTTCTAAGACTAGGTTTTGACAATATATTTTTACCTACCAAGTTGTTAGTTAAGAATGAGCCGATTCTAATTAAACCATGTCATAAGTCTCAACGAACTTTTATAATGCGTATTCAGAATTTTGGCGCATGCTCATTTCGAAATTGAATTATTAGATAAATATCTATATACATTTTCATTGATCTTTTATATAGCATGTTAAGAATGAGTCGATTCTAATTTAGCTAAACCGTAGGTTTTAATGAATTTTAGAAATGTACATTCAGAGAACTTAGTCGCCTAACAAATGTCTTCACACATTCTCAAGAATCTTTTATGTAACATATTTTCGTTGATTATGTACTATTAATTGCAAGTACATCCACCATTAGTCTCCTTGTATCATTTTTATTGCATAACAGTAGTATTATTTAAGTGTGTGAATAAATTGTGAACCTTAATGAAAAATTGTCATTTATTCTGTGGACTAATTATAAACAATTTTCATTAATGTGTTGCCTAAAGAACAAAAACACATTTATTTTGCCAATTTGACTTGCACATTAGGAGTTACATGTAACGTACTTGTACCCAACTGTAATAGTTGCAAGGTTATAGTGATCAATATGTAATTGATCACAATATAAATAACAATTAGATAGAAACTCGGAATTCATTCTGATATTTTGATAAACATTCTACAGGAACAATTACGTTTCTGCTTCTATCTTCTTCCCCTTATATTCTTCTTCTGTATCTTTTCCCCCTTGCTAACAATTAGGGTTCTTAATCCCTATTCTTGATCCCCAATCATTACATTACATTTTTCTAAGACTAGGTTTTGACAATATTTTTTTACCTACCGCATAGTTAGTATGATCCGATTTCAATTCAATCAAACCATAAGTCTTAAAGAATTTTTGAAATACATATTTGGAAAACTTTATCGTCTACTCATTTTGAAATTGAATTATTTGATAAATTTCTATATACATTATCATGAATCTTTTATATAGCATGTTAAGAATTAGTCGATTTTAATTTAGCTAAACCATAAGTTTTAATGACTTATAGAAATGTAAAATCAGGGGACTTCGTCGCCTAACAAATGTCTTCATACATTCTCATGAATCTTTTATGTAACATGTTTTTGTTAGTTATGTACTATTAATTGCAAGTACATCAACCATTAGTCTCCTTGTGTCATTTTTATTGCATAGCAGTAGTATTATTTAAGCGTTGGAATAAATTGTGAACCTTACTGAAAATTTGTCATTTGTCATATGGACTAATTATAAACAATGTTCGTTAATGTGTTGCCAAAATAACAAAAACACATTTATTTGACCAATTTGACTTGCACATTAAGAGTTACATTTTTCTAAAACTATAATTTGACAATATTTTTTTTACCTACCGCATAGTTAGTATGATCTGGTTTTAATTCAACCAACCATAAGTCTTAAAGAATTTTTTAAATACATATTCGAGAAACTTTGTCGTCTACTTATTTCGAAATTGAATTATTTGATAAATGTATATATACATTCTCATGAATCTTTTATATAGCATGTTAAGAATGAGCCGATTCTAATTTAGCTAAACCATAAGTTTTAATAAATTTTAGAAATGTACAAAACTTTGTCTCCTAACAAATGTCTGCATACATTCTCATGAATCTTTTATGTAACATGTTTTCGTTGGTTATGTATTGTTAATTTCAAGTACATCGACCATTTGTCTCATTGTATTATTTTTACTAGTATAGATCGCACGTGCCGTTCTGTTTTAAAATTAAAACATATTCTTCGGGGTTCGGGGGTTCGAAAAATGGGGAACATGTTCCGGGGTTCAAAAAATGGGGTCGGGGTCTGCATCTGGGTCCGGGTCTAGGTCTGAGAATTCGGGGGTCGGGGTTTCAGGTTTTTGGGTTCGGGTTCGGGGTCAGGGTCAGGGGGTCGGGGATTCATGTTCTTCGATCGTAGGTCGGGGTCTGGGAGTCAGGGGTCGAGGTCTAGGGCCTGGGATCTGGGGTTGGGACTCTAGGGTTCAGGGGTCGGGGTCAAAGTTTGGGGGTCAGGGTCCTGGGATTGGGGGTCGGGGTCGAGGGTCAAGGGTCTGGGGTCGGGTGTCCAGTGGTCCGAGGGTCAAGGGTCTGGGGTCGGGTGTCCAGTGGTCCGAGGGTCAAGGGTCAGGGGGTCAGGGTCCGAGTGTCCGGGGTCTAGGGTTCGGGGGTTCATGTTCTTGGGTCGGGGGTCGAGGTCCGAGGGTCCAAGGTCGAGGTCCAGGTCCAGGTCCAGGTTTCGAGGTCAGGGCTCCGAAGTCCGGGGGTCGGAGGTCCAGGGATCGAGGGTCGGGGTCCAGGGATAGAGGGTCTGGGTCCGGGGATCGAGGGTCTAAGATCCGGGATTGGGAGTTCGGTGGTCCGAGGTTTGGAGGACCGGGGTTCAGGGTCTAGTGTCTGGCTCCCTTCCTTTCCCTCGCTTTCCTGCCCCTCACACATGCTCTTTTTCTCCTTGTTTCCCTCCTCCCAATAAAAACCCTCAAATAATAAAACTAATTGTTCAGATTTTCATCTATTTTTCAAAACAAATTTAAAGCTCTGTTTAATAGATTTCAATATTTTGCATATTATCAGAATATGTAAAGACATTGAACAGTTATTAGCAAACACTTTAGGTGAAGGAAATATAGAGAGACACATCACATTCCTGAAAATAGAAGATTTGTAATTTTACCGTGTGGCAGGACTAAGATGTTGCCTAATTAAGGAGAAGTAAATGTGATAATTGGTTCTATGAAGATAGTACATTAGGATCACGGGATTACAATATTTCTGAAGATTAATAGTTGTAAATTTGTTGAATTTAGATACATGGTTTAAAAGTAGCGAGGTGGAAATATTGACATCGACATAATTTTTATTTTCTTTGTATTTTCACTTGACAATATATTATGTCGTAATGATATATGTTTCCTTCCATTTTTTTAACACTAATACGGACAATAATTACCGAGCACCAAAGTCAGTTATAATGTATTATTATCCTAATTTAATAATATCTTAAATTTGAATTATCAGAATGAAATTACATTACAATCTAATAATTAAATTCGATACAATTTCAAGTTATTTCTTTTATAAAATGGTGGATTATAACTTGTACGATGATAAGGATTCAATCAAAAAATGATCCCTCTATTTTCCAAAACTGTCTTTTTCTCAAATTTATATTTAAGAGGCTAGTTAACCAACAGAACAAGCAAAATAAAAAAGGAAATCCATAAATAAACAACCACTCATATTTAAGACTTCACAACCTTCGTCCTCCTCACAACTTGCATGAACTCTCTAAACCCTCTCCTCAACCAACAAAATATCCCTAGAAAAGGAAAAACTTATTCTCCCTTCTCATTCGTCTTCTTCACCAATATCGTGATGTCGGCGGCGCCGTGCACCGATCTACTCTCCTCCTCCAACTCGTCCATCAACGACGATCTTCTCTGCTGCGAGGACTCCTCGGAGGTGTTCTCCAGAGAGTCGCGGAGCGACGGGTGTTCGACGGAGGCGCATGATTCGATCGAGGAGGAGTCCATCGTCGGGTGCATCCAAGGGGAGAGGGAGTTCATCCCCGGCGGCGAGTACCTGTCCAGCTCGGCTCCCTCGACGCCTCAGCTCGCGAAGATTCCGTTGCACTGATTCTCAAGGTAACCAATCAGAATAAAATTTAAAAAAGGGTAATCCTTTCCTTTCCACCATGTCAGATAAAAAAGGATGTTTTCTTTATTATAGTAAGATTGTCTAACAATCGTACTATTTAAGTGCGAGAATAAATTGTGAATTTTACTAAAAAATTGTCATTTATCCTGAGACTAATTATAAATAATGTTCATTAATGTGTTGCCAAAATAACAAAAACACATTTATTTGGCCAATTTGACTCGCACATTAGGAACTCTTAAGATATAATTAACATCTCTTCCTTGGTCATAGTTACATATATTATTTATTTTAGGACTTAATTTTTTTCATTTTCTTAATAATTGTTATCCCGGCCAACTATCATGAGTTTTAGGTTATGTGGCTGGGAGTTACATTTTTCTAAAGCAATATTTTGAAAATATTTTTATACCTAACGCATAGTTGAGTATGAGTCGATTTTAATGTAATCAAGTCATGAGTCTTAACTAATTTTACAAATGCATATTCAAAAAATTTTGTAGTCTTCTCATTTTGAAATTGAATTTATTTAATAAATGTATATATACATTCTTATGAATCTTTTATGTAGCATGTTTCTGCTTTTTTTTCATCGTTAATTGCAGTTATATTGATTATTAATCTCGTTAAAGCAATTTTATTTGTATAACGGTCATATTATTTAAGTGTGGGAATAAAATGTAAATTAAATGAATAAATATTATTTATCTTTATCTTGTGGACTAAATTAATGTTCATTAATGTGTTGCCAAAATATCTAATACTATTTTTTTGGCGAATCTGACTAGCACGTAAGAATTCTACATGTATACTTAAACATTTATTGGTTGGTCATAGTTACCTTATATTATTTGTATTTAAACATAGAAATAACATTAACCTAAATAAATTTCATTTAACTTGTGGACTGAATTAATGTTCATTGATTTGGTGCCAAAATTAACTAATTCTCATTTATTTGGCCAATATGACTGACATATAAGAATTCTCCATGTATAGTTAAACATACACTCGTTAGTCATAAGTTTAGATGTTGGTTAGAAGTTTAGGTCAGGTGAATGGGAGTTACATTTTTCCGGGACTAGATTTTGTATATATTTTTTTCACCTACCACATAGTTAAGTGTAAGTTGATTTTAATTTAACCAAACTATAAATCTTATCGAATTTCATAAATGTACATTCAGAATACTTTGTCTGTTTATTTTGAATTTGAATTAATTGATAAATGTTTGTATACATTCTCATGAATCTTTAATATAGTATATTGGCATTGTTTATGTACCGTTAATTGCACGTAAATCGACCGTTAATATCATTGAATCAATTTTATTGTATAACGGTAGTATTATTTAAGCTTGGAAATAAAATGTAAACCTAAGTGAAAAAAATGCCATTTATCTTTATATTTATCTTTATCTTATGTTTGGTTTGAGAACATTAGATTGATGATTATTTCCAACTTCTTTGTTTGGAGATGCAATTTATATGCACAATAGAGAGAACTGTAAGCATTAATTCATCCTTCTATACAAATTTATCTTTTTTTTTCAAAATTAGTTTGTGTTCAGATAGTTTTCAAACATAACAATTTTAAATTTGACCCAAGTAATGCAGCTATCGAACTTCAGACCAATTTTTTTTCATCTCTATTAAACTTTATGTATTAGACTGAACATTCAAGGTTGAATCATTGGCCAGGTCACTAGTTAGCTCATACCTTCAAAAAGTCAATGATTTGCTTTGAAGAATAATTTATTCTTTTTATTAATATCATTCCACCTACCCAATCATATAGTTCTAAAAAAAAGACTCTTTGATTTGGTGCCTGTCAGATTGCAAAAAAAAGAGCATTAGTTATTTTGGAAACACAACAATGAACATTAATTTGGTCCACAAGATAAAGATAAATGTCATTTTTGTTAGGTTTATATTTTATCCCCACGCTTAAATAATACGACTGTTGTACAATAAAATTGATCAACGAGATTAATAGTCAATGTACCTGAAGTTTATGGTACATAACCAACACAAACATGCTATATTAAAGATTCATGAGAGTGCGCACACATATTTGTTGATTAATTCAAGTTCAAAATGAACAAACAATAAAATTTTTTTTTTAGATGATGAGACTCCTCCAGGTTCAAATTTGGATATTGTTAGCAATGAAGTAAGTTTTCAAGCGTTTTAAAGAATAATTTACACACACACATATACATAACCTTGAAACAAGTGGAAACTTAGGGTTAAACAAGAGTTATCGAAGGAGCAACTTTGGTTAACCTTTTAAAACTTTATCTTTCACCAATAAAATTATTGCGTTGGCAAAATAACAAATGCTCGTTTATTTAGTCAATCTGACACACACATAAAGAATTCTCTATATATAGTTAAACAACTTCTACTCGTTGGTCATAGTTACCTTATATTATTTATTTTACCAGGCGATCAAATTCTTATTGTCAAAATGTCGTATTAATTAAGCGCAAAAATAAAAAGGTGAACCAAACTAAGAAAAGCATTGCATCTGCCAATTAATTCTAGCACTCATTTATCGTAAATAAAATACAGAAATTGTGAATTTCACATCATTTAATTGGTTTCAGAAATGGGCTAATTATTACGAGGTTTTCCAAAAAAATTAATAATGGGCCGGCGGGAACGGAGAAATAAAGCGGGAGCGAGCTTAGTAAAAGGACAGAGAGGAAGGAAGAGAGAGCGATGGCCCAACACCAAAGCTCAGTAGGGAAATCAGTTGACCCCCACCAACCCACAACCACACCACCGCCGGCATTGGCGCTCCACCGGACAGACGCCGACGAGGAGGACGAGAGCGTGAAGCAGCTCGGAGACTGCTCCTCCGTGTACCTCTCCCTTCAGGTACACCCATCAATCAATATTATAAAGAGTTAAAACTTGTTTAAAGAAAAGGGTTTTAATGCATACGCACAAACAAATGGGGTTGGGTTTTGATGGTTTGCAGGATTGTCTTATTGAGAATGACAGGAACTGGAAGAGCTGCCAAAAGCGTAAGCTGCCTTTACTTGTGTTCTTCATTCGGATTGGTTCCGTGTATTTTTTTGTCCCCGGGCTAATAGTCGTCTACGATCTGTTTGTTGAAATGCTTCACAGAAGTACAAGCACTCAAGGCGTGCAGCGAGGGGAGGAAGAAGAAGAAGAGCGACAAAGGCACGACAAGTTGAGAGGGATTTTCGATTCCGGGGTGGGTAGATTGGTATTGTAAGGTTTTGCACTGATCTCAATTTTGAAGTTATCTACTTCGGCTTGTTGCTGCTGTCTTCATAAGATATAGGCCTTTTGAGGTACTGATTCTTCTGATATCACCGTACTGATTCTTCTCAAGGCGTCGTCGCGTATTTGTTGTATGGCATTTGAACATGGAGTTGGTTAACTAAGATTGTGAGATGCGGTCCTCCGCACCGCAGTTTACTTCATCTTCCTCTGATGTGTATGCTTAATACTTGGCTGTGACTTCTCCTCTGTAACTAGTTCATTGTGAAATCAAGCCGATATGGCATGTTCAGCTCATCAAACGAAAGCAGGACCGCCGCAACATCCCCGAGAATGTCCTAGTTGCAGATGCCATCTGCCCTCAATTTGGGCCGGTACACTAGTGTTCTTTGTCCCTGGGAAGCAGATGCCAGTCGGGCATCGGTCATCGTTGTTAGAAAGATGGGTAAGACGGGTTACTGAGATGAGTACTGACATTGATTGAAGCTCAAGGCCTGTACAATATGGTATCATGCGAAATCATTGTTCCTACATTGAACAATGCGAATTGCGAAATCTTCTAGTGTCTACAACAGTTTCGATCCAAGGGGATTCCGGTTTTCCAACCCATTGAGTGATAATAGCATCAACCAAGACCAAGGGAAGTTCACTCCGACCCTATTCGAGCCATGAGTTCTTATTCCCCTATTCGAGGAGTTCTTATCAGTAATTTAATGAACCGGCAAGATCATTATGATCTATTTCTGCAAACAAACTCCAAAGAATAATATTTCTGCCATTCAGCCGCAGGAATCTTTGTGCGTGTTGTGTAATCGGGAGTTGGAAACTTCCGATCACATCTTCCTTCACTGTGAGTTTGTTGCTAAGATCTGGGAGTATTTCTTGAATATGTTGGGGGGTGAAATGGTGTGTTGGTAGGTCCTCTCACACGTTATTGGAAGAGTGGATGGGGTTGGTGCAAGGAGGTTTCGTGCGAAAACTCTGGTATGTCATGTTTGCTGCGAGTTGTTGGAGTATTTGGTTAGCCCGAAACAAGATAATTTTTTAGGCTCAGAGCTCTGTGGTGAATGATGTCCTTCTTTCCGCTCTTAGGAGTTTCTCGGAATGGACTTATTGGTCTGGTATGGCTGCGGATGTTCGGTATCAGGATATGACATTGGTGTTGGCGTCCTTGCGGAATTGGAGGTAATGACTGGATGTTTCTGTTTCCTGGTGATAACGCAAACCTCATCCTCTTTCAAATGGCTGCTGGGCGCTTCTCCACCAACCTTAGCGGGCTTCTTCTGCAGCTTCTGGGTTACGCACCTTCTTCTGCTATATCTTGGGAGCTTCTACACTTTTCAGGCCAGTATTTTGTTATTTAATCTCTGCCTCTGCTACGGTTGGTCTTTTGGTTTAGTTTCTGTTGTTAGGTTTTGCTGGGCCGATTGATGGGGCTTTAGTTGTAAAAAATTGAGGTCATAGTTGCTCACTTGGCAACTTATTTTGGACTGTTGTTATATTTGCTTGTATCCTGAGGAGTTTTATTTAATAAAGTTACATTTACCTTTCAAAAAAAAATTCTTCATTGATTAGATACACTAAATTATTACAGGATCGGAATCATACTAAAATTGTCCATTTCTTGGAGATAATTTCACAACTCAATTGGGAACTTTGGCTCCAATTTTTGGCGGGGAAAACAAAAACAACTTTGACTTGAAGCATTATTTGGGCTGGGCCTTAATTTAGCTGGGCCCGCCTAGGCGTTAGCGCGTACGAATTCCAGAAACCTAAAACGCCGTCGTATGGATACAGGAAATCCCATCACCGACCTCCTAAAATTATAAAGAAGAAGCCTCTCCCCCGCCGGCCCCGTCGCCGTCGTCGTCCTCCTCCTCCTTCCTCCTCTCTCACCTACTAAAGAAAAGAGCCACTCAAAAGGCTTGCTTCGTCGAGGATTATGCTAAAACGAGGGTTTTAGCTAACGACAGCCGAAGGAATTGGAAAGGATGGTGATGTTCGGGAGAGAGGCAGGGCCCTCAAGACCGGCGACATTGGTTCCCGGAGGGGGGAACCAAACCCCGCGTTTCGGCGCCCCTTACCCGAACCCGAACCCGAACCCGAACCCGAACCCGAACCCGAACCCGAACCCGAACCCGAACCCGAATCCGAACCCTTCCGTCCACTCCCCTCCTCCTCCGCGATCTCCCTGGTGAGCAACCCCTTGCTTGCTTTCCGATGTGATTGTTCCGGCTCATCCTCGGTGTTAGGGCAGCAGAAGCGAAACATAGCGAATAGGGCACCAGATATACATGGCCCCGTCACAAGAGCTATGTTTATTAGGGTTTTAGTCAGCTGGTGCCTTTTCGAAAGTTCCTTGTTCGTAGTTTGTGTGTGTTTTATGTAATATTGCCCGGTGACTCGCTTTGGGATTCTCCCAAGTACCAAAGTTATTAGTGCCGAGGAGTAAGGGACTGGAACTGAGATGTAAAGTTCGGTTCTTTGTGGGTGATGGATTTGGGGAGAGCGGCTGTTTGCCTTTTGAATTTGTTGGAATTGCTTATCCTGTTGGGTTTTTCTGAGTCTGATGTTCATCATTGGGTCGTTCCAAACATGGGATTGGTTGGTTATCAAAAGTTGTGGTCTTGCATCTAATCGTTCTCAGTCCAATGGATTTGAGAGGCTAGTTGAACTCCATTATCCTTGATGTCTTCTGCTTTTAGGGTTCCCGAAGCTGTGGAGAGAGTGCAGTCACCACCATTGGCATTGGCAAGCGCTAGTTTTGCATCTAATCGTCCTCAGTTCAACGGAGCTGTGAGGTACTCGAACTTATTTTCCCTCCTTAGGTTAGGTTCTTGTTTTGTGCCACGTTGTGGACCGTATATGAACTGGCGTCGATGTATGTGCCGCCCTGCCCTTGCTAAAGACTGTTACTGAATAAAGCTTGTGGATTTCCTTCTGAAAGCAGAGGACCTGCTGCTCCTGTAGGAATCCGCTTGCCGACTCCAGCTTCTCAAAATGCTCATCCAGCTGCAAAACAGTCTTATGCTGCTGTTGTAACTTCTAGGTAAAAGGTTGTTGTTATGCCTACTTTCTTGCGTGTTCTCTGTAGCTTGTGTGCATTTACTTTTCAAACATCAGCAACCTGATCATGGATGCATGGAGTAAATTAATTATTGATGGATCTTCCTTTCTTTCTAGGCCGATTGGGTCCCCTTATACATGGGTTAAGGGGCAGAGTCCTGCTGGCAAAGATGTCAGCCAAATAAATTCAGGGCCTGCTGCGGTCACATCTTTCACCGCTTCCCGCAATGCTGGAACAAGCTTTGCAGCAAATATTACAAGATTCCACGACCCTAAAACTGCCAGACTTCCGATTCCAAACTCCAGCAATCAACAAATTGCTGGCAACCCCAATCAAGATCCTGTTCAACGGTGAAAATTCTATGCTTCATGAGACCATTATATATGCTTAAACATATTTTCCATTTTATGCTGTGCAGAAAGTATGGCTATCCCATGCTTATATTTTGAAGGCTGTTTCACTTCCAGACGTTATTAATTTCGGGATCTTGTATGGTTTTAACTTGTAACTGAATTTCCTGGTGTCAGTAGTTTCGAAGAAGAGAGGTCTTGTATCTTGTTGCTGTTAATGGAAACTTATACAATCGGGAGTTACTGTTTCTGTCCTTATCTTGTTATCTGGACTTACAGAATCATACTATCATAGCTTTTCAATTGATGCCATTTATTGAATTCAGCCCTTACAACTTCTTTTTATTGGCACGCATTGCAGTAATCGTTTGACTGTGCTCAATTCTGATGGCAGTCACATAGCCGGGCCTCCTTTGTCTTTTCAAAACAATAATTTTCCTCAGCCTGTTGCGCCCCTATCTAACGAAGGTCAATGGTGAGCTTGATCTAACCGTATAAATGTGTGCACATAGGTGTTGAATTTGTTGATGACATTAGCTAGCCATCACACACACACACTCTCTCTTACATTGTCTCCACGGTGGTGTTATTCTTTGTATTAGGTTGGAACGGGTTGTGTGATATATGTTCCTGTCTTTTGTGCTACAGTGGCCTTTGGCATTGCATAGCTATTGCTTTTTGACGATGCTAGTGACATAACCTGGCATAGGCTATACTAGTCTTTTAACTGTTCACCATCAAGTGTTCACAGCAGCTTTTTCACACAGGTCTGTTGTGTCACAATCGTGGCATAAGCAGCCGCAGGTGCCAGGATCTCGTCCTACCATGAGTCATCACCAAGATCGGACTCCAATTCCCTATTCAGATCTTTATGATTCTGGCAATGGCTTAAACAATGGAGCAGAAGGCCATTATCCCAACCAGAGTAGAGGACCTGTGCTGCCTATAATTGAATTTTTCCAGGAGGGTACACAAAATGGTCGGAGCGAATCTAAAAGGTAGCTCCAAGATAGTCCCATTCGTAGGTTGTGTTGCTTTCCTGGGTTTTGGCCATTGAATGAAGTCCTTACAACTTTTGTGCATATGTTTTCCACAAGTTCACGTGTTATTCTTTTTCAGGCGTTCTGTTTCTCCCCCTACGTGGGATTCTCAGTCAACTTCTGTTTCAGCAGCCTCTGATGCTTTTATCCCTCCCAGCTCTGTGCGATCTGGTACAGTTGACGAAGCTGGTTCCTCCCGGAGCTCGAACTTACCTGTTGCTAAAAGGGCAAGGTCACCTCCCATGACTGCTGCTGACGAAGAAGTCATACCAGGGAAATTAAATTCCATTGCAGACAGTACCGAGCGGTAAAGTGTCATTGCTTCCCTGTGAATTTTCCAAGTATTATTAACCTGCAGCGAATGATGTTGACCAACTATTTTGATTTGCAGGGAGTCACAAGCTAAGGCAAAGCGTTTAGCCCGCTTTAGGAAAGAATTGCATGAAGATACTGAAGCTGGGGCCAACCCTGCCGGCCAAACATTATCCATGAGTAGACATGAATTTTCAAAAGTAGAAAAGCTAAAGAATTCAGGGGATCTTCTGATGGAGTCAGCAGAGGAGGTTATGAATGGAGATACAGTAGCTAATCTTGGAAGCTCGGAAGCGCCTAACATCATTATGGGGTTGTGTCCTGATATGTGCCCTGGTATGCCTTTCAATTGTAATATTGATGAGTTTGTTGTTTAATCTAAATAATTACCTGGAGTACCCTGTTGTTTATGTTAAAAACACACGAATAAAGATTTGAATGACCTAGGGACCCTTTGGAATGCCTAACTTCTATAAAATCTGCTTTCTTTAAAATCTCCAGGATAAGAGTATTTCAAAATGTCACCTTGGAGCAGAAAAAAATAATTTCTGTTTGCTTTTAAGAACATAGACTTCTATAATATAGGAAGCTAGTAATTTTTGTGCGTGGAAATATCTAACATACAATCCTTTTCCTGTCTTTCAGAGTCGGAAAGGGCAGAGCGAGAGAGGAAAGGGGATCTTGATCAATATGAACGTGTGGATGGTGATAGAAATCAAACAAATAGTTTTTTAGCTGTCAAGAAGGTGAACCTTTGCTGCTGTATCATATCTATTATCTTGTTTGCAAGATAAAAATGCTGAGCTTGTTTTATGTGTTGCTCCACAGTATACTAGAACAGCAGAAAGGGAAGCAACTCTTATACGTCCAATGCCAGTGCTGCAGAAAACCATTGAATATCTACTCAATTTGCTAGATCAACCTTATGATGAGAGGCTCCTTGGCATGTACAATTTCTTGTGGGATCGAATGAGGGGTATCCGAATGGACCTAAGGATGCAGCACCTTTTCAATGAGAAAGCTATCACCATGTTGGAACAAATGGTTTGTCCCCGCGTTTGCATAATTGACTGTACTTAAGAGGAGTTGTGTTGATGTTTCATCATTATATTATCTGTCATCATTGTCACCACCACGCGCTCCGTCATGCTCTGTTGTCCCCGCATTTGCATCAGTTAAAGATAAATTAACAGTTTCGTGCATTGAGAACTAAGCATAACTGACCTTAGGGCTGACTTCAGGGCTAAATGGTTGTGATGCTTTCTATTGATGGCAGATTAGGCTTCATATTGTTGCCATGCACGAGCTGTGTGAATACACTAAAGGAGAAGGTTTTTCTGAAGGGTTTGATGCACACCTTAACATTGAACAGATGAACAAAACCTCTGTTGAGTTGTTTCAATTGTATGACGACCACAGGAAGAGAGGAATTAATATACCCACAGAGAAGGAATTCCGTGGTTATTATGCGCTTCTGAAACTAGATAAGCATCCTGGATACAAGGTAAACTATTTCTTGAAGTGGATAGCCTTGTTGCCACAAGGATTGTTTATGATGATGGGCATTTTTACTAGGTTGAACCTGCCGAGCTGTCACTAGATCTTGCCAAGATGACACCAGAGATTAGGCAGACGCCAGAAGTGCTGTTTGCCCGTGACGTAGCGAGGTATTTGCTTGACTTGAACTTGTTTGCCACCCTCAGGTAATGCATTTTGTCTGACAGTTGAAGCTAATGGCTTGTCCAGGGGTTGCAGAACAGGCAATTTCATTGCCTTCTTTCGGCTTGCTAGGAAAGCCAGCTACCTACAGGCATGTTTAATGCATGCTCACTTTGCAAAGGTATCATGTCACTTAACATTTTGTTTGTTGAAGATATTGCTCTTATTGAATATGCAACTATACTCCCGCTTTCATGATGAATTTAGTTGAATGCAATACAAGTAAATTTCAGAGCAGATGAGGATTCTTGAACATTCCACTTTTGTGGGATTTTAGCTAGCACATAATCTATGCCAAATTTATACTTAATTTCAGACTTTATTTTGATCTGATTTCACGATACTCGGTCTTATAAGTTATAATTAATGCTTGATATAGCCAGTCATCTGCTGTCAATTCAATTTATATACTTTTTTTTGATAACTGGGATTCAAAAAGGGCTATGCCTTTTCTTTTAACCTTCAGCGTTCCCAGAGAATACACATATTAAAATAGGTTCAGCTACTATAATGTTACATAAAGCTCAAGCTTGATTGCCACTTTTACGTTATTTGGATTTGTTTCTCCCTCACTTTGTTACTCATTTTCAGCTAAGAACTCTGGCACTTGCTGCTTTGCATTCTGGTCTACAAACTAACCAGGGTCTCCCTGTTACACTTGTTGCCAAGTGGCTCGCCATGGAGGTACTTTTTCTTTATGGGATTTCATGTTCAAATATATCTCTAATTAAATAATAGTGCCTCGAGCTTTTTTATATTGGTGGCTTGGTCGGTAAATCAGGATGAAGATGTTGAAAGCTTGTTGGAGTATCATGATTTCTGCATAAAGGACTTTGAAGAGCCATATATGGTGAAGGAAGGCCTTTTTCTAAACAGTGATAAGGACTATACTACCAGGTGTTCAAAACTTGTGCAGCTCAAGAGGTCTAGGAGAATAGTTGATGATATTTCACCTACTTTTGAAGCGTTTCCCTTGGGTTCTGAACTGACCAAAGAGGCTCAGCTGCCAAAGGTCAAAAAACGTGGCAAGGCAGATGTTCCTCCTGAAGTTGGAAAGAAGCATTCACCATCGGTTGAAGAAGAAATGCCTGATGTTAAATACACCACATTCCGAGAAGTTAGCCTGTCAATACCCCTACCAATGAATCAGTCGAAAATTGTTCAACGGAGCCCACGTGGCCTGATGCCTGCTGGTGCAACGACACCATTTTCTTTCATCTCTGTGGCTGTCGGTTCACCCAAACCAAATACACCTAAAGAAAGGCCTTTGGAGAAACCAAAGCAGGACTCAATCTTTGCAGTACCCCAGGATACCAAGTTGCTCTGGGGAATGGAACTTGCGGCTTCTCCAATTATACCGAGAACAGCTCCCGATGTGATATCCCCCAGTAGGAACAGAACAGGGGTTTCTCCAACTACACCAAAAACAGTTTTTCATCAGATATCTCCAACAAGTGTTGATGATAGCCTACACGGTGTCCAAGTGGTGAAACCCATCACAGGGGACGAAATCGTCACTAACTCAAATATTCAAGACACTCATTTTATGGATGAAGATGAATGTAATAACACAATGCAAGATGAAGACGATGAAGTTGCTTTAGCAAAGCTCAGGTTGATTATAAGGTGGGTCATATTAGCTTTTTTTAGAAATCAGGTGGGTCATATTTGCCGCTTGGGGCAATTTAGACTGACCTTTCATTTAGCAGTGACACAATTTTCATATCTCAGGTTATGGAAGCGACGAGCTTCAAAACTTAAAGAGTTACGGGAACAAAGGCAGGTTGCAACAGAAGCTGCATTAAGTGCGTTGACACTGGGGCCACAGTTTCTACATTCAAGAGATAGACCGGTATGTATTGTCAATTTTATATCATGCCGCTTGCTTTACCGGTCAATTTTATGTCATGCCGCTTGCTTTTAGTTTTCCTAGTTATAGCTGTGATCTTAAAGGATATGACCAGATGTTTCATCTTATCTCTTGTATAATATTTATTTTATATTTCCTTGCAAGCAGTTATTAATTCTCTTCTCACTAAAAAACTAATGTCTTTTTTTCCGCTTGCTGTAGCAACATAGATCTGCCACTGAGTTTGATATTGACCGTGTGATGAGAGAAAGATATGTGAAGCATCAAAAATCATGGTCAAGGCTAAATATTTCGGATGTGGTTGGGTATACCATTTGCCAAAGAAATCCTCATGCTGAATGTCTGTTCTTGAAAATTGTTCTATGCTCCCAGCTCCATGACCAAGCAGAAGGGGAACTGCATAGCAACCAGATTAAGAATATGTCTGTGGGTTCTTGGTTGAAATCTAAACTTATGCCTTCCATGGTGGAAGATGACGATGAGGAACTGCTAGTTTCTTCTCCGGCTGTCTCAATTTGGAAAAAGTGGTTTCCCGGTCAATCTGGCAACAATAAGACCTGCTGCTTTTCTCTTGTCAAGGATGCCAAATTCAGCCGTATGACAGAGACAGTAGCTGGCGCAGGAGGAGTATTGTTTGTTGTATCTGAAAACATTCCTTGGAACTTCCAAAAAGCTCAACTTCATAACCTTCTTATGTCCATTCCCTCTGGTGCCTCTTTACCACTTCTGGTCCTGACTTGTTCATCTGATAAAGAGTATTCAGATACCGCCTCCATTGCTGTCAATGAACTAGGGCTTTCTGACCTTGATAAGTCTCGGGTACATGGCTTTTTGGTTGTTCCCATCACAGGGGACGAGCAGGTGGAAGGAGTTGATGGCTTTTTCTGTGACAAGAATTTGAGGGAAGGGTTACGGTGGTTGGCAAGCGAGTCGCCTATACAACCTGATTTGCTCAGCCTAAAAACACGTGACTTGGTTATGTCCCACTTAAATCCTTTACTAGATGTCCTTGAGAGCAGAAGTCACTTTCAATTAGTTCCTGGTCACTGTATCTCTGTATTCAATGATGCCTTGGATTTGACTCATAGGAAAATCTCTGCTGCTGCTGATGCAAATCGTGCTGGTTGGCCTTGCCCCGAAATCAGTCTTCTACAGGATACTGTGGTAGCGAGTCACTTGCCAAGCGTAGGGTGGAGCTCACCAGAGATCATCAATCCGCTTCTACATGCAGTTCGGACATGTAACCTTCCCAGCTTTCCTGATACCGGAAACCAGTTTGAGGTAGGGACGAATAAGCATGGTGGAATTGAGGACTTGAAATTGCAGCTTGAAAGGCACTTGATCAAGTACCTGGCTGAAACGTGTGGGATGATGGGGTTTCAGTTTGCAGCAAAAGAGGCACGCGTAATGGTGCAAAGAAGTACTCGACTTGAGCTTCATGGTTCAACCTACTACCTAACTCCCAACTGGATTCTCGTTTTCAGACGGATTTTCAATTGGCGGTTGATGAATTTATCCAGCGGCCCATTTTCCTTCGCATATGTTTCAAGAGATGATTGCATTGATCTGATTTCAAGAGATTTCGACCGAACAAGTCCTCAAGGCAACAATTATGCTTCATATTTAAGTAGACCTTCATTAGATGACATGATCAAAGTTGGCTGCAGTCCTCTTACATTTGGTAGGGAGCTGCAACCAGAAGCTAATCGGCCACTCGTCATCACGAGGTCAGATGGTGATATTCAGGTGGCTGCTGATGTTGGTGACATGATGCAGAATGAAGTGACCAATTCGATTAACCCTGATTCTATCCAGAGGGGTCGAAATACAAAAGATGCTGAAATAGTTCTTGCCAGCAAACCAACCAAAGAAGCTGACAGGTTAAGTAAGTTGATAGAGCAATGTAACATAGTTCAGAATGCCATAGATAAGAAGCTTCAGATTTATTTTTGATGTATTGAAGCAGTTGTGATGTTTATTGTTGTACATATATCGTGAATTGAACAAGCAACATCTGTCTTGTTGGACCCCCAGTGTACGGTTACGAGGCTTTTGTGGTGATTTCAATTTTGTGACACAATCAGTGTGTTCCTCTTTTGGCCGAGTGGTTTATTTTAGTACTCTGTAGTATCACAGATTCTCACTTAGGTACCATGTGGTTTAAAATGCATAGAATATGTCCAACTTATTTCAATTTTTATCAAAAATAGGTCCCGGGGGTAGCTGCCCGCAATTTTTTTTATCGAAACGACACAGCTTTGTCTCCTACGTGGATTGCCATATCATATGTGTGTGGATTAGTTAATAATAATGTGGCTAGAGATAAATTATCAAATAATAGCACATTTCTTAAATCATTTTTCAATTCAATACAACCCTAAAATTAGGACAACCGATTCTTGGAAATCATAGCTTCCTGATCAACATTCACCCATACAATTTCAAGAAAGAAACCAAATTAGGACCAGATGAATCAAAAGAACCCTAACGATCAAAGAATTTCATCAACAACAGGGAGCGAAATTCAAGGAGGGAAAGGTAGTACCACGGGGCGTGAGGAAACGAGGACATGGCGGCGGGGGTGAGCTCGGTTGTCTCCGACTGCAGCGTGAGGATCTCCGACCGAAACATCGTCGAGATGGTGGAGGGCGGTGTACTGGACAAGACCAATCGACTGGCTTGCTTTGACAACGTCCTCAAAGGACTCACGGCGGTGACCCAACACCCGCACTCACAGTGCTGCTGCCTCCCAGATGAACCGACCCAACACACGCATCAGTTCCCGATACTGAGATGCAGCCCACCTCTAGGACGAAGCAGAACGTGGACGGACCGAGCTGCCTGGTTCCTCGTCGGACCTCCAGTACCTCGTCAACCTCGCCGTCCTCAACCTCCTCGTCGGCGAGATCCCTCAGGAGCTCCCTCACTGGGCAAATTCGAACCTGTCTTCGCTACCATCTTCTTTCTCTTCCTCATCGCCCTCGCATGAGTTCACCGCCCTTGAAGGAGGAGTTCACGACGCCGTGGATGGTTTTTAGGGTGTGGGGTTCACACGGGGTCGAGGAGGAGAAGGAGCCGGAGAGGATGTTGAGGGTGGTAACGAAGGAGAGGTCGTCGGGTTGATAAAGAGAGAGGAACAAATTAGGTACTATTTTGATATTTACCTAATGCCACGTTGGAATCAAATCATCCTTGTCATTAACGGCTGGGCGGTTCACGTAGGCATCAAAACTATGTCGTTTTAAAAAAAATTGCGGGCAGCTACTCGGACTACCCGGGACCTGTTTTTGATAAAAGTTGAATCAAGTTAGACCTGTTCTATGCGTTTTAAACCACATGGTACCTAAGTGAGAATCCGTGATACTACAGAGTACTAAAGTGAACTTTTCCCAAAATAAAAACACTATACAGCTCCTTAATCTTGGTGGCTCACTTAACCACCGAGCCCTTTTCAAAATAATTAACCACTGAAACAAGGCATCCGCAGCAAAAACATCGCTCCAAATCTCGTTTAATTCTCCTACTCATGAAAGTTGGATATACACATACAGCAGTTTGAAGATTCTCAAAGCAGTCGTCCTTTTGACTGTCCAGACAAGCTAAATACACCTTCTAAAATAAAAAAGACAAGCTAAATACCAAACTGTCCCTACAACAGTGTCGTCCTGACTTCAGCTCCATTATCGTTCTATAAGGTTAGAATACGAGCGCCCCGTTATCCATGTATAGTTAGTCAGCATGTTGGCTATCACTCAGGAATAAGACAGCCATGAGCTGTTGATCTCTTTCTGCTGTGAACTAGGGAGAACAGCTAACCACCATCCTGAAAGAAGCGGTAAATGCAAGCAGTCAGTACAAGCTAAAGCTAACGATAGGCAGTTTATGGTAAACAGATGCAATTTGGAAACGAGCGTAAAAGCAATCAGATGACAAGATTCCAGGGATAATGGAGTGATGTAAATGCTAAGTAGGTCTGCCGACACCAAAGATCAAGAAGCTGAAATACTCTATGATTAATGAACCAGAATGAGAACTCACCAGTTCCAAGGGTCTCTGGAACGAGGGAGAAAGTGCGACAGCAGCAGTTGCCAGGTTTTGATTTGCTGAAAGTTGCGAACTTGTGAAATCACTTTTTGTTGATACATAGACATCACCGTTTCCTCTTCTTGAGCTCCCTGTATTTCTATTCACTCCGGCGACCCCAGCAGTTGCACCTTTATGTGACTGAATTATTGCAAATAAAGCCTTACATAAGCTGATCAATGCGCCAAATTTGTGTTCATGCATGTGACTCAAGCATTAGTGCAGAAAAATATTTCACAAACTCATCAGAAGACTATCCATGGAATAATATAATTCCCTATCCCCACAAACCCAATATTTAGGGATCAAACTAGCTGGAGAAGAGCAAACACAGTTACAAGCATTGCACATCTTCAGGGGAAAAAAAGTCACAAGCATTGCAGTAGAAAACACTGAATTGGAGAAACATTGTGGACCTCAAGCTATGGTATGCTCTACAAAATAGGTGACAGAAAACTCATATCAGATGATTATTTTGACAGTGCTCACATTGAAATCTTTAATCTGTACAATAATTATAGTGATGTCATCAGTCCGATTCTCATTTTCCAGCCACAGCTTGTAGGACTCCCCAGAAATGGCAGCACAAGCATCTCGAGGGTCGGTGTATCTTGCTGCCTGCATGAATGTGACCTCTTAGATTTCATTCAACTGAAGAACAGTAAATGAGCTTGTGAAAGAAGTTCTGCCTGGCAAAGATGAGTCGGTTATGGCAGTAAACAATGAGAAGTTCACACCATACCATATCAACTACAGCCTGGCTTGAAAGGAAATCGAAAACTCCATCGCTGGCGACAATGAAGAACTGATGATCCTGTGAGAGCTGCACCACGGACACCTCAGGGATGGCAACTACACCGATTCTCTCAGCAGTACTGTCACCTACACTCCTTGTAAAGGCCGTGCCAGGGTACATCCCGTTCGGCACCCACAACCTAGGAGGATCACCCCCTTGACTTGCCTCATCACCCCATGCCTGTACATCCGGGTCCTTAAGCCCTTCAACTTGATCAGCACTCAATACCCTGGCCCCACAAAGCTTCACCCTTTCATACTCATCCTTCCTAAATGGTGTTTGATCACTAGACAAATCTTCAGCCACAAGTCTACTCCCATCCTTAACAGCAATCACCGCCCTCGAGTCACCCACATTTGCAACATAGAGCACATCTCCTATCACGAGAACCGTGATAGCAGTGGTACCGCTCATGGAGTCATCAATCTCGCTATGATGCAGCTCATAATTCACAGTCAGACACGCTCTCTCATATGCCTTAACAGGATCATCCAACAAAGTGGGATCATTCACTAACAGTTCAACTAACTTATCCTTGACAAAAATCGAACACTGGGTACCAAACTGGCCATGACCATCGAACACACCAAAGAAGTGAACATCCGGGTTACCTTGAAGCTGGGATCTAATGCAGAAACTATCCTGGTTATCCTTATCTGGCGAGTCCGGATAGTAACCTCGCTGCGTCAATGCCGAATACTGCAACCTGAAATTACGTGAAGGGATAGAAATAACCTCTAATGATCTCTGAGTGAGGACGTGCTTAGAACAGGCATTCCTGGCGGGACCCACTCCCCGGCGGCCTCTGGAATCAGAATCCGACGACTTCGGATTACGGGTACAACACTTCCCATGGACACATCCCATTCCTCTATCCAACGGGCGTAAAATGGAAAGAAAAAAAAAGCCAATTTCCGAAAACTTTCAATCTATCCAAGGCCTGGAGAGGATAATAGCCCACAAAATCCCTCAAAAGATACTGAAATGGGTAACCCTCAACTTTACGAAATGGAGCTTCTTTCCCAATCCCAAAGACTCTACCTTTACGTTTAGCCAACCCAGAAACAGATTCCCACTTCTACCTAAAGAAGAATTCCCATCTGGGTTTGCAAGAAAGAACCAAACTTTGGGAGAAAGGCAAAACGTTTTTGCTGGAATCAGGCAAAAAAACCTAAACCCTAAAAATAAACTGCTTTTAAGGGAAACAAAATCTAGTTTGTTTGTCTGGACTGGGGTCGTCAAGATCACGGTATAGATACGGAGAGGGGGGAATGTGACCAGAGATGGAGGAAAGAGAGATATTAGCAGTTAAGTGAGTGATGATGACGACGATGGTGGTGTTAATTATATGTTAAAAAAGAAGCTTTTTTTTCTAAGGAAGGAAGTGGACAAGGCGGGGTTTCGGTGATGATGTCATTTCATAGATATGAATTGAGAATCCAGGTGAGAGAGATGTAATGTGTGGGAGGGACAGACGGGGGCAAAAGCTCGGCTTCCCGTCGAAACAACAGGAAACGTGGGGGACTGATATTTCTTTGTTGTAATCTTGAAATAATAGTTTCCCGGGTACATTGGATTTTATTTTCGGATGTAAATGCCTAGATGTTTTCGAAGTCCTATAAAAAAAAATAGGTATTTTCGAAGAGAAATTTAAATGTATTCGAGTGAAAAATGTATGTTATATCTCTTAGCTGATGTTTGCTGATAACTTGATCCTCCTTTGCGAGGCCTCTGTTGCGCAGGCCAAGGTGGTTCGTGACCTCCTAAAGATCTTTTGCGGTTGCTCGGGGCAACGAGTCATTCTCCCCAAGTCTAAGTTCATGGTCTCCCGGAACGTTGAACCGGAGCTCGCTAGTCAGTTATGCGATGTGATGGGCATTCCTTTGACCACAGACTTGGAGCAGTATCTAGGTGCCCCAACCGACCCAATCGGGATCGTCGTCAGACTTACCACTATGTCCTCGAGAAACTCTGAGGCAGGTTGGCTGGATGGAAGGCAAAATCTTTGAGCAGGGCAAGTTGTGTGACTCTCACTCGCTCGGTCTTGTATGTTATCACAACCCATGTTATGCAAACCGATCTTCTACCCGTTGGCACGTGCTTGGACATGGATCGCTGGTTTCGTGACTTCATCTGGGGCTCCTTTGCCAAGCTGCCTTGGAGATTTCTCCAATCTTAGAACTCCCTCTAGGTGTGTGTCCTAGTTAGCGAGTATGGTAGAGTGAGAAGTGACCTTGATCTGGTTGGCAAGTACGGACGAACCTTGTCGGTTGGCCTACTGTGTCCCTCCCCAAGGAAGTGGGGGGATTTGGGCTTTGGCCCATGCAGATGATCAACATGGCCTCATTTGCAAAGCTGCCTTGGAGATTTCTTCAATCTCAAAACCCCCTCTGGGCGCGTGTCCTGGTTGGCAAGTATGGTAGAGTGAGCAGTGACCTTGATCTGCTACAGGCAAAGCCTGGCTCTTCTGCCACCTATCATGCCATGGTGAAGGTCAGACCGACCCTCGCTCGTGGCATCCGCAAGAATATTGGTAACGGTCTTTAGACCTCCTTCTGAGATGATCCGTACTCTCCCCCTCCCCCCTTCGGAACCAACTCCTTGGCGACCTTCTCACAAAGGAGGCAGAGTGGCAGGTGGCTGAATACTGGTCCCTCGGGAGTGGCTGGGACACTTCGCCTTGCGGCGCTCTTGCCTCCACACATTATTAGCTCAATGAAGTCGATTCTTTTGTAGGTTTTGCCAGATTAGACGAAAACCATGTCCTAGGGCCTTACCTAGGAAGGGTGTTTCTCTACCCAGTCTCTCTATAGGGAGTTATGCACTGATGTAGAGGGACCACCAGCTGACCCGATCTGGAGGCAAATTTTGGCTTTACGGGTGCCTGAGCGTATCCATGTATTTATTTGGCTTTTTTGTCACTGCAGGTTAATGACAAATGCAGAGCGTGCACTGAGGCATTTTATGGAGGATGATTTATGCCCGAGATGTGGTACTGATTCAGAGTGACTGATGCATATATCTCGTGATTGCAGATTTTCTAGAAGGGTATGGGCTTTCATACTCCCATGGCCGCCAAAGACCTTCTACACGGAGACGGAGCCTCATTGGTATCTCTGGGCCAACATATCATCCATGGATGGTCCCCAGTGGTCGACCACCTTTGTGACTGCGTGTTGGTGACTTTGGAGATGGCGATGTGACTCTGCTTTTCGTCCAGGCACAATCTCGAGGCACCTCCCCCCTCCCTCATTAATTCACAAGCACATGAGTTTGCTCATGTCCTGACGGACCAGATTACTCAATTATTCCCACTTCGCGAGATACTAGTTTTCTAGTAGCTTCCCGTAGAGGGCATCATCAAGCTCAATACTGATGGAGATTCGATGGGCAACTCAGCACCTGCTGATGCTTGTGGTCTCATTTGCGATCCGGGTGGTCTTGAGGTATGCAGCTTCGCTAAGGGAATTGGGAGTTGCACATCCTTAGCTGCCAAGCTCTGGGCCTTCATTGTTGGGCTAGAGCTAACTTGTGAGACGGGGTTTATGAGGGTCCAAGTTGAGGTGGATTTGTCTATGGCTATCCTCTGTGTAGATCGTGGCATTGACCGTACTCACCCCCCTGGTGCGTGAGCTTCTAGCGAGAGACTGGAAGATCGACATCTAACATATCTGGTGGGAGGACAACCGAGTAGCGGACACACTTTCCAAGCATGCTTTGAATATTTCTCTTGATTTTGTTATTTCTGATGTACCTTTAGTCCCTTATTTTGAGATGTACCTTAATGAGTTGTAGAGAGTTAGCCTCCCTCATTGTACTCGTGTGGCCATTGATTATTTGCACGGATCAGCCTTAGCGGTGGCCATTGATGATTTGCAGGGATCAGCCTTAGCGGTTTCAACGTCAAGGCGGGTCACTTTTACCTTGCTGAGGTGCTATTTCCTTCTTGTGGTGTTTTCCACCAGGTTTTTACCGCGTAAGGGTTTTACTGAGGCCGATAGCCGCAATCTTGAAAGAGGGATCCCATTACTAAGGCCAGTAGTAGTAGATTGGTTTATCTGTAGGTTGACTTTACAATACTTTTGTACTTAGTTTTCGTATTAATCTAGGGGCTTGATCTCACCATTTAAAAAAATGCATGTTATAACTGAAAAAAACCAGACGTGGAAATTGACACTACATTTTATAGTGTTAGGCCCTTTAAAGAAGGTCCATCCATTGCAAATGAACCCAGTCCCATTAGTTGCAAGGGGAAACAGAGGCCATGCATGACTCATATTGACCATGGACATGGGCCATAGAAGCCCATCTATGGCTTGCAAAGTGGAGGGGCGTACGGTAATAATTACATCCTATATAAGTTTACGACGGTCGATTTCTATATAATTTTGCATGCCTACTCGGGAAGGCATGAGTAGGGTGAGCAAAAAATTCGATATCCGTTACTGTATCTGATATCCAAAATTTTTCGAATTTGGACACGGATAATTTTAAATTCAGACTCGAATTCTGATACAGATAATAAAATTAATCGGATATCCGAATTATCCGATTTAATAAGTATTCAAATTCAAAATTATTAATTTCCTTGAACCCATACCTACCGGTCCACAACAAACTAAGCCCATTAAAAATTAGGGATAAGTTTATTTTAGTACCCTGTAGTTTCACCTTTTTCGCGAGGAGTACCATGTGGTTTCAAATTGGTATTTTAGTACCCTGTGGTTGACCTCCAATTATCTGGGTAGGTCCAGGGCAGCTGCCCGTCCAAATCTGCCCGAAATGACATCATTTTGAGATGACGTGGAAGACACATGGCGAAAGACTTTCTTAAGTTAAAGCTGACGTGTACATGATAAATTATCTATTCAGTCCCTAATTAATTAAAATCCAATAAAAATGAATCTTCGAAGCACCGACCAGACACAACCACTTAAACGACGCCTCCCTCGTCTCTCAATCCTTCCCCTTCCTCTCCTTATAAAATACCCAGAAAGAAAAAGAATCCACATGGCGGAGATGCAATCCTACGAGATGAACGAAGTCGAGAGCCTTGATGAAATCGCCGCGGTTGTCGCTCCAGTTAGCGCTGATCACGGCTGGCAGAAGCTGACCTACCATAAGAAGTATAGGAAGCAAAAGTCGAGAGGAGTCATCTCTGGTGCTCCCAGTGCCGACGGCGGGGCGCCAAACATGTTCTACATCCTCGAGGAACAATCTGAGGACAGGCGGCACCAGATCCTTGATTCACGGCTGGCGGAGGAGGCCGGCGATGCCATATTGGCAAGATTGAGGCTCCGATCTGACGGTAAAGATGACAGCGACGCGGACAGCGATGAAGCGGCCGCTGGGAAGGAGAAGGCGGCGGAGGAGAAGAAGCCTAAGGTCAAGAAGTTGAAGAAGCCTAAGGTTACGATAGCGGAGGCTGTCGCGAAGATCGAGGAGTCCGATCTCGTGGCCTTCCTCGCCGATATCTCGGTACCTAAACTTCCTTCCTCAGGGATCATACGAGGGGGCAACAGGAGATACAGTTAATGAGATTCGCAGATTATTTTGGGAAGAAGTTTTTGGGCGTGAGCTCATCGCAGTTCCCGTGGGTGAAGCTGTTCCGGAAAAGTCTGGTGTCCAAAATTACCGATGTGAGCATTTTTGTATATCCGATTTGGTAATTGGAATTGAGTACTTTTATTAGATTTTAATTAATTAGGGATTGAATAGGTAATATACCATGTACATGTCAGCTTTAACTTAAGAAAGTCTTTCGCCACGTGTCTTCCACGTCGTCTCAAAACAATGTCATTTTGGGCAGGTTTGGACGGGCAGCTGCCCTGGACCTGCCCGGATAATTGGTGGTCAACCACAATGTACTAAAATATCAATTTGAAACCACATGGTACTCTGCGCGAAAAGGATGAAATTATAGGATACTAAAATGAACTTATCCCTAAAAATTACAATCACAAAACCTACGCCGCTACCCCTTCTCCCATCAAAAAGTAAATTTTAGTTTCCCCAGATTTGAACCAGAACTACTTTTGGATAGTTCAGATCAGTTTATGAATCCGTTTTATAAATTAAGCTAATCAGAACTACTTTTGTCAAAAAAAATGGGTGGAGACTCAGTTTCAACCCATTTTTTTATTTTTGAAGACATGAAAAATTCGGATAGTTCGGATTATTCATATCTTTATCCGAAAAAAATTTGGATATCAGATAGCAGATAGTGAAGAGTTCGAAATTAGACTCAATACTAAAAATATTTATTCAGATAATTTAGATAGTTGTAATTTTGGATAATTCGAATACGGATAATCTGAATATTCACTCCTAGACGTGAGGGCCAGTGAAAAAGAGCAATTGATATATGTTGTTATCATATTCAACTTCCCTAAAAAAAATCTCATATTCGACTTCTAGTCCTAAAACCGCCAAAGACAGTGTGTTTGAATCCTCACACGAAAAATCTGCAAGATGTGCGGTAGAGCTTAAATCATCTTTTTAAATATAGGATTGTGTTCAGATGTTATGATGCGGGAACTAATCAGTTTTGCACCAGTGCAATATGAATTTACCCGGGACCGGATTTGGTCCTGGAGGCCAAATCCAGCACGGTGCTTGAGGATTTTTATTGAAGGACACGCGGAGACTATTTTGCAAAAATGCAGAAATACGGGGGTGCAAAATAAAAAAATCTCACAACTATTGAATCATAACTGGGTAAACTATTGAATCGTAACTGAGTAAATCATTGAATCGTAACTGAGTAAACTATTGAATCGTAATTGGGTAACTGGGACGGACCCCGATTTATCCGGGACGGAAAAAAACGGACCATTGAATCATAACTAAGTAGACCATTGAATCATAATTAAGTGAACCATTGAATCATAATTAAGTGAACCATTGAAACGTCCAGGACGGTCTTGGTTGGATTTGGCCTTCCAGGACCAAATCCGCTCACAATTTTTTTACCCTAGCTACCATCATTTTTTAGGGCAAATTATTGTAGCACTCTTTTTGTTTGATTTAATCGACGATTTGGTACCTCTAATTTCGAAAAAAATTCTAACATTCCTTTCTTTAATTTTATTATACTTTAGGTTCTCTGACGTCGAAATATTCGATTTTCTCCGGCGAATGACCACTTGAAAATATAAAAATACCCCTTTTGTAATCTTTTACCCTTTCTCTCTCCTCCCTCCCAAAAAAACAAAAATAATAAATTTTTTCGGCCAAGACTTCATCTTCAACCCATTATTCCCAATTGGAACCAATAGAAAATCCAAAACCTAACTAACTTCGATTAGAATCATCCCCTAGTAGCAAATCCAAAGCTTGAGGTGGTCGACGGTGTCGTGTTCAATTAATCTGGAGGTGGTCGCCGACAACGGGGATCGGTCGTGGACCAAGCTCCACTGCGGTGACATGTTCGATTTATCTGGGTGGACGGCGTCGTATCTGGGTAGGGTTCTTTTCAACACCTAGAGGATCGCCCGTGGTTGCGGTCGAGGAGCGGATGGCGGCGGTTCATAGACGGTGAAGGGGAAGACGACCGCCGCACGTACACCTGGTGTCGCGACGACGGCATTTCCTTTCCCCTCTGTACGTCGTCGTTTGGTCATCTTCTTCTTTTCGTCTCCCTTTGGGTATGGACGAAGAAGAGAAAAGGCGGTTCCTAGGTCGCTCCCCCATCCATATTTCCCTTCCTTTTCCTAATTTGTTTTTGTTGGAATTAAGAGAATTAGAGAGGAGAGATATTAAGGGAGGAGGCGTTAGATTATGGGCTTTGTGTTGGGGGTTGATGATTTGGTTCCTAAAAGTTGTTTGTTACTACCAAATTATTCGATCTTGAGTTCCTAATTTGTTTTTTGCACTTAATTGTATTTTTTTTGTGAGGGAGGAGAGAGAAAGGGTAAAAGATTACAAAGGGGATATTTTTGTTTTTTTAAGTGGCCCTTCATCGGAGAAAATTGAATATTGACTCCAAAGTATAATAAAATTAAAGAAAGAAGATGTCATAATATTTTTCGAAACTAAATCGTTGATTAAGTTAAACAAAAAAGTGCTACACTAATTTACCTTTTTTAAATAAGAGCTACATCATACTAAATTGTCCATACATACTATTTTCACCGTAGCCAATGATTTGGGAGAAGCTAGATTTGGGATTTTGGGGTTGAGAAGACAATTATGGTCATGTGCTGATTTTCTCTGTTACAATGCATGCGACAGAGAGTGCCGTTGGATTACATCATGCATAGGTGTGGCTGATTTCCACGCCAACTCATCATAGCAGCAGCAGCGGCGGCGAACGAATCAGTTTTCACGAGGGCCAAAAACTCAAAGAGAGGAAAAATTAGCGTAAATTATTTGAATTCAATTCTTACAAATATATATAATAATAATTGATATAAAAATAGAAAACTCACTTATATAGGACACGACAAGTTAAAATGAGTAAAAGAAATTTCCTGAAATATTGAGTCGGTCACATTTACAAAATATGATGGCTGAATTTCATGGTATTGCACAAAATGTACAAAATACAAGGGGTAAATAGACAACGATGAAACAAGAAGAGGCTAGTCCAGTGGAGATTTCAAGAAAGGAAAAAAAGAAAAGAAAAGAAAAGAGATATGAACCTGGAAAAATTAAAACAATGAGCACTTTCTAATCCAACCCACCACTACCACTACCACTACCACTACCAGCAGCAGCAGCAAGAATATAATCTTATAGGCGTGATAAAACATTATCATCATTTTCCCCAAGATTACTTCTCCACCCCCTCAAGTTTTTCACCCTCAATCCCTTCATGCTTCCACGTCAACATCACACTCATAGCAATAGAATCCCGCCACGTCATCATCCATCATTGTTAAAATTAAAAACCCCCCACTAAACCTATAAAGCTCACTCTTTTAAAACTTCCTTCCCGCTTGCCTCCGGCGTGTCGTGAAGGTCTGGAACACGACGCCGCCCATCGCCTGGAACTCGTCGGAGTAGCAACTCCGGCGCTTCAGACCCACCGTCTCCAGCACCCGAGCCACCCGCGCCCTAACCTCTCCCCCCATGCATGCCGCCGGAGACGCCGACGTGGTGGACACCGACATGTTAGCCGGCCGGAAGACCTGCGCCACCTTCTTCAGCGTCTCCGCCACGTCATCACCGTCGAAGGCGTACCCCACGCACTCGAAGCTGGCATAGCTGTACCCGTCCTCGGGGGTGACGTGGATGGTGGAGTACCGGTCGCCGTCGAGGCTGTTCATGGAGTAGCCGCAGGGGTCGAACCCGAAGTCGCAGATAACCGCCCGCGGGTTGATCTCCCCTATCCAGGTCAACCTGGTCATTTCCTTCCCGGATAAATCCCCGTTGCATCCAGCGGTGCCGTTTGGCTGGAAGAACCTTCGGGCCAGGGTGGGGTCCAGCCCGGTCATGCACACCTCGAGGGTGAACTGGTCCTCCGGGGCGGTGGTCACGTGACCGGGAGGGTAGAGGGAGGCGGTGAACACGTGCCAGGTGTGCGGCGCCGTTTCGGAGGGCAAAACGGAGGCCTTCTTATAGACGAGGGATTTGGGGAGGGAGTCCTCGATGAAAACGACCTCGTTCTGGAAGGAGGTGTGGGGGAAGGGCTGGGAGGAGGGGAAGATGAAGGAGCCCCGGGTGTAGCGGCACGTGGAGCACGTGAGGCCGAGCTGGCGGCGGGCCTGGGAGATCAACGGCTGGATGGAGTTGAGGAGCTGGGTGGTCCCACACGTCTTGATGATGATCTTGGTCGGGTAGACGAAGAGGCTGGACTCCGAGAGGACGTAGGAGTCCACGTGGCGGTTTCCCAGGGCGGAGACGATGGTGCATTGGACGGCGTCGAGGATGTGGACGAGGGAGTCGAAGTTGAGGAGGCGGAGGCCCATTGGGCTGTTTGTGGGTTTCTGGCCCATTGGGTCGTCCCCGGAGAAGAAGAAGTGCAGCTCCAGCCGCTTCTCGAAGCCCTCGAACCCCGAAACTGCCATTTTCTTCTTATGGTCTTCTTTAAGTGAAGTAAGAGAGGGAGTGGAGAAGTGGAAGCTACAGGTGGGAGAGAGAAGTGTGGAGGGAAGTGGTGGATTTATAGGTGGATTAAAAACGTCACGACAATACTCGACTTAAAATATCAAACAATCGAAAAGAGAGAGAGTGAGTGGGGTTAGGCAGATAGAAGAGGGAGGAGAGGAGGGGGGCATGCGGGGGAGGCAACCAAGAAGCATCATTGCGGGGGCATAATGAAGTGAAAATGAGATGGTCTCTCTGCTCAACATCCATCTCTAATTCCTGAGGCCCCCCCCCCCAACACAAATACTTCTCTCATAATTAGCTTTGTTTAGAATCACGGAATATCTGAATATTTATTTTATCGATTATTTTCGATGGTTCTGATCGGTCTTAAATCTTTCATAGCATAATTTAGATTATGCAAATATTGGAAAACGAAAATTTTATATTTAAAAATTTACTATACTAATTGTTTCTAATTTGATATAGATAATATCATAAATACAAACACAACTAAAATTATGTTAGCCAACTTTTTAGACGGCATTTTCTTTGCATTTTCGTATGTTGATCTATTGACGGACTCCCATTTACCTACAATTAAGAAAAATTATATATGTATAGCTAGGTAGCCAGTTGAGAGAAAATCAATGGATGTGGATAAGACAAGGAAGTGCAAGGGGACGGATTTTGTGGCCATGCGCATGCACATCTCCATTCCCTGCTCCTGCTACTGCTAATTCCCCACTTTGCACTTTCTTTTTTTCCTACATTGTAAAATTAATCTGTACTAATTTGTTTACTTTGGTGCATGTTCGGTGGCATTTTTTATGGCTGCTATAAATATTTGTTTTTCCTTCTAAAAAAAATAATTGTTATTGTTATTACAAGATCTTAATCCTCGTGGTGCTGTCGATATCACTCTTTTTTCGTTAAGACTTTTTCCTAAGGTATTTTTGTTGCAACGGGGGTTTTAATAAGACTCGTGGCCGCGGAAGTACGAGATCTTCTTTTCCGTATATAACAATAATAAATATTTACTTCTCAAAAAAATATTGCAAGATAATAAGAAAAGTTATGTAAAACGATAAAATTATTGAAAGTAAAACTATATACATATATATATATATATAATTAGGGCTCCCTCTGTGAAATATAAATGTTGTAGATACCTTGTAATTTTATATGTGACATAATAATAACTGGGTGAGATTTAATTCGAAACCATCCTAATTTAATTTAGACCATAAAAATGGAGGGAGAGGGAGAATAATCGTGTTACGGTATGATGACACATGGCTTAGGACTAGGCCATTGAGGCGGGTCAATAAGTTCTTTTTCTTTTTGAATAAATTATGATGGACAGTTTTTGGCACCTCATCGGGGAGAGACACAGTACAACAGTTATCATTCGAAACAATTCATTCACCTCCATCATACTTATTAAGGACCATATCCATTCTAAACAATAGTTTATTTCCACTGTTACATCACACCTCCCATTATATCATTTTCGTAATTTTCCAAGGACTTCGAAATTAATTGAAGGGTAATTATGTGATTTATTGAATCTCCGACAACAATTATTATGTTCATTTTTCCGTTTATAGACAAATTCAGCCGATGAGGCGGATTGCAAACTGGACCAAGAATGGGATGGCTACCAATTGAAAAAAATGAATCTGAAACATATATATATATATATACTTTGAATTTGAATTTGATAGCTTAAGAAAGAAAGATATGAAGGCAACTGGCTAGAAAATAATGCTTACACAAAAGAAATATATAAAGATCAGCACTGTCGTTTTCAATGAAGTCAAATATGTTGTATCAGCAATATTAATCATAATAAGTATGCACGACACAACTATGAAGGTATGCGAGAGTGAGGGGGGAAAAAGCACAACAAAATTATAAAGATGATATTTTAAGAAAGCACAAGGAATCAGGCGTGACACATAAAATAATGAGAATATCCTTCAATTTGGGGAGGGCCCTCGTACGTCCATAGAGAAGAATTATCTCGCATGATCTTTTTTTATTTCCATGCAAACTGGATTACGATGGGAATAAAGAGAGAACATTATCGATAACACTATTTAACGGTAGGTAACTATATTATTATAATTTAATTAAAGATCTTGAATTATAATTTAAAAATATAATTGTGATATAATTTGATATAATTTTTTTTATTGTAGCTAGGTTGAATTAGTCGACAAATATGGTTTAAATTTAAAGTTTCGTGGTATAACTAAGTGTATGGATGCGCTTTTGATAGTTTTGGAAAGTCTTTACAATAATCACCATCTAAAACATCAAGACTTTTTTTACTATTTTCCTCTTAATTAACGCTTTTATGCTTCTCTCATGAGTCGGCACTCATTCTAACATATAGATTCAATCTATAGAATATTAGATAATAGACTATCCCACCAAAGGAGTATAGATACTCGCTAGTTTATGTATTATGAAAAAAGAGTATCCGAGATCACAGAGAATAATTCTACACTAATCTAGAAAACTTACACGACAGGACGCTCAATATTGCTTCATATGAATTCCTTGTTATTTCCACTCTTCTTGGCTTATAATTTAAGTCACTACAACCGACAAAAAAATATTAATTACCCTAATAACATAGACTCATACCTTTAAAACAACATAGAATGATAATCTCTACACGTGGTAGCAATGTTATCACTCGGTCATAAAATTGGATAGGGATAACGTAATAATGAAGTAGTGTACAAGTGTTGAGAAATTCGTGGTATGTTATTGATCCCAAATTATTAATATATTAAATTAGTATTAGGTTTGATGCAAAAATTATAGTGTGATTAACACAGCTCCTTATTTTTTTTAAAAATTTCATTTCGTGGAGTCAAATTTGTTCAAATTTTAAGACCAAAAAAATGGGTAATGTTATGGGAAGAAGGACTGAATGATTTTTTTTACATCATCTCTTATTTGAACACTACTACGGATTAATTTAAGTTCGAATTATGTAAAATTTTAAAAAATTGACAAATAAATATTTAACATTTTGTGTTTCTGTATCTAGGTTAGACTAATATGGTGAATTAGATAACATATTTATCTAATTGCCTTTGGTATAATTGATGTAACGCCTCGTGATCCGACCGACTGTCTCTACAGACCAACACGGATTTTTTTCAGCGTGTTTTTTCCTCATTCACACGCATCCCATAAATTTTTCAGGTGGTCACCCATCCTAATCCTACTCCCGGTTAAATGCGTTTAACCTTGGAGTTCCCTTAGGATGTGTGCCGGAAAAGAAGGTGCACCTTATTTTCTGGCACACATCTTGAGAGAACTCCAAGGTTAAATGCGTTTGGCCGGGAGTATGATCAGGATGGGTGACCTCCTGACCGAGACAAAATATGCTAGAAGAGACCCGTGTTGGTCTGTGGAGACAGTCGATCGGATCACGAGGCGTTACAATTGAGGTATTAAATTATGTTGTTCAAGCATTGACATGGGTTTTACTAATACAAAATTTTAAAGAAATATGTCTTATTCAAAAAATGAAGTATGTGTTAGCAACTTCTTATTTGTATGAGAGAATTTAACTTTTAGAGTCTGTATAGATGTAATTATTTATACTAGTGAAATATTAACTTATCAAAAAAAATACTGATGCTAAGAATTCAAACTATAACAAAGTTTTCAGCGGAAGGAAGAAATCGAAGAGAAAGTATGGCAGAAGGCTTTAATGTCAAAGGAAGGCTAAGGCCTCGGGGAATGACATCCTCAATTATGACCACAATCCCACATCTTAAGAGTTGTGCACGCGCACCCACCAAACCCAACCACACTCTCCATTCAAGTTTCCCTCCCATCCCAAATTCCATTCTCAAATTACCGTCTCTCTATCTCTGCCTCATTAAAAAAATTGAAATAGTCAACCACTGAAGACATAGTGGTGGGCTGGTGGCGGTTGAATCAAGCTCTTGCTTGAAAAGTCTCAACTAGATCCTTTCCCCCAAACCAAGTCCCTTCCCCTTTCCACATGAAAAATTGCAACCCGTATCTTCTTCAATATCCTCATTATCCGTATCTTTGGTTAAATTAGTTTAATTTTTTACCTGTGGATAATTTGAATTAGCATGGGTAATGATGTTGCAGATAAACTTATCTTAAAGAAGAGGAGAAAGATTACTATTGGGAAAAGTACACTTTATCTTAAAGGAGAGAGATTAACTATTTATCCTAAACAACTTATTCGAATTAATGGCAAATATTTCTCTGGTCCCTGGTATTTAACAAAACTTTTGTTATAGTCCTTGTTGCTTCAAAACACCTACTTTCATCCTCCAAATTTGCTAAAAAATAACTCTCAGGTCCCTAACCGACGTCAGTAGTTAACATATTTTTTTAATGACCATTTTATCCTTCCAATAAAATAAAATAAAAACTAAATATTTCTTCAGGCCTCGACATCATCCCAGGTTGTCTTCTCCGGTAAGGTATCCTCGTCGCCGGCCAGCCATCTCCAACCCACCTTTAAGGCAAAAGATCGTCGTCCTTCCCTCGGCCTTTGGTGGGTTTTCCAAGGAGCCAGTGGCGAGCTCAAACCTGGAAGGGGAACAAAGAAGGCCGACCCTACTCCAAACTGTGCAGTTCCGCCATTCGACAAGGCCGGTCTTCGACCCACGGAGGGCGTTCACGTCCTGGACAAACTTCCAGAGCCGGAAGGCCTTCCGACTCAGCTCGACTCTGGAATCAAACAATCAGAGCCGGAGCATCAGGGGTAGGGTTTCGGGGAGGGCGGTGGTGGGTCACGAAGTCCATGTCTGGTTGATGAAGCTTGACGGTAATTGACGAAGCTTGATGGCGATTGTCGAAGCTTGACGGCAATTGACGAAGCTCGACGACGGTGATTGACGAAGCTCGATTGACGAAGCTTGACAATGGCAATTAGGAGCATGGCATGGATGGCCAGCGAATGTCGGTTGGAGCATGGTCGTTCGATGTACATGGATGATTTTTTTATTTTTTATTGGAAGGGTATAAATATTATAAAAATAATTATGTTGATCACTGATGTCATCAGTGGATTCGGTAGGGTTACATTTTTGCAAACTAGGAGGACAAAAGTATGTTATTATTCACAATAAAGACTAAAATGAGAATTTTGTTGAATATCAGGAGCCCGGAGGATAATTTGCCCTAGAATTAATTATATCCTCCCTCCCAAAATCATGCAGCTTCGAACCCAGAAGTGGGCCCACTGATCATAAGATTGTGTGCGCCTTCCCGACAACCACCGTGGATGGGCCCGGACAACTCTCTTGTGTGCCCCAACTTCTTGGCAACTAAGGGCCCAATCTTGATACATTAGAGCCCCACAAAGCAATAGTTTAGGCGACATTTTTTTATATGGTTGGAGCATGTGTCAATTTGGCTTTAGCCGCCATACATTACTTGCATGCGCACATTTGTCACACATGTGCCAATTGGATGCTATTTAATGATATCTGTATACTCACTAAGTCGACTAATATAAGTTCAGACTAAATTTAATTTTTTTTAAATGACAATATTTTTTTAACGAATATTTAATATTTACATATTTTTAAGTACTCAAACTCGAGACTTGTTGATTAACGTAAAATAACTTATTCACCAATGGCTTCTTTTAGAGCACTAATGCTTGTGCCACTGTACCATGCGTAGTAGAATGAAGTGAGGCCCACCACTACAAATCTTGGGTGTGCAACTGTGGGGATAAGTTAGTGCATTCCCAAAAAGATTGTGAGTGAGCCGATGTTCATTGTCATGGTATGTCAATCTCGGATCAAAAAGTTAATTTCTTCTTTTTCCTTTTGCGCTTATGAAAGCTCAAGGTCAGCCCCACCAAGAAACATCTGTCATTGATGTGGGATAGTTAAACGAATGGTTTTTAAACAATGAATACATCCGTCAGAAATTTACCCCCGAACTTTTTTCAAATTGTTAACGGTTTGTGCCGTTATGCGAAATAGCATATTTGTGGTGTACATTGACCAAGTGTGTCGTTGGGGGATTTCTGTATCTGAATATTAATGACGATATAAATACGGATATTAGAGATCAAATTTCAGATAAGATCCGTGTAAAAGGAAAGATCCAGAACGGATAAAAAGCTTAACTGATCCGTTTCAATTAAAATCGGATCCTCGTATATCCATAGATATCCCTAAATTGGAATATGACCCTTGACGTCGATTTCCAATCTGCATAAGTGAATTATTATAGTTGAACGTACCTATATATAATCCACTCACACAAATAGGTATAATCCTGGCTGAGAACATTTATGCATATAATATTTGAGATTTATTAAATATGGTTTCATCTTTAAGACATTCGAGTATGTGCTGTGATTTACAAACAAATTATATTTTGTTATATTCTGCGGGCATATTGTATTTCCCATTCTTGTCGCTGGGCGAGAAGAATATGTTGGAGTAGTAGGTGGTCACGCGCATTTAGTGCCTCATAGTTTTCTATAACTTGTACCTACCATATATAATCCTTTTTAAAAAACTTGCGATAGTAACATATTTCATGAGAAATGAAAGGTGCACAATTAATAAGAAGTTGTTCTGAACTCAACTTTTCATAATTCAACAACGTTAAAATTTGATCATTAATCATATTCATCTTGAAGATAGATTAATCATATAATATAATTTAAAAGCAAAAGAAGAGGCATCGATGTTTTAAAAATTGCGGTTCAACCACTAGTCCTGGACCACCACTCAAGACCAAACACGGGTCGACTTTTGTCTAAAACTTGGAGAGTGGTTCAACCACTCAAAATATGGTCAGATTGCCCAGTCAGATACCTCTGGCTAACCCAGTTCGCATGGAACATGAAAATTAATGTTTAATTTTTTATTTTATCTAGTTTAATTTAGAACCAACACATTTACTTCCACAATCGGAGCGTGTACATCACCATTAGATCACAATTTTATATTTTTAACAATTCTTGATAATATGTCAAACAAGAAAACTTGTATCACCATCTTCATATACTTTTAGACTTGTTAAATTAATGGTCGAAGACTTTGTTTGAATAAATTGTATACTAAAGTTGGTAAATATTTGAACATATTTAGTATTTTTATGCTAAATTAAATTTATTTTATCTTATTTAACAATTATTAATATAAAAAAATAAAAATTTGATCAAGTGGACTAAAAAATTGAAGATTTTCGGACCGCATTCAGTTTCGGTTTTAAAACATTGAGAGACACAAGTACATGTTAAACTAAACACATGATATCCATCCACTCCTGTTGCCTGTCCTAAGAAGGTGAGCCAATAATTTAGTGTTGCCTCGAGCCCCAGGCCTCTCCTTATAGGCAGAGCAAGATCTATCTCGAACCCAACACCAGCACAGCCACATCATTCCTCGTGCTTCTCCATGAACAAAGAAAGAGTAAATCAGACTTCTTACTTGTAAAAAAAAATCAGAATTCTAAAACCCAATGCTCTCTTCTTCTTATTTTTTTTTCGGGAAAGGGAAAGAGAAAGTTCCATACGCTACAAGGAAGCAAGCAAGAATGATTCTACAGTGTTGTTGGAGAGTTACTTGTCTCTGACTCAATTAATGTCTTCTTATTCGCTTACTTTCACGTACTGTTCAAGTCTGCCTTCTTCATGAGACCCACCCAATCATGCCCTATTCCGACTCACCACCTACCTAATTAATTCCATTAGTATTTCTTTATAATTAACATAGTTAATTTTTTTAGTTTAACTAGAGTTCTCGAGTAGAGTTCTGTTGGCGTTTGAAGATACGGAGATGAAGATATTATATAGGGATAAGTTTATTTTAGTACCTGTAGTTTTATCATTTTCGCGTGGAGTACCATGTGGTTTCAAATTAGTATTTTAGTACCCTGCGGTTGACCACCAATTTTTCGGCAGGTCCAGGGCTGCTGCCCGTCCAAACCCGCCCGAAACGATGTCGTTTTAAGACAACATGGAAAATACGTGGCGGTGAGATGGCAAGGTAAAAATTTCCAAAATGGTCCTAATTTTTTTTAACTTTTCAAAACAACCTCCTTTTTTATAAAGTTACAACTTTCTGACAAAAAAATTGACCTTCTTCGAACTCAAGAAGACCATGAACAACCCAGCAAAACAAAAAAAATTGATCTTCATCTATTGTCCTCCTCTTCAATGTTGCCAAATTTCATCTCAAGCAAGATAACCCAATTGATAATTTCAACCAAGAACACCCAATTAATTAATTTCAGAAATGAACACCTAAGAACCTTAGGCCTCCTCTACCTAAATCAGCAACTTCGACCTTCTTGTAGAGCTTCGAAGAGGAGCTCGAAGCTGTTGCAGATCTCGACAGTGCGGCCGCGCTGGAAACCAATCAGCAGCACCACCACTAGAACATCCAACAACGGTGGAGCACCTAACAACTCTCGACAATGGTCGCGCTCGAAGTTGTTGCAGATCTGGTTCGGTGACGGACTCCTCCGATCGGGACGGCGACGAGGGCGAGGAGACGACTACAAGAGGAGTACGAGGAGCTCGTGAAGAAGCGGCGCCAGGAGGCCCAGGGTTTCATCATCGACGACGATGGCCTAGGGTTTCAGAGAGACCACCACCACCACGCCGCTGCTGCCATGGACCCGGCCTCGCTTCCACTTTCCGACCTCGATGCTTTGTACCATAAATTTGAGGAGCGGTTCTCGAAGCTTCCTAAGCTGGTGCTATCCTTGGTATAGATCCTGGCCCTTGAGCTCCCACCACCAAAAGAGTCCTCTAGGTTGGGTTTTAGTTGATTTCATGGTGAGTGATTAGGTTAGATTTTAGTTAATTTATGGTTTCTGGTTTTCGTTATTGATTTTGGTTATTATGAGTTTTGTGGTTTGAGAGAGAGGGGAGGGGAGGGGTGGGGGAGGGGATGGGGATGCCGTAAGAGGAAGGAAGGACTTTTGAGGGTGGGAGGAGAGAGAAAAGTTAGGGATTTTTTTAAATATAAATACCTTGGGACTATTTTGATAATTTACCAGAGTACACATCAGCTTTAACTATGTCGTCACGTGTCAACCACGTCGTCTCAAAACGACATCGTTTCAGGCAGGTTTGGGCGGGTAGCTGCCCTAGACCTGCCTGAAAAATTGGTGGTCAAACACAGAGTATTAAAATACTAATTTAGAACTACATGGTACACTAGGCAAAAAAGGTAAAACTACAGAGTACTAAAATAAACTTATCCCTATTATATATAAGCGTAAAACATTCATCAGTGATAGTCATTTTGGCAAGTGCATCCAATTTAGTAACATTGAGATATTCTGATTAAGAAAACTAAATCATGTAGATAAATTGGGGAGATTTCAAGAGATTTTGATGTTTTTGGGACAGGGAAATCCAATAGGCAATTGAACTTGTGAGGGGGAGGGACCAGGCATGGATTTGTAAGCATGGAGGCATCATGTTCCCTCTTCTCCAAACTCTCTTCTTCTCTCCTAAAAGGTGGTGTTAATCATCATTAACCAATCTTTTATTAAGTTGCTAATGACTCAATTAATTAAGCTCAGTTCCCCCTCTCTATATCCCAACTCTTATTTACCCTTCCCAAGGCGTCTTCTTTCTGACTTTGAGCAGGCAATTACATCTCCTTTGTACTCTCCGGCTGTTTTTTAATCTCGATTATTTAAAGTCTGTTATTCTATATAGGAGACGGTTCTCATTTTTTGTTTCGTAAGGTTTGAATTCAAAATATGTTTAACTGAATCGAAATTTCTTACCACTTGAATCAACTCTAATCACCGGCTATTTTAACTCTTCATACAATAATAATCATAAAATAAGAAACATGGGACCAAAAAACACATGCATTTCCGACAAATTACAACTCTTAATCCTGCTGTCATAATCAGTGGTTAATGTGAAAAAATCAGATTTTAGCCTGTACTTCCCATGATTACCGGACTTTCTTTGGAACTCGGGGCTGGCTCAGGAAATCGTTAGATAGATACGCTCAACGTGAATAATTAATAACATGGCGGTAAAAAAGTTGGTCGGCCGGTTAATTATGCTTCCTAAGCCGGGGAATGTTACGTTAGATAGAAACAATGAACCTTCACCATGTATTATAAAGCACGCAGGACATGCGTCGGGGACGAAAATCATAGTATATATAATTTTATGCTATATGGGATAATTAATTATATATGAAATTAGTGTAGATATTAAAGGAACAAGTATGATTAGTGTCCCACATCGAGGAAAAGAGAGATGAGATCTTGTTCTTACAATGCCACATGCTAGTTTGATTAACCTTCATATCTCTTTCTCTTTGGTGAGACAAAGAATCTATTTACGAGCTATTAAGGAACGAGGGATAATGATAACCACAAAAGACGTGTATCCTACTATAAATGTAACACCATCATTGTGCCCTTTCATATGTTATGAGTAGTTTCTATCAACAACTTGATATGGATAATACTTGTATATACATTCAATGTCTTATTCAAAAATTATATATATATATATACCCAAAAAAAAGATTTAGCCTGTGCTAAAAGTAAAATACTTTTAGATAATTTAATTAGACAGAGATTTTACTGCAAGAGAGTTTTACAGAGACAAGCGATCACAACCTCAAATGACAGGATTCTGCGTCATAGTAGCCATCACAATAATAAGCTAGAAGAATCTTCAATTACGAGGCTGAATTGTGGATAGAATATTTATTTATGATATAATTATACTTTATTTCGTATTTATATATCAGAATTTATCCCACCACTTAAAAAAACTTAATTAGCCAAAGAAGAACAAATGAGCGGGGACCAGAGGATGACTGAGCGGGCCAAGTTGGAAGTCGCATTTTGTTTCTGGCCCAAATTTATCATATTGTATCAAGTTACCATTGGGCCAATAATACCCATCACCTTCATGTGGACTCTCATCCACCATATTTTCCAATTTGTCCCACGACAAATTTCATCCTGTTTGCAAACAAGATCGAACACGATACTAAAATGCAAGAGATGGCACGAGAATATTCATATATTGTCCATCGACTACACTTTTCTATCTCCCTTCAGCAAAAGTCTAAATACCGAGATTTGCTCTGCTTTGATCCAAAGAACGTAAAAGAGTTAAAATTGCTGCCTTAAAAAAGAAACTAATAAACCTCCAGCTGAAATGTCCATGCAAGTGACATTCTTTCGTGGGAAATCAGGAGATACTAGTTATAAATGGCATACTAATATTTTTTATATGGCTAATTAATGTCCAACCATGTCGTATTACCTAGGGAAACAAATCTTCGCCATTAAAATCTCATTAAAGGTGGCAGTAGCGGGCAATATAGGAGCTGCAGTTTCCTTTCTTGATTACGTACAAAGCATGAGGACATCACAATTAATTACGAACAAAATGCCAAATTTATTACGTAAACACTCAAATTTGACGAGTCACCACCTGTATTTACGTTGACTAGTCAAACAATAGTCTTATGATCTGGCAACCGATTGAGGTCAAAGAGTCCATTGAACTACGAACTCATGGTCAAGATACTACCAACATGATGATAAGATTGTTTTAGATTAACTAGGTATTGAGTTCGAATATTTAGAAATGCATTAGGTAAAATACTTGTTGAATTTTTTTTGCTACCTTTGAAAGATCTAATCTAACTAGAATATGAATTGATTGATTCAATAAGTCGGATACAATATGGTATAAAAAAAAACTGGAGATATTGACCATGAATACGACGCCACCATTTCAGAGATCAGTTTATAGTTGGAAAACGAAATTGATGGGGAAACATAATCCAACAGATTTGCACCCTAACTTTAGACCCTTTTCGAGATTATATTAAGACATATCTTTTCGAGTCTCTGATTTGTTTCTCAATTCGAGCAAGATCGTTGGAAACTACTAATAACCAAGATTCGAGGGACATTCCGAACTTCTATCACTTCCTCACAATTTCGACACCAATCTTAAACAAAGACTAATATCTGTTTTTCTAGTTAATACTGTCTTAATTAGGACCCTCATGTTTCTCTCCTAATCATTAACTGAATCCTTGATAATATTTCTAGCTGATCTCTTCTTTTCTTCTCATCCCCTATGGTATCATTTGGAATTAACTCCTTGTTCTAACTCCCAAGAACCCTAAAAAGCAGACAGGATGGCCTTGATCAGGAGCTCGTGCTTTGAATATCCCGGACTCCGCCTTGGCCTCCTGTCCCTCCTCCTTCTCCTCTCCTCTTGCAACCTGTTAGCCTCCACCACGGCCGGGCGCCTCATCCAACGGCCCTCCCCGTCAACTCTCGAGCTTCCGGTCTTCCACGAAGCTCCCTCCTTCCGCAACGGGGAAGGCTGTGGATTCCACAACGAAACAAGTTCCAATACCATACATGTAGCCATGACCCTGGACATCAATTACCTTCGCGGGACGATGGCGGCCGTCTTCTCGATGCTACAACATTCCGCCTGCCCGGAGAACCTCTCGTTCCATTTCCTCGCGGCCCATTTCGAACCCGAGCTGGCTCGAAGCATCAAAGCTACATTCCCTTACCTCAAGTTTGAGATATACCACTTCAACCCTAGGTTGGTACGTGGGAAAATATCAAGGTCCATTCGGCAAGCACTGGACCAGCCCTTGAACTATGCTAGGATATACCTAGCGGACATTGTACCTGCACACGTCAAAAGGGTCATCTACTTCGACTCGGACCTCGTCGTCGTCGACGATATATCCCAGTTGTGGTCGGTGGATTTAGAAGGGAAGGTGATAGCCGCGCCAGAGTACTGCCATGCAAACTTTACGACGTATTTCACCGATCGGTTCTGGACGAACACCGAACTTTCGAAGACGTTCGAAGGGAGGAGGCCGTGTTATTTCAACACGGGGGTGATGGTGGTGGACGTGGATAAATGGAGGAAGGGAGAGTACACGAGCAAGGTGGAGGAGTGGATGAAGGTTCAGAAACAAGAGAGGATATACCATTTAGGATCGTTGCCACCTTTCCTGCTGGTTTTGGCCGGGAACATCAAGGCGGTCGAGCACCGGTGGAACCAGCACGGGCTAGGCGGCGACAACTTCGAAGGTAGGTGTAGGAACTTGCACCCTGGCCCTGTTAGCTTGCTGCATTGGAGCGGCAAGGGGAAGCCTTGGTTGAGGTTGGACTCGAGGAAGCCGTGTCCTGTTGACCAACTCTGGGCGCCATATGATCTCTACCGATCTTCTAGGCACTGGCTGGAAGAATAACATTTAGGAAAACAACAGAAGCGTCGACGAAGAAGAGGATACCGGCCCAAGGAAGAATGAAGCGAAAATGGTGTCAACGAAGAAGAATTTTCCGATCGGATGCAAGTGCAAATTGTTCAAGGGAATTGTGAACGGCTTCGAGGGGGAGATTGGTCCTCATTGTTTATCTTTTTGTTGAATATGGCAAAGGGGGAGGATAGATGTAAATATTGCTCAAAAATGACATAAAAAACATGTTTACAAGCTCACAAAACATCTTCAATGTAAACATCGGGTGGATCTTCAATAACAAGCAGCTTAGAATCTTCCAGCGGGAAAACATTTCAAGATTTCGATTTCATGTCAAACTAAAAAAGAAAACCAACAAATTCAGTCACCGGTAATGTGCCTTCCAGCATAACGTCCAGGCCTCTCTATATACATACACTTCACTCTGGAATGACGACAGATTATACAGGAGACGAAACCCATCCCCGGTCATCTTTCTCGTAATCGTCAAGGTTCGAGCCTGTCTTGCAATCCTCTGTTCAAGCTGTCACCGATGATGGGCACTTCCCCAATGTGTTCCACAATATGTAATTCCCAGAAGAAACCTTTGACAGACCAGCAGATTTAAGTTAGTACAAGATGCGTATAAGAACCGAATATGGAACTACTCCCACTTTTACGCCAATAGTCCGACAGGCCTGCTAGTATATTCAAACGCTGTGCAAGGATATCTGATGTCACAATGCCATATGTTTCAAAAGTCTGTAGTTACCTGAGTTGAGAACTCCACAGGTGCCTTGACAGCTGGATAGATGCTTACCTGCACCAGCGTGACCATAAGAAATCCAGAACAAGGCAAGTTACCTCAATCAAACTAGTTCAGCGCAGAACATATAACTGCTGAAGGTTTAACACCCTCAATAGAAGAAGAGAGATTGATTGACAAACTTACAGACTTGGGATCAATCGACATGCCCGACAATGAAGCCCCAGTAATCTTAAAAGAAACCTGTCATGGAGATTAAATATGCAATAAAATCAGTGGGATAGTAAGGAATGAATTCCAGCGTTAGCGTCTTCCTAACACTAGTTCATAACGCAAGTCAACAAGCAATAACCTAGAGGTGCGAAGACTTTGTTTATGCTAGCCAATGTTCCCAACTGAAAGAAACCACGCCAGTTAGAAGCTCTATATCCTGATCTCACAATCCTATTTCATTACTTGATTATAAGTACCCTCGAAGTTCAGACAACAAGCAGATGAAAAAGAATGTGGGTTGTTTCTATATGAATGAATGAAAGACCCAGAAAGTTGTGGTAATTTACTTTAACAAGTGCAACTTCAAGCAAAAAATAGCATTTGGTTTTAAAGGAAATAGCTTATGTGATGAGAAGTGGCATCGACGAGATGACTAGCTAAAATCTGAACTTGGAGTGTCCAGGTACTAACGATACTATTATCAAAAAATAAAGTATTCAAAAAGAGCAAACAAAAACAAACACTTGCAGACTTGCAGTGCATACCTATTGCTTCATCAAGGTCTTTTTTGGAGTTTTTAAGTTATATAGATAACTGAAGACATACAGACAAAGAACATACTTTGGCGTAGCTGTATGCCTGCCAGCAAAACGGGTCCTCAAGATCAGCAGGGGGAAGATTCTTGCAAATTTTCTCCATCAGAAACTCTTCCACATTCACCATATTATTAGGACTCTCTGTTTCAGTATCACTATCTTCATTTAGCAAGTTTCCAAATCCAGACCTGGATGAAGCTGATCTCTGCATTTGCAGAGGGGCAAATTTAACTGTCCCTGGGAAAGTTGCCTCAACACTCTTTCCAGAAAGGCTACGACCACTTGCAATAATTTTCCATTCTACTGAATGCTCAGTGGTTGAAACCACTCCAATAGAAGGGGTACCATCGAAAGACAGAATCCTTCTCCGAGGAAAAGGCATAGTCACGTTACAGAACTCCATTGCCAATGGAGATTTGTAGCCTTCCATGAGGCTTATTTTAAATAAAAATGCACCTTCGTCCTCAGATACCATGGAAAGCTGGTAAAATCCCTGGACAGGAGGACCAAAACTACAACTTGCCTGATAACGAACCAAGACGAAATTCCCTAGTGGTGGTGAAAACATGACAGCCTGTTTATCCATGCCATGTTCTGGAACTTGAGCACAGGGATGGAAGGATAAGACCTCAATGTAAGCTTTGTTCATTCCTGTCAAAGGGAGTGACACATCTGGCAATCCTTCCAGTTCTGCTCTACAATTGATTTGACCTGACACTGATATAACGTCTGCGATATCATCACGATCGTACATTGCAGCATGAATGTTCTCCTGAATGGTGAACAGTACCCTCTGCTTTCCTTTATAAAGATATGGCTTCCATGCTGGTTGCTTGACGTCTGCAGGAGGCATATCTGATGCCGAAAAGCCATTTGCTCTAATAGAGAAAAAGTTGGAGTAATTGAGGTCCAAAGGAGTACCTGAAAAAAAGTACGACTAATATGAGATTAACTTTCAGGACGATAGGAAATTCCTACATGTTATCCCGATAAATATAACAGGTCAGATATTAGATTAAACAAACAATAAACCGAGTACCAACCGAAGGGCATTGCACTGATTATAAAATTTCTCAGAACGTCCTTGTCCAAAGGCCTTGAGCCAACTTTTGGAGTGTCTAATGAAGTAGGTCCTGCCACAGCAGTGCCTAAAGGCAGGGCAGAAGCAGCTGGAGCAGCAACAGGTTTCACCCTTGAAGAGATGCCTATACTGCCAGTTAGGGAATCCAACAAACCGCCCACGGATGGTGATGCACTCGCAACCACCTCGGGATCAACCATCTCACCAGAAATTATGTCGCCTATAGCATGAGCCACCATAAACGCCCTACAAAATTGAGAAGCACGAGCAGTTCTGTTTATCAGAACAAAAATAGACATGGCCAGGCAAGGTACATCACATTCATCACAAACAAGCGAAAATTAAACAAGATCGGTCCCAGTTCTCTCCTTATGATCAAAACTACGAATACGATACGGAAGAGAGTTCCATCTTACAATCCCATATTTCCCAACCCACCTCTAGAAACAACTACTTCCTAGAAAGAGGCACTACAATAGGGCAAAGCGAGAGATATGGCACAACCACATGGGCATTTCATTCAAACACGATCGCAATGGAGATAGTATCAGTGCTTAATCAAACATACCTTACCCGGTGATCGAAGGAAGATCAAGCAGTATCCCAGAAAGGCCTCTCTCGATGCCCACAGCGCTTCCACAATCCGCCCTCTCACACAGCTCGCGGTACTCCTCCACATGCGGGGGCTCCACCAACGGCAGCACCAGAATGCAGTACGGACCCCTAACGTGCAAAACCAACGGCCACAGCAGCGACCTACCGCTCTCTTCCCCGTCCCCATCGGCCTCGTCCCCCTCCACAGGCTCCCTACTTATCTGAAGGCTGATGACGTGGCGGGTGATGGGATCGTCCACCCAGGAATCCGATCCCTTCACCGACTGGGGGACGCGTACACCATACCCCCGCGTGGACCCCTCCCTTGAGGAAATTCGGAAACAAATTTAATCCAATTAAATTAAATCAAACGGATTCTGGCCTAGGGCAGAGTACGAACCTCTTCTTCCTATCGACGAAGGCGGAGGACAGCGCGAAGTCGCCGGGGAGGACGGGATCAGTTGAGCTGTCGCCTGCGCAAGCTCGCCGCCATTGCTTCTCGACGACGGGGAACCTCCTGGAGTCTCCAAAAGTTTCAATGGTGAGCTAAAAAAGTATTTAATGAAACGGAAAATAAAATAAAATAAAAAAGAAGAGAGGGGAGAGATAATATCGCCGTAGTGACGCATTAGGGGAGACCTGGAGAAAACGACGGCGTCTTGGTTGTTGAGGATCCACAGAGCTCTTATACTGCAACTGCCACCCGCCTCCATCCAACTCTCCCTCTCCCTCTCCCTCTATTCTTTTCAGGAATCCGACGAGATTAGCTTCCAATCCAGCTTCTTTCTTTTATTTTAGGGCAAATTGTCCTCGGGTCCCAGTAGTTTGACGGATTCAGGATCCTTATTATTTCAAAACCTCTTCTTTCATCCTCCAAATTTCATAAAATAGAACTCTCAGGTTCATGACTCCGGTCACCGAAAAAAATTTTACATGGAAGGACCAAATTGCCCCTTAATAAAAAAATAAAAAAAAATCTTCTTCAACCTTAGAAGGTCAATTAACACGAACACCCAATTAACAATCAAGAACACCCAACATGGAAGAGCTGAAGAGCATCTGCGGTACCACTTCACGACGACGTCGTGGCATTCCTGGAATGTTCTAGTGTTCTTGGAGCATCTAGTTTAGAAATTTGATTCAGGCCAAATTCTAAATCGCCTCAAATCCTAAGGAACAACACTGTCGAGAGTTCTTGGAGCCAATATTGGAGATGAAGTCGAGAGCCAAGAGTTGAGAACAGATTGCTGATGGTGCCCAGCTGGGGTGGGCCCATATCGAAGAGGGGAGCAGTGATGGTGGTCAAGGTAGCGGCGGTGATGGTTGAGGGGGGAGGACCCACTGACAGCCTCTCCTTCGCCCCCGAGGACTTCGAGACCGCCATCGATCGGACCCAGAGGGACGGCTTGGTCAGGAGGCAGGTCCCCAGCGAAGGATGTGAAGCCTGCCGCCGCCGCTCCTAGCGGGATCTCTTTCTCGATCTCACCGGTCTCTTTCTCGATCCCAGGAACATAAAGGAAATCGGCTGAATTTGGTCGTTTTTGTTCTTCTTGCCCTTTTTTTCCTTTTGTTCACGGCTTCGAGGTCCTCGTTCCTAATCCCAAACATCGACGAGGAGCGGCTCGGTTGGGTTCACTACCCAATTTAATTGAGAGGATGGGCTGGAGTTTTTTTGTCAATTAATTGGTAGCAATTAGCCCTTAATTTGGTGTTTGGTGTTCTTCATGTTAGCTAAAGTTTTTTTTTACAGAAGGGTAATTTGGTCATTTTCCAAGTCTTCTCGCCGGAGTTATTTTTTTGGTACCAGAGTCAGGGACCTGAGAGTTCTATTTTACGAAACTTGGAAGATAGAAAGAGAGGTTTCGAAAAAATAAAAAACCCTACTGATGAATTCGTCAAACTATAAGGAGAGAATTTGCCCTTTATTTTACTGTCAACGGTTGAAAGTAGTGCGGGCCCGCCCTCGTATGGTTTCGGGCCACAATGGGTTTCGAAACGGTACCTCTTCCAAATTTTAGTTGGATAAAATATTTAAATAGTAGTAAAATATTTATGTGATTATATTTTTAATAATTCAAATTTTAAAATTATTAATTAAACTGAAATAATTTAATCTTAATGCTATTTTGATCAGAGAGATCGGCAAAGTTTAGTATGGGCTGTACATTTTTGGGTAATCAATACATGTTCCACTAATGCTTTTCAGAAAAAAAACGAAGGATTACAATCTCATCAACTGCACTGAACTGAACTTTATCAAACGCAATCACTAGCTCGCTATATTACAGTTATTTCCCAAGAGAGGGACCCACAGAATAGATGCCGTACTGGATCAGAGCCCATAATCGGCGAACCGGCGGATGGAGTAGTCATCAACAACGTGGCCGTCGGTCTCCACGACGTCGTCCCGGCTGTTGACGTGGATGCTTGCATCCGATACCGACCCCAACGAGCACAGCATCTTCTCCATATCTAACGGCCCACACTCCTCTCCTCCTGCCTTGAACCACACCCGCCAGTTCCCCGTCGCCGGTGCCGGAAGCGACGACGACGATACCGGAGAGTACATAAACTCCGGGAAAGATCCCGCCGGAGTAAAACTTGGAGCCAGATGCGTGTCCTGACTAGCTGGAGCCGTAGATGGAACCTTACCGGCTGACGACTCTACCGGCGAGTACAACAGCTCTGGGAAAGATCCCGAAGGAGGAACACTCGGAGCCAGAGGCGTCTCCTGGCTTGCCGGCGGGTGAGAAGGGGAAGTCCCCGGAGCAGTGGGAGCGGTGGCGCCAACCGAGGCCGAGTAGCGACGAGGATTGCCTTTACGGAAACGAGGAGGAAGAAGCACGGTGTTGTTGCGCGTGGTTGGAGACGAGGGGAGGGGACCGCGGAGGCGGTATACGGAGAACTCGCGGGAGTGGTGAACCCTCGGGAGGAGGACGGGGACGCCGTCGAGGAGGAGGTTCCCCTCGCCAGAGAACGACGGCCGGAGCTCGCGGGAGGGGAGGAGCGTGGGGATGAGCCGTGAGGAGGCGGCGAAGGAGTGGGAGCTAGGGTTGAGGTCGATCGAGGAGGGGATGACGTGGAGGCGGAGGGCCGAGAGGTAGGCCAGATGGGGCAGGGTCATGTCGAGGGCGAAGAGGGAGGAGTCCGGCGGGGCGAGCAGGGTTAGGGTTTGGAGGGAGAGGACGTCGAAGACGAGGTCCGAGGTGGCGATGGAGTTGGCCAGGAGAGTGTGGCCGTTGGAGCGGAGGAGGTAGAGCAGCGAGTCCAGGGACGGTGTCGAGATTCCGGTGGCGGTTACTGGGAGGGTGACCGCGGCGGTTAGAAGGAAGAGGAGGAAAGAAGAGTGGGTCATCTCTTTAAATCCTTTTGGGGTTTCTTGGTTTTTGCTTTTTGGGAGAGGAAGATGGTTTCTTTTTTCTGGAGGCAGTTGGTTACTTAAAGGGTGGCAAGCGGGAGATAGACATGGTTGTTCAACCGTGCTGTTTATTTACGTTTCTGCCCCTTGACGTGGTTCCCCCGCTCTTGACGTGGTTCCCCCGCTCTTGACGTGGTTCTTTCTTTCTTGGACTCGAGAAGGAACCTGGATCAAAACAAAGGGATAAAGGACCTTCTGGGAGATAGTTGCATATTTTCCACTCTTCACCTCATTTTCCAAGTATAAGATAAGTTTCTGTATTGCTCACTACTCTCTTTCGCTACAGACCTCGAACAAGATAACTCCAGTTCTTTCAAAGTAGCAAATAACAACAGATTTCTACAAGTGCTTCGCTTATTCTTTGGGGAGCCAAAGAAATTGCCGAATTAGACGCTGCATATGGTGCATTTGGTACGCGGACTTAAAGATCCACACATAGATAAGAGATGAGGGATCCCGCTCTTCGCTTAGTTCTCGCGCTAACCTTCCACTTCTCAACCAAAACTTTCTTCATGCTCGGACAACTAGACACCAGCGTGGCAACTCCAACAGAGGTTATGCCGGGGCAATAGACGATGTGGCAAGTCTCCAGCATTGTGCATCTTTTGACGAGATGAGCAAGGCCAACATCTGTTATCTGGCGGCAATGCGACAGCACTACCTCATTCAGTAAAGGGCAGCCTTCTCCCAGTTCGGCCATCGCCATATCCCCCAAATTCTGTCCAAAAAGTAGGCATTATGAGATGCTAAATGGCATTAGGTACTCACAAAAGGCTGACGTAGGGGGATAAGTACCTGGAGGACACTTGCGTCAAGGTTAATGAGTCGAGGGCATCCTCTGGCAATAGCCGTTATTCCAGCATCGCCAATTTTGTGGCAACCGCTAACATTTAGGGATTGCAGAGAGCAACCTTGACCAACAGCAATTAAGGCCTCATCCCCCACTCTAGCAAATAATAAAGGGCACTGACATTAAGAACCATCGCCACAAGAAACTGGTATCGAGAAAAATAATATGATCAAGTGAACTAGTCATTTCTCGCTGATATTTGTCACCACATTCACCAAACGGTACACAAACTTTCTATCCTTCGAAATCACCAGAGATGGAAGAAGAAAGGAGGTTGGATAAACCATACAGCATGGTGGACAATCTCACCTATCACAAAATCGGATGCTCAGATCTGTCAGAGACTTGCAATGTTCACCAATAGCTTTTATTCCCTTGTTCCCAATCTGTCATGCCATGGGAGAATCTCAGATAAAAGGTGAATTGCCAAGCTGAACATCCAGCATGAATAATGAGCTTTACAATGTTTGACAAGTTGTTTAAGAATAATTGGGCACATCATGCACCAGAGAGAGAGAGAGAGAGCACCTCATAACACCTGCGAATGTGAAGTTTCTTCAGGCTAGTGCACCCTTTAGCTATACTGCAAATTGCATCATCTGCTATACTGGAGCAATCTACCAGATGAAGAGCTTGCAAGAACTTACAGCCCCTCCCCACTTCAAAAAGAGCATAACTACTTACTCTTTGGCAGTACAGCAGAGCTAACTCAGCAAGACGCCTGGAAATGATTAAATTACAGGATTCAATCAAAGAACCTTGCATGAAGGTCTGTTACCACACACCAGATAATACAATTCAATGAGTTACTTCTGCTTCTGCTAAAGAGCACAGCTCAAGGCCATTAGAAATTCACTTTTCATTAAGCCAAGAATAAAGAAAAGAGGATAGCTAAGGGCATACCCACAGGATTTTCCAATAGCCTCCAGCCCCAAGGTCCCAATGTTGTGGCATCCATTAACTTCAAGATGAGTAAGTTCCCCACAACCCTTAGCAATTGCTTCCAAACCCTTGTCACTCAGGAAATAGCAATCGGTTAAAGTAAGATTTTTTAACTTCTTGCACCCTTCACCAATGGCGCTTAATCCCCTGGAAGCAAAAAAGCAACAAAAAAAAAACCATGAATCTCTCATACCCAGATACATCTATATGTCCACCTTGACATTTTTCAAGTCGAATTAAAAAAAGCTTTCCAGTTTCAGCGTGAGGTGAAGGATCTGAAATGGGAAAAGAGCAGGGAATATGCAAAGAACAAAGGTCCAGGACAAATCGCTTTGTGCTCTAAGGTTCCCAAAAGGGAAAATATTCAAGAGAAAAGTCATTTAGAAGCAACTCCTGAGAGACAGTAGGAGGAAAAAAGGACTTCCAGTTATATCTCTCCCCCCACCCCCCCAAAATAAGCAAAGAGTTTAGTCGGATTTGTTACAGCGTAATTAAATATACCATCTCACTGATGGGACAAAAAGACCAAAGCACTCAGGGAAGGAACTAACTTGTCAGTAAACCGTTGGAAACTGAGTAAAGTCAGCAACTCTAATGATAAACAGCATGCTCCCACAGCTATCAAAGCCTCATCTGTAACATTAATGCACTGTAGCTTCAAACTTTTCAAAAGACGGCATTCACGTGCTATAGCGAGAATTCCAGTAGTACTAATGAGCTCCGAATCCAATGAGATAGTTTCAATAGATTTGCAGCAAGAACCCACAGCTTCCAACGATAAGTCAGTTATATTTGCACAAGCTGCAATAGCAAGAGACTTCAACGATTTACCGCATCCACCAACTAATCCAATTACGCCTGTATCTGTCAAACCCTCGCAAAACCGCAAGTTCAAATTCTCAAATTGCTTGCAACACTTCCCGACTGATATCAGTCCTTGATCTCCTATGTAACAACCCTGTAATTGAAAGAGGACCAAGATAGCACGAGTTCTGAGTTGTTTTTAGAAGTATAAACTGCACAAGTGAAAGTTACATATACATGGAGTAAGACATACTTGCACTGTGCAAAAACTGCTGTGGGCAAGATTTGTAATCCAAGGACGAAGTGTAACAAAGATTTCAATAAGCTACAGATGGGAGTATAATAGAAGAAAACAAGTACATAGAGTTGCACCATTGAGTAAGATCTTTGAAGGACTGGAAAAAACATACAGGGAAAAAAATAAAATGCTAAAAGCAGCGAATAGCCAAGATCCAATGGCAAAAACTGTATGCAACACGCACCTGCATATCAAGAAACTTGAGAAAGCTGCACTTGCTAGCGAGGGACGAGAGACCCATGCTCGTAACATTGGAGCACCAGACTAAGGTCAAATTCTCCAGCTTTGGGAACCCATCACCTATAGCAGCCAGTCCATCATCAGAGAAACCACATACTTCAAGATAGCCATATTCAGAACCACCTTTCTTTTTCTTCCGCGACATCTTTTTACACTGATCTCTATCCCTTTCTCTCCCCTGCACGACAGTTTCCGTTACAGCCTCGGCATAAAATTCTTCACACCATCTTCTAGTACAGAAATTCTACCAACTTCTATAGCAACCTAGCTCCTCCACCTTAACTGATCTCTATCCCTTTCTCTCCCTCGTTTTCATATGTAGCCACTGAAATATGGGCATATGTTACCTAGAATCCTTAATCTCAATTCACAAAACATCGAAAATTCTAAATCCGAAAAAGAATCTTATCCATCTGTATAATTAACCAATAGAGTAATTCAGATTAATTCCCAAATCCTTTAATCTACACGATAATTCGATAACTGTAACACCAAATCAGTTAGGGGCTGGGGAGCCTTACATAGTCCAAGTGCGTGGCGACGGGTAACCGCTCGTCGACGTGGATGGTGGTGACATTCCGGAACCGCCGGGAGAGGAGGCCGACGAAAGCGTCGGGATCGCCGGACGCGCCGAGGCGGAGCGTGGAGCGGGTGAGGCGCTCGAGGTGGAGCCACCGCTTGCAGACGAGGGAGCACGCGTCACGGGTGGCCTTGGAGTCCAGCCGGCGGAAGATCTCAAGGACCAGCTCCTCGGGGATACACGTGTTGATCCAATCGTGGCCCCGCATCTTATAACCTTTTTTTTTATATAAATTAAATCGGACTTTAAAGATTGTGATCCGGTGGACACTTCTCCTTCTTCTTCTTTTTTTGTAGCGGGCGGAAGGAAGGTGAAGAAGATCAAGAAGGAAAAGAAATGAGATTAAGGCGTGGCATATTTACCGGGAATTCCCCTCTCTCTCTCTCTCTCTCTCTCTCTCTCTCATACCCGCCCTGGTTTCGAACTCGAGGGTTTCAGTATTAGCGGTTTTAATCCTTTTTTTGTCTGCCGCGTGAATCCGCTCGACACGTGTTTACTCTCTCTGTGTCCTAAATATCCTCGCTTTGAGAGGTGGATGACGATATAATTAATAATTTTGGACCCAATAATTTTATGGTAAATTACATCTGGACCCCTAATATTTAGTGAAATGGATGATAAGATCCCCGTAGTTTGTCTTTTGATTTTATTGCCCCTCTAGTTTGGTTTTATTCTACTCTCGGGTCTCTCGCTGACTTCATCAATTAATTTTTTCTTATTTTATATTTAAAATGACTGTTATACCTTTGCTTCGGTCAACCAATACATCCGGTCATCTTCTCCGATCATTTTTCCAGCGAACACCACCTCCGATCATTATCTCCGGCCACCTTCCAGTTATTTTTCCGACGAGTACTACCTCCTGTGATCCTCTAGATGCTATGGTGGCTTCATTTTTAATATTATTTTCAAGGAAGCTAATACACTTTAAATTATTTTTTCTAAAAGGAAATGCATTTAAATCTCAATGCAAGAAGATCTCTGTAATCTGTAAGAGCCATTAAAATGGACAGATTATTGTAACAGTAAGCATCAGATAGACTAGACTGCTTCCGAAGTATCTTAACCGAACACAAGGAGACAAGCATTAGAGACCACAAACAAAGGGCTCAGTGAACATGAAGAGGTGTAAAGAATGTGTTAAACCAATGGTATCAAGCTTAAAAATGTCAACACTATAAGCTAGTACATATGTAGCATCCGGGTTTAGGCACTACCTCGGGGAACCCCCTTCCCTTATCACTTCACAAGCACGTGAGTTTGCTCGTGTCCTGGTAGACCGGAATACTCTATTACCCCCCGTCGGGAGATCCTAATTTCCTGGCAGCGACTTGTAGATGGCTTTGTTAATCTCAATACGGATGGAGCTTTGATGGGCAACCCGGGTCCTACTGGGGCTGGTGGTATCATCCGGGGCTCGAGTGGCCTTTAGTTATGCAGGTTCGCTAAGGGCATTGGGAGCTGCACCTCCTTAGCTGCAGAGTTCTAGGCTTTGATCCTCGGGCTTGAGCTGACTTGGGAGAGGAGTTTTAGGAGGGTCATAGTGGAGGTGGACTGGACGTCCTGTTGACCAAGTCCACCTACTGACTACTCTTATTTTCAGGGTGAGGGAGCTATTGGCGAAGGACTGGGAGATTGATCTTCAACATACGTGGCATAAAGGTAACCGGATGGCGGATGCGTTATCCAAACTTGCTCTTGAGTTGTCTTTTGAGTATGTTATTTTTGATGCCCCCTCGAGTTGTTGTATTAGTGTGTACTGACTTGCGGGGAGTTAGCCTCCTCCGTTGTACTCGTATGACAAGAGATGCAGATGGCGCGGAGCCAAGGAGGGATTTTTCTTCCCAAGTTGTATTACCTAGTGACGGTACAAGACCAGGTTATGCGATACACCAAGCGTCAAAGGGAGACTTTTCCTCCCGAGGTACTCTTTCCCTATCACAGATTTTTTTCACTGAATTTTCTCGTGATAGGGTTTTGTCAAGGTCGGAGATCACAACCTCACAAGAGACCGAGAGGGGGTCTTGCATTTAGTAAGATGCAATTGACCATTTTGTATATATATTTAGGGGTTATTGCCCCTCAATTTCCAAAAAAAAAGGTAAATTATTCTTAGGTCCTTGCATTATAATTTTATCACTCGCAGGTCTCTGTATTTTAGAAATAGCGTGTGAGGTCCCTGTGTTTAACAAAAATATTGGTCTCGGGTCCCTGGCTGATGTCAGCACTCAATTTTTTTTATTTTTTTGTCATGTAAAATGACCGTTATGCCCTCAATTTTTCATTTTTTTTATCGAGGGTATTTTGGTCATTTTTATGACCAAAAAATAAAAAAATCGAGTGCTGACGTCAGCCAGGGACCCGGGACCAATATTTTTGTTAAACACAGGGACCTCACACGCTATTTTCAAAATATAGGGACCTATGAGTGATAAAATTATAATACAGGGACCTGAGGGTAATTTATCCAAAAAAACTCTATCTAAAAACAAAAGTCAAAAGTCGTGATCTCTCTCCTAATAGTCCAAAATCTCCCCTCTCAAAATTCCGCCGCCCCAATTTTGTTTTTCCCTGGGAAAAAAAAATCCAGCACCCAAAAGATGAATTTCTTCAAATCCGTATTCATCGAAGACCCCACCCCACCCGATTCCCCCACGTCCACGGACCATGACCCTGACCCTGACCCGGCGATCTCCGAGTCCGCGTGGTCCTTTGGCGGGCTGCTCAAAACCCTAGCCACGAAATCGGAGTCGGTGATCGAGAACTACCGCAAGGACATCGAGGAGCTCGGGTCGGGGCTCCGGAGCGAGACCTCCGTAATCCGGGAGGCGGCCTCGCGCGCCGTCAAGGACCTCCCTTCCTCCCTCGAGGCCGGCGCCTCCGTCGCCCAGGACTCCCTCGAGTCGGTGGGCCAGGCCATTGACGATCTCGGCTCCACCGTGTGGAGATCCACGGCTCAGATCATCCTCGGTAAGGGAAACTTCGATTCGGATGATTCCGAATCCGCTACCTCTGCGAAACTGGGCGATTTTGATGTTAGGTATAGCCGATTTGATGCGCAACTGAGGGGGATGCAGGGGGATCTGGATACTTATTGTATCAAACCCGAGGACGAGGCGGATTACGAGGATTGGAGGTTGAGGTTTTGGGTGCTTGACGAGGAGAGGAAGGCGGAGATCGGTAGGTTGTTTGGGGAGAATGAGGTTATTAGGGAGGTTTATAATGAGGTGGTGCCTAGTAGGATCGATCACGAAACTTTCTGGAGGCGGTATTTCTATCAGTTGGATAGGTTGAAGAAGGTGGAGGAGGCAAGGGCGTTGATTGTTAGGAGGGCCATGAGTTCGGGCGAGGCAGAAGAGGAGGATCTCAGTTGGGATTTTGAAGAAGAGCAGGAGGGAGCGGGGGCTAGCGGGAGTGTTGTGGTTGAGGAGAATGATGTCGCTAAGGTTGAGGAGAAGGTTGGTGAGGGAGATGGAAGCAATGGCAAGTCGGAGGAGGAGGACGAGACGGGTATGGTTGTGGAGGAGAAGGGGAAGGGGTCTGGGAATGGCAGCGAATCCTGTAAAGATAGTGATATTTCGGTGGTTTCGAGCCAGTCAATGTTGGCAGAGGCGGAGGACCTTGGGTGGGACGAGATTGAGTATAGCGGAAGCAATGACGAAGGTAAAGGGGAGGAGGCTGTTGAAAGAACAAGCCTCGTGGGTAACTCGAGTAGGGTTGATTTACGGAAGCGATTGAGTGCAGCAGAGGAAGAGGAGGACCTCAGTTGGGATATCGAAGATGAAAGCGACGGAAATGTCAAGTCCTGACGTTGAGATGCTGTTGTGATATTTGAAGGAGGATGGATGGCACTAAGCTCTTCTCCCTTATCTCATCATGCGTAAACTTATTTGTGTGGAATGTGATTAGCTTTCTTGATTATGTCATTCCTTGTGGTGTACATGAATCTTTTGCACCTTTTAGAGATTCAAAGTTAGTTGAATAGGTATTGATCTACTTGTCTTGTTAGAACGTATATTCCTGGGAATACAAATTCATTGAATTAAACATGCATGTGTGTGTCTCTGTGACTGATATAAACAGCATCAGGAATCCTAGATTTAGTTTTACATGCTATTCGCCTGTCAGATTGTCTTCTGATATCATTCTTCATCGGCATAATTTTCGCTGCTTCATCGGCATATTCTCGCATTTCGCTGCGAGTGTATGAAACAGTAGCTTCCAATTAGTGTCTGTATTTTTTGTTTGGTTTTCATACATAAGTTGTTGGAATTGGAATTGGAATTGATTGGTACCAAAACATTAGAAATCTGAACTTTGGAATTGGATTTTTTTTTTTTGAGAAACTACGTCCAATTATATTATCTATCAAGTAGGAAAGTCTGAAAATAAGAGAGGATCGAGCTCTCTGGGGGTTACAGTCTTCCAATCCCCAGGGAGAGACCTGAGCTTACACATTTTACTTAACCAGTCTGCAACCTGGTTAAGCACACGGGTCAATTTTAGCATAAAATTTGACAAATCACCAAAAAGCAACCTAAGTCTAGAGACAAGCGATTCAACTTGCCAATAAACAAAAGAGGAGTGGTCATTTACAAAATTGTACACCAAAAGACAGTCTGTTTCCATGATAGTTTGTAGGAGGAGATACTTTACTTTGATCAAATTGAGTGCGAGCTCAACAGCTAGAAACTCCGCTTCAAAAGACGATAAAGCTACCTTCAAGTTCGTCTGACCTTCTACCACGAGGCCAAGATGATTCTTTAACAACCGCAGCCAACCGTGCCGAAAACACGATCAAAATCCTGAATATGTTGGTACCAAAACATATTGGAATTGAAAATTCCTAGCAACCGCAACTAGGAACCGCAGCTACCCTCAAGTCCGTCTGTAACTTTGGAATTGGAATTGATTGGTACCAAAACATTCCTGGGCTGGATGGCCCAGCCCAGCAAGAAACACGATCAAAATCCTGAATATGTTTTTTTTGGGGGGCAAGCAGGCTCCGTTGATGGTCAGTGTTTATATATTCCACTGTTCACATTCTCTGTGTTCTAATTAATTTGGATAATTGGATTTGATTTTATTTATATAAAAAAATCCGCATGAATATCATTTGAAAATACTGGGCCGTGAAGCCTATTTTGGAGCTCAATAAACATGGTCAGAGGGCTCATAGTTTCGTAAGACTGCTGTGCAGCCAATTGCGAGAACCAATTATCCAAGTTTTAAGACTGAAAAGGAGCTAAAACGTCTCGGCCAAGAAACCCAATAAAGAACCAACAATCATATCGATCCATAAATAAACATAGAAATGGGTGAGAAAACTTGGCTTCAAATCGTGTTAATTCTTGTACCAAAAACCCATGTCGAAGTAGTCCAGTAGGCGAAAAAATATGATTACCAAAAGTTTGACGTCCATGGCAAATGAGAAAAGCACATAAACTCATTGCCCGATCCATCATTAAGACAGTAAGAACTTATAAGTATCATGTATTCTGTAGGCACAATACAATGTAAAGTAAATTGTTAATAGCATATAGCTTTTAAATCGTTGAAACGAGTAGCAAGTCGGAGTAGACTCGATCCCAGCTATGCACAATCTGATAAACGCCAGGATTGGATGATGTTTTCAAGCTAATCCCAAGCGGTAGGATTTGGACGAGGCAGTTTAACTCTCGGCCTGCCTCAGCACCCGCAGAATGGTGAGGAACAGGTTCAGAATGTCCAAATACAGAGCAGTTGAGGCCAGGATGTACTCGTCATAAGAGAAGCGCTTTATCAGGTGATCAGTGTCGTAAACGATGTAACCACAGAAAATCAAAGCACTGATTCCACCATAGACAGCCGTGGATGTTGAGCCCAGAGGGAAAAACATCTGCATGATCACAAACATGAACGATTAGAATCACCGATTAAGTATTTCGAACTCGGATAAGAATGAGAGACACTGACCTGGATAAAACTAGTGAGGATAAGAATGACGAGGCTGGTAAACAAGATGGGTCCCAGGAAACCGAAATCTTTGCCCTTCTTGGAGGCCCAGAAGGTGTACCCGGTCAAAGAGCATACCACAGCGGAGGTCAAGATCAGCGCTTCAAGCACGATCTTCCCTGTGAACATTGCACGGCAACCAACCAGTCAGAGTTTCACGGACGAGCAACAACCAAGAAGAAGCCCGGCACACAAAATCGACAAGCATTAAGAAATGTACGAAACCTTCGGTATTAGCGCAGGCGGTTCCGACCAAGAAGCTCAGGGAAACGGTGAAGAGCCCCAACAGAAGCAGATTCACCGGGTGCTTCTGGTGATACACATGTAATGGCCACAACACTGCAGTGCACACCCAATCGCAACAAATCATCACAAGCAATTAAACAGCTAATCATCAAAACCAAATCCAACGAAAAAGGAACCCTAACCCTAACCCTAACAATAACATCCGATAATAGGGAATGCGAATTGGGAACAAAGTGATACGTACGAACGAAGGGGACGATGGAGAGGAAGAGGAGGAACCCGGGGCTGCCGCGGAGGAGGTCGTTGAGAGGGGCGTAGAGGACGGTCGCCGTGGAGACGACGGTGGTCAACACGAGCTGAGCCGCGAGGATGCCGTACACCTTCCGGATGAGGCCCCACCGGAGCTGGTTCTCGCCGTGACTGATCCCCGGGAACAGAAGCGTCTGGCCGTTCCCGGCCTCGAGGTCCACGTCACCCCCCTTCCCCACCTCCTTGTTCCTCACGCTCTCGTACCCGTACATTTTCTAACGAATATTTCTTGGTGACAATTACCTAACCGAGAGTTTTGACCTACTATACCCTTTTTTGGGTTTAGTTACGGCGACGGGTTGGCTGTCGTTGGATTACGTGGTGGTGAGGGGATCGGACGGTCTAGAACGTTGGTCATGGATGACCCTCACGAGACTTTAGATTTGGTTTGGTTGAAAAGTCGTCCCGAATGTAACTTGACATTAATTCATAATTAGTGAACAATTGTTCTAAATTCATAGTTTAATTATTAAAAAAATGAAGTTCCATTCGCAATGACGCAGCTGTTAAATTTTTGTAATAAAAGTATTTTGTTAACTTTACTTACATTAATTTATTCGATAAATATCAAAATACAATCACTTTCGACCATTGCTTTAAGAGTAAGGCAAATAAATGGGTGATAAATTGACATTACACACAAATCTGTCAATAAGATCCGAATCTATTGGATGGACCGAGCGGTTTAGCAATTGACATCTCATCTTCCTCAGACTCTTCCCATCTGTTGTCTCCTCTCCCATTGAATACAATCTTCGAGTCCAGCGTGGATGACCCCCGTGCATAATAATTGGCTTCCGCTCACGATTATCATCGCCACTTCCAATGCCCGCTGTAATAAACCGTAATCATCAAATATATCAAGTTATATTTATCGTGCGGGTCCCGCTTAACGTAAAGATAATTAAGAACTTACGATGTTTGAATCTGACCATCCTCTTTGAATTTCCTTGCATGCCAACCTGCAATGCGTAGTCAATGTTTGAGCGCGAAATTTACGTTCCGGCAGAGTCTTACTATAATAGAGGATAAAGAATTGGGATAGATGTGTGTATGGATCAGACCCCATGGCTAGTAGAGTGAGTGACAGGGTTGAGATGGAGCTTGCAGCTGCAGCGTACAAATTCGGAGAGTCCCAGGTGATGACATTCTGGACGCCAGTGATGGAAGTGGTCAAGCCGACGACTCCGGCGAGGAGGGAGAATATGATGAAGAAACCGGTCGCCATGTTCCCCAACGGGAAGTACATTGGGAATATCCGAAGTGGCATTGACAGCGTTGATGCTGCGTTTTGTTTTTTTACAAGTAACATGTGTCAGTAACTCTTGACACATAAGAAAGACAAACATGGAAGTGTTTCGGTCGAAAATTCTAAACCTACGACGTCGACGATCATCACTATGATAGGTGAAAATACAGGAATACATAGGCCATCGAGCTTAAATCACGTGCCTTATGACTCATAATTTCCACCTCATATTTATAGGATACATCACAATTAGGTACACAATAATAGAACACCGAACTAATACGAAGTCTAACAATATATATTATATGTACCTTCTTCGTGAGTTGTATTGATGGCGTGGTTAACTGCCCATGAAGCTATCACTGTTACGATCAAGTAGAGGCCGACGTTGAGGGTTAGGAGGATGAATGAAGCCGACTTGGACGCACCCGAAGCCATTTAATTACCCTACGACGATTCCCGACACAAACAAGTTACTGTTTCTCGTCTTTGTTTGAGCAAGGATGAGAGAGCTATATATCCAAAAATTATATAAAAAATGGCATTTGTCCTTCTAATGTTTACGAGATTGCCCTGTTCATGGGGAAGGAATCATACCAAGCCTCCAAGTGGGATTTGCTTTTAGATGACTTGTGAAGCGTCACTTCCTACTTAAGGAATGCTTTACCTTTCCCGTTACACTAGCAAAAGGTGAACCAAGATTTCGTGCATGCATGTTGCTCCGTTATATACTAACTAGTCCGACTAATCTAACTTCGAGCAAAGTCTGACCGTAAGAACAACATAGTTCTCCCTAAAGATGTACAGGCATCAGGAGGAGCTTTATTTACAAGGATGTTGCATGCATGCACTAAATCCAATTGACACATCAAATGAGTCTTCAATTAACTAACATTAGCTTAATTAAGCCAATCGGAATCAAACTTTTAAAGCCAATTTGTGAGCAGCCAGAGCTTCGGCCTCTAGTGTAGGTTCCCACAAAATTGTAGTCTCTGCCAGTAAGGAGGTCACCACGTAAGGGTCCATGTTTGAGGCTGGACGCCTGTCTTCCATGTAACCTGATACCAAAAAATTGTTGAAATCTCAATCGTCGGATATATCAAATCATATATATGTTGTGACCGTGCTAAATTTTCGGGTAGGTCCTAAAAGGTCTGCAATGTCTATCTAAAATGTACCTTTTCCTTGTTTCTCAGTGTCACGTCCCACTCGGATCGAGCAACCGCGGTTGGCAACTCCCTGCAAGTTTAGTGCAAATATTGTTGTTTTATCCGATGATTTGCAATGAGGAACAAGAACAAGGTTCAGAAGCACACCCAAGAGAATGTGTTAATGCTTGCGGTCTCGTGCTTGCCGGTCAATCTTCTCTCGTTTCCTTCACCATAAGCTCTAATATGAACCTGGTGGCGAAGCGAGAGGTTTAAGATGGCCTTCTTGATCACTTCGAACCCGCCTTCCTCCCTCATGGTCTTTGTGCTGTAAGAAAGTAAACTACATGAGCACTTGGAGTTAAAAGCCGAGGAGAAGATCGATCATGTATTATTTGAATTGCCTGTAATTGGTGTGGCATCCTGCACCGTTCCAGTCTCCCTGCCAGAAGATATTATAGGAAAAAACAGGTTCTACTTTAGTACTCTCAACTAGCTAAATCCCGGAAATCGGACAAGGCGTTTGAAAGAATGACAATGCACCTCAATTGGTTTCGGGTCAAGGGTGAGGACAACACCAGCTTGTTCAGTAATTCTCTGTCAAATTTCAGGAGAATCAACGCATGAATACTACATCTGGAGTGACTTAAAGACGCCGGTCCATCGAAATCACTGTCATGAATGCTAATGTGAATTACCTCAAGAATGTATCTTGAGATCCAAATGTGATCCCCTGCTTCAATACCTACGCTGGGACCAACCTGATATTCCCACTGCAATACAACGAAAGACGGAAGGCCTTAAATTGCGAGAAGCACCAACGGGAGAAGCTAAACTGCATGACCGAGCTGTCGAGACACGAACCTGGCCTGGCATGACCTCGCCATTGGTTCCGCTGATGTTGACACCGGCATATAAGCAGGCCTTGTAGTGGGCATCCGATATGTCACGGCCGAAGGACTTGTCAGCTCCAACTCCGCAGTAGTACGGACCCTGCAATGATCATATACTACTTCATTTCTTATGTTATAAACAACTTCATGGATACTCCAGACTGGTTATGCACTTGTTAATACCTGAGGACCCGGGTAGCCTCCAACAGGCCATCCCAAAGGCCATTGTACATTTGTTTGAAGCAATGTGTATTCCTGCTCTATTCCAAACCTAGTAACAGAGGATACAAGAAAATACTAAGGCCGAGTTTGAACATGAGATCGAGGTGAAGAGAGAGACTTGCCATGGGACTTCATCCGAAACTTGCTTCTCAGCGAAAATCTCGGCGGCTCGGGCACGCTTGTTTGTGGGAATTGGCTCTCCTGCTGGAGTGTATGCATCACATATTACCTACACCAGACAGATGCAGCAATGACATTAATACTAAGGCGGTGGAAGGGTTACTTTCAATGATATCTAAAAGTAAATCTCGGGTAGCGAGTTATTGAACGCTCACCAAGATGTTGTTACCTCCACGGAATGGATCCTTGAATATTGCCTGGGGGCTGGACAAGAGGTGCCAAGTCATCAAGATTGTTGCTGGAGACGGAAAGAAGCTAAAGAAACTAAGACATGTTTTCTTGGAGGTGCACTTACTAAAGGATAACCTCGCTGTCTTCTCCTGGTGCTTGTCCAGTACTAGATCCATCATAGTTCCACTTGGGAAGCTCCGAAGGACGCTTTACCGGCTTCGAGATTGTCTGAAGACGAAAAAAAATGGCGCAACAAGAAACCATGAGAAGAGAAAACCTTGAACTCAAATAAGCTTCCTAGCAATTTTTCAATGGTAATCAAGTTCAGTTTGGGATTCATTACTCTGGACTTGCTACGCAGATCAATCCCGGATCCTCCAATCCTATTCAACAAAGCCACAGATTCTATGTCAGGCCATCTGATACACCATGCTAACCAATGCAGGATCAAACACATCCTCTAACACCACAATCCAACCGAGACCCGAAATTCGCATTCGATCGGAGACGTGCATACCAGATATACTCGGCGATGATCCTGTCAGTGTAAGGAGTGACATCCAAGTTGAGAAGACCCTCGAGCCTGTTGATGACATTGTTCTCGGCCTTCAAGGCGTAGACTCGGAACCCGGAAGCTTGCCTGGCTGCTGCTCCTCTCTTGTTCTGCTTCAACACCAAAGAGCTCCACAGCTTCGTGGACATGGGACTGGCTGGCATCGAGTTCCTCGACAACCTCATCTGCCATTGTGCAGAAGCTGCAAGAATCTGTGCCATCTTCACCTACTCCTCCCTGAACAACTACAAGGTGTTGGTACAGTCCGGCTGAGATAAATTTTGAGCTTAAACAATCAGAAAGTCAACCGGAAAAAGTAGTTGACGTATTAATTCAATTTATTTTTTAAGGGTTGACTTATTATGATCCAATGGCAAGCTTTTTCCGGCCCTGGCAGCACTAATACCGAGGCGTGACAACGCCAAATTTCCTCATTTTATATGGTAGGTAGGCCCATTTCTTTTATAATTATAAAACAGGCAACATACGTTTTGTTTCTGGTCTCAAATTTATTTTTATTTATACCATATTTCTTATGTAAATCAAAATTAAGGAATGACACACAACTTGATACCATGGGTACTTAATGGGCTGTCCTTTTTTAGGACATGTTCGTTGGTAGTCTTAAATACACTTTAAGAGGTTGACTAATGCATATCTTTTTTATAAGTTAACTAATGCATATTAAAGTTAAAATTCTAGAACTATAAAAAGCAAACTCGAAACTTTATCTACCAAATTTTGACTTTGAGATAAACAGAAAAACTTACTCGGTGGGCTACGGGAAATGGCCGAAATGTGGGTTATTGCCTCGTGTAGAAAGAGCAAAAGGCCTGTTCTTGTGTTATAAAAAAGATGCAGAAGTTGGCCTAGAACGTAATAAAAAGAGAGGGGTTTATATTGGCTTCTCCTATGTAAGTAGATAGGGGTGGCGGTGCTACGAGTGGCGGAAATTTCTCTGTGGTCTCTTTAGTGTCACCGAGAAAAAAGACGGAATTAAAAAAAATTTAATGAGAGAGTTATTCTAGATTAATAAATTGATTTTAATTTAGAGTAACATAACAATTTTAAATATTTCTGTAAACATTTAAATATATTATCATGCTCGAATTTGGAATAATCGATTCAGTAAATATCTCGGTGTGATTTCAAACAAGAAAAAATAAAAAGAGGGAAGCTTGGAGCCTTGGACTACATTAACAATGTTATAGATAAGGTTCCGATGAGGTTTCCCCCCTCTCTCAATTCTATCAATTTCTCTGACAATTTAATAGCTTAGGGCTAGTGGTCAGCATATAATAGTTATCGTCTCCTCTCTTCCAATGGAGTTCTCCGTGCTTAGCAAATGTAAACAACATTGGGGAACAAGACGAGTCTCCGATGCAAGAGGTATCCATCCAAGCACGGATGATTATGGCTTTTGAAGAGCGGACAACAATATTTTTTAGGGAAAATTACGCTCAGACTCTTGGTGTTTGGTATATTCGGTATTCAGCTCCCTGTCTTACAGAAATCGATTAAAAACTTCCCAAAGTTTGGTTTTATTATACTCTAAGGCCCCTTGTTGACGCATATATTTTTTCATTTTTTTGTCATGGAAATGACAAAATACCTTTGAAAAAAATAAAAAACTATCTTCTTCAACCTCTAGATCTCTCACTATGAACACCAAGGGACCAAATTTGATCCTGGAATAAAGAATTCAGGACCAATCTGGATAGGAAAAGAATGGAAAAAAATAAAAAGGGGAGATGGGAGTTGACGCGGACGTGGAACAAGGAAAAGGGGCTGACGCGCGCGTGGAAAGGGGGGGTATTTTGTCTGTTTGGTGTTACTATTCACCACTATTTGTGAAAAAAGCGTCTGAATTAAAAGTATTGTGGGGACGGTGTCCACGTGGGACGGACGGGAAAAAAATTCGGATCTTGGACCAAGATCTTGAAAAAAAAAGTCAGATTTTGGACCAAGATCTGACTTTTTTGTCGGATGACCAAGATCCGACTTTTTAAGTCGGATGACAAGATCCGACAAAAAAAGTTGGCTTGGGACCTGAAAGTATAATAATAACCAAACTACAGAGGCTCAGCAATTACTGAGATCCTCTCAGTAATTATCTCAATATTAAATAATCCTAAATCTCATATGGCCCAACCTTCACTTTAAATTGAATTCTTGGTCAAATAAATATCTGAGAGAGGATAAATAACTAAATATCTTAATTAGCCGTTGGCTGCCTCCATTAAATTAGACGCGGGTAAGACGTGTAAAAAAATCCGTTGGCTCCATTAAATTATTCTACCGTTGGAGGAGCTTTTCCTAATTAGGACCCTAATTAGCGTGGAAAACTGGGTAATCTATTTTACTATAATAATGTAAACCTCCTTTTTTGGTCACTCGCGTAGAAATGTCGATACTACCCTTCTCCAACCTTTCAACTCTTAACCAAAAAAACAGACGATCTAGCCACATGCTGGGGTTGGAGCAGGAGGAGGAGGTGTCGAAGAGAAGGAGCGCGGGGGAGACGGGGACGGGACCGGAGAATTTATTGTGAGAGACGTTGAAGGCTGCAAGTGAGGACCGATTGAAAGCGGGGAGGGAGCCGGCGAAGCGATTGAACTGGAGATCGAGGGTGGTGAGGCGGCGGAGAGAGAGGATGGAAGCGGGGAGATAGCCGGAGAGGCGGTTATAAGAGAGGTCTAGGGTTTTAAGTCGGTTGAGGGAGACGAGAGATGACAGGACGGAGAAAATAAAGCGGTTATGGTCGAGGAAGAGGGCCTTTAGGTTGGTGAGGGAGGAAAGGTCCGGGATGGGCCTGGAGAGGGAAAGGTTCTGGAGGCTAAGGACGTGGAGCTGGTCGAGGAGCGAGACCGTGTTGGGCGTGACGACGCCGTTTAGGAGGAGATTCTGGAGGATGAGCTTCGTGACGCGGTGGTTAGGGGAGAATCGGACGCCGGACCATGTACACTAGCTGGCGGAGGCGTTGGCGGAGTAAGGGAGGGAGTCGGTGAGGTCTGGCTTTGGAAAGAACAAAAAAAGAAAAGGAAAGAGACGAAGAGGGGGAAGAAGACGGGGAAAAAGAAAAATAGAAAAGGAAATAGGAAAAAACAATATAATAATAAAAGATTTTTTTTGATAGAAAAATAATAAAAGATGGGTGGCTAGAAACTTCCTGTACTTATGTAATTAATTTATATTTTATGGATGGTAAAAGTTCATTTTAGTATTCTATAGTTTTATATTTTTAAATTTAATATTATGTAGTTTGATATTTTCTATTTCGGCGATTGATTTCTTAAATTAACAATTTTGGTGACATTTTTTTAAAGAGTTAGTTTAACTTTCATGTTAGCGTCATATTATAGTTCTCTTTATTAGGTTGCGTTGACGTGACAAACTAAAAATTTAATTTCAACCATAATTTTAAAAAATCTCTAACCCCTTTCAATATGAGTTATTTTGATTTCAATTTGGGATTTTACTGCTGCAAACTTTTGGATTTGAAAGTTTTTTAGATTTTGGTTTGTTTTTAGTTTGCCACGTCAATATCATCTAGGATAGAAATATGATGCGCTCTTTATGTGGAAATATCATGTGGGACAACTTAGCCCCGGTTAAAAAATTATCACCAAAAGTCTGAACGATTATAAAAAAATATCGTATACAAAGAAATTCTTATGACGTCTAAGGTACATGAAAAAAGAAAATAATGTAATTAAACACTTATTCAAGTACAGTTTAAAAAATCAATAAATGATCTATTTTGTAGGTATTGAAACAAACGCACTCGTATCGCACGTGCATCTTTACTAGTATATATAGAACAAAGAGCGGGAGGATCGCTAATTGTACACCATCTCCCCTAAACTCACCAAACCCTAACCCAAGGTTCCAGAAGCTAATGGGGAAGGCGAAGAAGAAGAAGAAAAGCCCGTTGAAGCCAAGGTTTGTACTGTTTCCCTTGATAAATTAGAGATCGTTTCTTAATTTTGAAGAAAAGCATGGACTTTGTACTTAATTTTGAAGAAATTATCATAAATTATGTTGAAAGGGTTTCAAATCAATTCTGACCATGATAGATTACACATCGTTTCTTAATTTTGTGCTTAATTTTGAAGAAAAGCATGGGCTTTGTATTTAATTTTGAAGACATTCTCATAAATAATGTTGAAAGGGTTTAAGATCAATTGTGCCTTGTTGTTGACTTGGTTTTTGAGCATCGAAGGTACGGATTAGATCCTCAATGGCTGATGGAGCTGGACTGCCTCCCCAAATAGTTTTGAACGTCTTCCAAAGCCGGTAATGTCGGTTCCAAGGGGAATATTGTACACATCTGCATTGCTGTTGATGATGTCCTATGGATGCTACTAGATAGTCGAGATTCAGCAGTCGTTTTATTGTGACAATATTTACGCCATTTCTTTCGTTGAGATCGAGTGTCGGTGTTTACAGTAGCCAGTCTTGGCATCCATTCTTTCCTTAGTTGAGTTTTGGTTAACTTACACATCTGTTTGCTCTCTAACCACCATGTATTCTGGGGTCTGTTGCTCATGTATCGCATATAGAAAATCCTGTTGACATCTTCTGCTATCGCGGTTAAGTTTTGTAGTGACTTTTCAGGTACATGATAGAGTCTCCGAGCTTTGTGTTGTTTTTCAAGTTTGTGGAAACGTTGATGTTGCTTCTGATGCGTTATCTTCTTTCAAGGTATGACCGTAAGAGCAATGAGCTCACAACTTCTCAAGTTGTTTCTCATTTCCACTTATGCCTACCTGTTAATTTTCTTCGCTCAGAGCTTTTCAGGATTTGTTGACTAAGCATGGAACAATGGGTGCGGAAGATCTCACTTCACATTATGACGAGGTATTCTTACCACTGCACATCTGGGCATATCTTTATGGGGGTATCAATAGTCTTATTTAGGGACATTGGTTGGTTATCTTTGGTATCAGACAAAGTCACTTTTATTTTTCATAGTCAAATGGCACAGACAATGAATGACGCTCACCACTGCATATTTTTTCTTTCACTGTCAGTCTTTTTGATCAGTTCTTTGATCTGTTTGGGAAGCTCTTGTCATCTCCAAATTATGTGACCAGAAGGCAGTCATTGAAGGTTAGTTTCTGGTGTAATTTATGTAAGCATGGTTTTATTGATCAAAGATTTGATGTGTCTTTGCCAATGGGTTTAGCTTGTCTCTGAATTCCTTCCGAAGCCTCCAAATTCCCATATAAGGAATCCCTGCATCTTGGAAGTTCGGTTTTTGAAAATCATGATCACATTGCTGAAGCTACTTGCTTCTTATTTGCTATTTTCCGCATATGAACTCTGATAGAGCTCAGAAAGATTACACCACTGGCTTCACATTTCAACTTATACCAATTTCCCACCCCAAAAAAAAAAGCCAAACAACCTGCATTTTTTGTTTTTATATTTACTTGGAATTCCTTTGCATTAGGAACTGGGGTATTTCATTTGGTTCCAATAACTTTTCTTCTTTTTCTTGCAGGACACAAGCAAAAAATCCGGATCTCGTCTTTCCACATTTTTAAGGTTTCATAGATCTCTTGTCCTTTCTTTCCACGACATCCCCTGCCAAAACGAGTAGACTAGAAATTTTCTTATGCGGTGTTTGGGTGATGCTACCATCCTGTTTATTCCTGTGGTCAAGGAGTCTATGTTTACACTTAGTAACGCCTAAACAGGTCATGTCATGTTTGGTTTGGTGTTTATTCTTTTTGCGTGTGGAGTCTTCATTGTTGCATGCTGGATTTTTCTTCTTCGAATTCGGCAAGTATGTAAAATTTAAATTTATATTGCACTGTGAAAAACCTGATGTCGATAGGTGCACCCAAATAATCTTAATCTCTACATGGAACTTCTGTTTTCTTTGTTTTCCATAATCCGTCAAGAGTATCTTCTATGTTGATTATGTAACAATTCTTTCATTTGCAAACGATTTGATAAAACACAGATCAGATCCCCGATTGCAGAACAGTATTTAACCTTTCTTCTACCTTTGCAATATCATTGTTTTCTCTGATTGCAGATATGATCTCTTGCACAATGCTCATCTTAATCTAGATGGAGTTGGTGAACTCATCGGAGTTGCTCAGGTATAGAGCTTATTATACTACATTGTTAGCAATTTTTCGTCTCGTGTAATCTCTTTTATGAAATACCAAACCAAACACGAATCTAGTGAGAGTAATTCCTGTATAAAGCTCTCTCATAGTTGAGAGCATAGCAACAAAATGCTGTTTTGAAAGGATGTTGTAAATGCTGTTTTTTTTTTGCTTTTCGATTTTTATTTGTAGGTACTTCACTGCCGGTGTGGTTCCAAATGAGAGTTTATAGCAATGCATCGTGAACCGATATAGAGATTGTCTGCTAATACACGACCAATTAAGGTTTGGATAAAAATGCTTTCCGGACTAATCTTATTTCGAGGACTCACAAAGATACCTCGGGTGCTCCCGCAATCTGTTCTACGTACAACAATGTGTTGAACTACTTCAGCAAGTCTGCGCGTAAGATATCCAGCATCTGCTGTTCGTACCGCGGCATCCACAACTCCCTTTCGGGCTTAATTAATTAGTAAATCCAAGGCAGAAATTGAAGATATTCTCTACTACATAAAAGTTTCTGAAAGTGGGCCTTATGAATTCGTCTAAAGCCCAAAAGGCCCATCAACCTTGGCCTTATGAAACTCTCCCTTTGTCTCTTAGAGGACATCTTACAATTAACAAAATTCTCATATAAAATATCTAAATTCAGGAAACCCACTAGAAAAATATCTCGATTTTGCTATGAAAAAATTATAATATAATTTATCGCAATTATAGAATGTATTATTTATTTAATCATTGCCTCTAATTTGAGATATTATATTACCGAATTTTGAACTACACTCTACTGTAGATTTCTAAAACTTGACGTCTGTTGTGGAGATTAACTGTAATATGTAGGTGGATGACAAAACATGAAAACACTGGCATTATTTTTTTCTTCCATAGGAAACAGTGCTATAATATAAATATATATTAATTATAAGATGTACGACACAAATATATATTTAATCATCTCGTAGATTTTGTTTTTTTAAGGATTTCTCGTAGATTTTGTGTTTGGGTGAAAGTAACGACAGAAAACAGTTGGAATTAAATATAAACACCTAAAGCCGGACATCTCCTTTCCCCGCTTTCTTCTTCCACTCTTTTTTCCTATTTTAAAGTTGCTTTCTTTTTTCTATTCCCGACCCATCCGTGTCTCAATTTAGCAGCTTATTTATTTTATTTTATTTTATTTTATAGAGCTCAAAATAACTGATAAGAGAGGTATTAGTAAGAGAAGGGAGTAGATCAAAGTAGCAGTCTTTTGAATCTGTACGTACAATGGAGCAGCTTGTAAAAAAAAAAACTTTATAATTCGGCCTCCCAGGTGATGTTTCTTTCTGTCTTAAATTTTGAATCTTTCTGGGTTTTCCCTCCCAGTTCATGGGAAAGATTTCGGTTAATTTTTTTAATTTCTTAGAGAATGCAATTAGAGTAGCTGACGATTGATTGATTGATTGAATCCACGGAGTTTATATAGCTGGACTTATCAGTTTGATGTTTCAATGTTAAACTCGCAACCTCTACGGGTTTTCGGGTAGATTTCGTTTGATCTGGTAATTGCTTTGGAAATGGAAGCCTTGTTCTATACTTGGGATGATGGTGATGAATTGTGGTGCTTTTTTTTGGCTGAGAAGCAGTAATTAGCTGGAGGTAGGTATCAGTTTGATGTTTTGTTGACATTGCTAGAATTTTAATTTTTTTTTATTTTTATTTTTGGGTAGGATAGGAAGGGGTCTTGCGTTGATCTATGCAACGGTCGGTAAGTGCTGGTGGGTTGCTTAGGATTTAGGAATACAATTAGAGTAGTTGAAGGATTGAATCCATGGAGTTCTGGCTGGCATCTGGGTCCGGAAGAAAGTTGGAACGTTGCCCCCTCCTTGAGATGAATCTTGATGCCTTTTTGGACTATATTAAGCAGTATATAGCTGGACTTATCAGTTTGATGTTTTCTTCACATTGGCTGAAGAGGTAGAAAAGGGTGGGTGGGTGTGTTGATCTAAGGTAGTAGGTGATCCTATCAACTATCAAGTGCTTGCTGCTATGCTATGTATATATCCTAGTGTTCCGGTCAGTTACTTGTATTTTGGTGGTAGAGATGTGATAGGGTTTTTTTATCTAAATATGAATCAAGAACCTTCTGATGAAAAATCTTGCTAAACACATAACATGAGTGTGGTTAACAAATGATATTTAAAAGACGTGATTCTTTTGCTCTCCACGTTGCTGGACTATGGTGCCTATGAACTTGTATTCTACTACTGAAATGCGAGTCTAGAGTCAGATGGTTGCACTGGTGAAAAAAGGAAACTGCATATCTCCGCTGGTAAAGAATCCATGCTCAGAAGGATCATATACTTGCCATTGCCAATTTCTCATCAGTTCTCTATTTTTTCTGTAGGGCTGACTATAACCCAAAACATGATCTGTTGGAGCAAGAATTCATGCTCAGAGGAAAATGGTACCAGAGAAAGGATCTAGAGGTAAATTTTAGAAATTTACCCCAGCTTTGGAGGGTTTCTCCTTTTTGGACAGGCACTCCACTTATTGTGCACATTTTATTCTTGCTCTTCTTTGTTGTAGATATTATTCCAGGCCTTAACTTTATGAGAGTGCTTGTCTTCATGGCATATTTGTGTTAAGAAACAGGAACCCTACCTGGTTTGATTTTTTGTCCCCGCATTTCCTGTTGGTTTCCTCGTAATGGATTTTGAATGCTTAGCCATACCTTGCCGTGTTAATGATGCTTTAGATGAAAAATTGTTGTGCTAGATATGTGTTTGTTGAGCATGTTCTGCCTTTTCTCAGGTGAAAAATGGTTAAGGAGAGGTTCTTCAATGCAGTCATTATGTACCAATTGTTAGTCCAGAAGGGAAGCCTCTTCCTTATGGGAACAGCTAAACTGTCTTCCCAATTTGGCATCTTGAAAGATTCTAAAGTCTCCAATTTGTTATTTGATTATTGACTAAACAGCATATCTAGCTGCTCCACCTGGTGACTTGATCTCGCTGATTGATTGAATGTCTTGGATTTTGTAGTGGATGCAGAGCTGATGCTAGTGAAGCTGCAATTATTCTACTGCCATCAAACATTACAGTTTTTGCTCTAGATTTATCTGGATCTGGACTTTCAGACGGGGAGCATGTTACCCTTGGGTGGAATGAAGTGCGTTACTCCATCATGTATTGGGAATTGCATGCAAAATCTGGGATAGTGATTCATTGAGAATTTATAAATTGTTAGGTCAAATAGTTCCTTTTTCACGTTCATTCTTTTTTGTAATATCTTTTCTGCCACTTTGAACTTGTTTTTTCTCTCTTTTGAAGTGCATTAAACTTCTTGCCCATATTGATGGTGTGGTTTTGGATGACATGTATCAATGGACAATGTTCAGTATCACATCCTGACCGTATGCTTTTTGGCTTGTCTGCAGAAAGATGATCTAAAAGCTGTTGTGAATTACTTGCGTCAAGATGCAAATGTATCTATGATTGGCTTATGGGGCCGTTCAATGGGTGCTGCCACAAGGTCTTAACATGTATTTGTACTGATCTAGGCAAAAATCTAAACGTATTCTTGTTTCCCTTGTCGTGGTTGAGTGGCTGGATATCTTGGTGGTAAAAAATCGAGCACAGGCTCGTAGATTTTATAATCGACCATCCTCTTGTCACTAAAAGTGGCTCTTATGACTGTATAAAGGCTCCGGGAAGGTGTTGTGAAACCTTGAGTCTTTTAGATTATGACCACAAGTAAGACCAAAGATGTACTTGCTTGAATAGTCCACTAAAGCATGAACCATATACTGTGATTGCAAAAATGTAAAGCCTTCTGTCAAAAGATCGGATTTGAAAGACTAGAGGTGTTAAGTCATTTATGAACATGCCTTTGTTAGTTTCATGTATGTAATCTAGAGGTATTCATTCTTAAATTTGCTTTTGTTAGCCAGAAATTTGAATCTAAAGCATTAATCCCCTCTTAGAAATCACAATTTTTTTTTGTGCTTCTCGATATGGTGCGGATGACCCCTAATGTATGGTCCTTTCTTCCAGCCTAATGTATGGAGCAGCAGACCCTTCAGTCGCAGGGATGGTTCTTGATAGTCCTTTTTCTGATTTAGTTGATTTGATGATGGAACTTGTGGACACCTATAAAATCCGGTTGCCCAAGTTCACTGTAAGTAAATACACTGGCCCTCATGATATGAACCTGCCTGGCTACGCAACTCGTAACTGTGCGCGGTGGGATTTCGAGGCTTTAAACCTCGTCTTCCTCGCGCCGTAGTTATCTCCTAAGTTATCCTAAGATAACGAAGAAGAATAGGATAGATAAAAGGAACTCTTTGTTTATTGATTTGATTTGATGCCTTGAGTACATAGATCAATTGTCCTTTTATAGGACTAGAATATTAAGGGGTACAAATAGATTCAATGTGTTGAAATAAATACAGTCATGTTTGTAAATCAAGAGACCGAAATGAATCCGAAGATCCAATGAACTAAGCATCACGAAGAGATGCATCATCTTCAATGATCTTAGCAGCCCCTTCGTCTTCGGTGCACATGACACCTCATCTTTAGCTGTTAGAAGTTCTCCCGTGATGTTTCTCTTGCAACCAAATCAAAATTTGTTTTCATATGTTAGTAATAATTATTTTGTTAATAAATAACAGCTTTCATGATGCTTGATGATCCTTTTTCCACTTTTCAGGTTAAATTTGCAATCCAATTTATGCTTAGAGCTATCCAGAAGAAGGCTAAGTTTGATATCTCAGAGCTTAACGCTATCAAGGTTATTTACTTAGTGCAGTTTGACTACCCTTTGCTGTTGATTCGAATGTTTCAGGCCATCGCTAATTGTTACGGAATAGATCAATTGTTGTTTGAAAATGATCTGGATGCTTACTAGGTTTCACTTCCATGATTCATCCAAGTTTGACCCCCCCCCCCCCCCCCCCCCCCCCCATTATCTGTTACAGGTAGCAAAATCTTGCTTCGTCCCTACATTATTTGGCCATGCTGTTGATGATGACTTCATACAGTCACATCACTCGGATCGTATATATGAAGCTTATATGGTGAGTAAATTTTACTTGCTTCACTGCACATAATCTGTTTTCCCTATTCGATTAACTCTTGTCTGATTGGTTACCTCGCCTCTGGAATCACCTTTAGCATGGGTGTTTCATTAAGTAGAGAGAGTAGAGTTGAGGAATTTTTCAGTTGATTAACTTACGATAGAGAAGAAAATGCGTTGAAACTTATCTGGCAAGAATGTTATAGGCAAAAGCTTATTAAAAGCGCATACAGTAAAGTTGCTATGGTACCAAATGAACTTGGCCCTTAAAATTAGGGGCTGAATAACTGAGTCCTTCAGTGTGTTAAGTTTGGCTCTCTAATTACTCTCTTAAATCTCTGTCTATCCTTTAGAACTCAACCTCCGGAAGAATTTTCATAAAAAGGGCTCACTCCATTCTGCATAAAAACCTTCAAATAAAATTTTTCTATTTTTACTTTTGCAAGTTATATTTTCTTGCATTATACCAAAAAAAGTTTTTTTTTTCTTTTTTGCAAATCTTCTACAATGTCAGTCAATGGTCATTAGTTGAATGTATGCCCTTGAATTCTGCAGGGGGACAAGAAAAGATGAGGTGGGCACGGAATATTTTGACATAGGGCATAGTTACGTGGGTAAGGTAAATTGAACTATAGCGTCCTATTATGTTGCAGACTTTGTTGTCGCTCCAGGCAGGATCATGATATCGCTATTCACGTTTGCATTTGTGTTTTATGCATAGGATGACTGGAACACCTTGCATCAAATGGGATATGATCTGGAATCTCCATCTGCATCCAAAGGCATAGCACCTGGACCCTGCACCATTGGTCCCTAGCTTATATTTAGTAGATTATTTTGCTCGGCAAATTTCCTAATTTCTTTGTTAACAAAGCATATTTGGTTGCAGAACCATCAACAAGCAGCACAGCTAATGCAATCAAACAAGTTCGCACGAAAAGACCAATGAGTAAAACAGAGGCTAGTGACCAACCCGCTTTTTTCTGGGCCCGAGGATTTCCATGACATCTTTTTGTTAAGAGACTCAAACATGCATGTATGTATATGCTCTCTCGTCCTGTTTGAATTGAAAGATAATGACATGTAAACTACTTCAGTTCCATAGCAGCAATCACTTTGACACAGACACTGTAGCTTTACCATGGGCATCAGTGTAACTGTTTTTTCACCGTACTTTCTTCAGGTTCCTTCGGATATTGCGGACAAACCTTCTCAAGCTGAGGTATTTGTCCTTTGAATGCAATTAAGACTTCCCTGTCACAACTGGCATTTTGAAAATTGTGTTGGCATAAAAAATGGCATGGAGGGCAGCTGTTTTTTCTGTTGCGCGACTACAATTGCCTTGTTCCACCTTTTTTCCAACTTTCTGGCCCCAGTCTACATTGTATTATAGTCTTATAGTTGAAAGTCCTAATCTATATTATCACCAATTCACTAAGTTCCCATGCAAAGTGCTGTAATATGGCTTAGTTGTGGAGTGAGTAGATAGTGATTTGGTTTTCGTAGCGATGTCCTCTTGCAGGATGAAACAAGTGAGGAGAACGATGAGCCATCTTCGTCTGGAATTCACTAAGTTCCCATGCAAAGTGCTGTAATATGGCTTAGTTGTGGAGTGAGTAGGTAGTGATTTGGTTTTCGTAGCGATGTCCTCTTGCAGGATGAAACAAGTGAGGAGAACGATGAGCCATCTTCGTCTGGAATGATTAACTTTGAATTTTCCAATGGTCATCCGTGCGGACCACATGTGCCAACCGTAATGGATGATGATCAGTACGTTGAATATGAAATGGATGACTTAGCAGGTTTTCCATGCGACATAGAGGAGGAAGAGAGGGTAAGTAGCACGTTAAGGATTGTGTTAATTGATATCTTAGCTTAAAAAGCTTGACTTTCTGCAATTTACAGATGCTCATGGAAGCGGTAATGCTTTCGCTAAAGGACATGGAGTTGCATCAGTCATTGACAGAAGAGGAAACATCTACTGGCAAGCATGCTGCTCCGGTGTCTTCTCTAACCTCTAGTGAGGGAGAGGCTGTAAGAGTCCACCCTGCTGCAATGGAATTGGCATCGTCTGACCATCCTCTGAGGCCACCGACTCCGTCTAATCCAGTAGAGTTTGCTAAGCCTTCAAACACTGTAACTACTTCAGTGACGGACAACCAAAAGTCAGCAACTGTTCACCAAGCCCCCAGTGCAACTTTGTCATCTGACCCTTTTATATCGATGCTGGAGTCAGAGAGCAGTTCAACATCTGCTGCTCTGAGCAATGCATCAGGAAACATTCCGAACTCAACAGATTCAGACTTGTGAAGAAGTACCAAGGCCACCTTGACGGTAGAACGGAACCCAGCAGATCATATTATGGATGGTTTGATCCGACGCTGGGATTTTTTCCGAAACAATCGTTGAAATCATAAAAGAATGCGCTTTTCTCAACGATCTGAAGATGTATGGTGTTGTAATTAAGATAGTTCAGACACTGATGTAAAAATGCTCAAAAGCATATAGCAGAAAGATAGGATCTTGTGCTACAGTTTGTTTCGATTGTTTCTTTGCTAGGCATTAGGTTCTGGTGTTATCGTGGAAAGGATAATTGTATGTTTGTTCTTCTGCTCGAGAAAGAGAACCCTTTTGTGATGATACTTTCGGCCGAGTTCAGGTCAGATTACTTAGCTTGCTTTTGTCTTTAAGTTGAGCATTTCCTTAAAGAATCTTGGTTAGTGGTAAGAAAAGGCAATCAACGCAGTTATTGGTTTCCCTGGAAACAAGGTGAGGCTACTGCAATTTATTTGTTTGAGAGAAAAATAATCTGGTTTAATGCTTTATATATTTACATGGAACTTGTGAAGAGCGTCTTCACCTCAGAGGATGATCCTTTCAGGATTCAAGTCCTTGCAGACAGCAAATGCAATGCAGTCTCCACCAGTGAATGAATGGTTGTCCTGTGCCTGCACAGGCCGACAGTGCCGGAAAAGGCGTTGAAGCTTTCGACTTCCGCCGTGGTTTCCAGGACACCCTCCAGCTCCTCCTCCATCCTGAGGTTTCTGAATACAAGTATATTTTCTTTGTTGTTTTGCATCATCCAAATTGCTAACTCAATGGCAAACCTCCTTATTCTAGGAACCTTGATGGGAGGGTTATCGTGCTTCTTGAGGATTTGGACTAGTATGCCAGCTACACAATCCTCGGTCATTCCCGCTCGTTTGAACATTGTCCTTGATTCTTCTGATGTCATGAACTTGAAAACTTGCGTGGCGAGGCCAATCATCACTTCTTGAAGCTTCTGATCTTGTGTCACAATTGCCTTGAGCACCTGCGTAAGGAAGCAAAAGGGTAAGGAAGCTTACTTTTCATGTCCTCTAGCAAGGTATTATAACTTTCCAAGAGAATATAGCAGAGAAGAGCTAACCACAGGAGCAGAAGCTGTCACCCCCTTGAGCTCGTTGAAGCAATCTTCTCCGGAAAACGCACACAGGTTACGCAGAATCCTTCCGGCATTCACACAGATTGATGGATCTTCGAGTGCTCTTACGAGCCTCTCGAGTGTGTGCAAATTCAGAATGCGATGGCAGTTGCCTCTGCTCTCCAGAGCCAGCATTGCCAATGCCTCTCCAGCGGCAGTTCTTGCATGATTCTGAACTTCAGGCTCCGTTCGCTTGAAGAAAATGTTGAGCAGCTCCTTCAGAACTCCACCTGTCCCGCCAATTCTCTCCGTCGCTTCCTCTTCCAGGGCCAAGTTTGTTAGTATCTCTATCCCTATCCTTTGCAGGACTGGATGCTTCTCCCCATGTCGCAGAATGTCTCTAATATTGCTGATAGTGAAGACCACCTCGGTTATCTCCTTCCTAAGATGCGTGCCAGTTTCTCCTGTTGTACAAGCCAGCATCTTCACAACTTGCAAGGATCGTTTCACTGTCAGAACCTGAGACGCGGAGACATTCTCATCCTTGAGCAATCTCTCCCCGGCATGTGTGAAGTCGATGATCTTCGGTAAGAGGCCCCTCGTGTTGCCAATCTTGCCACAGTTGTCATGGTCCCGAGCCAACTTCTTCAGGATCAGGAGTCCTACGTGATTGAAAGTCCAGAACCCGTAATTCTCCTGATCGAATATGATCTTCTTCTCTCCAATCTCATCCGGGCAGGTGCTGGAGGTTCGGTTTGTTTGAAGCAGAGATGATATGGACTCCATTGCCCCTGGAATCCCTGCAACTCGCAAAGAGTTCTGCTTCTTCCCTGCTAGCTGTGACAGGATTTCAGCTGCTGATCTCCTGATCTCTTCTTCTGCTGGGTCTTTCCAATTGAGCATCTCCACCAGCCTTTCAATGGCTGTTATGCTGGTGCCAATCTTCTGCAGAGTATCATTAGAGAACCTCTGGTTCACCGCGAATTGGCGAAGGATCCTAATGCCAATGAGCTGCTCATCCGCTGACATGGAATCCAATAGCTCCATTGCAAAAGTGACCATATCCATCTTCAGCCCATCAAAGATGCTACCGTTGATGCTCCTAGAATAAGCATCGTAGAAGAACCTCCTAATAGAAACTATACCGGACGGCCCCAACTCGCACTCCTTATTCACCTCATCCAACAGCTTCATCCCCATCACCTTCCACTCCCAATAGGCCTTCTCCATCAGAAACAGAAGAGCCTCAGCCAGAGCCAAGCCATAGAAAATCGTCAAGGCGGATTTTCGGTTCCTCTTGTCGGTGTCTCCTTTAGCCACCTCGCCATAGTCCCGCCTGATCAGCTTCATCAAGGATAGAACCACACAGGTTGTGGCAGAGGCAAGCTGAAGCCAATACAGAAGCTTACTGACATTGCTAGCGACAAAGAACCATTGGCCATAAGGAAATATTGGAACATCAGAACTAATCCATATCCTTGTTTGCTTCCTTTGATAATTACGATGCCCATGGTCACCCTCATCGTCATATGGCTGGTCTCTAATATCCCTGCTGTGTTGACTTTGCTTCCCAACCAAAGTCAATGGCCTAAAAGTCCCCTTAACAGCCTTTACGATCCAGTGGGAGCTCGACCTCAAGGCCCTGAAGCTGTTGACCCCGGCATCTGTAATAGACCAGGTGGCTTGGTGCTGCCATTCCAGCTCATGGCTCCTGCTAAATATCCTCGTCCCTTCGATCAGCAGTATAATTGTAACGAACCAAAAGTCCGTCTTGTCCAAAGTGATGGCGAAGCCTCCCAGGAGGACCACCGTTGCCCATACGAAGCCGAGTGTTCCGAGCCCTGTGGCCGCCTTTTCGAAGACTGCGAGGCGCAAGGCGAAAAGGGTCAGCTTCTTCTCGGGTGCCTGAGCCTGGCTTGGAGAGATGCAAGAGTTTGCATTACTGCTATCTCTATTCTCTATCCCATTCGAAGGCTCGAATATGGTTGTTCCTGAACCATTAGCTTCACTCAGCCTCCTGAGCTCCACCACCTGCAGACGGATGCTTCCATCCTCTTCTATGGACTTTCCCCTGTTCATTATCTTATCTCAGAGGATGCGTTTTTGGTTTAGAGATGGTGATTGAGCCTCGTTGTGTATATATATTGAAAAGGAAATGAGCTTAGGAGGCACGTTTATTATGATGAAGTGCAAGGGAAAGTTTAGGTTTGTTACTTGAGAGGCAAGGATGAATGTCTTTCTCGCTACTTTCTGGAAATAGGTATGGTCTCAAGTGTCTTAACTTTTAAAGTTGGTTATCTCGGCCTAGTATATGGTATTTACATGTTTCTTTTGTTTAAATTGAAAAGTATAATGTTTCTTGCTGGACCACTCAAACGCCCTCAAATGTCTCTGTTTATGTTTCTTCCTTGCAAGGCTTAAATAATGAGACTTTAACATCAAACGTTTACATCATCTAATCTTGATTTATTGATTCGGTGAGTATCTCACTAGCAGGTGATTTCAAAAAAGAAGAAGAGCCATTTCCTCTTTTTATATAATTGCTTAGTTCAATCTATCGCCAGCGGTGTTCAACTAGTACGTAGTAGATCAAGTAACACGAGATTTAAACATCAAAACATCAAACAAGTAGATCAATTAATACAAATTTATGAATTCAGTAGGTGTTCAGCAACTATCCTTTTCCTCTTTTTTATGTCATTTCTTAGTTCAATCTATGGCCAAATCTCAACAAACCCATTATAGGAAGTACAATATCTAGTTAATTGACTCCTTGCAATAAAATAACATCTAGTTTACTCATGTCTACGACATGAATGAATAACTAATCCACATTAACTAATTCATCGCCAGAAGGTTAACAGATCAAGGGTACATTGACCAGAACTTCACCAACCAAAAACAAGTAGCAATTGATTTTAATTAATGCATTGTTCCTAGCCATGGACGTCCTCTTCATGGGAACAAGTTGCCAATAGAAACCAAAAAGAAAACATATTTAGAAAGTGATAGATAATTTGATTATATCAGTTCAATAATTCAACAGTATAAATCCAAGCCAATCGTATTTGCCGACTTGGAAAATTCTATCCAAAAGACAAATGACTGGAAAGTTTTTCTTGACCAGTTTCTTTCCTGTTCCGAATATCGTTATTGAACCATGTACGGATGTACCATAAAGTCGTTATAGGAAATTTCACTAGTAAGTTATAAATATTATCATATATTAATAAAATCTTATTTATAAAAAAAGTAAGATTTATAAATGATTTCAACCAAATATATTTATAAGGAGAACTTTGTCACCCTCCTCACATTTCAACTTTATTTCATACGAATTTGAATAAGTTAATTCGTATATATTCAGATACCGATATTGAGTAATTCCAAAAAGAAATATTCATGATGCGTGGCTTCGGCAATTTATGTAGGTTGGTTATTGCTTGCAAAAACGTGTTATTGCAGATAAGTCATAAGAGTATTATTGTGTCAAGTTAAAGGTTGTTTAGTGGGTCCCTAACTCCGTTTGCTGCTTATCCGTTCCAACGAAACACATGAACAGGTGGTTTTGTGATCCAGGAGGAACCCATAAACGCAAGACAACCCAGTGAAAAGAACCAACCTAATAATCAATCGATTAGGTTGCAATTTTTCAGATTTCCTCAAGGAATTGTGTCCACCAATTTATACTTTTACAGCCTGTTTAGAACTAATTCCGACAGAAAAATAATCTTATTTCCAATTCCTAATGATAATGGAAAGGAATCACTTTCTTGTTTTCTTGTTTGGAACTATGGGAACTAATTTGAAATATTACATAAACACCCTCCTAACAATTTCAAGTGAGATAAAAAAGTTTCCTTCAAAAGGTATAATAGATATTTTACTATCAAATTCGGTTTAGTCTCCTACAAATCCAACATAATTTCAAAGGAATTCTAAATCCGAATTTTTAAACAAAATATGAATTCCTTTCCGAAAATATTTGATTCCAAACAGACTCAATTTTTTAAAATTCCGGAAAGAAATTCCCATTTTTAAGCCTTTCCAAACAGCTGGCCTAAAACTGATGTTTGTACACAAAGATCTACCCAGAACTAGTCAATTCCACCAGCAATTGAATGAGAAGAAAGAGAACCACCAGCTCAAATGGAACTCGTATGTGGAGTAACGAAATTCCAAAGAAATAAAGCACTAGCGTGTAACAGAGAAGACAATGAACAACTGCATCCTAATCAAAAAGCAATCATTAATGTCAATGTGGAAAGGATCTCTCAATCTTTTACTATTCGTTTCTGCAATGTAAACTTAAAACATCAGAATGTCACATACTTGTACATTGGCGATCACGGAACATGCATTGTAACCTACAAAAAGAAAAAAAAGAAGAAGCTATGGCAAAAGGCTCTTAGATCAGCAATCAAATAGTAGGTAGCCTTCCTGGGAAAGACCCTGGCCTTCTCGGAATCAATAATGGACCCAAGAAGCAGCCTATCCGCCTCATCCAACTTCATCAAAGTTACTGCATCTCCACCTTACTAGTCTTCCTATCAGTCTACCTCTCCGTGACCTTCAACTCGCTCTCCGCCACCCAAAGGACACAAACACAGGCGATCAAATAGTAGCCTTCCTGGGAAAGACCCTGGCTTTCTCGGAATCAATAATCGACCCAAGTAGCCTAACCGCCTCATCCAACTTCCCCTCCGCGTTCACAACAACATAATCAAAGTTACTCATACACTGCATCTCCACCTTGGCAGCGGCGATCCTAGTAGCCAATTCCTCCACCTTCTCAGTCTTCCTATCAATCAACCTCTCCACGAGCTTCAACTCGCTCTCCGCAACCAAGAACACAAACACAGCGGAATCCCCGAGCTTCCTCCTCAGCGTGTCGGCCCCTTGTATATCCACCCTCACAACAACATCACACCCTCTATCCAAATTCTCCCTAATCTGCCTATTAGGTATTCCCTTATAATCACCATACACTAAAGCATACTCCAAAAGCTCGTTCCTTTCTACCATATTCAAGAACTCGTCTTTCGAAACGAAGTAATAGTCCTTACCGTGCACCTCCCCGGGCCTCATGGGGCGGCTCGTGGCGGTTACCACAAAGTGCAAGTTCTCCCTTTGCTCCCTCAACTTCCTGATAACCGCGTCCTTCCCGACCCCGCTGGGCCCGCTGATCACGATCACGATGGGGGGCGGGGCGGGTCGGGTGGGGGCGGAGGTGAAGGGGGAGCCCACGGCGGTCTCTATGGCGCGGAGGAGCTCGGGGCGGGTGGCCTTGTCCAGTGCGGGGACGGTGATTTTGGGCTTGTGGGGGTCGCCCATTTTGGGGGAAGAGTGGAAAGATTGCAACTTTGAAGTGGGGAGGGAGAATTGGGGTTTAGGGTTCGAGGGTTGAGGGATTGGGGGGTGGGAATTGATTGGGGAGGCGCGGGAAAATGAGAAGCAGACTCTACGAAACATGAGGAAGAAATTGGGGGGAATTGGTCTTAGGGTTGGGTAGGGTTGGGTTGGTTACATGAGGAGGTGAGGGTTTTGGTTGGAGTTGGTCGGGATCTAGAAGAATTTCAAGGGGAGGAAGATGAGTTAATATCTTTTTCACCGACCCTGCATAAGAGAGAAGTAAAACCCAGAGGCATATGTCACGGGCTGACTTCTGGAAGGTCCAAAAATGTTAAGGAAGACTGCTAAACGAATAAGTTGCGTGGAAATGTTTATATATTTTTTATTTAACCAATTCGTATCTGGTTTATTAGGTCGACTAATTTATTTTCGAGCCAAATAAGATCTTTAAAATGTGACAAAATTCTTTTAACAAATATTTAATATCCAAGACTCGAACCCGAAACATAGTTATATTTGAACAACTCTCTCACGGTCTCACCAGTTAATCTAAATGTCTGTCGATGGAAATGTTTGTATGTGACACATATGAACGAGATATGTGCTCCACTACATTTCTTTCATCTTTTCTATTTCTTTGTTCCTTTGCCATGCACATTATTATTTTTCTTTTTTAAGCTTTTCATTTTAGGTTTGGAGATAAAACATTTTTTTTCACGCATTATTTTTGAAATAGATTTGCTTACTATCCATATTCTGTATCAGAAATTCATGACATATATAAATTAGTGGCCAGGAATCTGGGTTGTGGATAACCTTTTAGATGTGCATTTTTGATTTTTTTTTTTATTATGTTGGCAGACCGTATGCATCTATCTCGTGTTGACGTGTATTTAGATGATTTATGTTCGTCTTATTTAGATTATGAATAAGAGGCCTAAACCAAAAGGACGATACAGAGGCAAATGTGAATGTGGCTTGTTCCAAGGCTCCCAATTACAGTGATCTTGATTAATAAATTGTGTTCTTGGTGTGGGCTGCAGGGATCACATTGGGCTCTGGCCTTTGTTGCTGTCTTAGTATTGGGCCTTTTTGTCGTCGTCGTTGTAATTTAGTTTTTGGTTGAACAAGTCATTCTCGATCTTTAAATACTTAATGTGAACTACTTGTCATAAACAAAAAATTACGTTGAAACAAGTCCATAATTAGTTTTTTTGTCACAGATTATCGTTTCCGATAAGTTAGTAGTAAACCGAATCCGAGCCAGCAAATCTATCAAAGATCACATATTTATAGGCTTCTTGGATCCGGGTTTGGATTGGGTACGGAGTGAAGGAATTGATTCCGGACGGTTTGGACTGAAGGGGGACCGCAGCGGCAAACGCAAATATATGATAATGGCAAGCGCAGTTATGTAATAATGGCAAGTGCAGTTATGTGATAATGAAATTTGTTTTTGTGAGAACGGAAAGAGAACGGAAAGTTCCCGTTGATGATAATGACACACATGATTTTTTCTATTTTGGTCCCCCATATTTTAGCATTTTTGCAAAAAGGTCACACTGTCGTGCACTGTTATGTGATACTGGCATGCGCAGTTATGTGATAATGGTATTTGTATCCGGCATATGTTTGTGCGTGGCTTTTTTCATTTTGGTCCCCATATTTTAGCGCATTTGCAAAAAAGTCTCCACGTGTCTTCATTCCAAATGGTTCGAAATAGTGGTATTCCGTACTCAATTCTACCCCTTGGATCCCATCCGGAGACATGACCTTTGCATTAGATATGGTCAAGAGATAAAATAGGATTTTACAAAAATTCACTCAAAATGTAAACCGGATCTTGTTACCCAATCCAACCCGTTTGGACCCACACACAAAATCCAAATCCCATGAAATTTCTGGATCCTGACCAAAACCATATAATAATAAAAATTTCACAGAACTCGCCGACAAAAAAATCTCACAAGAATCAGAGATTTCAAAGATTTTTATTAAAAATGTAACAATTTAAAATATTTAAGGAAAAATTTGTCCGTCGAAAAGTATAATTAAATAAAGAAATTCTATTCATTCCCGTAACGCTCTATATTTACCCACCTCCACCCCTTCCTTCTTCCTCCGCTCCTCAACGGCCCCAAAGACACCAACTTTACCCACGAAAACCCTAATTCCCCCAATTCCGCTCTAATTCGAGAGGCCGATGGGCAAGACGAGGCCCAATTCGGGCCCCTGCTCGTCGTCCGCAGCCTGTACGGAGACCATAAATGGGTCCCACGAGTTCCGTATAACGGGGTACTCGCTGGCCAAGGGGATGGGGGTCGGTAAGTACATCCCATCCGACACGTTCGTTGTTGGGGGGTTCACGTGGGCTGTGTACTTCTACCCAGACGGGAAGAGCCTCGAGGACAACGCATCCTACGTGTCGCTGTTCATCGCGCTGGCCAGCGACGGCGCCGACGTCCGCGCCCTGTTCGAGCTCACGCTGGTGGACCAGAGCGGGAACGGCAAGGACAAGGTCCACTCCCACTTCGGCCGGAACCTCGAGAGCGGGCCCTACACCCTCAAGTACCGCGGGAGCATGTGGTGAGTCGTAAAGGTTGGAGCTTTTCGGTGTGGAGTCCGCCGATTGTTTAGAGTTAGGGTGGGCTCAGTCTGGTTTAGGGTCGGCATTGATCTTGGTGTTCTTTTTTTCTTAGGTTGCTTGTTTGTACCGCGGCAGCATGTGGCGTGAGTCATAAAGGTTGGAGCTTTTGGGTGTGGGGTCTGTGGATTGTTTGGAGTTAGGGTGGGTTGTGGTGGGGTTTGAGGGTTGCATTGATCTTGGGTGTGATTTGGGTTGGGTTACTGGTTTGTGTGGTGCTGGAATGTCGCTTTATTCGTTTATGGTTCTCTCATTATGAACCAAGAACCACAAGAAGTGGGCCCTACACCATCAAGTATTGCAGCAGCATGTGGTTAATCGTAAATCTTGGAGCTTTGGCTGTGAACCTCGTGGAGATTTAGGGCGGGTTGTGGTTGTATTTAGGGTTTTGATTGATCTTGGTGTTCTTTTTTTGGATTAGGTTGCTTGTTTCTTGTTTGTAGTGCAGGAAAGGTTGTACCTTTTCCCGTTATTTGCTCCTGGGTTCCTCATTCTGAATTTTGACTTTTTGTTTGTGGGTGGAGTGCAGTTTTATGGTTTTGTGGCTAGTGCATTTTGTTGAAATTTGTGTTTATCGGTGCAGGGGCTATAAGCGGTTTTTGAGGAGGTCTCAGCTCGAGGCGTCAGAGTACCTTAAGGATGATACCTTGCTTATACGTTGCTGTGTTGGTGTTGTTAGTTCCCGCACAGAAGGGCCTAAGATCAATTCTATCCCGGTGCCTCCTTCTAATATTGGCCAGCAGTTTGGTAGGCTACTAGATAGTGGAGAAAGAGCTGATGTTAAGTTTGAGGTAGACGGGGAAGTATTTGCTGCACACAAGTTGGTTCTTGCTGTGCGTTCACCCGTGTTCAGGGCACAACTTTTTGGTCCTATGAAGGATCAGAACACCGAACTCATCAAAGTAGAAGACATTGAAGCAACAGTTTTTAAGGTTCTCTCTTTGCTGGTGTCACCACATGTCAAGTGTTGTCATTAATCTGATTTATTTGCCTGTTTTTTCCTTTACTAAGAGATGGGTTTATCCATCAGTGCTAGTGGTTGAAGTGTGATTCCTAGCTTGATATAGTTGAATTTGTTTGCCATCCTGAAGTTCAAGTTGCCACTCTTTTTTACTTGAGAATCTTGTTCTTGATATGGAGTTGTGTGAGCACAAAAGGCCTCATCTCTTGTTGAGTACCCGTGATACTGGATTATGTGTGAAGGATGAGATCTATTAATATCTCTTGTCAATATCCAGGGGCAGAGTTAGGGTTTTAGTTGGTTCCTTTGTTAGCTGCATGATTGTGGAGCAATTGAGGAATGTACTTCTGGATTCATCTCTTGAGGCCCTCCTCCTGCTCACTAATCTTACTCGAGTGCGAAGGTCTATCATCTTTTTGCCTTACTTAATTGTCTGAGCTGATACTTGTTTCCTTTCAGGTTTCTCTGTGAGTCTTCATATTACTCTTATTCCTTCGCATTTTTCCCTTTGCATTGTGTTCAATTATCTCTTATGGAGCTCTATAAAGGTTGAAAAGTGGTTGGTCATCGATCTTAGTGTTCGTACCACTACAGTTTCTTTTGACCATGTAAGCTTGTGTTCTTAATTTCTTATCTTGGCTGTTCTTTGGGGTGAATCTGCTGCAGGCGTTGCTTCATTTCATTTACTGGGATACCTTGCCAGACATGGAAGATCTTGTTGGTCTGAACACTAAGTGGGCTTCTACTCTAATGGCTCAACACCTACTTGCAGCAGCGGACCGGTATGCACTGGAGAGGCTCCGATTGCTGTGTGAGGTTAAACTTTGTGAAGATGTGGAAATAAACACGGTTGCAACAACTTTAGCTTTGGCAGAGCAGCATCATTGTGCCCAACTAAAAGCTGTCTGCGTCAACTTTATTGCATCACCTGAAAATTTAAAAGGTACTGTTTCTACCTTTGTTTTCTGTTTAACAATGCAATGATTCAAGTTAGGATGCCCGTAAGCGACAATGATTTGTGTTCTTACTCAACCGTTAATAATATAACTCATTGGTGCTACGAGGGCCGTGTTCCGAAAGTTTCTCCACCCTCATTTACTGTAGCAGTCCTTTGTTCTTCTGTTGTTTTCGACATCGGTACGGTTCTTGATTATGTTTTGGGTGAGGATGAAGAAGGATCTGTCTAGCTGGTCAATGGATAATAAAGTTGGTAGCTTATGGTGGTTTGAGCTTTATATGCCAGTTAGGTCACCTTCAGCAAATAATTTTATGCCCTGTCTATTTGCATCCTGATGGGTTCACTAAGTCATTTCTGAGAAATCACAATGCTGCAGTATATCATGCTTTGCACTTTTTGTCGGTCAATGTCTGTTTGCCGGTTTCTTCTGTCCTGATGAAGTGTTGATGTCCATGTTTAGACTGCTGATTGTTATGCAATATCTTTAATAAGTGAAGACCTTGACGAAATTCCTTTTGAGTTGTTTCAGCTGTGATGCAAACAGAAGGATTCGGATATCTCCAGCAAAGCTGCACGAGCGTTATCTCTGAGCTACTGCAATATGTGGCCAAACTCGGCATACCCACCATCAGTAGCTTTGGGGCTGGAAACAATTGCCTTGATGGAGGAAGCAACGGAAGGCGGGTCAAGCAAAGGATACAATGATGTAGGAATAGCAGCAGGTAGATTGATTGGGGCCTCGGGAACATTAGGAGTAGCAAATTTTTGGTATGCAAATGTGTCATCTGCTACACAACAATTTAAAATGCTAGTAGTGAATCATTCATTTTTACTGGTGTGCTATCTGGTACATGCGGAACAGTTTGGTGGATATTCGGGTAGCTGCTGCTGTACATATACCCTAAACTTTCTTGATCCTTGAAACTTGTCGAACCTTGTATCATCCATCCAGTTTTTGTGCTCCCTTTGCCCTTGATCACAATCTTCTTTGTTATTTTTGGAAAATGTGCAGCAAGTTTTCCAAAACGTTACAGCATGGTTGTGTAATTCTGGTTCTTTTGTTTTGCTACGAACCGCCATGGTGGTTCGTTCCTCTCTTTTCCTCGTCGTGGTTAGCCACGATGCCTGCTGTGTTCGTGACGAACATGCGCGAATTGAGTTCAACTTGTTTAAGCATCTTGGTTCCATATTGAAATGAACTTTGTTCAAGGCACATATTAATCCACAATACAAGGATAAAAAGTACAGGTTCGTCAGTGTTAACAAGTTTTGAGTGGAACACAAAGTCATGTTCGGCTCCTATCCTGCAAAGAATTAACAATGAACTTAACAGAGAGACAACTACAGCCACACTAATCAGTCAGCAATTACCCGATCACCGGTAACTGGATCTCTCTTCCGTTTTCGTTGTTCAGCTAATTTCCATGGCGACGTTGTTGTGAGGAAAACATACGAATAGCTGTCGACCTGCAACTGCTAAATAACAATATGAAGGCCCAACACCCCCAGGTAGGTAAGGTAGGGTGTAAGACAGCCCCCATCCGAAGCTTTCCATTTGCGAAGAGGGTAGAATCCTTTCGGAGGCATCTCAGTCCGGTTAACCTTTTATAAGTAGGAAGGAAGCATGTCAACCTTGGATGACATGGCGATGATGCCGGATATACTAATACCATTGGTTGGCAGGTCCTCCCTGAGCAGCAGCAGCAACTTTCCTAGCCATGTACTGTGGCTTTGGCTGCAATCCGTTGGACCCTTCGACCCCTTCATCCTCCCCCCTTTCACTTTTACAAGCTGGGTTTCTTCTTGGATAGGAACCATTAGCAGCAGGATATTGAGATGCAACTGCTGGATTTCTGACCATCCTCCTCTGATCAAGAGCGTCGGATGATGCTGCTACCCCACAATTGTTGTAGCGGAGAACTGAACCTACTACCTTCCCTGGTCTTGCAGCACTTCCAGCTATAGAGAAAACTGATGTTAGTTGCCATGCACGAAAAGATAACAGTGAAAAGATACAATAAATGCAACGAGTCATAAGAATTCTAAGATCTGATGGGGCGACATAGAGTATGAAGAAAGAAAATCCATCATGACAACAGGTAACAATCAATAGGTACCTTGAATACCTTGAGGAACTTGAATAGGAAGGCGAGTCATTGGGATCACAGCACTTTTGTCTACAGAAGGCTTTTCGGCATCTTTAATGGAACACTTTGAAAGATCATTTGCGACTCCTGTATTCTGAATTATGGTGCTATCCGGATACAGTACACATGCCCTACAACATAAAATCATTAGTAATTCTGCAGACAATACTAACGGAATTTGGGAGAATACTTCAATACAAGATTAATGTATATATAGTACCTAGGCAAAGATGCATGCTGCCTCTCGGGTGGAGGAGCCGATGCACCGTTGGCATAATGCTCCTCAAGGAAAGCAAATTGCTTCTTGAAATGGTCAACAGCACTGCACCAGAATAAAACCGGGCACACACTTGAGATAAGAACTCAAAGAATCAATAGCATTAAATAGTTTAAAATGGTTAAACAATTGTTATGTTGCACGGTGCGAAGTTTGTAAGTTCAATGTCAGAAGTTACCTTGGATACATGAAGCCAGTGGGCTCCGCGCCTTCTAAATATTCTTTCAACATTTTTGGATGATACTCCAATGTTTCCCTATAGATTAGCTCTCTTACGTCTTCTTTGGTTATCCTTCGCCTCTCAAATTCAAATTCCATTTTGGTAACTGGTTGAGCAGAGGGTTCTCTCTCCGGCCTGGATAAACCTTTGAAATACGGATCTGCGAGGGCCTAGTAATTACATCAAATACATTGTATCAGAGAATAAAAAATACATGAGCAAATTAAAGATGAGCAGGATAATAATTTTACATCTTCAGCTGAAGGCCGATCCTTTGGTTCAAAGGCCAACATTTTTTCCAACAGACGAAGCGCAAGAGGATCAGCATTTGGGAACTTATGGGAGAAAGGTATGGGCTTTTTTTTCCTCATGCTGCTTAAGTATCTTCGAGCTTTTTCATTGCGAACCTGCTCATTGCAAGACCAAATTGTGAGCAGATGTCACCACTTACCTGAAGAGAGGAGCCCGAAAAGAAAAGAAGATTCTTCCTACATTAATTTCCACTAGAACATACCCTGGCAATCGCTTCTGCTGAAGGTGTTCCCAAGAAATCGGTCATTAGATCCAACTGATGGACCACATTTTTCCCAGGGAAAAGTGGTTTACCGGTTAAAAGTTCAGCAAAAATGCATCCAATGCTCCAGATATCTATAGCTGGTGTGTACTGAAAACAAAAATATCCATAGTGTTATCAAAATGTCAACAAATAAAACTGCAAACCATTGAAGAGAAGAATGTCTGCTATTGTGACGGAATGCAACGGAAAATGCTGGTAAGTTCGAGACCTTAGAGAAAAAGGAGCCGCACAATTCTGGTGCCCTGTACCATCTTGTTGCCACATAGTCCTGTAAATAAAAGAAGCAATGGATTTACTGTCACAATGAATAATGAACAGTAACTAACTTACATGACAAACCACCATATTTGGTTCATGAAATTAAGAAGCTCGGAGCATAAGAAATCTTACCGTCCAGAAAATAGCTGTAGGGGTATCATTGAAGGCAACTCTTGCAAGACCAAAGTCACAAATCTTCAGTTTGCAGTCAGCATTGGCCAAGATATTTTTCGGTTTCAGATCTCGGTGAAATACATTGGCTAGAAGACAGAACGGAAGTGAAAAAGAACATAAGGTTGAGTTCAGGCAATTAGGAACTCCTTTGTGAAAAATTGACAGCTAAAACTGGGAAAAGTAAGTGCATCACCTGTGTGTATGTATTTAAGCCCTCTAAGAAGCTGGTAAAGGAAGAACTGATAATGCTCTGGAGTTAGATCATCGTTAGCTTTGATAACTTGGTGGAGATCAGATTCCATCAACTCAAATACAACATATATGTCCTTAAATTCCCTTCTCGAAGGTGGCAGCAAAATGTGCTTGATCTCTACTATATCTGGATGGCGCAGTATCCTAAGGAGCTTGATCTCTCGAAGAATTCGAGTGGCATCAGATACATGTTCAAATATATCATTAATCTTCTTAATAGCCACCTTTTCTCCAGTATGTGTATCATAGGCGGAGCACACAACGCCATAGCTTCCTTTACCAATAACTTCCTCGATCTTATACCTGCTTCCCTCACCATATTCCGTGAAGAAGTCTACATCTACTGACTGCAACATCAGGTAAAAGCTCGATAAATCGGGTGTGTCTTGACAGCACAGGCCAAACCACAGCAGACACTCATCAAGTAATTCAACTTTGACAATTACGGGAAATAGCACACGTAACTGGATTATATACATTGCATTGTTAAAGCAGAATTTCAAATGGCATTTCATGGAAGCAGACAAAGATTTCGAATCAAATCAAGCGTCTACCAGAGACGTGATTCTTTAGCTTTATCCATCTAGCATGCGGTCTCCAGGAACCCATGTCATTTTCTAGAGAGATTTAACTTTCTACCCAAAGTTCTAAACATAAATTCTTTAGAACAAGGAAGCAGATCAAAAACTAAAAAGCTCAACACTTATGGTCGCTGCTTCACAGAGCCACATATTCGGTGAAAAGATACTACACTGCAGCCACAATCACGAAATCGGTGGACGAGACAATGTCGCAAAGAAGCTACGGAGATTCAAACAAACGATAAGACCCGACATCCAATTCTCGTAGCAGTCAGACCAAGTCAAAATCATACTGAACAAAGGCTTATACTGACAGGAAGTAATACCAATCTCTTACATTTTCTATAAGCTCTACCAAATCTCTAACAAGGATCAAAGAAAGTTACCTTTTTTCTCTGATCCATCTGCATCTTGGGACAAATGTATCAATAATCTTGGAGCAACAAAAAACAGATATTATCCTTTGCCCTCCTAAATCAAACCCACTAAAAATTGACCAACCAACAACCCAACCTTGCCCTAAATTGACCCAGTACCCAAAATCACAAGATCAAGTCGCCCCAGTAAAGAGGAGATCACGAGAACCAGCAGCCAACTAGAAGTCAATCGGAAAAAGACCCAATTGACCGAAAATAACAGAGACCCAGAAACCTAAAGGCTCCAAAGATGGAAACTTTAGGCGGATATGTAAAGTTGGAACAGACAAGGAAAGTCTTGTCTTAAAGAAGGAAGGGTGAGAGAGGATAACAAGAAAGAAAGAAGAGGCGGATGAGACTAAAACGTGAGTGAAGAATATAGGAAAATTATTTAGTGGAGGCGATAATCTCTATTTAGTATTTAGTAGAAGAAAGAAAGAAGAAGAAGGACAAGAGAGGAGTGGTTTAAAAAGATTTGACACTTTAATTAATGGAGTGGAGCGATAAAAGTTGCTGTCTTTGATTAGTGGTTTGCCTTTTTGGATCGACGAAGGGAGGAGAAGAACTGGGACTTTGCTTATTTACTTGGAAGCTGAAAGCTTTTTTTTTGGGCAAATTACCCTCACGTCCCTGTACTATGGTCACCTTCCCCCTAGGGTCCCTGGATTTTGGAAAATGATTTTCCCGTCCCTAAGTTTTGATGATAATAGACTCTCGGGTCCCTGGAGCCGGAATATTCCTTTTTCTCCGGTGAACCCCCAGTTGAAATGACCAAAATACCCTCCTTTGTTAAAAAACAAAGGTTATCTTCTTTCTTTATTCCTCTCTCTCCTCCTCCTCGGTGGAAATAAAAAATATCTAAAATTAAACTTCATTTTCTTTCCTTCACTTTCTTCTTCTTTTCTGGGAATTAAAAAAAATAACTAATCAAAACTAAAATCAACAAAATACCTAAACTAAAACCAAGAACAATCAATGAAATCATATGGGTACCATCATCTTCCCCAACTTAAAAAGTTCCACCTGGGTACTTTCGTCATCTTCCCCAACCATAAGTTCGCGGGAGCCGTGCCCGGACCAGATCCTCGACGACGTAGGCGGCGCGTTCGGGATGGGCGCGGTAGGCGGGTCGGCCTTCCACTTCATTAAGGGCATCTACAACTCCCCCGTCGGGGCCCGCTTCCCTGGCGGCGCGCAGGCCGTGAGGATGAACGCGCTGCGCGAGGGGGCAGCTTCGCGGTCTGGGGCGGCCTCTTCTCCGCCTTCGACTGCACCATGGTCTACGTGGGCCAGAAGGAGGACCCCTGGAACTCGATCTTCGCCGGGGCCGCCACGGGCGGGTTCCTCTCGATGAGACAGGGCCTCGGGGCCTCTGCCCGCTCTGCCGCATTCGGGGGCGTCCTCCTGGCACTGATCGAGGGCGCTGGGATCATGCTCAATAAGGTCGATGAGGCCCCTCCTTCTGCTCCCCAGGGGCGGGGCTTCGATCTGCCACACGATGGGGCAGAGGCTCGGTCGTGGCTCGGTGGGTGGTTTGGTGGGAAGAAGGAGGAAACAGCCGGGAGCGGGGCCAAGACTGAGATTTTGGAGAGCTTTGATGCTCCACCTGTCCCCAGTTTCGAGCTCAAGTGAAATGCCGGAAGTCGGGGATTATAGTGGGATTTGTTACCTTAGCGGAAGTTCAATTCGTGTTATTTTTCTGTTAGAGGAAGAAGATGAAGTGGGAGGAAGAAGGAGGGGAAAGAAAGATAGTTTTTTTTTATTTTTTAACAAGGGAGGGGCATTTTAGTCTTTTCAGGTGGGGTATCGTCGGAGAATATGGAATATTCCGGCTCTAGGGACCCGAGAGTCTATTATCATCAAAACTTAGGGATGGGAAAATCATTTTCCAAAATCCAGGGACCCTAGGGGGAGGGTGACCATAGTACAGGGACGTGAGGATAATTTGCCCTTTCTTTTTTTATTATTGGGTTAATTTTTATTTGATTTTGGGAGTAGGGATAACAGGTAGAGAGGGGCAATGTGAGACGAAGTTGGGAAATTGTTTTTTTATACCATCTACTGTCAGATATATTTTTTTGACTAATTCAGATTCGAATTGGACAATTTGACGTTTTTGTATTCCAACGACTCAAATATAAGATCTGATCTAAATGTTTGTTGCTGGTAATTAAGGAAATTGTTTTCCAAAGTATATTTGTTGCTATGTTGTTCCTAATCCTTGGCTTAGTTGAAGAGAAGGGTATTAAAGAGGGGGATTGAAAACGACGCTCTCGCTAATGATTTGCTTGTCCAATGTCTGTTTTGCCCCTGTGTTGTTCCAAACAAAATGCTACCTCATCTTGTGTGAAAAAATAGTAGTACTTTTTTTTTTGAATTCCATGAGGTATTTATTATCCATAGAGCTTACGCCATGTTTGGGAAATGAGTAACAAATTGGGATGAAAGGAACAGTTACAGCAGGTCACGAGCTGGTATGGTTCCCATCATTTGCATGTGCCTCACATGGCCGCTCCGAATCTTAGCCTTCAAATATATGCATATTATCACTTCACGCCTAATTACCATAGTTTTAAAAAATTGATCCAATCGGTCAAACTGTGAATCAGGCATCAGAGCGGTCCGTTTTTAGGGATAAAAAATGACCTCCGGTCAGACCACCCAAAATCCGGTAGGACCGGATAGTTCGTACTGATTTTTGAATTGGACAGTCCGGTCTGATCAAATTTTAGCCAAATCAGTAAAAAATTAAACAAAAAGTCGTATTGTATGCTCGATTTTTCTTAATCAACAAAGAAAAATGGACTTTATATATTATAAATTGGTTGATATTTCTAAAATGTAAATTTTGAAACCAATATTTTGACTATTTAGTCTACATAATGTTCAAAAAATATTTAAAAATTAATTTAAAAAAGTCTGGTCCTACCGATAGTCTGACCGGTCGGACTGGTCAGGCCAGAAAAAGACAAAATCTGGCCAGTACCAAAACTCATATTTTAAAACAATGCTAATTACTCTATAGCCAGCGCCCATATAATCCATAAAGAGTCGGTATATCGAAAAGTTTTATCCGACTCGACGAGATGATTTTGCACCAACTTTGAATTAAATTAATTTAACGACTACCCTTTATTCATTTTTTAGTAAAATAGTTCTCCCATAACCTTTCCTTAATTCTTCCAATCACTTTTTCCTGATCGATGACCACGAGACCGGATTGAGTGGGGACTAAAGAAAATTTTTCCACAGGTGGGGACTACATTTTGGGCCGTCAGATTTGATTATCTTTAAATCTGATAGTCAATAACCTATCAGGTGATATTGGTTTGCATGTGAAATGATATTGGTTTGCATGTGAAGTGATATTGGTTTGCAAGACACTGGTTTACATATGAAGTGATATTGGTTTGCATGTAAAATGATATTGATTTGCATGCGTAGTAATATTGGTTTGAGTTAGTCCCCATAGGTAAGGACTACCTCAGTTCCCACCGAATCCACCCACACCTTTCATGGGAAGTATGTGAGCGGCCAAAGTGGAAAACGATGCCGTCTGTCAAATTTCAAGTGAATTATTATTGTTTTTCTCTTTTTTTCCCATCCCTGTCTTAAGAATAAGACGTCAATCCTAGTTAATTACATGCATACGCTACGTTTTGACTATTTCTTGTAATAATGAGAAGCGGCAACAGCCACGAAACCGCTCCCTACATTTATCCAAATGGCATAATATAGTACAACTATAAATCAATAACCGAACTGGCAGTAGAAATTATATAATATATGGCAGTAGATCAACGGGTGCAAGGCTTCGTTTTAATTTAATAAAAATTTTGTGTTTTCAAATTTATTAATAACCAAACTGAACCTATTTTATGTGTTTTAACCATAGTTTTAAAAAATGACCCGGAAGCTGACCTGGGATTTCTCCTGTCTTCCGGGTCGACCAGTCCGACCGATCGAACTACCGGTTGGGCCGATTTTTTATTTTTTACATTTTAAATTAATTACACTTGTATTTGGTTTAGGTAGTTATAATTTAAATAGAATATATGCCCCAGCTTTCAAGATGACACGTCTTATAACGAAAAAAAGGTAGGTATGACACGTCTCTTCAACTTCTTTGTCACTAGACTCAACCTACTAGAACAAAATAAATGCTTTTCCTCTTATGTCTTCTGCTGCTCTTAATCTCCCTCTTCCCTCAAAAAAAAAAAAATCCAACAAACAACAAAGTAAAAGAACAGTAAAGAGATTAGGATCAAACACTAAATAGTTTCAACAAAGAAAAACGAACACACACAACAACAAGAAAGCACCAACGATGGTAGCAAAAATCTCCTCCATCCTCCTACTACTGGTCTTAGCACTGTCATGTGCTTCCATGGCTCAGACTCAGATCCCCATTAAGACAGCGGTGGTACCGGTGATGGAGAACAAATCCTTTGACCACACGATGGGGTGGATGAAGAACCAATGGCCGACCTTTACGGCCATCAAGCTCTGGATCGAGCTCTTACCGGCCATCACGAGAGAGGGAGAGCGCTACCTGAGGTCGGAAGACTTCGTCGGAGTCGGGGACAACGTCTCCTTTGCTTCGGCGAGAGAGAATTCTTAAAATTTCACCACGGTTAAAACACGAGTGAGGGACAAGTTTATAAGTATGAAAAATTCATCGACCCATAGCCTTAAGGTTTAGGGTTGAATACGAAGATTCTAACATGATATTAAAACGGGTTGATTTCGTGCCCATTGTTGAACTTGCACGACATCTATTTTTCGTACTTTAGTGAAGTCAAAGCCAGTGCAATCTTCGACCCGAGGTGGGTCTCGTTTGAGGGGGCGTGTTGAGAATCTCATATCGGTTAAAACACGAGTAGGAGCAAGTTTATAGCGTGGAAAATCCACAAACCCATAGCCTTAAAGTTTTGGGTTAGATATGGAGATTCTGATAAGAGGAAGAAAAATCGCGATGTTGAGTGAAGAGATTAGGTTTTCTTGATTTTAATTTTTTGGGGGTCTCTTTCCTCTTTTCTTTCGAGAAATATCCGACCAACCCATGGTTTTTTGACCAACCTAACCAATCGAAAAAATCTGGGTCAAATTTCTGTTCCAATCACCCGGTCTGACCAAATTTTGGACGGTTTACAAGGTTAGCGGGGTTATGACCAAATTCGATACGCTTTTTACTCAGATTATCGGTCAGAATGGTCAAACTACTGGACGGACCGTGTTTTTTAAAACTATGGTTTTAACCACATGATACTTCACATAGTACTAAAAAAACTTAGAAAAATTACTCTGAAGTCTCTCGGGTTTGCTTAAATATATTCAAAAGTTCCTCTGTACACAAAATACATTTCAAAGTTCCTATAGTTTGCTTTTATTATACTTTCAGATCCTTGGCGCACATTAGCAACTCTTTTTTTTCATTTTTTTTAATAAAATGACCAAAATACTCTTTTAAAACAAAAAATAAAAAATACTGACATCATCTCTTCTTCTTCCCCCGAACCGCGTCACACCAACAAATTTTTCCCTCGTCGCTGTCGGGAATGCAAACCGGAACGTGGCCTATCTATTTGGAAGTGGGATAGGCATCTGGTTATCGCAACCCAGATCCTATTTTACAGAATCTAAAACCCTCAATGGAACCAAAATACCCTTTCGAAATTATCAACAACTTAACCAACTGATTCACGGCTTCCTGCTTGTAGCTGTCGGTCTGGTAAACCAAAAGCTCGTCAGAGTCGAGATCGAGTACCTGGGGGTGAGCCGGATGTGGGGATGGACGCCGGCGTCGGTGGGGAGGAACTCCTCGAAGACAGATGGGTAGTGGCAGACGAAATCCATGGGGCAGGATAGGATGCCGAGGGAGTCCCGGTTTTGGGAGCGGTGGTTAGTTCATGGTGTAGTTGTGGTGGTGGTCCCGGCACAGTGGGGATCGCTCTCGGCGATGCCGCGGGTGACACCGGAGAGGGAACCGTAGGGGAGATTGCTCTCGACACCCTAATTCCCTTGGACCGTTGGACCGCCTGGGCGAGATCCGGATCATTGACATCCGGCAACCACAACTGCTGCGTCAATGCGAGCGAGGGCCTCAAGAGGATGCCGGTTAGGCTGCAGCAACACTTGGACGACGACATCGGTGAGTTCGGCAACGACGTGGCTTGGTTCAGAGAGAATGAGGACGACGGCGGAGAAGAAGTCGGTGATTTTAATTGTTAAATTTTTGGATTTGTTGAAGGAAGGAGGAGAAGATGATGTCATCATTTTTTATTTTTTAGTTTTAAGAGTATTTTTGTCATTTCAATGATAAAAAAAGAAAAAAAACTGATCAAATGACCTGAAAGTATAATAAAAGCAAACTAGAGAGACTTTGAAATATATTTTGTGAATAGAAAGACTTTTAAATATATTTAAACAAACTTGAGAGACTTGAGAATAATTTTCCCAAATAACTTTTCCAAAAATCTAGGATCGTTAATTTTTGTGGACGAATACGACCCACGCGCTCTCTTTTACATGCGGGGCCCGTGTCCAGACAGCGTGTCCCCTCCACGTGCACCATTTGGGCTGCCACGTAGACTTGCCACCCGACAAAGGGTGCTAGTTCTGTCACGATGATTATAAATAGGGCAAATTACCCTCACATCCCTGTACTTTGGTCGCCCTCCCCCTAGGGTCCCTGGATTTTGGAAAATGATTTTTCCGTCCTTAAGTTTTGATGATAATAGACTCTCGGGTCCCTGGAGCCGGAATATTCCTTTTTCTCCGGTAAACCCCCACCTGAAATGACAAAAATATCCTCCCATGTTAAATAAAAAACTCATCTTCTTCCCTGCATCTTCCCATTTTCTTCACGGACTCCTTCTGGTCCGACGCCGAGCTCTACCGATCCGCATTTCCGACGCCAAAGAAGCGCCCGTGCTACTTCAACACCGGCGTGATGGTCATCGATTTGGTCCGGTGGAGGAGGGGGAACTTCCGGAAGCAGCTCGAGAAGTGGATGCACGTCCAGAAGAAGCACCAGATCTACGACCTCGGCTCGCTCCCGCCGTTCTTGCCGGTGTTCGCTGGCGATTTGGAGCCGATCGATCACCGGTGGAACCAGCACGGCCTCGGCGGGCACAATGTGAAGGGCATCTGCTGGTCGCTCCACCCCGGACCGGTCAGCCTCCTCCACTGGAGCGGCAAGGGCAAGCCGTGGAACCGCCTCGACGAGAATACCCCCTGCCCCGTGGACTACCTCAGGGAGCCGTACGATTTGTACCGGAGGCACGACGGCCAGTCGTCGGCGGGCTACCAGTCGTCTTTCACCGCCAGCTGTTCGTGAGATCGGAGTTTCTTTAATATTCTTTGTGTTCGTGAGATCCTCCTTCCACGATCAGGTTCACCACGTCCTCTACAACCGGGAAATGAATCGGCGTGCGTAGAGCTTAAACACGCTAGATTGAGATCCGAAAATCGAAAACACTTGAGATACAGAGTGTTCGTTACCATTTTTGGCTAACTCGGCGAGGACGTGAGTTGCACGCTTGGCGGCGCCGCGATCGGACTAGTTCCAGGAGATGCTGGACTTGAGGATTTCCACCTGAGCACGGACCTCCGCGAGAATAGCCTGCCTAGTGGCGCCGTCGGGGGAGCCGCCGGCGGACATCTTCCGGTGATCTTCGTCGGTTTCCTCCTCTAGTTTCCGCTTCTGCCCCTTCCTCTCTGGCTGGACGTCCTCAGCTCGCCGCCTCTGGAGCTCCATCGGGCGAAAAGATTAATTAATGGAGAGAGAGGAAGGAACGGATGGAGAAAGAAAGCGAGAGGCTAATAACCCGAGAGTCCCTGAAGAAAGTGATTTACTACTTCTTGATGTTCTTTAATGGATTCTGCATTTATTTTCTTTCAAATTTATTTATCTGACTAATTTGATCCGGGTATTTTCTTTTGAGTGGTGGGAAAGATGTTGGCCGGGAAAGATCCAGAAGCTAATGGATTTTGTTTGTATGGTACAGAAAATATGTGCATCACGGGCTTGGGGGAAGATGCAGGGAAGAAGATGAGTTTTTTATTTAACAATGGAGGGTATTTTGGTCATTTCAGGTGGGGATTCACCGGAGAAAAAGGAATATTCCGGCTCCAGGGACCCGAGAGTCTATTATCATCAAAACTTAAGGACGGAAAAATCATTTTCCAAAATTCAGGGACCCTAGGAGGAGGGCGACCAAAGTACAGGGACGTGAGGGTAATTTGCCCTTATAAATATGGACCAAGTAGGACACGTTATAAATATAAAAAGTTGCCATAATTTTCTATAGTCAAATATATAAATTATATTTATGGCTTCTTATTAAAAAAGTCGTGATCGTAATTCGTATTAAACTTTTTAGCTATTCTGCTCCTTTACTGAAAATTTTTTATCACTGAAAAAAATCTACTTCCCATTTTTCTACATTTTATCATGAATTGTGGAAAATATTTAAGGACCACATAAATACTCATATTCTAATAGTTTGACCTTGCCCTTATTTTATGAGTCTAGGATATCTTGACTTTGACTGGATTGAATCGAGAGTAGGACATGAGTATGGGTTCACTTTTAGAGGTGAGGTCTAGGGTAGGATATGAGTCCTATAAATTCTTACATTACTCTTACCATTTTATCATATTTTGAACCTTATCCTAATTAGACTATGATTAGATCCTAACTAGACTTCTTTATCTTTATTTTTTTACTTATAAATTGTAATAGAGTTCTCAAATATTATGGAATGTGCTTCATGATATTGATTCTAAAAATTGAGGTATATATAATTTTAGTTTTCTTTATAGATGTATTAGATATTTAATGGTTAATCTTCATATATTGATAATGATTTATTTAAATTATATATATATATATAATTACATTTTTGTGTTTAAAAATTATAGAAAATATCTTGTAATTAATTCAAGAGTCTGTAGATCCTATAAACTTTGAGTAGGATATAAGTCTAACAATAAAAAATTTGTAGGATCGAAAGTAGAATATAAATCTAATTACAAGAACTAGGATATAGGTAAGGTCCTAACGATATCCTACCCTACCTTTTCTCATACCTAAATAAATAAATAAATAAATATATATATATATATATATATATATATATATATATATATATATATATATATATATTTCCATCATGGATTTCACTATATCTCCACTCCATTAGGGGCACTTTCCTATCATACGCATCCACCTCCTACATTTTTGCAACTTGTTCAATATAAGTAAATTACATCTTGCTGTCAGGAAATATTGCAACAAGGCTTTTATCCGTCGGTCTGAGTTTGAAGAGGATAACGAATTTTGATTTTCGAACTTCATTAGATTCAAAAGAGAGTCGTGAAATGGGAGAGGCAGGATTCAAACCCAAGTAGAAAAATTTCCAAAGATTTACAGACTGTCGGGAATTTACTTATAATGTACATTAAATATCCATTACAGAAGTCGGAACAATCATATCATACAAGCCACGATTCATCAAACATCTACCCAAGAAGTGGCTATGAGGCACAAGGCTTCTTTATTAGAAGAGTACACACTATGTCACAGCCATAACATCCGTTTCACAAGTTACTCAGTTGACATATTTATTGAACCAGTCCAGCAAGTTCCCATGGGCTTCCTCTGCACTAGCCACTGCAGCTTCGTCTCCCACGCTGTACCTCACCGTCCAGCCATGAGCCACCTTCGGAAATATCTTCACGTACCCGTCGACCTGAAACACAATGCCGATCCCTTCAACGATCTTCCACTCGAATCAAGATGATGAAACTGATATTGGAACCTTAACCTCTGCAATAAATTTTGTTACCTCGGATTTGGCAGCTAAAATCTCTTCAAACTGGTTCAAGAGTTCCGGAGGCGAAATCGTATCCATCTCAGCTCCTAAAACTGATATTGGAACCTTAACCTCTGCAAGAAATTTCGATACTTCATGTCATACAGACGAAACCGAACATTCATACAACCTCATCATCACACCAAGCAAAATTCCTACCCTTGATATCATCGACAGTAACAAGTGAAGGATGCAAGAGCGAAGCCGCTTGGATGAGTTCGCATTTCGCCAATTCCACCACCACTTTGGCTGAAACAATACAAAAAGATCTCGTATCAGAATGTTCATATATTTAGAGGGTTGAGAGAATATCGATAATTCTACCTCCCCAACAGAATCCTGCAGCACCGATTGTGGTTACACCTTTGCTTTTCAAAGCTTCGATTACAGGTTTCGCATCTTCAAATCCTTTATCCTGCAACATAAACCATAAACTCAACCGATACGAATTTGATTCACAGAACATACAAGTAAAATCAGCATGATAAGAACCATGAGCACTTTAGCAAGAAGTACAAGAGAGGATGAGGTTGCAGAACTAACCGCTCCGTGATTCTTTATCCAATCCTGCAGCGAAGGTGTTTCGGGTACAAAAGGATCTCCGTACAAGAAATCAGGAACCACAACATAGAATCCATCAGCTGCAATCTTGTCAGCGAGTTTCCTAATGGCAAAAAAAAGCAGGAGGTCTTATCAGATTGATTAGTTACATTTCGCAAGGCGAAACAGAAGGAAGTATGCAAATACTTCGCACATAAACGTAAAAAGGGCCAAAAGGAAGAAAGAGCAGTACCTCAGGTTCGGAGATTCATATCCTGCACAATTAGGAGCAATCGTACACGTTAAGATCAGAAAACAATAAGCAAATATAAAGCAGAACACAAGAATTTCATCAGTTGAAGGCAAGCAAACCAATCAAAACTAACATTCATCTAACCAAAAGATCATCAAATAAGCAGAGGAAACAACAAACAACGTCTACAGGGTTGTGTTAATCCGACCCGACTTAAACCTGGATTAGTAGGTCCCCTCCATGGATGCACGAATAGTTTCAAGTGCTAAAAACTTGCTCAAAGTAGACCAGTAGCTATGAACGTCCCATAATAACAAAGAAGAGAAAGGTAAACGCTTGATGAGTACCGAAGATATCGGAGACAAAGAGGACGGCGCGGCTGGATTGGAGGGTGCCGGTGACGTAAGTGCTAAGGCCACCCAGTTCCTCCACGTGGCCGGCTCCGGTTGCTGGGTCGAGTGTCGGTGGGTTAGCGCAGCACTCGGCTCCTGCCATTCTCTGTCTGTGGTCCTTTTTTTACCTAGTAATCCTTTCTCTACCTAACTTGTCTTATGATCAGAACATCGCTTAAACAATTTTTTAGGTTCGAGAAAGAAAATACTATTTCATTCGGCAATCTTTAATATTCTGATAACGACGGGACTGTTCCGGAGCAAAAATTCAGGACGGATCTGATTTTAAATGGACCATATTATTCTAATTAAATAGATAATCAAAGGGGAAAAAATAAAAATATAGTCGGACATATCGTTTAATATAACTCGACATACTATTTAATATATAATTTAATTAATTAATTTTCTTATTATAAATATTTTAAATAATTGGACATACTATACGATATAATTAAGCATACTATTTGATACTCCCAATTAGAGCTCTCGCGCGCGGGCGAAGGAGATGTTTGGTACAGGTTTAGCTCGGTAGGCTGTGCATTTCCTGCCAGTCATAGTCATGTGCTCCCGCATGGTACTTGTATGATACAATGGAAGGGAATATTAGTCTAAGTGTGCAAACTATTGTATCATAACATAATAAACCATTGCAAACCACCAAACAGTACAATTAGCTAAACCAGTGTAAGTAAACTCAAAGCTATGTTGTCCATTATTATTCCCCTCAATTATATTCCACATTCTCCTAAAAAAAATGGACAAAATTGAAACTTGCTAAAGCAGTCCATGAAACCTCACTGCAATTCTGCGTGTTACATTTCTCAACTACAATATAAAAGCAAAAACCCATTCGTGCAATGCAGGAAGCAAACCGAAAAAGCAGAAGGAAGCCAGCAGTTGAAAGAGAAGAGACCAACGAAATTAACTCATGGTCCGAAAAGAGGAAGCTTGACTGGGAAGATGGCGCGGTCCTCCACCTCAATCTCGAACTTGTATGCCACAGACTCAGAGTGCCCCACCAAAACGTCTCTCAGATCGAACCTGATCAAGGAAACCCACAACCCAACCCCACAGCACGAACACCAACATCCAGAAGAAGAAGGAGCGGGAAATAGCAAAGACAAAGCCCGTCATGAACCCACCAGGACGAGTCCCCCGTCGTCCTAGTCGTTCTCGTCCTCGCCGGTTGTCCACCTCATCCGGTCGCCGCCCTCGCCATCGGTACTCGGTCGCCGCTGTCCTCTCTTCTCTAGGTGGGAATCAAGAGAGTGATTGTTAGGGTTCTCCCACATCTCCGGATTTTGGGAATTTTTGGTGGAAAGAGAGAGAGGAAAGAGGTACAGAAGGAAGAGACAAAAGATGGAGGAAGAACACAATAATACCCCGCCTCGTCTTTATCTGTCAAATGAGTCCCCTTTTTATTTAGACTGATCTAACGGCCCAAATCAGCTCCAGGACGGTACAGACTCACTTATAATTTCCAGTACCAAATTCATCCCCATAAAGTATACATTTACAAACAGTAATTATGACGTGACCTAAGCAGTGACGTGGCTAAGCGCATAGCCATTTTTTTATGGTTCATATTCTAGGTTCATCCCTCTATTAATAATCGTTAATCATCTTAATATCTAATCTAAAATCTTAAGACAACAAATTTATAAATAGGTCCAACTCTCTGACACGTTCCCTTGAAACAGATCTCATCGGGCTGAAGTTTGTAGTTATTCTCAATATGTCACCTCAAACGAGACCCATCGAGCCGAAGATTACTAGGGCTTTTACTTCATTAACGTGCGAAAAATGAAGGTCGTGCGAGCACAACAATAGACATGGAATCAACCTGCTCTGATACTATGTTAGAATCTTCGTATTAAACTCAAAATCTTAAGACAATGATTACGAACAGGCCTAACACAATTGTCACTTCCTATGTGAAATTCTCTTCTACATGAGTCAAGATTTTTCAACTTTATTGTCCTACTCTAACCGACACACGACAAGAGCGTGTATTAATTGGAAATGAAATTAAATCCCAAAAAACCTCATTTTAGTATTAGTATATGAACAAATGAAAAAGATTTACCCGAGAAATACATTTTACAAATTAAACAATTTACTCTGGGCTTAGCCCAACCATAAAGAATAATAATTATGGTTTTCTTTTATTTGGGCCAACCCGGAAAGAAGTAAAGCCCATAGACCAAAACGAAGCCCGACGAAAATGCCCATTCACGCCCAAAACGCGCCTTAGCCCTCAACCAGCAACAGCTTCGCTCGGACAAGGAGAAGAAGAACAAAGAATCCTTGAGAGAGAGAGAGAGAGAGAGAGACCAATTAAGCATCAGATGCTTGGTGGGGCCTTGTTTAGAGGCATCACGCGTCGCCAACCCAGGTGCGCTCTTCTTTTTCCCATCTTTTTTTAACCAACTTTTGTAATTAAAATGGTAAATTCCATGTTCGAATGGACTTGGACTTCGTTTCCACTTCGTTATTGAAGGGTCCGCCCTTTTTCGTGATCTGGGTTTGGAGCAAGTTTCAAACTTTTAAGTGGGTTCGGACTTGCTTTCACTAAGTTGGTGACTTTATCGCTTGTTACATTTGTTTATCCAGGTGGGGTTCAGTGGCTTGTAGTTTAGTGAAGAGGTTTGACTCTTCGCCTTCCGATGACACGTGGCAGCGGGGATTTGACGTGTTTTCGGGTAGTGGCGTTGTTTGTAGAAGTTGGGGTAGTGTGAGGTACATGAGTAGTAGTAGTAGTAGTAGTAGTAGTAGTAGTGTATCCATTGAGCTGACGGGCAGGAATGTAGTCCGGTTTGCTGTTGATAAGCCGTGTGGTAAGAGGGTTCTCTTGAAGAGTGACTCCAAGAAGGTCAAGGTGTCTAAGAAGGCGAAGCGGAATGAGCTGAGGTTCTTTCGTATCAAGGCAAGGAGAAAGATGAATTCTCCGAATCCTGAAGTGAGAATTCGATATAAACTTGAAAAGGTTGGGCTGCCTCTTAACTTGTGTGCTTTTGTGTTGTTCTTTCGTGGGATTTGGATTCTGCAATTTCTTGATTCGTTGTTTTCGTTGGCCATGTCCTTCGACCATATCATGTGTATTGATGCTTTGGTTTTGTGTGTTAATTCACCTAGGCTAGGCCAAACGAAAGGAAGTATGGCTGATTGAGAAGTTGAGAAAATTTGAGGTCCCCAAATCCCCAGCTGAAGTACACGACCCTGAGATGTTAACCGAGGAGGAGAAGCATTATCTCAAGCGCACTGGTGAGAAAAAGAATAATTACGTTCAAGTAGGAAGAAGGGGATTATTCGGAGGAGTTGTTCTTAACATGCATCTCCACTGGAAGAAGCACGAGACAGTGAAGGTTATTTGCAGACCTTGCAAGCCTGGCCAAATACACGAATATGCTGAAGAACTGTCTCGACTGAGCAAAGGCATCGTGATTGATGTGAAGCCTGACAATACAATCATATTCTACAGAGGAAAGAACTATGTACAACCTGAAGTCATGTCACCTCCCAACACCTTGTCTAAGAATAAGGTAAGCCTGATGCGTATCCTAGTCTTTTGTTCTAGTGGAGGAAGGTATTGACAGAATCTGGCTACACCTTACCCCTTGAGAAAATGAAAATTCCTGCCGAGTGAAATACTATTCAACACTTAAACATGATAGAGAAACTGGTCTTGTCTATTTTTCTGTTGTAAAGAGCTTTGTAAGTGTCAATTGCTGTTGTCCTTATTTGTTAGATTCAATTTTAAAAACTTCTGACTTCTGCTCCCCCTGCTTCCCGTAACTTGTCGTCGTTCCTGTCACAAATGATCATTTACTTCATTGCATAAAACCAGGAGCATATTAGAGGCTCCATATATCATTATGTGAGTTTTGGGTTTCATATTTCAAAGCCATACAATTTTAGCTATATTATGTACAATTGGAAGGATGAGATATATCATCGATAAGATCCATTTACTTCGCAGATCGATGTTTTGACATCTTAGCGGTTCTTTGCATATAGTGCATCTTGCTTTGGGTGTTAGATTGCCTCATAAGACCTGGAGAAATCACATCCACGTCACTTGAAGGTGCGAGAGATCGCATACTCAAGATACTCTATACTGTCCATGAATCTTATGTATTTGTGTCTTTTCCACTGCAGGCACTGGAAAAGTACAAGTATATGCAGTCCCTTGAGCACACGAGCCAGTTCATTGAGAAATTGGAGAATGAGCTTGAAGAGTATCACCACCATGTTACTTTGTACAAGAAAGAAAAAGAAGATGGGTTAAGCATCCCTGTTACTACTGCATGATATGATCTCTCTCTATAAAATTGCAGTACGTTGTGATCAAACTTATAGGGACATCAACAGTGAGAGGACCGGGAGCTTGCTAATTTTTGTAGCTACAACTCCTGTGTGGTGTGGATTCAAGCATTCACTTGCCGGAGAAGGAGACGGGAGAATGCTTGCCATCTGGTATCCGGACTGGACACTCGTGTAGTTGACTAAACTAAGTTCGAGTTTTTGTACCAAATCTTAACACTACTATTTTGTTTCGGAATAGAAGGCAATTCTTGCTATAGTAATCAACATTACACAGTAAGTTTGTACTTTCTGGAGTATTGTCGATGATCTTATCATATGAAAGAAATATCCCTGGATTCTCTAGGATGTTCACAGCAAATCGTAAATCAGGCATCATCCATACTTAAATGATCTAGTTAGCAGATATGCGGCTCATTAATCAGCAACAAAGTTTCGACAGTAGAGATGTGTATCTTCTGTGTCCCTTAATCTGGTAACTTGAGAACCAGTAACAAATTCATCACTTAACATGCTTTACGAGCCACTCTAACATGTTGCCCTGCGCTTCTTCTGCACTTTTGACAGCTGATTCATCTTCATCGTTGTAACGAACCGTCCATCCATGGCTCACTCCAGGATATATTTTCACGAAGCTGTCCACCTGCAAAACGTATTAAGAACATGCATGTTATAATAGCTTAGTGGGATAAGCTGGAACGTTACATGCTAAAAGATTAAGTCTGCACATTGAGAAGAGAATTTGCCATAGGTTAAATCTAATTTAGAACAATGAACGCAGAATGTCGAGGAGAACTTGAGAGATTTTACCTCATTTTTTGATGTTATTATCTCTCCGAATTGTTTCAGTTGCTCAGGTGGTGCAACATGGTCAATCTCAGCCCCCAGAAACGATATCGGTACCTTCACCGCTGCAACCAAAAGCTAACAAGTTCAACTTCTTGTACCCACATCTTGAAGTTAAAATACATGTCAAATGTCCGTGCTGAAGATAAAAAGCTGCAATATTGCAACCCTTCTATGATCCAACTAATAGGGGCACTTGACAAGAGGAAGCCTTACCATTAATGTCATCAACAGTGAGAGGACCAGGATGCAAAGCCACTGCAGCTTTAAGATCAGTGGAGCTTGCTAGTTTTGTAACAACAACTCCTGTTCGGATTAAAGCATCCATGTCTCAGAGGCGGCATTCTATAAACAATCGCCCACAATAGCATCAAAGAGACAGAATAACTTGCCTCCCCAGCAAAAACCTGCAGCTCCAACCGCAGAAACTCCTTTTTCGTTTAACACAGCAATCACCTGCTTGGCATCTTCATACCCTTTGTCCTACCAGGAAAGGGATCCAGGTAAAACTATTTTCACAAACAATCGCCCACGATAGCGTCAAAGGGCAAGAAGCTAACCGTGGGATGAGCTTTCCTCCAGGCCTCCCTATCAAACTGAGGATTACTTAGATCATACGGATTGCCGTAGAGGAAGTCCGGGACCACGACAAGGAATCCAGCAGCTGCAACTTTGTCTGCAATCTTCCTGCACAACAAGCAGAAAACAAGACACCGGATTATTGCAGGGCTCAATTTGTGCAAGAAGTAGAAACGAAAAAACTATTCCCACTAGTATGTATAAAGCAGGACGACCATACCTCAACTTGGGAGCTTCAAAACCTGCAAGAACAACACTTGCCTAGTCAGCAGCCGATCAAATTTTTACTATAAAATCTTTTGGGATAGTTTAATCTAGCAATTCTGATACCAAATCCGTCACGACCTTATCGGCACTCATGTCAAATTTAACGACCAGTTCCGAACACAGACATAACCAACTGAATTAGAAGAAGATCAAAGCGATATGAAAGACATAAGTCGCGAGTAGGGGTCTTACCAAAGACATCGGAGACGAGGAGGATGGCGCGAGTGGAATGAGGAGGGCCAGTGATGTAAGTTTTGAGGCCAGCAAGCTGATCAACTTCACCAGCTCCTCCGCTGCTCTGGCTTGTGATTGGTGGGTTCGCAAAGCACTCGGGGCTCGACATTCTTCTCCTTCTTCCACTATCCAAAGCTAAGCTAAGCTAAGCTAATATATATATATATATATATATATATATATATATATATCACATCACAGATTGTAAATTCCAACGTAAAATTGCACAAGAATGGAAGGGTTTGGCATTAGCGTCACCACTTACGTCATGGAAGGGTTTGGCATTAGCGTCACCACTTACGTCATCCCAATAAGTAGATATACCCCATCCCATGGAGAGTTTGTCCCTTGAATCAAAGGGATTTGGATTCAGGGGGACTACATAAAAATCATCCCCATGGTATAGACTAAATATGGGCCTTTAGATTTGATCAAATTCTTTTTTTACAGATCTGATGGTCAGAATCTGTTGAGAGTATTTTCGAGTTTTTATCCAAACATACTCATTAGGGTTTCACCATTTTCCTATATAATCCCACAAAAAAAATCCCAACCCGCCCCCCCCCCGGCCGCGTCCCCGTTTATTTTTTTTCCGCCCCCCCCTCCCTCCCTCCTTCCCCGCCGCTCCCCTCCCGCCGTCCCCGTTCATTTTTTTCTTGAAGTCTCATTCCCTCTTTTATTTAATCCTTTTTTTTTTGGATTTTTTCGGCCAGCTTTTTCGTTGATTATTTGGTCAGAAAGAAATGACCCATATGCTGTTTCGACTTTGATTATTGCTGGATTGTCGATTCCATGTGGTTCTGATGATTTTGTATTTAAATATTGGAACTTTATGTTGGTGTTTGTTTGTTGTTTGAACTTAGTGCTTAAAATTCTAGCAAAAATTCATAGATGAATGATACCAATATTAAAGTAGAATGATACCAATATTCGAGAAGAATGATACCAATATTCGAGAAGAATGAAACCAATACATTCAAATGGTATACATTTTCACTTATAATGGGATACCAATATTGGAGAAGATGAAAACCAATATCACGGTGGAATGAAACCAATATCATAGTAGAATGAAACCAATTTCATAGTAGAATAAAACCAATAACATAGAAGATGGAAATCAATATCATAGTAGAATGAAACCAATATCATAGTAGAATGAAACCAATAGCATAGAAGATGGAAACCAATATCCGAGAAAATAGAAACCAATATTCTCATGCTTGTATTTCCATAAATTATATTATTTTGGTGATATTTTTTTAATTATTTTAATTATTGTATTTCCAATATTGCTCCTATCCCTTTCAGTGGGGATTACCATGTCCCCACTGAATTTGAACCCGAATCAAAGGGTCAATAATTTCAACAAAACTAAAGGGTCGGGTCAGTGCTAAAAATAATGATGTTAATATAAGTAGCATGAAATCCCGTTACAAAGTATCTAATATTGTTTCGTTCTTAAATCGATAACTCTGGGCCTTGAAGAATAATGATGTGCGGGGAATCAGGCCCATAGTCCAGTCCGGCCCATATCCGCGTCAGAAGGGTGGAAAACGACCAGAGAATCCACGAGGACCGTCAAACAGCAACCGACTTTCTTTCTGTACGCGTCAAATTTTGTCCGATCGTGGGTTTTGTTCTGGTTAGAGGGGGGGTTTTTGTAGGGTTTTCGTTCTCTCTCTCTCTTCCTCCCTTCTTCTTTATCCAGAAATATATGAGACATGGGTTCGCTTGAAAATGGGGAAGTGAACATGGGAAGGCGGGAGGAGGAGGAAGAAGAAGAGCCTATATTAATGGAACAGAACCAGAGGTTTTGCATGTTCCCTGTTAGGTACAAGCAACTCTGGGAGATGTACAAGAAGTCCCAGGCCAGTTTCTGGACCGGTAAAGTTGATGGCTTTTTACCTTTTGGTTTCTAAAGTCTCTGGCTTTTCTGGTCTTAGAATATTCTGGATGATCTATTGGATTTGTTCTGTTTTTCTGAAGTGATGTTGTCTTGGGCTAGTATTTGTTTGTTCTCTTTTATCCATTTTTTGACGTCAAATTGTACTAGTGTGGAAGATTTATGCCGTTTCGTTGTTTTCCTGTATTGTATTGTATTCCGGGTTTAGTAGTAATATCGAAATGCAGAGGATATAAGGCCTTCTTCCTGTTCCCTTAAGTACGTATCGATGATCTACATCATCGTTGTGGGATGTCGTTGCGTGTCCTTGGCGATGAGGGTTGGTTGGTTTTGTTTTATTTGTTGTTGGAGGCCTTGATCTTAGGCAGCCGTCTTTTTCCTCTCATAATGTTTTTGTTATCTGCCTCACAGCTGAGGAGGTTGATCTCTCCCAGGACGTTCAGCAATGGGGATCACTGACTGATTCAGAGAAACACTTCATAAGCCACGTGCTAGCTTTTTTTGCTGCATCGGATGGGATTGTTCTTGAAAATCTAGCCGCAAGGTTTTTAAAAGATGTTCAGATCCCCGAGGTGTTCCAGCTAATTTGCTGCTGTTATTAAACACTCAGTGATTGATATACTACTATGCAAATGTATATATCTGAAGCAAACCCACTTCCATTAGGCTTATTGCAAAAATTTTCCTCGATGACCGCAGGCTCGGGCGTTCTACGGATTTCAAATTGCGATGGAAAATGTTCATTCTGGTAGAGCTTTGTAAGTGAATTTGGTGATGTTATGGTCCTGTCTTGTACTGCAGCCAATTGATTGGAGGAATCTTTGTTTTCTACTTTCAGAAATGTATAGCTTACTTCTGGAGACATATATCAAGGATTCCGAGGAGAAACACAGGCTCTTCAATGCTATTGATAACATTCCTTGTGTTGCTAGAAAAGCTCAATGGGCAATGGAATGGATTAATAGGTACTATTTCATCATGTGTTTATCTCATACTCAGGGCATCGGGTTGCAGGATAATGGCCGTCCTTCCCCTTAATAAATCCATACTCCATTTTTGCAGTTCCACTTCGTTTGCTGAGAGGCTTGTTGCGTTTGCTTGTGTCGAAGGAATCTTCTTCTCGGGGAGGTAATTTTGCTTCTCAAACTATGTTGTTCTGTTGCAGCAATGACATTTACCTCTAGCGTTCAACCTTTGTGGTTGCATGTTTTCAGCTTCTGTGCTATCTTTTGGCTTAAAAAGCGGGGGATGATGCCGGGGTTGACCTTTTCAAATGAACTAATCTCCAGAGACGAGGGGTTGCATTGTGATTTTGCTTGCCTACTTTACAGGTGAGTCTCCCCTTTCCTTTTTTTAAGTCAACAAGTGCTGTCTTCTTTGGTCATCTGAAAATGTTGATTCTTGTGGCTTTTTCCCAGTTTGTTGCGCAAACAACTTGATAGACAGAAAGTTTACGACATTATTCACGAAGCAGTGGATATTGAGACCGAGTTTGTATGTGAGGCCCTCCCATGCGCGTTGATTGGCATGAACTCCACCCTTATGAGCCAGTACATAAAGTTTGTTGCTGATCGGCTTTTGGTATGAAACGCCCTACGGTGCATTTTCTTTGGTGGGAAGCAAAACAAATTTTAATAACACCTCCTTTTATTTCCAGGTTTCCCTAGGTCATTCAAAAAAGTACAATGTGGAAAATCCTTTTGATTGGATGGAGTTCATCTCATTGCAGTGAGTATTACTTAAACTTAGGATTACAATTTTAATCAAAATTCTTAGGTCAGAGATTGTGTTATCCTGCTGTAACAGTGAATTATAGGCTATCTATTGCAATTATCATGTAATACAACTTTTTAAACAACAGGGCTCCAAAGCTGCTCTTTTATAGATCTGCTCTCACCTGCTTCCGATTTTGATGATTTCACATTCAAACTTGCTTGTAATGTGCAGAGGAAAAGCAAACTTTTTCGAAAGGCGAGTAGGAGATTACCAAAAGGCGTCTGTCATGTCAAGCCTCACGGATGGTGGCAAGAACTTCGAGTTCAAGATCGATGAAGACTTCTAAGGTATAGTATGTTGTAACTCCTTCAGCTATGGGCATTTGTGCTCCGAGTGGGCATCCAAATTTTGTGTTCTCTGGCGGATTCGCATGCAGCATCCGTGTGCCGTTAAGTCCATAGTGTAACCAATGTTGGCTTAGTTAATTAGAGCTCGCTCAGCTCATTGTACTATCATTTCAATTCGGATTCTCTCTATCATGTGTCTTTCTTTGTACTTTGGTTTCCGCTTGAATGTCGTTCTTCACAAAAATGGGTAATATAACATTTCCTCCCACTTTGGTCTTAAAAATAATTGTTCCCCAAGAGAAAACATCCTTATCTGGCATCCAGTGTTTTAGGGTTTGGATACCGTTAGGGAACCCTTGGATTGGAGGGAGAAAGGACGTGAAAATGGTCCTGGAGAGAGCTAATTGACTGGGTTTTTTGCCCGTTTAAAAAGTAAGTAAATTACTGCCGTCTATATTTTGGGTTAGATTTGGTCCTGGACGTGTAAAACGCGCCAGGACCTTCCTGAAGGATAAAATGGTCTACCCAATAATGATAAAATAGTTTCACAGAATCTGTCCCGAATAAAAAGGGTTGGATAAAATGGTCTACCTAATTATGATAACATGATCTACCAAATGAATCATCTAGGACCGTCCTTGAAACGGGCTTGGAGGACCAAATCTGGTCCCCTTTATTTTGGGACCTCACTTCCATATTTCCAATTTAACCTTCTTGCTTTTCTATATTCTCCACTTTCTCCAATTTATATGGGTCAAAGTTGAAATAACCACAAGGCAGAAGTGTTTAGCATCCGGATCAATACGAATAATCAGAATTTCGAAGTAGTCTAAATCTAAATTGAGCAGTTCTGTATTCAAATTCGAGCATACAACTATCCATAATTGTGAATCCGAAATATACACTCTCTTTGTTTAAATCTTCATGATCGTCCATGGCAAAAGTTACCGGTATTTATATTTGCTATAGTTACTGTAATCATGATCTTATCGCGTTGGGAGCCATTGTTCGGCCAGATCCGAAGGCTAATGTTATCAATATGAATTTTGACTGAGGTTTAGAGTGTGTTATTATATGTTATTTTTTAAAATTGAATGCTCAGATACCATCATCATCTAATCCGGCATCCAATTCCGAAACCGAGTAATCGAACAGCAATAAGATCCGAATCCAAAAAAAGTTTCAGATTTCATCAGCTAAATCCCGTCGGAATGCCATAGAACCAACGATAGATCATGAAAGTGAAACGAGAATTAAACATCCACGAAAAAAAAGTCGTTTATTCCCACTAGATATGTATATTCTCCAGTTCAATGTGAAGAATTTCCCAAAACAAGATGCAGATGGTATAATTGAATGACAAGTCTTTCAATTATGTACTGAAACTACAGCTCTGCCGGAACCAGAAAAACTTGTTCTGATCAAAGATGTAGTCTTCTTGCATGGGGTGTGTGCAGTTACAATCTACAAGTAAGGCAGACTGTAAAGAGAAGCATGTATTCGAGACGGGAAAGAACCATCAGTGGTCAGCGTTTCTCACCTGCATTTACAGCAACGGAACCCAGCGCCCTGCAAAATGGAAGGGGCATAATCAGAAATCAAAGCTAAAGTCATTTTCAATAGAACAGATTGTAAGAAGTCATTAGCAGTATTAGCAATGTAAAAGACGCAATCTGCACTGTATATATTCCTTCTTAAAGAAAGCTCTCTCTATTTAGTACTAGACCATAAACCAGAGCTTGAAAATTCCCGGTCGTCAGATCAAAGATAAGCACCCCTCCTATCTTGCAACCCAGATAGTTGAAGTCACCATTTAACCAGAGCTTCTACATAAACTACACCAAGATAAGTTAGGCAGCTAAGTTTGCATGCGGTGGATGTCAGTGTTTTGCTGTCTGGGTAGAAGCATAGTAAAAAGTGAAGTAACAACCAGCCCAGAGAGCAGGCACGTGCTGCCGTTGCATCAGGTAATCACTCGCTTCTTCCAGGTAGCCACAAATTTGAACTTTCAAGATGCTTAGAGCACATAACTTATTTCACTTCCCTTATGCAGTTCTAAAGGCCACTGCAGGCATAATGAATTCTGGTGTGTGGGAAGAGAGAGACATTCTTTGGACATTGCAGAATGGAAGATTCTAAAAAAGCTAGTTCTTCCCAAGGAAAAAAGATATGGGTCATCTATGTTACAGTGAATAAATTATTCAGAAATGGCAACAGGCACACAGCTCGGTATCTCGTTACTGCCACATACTACTACTCTGTTCATTCTTCCCAGGGGATCGAAATCTCGGTCTCAACATAAACAAGGTTCAATCAAATTGAAGCCACCAGTCATCAAAGATAGCTAAATGAACAAGTTCAACACCAAAATGTGATGGCCGCACATGCATACTTTACGATACATTCACGTAACATTATCAGGAAAAGGAAAACCAAGACATCCAAACGACCAAATAAAAGCTTAACTTGGAATCAAGCCAATGACTGCAACCCTTTCAAGTCCCGGATCCTCCTTTCTCAGACACACAATCTACCGGCATTCAAACACGTGCTTCAACTTCAATACACCTGACCTAGACAACTCTCTCTCTAGACTCCCTAACATATCAAAAGGCGTAACAAAACTCGATCCCCCCTGAGTTAACATCAAGATGGACTACACAACAATACCCTAAGCACTACAGCATCGGCCAGTGGCACTCTAAAGTAAATAAAGAGACTTCCAGGGGCAAAAGAGGGACTGACTTTTTGTGTCGGCGGGCCTTCTTGGGGCCCCAGCCTTCGAGCTTAGCGACGGGGCAGCCGCATCGGGTACGAAACAGGAGAACGGCGCGGCCGTTGGGGGGAGCCATCTTCTTGAGCTCGGCGCGGAGGCAGTCGTAGTCGGGGTTGGTCTCGGTGCCGCCCTTCCAAGGGAGGCGATCGATGTCGAGAACGGCGGCGGATCGGGATCTCAGGCAGTCCTCGCTCTGGAGCTGGAGGTCGAACTCCATGGCCTTCTTCATCCCCTTGCATCCGGGGCGGTCGCATCGGCGGGATCGCGGGCAGAGGCAGGCGTCGAGGAGGAGGAGGAAGAGGCCGCCGGCGAGGACGACGAGGAGGAGCGCGGCGAGGGCGGGACCGACGGGGAGAGAGAGGGAGATGGAGAGGTGGTGGGAGTCGAGGAGGAGAGAGAGGGATTTGAAGAGGTAGGAGAAGTAGGAGGAGACGAGGAAGGTCCCCGAGAAGAGGACCAGGATTAGGATAAGGAGGTCTAGGGTTGCGGATGGGGAGTGCTTGCATTGGAAGGCATTCGAGCTCGAATAATTAGGGTTAGGGTTTGAGGATGAGGACGAAGACGAAGACGAAGACGACGATTTGGATGACGATGGCATTATGGTGGTTACCCGGTGGCGATGATGCATGTTCCGTTTTAGGGAGATGGAGAGGAGCTGCCGCTGACGCTGCTCCACCAAAAAAATTTAAAAAAAAGATAAAGATTTTAATTTAACAAGTGATTTATTGACCGACTAATCTAGACTAGAATTGGTAAGATCTCTAGACAAAATTCCATCCAATTTTATCCTGCGATAATGGAAAATGGGTACTTTTTTTTTGAAATTCCTAACTAATTAATTATTTTAATTTTTCTGAGTGACTAATGAATGTTTAAGAGACTATGTATTCCGAAGAAATTGACGATAAAACTATCAGTATCAAATTTTCACATTTTGAATTCAAAATTTTCGATTAGTTCATCTAATTAATCAGCGGGCAACAGAAAAATTATATTCTTTGCTTGGGGTGTGCTGGTTGGTGAACGTGAAGAGTAATCCATTCCATTCCGGTGGTCATAAAATCCTCATCCAAATTTGTTCTTTTAAATGTGAATTATCTTCCGATTAAATGCACGTTGTTGGGACTATACTAGGAGAAGAGAGCAATTTATATTTGAAATGGAGAAACAAGTTTTGATATATATAAATACGAAAATAAAACATAATTTTATCCTAAATAATATTTTATCTGTGTCCTAGCCTTCTAACTAAAAATCCCTCTAGCTCACCATCGTGATGGTTACTATTTGGCACGGGATTCCATCTTTCAAGGTTGTGGCCGTCAGCTTCAGGGAATTTTATCAATAATATGTCAAAATAAGAACTCGCGCTTCCACGGCCGCCAACCTCGTTGTGATATCTCGTAAATGATATATTTTGTCTGAAAGTCTTAACTGATTTGATTTGTATTATTAATATCAACAAAGTGCACATTCTTTTCTTGCACAGATCTTGAGAAAACTGCAAGGTTAATTGTGTTTGACCTGTAGTAGTCTTAGGATGGGTGACATGGGAATTTTTCGGGATGCATGCGAATGAGGACAAAACACGCTGAAAAAGATCTGTGAAGACAGTCTGTCAGATCACGAGATGTTATACTCGTCAAAACCCAAATACGACAAATCCATTGGAAAAAAATAAGATTACACAATAGCACAAGAGGAGCACTACCTACTTAGTCCCACCACCCTCTGTCTGGACCTGTAAACTACCTACAACACTATCTACCCATCCTAGAAATCATCGCACAATAGCACGAGGTCACTACCCACCTGAGTCTGCCCTTCAACACATAACACTCCCCTCGTACAAAGTACGAGATTACAGTAGCCGGCCTCGGTAAAAATTTAATCCAGAAAACTCGCTCCCACCGGTAAAAAACCGGACTAGAAAAATAGCGCATCGCAGAAAATCACTTTAACGATATCACTACCAAAATAAGTGTCATGTGTTGTCCCTAATACAACCATAGCACAAAACCCAATCCCGCCCCAAAACCGCTCCTGGCTGGGATTTCATTCCAGTATTTTGTAAGGATGCACTAATAAAGCGAGGGTCACTAAGACGGTGGGAGTGTTTTCTCCACTTTGTGGAGTCGAAGACGTGAGTATTGAGCTTTTTTCCTCCATTGCAGTCTCTCAAGGTTGATTTGAGTGCGGGGGTCGGATTAGAGATGGTAATGGGTAGGATCCGGGTAGGATTTATAGGACACAGATTCTTACTCTTATCTTCTTTAAAAATAAGGATTCGGGCAGGATCTGGGTCCCAAAAAATCGGGCAGGATCAGGGCAACCCGCGGGTCTGTATTTTTTAAAACAATATTTATTTTTTAAAATATTAAATTATCTTTTGATAGTTTTCAAATAGCAATGTGATATTTTCATTCATTAAATAAATTAATACAAAGAAATCAAATAAATAAATTCAAAAATAATTGAAGTCGGGTAAATTAAAATTGAGAATTTGATATTATGTCTAATAATTAATATACATATATATTATTTTAATATTAATTTAAAAAAATTCGGGTAAGATCAGGGCAGGATCCTATAGATCCATATCCATGCCTTTATCCTTTTAAAATATCAGGATCAGGGTCTAGACTCGGTCAAAATCAACGGGTCTTGGACCCTTCGGGTTTGGATCAGGGTAGACCCTCAGGGTAAAGGTCTAATTGTCATCCCTAGGTCGGATCTTTCGTTTCACTTCGTGCAATAGATGGGTTTAGTGCATAGTAATATGATCGAGAAGATATAGTTCACATTATTCAAGGCGAACGATGCAACCAAAAACTTCTTTCTCGTACTATTTCATCTGCAACCATGTATGGCATCGTCGGTCAATTACGTTTGCGGTTCTTACTTCTTAGCCACCAAATGGTGTTTGAACTTTTTTACATGAAATCCCTTATGATTGGATGATTAGCCTTTAGTTTACAACTGGTGTTTGTACCATTTGTACTACTTGGTATAAATATTAGAATATATTTATAAAATTAATCCATTTAAAAAAAATCAAGGACAAAAGCGAGCATATTAACTTCGATACACCTAAGTCTCTCCAACACAAGAAATTTATTAGGGAAAAGTCTACTTTAGTATCCTGTGGTATAGCCCAAAATCACTTTAGTACCCTGTGGTAAAAAATCGACCAATCGAGTTATACTTATTCCAATTAACATAAAAAAGGTCCACGGGCAGCTGCCCGAACCCTTCCCGACCTGCCCGAACCCTGCCCGGCCAACTTGGCCAGCCATGTCATCAAAATTTGATGATGTGGCGCCACGTGGACATCCCACCCTCCCCCTTCCTTCTCTTCCCCCTCTCTCTCTTCCTTCCCCTCTCCTTCTTCTTCTAAAAAAGAGATGGTGCCCGGGGATTCGAGGCAGGACGTGACCCCGATGATAACCGCCATCGGAGTAGAAGTGAGCTGCTGTCGTTAGGAGTGAGCGACCTTCTAGCTGTTGTCGATGAAGGCGAGAGCTCCAAAGCACCGACGACGCCGTGGAGAGAGGAGGTGATCACACATTGGAGGGCTGCGACGGGGTTAGAGGCAGAACTTGGTCGGGGCCATCGCAATCGAGAATTAGAGCTTGATGGTCGAGTTCGTCCTCCCCGCCTCCGATCTCCTCTGCCTGCGGTGGTTGTGGTAGCGGGCTGACCATGTGTGATTTATGACCCAAAAAAGAATGAGTTAACAAATACAGGTTTGTGGGTTGGCCGACACCCTCTCAAATGGTAGGTACCCTTTATCCCCTTCCTCTTGCGTTTTCAACTTTTGGGGATTGTTTATTGGCCCAACTTTTGGGCACTGACACACCTTGGAACTTGACCGTGAGTTTATTTTTTGGGTTTTCTTTTTGTTTCGGTGACATTGCGAAAGTTTTTGTCTTTACGGGTTTGTGGGTTTTCTTTTTTCTTTGTGGTTCATGAACGTTTTGATTTCCACTTTTGATTTCAATTTTTGTTGGGTTTGTTTTTGGGTAGAAGAAGAAGAAGAAGAAGAGAGAGGGAAAGAGAAGAGATGTCCATGTGGTGCCACGTCGTCAAATTTTGGTGACATGGCTGGCCAAGTTGGCCGGGCAGGGTCCGGACAGGTCGAAAAGGGTTCGGGCAGCTGCCCGTGGACTTTTTGATGTTAATTGGAATAAGTATGGCTCGATTGGTCAATTTTTTACCACAGTGTGCTAAAGTGATTTTGGGCTATATCACGGAGTACTAAAGTAGACTTTTCTCAATTTATTAAAATGAGAAGATCCGACACCTAATGGCGTATTTACAAATTAGGAAAAAAGATCAAGGACAATGAGATCCTACCCAATAAGTTTTGTTAAAATGGTGCACTAAATCTATGGTATTTCACGATCACAAATCAACCACTCATTCTGAATATAGCAATGGATGGATAGATCAGGGAGTTAATTGATTGATTGCAAAATCGCGTAGATTAAAAGAATTTGGCGATTTCGAGAAAAGGTTTGGTGACGCATCAAAATCTTACGTTGATGTTTTTTTGCTGTTTATATTAATGGTAGGTTTTGGGGTACCAAGCGACAAATCCCACGAGATTCCTTTTTACCAATCTAATCACGCTCGCAATCTTTATTATTACTGATGAGATGAGGTAGTTTGTACTTGTTACATTATTAGACCTGGTTTCACTGCTCAAATCCACACGTGGTAATCCTAAACCCATGCTTTTTTATTAGTTCATTTTCGAATCGAATAAAACTATTATTACAATAATTTTTTCTACTAAATTATAATGCAATTACGATTCTATAACGGCTTTAACATCCAAACTTCTAATTAAATTATAAAATAAAGTTCTGATGGTCGGTTCTTGCTACTTTACTTGGGAAGCTGAGAAAGTTAAATGCCCTACCCTTTTTCTTTTTCTTTTTCTTTTTCTTTTTCTAGCTAGTCAAGTAAAGCATCGGTACCGGTCACCGACAATCCAGTCCTCCGAAGATGCTAAATAAATGCCCAACATTTAGTGCACGCAAAACTTTCACGTGTACCATTAAATTCGATGATAATCTTCATCGTCCTGTCCCCTAAACGCGAGCGTCCTTATTTATACCGTTAGAAGTTAGAACAAGTTTAAAAAAAACTAATATCAAGTGCATTAATTATGTGATCTACGATCAATAACAAGCACATGCATTTACATTTACATTAAATGTGATTAGGAGGGCAACAATGTTAAATATTTGTTTGGAGAGATGTACTGTATTTCAAAAGTCCAACATAAATTGAATTTGGATTAGTTGGCTCAATGGCTGCTCGAATACGAGGTGATAAAAAAAATCTTCAACATCGCCCTTGCCAACGCCATCTCTGTGTAAAACAGTCGCGGAACTTAACAGGGCGAGCTTCCTTCCTTCGTTCTTTTCTTTCCCCTCTTCCAACTTTTCAGCTTCTAGGAGAGGTTTCTTTCCAGCTGCTTCGGATCAATAGAAAATACAAGTGAATTTAGTGATTGACATGCTTAAAATGTAGCAGGAACTAATAAATTCCCTACATAAGCAATCAGAACGAACAATTCAGATTCGCAGCGGTCAGATTGTTGAAGGACAGTTTTAAATTGAACAGCGGCAGGACATTTGTTGGCTTTGTTTTAGCGTTTATGGGATTGATAAGTTACTTTCGAAGGGGTTACACTTTGGGCCCGTTGCGATTTTAGGCCCAAATTCAATTTAGGAGGTAATGGGCCGGGTTATTCCCGATCGGTTTTTATCGAACTTAAAATAGTCAGTTCGGTGTGTCCCGAATATTTGAAAAACCTACAGCCGTGGAGTTACTGGATAATTAGCTCGAAGTGGAAAGGAACCAGAGCACTAAAAATTTCGTATAGCTCCACCAAGGTCTCACATGTCATTATAAATTATTTCTTCAAATGGAAATGTCCAAAGTTGTTCTGTGTCATGTGACTAAGGTGCTCTTTTGATCGGTTAGTCACATCACCTACTTTTTCCAACAAATACATCAATTATTTTTAAAAAAAGACCCCATACAAATCTTAACCAAATTGGGACTTCCCCACCAACTTTGGAATTTTTCCAAATTTTCTTTTTCGGCACAAACACATCAATATTCCAATGGTCGATAAAAGTAATTCCAAACTCGCTCGCTCCTCTTCTGTAGGGTGATTTTCTGTTCTGGGGTCGGTTTGGAAAAATATTCTGACCCTAGTTTCGGTTACAAAAAGATTCACAATCAACTAAATAAATTTATTGGACTCGAAACCCGAAATTGCTTTCCTTCTGTACCTCATCACTTGCAGCTTTCCACCTGCCATGTATGTCTCTTGTCATTGGTCAACAACAGCAACCTGTCCAAACGTAGGAACCCCGTTGGTTCGAAAATGGACTGTTCCAAGGGGACCAGATTAGTTCCTTACCATGGATATTTGACCTCCATCTTATTAGCTGGAAATTATTCGGTCCATCACACTCACTAAGTAAGAAGATCTTATCCTTGATCCTTGGTTGCTTTTAAGATAAGGTTTACGACCCCTATCTTGCACTCCTTTAATATGACATGATTTGACCCCTTGATTTTTGACATGCAAGCTCAAACCCATGTTAATCGCCTCCCGAAATCAACGCCACAAACGAGTAATTTTACTACGTTTATTTATGTTTGATCACGATTTGAATAGAATTTTCCAATCGATGGTTTGGTAAACAGAACCGTGGTCAAAGTTCCTTGAACTATTCCGGAAGAAAGGTTCTGATTATGATTACTGTTAGGAATTCAGCAACTTAGAGAACAAAACGCGCAAAAAATACGGAACAAGAGAATTACGTGGTTCGGCCTAATGCCTACGTCCACGATGAGAAATGAGAACTTTTATTGATGAACTCGAGTCACAAAGCCATACAAAAAACCTCTATCTAGGTCAGATTAGTAGTCCAAAACCTAGTCAGGATAGGAATAGGAATAGAAAATAAATCTTTCCTATTTCTCGCCATCCCAACAATTACGATTTTTAGAGAAATGCCTTCAACAGGAACCGTAGAACCGGTGGTTTTGATACTGTAAAATCATGTCAAATTTTGATTCTTTTGTAGCTAAACTGTGAAACTTCGTTATTTTTCAGAAAAAATTGAATCAGTCTCGAAAATTTCTAAGAAGGTTCCGATTCAAGTTCCATATTTTTGGAACCGTGGAACTAGAGGTTCTAAAACTGTGACCAAACCTACTCACGGAATGTCACAACATATCAAGTGACACGACGTTGACCGATTACTGAAATTTTAACCATCGAATATACCGGATTATATATACCGACTATGCCAAATTATCCGGGGATTCACTTATTACTCGTAGCCGGGGGAAGATATTATTAGGTGACAAAACTTATGGTTATTGACATGACAAACTATATAGAAGGGGGCCCTTTGAACTTGTGTGGAGACTAATATGGAAACGTCTTAGGTGGGGTTGGAGATAACGTTAATAATGGAGATAGAACCGAATTGGTTGGGAAAAGAGGACGTTTGTGGTGAGGAGGGCCAATGATAAGTGGCCGGCAGAGTTCAATTTTCAAAGGGAAGCTGCTGTTGTGAGTTGAGATTTTTGAAAAATGAGAGATCACCGCACGTGACCCATGCATGCCCTCACGGTACATGAGGGCCCCAATGCCCTCTCTTCTACCTATGTGGGACCTTCCAAATTGAAATTTATAAAGATTATGTTGTGTATATAAATGTGGGTTTAATGGAGAGTCCAATTGGAAATTTATGTGTAAACTTGATAGTGTATTGTTGCCATTATAAAAAAGGAGGATGGGAAGGAGAATGGAGAAGTGGAAGAGAATGAGGAGGCAGCAGAGAGGGAAGCTTTATGTTATTAGGGTTTGCATCAGCATGCTCCTTTGTTGGCACAAATACGCTTAGGTAGGAAGAAGGCACTTGTAATATGTGAAGTATACTATATCGCGTTAGTCAGCGTTAACTTTCCGCTCCAACAGTTTTGTGACGATTTCTAATTTATTTATTAGAGGATGAATCTACATACATGATCACGTAGGGTACGTATCTGTTTGCTCCGAATACTATACATGCAAATGTATGCAGCCAGGTACCATGTTGGAAATATTACAATATTAATCATGTGATTCAAGAAACATGCATCTTGTACTACAATTATTATGCATCCTTCATACTTTAAAATATCGTCCAGGCTCAAACAAAGTCCAGTCACTCACTCTTCTAGATATAGCGAATAATTCAAGTTCGAGTCTAGTAGGACCTTAAAAAGGTAACATATTTCTTCTAACAAGAATTTAACACTATCGTGTTCTCAAAAACTCAAACTCGAAATCTCTTGGTAAAATATGAACGTCGTCATCACTTGTTGATCTAGGTCATTGTTGGTATAGTGCGGTATAATTCCCAAGGCAGCGCTATTATTTAAGTTGGCACCATTACATGCACAAGCATCAAATTACATAGCCCGGGAAATGGGGAAATGGGAGGGGAGAGACAAATCATTCCAGCCAAGGAGAGAGACAAGAGTGGCCCTAACTTGATAGAGGATAACAACACATACTTGTCTCTTTCCGATGGTGATTTGGCGAGGGGACAACCCTTTGGCTCTCTCTGCCTTGTCATCCTTTTTACGGTCACTGCATAGAACCGGCTAAGGCCCCTACACCACCTTGTCCTGACCCCTAACGAAATAATGTCCTCTACTGTACTACTCTACACCTACACTACACGTACCTGCTTCCTCTTGTCTATATAAGCTGATCATCTCCTGCTTGTTTCTTCCAATCCGTATCTACACACCCTCCAAGCCGACTAGTTCGAGTTGTGCAGGACCACGAGGATCAGATTAACATAGATCGATGGCGGGAAAGTCTCCGATGACGACACGGGTCCCGAGGTTCGGATCGTTGAAACGTTGTTCGAGGCTCATTAGGGAGCAGAGGACGAGACTGTACATCATATGGAGGTGCACCGTGATTCTTCTGAGCTGGAACGATCAGTAGCAGCCCCGAGGTATATGCGCAAGATGTGATGCATACACACTATCTATCCATGATCTGTGAATCCGTCAGGTCGATTGTGATTGTGATCATGATACATGAGGATGTGGTAGCTTAGGGAGGAAGTAAGCAGTCGATAGTGGAGTTCTTGACCTTTCTGTTGTTGTTTTTTTTGTGCGTTGGTAGCCACCCCAAGTTGTACTTAAACATGCACAACAAGAAGCCTACAATGGCATTGAAAGGAAGCTGTATAGAAAGAAATTAGGAGAGAAAAGAAGCGATTAGGCTTGAATTCTGTATAACTGTTGGGAGTTGCAGCAGTTCTGTGATTTGCTCAACTTGGATCTGTTTCGTCTTCCTTTCAAGTGATTCATCCCTCCAGTATAATGTAATCACATATACTACTGATGGATACGTATCGCGAATTCCTGTATGTACAGAGTACATTGTACTCATCAAGTACTAACATTATACTCATCAAGTACTAACTCGACTAATAAGCGAAAATTGAACTCAGCTGCAAGTAAATTTCTGGAGGGAATTGCCTTGGCATGCTGAGAAGTTTGTAATACCCTCATGAAATTAAATTGTAATGTTTCGCTGCAAATACTAACAAGTATCTGACCAACCTGTACAGGAAGATTGTACTTCGAAGAAAAGGAAAATTTAATCGAGTTCGCAGATCAACTCTGGTACACTATGAGCATTAGTTGATTATGCTTCCTTCTTGTAGGAAGGATTGACAAAATTGGCCTATGATTGGAGAAAGGTCATTTGGTAGAATATGAGAAGCAACATGTATTGCTTCTTATCGCTTGTTTCCAAGAAGAGGTTCCCCTGCTGCTCCCTGTAATCTTGGGGTGCTTGTATCCTGATCAGATTTCCGTGGTGCGGGGGCAGTCTGCCCCGGTTTACTCTGCCCTCCCTGCAGAAGTAGAAGACGAGTCGGACATTATGCTTTGGTAGCAATAACTTCTCTAATTAACAAGATCATGATAAGAAAGAATAGCATATGATTGAATGGCATTGCTTTTGAGGATGGGTTTTGGTTTTGAAAACAATTGTCACCAATAAGTAATTGGAAAGACGGAAAATTAGGAGGCATAGTTCCTGAATCTCCAGTGCCTATCCATGCTTCAAGTTTGATGAAGTTCAGTGGGGCAAAAATATGCAAGAAGCTGATTTCAACTTACAGCTGCTTTATTGGATGTTAATCGCCGGAGTGACGGAGCCCTCGCCACTGATGATGCTGCAGCTGCCGCAGCCACTCGTATTCTGCAGAAATGATAAGGGTTAATGTCATTCTCTATCTTTCTTACCATCAGAGTTCGATTGCTATCAAGTGTGGCAACATCCTGGTACCTTTTATGTACATCAACGTATTCATCAGTCTCATCCACAATCTCCTCCTGTTGTATCAAGAATATTTTTTGTCAATAGACAGTGACATTGGCAGATGAAACCATGCAAATAGTGAAGGAGCTTCAGGTCTTCTCCTACCTGCAGAAGCTCTTCAAATACGTCTTCCAAGGTGATAATACCAATGACCTCACCATCTTCTATATCATCAGTCGCTTGGGGCAATCCGATTGTAGGCAGCCTGTATGAACCTGTTAGCCCCGAAGCCTTGTCGATGTCGACAACAACAACATCTGGCTTGTACTCCTGCTTGGATAGCAAAGGAGCACTCAACTGCCAATCCCTGCCCATTACCCTGTTTCCCTCATCTTTGTCTCCGTCCATTGTTGGTGGGAGAGCCTTGCTTTTTCCTTTGGCTCTCACGACAGCTGCCATATGACTACTACCCTTCTGAAACTCGTTGAGTATATCATAGAGAGGCATGTCGTACGGAACCCTGGAGAAGTTATTTCAATATAAGGATCTTGCATACCCAATTAAGTAAAGGACTCGTAAGAAGAAAAACAACCAGACCGTGGAATTCTCCTGATTGAAACCGCACTGACTGGGGTTTCGGTTTCAGGCCGTACAGTAAGAAGGCTCTTCACCTATGAAAAAACTCACAGTGAGCATACAAAACCATGAACACAACGCAGACAGCTAAAAATTAAAATATAATGATGTTGAAAGCCAACCAGTAGAAGTCCAATAACGTTCTTTGGGTTCCCAGCATAAACAGGAACTCGGCTATGACCTCTAGCTAAAATCTTTCCCATCGCCTCCCTGAATCACCAGCACAATGAAGAAAAATATAAGCAAACATAGATATGCACATTTCATCCAGAAGACAACAAATGTATGAGTGAGTGAGTAGGGCAGGGGATACGCTCAGAGCTAGCTGAATAACATGATATGAGTATCAAACTGTATTAGCGTGAAAGAAAGAGATCAAAAACAAACTCCGGATTGATGACCAGTGAAAGAAGGAATGAGAGCAAAACTTACCAGTCCAACTTTGAGTTAACGTCCAACGAGAAAGTAGATTCGATGGGGGTCATGGCCTCTTCAGCAGTCTGCTCAGAATTAGAAAACAAGGACAAGATTAATGACATCAACAAAAACAGTTTTTAGGAAGTAGTTTCTGAAACAAGATCTGTTGACTAAAACTGTTAACTCTGAGACAGAATGATGTAGCTTTATTTGCAAACAGAACCATTAAGGTAAAGAAAACCAACATAATGCCAGATGGAACACATCCAGGTACATCAGTCCTGTGAAAAGACTTGTAAAATTTTAAAAAAATTCCCACACATCATGCATCTGGATTGCAGCATTAAAGAAAGGCAAGCCACTTTGTTCTATATAATCCAGGTAGTTCAACAATTAAATTTCATAAGGTTGGATAACAGAGAATGGAGACAATTGTATCCCGCTTCAAAATACCAAAATATTATGTAGCATACCTTTTCAGTTAGATCCAAGGCTCCACTTATAATTGTTGTCTCATCATGCGTGAGCTCACCTCCCTTGCCAGCCTGAAGGACCAGGAAATATCGAAAAGGTAACTAAGCAGCAGTGATGTGGACATGTCCACAAATAGAGCACCTCTTTCAAGGCCAAACCCAATCCGTGAAAAAGAGCACATCGGTACTTTACCTCCTGACTATGTATTGAGACAAGGGCTTTCAACTGTGCCCGTCTAAACAATGCATTGTCATGTCCCAATGCCCAATCCAGGACCTGAAATAGATAACATAGAGCACTATACCAGAGTAAGAATGAAAGAAGCAGGTCGTAGCCAAGCCAGTTAAGAAGCGGTTAACTTGTCAATCATTAATGGGAGGCAGAGACGGCTAGTCAAATTTAGGAAGCTTCACTATCTGCATGTTTTATGCACAAAGTGTGTGCATCCCTGTGTTGTTGGGCCACCACAGCTTGAAAATATTCCTTTATATGCATGCTAGTACTACTCTTTCATGCGGTCTACATTTACTTTACAATTAGTAGTTCTGCGAGTACTAACTTGATTCTTGATCGACAATTACCTTCCCGATAGGGTACGCGATCGGGTAGCAAATGATCATCAGAATCCTCACGAGCCATGCTAAATTTGCACCCACTGCCAACCCGTATCTGGAGCATATCGCTTGCGGGGTAACCTGATCAGCACAAATCCAGCTCCCTGATCAAAATGCCAACAAATTTCCATCGCAAACACGAACAAACTCGCTCGCTAACCTCGCCGAACAACAGAACAAACGTGACGGAGAGCACTATAGCCACGTACTGGTTGAAAAGCTTGTCCAAATAGATGGGAAGAGCCTGCTCATTGATACCAAATCCAATAAAAATCCAATCTTTGGGCAAAAACCAAACCATAAACAGGACAAAGACACAAAACCCACCTCCATGGCAGCCGCATTGCAAAGAAGAAGCGTCACAAGCAGCTGGTGCTGCTTCTTCACCACCGGAAAAATCGCCGCTTCAATGATACAAACCCCCCAAAACAAAAACCATTAATTATGAATTAAGGGTCGGAACTTTATCTCTCCGGGCCGACTAATCCGGGTTCGAAGTGAAGTTAGTTAGTTACCGGCTTGCCTCTTCTCGTGGGAAGAGCCGCTGCGCTGGAGGATCTCGAGGTCGACGAGGCTAAGGGACATGAGGCCGAGTGTCAAACCGGACATTATACCGGCGAACAGCACCAGGAAGCACGAGATCCCCGCGTAAATGAACCACCACGTCGTCCCGAACGATATCTCCGACCCTACGTCACCGCCCCCGCCGTTCATCCTCGCCACCATCCGCGTCGCCAATACCGCATTTATCGCCTCCATCATCTTCTCCCTCTCCTCTCTCTCTCTCTCTCTCTCTATCGTTTTGTACCCTTTTAAGTTCTCACCCGCGCGCGACGATGCTCTTTGTGTTCTGTTTTTTTTTGTTTCCTTCTATTTATTAACGCATGCTGATTTTTAAGGGAGGAAAAAACGTGAGACTGTGTCATGATGATTTTTTTCTGGTTTTTTTAAGTTTTGGATAGAATATAGTCCGTCATATTTAGAGAATGACTCAGACTTGAATTCAATTTTTTTAACGTGATTTTGTAAAATTTTGTGATTTGATTGACTGTCTTCACAGACCAATACGAATTTTTTTTATCGTGTTTTATTCTCATTCATACGCATCTCGAAAAAAATTTCCAGTAAATCACACATCCTGAAATTTCTCCGGACAAAGTACACTTAACCTTGGAATTGTGCGTATTTTTTTAGAGGAGTTCTTATTTTTGTTGTTGTTGGAATAGAGGAGTTCTTATTAACGAGGGAGTAAATTGTTTTGTTGGAAATGAGGGAGTAAATCGGAGATTGAAGCAAAATAGATTTTTCCCTAAATCAGAGAAGAAGATGGATTTGGGTGGTGGGTTCACGTGCAAGATTTGGACTTGGTGATGTTTTAGTTAATTAGAGTTGAAAGAAAAAGTGCATGGGATCATGTGTATCCCATAAAGATTCTCTCTTTTTCCTACCAAACGCATAAAGATTCTCTCTTTACTTTTGTGTATTTAAGGTTGAGGTTTGCATTTTGTTCTTAGAGAAGGAGAATATGGCAATGAAAGAGAATATTCGAGGTTGGAAGATTGGGCCGGAGCACTTGGGCTAAAAAGATGGACCAGGGCCTCGGGAAATGGAAAAGAATAGGCCCATTGGGCTTTTACGGACCCCCGGAAAGGCCCATAATGTCAGATCCAGAAGATTGCTAGCCGTCCAGTCTTATGGGGGGGCTTGAACCAGATTTCCATTCTTATCTTACCAATGTTAGCCATTTTATGATTAATTTAGTAGAGTTTATTTGGAATTAAAAAAAAATGGGGGATCTAATTATTAATGAAGGTTTTTTTATATAAAAAACTGTTCAAAAGTCTTGCATCGGAATTTAATCAACGTTTTGGCCCCCAAAAGAAGTTTTAATTAACATGTGATCTAGACAGGGTGGGTTTAAATGTGATTAAGGAATAATTGTACGGAGCTGTACCCCTACCAATCCAGGCTAATAATATCTTAATCAGATTCGTGGGTTCTTCGGTTATCGTGGGAGGTTGAATTACCCACGACTTGAAATTCGATACCACTCGAGGCATTGTTTAACAATCTATACAATTGCAAAAGTTGTAAAGAGATTCTAGGGGGGCATAGTGTTTAAGAGAATCCTGCTATCTTGATAAGATGGATGCAGGCAATTTTCCATAAATAAGACCAACCATCTAACGCCTTCTGCATCCAAGTCAATTGATGTGACTCATCAGCCCCCGACTCTTTGTGCAAAGTTTGACTCCAGTGATAAAAGATGCTACAAAATTTGATATTATAATTAAGTACCAAGATTATTAAAGAAAATCGATGTGACCCGTCTCGGAATCCAAATATCTTGCATGCACAATTTGGTCATCGGCGAAAATAGAGAGTTAAAGAAGTGTGAACAAGGGACTTTTTGTGGTAACGAATCTGCAAGCTCCCCTTCCCCATAATCATTGTAGGAAGAAGAGGGAAATCCGTACAATCCCTAGATCTGACATCCGATGAAAGCAAAGCATGTTCGTCCGTTTCGAGTTGATTAATTGCCGGAAAACGCATGATTTCCTGAGTCCTCTAATGTACTTAGAACTACCCACACATGATATTGATGGTTAACCGAGGCACAAATGAAATGTTATACTCGAGTCGCATAAGTTTTACGAATCTTCATATATAACTCAATTTACATGAAAAAAATATTGATATGGCGCATGACTAGTATTTTTTTTTATTTGCAAAATGTTATTATCCATCAAAATGATCATTCCAAATATTTAGAATACTTTGTGTCACTAGGCTATAAGCTCTTTCACCCAATCCCAATTTTACAAGTTCCCAACAGACCTGCCTACTAGGCATCCGAGTCTGGTTCCTGAAGTGGGACCAGTCTCGTTAACTTGGACATGGAGGGTTTGCGAGTGCCTCGGGCATAAAGCCAACCTTAAAATTCCACTTGTACGTGTGGCTTGAGGATGACAAAATTCCATAATAGTCCCACCAACAAATACAGGTGTTCCAGTCTCCTTTTTCCCTCATTCTAAAAAAAAATTCTCATTTTTCCCTTCTGTCATTTTTTCCAAGATTCCAGTTTCCATTTTGCAAATATACGATGCAGAATTAATGCAACCGTGTCTCGTTCGACGTAGTACTATCTATCAATCGAATCATATTGGAATCAACAAGTTCTTTCCACGGGAATTATTGATCAATCACACGATGGAATGTACTCGCTAGTCTCTTGGGTGGGTAGGCACCACTTTTGTTAGTGCTATGAATTCAGCAACTAGAGAATAAAATATGTAAAGAACACGGACACAAAAGATAACGTGGTTCGGTCTAGTGTCTACGTCCACGGTGAGAAAGGAGAAATTTTATTGATAGATCTAAGTTACAAAGCAATACAAAAAATCTAGGGTAACATGTCTTTATATAGAGACAAACCCTTAGTGTACAAATAACCTATCTAGGTCAGATTAAGAGTCCAAAATCTAGTTAGAATATGAATAAGTCTTTCCTATTTCTCACCATCTCAACAATCTCCACCTTGGCGAGAAATCATCTCGTGGAAGAACCATGAAGCTCCACCTTGATAAAATACTGCCCCATGAAGAACTATGAGATCTTGCAAAACTAATCCGACTCCACCGACTCCATCTCAGACCATAGATAACTGCATCAATAAGACCATCTCAACTTTTTCTTCACTTTTTATTCAATCACTTGGAGTCAGCCCCCAAACTCGAGCCTCTGAGCTTGCTTAGCCTATTTCCTCCAACCTCCATCGAACTCTAACTAGCGAGTCCACTTTCTGAAGCAACCTTGCGACCAATAGACGTACCCTCTATTTTTTGATCAACCCTATGCTCCGCAACCTCGAACGCTCTTCCGTTGGACCGTTTTGCCTCAAACCAATGCTACTTGCCATAGCATACAAAGGACAACCTTTTGTTCCACCAGGTAGAACCCTCGACATGTCACGACTCCACTGTTCGGCCTTGAGTGAGATACTCGATTCGCCCGTGGTGCTACCAACGGCTTCGCATTCTCCATGCAAAACTTACCCAATGCCTTTAACGTGCACGTCTCTTTAGACAACCATAGCGGAAACTTGCTAACTTTATCTCCGCGAATCCCAACTCCACTCAAACCATTCATGTCAAGCTTTCGCTCCATCACACAAGAGCTTTTCTCCCCTCTATCGGAATCCAACGAGGTGACTCCACCTACAACCGTGTTCCCCACTAACCTGTAGGTGTTCCTAGCATTCCTTTCACCCTTCATCACCACCACAACATCTTTCTCCATCTCCATTAGCCTGCCTACAATATTATAGTTGTACCCACTATAATCCAAGGCTCCTAACGAGATCAAATTCCTCTCCAACTTCGGAACATGCCTAACCCCACATAATTTTCTCTCAACACTATCCCACATCTTGATTTGGATATCACCTATGCCAGCAATTCTACAAGTAGTACTATCACCCATAGTCACCATACCTGAATCAACGAACTTGTAGGTGTCGAACCACCCTCTCTTGGGCGTCATGTGGAAAGAGCAAGCGCTATCCAAAATCCAGGAATCAGAATGCTTTGGATTTGACAAAACAGAAAGAAGATCACCATCCGACTCGTCTAAATGTGAGGCCACATTCACGGAACCTAATCCTTTTTCCTCGCAATCCCGAGTTCTTTTTGGACAATCCTTCTTCATGTGCCCTTTTTCTCCGCACTCGAAGCAATTTTTCTTGAACCTCCTTGACCACGACTTGGATCCCTTCCCGTCTTTTGTCCCACTACGATCACTATGGCTACCCCTCACAACTAGCTCTTCCGCTTGTTCATCACCAATTTTCCTTCTTTGATGAAACTCTAGCAGAGCACTTGTGATATCTTCCAACACCAGAGACTCCTTCCCCCAAGTTGGAGTTGTAACCAAATTTTCGTAGGAGCCAGGTAAAGAATTCAGCAGCAACAATGTCTTGTCTTCTTCCTCAAACTTCACATCAACCTTTCTCAAGTCGCTCACAAGTTGACTGAAACTATTAATGTGTTGGCTCAAATCCGAGCCCTCCTTCATCTTGAGCCCATACAATCTTTGCTTAAGATAAAGCTTGTTCGACAAAGACTTAGACATATACCTTGCCTCTAATTTCTTCCATACCTCAGCTGGTGACTCCTCATCCATGAAATGATGCATCACATCATACGCCAAGCATAAGCGAATTGTCGCCACCGCCTTGGCCCCACCATCCCAACAATCTCCACCTTGGCTCAAATTTGAGCCCTCCTTCATCTTGAGTCCGTACAATCTTTGCTTAAGATAAAGCTTGTTCGACAAAGACTTAGACATATACCTTGCCTCCAATTTCTTCCATACCTCAGTTGGTGACTCCTCATCCATGACGTGATACATCACATCATCCGCCAAGCATAAGCGAATTGTCGCCACCGCCTTGGCCCCCATCTCCTTCCACTCTTGCTCCTCCATCTTCTCGGACTTCTTCTCCGAGAGCGCGATGACCATCCCTTGTTGCACGAGGAGATCCTTGACACGCCTTTGCCATAACCCAAAATTCGAAGAACCATCGAACTTCACAAGAGCAAACTTCCCGCCGTCCGTCATCCTCCAACCCAAGCTCTGATACCAATTGTTATGAATTTAGCAACTAGAGAACAAAATGCGCAAAGAACACGGACACAAGAGATAACGTGATTCGGCCTAGTGCCTACGTCCACGGTGAGAAAGAAGAAATTTTATTGATGGATCCAAGTCACAAAGCAATACAAAAAACCTAGGGTAACATGTCTTTATATCGAGACAAACCCTTGGTGTACAAGTAACTTATCTAGATCAGATTATGAGTTCAAAACCTAGTCAGAATAGGAACAAGTCTTTCCTATTTCTCGCCATTCCAACAATTAGTGAAGTAGATTTGGCTTTCATAGCCCATGTATTCGATAGCATCGTTCATATCCAACAAAGTTGTTTTGCGATGTTTGAATCAGTCGTAGTTTACAATTACCCAAATTTAGATCCGTCATTTTTTTTAATACTATGTTATATAACCGAAGCTTATTAGTGAAAAGTTTATAAGCCACCCCTAAAAAACGATGGAGTACACGAGAGTACGAAAGGTGCTAAATCGCACCAACATATAAAATATTATTGGATAAATTACATCCTAGTCATTGATGTTTGGTCATCTTTCTTTTCGGGTCTCTGCGTTTTCAAAAATTATTTTACCGTCTCCCATCTTTAGTTTTAGAAACTCTTGGGTCCCTGGTGCCGAAATAATTTATAATCTCCGGCGAATCCCTACTTAAAAAGACTAAAATGCCCCTCCTACTTAAAAAATTAAAATTCTCTTTTTCCTTCCCCCTTCATCTTCTTCCTCCCACTTCACCTTCCACCTCTCACCTTTAATAAAAAACTAAATCTAAATAAAATCTAAACCAAACAGAACGACCTTAAACTAAATAAAATCAAAATCAAAATCAAAACCCTTAATTAATTATTCATTCCCCGAAAAAGAAATCAATCCAAATCATCACCCACAAACTAAATAAGTCGAACAACCCATTTGGTCATTTCACCTTACAATCGTCCCCGAAGTGATTGGGAAGAACAAAAGGGGAGGGAGGGAAGTAATGGAAATCCTCAAGACCAAGTGGATAACGACAGCGGCGAGCATATGGATCCAGTGCTCGGCGGGCGCGTCCTACACCTTCGGGATCTACTCGCCCATCCTCAAGTCCTCGCAGGGCTACTCTCAGTCCACCCTCGACACCGTCTCCGTCTTCAAGGACATCGGTGCCAACTCCGGCGTCCTCCTCTCCGCCGCCCCTGGGTCGTCCTCGCCTTGGGCTCCGCCCAGTGCTTCGCGGGCTACTTCATGATGTGGGCCTTCGTCGTCGAGGTGGCCTACAAAGACAGGAGGCGCCTCTTCTTACCCATCTTCGTGGAAGACGATGTTGTCGCCAGCCCAAGAGGACGAAGAACTGAGATTATCTCTTTTCGAAACGATTTCAATTGAAATTAGATGGCGGAACCCTATGAACCCTATGCAGTTGCGGAAGAGGATGATGGGATTGTCATTGATTAGAGTGTGTAACGATGGGGTTTTTTTAAATTGAGTTGGTCTAAATTAATTCATTAAAATTAATTAGGGTTCTTTCTAATTGAATTGTCGATTGTTTCAATTAGATTTCGAGATTCAACTTTTCATATCTAATTGATTTTGATTCTCACTAAGAATGTTTGAATTTGGGATTGGATTTTTGGTTGGAAGTGGGAGGAAGAAGATGAAGTGGGAAGAAAGAAGAATTTTTTATTTTTTAAGTAGAAAGGGCATTTTGGTTTTTTCAAGTGGGAATTTACCGAAGAAAATGGCATATTCCGGAAGAATATGGAATACTCTGGCACCTTGGATCTGAGAGTTTCTAAAACTAAAGACGAGGGACGGTAAAATAATCTTTGAAAATGTAAAGACCCGAGTGGAAAAATGACCAAACACCAGAGACTAGGGAATAATTTTTCCAATATTATTTGGATGCCAGATGGTTTCGACATTAGCAAAAAGAAAAACGAAAAATCTCCATCATATGGTATATGTACCTTGTGTTCCAAATATTATTATTTTTCCAAAACAAAAGAGCATCAAGAGAGAAGTGACATAGTGCAAATTGCAAAGATGGGGCCCATAAAAGTTACAATCCCATGATTGATAGTTAATGCAGGCGCGGCACACACTGGTACGGACACACTCCCCCAAAGTTGTCCGAATTCCCAAATTGCTTGATTTGGTCCTCTCAGGCTGTACGGGGCCGCCAATTGTCAAATTGGACATTGGAAGACAACAAGCATTATTCTTCTCAAACCATACCCAAAAAAAAGAGAGAAAATTCCCGCCCGCCCTTTGCTTATTTTTTTCCTTACAATAGTAAACCTGTCACAAAATTGTATTGAGAAACGAATAAAAGACGGCATTTCGATGTCCCGCCCAGATTGACCCTTGCCTTACCAGGTGGCTGCCGCGGCGGCCATAGCAGGGACCAGGGGTGGTAACCTTGCAAGGGAGGGCACATTGTCAACTGGCAAAATTGACGACACTTGACTATGATCGGACAAAAACTGGTCCACAATCAGTGTGCTGGGCCCCGCCACAAGCTTGTCCCAAGCCTCATCAGCGTTCATTCCCCTCCTCATAATGACTTCGGTGGCATCAATTCGGTGCATGTTCCAAAAACATCGGCTGTGAAGCCTTTGAATCTTTTGCAATTGACGGCAAGCCAACAAGTAGGTGTTCTCCTTGATCTTGTCAATAGCCCTCTCGAGAACCTCTGCACGATTCTTGGGACCCATAAACGCCTCGTTGCGGAAGTAGTAATCCAACTCCGGGACCCCAATTGCACGTCTAATCCCTTGTGAGTAGTCATTGTTATTGAAGTCAAACATTTGTCTCACCTCGTTCACCAGCCCGGCCTCTACCATTCGATCAACACGCTCTGATAACAATGAATGAAGCACGGGCAGGGAAACGTCCACCCAAAGAAAACAACAGTCGTACCTCATCCAGAATTTAGGGTCGTCATTGGCAAGAGCCTCGATGAATGAATTGGACCCACCTGCGATGATTGGTAGCTTGTCACGCATCAGCAATGACTCGGTCACTGCTGACGCATGACTGGCAAAGTCATCTGTGGTGAATTGGGCATTAGGGTCTATTGCGCCGAGCAAGTGGTGGGAAACCCCGCGCTTCTCCTCCTCGGTAACCTTGTTGGTCACAATATCGAGCCCCCTGTGGACCTGAATCTTGTCGCAGTTTATGATCTCCGCGGGGAACCGGGTGGCCAGGTCGACGGCCAGCCTTGACTTCCCTGTCCCGGTGGGACCCACGACAAACACGGCCTTCTCTTTTCGGCGGAAGTAGTGGGGAGGCATGTTTACGGCCATTGGGGAGCTCACACGGGGCTGGACTTGCAGCTTGGAAGTGCATGATATTGAGAGCTTCATCATTTTATACAGATATCGAGCTTTTGTTTTTTTCTGTTCACAAGTAAAATTTAATGAGACATAAAGCAAGACGATTTTTATTGTAATTGAAACTTGGTCGTGTGAGTTTTGAGACTTGAATCTTTATGGTATTGTACGATTTTAACTTGAATTAGTCGGTTAATTTAAATATGCGGAAACTAAATGACCATATAAAGTATGGACCACAGCACCATACCTTAAATTGATGTTATCAAGTACGCGGCGTCTTGTAAGGATTAAGTGGGCGTGCAATTGAAGAGGAGAGAGAGGAAGGTGAAGAATTGGTGTTAGCGTTTAGAAAATGGGTTAATGGGGGTGGGGATGTGCATCTTCTATGCTTATACACATATATATATACACACAGAGAGCTCAGAATGTTCTGATGAGACAACGACATTTAGTACTATATTATAAACGCCTCTTCACGATTTAAAAAAAAAACTATAGTGCTACATGGGGATTAGATTATTAATAGGAGTCTAAGGTGACAGATACTGGCTGCACTTGAACGACTCGAATGACAAAGGAGAAAAAAATGGGTCGCCACCAACAGTCTTCAAGTCAAGAGGTGCCGGAGGATATACATTTATATTGGTGGCATCGTAATAAAATAAATATTCAGATTCAGCAACTTGTTCTTAGAGCATTATTTCAAATTTCTACCCCACAATTTTGTATTTGACGATGTTTCAAGGGCAAATTTAAAATTTGAGCTCGCAAAAAGTTTTGCCACTGTTTGCGGAGAATTCACTAATCCTGTCATCTGATGGTTACATTTAGAAAAGGAAGACCCAGAGCGAGTTTTAATTAGAAACGATGCATATGAACTTGTGACGCTTTATTCTAGTTTAAATCTTGAGTTTAGTTTATAAAAACTCAACCGTACAAAAAATCGATAAAAAAAATTCATGATCTAATTAGATTTTAATTTAAATTAGTTGATTCAACTCATAATTATTTTCAAAAAATGTTTAATTCAATGCAACATTATTTTTTAAAAAAATATTCAGACATTTTTACCCACTTTGAGAAAACATTACTTATGCAAAGGTCTCAAGCGCACGACTTTGTCTAAAACAGGTAAAAACTTTACATATATTCCAAAAATAGGTAGCAACACACATATATTCTCAAAATAGATAAAAAATAATATTTAATTAAAAAAATTAGAGAGTCGACCCAACAACGGATCTGCTCCGCCTCTGCTTCTACCACCTGTATGGCAGGGGGTACTTAGAGGTGACCGATAACTGGGTCGTCTCCACCTCGGTTACACACACATGGTCACCCATGTTATATATTTATTTAGATTTTTTAAAATAATATAAGTTAACGTAATAATACATTTTTTTTAATTTCAAATAACTTTTCAAGATTTATATGTAGATCTCAAAAATTATGTAAAATAAAAAAAAATTCACTCATTCGGATACAAGAACATAGCTTGTCACCTTTAAAATTTTAAAAAAAAAGGCTGGAGTGAACCTGGCTATATGTCACCTCCTTTAATCACTATTTTTTTAAGTTGGTGTTTATTTGTCCAAATAAGTTAATATTTTTATTTCACATAATTTTTTGAGGTCTACGCGTTGGTCTTAAAAAATTAAGCAAATCCAAAATAAGATTAACTCATTCATACAATATCATACCAACTTTTTTCACTAAAAAAATTAATAGGTAATTTGTGTGACCATGTGTTTGTCACAAAGGTGGAGGCGACTCATTACTAGGCCGCATCCCTTTTATTATTATTATTTTCAAAGTACCCCGCCAATGCCATACATGTAGGGGCGAACAACTGGTAATTAAAATTCGGTAAAATTTTGGTAATCGATAGTTCAGAATTGGTAAATCGGTATTCAATAAGAAGTTTTTGAGAAATTTGGTAAATATCGGTATTCGGTAAATTTTGATAAATACCAATATTTTATCGAATTTATTGAATTTTCTGAAATGGTAATTTATCAAATATATTAAAAAATATATAAGCCAAATTATAGATAATTTATCAAAAATTTCCTTGGCCTCTTCAAAAAAGTCGATGTTCTAAATAGATTTTATACTAATTAGACCTGATAACTTGTACTTATTAGATTAAATTTGTGCTTATTAAAACCATGTTTGTATTTTTTGATTAAATATAATAATAAATTATAATTTTTTCAAAAAAAATCTGTAAATTTGGTAAATATCGAATTTACCAAAATTTAATTCGGTAAATACCGAATATTATTCGGGATCAGAATCGGTAGAGCTTTTTTTAGCATTTTGGTATTCGGTAAATTCGATATTAAGTAATTGGGATCGGTAAATACCGAATGCATACCCCTACATACATGTGATTGAAGAAGAGGCAGAGTCGTTCTGTTGCTCTGTCGGCTTCGTAAATTATTATTATTTTTACATATTATGCAAATATATATGTTTCTACCATTTCAAAAATATACATAAGGTTTTAACCATTTCAGGAAGGAAAAAACCCCTCACACGCAGCCATTTAATTTTGGGAAAAGTCTATTTTAGTTCCTTATAATATTGCAAAAAATTATTTTAGTATCATGTGATAAAAAATTTATTAATCGAGTCAAACCGTAGCTAATTAACATCACTTAAATCCACGAATAGCTACCTGGACCCTATCCGGCCAAGTAGATCTATCACATCAATAAAATATGATGACATGGCATCACTCACCCTCTCTCCTCCTGTCACGACCCGAATCTGTGGTCAGTGACCGGCGCTAGACTTGACTACTTTAATCACATACAAAAATCTAGCCATCCTCCAACGTATTCAAATTCTTTCAAAACATAAACTATTAGACTTAAAATTCTTATATTAAATATGGCTCTCCATCTTTAGTTTTAAATATTGAATTTACAAAAAAAACTTATAATTCAAGCTCTGCAATATTAATACATTTTCATATATTCTTATCAATTATATATTCCCAAGATCAAATTAAACTGTGTAACTACGGAGCTTCTAGATCAAAGAGAAAACTACAAACTGGAGACCTCGATGCAAGTCCTGGAGAACAAAGCGGACTTGGTACAATCAGAGTAGATCTCTGAACCAATACAACTCATGTACGAGTTCCTGCAAAACTGGTGAGAGGGAGGGATGAGTGTTTTGGAACACTCAGCAAACAAATAAGATATGCATCGTAATTTATTTAGCTACTCGATGCACAAACATACCTAACATATGCATATAACTAACATGACAACTAAATTATGCGGAGATGTACATTATTCACTTAAGCTAGGAGAATACAAGTTTTGTATGGTATGAAGAATGTGAAACTACCTTCGAGAAATTAAGTATCAATTGATTCATGGATCAATCTTCAGAAAATGCCAGGGATATGAAACTGGTATCTGTTTTGATGAAAGTATTTGTAGATACAAATCTATCAGGTAAATCCTTAAGTATTTATGTGGTTATAAGAAAAAAATATATATGTTGAACATCTACGAAATACTAAAGAATTAGAGAATCAAAGTGACGACTTTAGCACAATAGACGATATACTCGTTGAAATATGCTAGAATCTTTTGAAGATTTAAGATTAAAAAGGAATGGTAAAAAGGACTAAAGAGGTAATTGCTAAGATATGTGAGATTTGGTATGAAGTTTTGTACAACTATATAAATATGTGTGAAAAGAGAAAGTTATGAACAACATTATGTGGAAGAAGAATATATGAGAAACTAATTCTTAAGTGTGCTCTGAAATATAAAAATATATATTAAGAAAGTGGTGTGAGGTTTATTATGAATAGAATTATGGGATTGTGATATATGAATTAAATTATAATTAAGTTATTGCTTTTACAACTTTGAATACTTTGAGAAAGTTAAGATTGAGTATGATTTTTGTTTGAATTGTGGCTATGAATTTTGGTAAAGAGAATTTTGATAAGATATTTGCTAAGGTCCAAGATATTGGTATGAAGTTTGGTGCAACTTATACAATGTATACTGAATAAGTGGAAATGGTAAATTATAGACATGTGAAAGGAGAATCAGACTTAAGTTAGGAAAAAAAATTCTTAAGAAGTTTGGTAGATGATGAACTAATTTGTTATGGGAAGTAAGTAGCTAAGACGAGATAATTGTGGATTTAAAGGTTATGATAATTTGATTTATGGAGGTGACAAAGTAATACTATTAGTTGTTGAAGCGATTTAGTTTTCAAAAATCCAATAGATACATACAACTTTAAGAACCAAAAAGTCTTTGTTTGTGTCGTGACAAGCAACTCTTTGAGAATTAATGGATCAAATGTATGTAAGATTTTGTCCTTGTTGGGTTATGGATTTAGAAAGAAAATATTCGATAATATTTTGATAAGATAATTTGCACAATAGGTATGGACAATATAGTCCAACAACATAAAACTTTGATAATCTACAAATCATGTAACTTATAGCTACAATAAGCACACCAATATTGAGATAATGTTATACAAGCTACATAAGAGAGCGGGAATCAAATATTATTTGTACAAGAGAAATTTGAGATAAATCATCAATTAGAGAATGACTCAGAGAGAGAAATGAACGAAGAAATTTGACTAGTAAATATGAATTTGAGATGACTTAAAGTCGGTAAAAATAATATAATAAAGTAAATTTCTCTAAAAAAAATAAAGGATAAAAAAATAGGAGTATATATGGTATGTAGATGATGGACCCTATGTAGGGTCGTGCAAAATTTTGAGATATATGGAGATTTGTTTATGTTTGAACATGATGGTGTGATGAATTGGAACGTTATGCAACTAAATATTATTTGAGATGTGTGTGTTTGACATTCTTATGTGAGAAATTTTTGTAATGCATTCTTCGGGACTGGTCTGGAGGTCTCCAGTTTATATTTTTCTTATTGATATAGAAGCTCCGTAGTCACAGGATTTGTTTTGATCTTGGGAGTATGTATTAAAAAGAAAAAGTTTGGCATATATTTTGTAAATTTGGAATATGAAACTAAAGATCATTAGGTTTTAAATTTTATGTTTAAATGTTTATGATTATAAATTTCAATACGTTAGAGGATGGTTAAATTTATTTTGTGAATAACATGACTTGAAGTCTAGCGCCGGTCACCGACCTGAAATTTGGGTCGTGACACCTCCTCTCCTCTCCCTCTCCCTCTCCCTCTCTTCTCCCATCAGTCCAAACAGAAATCATGGGACTGGATGATGGATTTCAACCGCAGGATTAACATAGGCTTGTTCCGAAAGTCCATGGCCTTGTCCAATTCACAAACCCTATGGTACACTTTCGTCTTGGGCCTGTTCCCAAAGGGGGGGCAATGGGTAATAGTGAAGCGAACTCAAACAACCATTCGGTTGTCAATCCTTAGAAGTAGGCAGCTTCTATAATGTTCAATGGTTGAAGTGTTCGAGAGCGCGTTTAACCGCTTCGGGAAAATCGTCTCCTGCAAGGTCTTCTTTTCTCCTCGCGGTCAGGTTGAGGAGGCCGGCATCCACCATAGCAAGGGTGGAGCCGCGGGCCACGCCGTCGGGTGCTTGAACCGCTTCCCCCACCGGAAGAACGAGATCGTTCCCTTAGAGGCTGGAGCCCGTCCCGCCACGCACGGCAAACCAACAACGCTGCCAAAGGTCCGGATGCGAGAACGGCGCCGCGGTCTTCGCCAGGATGTCGAAGGGAAGGGCAGAGAAATTGTGGCCGTCGGAGGACAGCAGCGGCGAGGAGGGGTTGGGGTCTGATGCTGTGGAGCAACGGGCGGGAGATCGGAACTGGAGATCGGGTCTGATGGGTTTATATTTTGAAGGAGTGAGTATCGAGGTCGCAGGGAATGGAATTGCAAAGGAGATGGTGTTGAAGGAGATGGAAAGGAGAAGAGGGAATGGAATTGCTTAGACAACGGCGACAATTTTTGGGATCATAATGAATTGTTGGGGTTGATTTCAGGGGGAAGAAGTGAATAATGAGAAAGGTGAGACATGAGAGGACGACGGAGGAGGAGGAGGACGAGGAGGAGAGAGAAGTGATGCCACGTGGCATCATGTCATCAACAAATGATGATGTGGCTTGTTCAGATGGCCGGGCAAGGTCCGGGCAGAACGGGTAAGGTTCGGGCAGCTGCCCGCAGACCTAAGTGATATTAATTGGCTGCGGTTTGACTCGATTGATGGATTTTTTTATCACATAGTACTAAAATAATTTTTTGAGATACCGCAATGTACAAAAATTAACTTTTTCTTTTAATTTTTAGTTTAATTAATTAGTATCTGGCTCATTGGACCGACTAATCTAATTTCGAGCTTGGTATGACCTTTAAAAGGTGACAAAGCTTTCACAACAATTATTTAACACTGATACGTACACAAGGACGAATCCGAAACCTAATTAAGCTAAAATAACTCTCTCACCAGTTAATTTAAGTCCATATTGGTACGCAACTTTTAAATTTGTAAACGGGATTATATGGAGGGCCTACCCTATACCTAAAAATGAATGCCTTCCAAAAGAAAAATGTTTTAGGGACTATTTTGGTAAGTTATAAACTCTCAGTACATTATATTAAGACTCAGGAATTTGTACATTTTTTTCCTAATTTTAATTAACACTTTTGGGCCACACTATGAATTTTAAATTATAGACAAAAGGGTACCCTTTTGGCTTCACGACAAACTCCCCAACAAAGCAAAACAATTTAGGGTTCAAAGAATTTATTTCTCTAAAGAGAATAGAAACATAAGGATGTTAAAAAAATGGGTCATATGGAGGCCCACCGGTCTAACACCTAGCTCCCCTAAAAAAAGTCCAACACCCCACGGTTAAAAAACCATCAAAAGAAAAAAGAAACCCTAAACTCAGAACACCCTCCTCCGTCAAACAAAATTTTTTGGGATTAGAGGTACTTGTGGTTTCATAAAAAAAGTTTCGGGTGATTCCTTCAAGGTTTACGGTTTTCTTCCTTTCTTACAAGTGATGCATTAGACTTTAATGACAAGGAATCCACTTTGAGTATCTATGCATCAGAATTGTTTTGGTGGGTCACTTCCTTTCTTTTATTCTATCTTTTATTTATTTATTTTTGGTGAAATCTTTTTTTTTTGAAGTAGATGAATATATTACTTGAAAAAAATTAGCGTGCGCTTGTAGCAACATCACCATGCGTCTAAGTAGAGAGAGGTACTAGAAAGCCAAAAAAGAGTCTGTGTTGGCTCAAGTAGCCTTCGTGCAAATCTCGGAAAACCCCATAGATTAAACATTGCTGCAGTCATTCCCTCAATAAAAAACATTGTTGCATTCATTGCAGTCCCATACTGGCAAAAGACAAAAATTGGCTAAAGAGACTAATGAGTACAATTTTTTAAAATTTAGGAATTATTTTACTAAAGACTAGACCTCTCATTACATTACATTAAAACTTAGGAACTTCTGAAATTTTTCTCCTTAAAATTATATACTAGTACCAACCTAAGCCTACGTGATCCCCTTTTAAAAGGCCTTGATAAAGACACAGCCCATGGAGGAAAAAAAAACTAGAGATTCCCAATTATTAGTTCTAAAGTTCAAAATTTAGTGACCTTAAAAGAACGTTGTTTCTCTTCAATCCACCTACCAATAAGCGCCAACATCTTTATTTATTAAATTTTTTTGGGGTAAGGCCAACATCTTTATTATTGAAAATAATAAATACAGTGCCAAAAAGGGCATCATCATTAGTTATTTTTTCTGAAATTTAAGCATTAAAACCGTTAAAGCAACCACCACAAAACAGAAGATATGTAAAGCTATCTTTGGAATTTTTCGATTGATGCAGTGGACGGCAAATTTTAGGGGGCATTGGGAATCAAAGCTATAAAGAAGAACGACCCTTAATTTTCTTAATGGATGGATAAAGAGAGATGCCCATCTCCAAAAAGCCACTCAATGTATTATTTTTTAAATATTCGTTGAAAGAGTTATTTAATGGTTTCAAGTACGAAATATTACATTTACATTTATATTAAATATTTATTTGAAAATTTTATTGTTATTAAAAAATCGGATTCGACTCAAACTTACGGTAGTCGTACGTTCTATACCAAAATACAAATGCATAAAATAATAAAGTGTATAGTTGTAGTTAAATGAAAAGCGATGGGGATATGTTAATCTTGATAGTATCAAGAACAGGCTAATTAAGCGGGTCCTGAGTGCTCATACCGATTCCTTTCTTATAATAGGAATCCCCTACCAAAAATTGAAAAGCTACTTCGTGGTCCAATGAGGATTTTAAGGAATGAAGGAACCCTTATATTCTTGATGGACATCGATGGGTCTAGGATCAGGCTCCAAGGTAAAGGAGAATGACATTCTTAATTGGGAAATTCGGATGTCCTTTTCATTCATAATTAGAACCAATTAATCAAGTTTTTGATTGTTGCTGAAGTGTGAAAAAATACTTCGATGTAGGTGAAGCCTGGTCGGATTTTAGGCAACTACTCGGGACCTTTTGTTGGGTTCAAGGAGTCAACGATCCGCTAGGTTCAAGAGGTTGATCATCTGCTAGGTTCAAGGAGTCGATTGTCCGCTAGGTTTAGTCGACCAATTGGATATGACGACCTTGACCGGCTGAAGGTAACTACCAATTAGATATAGCGACTTTGACCATCTAAAGGTAACAACTGAATGAGGGTAGCGACTTCGACTTGTGAAAGATAACTCTTGGAGTTGAGAATTAACTCGGGTTAGCCTAGGTGAAGCTAGCGTAAAATTGCTAGTTATGATAACCTAGCAAAAAAATCGCTAATTAAAGTAAGCGATTCCATCGCTGAATGGTGAAAGTCAGCAATTCCATTGCTAGTTGGCCATGATAAGCGATGGTGAAGAGTGGTCGACGAGTTTCGGTAAGAAAATTCTAACTTTTTACTCTGAAGTCTGATTGATGTGATTCAAGTTACTGTGTGAAGTTGAGACAAGAAGGTTCAAAATCTACTTGAGCTCGGTTCTAGGCCGATCGTCGGCCAGCTTACTCCAAGCCAATCGTCATACTTTAGTAGAATGATTGCATCTTGTGACTCAGAACTTGGATTGATATAATCCAAGTTGCCGTACAAAGCTAAGATATAGATCTACAACTTTGTAGTTTATAGATTCTTCAAATGCGAAGTAGAAAAAAGGTCAAAAATCTAGTTGAAGTTAAAATCGTTCATCTGGTAAGGTCAGCAATTTTAAGGCACTTGAGGAGTTCATCAATTTTTGGTCACTCGAGGAGATGAGCGATTTCTATCTCTGCTAAAGAGTCAACAATTTGCATTTCTACTTCTGGGAGTTTGCAATTTTTATCTTGGCTGTGGGGAGTCAGCGATTCGTTTTGACTTCGTGGACTTAGCAATTTTTAGTTAACTCTCGAGAATTAGCAATTTTGGCCCAACTATGAGAAGTTACTCCAGTCATAGCATGGAGCGGGAGACCTAGATGAACAAGGACATCGAGAGGCCGAGGGACGTACTCTTGAAGAGATGGAAAGAGTTAAAGTGACCGGATGTACTCGGACTCTTAGGATTAAGAATAAACATGGACTCTGAGAAGAACAGGATAAGCATGAAGAGACCAGATATGCTTGGGTTCTTGGAGTCACACACGGACTCGAAATCAAGAAGACGTCGAAGACGGTTGAACTTCTATAGGCCGAAGGAGTCTGAGTCGGACTAAGATAGGCATTGGAGGAGGATAGATTTTTGGTCATCGAGTCTGACTAGAACACTGCTTAGTGTATGAGGCCGGGTAGGTTTTTAATTTTCTATATAAGCAATGCATGATGTATAGGCATAGAAACCACAAAATACACACACAAAACCCCAATATAACATCGTGAAAGTAATTGTGGACGGGTCCAAAGTGATCTCCAAAAGAACAATCGCAAAGAGGAGGAGAAAAAAAATGGGTAGAAGAGGAGCAGAACATCAAAAAGAACCTTAGATCGAGGAGAGGGAGAAAAAAGTGAAGAACCTTATAGGGTCGATCTAAGAAAAAGGGAGAAAAAAGTGAAGAACCTTAGATGGTCGATCTAAAGGAGAGGGAGAAAATAACGAAGATAAAAAAAATTGGATAGTTGTACCCATGTGGGTGTATTGAGGAATGTCCGTCTTACATTGAAGAACCTAGGGCCTTTATATAGGCAAACAACTAGATAAATACTAGAAACTGAAAAAATAATCTCTAAAAATACGTAAGTGAAAGATAAATAACAAGCCTAACAATTATTTCAGTAAAAAGATAAATCTCAAAAGAAGATATAAAAGTAATCTAAAAATAAAAGTAAATTTATAGAGATAAAGTTCGTCTAGGATATAGATTTTGAAATCCAACAATCGCACACACGTCGGGCCACTTAAAAAGCAGTCCAGTTTAAGTGGGTTGATACCCATTTTGTACTGATATCTAAAATTGAGTATAGATTTTAAAAAATAGTCAAAATTTTCCAAAATTGGGAGTGCTTAAATGGGAATAAATCATATTTTTAGAAACTTATATTTATTTTTTGATGACAAAAACGATGATCAACACAAATATTTTTTTTATAAGTGAATTTTCTATTAACCTCGAATGAGTATTAATCTCAAGTGAATATGTACATAGTTAAAATCTGTATCAACTACAGTAAAACACCCAATCACCTTTGCGATTCAAAGATACAAAATTAAGTGTTGATCACCAAAATCTGAAATCAAATTGGACCAAATTAGTCACTCCCTTGGAATGGAATGATTAACCCCAATATTTAATCTCCTTTTAATTAGAATTGTTATTTGTCAGTGGCTTTCTGCGGCTCGCGCACACACACTCGAGTCCAACCATGATTACAAGAAAGCTAAATACACTATGTAGCAAACTTACCTTTATAAAGTAATTATATAATTCATCAATGTGCTGGACTAGATGAGTTTTTTGTGCATATCTTTTGCCACTAGTATAGCATTTTATATAGAGAGGCGACTACGGGAGTGCTTTGACCTTATTATCATTTCTTGTACTATATATGTTGAACTAGTGTTTTAATTGTCAACTTGGAGCCCTTAGATAACGTTGAAAAACTCCCATGCCAATGATTGTTGGAGATTTTATTTCAAATTGAGTTTGAGTGGACGTCTTATTAAGATTATGCGATGACACGTGTACCATGTAATATATTACCTACTTCTTTAGGTGGAATCTTTCTAACCTTTTGTTCTTACGATGATGTGACAACGAAAACGAAATATTAATCTTAAGGGTCGTATTAAATTATAGAAGAATATATGAGAAATTTTTTTGATAAGTAAAATTATATTACTTCTGAAAAAAATTCTAAAAATACTTTCATCCATATACCTACAATAAAAAAAGATAAATATTTATCAAATAGTTTCTACTTATAAATACTATCTAATTTCCGTTGTCCGAAGAAACCAACCAAAAACAATCTCCCACACCATAATACTTGGAACCGAATAGTCTCCCAAGAAAGCACCCAAACCACTCCAACCAAAACAAGACAGATTAATCAAGGAGGATTATAGTTCTTTGACTGAACACTGCAAGCAGAGGCCCCACGAAGGCTCGCAAAAACTTGCGAAGCTTTAGCGTTCCAAGTTAATCCGAGCATCTGAGAGACATTCTATATGTCCTTCGTCAACTTTGCTTGTGGAAGTTATAAGATCATCAATCTAATATAACAAAAAATTTTGATGTACTTATTTCGTTTCGGTCATAAAATTTATATGCGAAGTTATAAGATCATTAGTCTAATATAATAGTTTTTTCTTTTCAGATAAAAAACAACCAAAATTTCTAAATTGTGTAAACAATTATTAATTTCCTAAAAAATGTTTATTTAGCGAGAAGTTGACAAATCGTCGGCTGTTTTCTATCTCAAAAAATTTACGCGAGATAAAAAATTCATCATTTGAATACCTAAGTAGCAATTTATCTCCAACATTTTGACAAATGGTAAGACAAAAGTTGAAACAACTTGCTATTAGATCGTCTCTCATTCGGGTGCATCACGTGGCGGCCTCTGAGGGAGAGTTGATCGGCTCCAATTTTTTTAATAAAAAAGTACGTGAATTTTATTAAATGGGTACCCATTTTGAAAATTTTAATTAATTATAAGTCGAAGTTTAGGGATTTGAATTGGTTTGTAATTCATTTTTCATTGATCATGCGGTTGGATCCTAGCCGCTTTTCGTTGTTTCAGCTTTTCAGTACTTATGTGTGTGGATTAGAATTTAATTAATCAACCACTAATTTAATCTCGTAGTTGTCCACTAAATTTGACGAATAATGATTGAAGATAAGCTAAATTAAGATCCCTGAGCGCGGCCGTTTATATCAATTCGATGGTTATAGAACCCTCATTATAATTAGAAAAAAAGCTAGTTGCTTATAATTAAGGCTTAATTATTTCCCCGCGAGCACGCCGGCAAGAGAAAATACTTACTTCCATTTTCATAATTATGGCTTAATTTTTTAAACTGTAATATTTATAGTCGATCACTTTTAGATCCTATTAAGAATTAATTTAACATCCATGGTTCATCAATTAATTCCATGATGCAAATGCAATTAATAGTCACTTTGAATAATTAAATAATTATTATTTGTACTATTCATTCGGATATGATTGAGCCAACTAATCCAATTTCGAGATGGCAAAAACACCCAAACATATTTAACATTATTGCATTCTCAAGAACTCGAGAGTTCTTAGTTAAACTAAATTAATATTATCATCAGTTGATTTAAATATTTATCTATATTAAATAATCTTTTCTTCTTCCATGTCCGGATCCACTAAAAGGGGAATTCTCTTTGCGCACTTAGCTTTCCTGAAAACAAGTTCTCCACAAACATTGTCGTTGAGGTGACTGATTACCTTTTTTTAATTGGAGCCAACCTCACCTCTACCATAATAAACAATATTTAGGTATATAATTTCACTAACATCCTAAATACACCCATCTATACATTTTTTTAATCAGTATAAACACATCCCTATATAGATTACATGTTGAGGCACTTGAATTTCTAAAAGAAGTTGATAGCTTCAGCCATGGCAGCCTCTTTCGGTTGCACTCGTTGTTATAATAACCAATGGTGATGAGTTCAAAGTTTCCATGTCATTGGAATCAATTTCTCTATGGTTAGGAGTTAGGACCGGTGGCTCCACTGACACTAGTTAAAGTTGGTAAATTAAGGCCAATGCCAAGATTGTTTGGTTGACTCGAAAGGCAACACAAGCCGGATAATTTGATGCATATACTAACAGCATATACGAACAAATGATCACTTAGATCGACTAATGAAAAATTATTTTAAGATAACCAAGAAGTCTCGAATTTGAGTCCTTAAAAATATAATAGTATTAAAATTTTATTATTTTTTAAATATCCTAACATATTCAAATCTAAATTTAGCTTGTAGTTAAAGTTAGGTTGAAATGTCAATCAAAGAAGCTCACTTTTAACCTACTACTAACATTGGTACCTGTCATGGTGGTTCTAAAACTAATTCAAGCAACAAATTTGAACTGAAATTTTGAGATGTTTTTTCCTGAATAGTTGAAATAACAGACTTTAGGTGGGTGAATCGAATTTTTTTTTTTTTGAGCTCACCCAATTTGTGTTTTATATTTTTTTTATGGGCCAAAACCATGCCAAGTAAGGCCCAAAATATCCACCGGCATCCTAATTCTAGGCCCACCAAGAGGAACAACGGAGGACGAAAATCGAATCGAGAAGGTGATGGAAATTGGAAAAAAAAAAAGGTATATCCTAATAATTGGGGAAGACCTGGCAGGAAAATCAAACACCGCCACGCGCGCAGAGGGCAGCAGACAAGCCTCCTCGCAAACTCCCCAGGCCACTCGCTGACCAACAGGCGCGTGGATCACACACCCCAGTTCAGGTGGGGGAGGGAGACAACGACACTGATCTCGATCTCATCTCATCTCTATCGTTAAATATTTTTTCCGTAATTTCCTGATATTTATTGAATTTGTATATATGGATCCGTCGCTTTCTTCGTGTCCGTCCTCGCCTACGGTGACCGCAGCCGCCGTAGCGTCGTCGGGGACAGCGGCGTCGTGGTTCTCCGGGATCGTGCGGGGCCGGCCGTCCAGTTTCAAGATGTCTCAGAGCAGCAGCAGCTACGTCGGGGAAGATGGCGGGGTGGGGCCCATCAAGGGCAAGAACCAGTTCCGGGGCGTACTGTTCAAGTACGGGCCCAACCCCGTCCAGGTATTCGATCTTTTGCCTAAAAGATGCTTTCTTTTCCAAGAATTGGGTTTGATGGAGTGATTTGTGAAACGAAGGGGAAATGTGTGAAAGGGAGATATCAAGGCATACCATTTACGAGCTTGTTCATGAGTTGCAGGTGGCGTTTAAGACGGGTGATTATAAGCAACAGGTCATTTTCATTGGTGGATTGACCGATGGTTTCCTTGCTACCGAGTATGTACCAAGTTCAGATTAGGCATGTTCATATTGGCCGTTACTTCGAATCTTTGCATACTGCATTTTAATCCCGAGATTAGCTGATGAGGAGTTTGTGCGAGGCTGAGCATGGCAGGTCATGGTTGTGATAACTCTTGCTTTCCCAAATCTCAGTTACTTGGAACCTCTTGCAATCGCTTTGGATAAGGAGAGGTGCTCACTTGTTCAGCTTCTCATGTCGTCCTCTTATAGTGGATATGGAACATCCAGCTTACAGCAGGTAATTAATTCTCTTCCCATCACATTCCGGTATCTTGCTTTTGGTGTTCCAGCTCCTGTTGTGTCTTCGTGTTTCATTTACTCCTGTTGTGCTCTTCTTGATTTTGCTTTGATCAAGACCACATACAAGATTTTATGGCTTTAAAGGATACTCTAAAGCCATAGTGGTAGGTTGGGTGGCATTTGACTTGTCAGCACAATCTTTGCCCTTCTCCAGAAAGTGCCTTTTTTTCAAAATTTTTGTTTTGCCTACCATGGCAGATATTTTTGGTCGGAGGTTGTCAATGTTAGTACAGCTTTGGTGTTTCAGGAGCATCCACCATTCGGCCATTGATCTTCACATTTTGGGAGATGCCCCTACTATAGATTAGCCTATTAGGAACATCCGAGGATGAATTAAAAGCCCCCGATGCTATTTTGCCTTTATCTCATGGTTGCTCCTGGGACTGCTTTGATGCAAGTAATGCTATTGCAGATTGGCTACTGATAAGCCTTCGCCTCTCAGATTATAAGTTGATCTTGCTTTGTTTGTATTGAAGGATGCCAAGGAACTTGATCAGTTGGTAAGTTATTTGATCAACAAAGAAGACTCTGAGGGGGTCGTTCTGCTTGGTCATAGTACAGGTTGCCAGGTGAGTTTCTGCATTATGTTGAAATATTACTTAACTAAATTCCTATAACTTAATTTTTGTGCTCTGCATAACATTGCAGGATATTGTGTATTATATGCGTACTAATGCCGCATGCTCTAGGGCAGTCCGTGCAGCCATATTGCAGGTAGCTAGTTATATGACTTGTTAACTCAAGTACTCAACCAGAGCTGTCTTTCTTTCCTTGTTTTCTTTAATTGGAATTATTTCTACTCATTTCGGAGATGGCATTTGTGAAATGCATTATTCCTCACGGGATACTCGCATTTTATCCCAGCTCTATAGCATGCTCATTCCGTAAACCTGCTCTGCTTCCAAATTCTTTTATGTTCCATAGGTGGATAAATCAATTAGTTTCCATGGTAACGCTTTATTTCTTCCGGTTGTGTACATGCTGTGCTATGCTTGCAGTTATCAGTCACAATTCCGTTTGGAATGTTCAGGCTCCAGTTAGTGATCGAGAATACAAAGCAACTCTTCCTGAAACTGCTGCTATGATTGACTTGGCTTCGAGCATGATAGCAGAAGGTCGGGGATCAGAATTGATGCCAAAGGAAGCAGATCCATCTGCTCCTATATCTGCTTTCAGGTGGGCTTTTTGTAGGGATGATCAAAGCAGGAATCTTCATCCACTTTGAGTTGCATACTTGCATTGTGGAAAAATAAACATTTCGCTCATTGCGCTAACCGTTTTCAGGTATTATTCACTTTGCTCCTACATGGGAGATGATGACATGTTCAGCTCTGACCTTACTGATGACCAGCTGAGATTGAGACTGGGGCACATGTGCAACACGCCTTGCCAGGTATTCATAGCTTCCACACAAGTTGCTGATTTGTTTAACCCTGCTAGATTTTATGTAATATGTGTGAGCGTCGGTGCCTGAAATGTGGATTATCAATAGCATTTATTTTGTTGAATTAGCATGTTTTAATCTGCTATATCATGGGACTACATAGATGTTCAAAAAAAAAAGGGACTACATATCTGCACTTGTATTGGCTAAAGTACAATGCAATTTCAGTCAATAATATTATCTTTAAGTACACTGGAGGCACGTTTGGGTGCTGAACCAATAATTTCAAACTTACATTTTGGAAATAGTATTTTTCTGGGTACATCCCAGTAGTTTGTGTTCGTAGCGTGATGGTAATCAAGTTGAGTTGTGCATCAAATAACTACAAGAACATGGTCTCCCCCCAGATATACCATCAAAATGCTAACCTTCTAATGCTGGCCATCCTGTATCTTTGCATCCATAGGTTATCTTCTCCATGGCCGACGAGTATGTTCCAGCGTATGTGGATAAGAAAGCACTGGTGGAAAGGTGAGCATACCACACTCTTCTCCTTGCATCGTTCCCTAGTGCTTCCTAAGCCGCTTTTCAAGTTGCATACAGATGAAAAAAACAGGTTGTCCGGGGAGAAGGCTGGTTTAATGGTCCTCTGTGCATGCTCCCTCAAGTCGAACATTGTCATGCTTGTGGATTATGTGTTTTGAGTAGAAGAATGAATGTGGTGGGACTGAGCAATTCCGTTGGCCTGCAGATTGTGCAGAGCAATGGGCGGGGCAGAGAAAGTCGAGATTGAACATGGGAATCACTCGCTCTCTAACCGAACGGGTGAAGCTGTGGAGGCAATCATAAATTTTGTCAAGAGAGAGGGACCTGCAGGCTGGGATGATCCCTGGAACTGACAGACATTCTAGTGCCAGTTATGGTATGCCCTTCTAGTGTTTCTTGGAATAGAGATCGGCTGCAATTCATCTTTATCTATTTTCTAAAGTACAAACTTCCGGGCTTGGTGGTTTCAGGAGATGGAATGATATTCTTTTTTTTCCTTTCCTTTGGTTTTGTTTTTTCTTGTTTAAAAGGCAAGTTAATATTATGTCATTGGACAATTCCTTTCATTTTTATCGATTTCCCAATATTACATGGGCCCCAATTCTTTGCTCGCTATTGGTTCAACCTTAGCCTCTCTCTCGTTTTAATTAAAAGCAACTTGTATATTCATGCTTATATTAGTAGATTCCAATCTGTTTCTTTAATCCAAATATAAGATTAGGAAAACTAACAGCTTTCCACGTTCAGACAAATTAAATATTTTCCTCGTGAAAGTCAAATCGTATATTCATCACCTTTTTTTTGTATATTGAACACCTCTCATATGCCACATGAAGGGGATTGCGACGCAAACGGCCATTTTTGCATGTTAGCCTCTCTTTTTTGGCAAATTGCCATCCCTCACTTGGAGTTTGCTTAAATTATTGTTTTAGCTCTTCCTATTTGAAAATCAAAAATTTGGCCCCCTAATTTTCTTTTATTGAACTCTAAGACCCCTCACTGATATCATCCAATTAACATAACTGTAAAATGACAATTATACCCTTCTAATAAATAAAAAAATTAACCCTCTCTCCTCCATCATCTCTCGTCCCTCCACCTTCTACCCTCCTCCCATATCTCTCTCCACCTTCCACCCTCCTCTCCCAATCTCTTCGCATAACCGCTAAAATCCAGGAATCTCCTCCCCAAAGATGAATTTCATAATGGAAGGAGGGGAAAAGAAGACCCAACAAGACAAATAAAATGTGGATTTAATTCTAAAAAGAAGAATCTTAATTTAATTGGAATTGGGGATTTTAGTTAGTTTTGGGTTAGTCTCCATGTTCCAAAGGTTAGTCACCATGCTTTTTTATCTCAAGGATTCTATAGGCAGAGCAAACATCTCCTTTAAGCACCACCCAGTGACATAAGAACAATCACGAAACATCCTTTAAGCATCACCCAATGATGTAATCCAACTGATCTTCAACTTTTACTCTTAAGCCTTGGAAAAGTTCAACAAATTCGAACTACACCTTTTTTAATCAGAAAATCAACAACAAGAACTAAACCTTACAAGATCTCTGTGAGTTTTTTCACACCATTAAGCAGAGGAAACTATCCAGAAATTCATCTTACTTAGGCACTGGAACTTGACTTCAATGGAAGTTTTTATGCTTTCAACGAAAGAGAAGAGAGATTGGTTTTGGGGAGAAGAAGAGAGGAGAGAGAAGAGATGGATGGGAGGGAAGACAGAGGAAAGAGGAATAAGATGTTGATTTTTTTATTTTTTTTATTAGAAGAGTATAACTATCATTTTAAAATTATTTTGACTGGATAATATCAATGAGAGGTCTTAGAGTTCAATAAAAATAAATTAGAAGGCCAAATTTTTGATTTTCAAACAGGAGGGGTTGAAACAGTAATTTAAGCAAATTTCAGGGGGCTGATTATAATTTGACCTTTTTTTTTCTTTCCAAAGGTTCTATCTTGTTGTACCGAGCTACTAGTTCATAGAGTTTAAGTAACACAATTAAATTTGACTTATATATATATAGGGAGTAAACGCTGATAAAATAGTCCCTTCTGAATAAAACAAGTCAGTGAGAACTTATATAATACGTATGTAAGACGGTCACGTTAGAAAATGATTCACGCGATTGATATCTTGTATCCAGTCATTTATAATATAACTAATCAAGATTTAAGTTTAATATGATATATATCAGCTAATCAAGATTAAAATTGGATATTATATTTAAAAGGTAACATAATTTTTTCAATAAATTTTAATATTGATACAATCCCAATGACTCGAGTCTAGTAATTATAAATTTTAATATTCGTGAGTCTACTGATTATATGAACATGGAACCAGTTAACCGTAATATCAAATATGCTTTAGTTTTAAATTACCTTGAATATATACACGCGACGTAATTCCTCGTGATACGGTGATATCTAAAGTGGATAGAGAAGTTGCGTTTGATAGTTATTATAAAGAGAAAAGTTCACTAAAGTACCTTATAGTTTTATACTTTTTTATCTTAGTACTCTGTGGTTTGACTTTTTTTTTAGGTGACCGAGATTTCGAAAAGTGACTTTTGGTGATAAATTATTAATCAGGGTTGATTTTTCCAACCAAACCATACACATAGATGACACGTCATCACCACGTCATATTTTTATATCCTAAGTGGCGATGACGTGGCAAAATTACAAAATTTCAATTCCTTTATTTTTCTAACTCTAATTAAAAATCCCCAAAACTAATTATAAAATTTTTGGTGATGTGGCGATTTTATAATTTTGACTCTTGAAATTTTATAATTTTGCTACATCATCGCCACTTAGGATATAAAAATACGATGTGGCGATGACGTGGCATTGATGTGTATGGTCAGGTTAGAAAAATTAACCCCAGTTAAAAATTTGTCACCAAAAGTGTCACTTTTCGAAATATTTGTCACTTAAAAAGAAAAAGTCAAACCACAGGGTACTATAATAACAAAGCGTGAAATTATAAGGTACTATAGAAAACTTTTTCCTATAATAAATTCATCTGGCTGATCTGGAATACGATTACGTCTGGGATTCCAAATATACCGTTATATTTTATTTGAATAAATTACCCGAAAAAATTATTAAGCATGATATTGACGAGATTAATAATTTATAGTTGTATTAACTGCTTTTTCACAAAACCACGGGCGACACAAGTTTGCATATATTTATACAAGTTGAATATAAATTATCCAAGCACTAAACGCATGTAATATATCCAAATCTGAGTCAAAATTTATATTATATGGTTCTGCGATCAACAAAATCTCGAAATACAATAAGACTTTTCCCGGCCCAAAAAAAAATCGTCAAAAGGTTGAAGCTTTGGAATAAGCAATGCAGAAGAGACAAGGGCTTAAGTTGTTGTTCGTCTTCAGTTCAAACCCTTTGTTTTTCCAATGGAGGTTCCTTGTCGTAAGCACCCTGGTCTTGTCCGGGCTGCTGATCGTTTGGGGGGTGGACGGTGGCTCCTTGAAGTACGTACTCGAGTCGTGGAGGTCCATGCAGCGAGAAGGATACACCCTAAAGATTGAAACTTTGGAGCTTTCTCTAGGTGGGTACTTCGAGAAATTGCCCAATGAAGAGAAGATTGAAACTTCGGAGCTCTCTCTTGGTGGGTATTTAGAGAAATTGCCCGATGCGAAGTGGGTGGATGCAGAGTTGGAGCCTAACTTCACTTCCAGGCTACTTTCTAGGTGGTTGGACCCGGGTGGTTTGCCTTGTAAGGACTCCAGGACGGTGGAAATTGAGGTTCCTGGGTTGGATGGGAAGGATTTGGTGGAGTTACCAGCTGGGGAGGTTCATGAGCTGGTTTTCCAGGCCTTGGACGAGCTAAAGAGGCCTAAATGTAATGGTGGGGACTACTTTGAGACCGATCTTTCGGGGGATGCATGGAAGTCCCGGCCTTTGGTCAAGGATTTTGGTAATGGGTCTTACTCTGTTTCGTTACAAGTTCATCCTGATTTTGCCGGTGAATACAATTTTACAGTTGTTCTGCTCTATAGGCACTTCGAGGGTCTAAATATTTCTCCTTCACGGTTTGTTTATGATGAGGTGTTGAGGAATGTGAGGATTAGGTTTGTGAACAAGGGGGGAAGGGAGTTGCCAAGTTTGAGGCTCTGTGAAAGATCTGATTTTGATAGGGAGATGTGGGTGGGTAGGTGGACTAGGCATGGTAAGAATGATGGTTGCCTGATAGGTAATGACGGCCGGTATCGTTGCCTGGCGCCGGATTACCCGTGCCAGAGTCCGTGGTGCACTGGTTCATTGGGTGCATTGGAGAGCAATGGTTGGGTTTATTCGAGCCACTGCGCTTTTAGGCTGTTCTCGACTGATGCTGCTTGGAATTGTTTGAAGGACCGGTGGATTTTCTTTTGGGGCGATTCGAATCACGTTGATACGATCAGGAACATGCTCAATTTTGTGCTGGATTTGCCTGATGTGGAGTCAGTTCCTAGGAGGTTCGACTTGAGGTTCTGGAACCCGAGGGATCCGTCACAGACAGTCAGGATTACTAGCATCTATAATGGTCACTGGAATGAGACGCAGCATTGGCAAGGGCTGAATTCTTTGAGGGATGAAGGGTTTAGGAATCTGCTGAAGGAGTACTTCTCAGAGGAAACAGTTCCCGACACCATGATCATGAATTCCGGGTTGCACGATGGTTTGTTCTGGCGGAATTTCAAAGCTTTCACCGAGGGTGCGGATTATGCAGTCTCGTTCTGGAAAGAAATTATGGATTCGGTAAGGCAGAGAGGAATGGTAGCTCCGCGGATAGTCTACCGGACCACCGTTGCAACAGGTGGTCATGCAAGGGCATTTCAATTCAATCCAAGTAAGATGGAGGTGTTTAACTGGGTGATGCTGGACAAATTAAGGCAAGCGGGTCTGCTTTCCGGGGTGATTGACAACTTCGACATGACATTTCCATGGCATTTCGACAATCGTTGCAGCGACGGCATACACTACGGCCGAGCACCTTCGAAGAAGAAGTGGATAGACGGCCGAATCGGACACCAGTACTTTGTAGACCTTATGCTGGCCCATATATTGCTCAATGCTATGTGCACAAATTAGGAAATGTCTGTGCGTCCAAATCAGGTCAATGAGATGAGAGTTCAGTTGCATTCTTTATTTATTGGGAAAAGTCCACTTTAGTACTCTGTGGTATAGCCCAAAATCACTTTAATACCTTGTGGTAAAAAATCGACCAATCGAGTCATACTTATTCCAATTAATATCAAAAAGTCCACGGGCAGCTGCCCGAACCTTTCCCGACCTGCTCGGACCCTGCCCGGCCAACTAGGCCAGCCACGTAGCTTTTTTTGATGACGTGTCCTCTCCCCACTCTCTCTTCTTCTTCTTCTTCCCAAACTCCTTGGCATTATAAGCGGAGAAATACACGAAAGCAGCGTACATCGACCCGTTCGAGAAGTCCTTATCAATCTCGTATTGCAACGCCGCCCCGGAGTGCTCGTTGATCAATGACAGGACCGTCCCCGTTTGATCCCGCCCCTTGACCCGTTCGCGAGGCCCGCCCCTCAACCCGTTTTCTGTATCTCCGCGGTCGTCCTCCGCCGGCGAGCCACGAGAAGCTCGTCCACCTCATCCCCGCAGTGCTGCAAATTTCACGGTCGACGACAGTTACTCACCGGAGGAGCTGCTCGCGATGGTGCTGACCTACGCGGCGGACCTGGCAGAGTTTCATGTTCGACGCGGGGGCGATCGTGGCCAGTTCCCTCTTAGGGACGTCACCGTTGACGACGTTCATCGAGTCGTCGATGGGGATACGGAAGGTCGAGAGGACGGCGCTGACAGCAGCAGGGTACTTTTTCCTGGCGTTCTTCTTCACGCCGCTGCTAGCGTCGATACTGCCATGGGCGGTGGGGCCCCTGCTGATGAGAGTTGCGGGCCCGGGGGAGAAGCGTTAGATGGCGTCGGCTCAGGTGTTGTCAGGCTCACGGAGAAGAAGAAGAAGAAGAAGAAGAAGAAGAAGAAGAAGAAGAAGAAGAAGAAGAAGAAGAAGAAGAAGGGGGAAAGAGGAGAGAGAAAGTGAAGAGAGAGGGGAGAGAACACGTCATCAAAAATTGCTGACGTGGCTGGCCTAGTTGGTCGGGCAGGGTCTGGATAGGTCGGAAAGGGTTTGGGCAGCTGCCCGTGGACCTTTTTGATGTTAATTGGAATAAGTATGACTCGATTGGTCAGTTTTTTACCACAGGGTACTAAAGTGATTTTAGGCTATACTACATGGTACTAAAATGATTTTAGGCTATACCACATGGTACTAAAGTGGACTTTTCCTTTATTTATTTGTAACACAAGTGTACAGAATCTGTTGCATAGAGACCTCTATTTTATCAATTTCAATGGGATGAGATTCTCATAATTCCTGATGTATAGTACCGTACCACATATAATTGGCAGCTCTTTCATAACAATCTTAACGATCATGTCATGTGAAATTGAGTTTTGTCCAAAGTTTACTGCATTATTTCTTGTTTGACCCTTGGTATTCTGTTAGGACTACATCTTAGAATCAAAAATGCTCGGAGTAGTTGTGAAACAAAACTCTGAGTGATTTTATGATCATGTTCTTCTGTCAATGTCCGTGCAAACTTTCCGTTGTTGTTAGAGCTGGGCTCTGATCGGTGGTGAATCTAGCAGCTTCCTTTCATCTCCGCCACCTTACCACACACGCTAGGATCAGCAACCGTATCCCCAAGACCAGTAAAAAGGGGTTGGAATTTCCTCCCCCTTAATATTTACAATTATATTTTATGGATCAACAGAAGCAAAGATCCGTTGTAGTCTAGTTGGTCAGGATACTCGGCTCTCACCCGAGAGACCCGGGTTCAAGTCCCGGCAACGGAAACTAATTTTTTTGCCTTTCTTTCTCCATTTCCACGGGTTCACATCACGCGCGCCAAAAAGTTGAGGGTGGGTGACCCGCTTAATTTTCTAATTTTGCTACTTTTAATAATTTTCTAACTACTAAAATAAAGATTTCTTACAACCAACAAATAGGTAAATTAACTAATAAGAGATTATTATAATTTAACTAATACTATTAAACACTTATTAAATGAATCATAAATGTGATATAAACCAAAATAATTTCCGACTTTCTTTTGCTTATGAACTGTCACACTTCACTAACTCTCCAATTAATTCGTATATATATATATATATATAGGAAAGAGGGGGCCCACCTGTGAACTTGATCGATAGCTTTTGACGGTTACGTGAAGGAAGGAAGGAAGAAGACAAGCTCCCTCATTCCATTTCCGACTTAATCCTCCTAAAAAGTTCCAATCTTTGATCCATTTTAGTTGCCCTAATTAGTAATTACCACCTGAAACAAGCAATCGAATTGGGGGGGTTTCGTAATATAGTTGCCAATTCCCCCAATTATTTCAAGGAATTGGGGAAGAAGAAGGAAGGCGAGCGGGTGGGTCGGGGGGCTAGGGAATTTGGGGAAGAAGTAAGGGAAATCTGGCAAATCTAGGGGGGTTAAGGCCGCGTTTGGCTCCGAAGCAAGCGACACCGGGTTTGGACAACGACGACGACGCGGAGTGCGCTAGGCCTTGGCGTGGAAGGATCTCTTCCTCTATTATGGCCTCTCTCACTTGGGGCTCCGCCCTTCGGCTCGCCCTCCTCCTCTCCCTCTTGTGCGCTGCCGTTTTCGCTTGTTACACCCTCCCCGTCGAGAAGGTTGTTCCTTTACCCACCTGGGTTTCTTTTGTTTCCTTCTTTTTCGGGTAAAGTTGTGATCTTTAAAGGTTTGTGATGGCCGAGTGCAATTAAAGGTTTGTTTGTTTGCTTGATTGATGTATTGGTGGCTGGAGTTTTACCGTGGTTCGAAGCTTCAAGCCCATGGTAATTGTTTCTGTGCAATGGGATAATCTGGTGATGGGTGTACTGTTGACAAGGATTCACTGCTTGATGTCCCTTCGCTGTTTGTTTTAACTTGGGAGCTGCTTTTCTCGTGGTGACATTTCCTTGCACACTAGCCTTCTGGCAATGTGATTGTGTCTTTGAAAGGTGGTCATACCACATTGCTATAAGGCAATGTGGTATGATGCCATCGAAATCGTTGTCATTTTGAGAGGAGGTGGTGGTGTCTTTGAAAGGTGGTAAAGTCATGCTTTGTGCTCTGTGTTGGTCGTGCAAGGTACATGGTACGCTGGTTAGTGCTCTTTTTGTATTGCAGTTGACATAATTATGTGATCTCCTGCAGATCTTGAAGGATTTCTTACTGTGGGTTGAGGAGGATCTAGGGGCTTGGGGTCCTCTTGTCTTGTAAGTGCATTGTACCTCTTGAATATATCGTGCTTTTTGTGTGTGATGGCTTGCCACTTCATGCCCTAATTATTACATCTTTCAAGCGACCATCAAATTGGCTTCTGGAAGTTTCCTTATTGAGTTTACTTCCAATGCATTGACTAACTGGTTTCACTTTCCTTTGATGATTTGCAGGGCTCTAGCATACATTCCTTTGACGGTCTTGGCTGTTCCTGCATCAGTACTCACAGTAAGAACTTTATATTGTGTTTTCCCTGGCTCACTGATTGTGTATAGTGTGCTTTGTGTTACCTCTCTCATAAACTGGAACATGACATGTCATGATTTGTTTTTTTGAAGGACATGTCACGATTTGTTGCATTCTTGCTCCCAACTTATCTCTAACTAAGTTAAAACTTTTCAGCTTGGTGGTGGTTATCTTTTTGGGTTGCCTATTGGTTTCGTTGCCGATTCTATAGGTGCCACCATTGGTGCAGGGGCAGCATTTCTTCTCGGCAGAACAGTAAGTTTTAATCTCAAAATAATTGTAGTTTATGCCAGATTGCCGCGAAAGATACTGTGTGCTAGGGAGAGGGGGCACACACTCTAACAACCTGGTCGAGATTCAAGCTGTCCCATTCTATATTGTGTCCATGGTTATTATGGAATATGCTGGTCTTAATTTTTCTACCGTACTGGTAATTTGTGCAGATAGGCAAGTCCTTTGTGGTCTCCAAGTTGAAAGACTATCCACAATTTAGATCAGTTGATATTGCAATTCGGAGATCTGGCTTCAAGGTTTGTGATATAATGTGCTTACTCTTGGTAGACTTTATCAGTTTGGGCATGTATTATTGGGCCATTGGCATTTACTTCTTGGGAACTTCTATTTGACACCTTTTTTTGTATCAATATTCTCTATGTGACCTATTATGCAACTTCTGATCTTTGTTCTTTCACACTGCAGATTGTTCTGCTGCTTCGACTAGTTCCCTTGCTACCCTTCAACATGTTGAATTACCTGTTATCTGTCACTCCTGTTCCTATTGGAGAATATATGCTGGCTTCCTGGATTGGAATGATGGTGAGTTTTATTTTCACTTCTCAGTCTTGTATGTAAGGGGAATCAGGATGCAATAGGAAAACATATAATTGTTCTTATCAAAGCTGATGTGTTACTGGCATTTACATCTTCTCCTCGTAGTTAACTACTGATCCTAACAATGAATTTTTACAGCCAATTACGCTTGCTTTAGTATATGTTGGAACGACTCTGAAAGATCTTTCTGATGTGACACATGGGTGGAGTGAGTTTTCCACTACTCGTTGGGTAAGTCTTGTAACTCATCGGTTTTTTTTTTCTTCCTCTACGCTCCAACTTTTATTGTAAAACTTTTGTCTCACTTTCATCTGTATCCTGAGAAAATCTGCTTTCATGTTGATGCAGGTCTTTATTGTATTGGGCCTTGTTGTGTCAAGTAAGTTGCTTGCACTGTACATTTGACATTATATCTTGAAGCTGTGGAAGTGCTACCTTTATTGTTGAGCTCCAAAGTAGTTGAGACATGGTCATAAAGTACTGTTGTGGACTGACATTTTACCCTTTTCTTCCTTTTTGTAGTGATACTGATGTTCTTGGTGACCAAAGTTGCACAGTCGGCTTTGAACAAAGCATTGGCAGAAAATGAGGATCTGGATGATGTTCTAGGCTCGCCACAGCTGCCAGTTGTTTGCGATCCGCCTTCCGCTGATCTGAGCGAGCCTCTGATTATCAAGATAGACACAGTCCAAGATAACCACGAACACTGATACCCCAAATTCATTGTAAATTCGTTTCCTCGTAAGCCTATACCTTTCTTTTGACGCGCAGCAATTACTCACTTCTCACCATCTACGATCTGTACAGCCCTGTATTCTTACAAATTTATAGGTCCTAATAGGAGTGGCTGATTCACAGCATTAGTAAAAGGTTAGCTTCTGTCTGTTGCAGTTTGACCCAGTAATTACAACGGAAGAACTGAACCGATCAATAATTGTTGAGCAAATTGCTCTCAGGTCTCTGGTGTTTGATTAAATCACTGTTTTTGTCCCTGCTGTTTTGAAATAGAAATTTTCATCCTCCTAGTTTGCTTTTATTATACTCTTAGGTCCCTTCCAGATCCACTGCTGATGTCATCAATTTTTTAATCAAAGAAATGATTATTATACCCTTACGTTTGAATAAAAAAATTAAGCAAATTTCTCTCTCCTTCCTCCACTTTCTCCGGCAAGAAAACCACCCTCCGATCATCTTCTTCGACGCTCCGGTCATCTTTTCTGGCAATAAAATTTCTCGACCTTAACGTAGAGGGACCCGGACCCAGACCCAGACCCTGACCTCGTCGTAGACGGACCCGGACCCAGACCTGGCGCCACCACGGTCCTTATGACCTTAAGCCTATCACTAATCCATCACAAAATTCCTTTCAAGCCTAGTAATTACTCGTATCCATCAAATTAGCGTTTAGAATAGGCTCCATTGAGCCTTTTACAACAAATCAGACCAATCAGAATCCTAGAATCTCTCTACCGAAACGGCGACGTAATGCGAGGTTGAAATTACAGCGATCAAATAGGAAAGGGAGGTGGATCTGAGCAGAAGGGGAAAATTTAAAGGGGAAACAGTTACCTGTTGCTGCTTGGCAGCCTGTTCTCGAAGCTTCGTGGCCTGTTTTCTAATGGCGTCCATGAACCTTCGTTGGCCAAAACCGCTGTTGAATTTAAAAGAGAGAGAGAGAGGCCTTTTGAATAAAAGGGGCAGTGCTTCTCTGTTATTTGTCGTTTGTGCAGATTTTGAGGTAGCTGGGATCGTATAGCAATCGTCAACTATTTTCATTGCTCCTCACCGTCGATGTCTTCTCCTTACGCCTCACCGATTCTCCAACAACAAAACCAACAAAATCAATTAATCGAAAGGGGGGAGGTGGGTTAGGGGCTCAGATTGTGGAGGAGGTCGTGGTGTCTAGTCCTCCGGCAACTTCCAACGCTTTGTCTGATGACATCATTCCTGACCAGGCCTAGCAACCCATAGCCCGGTCGACCTCCTGACCCGCTGGTCTATATAGTTCGCCCCTACGGATGATGTTTTATTAGCTTTATGTTTACTTTTTATGTTTGTGTTTATTTCGACATTCTGCTCTAGATCTGCCCTGTTTGTTTGCTGGTTTATGTTTCTGTTTATCGTTGTCTTGCCCACGAGCCCCCATATATTTGGGTTTATGCTTATTTGTTTATATTTTTGCTTGGATCGACTTTCGCTAGACCTCATATTCGTATAGTTCTCAAAACTATTCCTGTTGGTGCAGGTAGATAGACTTGTCTCGGTTGGACTCGTCCAACCTTGGCTCTCATTTGCGTGCATCTCGTATGCATTCAAATGCCCACGAGGTTGCGTCTTTGACGCGACCTTATGGTTATTAGCCCTAGCTTGTCTCGACAGCTTTCGCCTTGGATATTTGGCTCTCGTAGTCTAGTGTTCGCCCTTCATCTCCACCCATGCCTCTCTGCTCCCTTCGGATTGTCATCTCGATGGTACGTCACCTTGTTGATTTAAGGTTATCTCTAACAATGACCTGGTCCAACTCAGGTCACAAACTAAATTGACGAAAAAAACAGATCTCGCTCTTCCCTTCTCTCTACTAAACTCTCTTCATGTGTGGGAGGTTTTCTGTCCTCTTTTTTTCTTTAGGGTTTTTGAATCCTACTTCCTCCTTCTTCTTCCTACATCCGCACAACCACACAACCCACAGCCCACAACCCATAACCCACAACCCACTACCCTATCCCTGTATATGCGAGTCCTCCGGGAAGACTCCTTCTGGGTGGCGATTGTGAAGCTCTGAAATAATCCTGACCCAAAGTGCATCAGGTTGAGTGAGAAACCTCCCAAGCCATTTAAACAGCAGACCCTCATTCTTGATGTCAAGGCGAGCAATGCCAAGTCCCCCTCTTTCAACCGGAATAGTAACATGACACCAAGGCACGAAGGACATAGACCGATTGTTGGAGATACGCGCCCATAAGAACTTACGAATCCTTTTCTCAAGGTCAGCCAAGACAGCAGCAGGTGCTTTGAACAAGGATAGATAGTAAAGCGGGAGACTTTAGATGACAGATTAAATCGAAAGTTTGCCCATTCACCGGAGCTGTGTGTTTGCCGGTCGGACGGTCGGGGGATGGTCGGGGAAGAAGGATATATTTTTTTATATTTTTATTGAAGGGTATAATTATCATTTCTTTGATTAAAAATAAAAAATCGGATGATAACATCAGCGAGGGACTTTAGAATTCAATAAAAGCAAACTAGAGGGATTGAATTTTCGATTTCAAAACAGCAGGGACAAAAATAGTAATTTAAGCAAACACCAGGGATCTGAGGACAATTTGTTCATAATTGTTTGATCATCCATTATTCTTTCGATCTTGTTGTGTCATTGTTAATACAAAATACGAGATCAGGTTTACCACCTTGTTAGCGTGGTCTTGTTGCCTATTCAGCTCAATCTGGGTATGACAGCCTCCTATGAGACAATGACTTGGAGTAAATGCTCATTTTGAGTATCATCAGATTCTATTTTATGGTGACTCTATTTTATGGTGATATTTACACCGGAGTGACTTTTACTCCCAGTGATAACTGGAACTGTGTAGATATGGTAGCTAATTGTAGAACCCGGTAGCTGGTGGGACACCAGAAAATTGCACCGTAAAGCCTAATTTTGTGTGCTAACACAATAGGAAAACCATTTAATTGCTTGCAAGTAGAAACAGATTTATCCAACTAGCTACCAAACTTATCTAAAGTGGAGGACCTTGGATTGGTCCACACCACTAATTAAAGTAGAACACCAACATTTGATGGTTGGAAAAAAGCTTCCTTCGGGCCTTGGGTAGGAGAAAATTCCCCAAATGATGAAAGGTGAAGCAACATCATATTCTCTACTATTAATGACCATATTGTTTCTTTTTCTCTAGTGTGGAAAACCCCAAGTCATCATTTCCCCCTTTTCTTTTTTTTAATCTTTGTTTCCAGAGTCGAACATTATTAGATCATATTTAGAGGATAATTTTTACAATAGTGTCTTTTACATTCATAAAACTTAAACATAAGAACTTCTTAAATAAAAATAAGTCTCTTACTACTTGATAAACTTCTATTATTTCCTTCTTTTTTTTATTTTGTTAGCCAAACAAGAGAAAAGCCAGCTCCTCACAGTTCTCAAGTGCTTCAATCCACATCCCTCCCATTTCCACTGTCTGGTACATTTTTTGGAGGTGATCTTTCTTGTCCCCACCTCCAATTACTTGCCGAAAGGGCAATCAATAATACATTACATTCCCATTTTTTTCAATTTTTTGGTTGTGTAAGTGTTAAGACAATATTCGAATATTTGGACCATAAATTCCTCACTCATTAGGAAAAAATTTCACCGATCGAAATGGACATGTTTGTCATGACATGATTTTTTGACTAATAGATTTACTGTGCTTATATTTTCGTACTCACCTTTGTTCAGTAGTGGAACGACATTAATGGTTGCTGTTCTCTTTAAAATTCAAGATAGCCATGTAATTCTTTTAAAATTTTCAATTTGACATAAATAATTTTCAATTTGTACCACAAATTTGATCTTTTGCAATAATTTTTTTGTAATTGTATAAAAAAGGTATTTGCCCCCAAATCCTGGCCGTGAAGAGGGATGACTTTCCATTTGGATGACCCACCTCCTATCGTCACAGCCATCCTCTAAAAAAGGAGACAAAGATCAACTTTCTGTTAATAATAAATACTTAGATCATCTGGTGAGAGCGTTGCTTAACTAGGTCTCGAGTTCCTTTTAAAAAAAATATGGCGAGAGCGTTGCTTAACCAGGTCTCGAGTTCGAATACTTGGTTACACAGCAGTGTTAAATACTTGTTAAAAAAGCTTTGTCACCTTTCAAAGGTCTTGTCTGACTCAAATTTGGATTATTCGACCCACTAGACCGAATACCAGGTGGTATAAATAAATAAATAAATCAACTTGTGCTTGGAGTCTATTCCACATCTCACTCACCTGTATAAGAGCACCAAACCACTATTAGAAGTTGCTTGTTAGTTGTTACTCACAAGAAACACACACACAATGTATGGTGGCTCAAAGCCTAAGGTGACCAAACACTTTGAGTCACTCCAAAGGAAAATGGCAAAAGGCCTCAGGGTCTTCCAACTAAGGGGCTGTTTTGATGGGTGCAGGGATCACACACAGACCTCATCCGGATACGGTTCGAGGATCTGGAACCTCAGCGACGGACCCGTCGAGTTGCAGATAAGAGTAGGATCAATCCTGAAAAGGGTCCATACCTTGAAGCCTGGATCATCCAAGAGGCTCAAATGCAAGACCATATACAAGGCTTACATGCCTGGATCATCCAAGGGCTTGTTGTATTGCTTTGATGAGGCTTGCCACCCTTACATTTGGGTCCATGACACTGGAGGTGACTTCAATAGGATGGTGAAGCAGCAGTACCTTAGTCTTGAGGATTTGAGGGATTATTCTGAGATTAGGATCTTCAGGGATCATCAGAGGGGATGCATCTCTGTCAGGAAGAAGCCTAGGCCTGATTTCTGCTGATCCTGTACTTGTACTTCTTCTCTCTTTACCTTGGCTTAATTTTGAGTTTGAGTTTAGTTTATCCCCAAGTAATGTTCTGTGTGGGCTAATGAAATTTAGGATTTGTTTTGTTGCTGTTCTTTGTTTAAGGTGTGTTTGTCTCAAAATCAATTACTAAGGGTTGTTCTTTTTTATCAGAGATTTCGAATTTGAGCAATGATAATGCATCTATGTTCGAAAAAACTTTGTAGCTCTTTGCAAATCGACTTAAAATTTAAATTAATCGATCGAATAAATATAAATACTGACGAAAAATGCTATGTTCACGCTGGCTAGTTGAGATGATTATATCACCTAGAGTCCAGCGATGGTGTCTGGTTGATTTTGTGTTGTGGATAGAATCATGAAGGAGAAGGGAAAATCGGAGAAAAAAGGATTCCTGAGATTAATAGTGTGAAGGAAGCAGAACATGTGAGATGTTTCAGGGCTCACACCAAACAATAAAATGGCAGAGGAAAGTGGCAGTGGCACTTGTATTTTTGGCAGGCAACTTTTATTTTGTGAGTATTTTTGGCATGCAACTTGAAGAAGAAAAAAAGGTAATCTTAATTTCCATTTTCCAATAATCAGTAACTCATTTTTTTAATAACCAATAACTCGATCTCCCTCGTGTGAGATTGGGATTTCTTCAAACACACGCCTCCCACGATTATGTTGGGGATCGTGTAGGGAGTAGCAAAATGAGCGACCCTTTAATCCTACCGCTTAATCTTTTAGTCGTGATATAATGTATATGATAGTATCTTTTATTGTAATGGGTCTCTTAAGTTCAATCCAATATTTCAATTTCTATATTTAATGTAAGGCTATTGGACTACTTACTTTTTAAAAAAGAAGAGAAATGGCACTTGAGATGGAACAAAGTTTCTCCTCAAAAACACACACAATGTATGGGCTAATGAAATTTAGGATTTGTTTTGTTGTTATTCGTGTTCTTTGTTTAAGGTATGTTTGTCTCAAGAGTTGATTGTACTTCACGAGGCAATGAGTTTGCAAATTAGAACACATTGTTTTGAGTTTGAGCAGAGTCAAAATTAATTAGTGAAGGTTTATTTTTTCCTAACATAGATGCTTTAAAGTTTAAATTAATCGGTCGAATAAATAGAAATACCACGGAAAAAGCTTTTTTCACTCTGGCTAGTTGAGATGATTATATCACCTAGAATTCAGCAATGGTGTCTGATTGATTTTGTGTTGTGGATGGAACCATGAAAGAGAAGGGAAATGGGAGGGAAAGGGATTCCTGAGTTTTTTTTTGGTGCAGTAAATTGTTTCTAAAATTTTGGATCTTGGACGGTTGTTGGGATTCGATCCTTCCATCTCATGTTCAAGAACTGACATCGTATTCATCAGACCATTATTGCGGAGACCATTATTGCGGTGATAGGGATTCCTGAGCTTAGTAGTGGGAAGATAAGCAGAACATGTGAGGTGTTTCAGGGCTCACACCAAACAATAAAATGGCAGAGGAAAGTGGCAGTGGCACTTGTATTTTGGCAGGCAACTTGAAGAAGAAAATGGTAATCTTAATTTTCCAATTCCAACAATCAATAACTCCATTTTTTGGGGAAGGAATTCCAATAACCAGTAACTCGATCTCCATCCTGTGAGATTGGAATTACTTCAAACACACGCCTCCCACGATTATGTTGAAGATCGTGTAGGCAATTTGGGCAGAAAGAGAATTGATTTAAGATGGAGGTTATATCCGCTCTTGTAGTCCAAAACGAGTATTAATTTGAGATGGAGGTTATATCCGCTCTTGTAATACAAAACGAATAACTGCTCAATCCTATAATTTAATCTTTTAGTCGCGATATATATAACGATATTTTTTATTGTAATCGGTCTCTTAAGATAGAGCAAAGTAGAAAAGTCATTCAATTTGAACCAATCTCAATCAATGGAATACAAATAATAAGTAAATAATATGCACTAGATGAGATATGAAAAAAGATAAAATCTTCATGTTTGTGATTCTCAAAATCTACAGTATCAAACTAAATCCCAAAAGAGACGTACGTGGTTGTCTTAAAATGGAAATAAATATTTTTCTTACAGATTCGTTCCACAGCGACCGTTATAACTTGGGACCCACCAAACCAACTTCCCTCCCCAAACAACTAGGAAGCAAGCAACCATGTCCATGAGCTTCGGCAGGGGAGAGCAAACAGATTATCTGTATCTGAATTATCCAAAATTTTAACTATCCGAAATATCCGAATAAATATTTTTAGTATCCGAGTCCGAGTCCGAACTTTCCACTATCCGATATCCGATATCCGAATTTTTTTCGGATACGGATACAGATAATCCGAACTATCCATTTTTCTAAGTCTTCAAAAATAAAAATGGTATCATGATATAAAAAATGAATCTGTAGCCTATATTTACAAAAGTAGATTTGCTATTGTATAGCTCTCCACCAATTTTTTCTATTATCTCCATAAAAACTAAAGAAAAATCTAAACCTGGTTCATCGTAGTTCAAGGAATCAAGGGAACTTTTATTTGGGGAAATTGAAATTAACGGGTAGTGGTAGCGTGATAGTTTTTTGAGTAGTAATTTTTAATGGACTTAATTTTGTGGACTACTGCAAGGTATGACTACTTGTAATTTTTATTTTATTTAATAAACCTATTTTTAATTAGATATTTCGGATATCCGAAATATCAATCTTATTATCCGTATCCGTATCCGAGTTCGAAATATTTATTTCGGATAATCCGTATCCGAGTCCGAATCCAAAAAAATTACAGATATCGGATACGGATAACGGATATCGGATTTTTTGTTCACCCTTAAGCCTCGGTAAACAAAGTTGCAACCTTTAGCCACTTGGTTGGGATTTGGGGATAAAGATCAAATCTTTCTTCCATTCCATCCCCAATGGGTGGCGGGACCCGGCCCTGGTGGGCCCTCCTCCTCCGGCCGTGGACGAGACAACTTGGTTCTAGTCAGCAAGACTATGGATTTGAAGTTTGACCGGCTTGGTGGAGTTCTTCTTTGCTGTGCGTATTTTGGTCATGTTGTTGATTGTTGGGGAAGTTGTGTTGTTGCAGGCCGTGGAATTCGCTCCCGGATTCATCGCGGATTGAGGAATTCCGTACTGTCAATGCAGAATCTGTCCTCTGTATAATTGGTCGGATGTGTTATCTAAGTTCGATTTTTTCAGTGATGTCTCATCTTATGGATTTTCTACGGTTCAAAGCATAGGAAGATGCTTGATCTTGTTTGTTGATGTAGACCAGACCTGACTTGCCAACCAAATAAACACCAGAATTATTTTTTCCTTCACAATATAACTCGAGCCGATGCATGGAGAGCTAGCTCGTCATATGTCATCAGTGGGCCCAAACCTGTTATCAGAAGTAGCCATATCTTCAAATAAGCAGCAGGTTTATGCTATTTTTCATTGTACCTTCTCGCTTTTCTGCTTCCACTTCTTTTACCTTCAAAATATAAAATTCCTTTGTTCTGAAGTTCATGTGAGACTACAATCTAACAAGTGCCCTGTTTGCTGTCAAACCAATCGAGAAACTCAGGCCAATGGGAGATGAACTTCAGCTGGCTTACAGGTGAATTATGCTTCTTGTCAGTGTGGTTTGATGGTACAGTACAGGTTATACCTTCTTTCTGTTCCTATGACATACAACAATTGTTTTGTCCGTTTAATGTTGTATCTCAAACTCACTCTCTTGTACAAAGAATTTGCATAGTAAACCTTCAAGGGAAAAGAACTATTAACTCAGTATGAAGTTATGCTCATTACTTGAAAGCACAAGGTGAAGGCCTGGCCTGGTGTCCAACCCTGAGAACATATGGTGGCTTAAGCTTGTTTCTTTCGAGCCCTTTCCCGCCATTTTTGAACTCGTGATTTATCTAATGATGTTGAGCCAGTGTGGATGCATATTCAAAGTGCAAGTAAGAGATCTTCTTGCACAATCTGGATCACATGAATCACCTCTAGTAGGAGAGGTGATGTTTCTTTTCTTTTCTTTTGGGGTAACTACCAAAAGGGATCCATGAGGGAATATTTTCCATGGAAGTTAGCCATAAAAGGGTTAAGGGTTAGAATTATTAAAGCTTCTTTTTACCTTTAGTAGCAAAAGTTATGCTTAATCATTCTCGCCACTGCATTTACTTGTGTGTGAAGCATGTAGTGTCTCCCCTTTTATTTGATATGCATCAAGTTTGATCAAGGTTTTTCACTTCATATATATATATATATATTTTGTTGGAGAGAATCCCACGTCGAAAGTAGCAAGTGGGTTGGGCCTGTTTATTAGTGTGGATGATCCACCTACTCAGTACCTTAAGGTTTTGGGTAGGATATGAAAATTCATATATATTTCACTCTTCTCGTGTCCACTTGCTTAAAATGGTTTATCCATAAGCTTGAGATTAACCCGGTGCCTAATCAGTGCGCTGTCCGATGAGCTTTGTTGGTGGGGTTAACTTGACGTCTTTCTTTTGGTTGCAAGGCTTCTTTTAGACCAAAGTGAGAGTTTTTTGGTCAATGGGAGAAAGGTAAATGTATCCACCTTTGTTTCACTTCAGCTGAGCAGGGCTCTCTTGCTTTTTTCCCTGTCGTCGTTTATTTAGCCGCCCATATTAAAGATGTGTCCATGAGTAAAGAAGCATTATACTACCGTCTGGTCCACGTCGAAGCTAATCTTGATCGATCAACACTGTCTGCTTCATTAAGTCAGCAAAAATTCCATTTGCTGAAGCTAAGTTGCTCTTCCAGGATCTTTGCATATGCATTGTTCTTGTTCAGATCCTTCACTTGGATCAGGAATCCGCGTGGACTTTACTTGGGGAATAAGGAGCTGATTTGACAGAATTCTCCCTGAATCACACCTAACATAAGTGAATAAAACCCAAGTATGCACAAGTGGCAAATGTGGAAAAGGTCTCTATGACAGGCCTCAATTGGAAGAACCCACAAAGTTAAAGGCAAAGTAACTACAGCGAATGCCTTCGAGACATGCCAATTTCATCACTTCAAATTTGGACACTTATTTGGACCAATTAATCCAGATTTTAGTTATGCGGTATCACAAATAGCGAAAAAAAACATCTTTATCAAGTTTTGGGATATGAAGGTTATTGGATTTCAAGTACTACACCAATGGACTATCAATACTTGTCTAGAGTACTCTGCAAGTGTACCTCAATTATTGTTTCCTATCTAAATTTAATACTAGAAGTGGAAACAGGAAGAAATACATAGGGACCATGTGGTTAATTTACCTTGATTCAAGACCAATAAGATATTAGATTAACTGGTGAGAGTATTGTTCTAACTTAACAAAGAGGTCTCAAATTCGAGTACTTGGTGTTAAATACTTATTGGAATAGGTTTGTCACCTATAAAAAATCTCACCGATCTCGAACCTAGATTAATCAGCATAGTGGTGTTCGGATATGAGGTGTTGTGAACAAAATAAATTTACCTTGATCCAAAATTGGAATGGCCTCTACTCTCTCCACACGTTATTCTTCCGATTGCATTTTTTTTCTCTCCATTCATCGGTCGCTATCTAGAGGCCATGTGGGATGATCATGTGATGAGCTCTGTTCATAAATGGCAATTGGCTTTTACCCAGTTGGCCCAGGTTCTAACATCAAGTACTACGCAGACAAAAGGGTGTAGAAACAAGTCCTCAAATAGCTACTCCAACTCCACCCCTCCATGTGTTGCATTGTCTGATTTTCAATCTTGTGATGTAAGATTCCGATTTCGATTCCAAAGAGATACAATATTTACGAGAAAGACCGATGGATCTTGCATAAACGAATTTGACTTTACTTCTCAAATGTGTTAACGTTTTGGTTTGAATATTAAAAAAAAGGGTAAATTACTCTCACGTTCTTGACCTTTGATCACCCTCCCCCTAGGGTCCCTGACTTTTGAAAAATGATTGTCCCGTCCCTAAGTTTTGATGATAATAGACTCTCGGGTCCCTAGCTGACGTCATCGGCTCTTTTTTTCATTTTTGGTCATGGAAATGACCAAAATACCCTTAAACAAAAAATAATTTTTTTTACCTTCTTCAACCTTTGACTAAAAATAACTAACAACCAAAAATAACATTTGACTAAGATCAAATTAACAAAAATTAAAAATACAATCAAGAATATCAAAAATAACAACACTCGATCCTTAGACTAAAAAAACTCCCGAGCGGCCCAACCAGTTCTCAAAAACCATGGCGTAGCCCTTCTTACTGCTTCTTGCATTTGCTGTTCTTTTAGGTGTGTTTTTGTTTACATGGTGCTCTCTGGATTTTTGGATTGTTTGAATGTATGGTGTTGCGTTGTACTGTGGTCTGCTCTTTATGCAACCCAGTGACATTTTCCTTGTAATTACTCAGGAGGTATAATAAAATTCATTTACCTTTATAAAAAAACCAGTTCTTAGAAACCAGAAGCGGTAATCACCAGTCGGTGAGGCCAACTTGATCTTCGAAGAGGAAGAAGGAAGGAGTGGTGAAGGTGGATAAGAAGAGAAGGAGCAACACCACTCGACAATGACGCTACCTCAATCAAGCAAATCGAGGCCAAGGATCTCCGCCCTCCCTTCCGATCTCTGCCAAACCCTAGCCCGCCTCTCCAACTCGTTCTCCTCGCTAATCCCCTGAAGCTCTGGCTATGGAAGCATAGCTACCGCCTCACCGTATTAATTATTGTCGGTGACTAACAAAGCCCAGAAGTTCGTCCTCTGTTGAAGCTTCGAGGACGACATCGCCGTCGCCATAGCCCAGAAGGTCTCTCCTCCGGGAGGAGGCTCATCGACCGCCAACGGCCTTCTGTCTGATGGCTCCCCCCACCTTGCATGCCGCCTGCTCGTCCCAGATCTGATCCACTACGACACTAGAGAGCTCGAAGAGAGGAAGATCCAGACTCGGGAGAGAGAAACTTTTGACCGCCGCCAACCCATGAACCATCCAGCCCGACCGCCGCCCATCCTTGATGGTTTCCGGATTTTTTATGTTCTTAGTTGGTGTTCATGGGTTTGGTCGTTTCCAGAAGATGGGCCCCAGAGACAGTCCTGCCGTTCGACTCGACATTTTGACTGGCAAAGATAATGAATTGTACCTGGTGGTCTTGTCGCTGGGTTTGTAATCGTTGGATTTCTGGATTTGTTATTTAGTTTGATGTTCTTGGTTGTATTTTTTATTTTGGTTAGTTTGATCTTATTTTTAGGTTAGTTTTTTACTTGTTGGTATTTTTGTCAAAGTTGAAGAAGGTAAATTTTTTAAAAGAGTATTTTGGTCATTTCTATGACCAAAAATGAAAAAAAAGTCGATAACGTCAGCCAGGGACCGGAGAGTCTATTATCATCAAAACTTAGGGACGGGATAATCATTTTCCAAAAATTAGGGACTCTAGGGGGAGGGTGACCAAAGGTCAGAGACGTGAGAGTAATTTGCCCCAAAAAAAATCAACAAATACTCAGATAAAACAATATAGCAATATTCAGCCATTTAGCTTTAGACACACAAAAAAGCACCCTTGTGTGCTAATGGGGTCGCCATGCAAGAAAATAGGGCCTCGAGTGAGTAGCACTTAAAATTCTTTTTAGGTCTGGTTAAATCTCATTGAAAATAAATAGTTCGAGACATCTACTTTAAGGGACAAATGCTCTTTAACCAATTGAATAATTTCTGCCCTGATTTAAGCAAAAGAGCACTAACTAAGGCTGTAAAGGAAATCCTCTTCTATGACAAAAAATAAAGAGTGTTTGTAGATGCACAAGGATTTCATCGCAGGTTAGGCTTTTAAGAAAGACAGCAATAATTTGCGTTGAAAAAACAAGGCTTTAAACTTGGGGGGAAATAGACTTCAATTCTACCCCCCAAAAAAAAAGTGATCATGACATGATTACACCTTCGGAACTACTCCAAAGTAGCTTTCTTTTAAACTTTTTTTGTGTGCAGTGAATATTAATCCGTATGTCTAATCTATTTACAACTGTAACAATTTATTTCGGACACAAATTTTTTTTCAAGATTACTCAATATGTTGATAAGACTATAAACTCGTTGAAAACATTAATACGGCACACATGTTCTATGTGCCCTGTATAAAATTTAAAGGTGTTTATTGTTTCAAGCTACACTCCTAGTATCTCTTTCATCACATGGAAATTGTGGGTCATATAAGCTTTCTATATCCTCCTTTGTCTAAACAACATGCGCCGGGAATTTTTCCCTTCCTTCTCCTGGATTCAACTATATGTGCTCATAGGAACCCCGCCTAGTGACAAGAATCTCTCATTGAGCGTTGAAATCTTATATCATTCTAGATGGAAGATGTTGTGCTTTCTAACTAATTTATTCGTGTGGTGAGCCAAGCTAGCAATGTGATGGATAAGTTATTGCCTGTTTTAGGGACTTATGTGAGGTGATACCAAGAAAGCATACGGTGTGCTTCACTTAAATTGGAGGGAGTACATCATGTTCATCAATTAAAACGCCTCGAGGTTGCACATGATCTTGGATGTCCAAAATACCGGTCGATTCAAACTCGACGCAAGCAAAGACTTCTAACCCCATAGCTCATCACACCAAGAAGACAATTGATTTCCATACGCCAAATTTCGACTGTTAGTAATTTATAGCAATTGAATTCGTACGCTAAATTGTAGACCGCTGACTATATAGATTAGTCAGCGAGAGAATATCATAACATTACTACATGAATATTTTCATACACCAAAAATAAATTTGGTTGTTAGTAATTTATAGGAGTTGAAGTACCGTAGACCACTAACCATATTGATTGCCCGACGAGAGAAAATCATAAGATAACTACATCAATACATCTTCTTATATTTATAACTTATCACTAGTCAACCCACTTCGCTAGTGCTAATTATATCTTTTTTTTCTGCGATGTAGTGCTAATTATATCTTCATATATTTATATTATCAGTGGAGCTACTTGACAATTAATGAAATTACTATGAATATTAATTGCAGTTAGATTTGGATTTGGCTGGTAAATATGGAATTCCTCTCATCGTTTGACAAGACACCGAATTCGTCGATCCCCTCTATGTTTGGGCACTGGCCATAGTTTGGTCTAAATTCGTGAAAAACGATCGCCTGAATTATTGAAACACATCTTGTAATAACACATTTTCAGATTAATTGAGAGGCGCACCAAATTTTGCGAAATGGGATAAAATCTACATTATCAACTGCCGTACCTAAATTTGACAAGTATATATGTAACTTTTTTTCACTGGGAAATATTTCCGTTTTGGTGAGCTGCACCCAAGTGCTTTATATTTTTATGATTTTAACGTGACAAGTAAGAACATTGGTCCTCTATTTCTTTTTTATAAAAAGGCAGAAAATATAAATTATTCTGTATTTTCAGAAGACTTGACAAGTTTTTAATGTTATCTTGAACAGTGGTAATTGGGTTTGAATTATATTACACGGCGATTGTTCTTCTAAATTAATTGTCCTATATTAGGGGCCTAGAAACCAAGTGCCGTATGAGATGGTAAGCCTTAAATGACGATTTGGTATACAACAATCATTTTATCAAAACAATGACGAGAGTTTATAATTTAATTTTTAATTAATATAAAAATTTATGTTAAAATGGCTGATAGAAAGGAAGCAACAACAAGATATCCTACTTTTTTTTGAAAGATATCCTACTTGAAACTCAGTGTCATATCTAATTAGGGTGCGGATTGTAATTTTGGAGTGGGCAAATAATGGGCCCAAAATGAATATACCTCTGCTTAGGACTTAGGAACACCAAAAATTAAATTCTTAAGCGTTACCTACCTAAGGGTGGTTGTATTCAATGGGGCGTCCGATTTCGGGAGATGGTATCTGACACTAGTTTATTCCCTAAATAACCAATTTAAAGTTTTGAGTCGAGTTAAATATGTTATCAAAGTTCGAATTCGATAATCTCGGAGTAAAATGTTATTATCTTGATCTAGTGTCTGTGCCACAGTCCCACCACTTGTTGACACGGGACAACATTTAAGTACAATTAAAAAGAACTAGGCACTCTTTTAACCGCGGCCCATTAATTAATAACCATCACTCAGAGAAGCCAAGCCAAATTTGAAATTTGATAGGAGCCAAGCCAGATTCCAAAACTTGACGAGGAAGGTGGAGATGGACTTGCAGCCGAAGGTTCAAAAAACAAAGAGAGAAAAAATAACGCCGAGGTGGGAAAAATAAAACTAAAAGGATTGTGCAAGTTTCCCTTTTTTTTTCTTTACGAATATTAAAACAAAATGTAATATTGGATTAGCTGCAAAATATTACTAATAAATAAAGGCCCCCCAAAAAGGAGGTCAGTCTGAAGCTTTAGTTGTACCTTCTCTCTCTCCCCCTCCCTCCTTCACTTGCTCCCCTCCTCCTCCTCCTCCTCCTCCTCCTCCTTCCTTCCATTGCTCTCTCACTCTCAAACACCCTGAAATAAAGGAAGGAAGCAGAGTCCAGAGCAGTCTAATGTGCACTCTCTCTCTCTCCCGCTCTCTCTCTCTCTCCCTCTCTCTCTGTACACTAAACAATGGAAAGACTGAGCCTTTGTAGTGTTGTTGTTATGTAATAAAAACCTTACCTTTCTCTCTCTCTCCCATTGCTCACTCTCTTGTAATTTTCCCCATTTAAAAAAAGTCTCAAGCCAGATCCACTGTAACCCACAATCCTTCCACCCTCTTTCAAGTGGCAGGTATGAGTAAAGAAGAAATCTTGAAGGTCCAGGTACCCCATTCCCTCTCTCTCTCTCTCCCCTCCCATTTTCACTCTCTTTGTCTTGATTTTTTTTATTTTTTACTTTTTACCCTTTTGTCTACAATGATTTTTAGTTAATTTATGTGGGTTGGTTGCTTGTACATGCAGACCTGTGTTCTAAAGGTGAACATCCACTGTGATGGCTGTAAGCAGAAAGTCAAGAAGATCCTCCAGAAAATCGAAGGTAATAATAATAATAATAATAATGTCTTTTCTACCGTTTCATAAACCCTTTAATTAATTAGGACAGAGAACTACACTGTAATAATTGACCCCCTAATCACATGGGTGGTGGATGGATGGATGGAACTGGTCCAATTTTAGCAAGACTGTACTCTACTCGTGTAATGAACTTGGTTTGCTTTGGTTTAATTAATTTGATTAATTAATTTTGGGAATAAAACAGGGGTATTTACGACCCACATCGACTCGGAGCAAGGGAAGGTAACGGTCTCCGGCAACGTCCCGCCGGCCGTCCTAATAAAGAAGCTAGCCAAAGCCGGGAAACACGCCGAGCTCTGGGGAGCCCCCAAGCCCAACAACAACAACATGGCTAACCAGTTCAAAAACATGCAAATTGACCATAACGGCAAAGGAGGAGGCGGTGGTAATAACCAGAAGGGGCAAAAGGGTAATAACAATAATAACGGCCAACACCCTCAGCAGCAGCAACAGCAGCCACCCAAGGGTGGTGGCGGTGGCGGGCACCCGCAGCTGACCCCTCAGCAGATGCAACAGCTGCAGCAGATGAAGGGCTTTCAGGATATGAAGCTGCCCCCTCACCTGAAGCTTCCCAACCAGCCGCCACCTCAGCAGCAGCAACCGAAGGGTGTCAAGTTTGCTCTGCCTCCGGAGGACGATGAGTTCACCGACGATGACGATTACGATGACGAGTTCGAGGAAGATGACGATGAGTTCGACGAAGAAGGGTTCGATGATGAAATGGATATGCCGCCGCCTTCGAATAAGATGAAGCCTGCGATGGGGCACGGTGGTATGCCGCCGGGGATGAGCATGCCCCCTCCCCATCTTATGAAGGGAGGCGGTCCCCCTAATCCCGGGGGTAACGGTAAAAAAGGCGGTATGCCGGGCGATAACGGAGGCGGAGGCAAGGGCGGTGGTGGCGGAGGAGGAGGAGGAGGGAATAATAATGCTCAGAACCATGGTGGGAAGAACGGTGGCAAGGGGCAGACTGGTAATAACCCTCAAAACGGTGGCGGCAGCAACGGGAAGGGTGGGAATGGTAATAACATGCAAGTTAGCGGGGCAAAGAAGGGAAATGGTGTTGGTGGGCCCCCTGGGAATATGGGCCAAATGGGTAACCTGAACATGCCCATGGGTCAGATGGGAGGTTTGCCAATGGGCCAGATGGGTAACATCCCTGCTGTTCAAGGCCTCCCGACTGCATCCGCCATGGGCGGTGGCGCAGGTGGCCCCGGACCGAACGGGTACTTCCAGGGAGCCAGGCCGGATCTCATGCCTGGCAACCCGTATGAGCAGCAGCAGCAGCAGTACTTGGCGGCAATGATGAACCAACAAAGAGCAATGGGCAACGAGAGGTTCCAGCCCATGATGTATGCTAGGCCACCACCCGCGGTCAACTACGTGCCGCCGCAACCGCAAATGCAACACCCTTACCCATACCCGTATCCATACCCGCCTCCCCCGATGCCGCACCCGAATGGATCCGACCCATACACAAGCTACTTCAGTGATGAAAACACCTCAAGTTGCAATGTAATGTGAAAGAAAAAAGAGGGTTTGCATGAAAAATTGACGCTGCTGTGCTTTGTGGAGATTGGCTTGCTTAGCCTCAAGGGAGTTTAGTTTCAAGTTGCCATAATATACATGGAAATGGGTTTCCTTCATCCTCCAATTTTCCATATCCCAAGTTGAACTAGAGCCTTTAATTATGATAGGGGAGGGCTTAATTATAGATTATAAGATAATGTTTAAGGTCCTTGAGGAGTACTTAATTTATGCAAATGGTGGTAGGCTCCTTCTCTTACAAGAAGAATGTCTATATATGTTTATCATATATGTTGCAAACAAAAATAAAAGATAAAAAAAGAGGAGAGAATGGGGTTTGGTAGTATTAAAAAATCCCATCTCTCTCCATCTTTTTTCCCATCTCCAGCTGCCCACCCTCGTGTATATTTTTAATGCTGTCCTCAGTGTGTTATTATTATTCCTCTGATCATTTTCATATATTTGTTAAAACCTTGGAATCGGGTTTGGCAGCTACACCTCCCGAATTGGGAAAATTTCACCATTGGTCTCCATTAAAAAATTGACTGTACGGTTAATATTAATGCCCAGCAATCGAGTGACCGCTCTTCCTCAAGCATGCATTGTCGATTGCTTTTGACCTTGTTGTATTTGATACGTCTTTTTTCACATGCCTAGATATGTACTTGTATATATAGGAGGTTAACCTTCTTCGATGTACTCGTATGCCTTGTGATATCGGTGACGTAAGTCCCTGGTAATGTTGTAACTAGCGGTACGGACACTGTCGGATCAAGTTTAGCGATAACAAGGTCAAGTTAGGGTTTATCCTATCAAGATGTTCTATCTTTACCATAATTTTTTTTACCATATTTCACCCGATAGAGTTTTATCGAAGTCAACGGTTGCAACTTGCAAGAAGAGATCCTACACTAATTTGGATATATTTATGATTTTATTTAAATAAGGGTTTTGACCCTCCACTTTCACAAAAAATAATAATTGGGAAGTTCTTTATTTAAAGTTAAAATAATGAGATCAATACTTTTGTAAAGAATATAAAGAGGACTACTATTATTGGGCTCAACTTTGGGATGCCTTTCGGGTTGTGAAATTGAACAAATAATTTGTACCTCTCACAAAACAAGGGAGGGAATTGTAAAAAGATGGGCAGAGAGGGCCACGACCACTAGAGGCCAATGTGTGTTTTTTTTTCCCTGTGCGAAAAGAACAAACCCGTAAGTAAGAGGATGTCGACAAGGACAAGCAAACTACTTTCGTTTAGATCTCCAGAAATCTAACGGCGTTTACACTCGACACGAGTTCCGCTAATCTCCAACTTGTCTTTTTCTTTTTGGCAAATTACTCCCTTGTCTCTGGTATTTGGTCATCCTCCTCCTGGGGTCCTTGAATTTCCGAAAATAATTTTAACGTCCCTCGTTTTTGGTTTCACAAACTCTCGGATCCCTAGTACCGAATATGTCATTTTCTCCGGCGAACTCCCACTTGAAAAGACTAAAATGCCCCTCTTACTTAAAAAACAAAAAAAATCCTATTTCTTTCTCCCTTCACCTTCTTCTTCCTCACACTCCATCTTCTTCCTCCCACTTTCAACCAAAACCAAAACTCAAGTGGGGGAGGATGACCACTTGAAAAGCCTTTCTTTGAGCGGGAAGGCTTCCTCCCAATCCTAATTAAAAATTCTAGTTATGAAGTATTGAGTTTGAGTTTTGGTTTTGGTTGAAAGTGGGAGGAAGAAGATGAAGGTGAAGGGAGCAGGAAATAGGGTTTTTTATTTTTTAAGTAGGAGAGGCATTTTAGTCTTTTCAAGTTGAGGTTTGCCAAAAAAAAAAAGCATATTCCGGCACCAGGAACCCGAGAGTTTCTAAAATCAAAGATGAGGAACGTTAAAATTATTTTCGAAAATTCAGAGACCCCGAGGGAGGATGACCAAACACCGGGGACAAAGGGATAATTTTTCCTTTTTGGGTAATCTCCAACTTGTTTTAACACAACTAAAACATGACAACTCGCACACTCCGATTCAAAGTTCATCGAACACTATCGAATTTCATACAGCATTCAAAGATACCAAAGACGCATTGTTTTGCATTCAAAAATAATTTTTCCTAAAGGCAAATAGATATTTACCTAAACCAGTAGGACTTGAACAGATCCGATGTTAGTCTCAAGCCTTTTTTTTGTCCTGTTGTGGGCAAGTGCTCGGAGAGATTTGAACTCCAACACTACAGTTCGTAACTGTGTAACTGTTAATACCATATAAGTTGAGGAACAAAAGGAGGAATCTGCAAACCAATTATCATTGATCGTCGTGGATCAGTGATAAACACAGAGTACAATATTAAATTCAGACTTAGACAATTGCACACTAAAGCGTATCCATAATCGCAAGACAAAAATATTGGATACAGATGGTATCCATGATAGTCACCTTTAAAAATCAAGTTCACTTTTGTGACGGAGTAGTATTTGTCCTACCTAAAAACTGTTGAAAATTGGAACAGGTAAAATTTCTCTCTCAATTACAAACAAACTATAGTCGAGTAAAAATTTACAAATAGTCATATCATACGAGATATTATTGTAACCGTAATTAAACAATATCAATTACAAGAGAAGGTGGAGTGACCGCAGTTCCTTCCTCCAATGGACTCGACTCAAGAGATGTGGCAGGGGGGAATGATCAATTATGAAGTGGATTTATTCACATGATCTTGAGAGAAATTGAAATTTGGGTCATAGTTCGGTCTAATCGGACAGCGATGGGAGTGGGTCCGTCCCTGGACATCACCTCCATAAAAAGTACTCCTCTATTCCCTCCTCTCTGGCTCCGTACATTGCCACCAAGTTTTATTCTTTCTAGCTATTATTATCATTCGGGAAAACTTGTGGGTTCATGACATGCGTCTAATTAAATTGGTGACTACCCTTTCACAAAAAAAATTTTGGTCACTACCAATCGCAATTGCTTCCGACCTGGCGCATAACTCGTAAGGTCGTTAGTACATTCTGAATGATTCAATGCTAGATCTTTTCACGTTCTAAGCGATCGTGTCACCTCGGTAAAAATGGTACAAGAGTTGAACGGTAAAACCATCGGTTTCTTGATGAACCCGGTAAAGCGTTATTTCACCTAAAACCAACGTATCGAGTAGTTGCTTTTAATTTTGCAAAAAAACATTTCTATATTTTATAGTAAATCTAATTTAAATTTAAATTAATAAAACTAGTTGGATAACCAAAGGAAGAAATGACCCTTTTTACTCGTGTCCTTTTTTTTTTAGAAGTACGCTTGTGTCCTCCGGTTACGCCAAAACTGGGAGGTGGGGTATATAGTTTCAGGCCACGGCTTACCCGGGTCAGTGACTAACATTTAATGCGGGGGATGACCCGAGATCCGAAAATCTTCCGGGGCCATTTTGGTCATTAATCATCACAAGGGATTACATTATTTTGTTTTGGTGGAAATGAAGGGCTATATATAAAATCAATATTTTAAAAAACGAACCCGAAAGCAAATCAAAAATTTTAATTTTACTGATTTACCAAATCGAATTGTTAGACGGACCGGGACTTTTTTATATACTAATAATTATTAAATAAAGTAAAATAATTTTTTTTATGATAAAATAAAATGTCGAATAAATGCAAATATTCACCAATTTGTGTGTATAATTTATTCAAATAAAATATTTAAAAATTAATTTAACAAGTTTAGAAGAAGATTAAGTTTAGAAGAAAATATTTTCCAATTTTGGTATACAATTTATTCAAACAAAATATTCAAAAATTAATTTAACAAGTGTTTAAGGTGGGGAGCGGCAGCTTCTAATTAGGGATTTATTTTAATTGCTTTAAGTTTTGACCTTCGGCTCGTTTTGTTTTTACTTTTTAGGGTTGGTTTACCTTTTTCTTTTTTTGTCGTTTTGTTTTGGGTTGTCACTTTGTAGTTTTATTCCTTTTAGTTTTGGTTGTTCTTATTTTTTGGTCGTTTGGTTTCCTACTCCGGGTGAACCGGTTCAACAGAATACGTTCGACCAGACAGTGCGGCCAAAATACGAGCTGTCGAACTGCTTTCAGGCTTTTATGCAAAAAACGAGCCGAATTTTGTTTCGGCTGATGGTCCGACTGATCGGGTAGTCGGTCGGACTACAATTTTTAAAACATTGTATAAAACCCTCATTGTGATGGCTATATAAAAAGTCTATTATTATGATGGCTACTATTTGACGCGAAATCTATTCTTTCAAAATGGCGATTGTCGACTCCACTAAAACCTTCTCGCGATTAAACTTAGTAGGCTAAACCCGCGGTAGGGAAAAAACATATTGGCAAGGTAGAAATGCGCCTTGTCCTTGATATCGCTGAACTTGATTCCCCGCCATCAGTACGACAAGTTCTACGAGTACAACGAATGAGGCTAACTACCTAAAAATCTTCTAAATACATATCAATACAAGAAACTAAATATACATCAAATACAACATAATCAAAAGAAATTGTCAAGGTGTGCTTCAATAGCGCACTTGTCACCCGATTACTTTCGCGCCACATGTTTTGTATGTCGATCTCCCAACTCACGAGAGATTACATTATTTGGGTTTGCAAATTTGCATTTTGCGATTAGGGAGCTAAGAGGGATTTGTGAGAGTTGGTTTAAAGAATAAATTTTTTTTACGTATAATCAAGTATAAAAGATATCATTAAAAGAATGATATCACTGTTTAATCCTTAATACCGTATATTTTTAAAAAATATCTAGAAAAGTTATGACTATTTGATTCCGCTTTTATAACCAGTTGTAATTAAGGAGTTGCTTTGAGTTTATTTGGAAATGAAAAAAATATAGAGATGATTCCTTCACTCCCCTTGCAAGAGAGAGCCATGTGCATATGCTTAGCAAGTCCAAATTGAGTTGTGGTTATCGAGATGGCGTGTAGGCCCCACTTCCTCCCCCTTCCTTTCGTCTCCTTGTTAACGGCCCATACATCCATAGATGTGGGCCCCTGACTCTCCCGCATCCTTCAATACCCTCCCCTCCGGTTGTCTTTCGCCCGTTCCAAAACATACATCACATCCGATAATTATTTAGATCAATTAACAATATAATTCTAACTTAATTTAAAAATTATGAGTTTAAAATATTGAGAACTTACCAATTTTGAATACTTGCAAAAAAATTGGTATTTTTTAATTATTTTATTTGGCTCTAACAACAAATAATTAAAATTATTGCATTTCCCAAAGTTCAAGGTGTGGCTGTGATTAGTAACAACTAACGAGCGAAACCTGCTTGAAGTGTGATGATTACAGAACCGACGAAAGGTGTTTATAGTCATAATGAGGAATCGAGAAGGGCAGAAAAGCCAAACCCCAAAAGTAGATCACGGGCTGTAGAATCTGTACCATCGAACGGCTCAAACAAATCACTTCCCCACCATCATTTTTCCATCGAACGGCAAAAATTAGTCTCTCTTTGTCCTCGCGAGCTCCAAAATATATGTACGATCAAATAATTTTTGAATGTGGAAATTACTAATTTGTCCCGTACCGTATGTATTGGATTAGATTTAAACATCGAAACTGAGTAGCTTCTTTGTCCATAATTACTTTAGTGAAAGGAGTACAACACGCTAGATTTCGAGTGTGACTCGAAAAGATTTTTCAAAGATTCTCATATCATGAGTGTAATCATCATATGTGTTCTGGTATTATTCTTGAAACGCATACTATAAGGTTCAAATTTTATATTAATTAAGATTGATTTTTTATTGGGAGTTTATATTAGGAGTACTAGCAAAGACATAAGCACGATGCAAGTGTCTTTCTATTTTAAAACCTGCAAAATATGTTATTTATTGATTTTTTTTTGTAAATATTCTAACTTTATCATCAACATCACCTCTTTTGACTAACATCTTACAATTCTTGCTTGAAACACCTCTTGAAAGAGCAACTGTCCATGACTGAAGACATGCTCAGGCAGATAAATACTGGTGTTTTCAATTGTTTGTTTTTGCGTTTTGTTGATCGTGAATGCAAAATACATACGTACCGAAAACTACTTGTGTGTCATCTTATACGGTATCTCAAGATTCTCTAGTTGGTTCAATGGATTCTATTCTCAAAAAACCTAAAATTGCCGCCTCACTCTCTTAGTAGGCCATTTTAGCTACCCACTCTAGCCACCACCTCCATAGCTCCGCCATCCACCGTCCCCACCACTCCGGCCACCATCTCCATAGCTCCGTCATCCAGCTTCCCCCTTCTCAGTTTGCCACAAACCAAACTCTAGAGCCTCTTCGATGCCACCGCTTACCCCTCCTCTCCAAGCTTTGTCACACAGATCGGAGCCCCCCACGACTGAAGTCCGCCATCCACCAGGTCGCAGCTCGCTGCTCTCCGCGATTGCTGGCTCCTACACCGGCCTCCCTGAGACAGTCCCACGTGGCTGCCGGAGGGGTTGGTCTCTACCGACCATCCCTCCGATTTCATTATGCCTAATTATATCTTAATTAGTGTTTTTCTTGTTTCTGTTTATGTTAGTATTTATGCTTCCTGTTTATGTCTAGTAGTTATCTGCATCTATGTAGATCTACTTGTTGTTTGCCTTTTGGTAGTTCATCCTTGGTGTGCTATTGTCGGGTTGGTCTATTTGTTCGGTTGGATGCAGCTCTTGTGTTGTTCTATGTTGTTTGATTGGCTGTATTTTGTTCTAGTTGATGTGTTGGATTTGGTTTGGGTTCATACTGCTGGCTCTGCCTGGGGAGTATTCGTCCGACCACGGTTAACTCAGTTAAGAAGGTCATTGTTGAGCCATAGCTCGTATGTGGTTCAACTTTTTTCAGCTGACATATTTGTTAGCAGGTTACTGTTCGGTCTTCCACTTCTTTTTGGAAGTTGATCTAGACTTTGGTAGTCGTAAGCACGATCATAAGGACTATAGTTACTATTACAGTTGTCTTCCAATAGTGTTGTCTTTGCTTCCATCTCTAGTTGTTATGTTGCTTTTCCTATATATTCTTATGCGTCTGTCCTGTAACTTTCTTTTAGTTACTGAATGACCTTCGAGTCATTTTACTCAAAAAAACTGTAGTTATCGAGTTTAAGTGGTACAAACGTCAAAAATTGCACTCTTTCATGGTAAAATTCGAACATAATTAGCATTGGACAAAGAGTGTAGTAGTTGCTACACTGTGACACCGTTCTACACATTTGAAGTGAGTGTTGCACCATAGCGTACCACTTTCAAAATGATAAATTCGTGCTTCCCATTTTCGAAGGTTCATATTAACTTAAGGGACATATATATTTCAATTATGTTATAAAAAAGTCAATGATGCGCACCATCTACGCAATAAACGATGTTGCTGCATTTTGGTTTTTTTCGACTGTCCATTGTTATGAACTTTGATTATTTTGGTTCAAATTACTTAGTATCAAAATATTAATCACTCATTTTTGATTTAAGCAAAATGTGAAGTGTTGTATAATAATTTGTCTAAGTCAAATTTCTAATTAAACAAGAATCTCTAAGTACATTTTTTAAACCGATTGAATTGAGTTAGTAACTGGTTCTGCCGTGCAACTATCCAACCTATTTGTCCAAATAATGAAACATTTGTGTTGGCATAAGGATTAGTTCTTGGTTGTTTTGTGCTTTTATTTTTAATCTTTTTTCCTTCTCTGTCAAGATATTGCCTCCATATGTTTGTCCAAATAATGCAACATTTGTGTTGTTATTTGGTGAATTTGAGACTTGCTAATTGTATCGTGCGAAAATAGATTTTGTACTCATGTTGTTACTAACGGTACTCTTTCTCTGGTGTGACATTTTCCCAACGGGTTTTGCCAAATCCGAGTTTTGAAGAGACCGGCGATCGCTAGATTGCGAATTCTCCTTCTGTCGTAAATATCATAATGAAATTTACCTCTTAAAAAAACTGTCCAACCAATTTTATGGTATATCTCAAATGAAATATCGAGTTGGTAACTGATTGCTAGTTCTGATAGTAATAGATAATTGGTAATTACGAAAAATATTGTTTCGTAAAAAAGTTGAAGAATTGGCTGAGGTTGAAAGTTTAACCAATGATAAATATAAATTTTACACGAAAGGATATTTGATCAATCAGTACAATAAGATTTAACGGAGTTAGTGAAGCTGACTATACAGAGTTTATTTAGTTATTTACAATATACAACCACTGCGTACCACCTAAAGTTCACGGGACGAAATTGACCCAAGTGCTTAGTTACAAATAGAAACCTGTTGTTTTCCCAATTCGGTGCATAATCGGTTGATTGAAGGGGAAAATTATAGTACTTGAAATACAAGTTTGATTTGATTTATCTATTTAATCAACATAGTTCACTTTGTTACGAATTTTTAAAAAATTCATTAGTCAAATTAACCATTATAAAAGAACTCGATCAAGAGCAAGAATCTACTAAAATTTAGTAAACATGGCTATATAACTTTCAAAAAATTAAATATTTTTTATTATTTAAATTTGACACGAATTAAAAATTTTCAACCGGATGAATACTTGTGTACCGTTAGTTTTGACAACAAGAAAAGGCAGCAACCTTAGAAATCACATAGATCATTACTTGCATTATCACCAGTTCCATATAGACAGCTATATACTGGCCTTGTTTTTTTTAGGGTGGCCTTGTTTTTTGTTGGATATAACTATTTTGAGTTATCAACTGACAGTCTGACAGTTTCCCATTATAATTACATCACCAATGGGTCATCAATTTTTACTCGAAATCCAAATTTAAATAAAATGAAATCCATAAATTTTCCGTCTCTCTCTCCCTACAAAATTTGCGCATGTAGTGTAGCTGATGATGGTCATGATGCATCACACTCGCACTTATAAGTAGGGTCCATGCTTTTTGGGTATCATATGACATTTTAGGGATTTTTTCTGAAATAGGTAAAAAATATACATATTTTCCCTAAATAGGTAAAAAGTTATACATATTTCCTAAATAGGTTAAACGAATATTTAATATTAAAAAAATTTGAAGAAGGCGCCCATGTGTCAGGGCGCCTCCTCTGCCCATGTCAGAGAGGAAAAAAAAAATAATGATATAGTGGAGGCGCCAACCTCTCAAGGCGCCTCCCTTCATTTTTTAATATATTTTTTTAATAGTTATCGATAAATTTTAAATTTACGAATCCAAAAAAACACTTATCGATAAATGGTGGATAACATATATCGATAAATTTACGAATCCAAAAAAAAAACTTGGAGGCGCCAACTTTATTTGGTCACCAAAAAAAATTATTTGTTAATAGAATGATCTGAATTTATACATCGATAAATTTAATTATTGTATCGTAAATTTATCTCAATACTAAATGATCTATAATATAATTCAATCATTATCATTATACTAATATAATATATATCAACAAATTTATCGATAAGTTTTTTTCAAATATATTATCGAATATATATTATCCACCATTTACCCACCATTGAAAAACCTTATCAATAATATATCGATAAATATTACGAATTCAAAACCTTATCAAATATATTACCGAAATATAATCGATATATTTTCAAATATATTTGTAACATATATTAGATTATATTAGTACTAGGATATATATCAAATTATATTAGTACTGAAATATTAAAAAAAAATGAAGGGAGGCGCCCTGAGAGGTTGGCGCCTCCACTATATCATTATTTTTTTTTCAATTTTCCCTCTCTCCTGATACAACTATTAAAATTTGGTATCGATAAATTTAAAAAAAAAATTATTTGGTCATAGAATGATCTGAATTTATACATCGATAAATTTAATTGTTGTAAATTTAATTTATTTGAATTTATTGATATATATTATATCAGTATATTAGATTATATTAGTACTAAGATATATATCGAATTATATTAGTATTGAAATATTCAAAAAAAAAAAAGGGAGGCGCCCTGAGAGGTCATGGGCAGAGGAGGCGCCCTGACACATGGGCGCCTTCTTCAAATTTTTTTAATATTAAATATTCGTTTAACCTATTTAGGGAATATGTATAACTTTTTACCTATTTAGAGAAAATATGTTTGTTTTTTACCTATTTCAGAAAAAATCCCGACATTTTATTATTATTGAGTACTAACGAGTTTTTTTTAGCAAACAGTTTTCTTAATAATATATTTTACATTCGTAAAATATAAATCTAAATTTTTTTAAATAAATCGAAATGCTAGCAAGAATTACTTCATATGACATTGGTTTGCGGAATGGAGTACTTGTGAAGAAAGCATGATCTCACCCTTTCCATTCACATTCAGTGCATTCAATCGAATTGCTCCCACGGTCAAGATGATGACCGAAATGGGTAGGTGAGGTGAGGTAAGAAAAGAAACCGGTTATCTTTGACTTGTTCGCTATGCAGGGTTAGGACTTGACATTTAGTGCACGTCGTCTTCATTCCTTAATAACATGAAGCATCACGAGGAGAGGAGTGACATGTCTTGTCTCATCCTGGCACCTCAAGTGTTTGAAAACTCTCCCTCTGGATTTTTGAGGAGCAGTATTAGTGGAGACCCGCCACCGCCACTAGCCACTCTCTCTTGGCATATTATAGTAGAGGCGGAGCCCTCTTTTGCTTACACCTTTTGGATCTTTCCTTAACTCACTCTGGATGTTGTAACATCTTGATATGATCGATTGTATTCATAGATTAATACGAATTTATTTTACCATGTTGTGTTATCAATTACATTTAGTCTGAGAAATGCTAGAAATTTCAAAGGCTAGTCACACTTAATTTTGAAATTCTATCATGATATTTGCCAAAAAAAATTTGTTTTAAGTAATCTTTTTACACCATTATATTTTACAGAATTTGAACCATAAATCTCCTTAAAAGTGAAAACGTTTTGTTTTGTTAGGCTAGATTTTTTTTGGCATGAGACAGAATATTGATAATATTAATAGTACAATAAATATTTTTTAACATATCTTGAACGCGATATTACTGATGCATCGATAAATTAACAATCAAAATATTCCGGCCATCATGTGTGTATTGTACTTAATATAAATTATTTGCAACGATATAATCGTCATATCGAATAATTATAAAGAACAACTTGTGCTTAATTGAAGCGACATTAACAAGTTTTATCATTTTTAAGGCAAGCTACCTAGATTCTCCCTAGTTTTTATTTTTTTGATGATTGATTCTCCCTATAAGATTTAGGTTTGCCAAATCGGGAACAAAACCTCTCTTAAAACTGTTGAAATCACGTGCTTATATATGTGGATTACAATTTTCTTTCTTTCTTCCTGCCGTCTATTGGGTTTGACGACCGGTCATCGGGCACATCCAAACCAAAGATTTAAGAGAAAACTTCACTTTAGTACCTTATAATATCATATATTTTCATTTAGGTACCATGTGGTTTAAAACGCACTGAACATGTCCTTATTTCAATTTTCATCAAAAACAGGTCCCGGGTAGCTGCCCGCAATTTTTTTTCAAAACGATGCCACTTTGTTTCCTACGTGGCGACCGGGTTGGGATAAGTCAACATTGACGTGGCATATAGATAATTACCAAAATAATCCATATATATATATATATATATATATATTAAACCTCCCATTCTCTCATCTCTATCTCTATCTCTCTCTATCCTCTCTATCTCTATCTCATCCTCTCTCTTACCCATCCTCATCATCTCTCTCTCATCTCCCTTCCTCCTTCCGACACCAATATCTACCCGCCCAAAGTCCTAACCTCGATCGTCCCCTTCCTCGCCCACTTCATGGTCCCACCGCCTCCACCTCGGCTCCTCCGCCGATGGCTTCCCCCGCCTTTAGGCCCAATGGGTGTCCCACTACAAGACGGACTAGGACGACGGTACCTTCTGATGAAGGTTTTTAATTCGGCCCGCGGTGTTTGCACTAGGGATTGTCGGAGAGGTGGACCACATAGGAAATAAAGTGGCGTTGTTTTGAAAAAAAATTACGGACAGCTACCCAGGCTGCCCAGGACCTATTTTTGATGAAAATCGAAATAAGTTGGACCTGTTCTATGCGTTTTAAACCACAGGATACCTAAGTGAAAATTTATGATACTACAGGGTACTAAAGTGAAGTTTTCCCAACATTTAATCGTCGGCTGTTTAAAAAAAGTTAAATCCTGGTCAAGAAACAAAGTATATTCTTACAAGTTCCCTCATGGTTATCAAATAAACTAATCTTATTCGCTGTATGTAACGTTAATTGTTTAAATGGCATGCTTCCTTGAATAGTTCATGGGAGTTTGTGCGGTTTGAATATCCTAGCATCGATGTTGTTTTATCTCAAGCTCCATACGCTTGAATAGTTCTTGACAAAGACACACATGCTTCATTCTCTGACCCAAACGTTATTTGGATGATTTAACATAGTTTACACTTTGACAAGGTGTATATTTTGTGTAAAAAAATTTATCGTCATTCACTGATATTATTATAAGGAACAAATTTCCGGAAAATAACCAAATATTTCAATATCAAGTTGTTGAAATATTTAATATGCTTCAAATTTTAGTGACGTAAACTTTAATTCTTTACTAATATCTTGCATGGTAACACTAACACTGGCCTACTATATATATATATATATATTGAAAAATATAATGGTTATTAAGGCGTCCAGCGATTTTATTAAAACAAAATTCCGAAAGCTGTCAGGACCCGGAAGATCGAGGAGATAAAAAATACAAGCAAGTTGTAGTTAATTATTAGCTTAGTGGCGGTAATTATTATATACAACATGCACCGCCGAATAAACTCAAAAACTTTAAAAAGCTACCCCACGTGATGCGTTTTCCAGCGAAATACTGTGATAGGACTAATTAAATTAACATATTATATTGCGGCCTCACAAGTCATAAGTCATAATGACAGACCTTAAAAAAAAAGTCGTAATGACAGAATCCTTTTTAATGACTCCATATAGTATATTTTGCTGTTCGAAAATTATGGTATTTCAAAAGTTTAATTTATTGTAAAACAAAATATTAGTACGAGCAACTAAAATTCTTAGGCTTTTCTGATAGAGAAAAAAGCGTGGATTGTTGAAAAAATCTCTCAACACAATATGCAAGAAATTCTCAAAGGAGTTAGTTGCGTTGAATCGTAAATTTATTTACATATTTTTATTTTTAAAAATAATTCCCCTCTATATACAACCAAATTTGGTATTAGATAAAGGAATGGACATAACGTTTTGAGTTGGTCTTTCCCGAATTACATTAAATTTTTGTTAGTTCTTTGATCTCGAATCTCTATACTCAAAATTATTCGTTTAATGTCTGGAGTCTATACTTACAGATGAAATGATTTTAAATGCAATGTTAATTAACACTATTTTTCCATTATTTTCCGTGGTCTTGAAGTTGATCAAACAATTATAAAAAAGCAACTACGAGAAAAAAGCGACGATCGGGAAATAGACGAAGGCATTACTTATAAAAGCTGCACAAGTATTATGATTTAATTATTCGAGACGTTCATGCATTATTTGTTCACATGCCGTTGAATTTCGGGACGGAAAACAAATTCCCGACTGGTAACCTCTTTTGTAGTCCATTGTCGCGGAAAAGGGAAACCCTCTCAGAGTCGGGCAATTTATTCGATGAGGAACAGAAGAGGAGAATCAATTTATAGATTGCACTTTATCTTTCTTATTTTTTTGAATTATTATGTTTCCAGTGGACACAAAATTAACATACTTTTTTTGGGAGTAAATTGTTTCCACAATTTCGGATCTTTGACGATCATCGAGATTTGATCCTCTCACTTCATGTTTAAGGGCTGACACCGTATTCATCAGACCATACATGCGGTGGTACAGAATCAACATACTTTAATATCATGTAAGATTGTTCATATCTAATCCAAACGTATTAAGTAATTTAGTAGGTAAAATTTTCACACTTATGAACAAATTTATGCGATAAAGTTGATATTTCGGTCTCTAATTAATTAATTTGTTAAGAGTACTGCAAAATTAAATAAAAAGTATTCTTTAGAGGGGAAAATAAGAAATTGGGAGAGAATTAATAAAGAGTAAATTGCCCTCAGGTCCTTGGTATTTGCTTAAATTACTGTTTTTGTCCCTGCTGTTTCAAAATTGAAACTTTAATCATCCTAGTTTGCTTTTAGGGAAAAGTCTACTTAAGTACCCAGTGATATCGCAAAAAATCAAGTCAGTACTCTGTGGTTTAAAACGTATCAATTGAGTCAAACTTATTCCAATTAAAATTAATTAGAGGCCCGGGCAGCTGCCCGGACCCTGCCCTCAGGTCCTTGGTATTTGCTTAAATCACTGTTTTTGTCCCTGCTGTTTCAAAATTAAAACTTTAATCATCCTAGTTTGCTTTTAGGGAAAAGTCTACTTAAGTACCCAGTGATATCGCAAAAAATCAAGTTAGTACTCTGTGGTTTAAAACGTATCAATTGAGTCAAACTTATTCCAATTAAAATTAATTAGAGGTCCGGGCAGCTGCCCGGACCCTGCCCGTCTTGCCCGGACCCTGCCCGACTACGTGGACCAGCCACATTAGATTTCTCTGATGACGTGGTCGTCTCTCCTCCCTCATTTTCTCTTCTTCTTCTTCTTCTTCTTCTTTCAACACCGAATAAACAAAACGACACTGACCCATCCCCAACAACAGGGATGGAGGTGTACACGTGGCGCTACATCATCAGAGAAATCTGATGTGGCTGGTCCACGTGGTCGGGCAGGGTCCGGGCAGCTGCCCGGGCCTCTAATTGATTTTAATTGGAATAAGTTTGACTCAATTGATACGTTTTAAACCACAGGGTACTGACTTAATTTTTTGCGATACCACAGGGTACTTAAGTAGACTTTTCCCTTGCTTTTATTGTACTCTAAGGTCCCTGATACCGGAATCGGAAAATTTTGCCCACCAAGAGGGACCTGAAATGACCCTTATGCTCCCTCTACTCCACAACCTCCTCCGATTTCAGGTCCCTCTTGGCTGACAAAATTTTTCGATTCTGGTATCAGGGACCTTAGAGTACAATAAAAGCAAACTAGGAGGATTAAAGTTTCGATTTTGAAACAACAGAGACAAAAATAGTGATTCAAACAAACACCAGGAACCTGCGGGTAATTTGCTCGTTAATAAATGCACAGCAGTAAGCACTTTTTGACATTTTTCTTCGCTAAAATCCTTCTGCTCCCAATGTTGCCAAATTTGTCAATATTTGCGGTTCCTTCCTTCAAGTTATATAATTATTTTTTGCTTTGATGCATCCAGATTATTCCATGCCCCTAACAAACTATTGATGTTTTATTAAAATTTTAGAGAAATAATAAAAGTAATATATAAAAGTTGCATTATTAAGGAGACTGTCAGTATCCACCAAACAGAAAAATAGACTCAGTGACTACGCAGCCACCACAATGTTGAGAAAGATGTTTTTGACTTTTTTCTATTTTGTTCAGTGGTGGGGGCCTATCTAATTCCTTTCAGTTCTAAAAAAAAAATTAATGAATCGAGACAGGTAAAATAAGATCCGATAAATTTCGAGTCTATGATAGTTGATTGATACCAGCACTCTCTCTTTTAATCTTCAACAAAAGTCGTAGTGCGTTATGTTTGGCCGAAACCCAAAGGTTTCCGTCAATCATTAAAGTGCTAAATATTATTTAGTTTTTTTAATTATTTTAGTAATGGCAAAGTGAAAGTGGTAATCTCCTGCTTCTTTAACTTTCGTTACAGATAGACCTGGTTTTAAAAAATTATTTTGTTATATATAGACAGATTAAGTGCGGGTTGATAATATATATTAATATAGGAGATAAAGAGATGGTATTCATCGTTGTCAATCAGGATATGGCTGCACACTCCTTTTCTTCAATTTCTTTTTCTTTTATGGAATCATGATTGGTCATACCTAAACAATATAACTAGCTAGATAAGTGTAAGTCATGTTCGAAAAATTATCCGATTATAATCTAGATTAATTAGATCAACAAAGCCAAAACACGAGACAAAATTGTGATAAGAGGAGCAGAGGAACACGAGCATGCAAATGGGATCTTGAAATTCGAATTAGGCTGACTTGTTAGCGTATGTATGTCCATACACATGAGTTAGCTGCAGACAACAAACAAGTACTGACTCAATGCAGTATATAATTTAATTACCACCCAACCTACTTCACCCCTCCAATTTATAATTATATCCCAACCTGTACTAACTTTCATCGCAAGACACTGGGGAAAGAAGAATAAGATCAGATAAAAATAAATAAACATTTGGCTCATGCACGTATATACAAGATTCAATACGTCAATGAAAGTTTATATGAAAATTTATACGAATTTTGATTCGTCAATATGCAAAATATGAGTACAGTAATAAAATTGAGATCAACCCATTTTGATAACATATTTAGATTTTGATATTTAACTCAATACGATAATATAATATGTAGATACAATAATAAACCCGATATTAACCCGCTCTCATGATTACGTTAGAGAAGTCAAAGGTGGGAATTGTATGTTCAAAGCGCAAGGACCAAGGAATTAAGGAGCAGTAAATCACATGGGAGGTCATGTTGGGTGGCCCAATCCCAGCACACATGCAGGCTTGCCAGTCTTAATCAATTTTAACTAATAAGTTCCTCCCTTCTTCTCTCGGGCTTCGCTCTCCTGGTTGACAATGTGGTGTTGCTTGTACCTTATAATATTAGGGAAACTTATTCCTTATAACAGTAGCAAGCAAGCAATATTAAAAAAAAATATTTTCAACAGTATCCCATATATTTTTAATTATATATTTCTGTGATCGTAGAGTAAACAATCCCCTTCCTGTTACGGACCATAAGAATGCGATAAGATTTTGGACACATTGAGGCTCCTCCACATGCGCGAGTTTTTGTGTGTTTATATACTGATATTCGGTAAACTACTAATCAGAATTCGAGTCGATGAGAAAAGTTCAATCTAGTTGGATCCTTTTGACTAATTGGATTGAATATTTGGGGGGAAGGAGCCGACATGTTCCTTAAATTCGTGGGCTATGCATTTGACTAATGGTTAATCTAACTTAAATATATAAGCTAATCGATCAATCACATAGTTCCCCTCTCCAAACGACAACACCCTATAGAAATTTAGCACTAGGAATAGGAGTTCGTCACTGAATACTAAGTTGGAACGGCGCTAATAAATTAATTGAACTTCAATCAATTTTTTACACTAATAATTATACAAATTAAAATAATCTCCGAGAATTTATTAACGTGTTTAACTTCAACCAATTATTTGAGGAGCGAAACGGCAGCAACAAAATTAAGAACTGGGTAATTAGAATAATACTCAATTTAACAAGCAAATTAGATTCGTGTTAAGCCTATGTCCCATGTACATAGAAAGACTTATATCTGTTGAATTTTATGTAATGGGCCACCGTATATTTTTTTCCTGTTAGACCCAGTATGGGATGGGCTAGCTTCTCGAGTACAGCCAACGATGACAACGAAATTACAATCTGGAACTTATATGTTAACAAATATGTAATACTGATGTGGTCATAAATGGTCGAATTCGAGACTTGTTATTTTTTTTGTTATCAGTATGATTCGATGCATGTCTCTAAAAGGAGGGACCTACAATTCCCGAATATTGACACACTCTGAAAAATGATTTTATAGCTTGGCAGTGACCCAGTGTACTATGGTTAATTTCGGATGGACTTTTCCCGTAATGCCCCGTCTATGAACCTCTCAAAACCCACAAAAGACGCGTAGTTACAGCCCCAGAATGGTAATTTTTCATGAATAAGCGAGATTTGTCTTGGGGGAGGAGGGGCTAGAAATCTTATGAAAGATATTTGCAAGTACAAAAGCCCCATCTTCTCTGAAACGCCCACACGTTCTACTTCTGTACATGCCTCGTTACCCGGGATAAAAAACATTTCACCGTCTCCTTCTCATCTTTAACTCAACTTTTTACTTTGAGTTTTTTTTGTCAATAATTTTTATTTTAAAGTTAACGTAGTCTCAACCTCATTGGGTAAAATATAAGACAAGCTCCTCTTATTTGATATATTTGGTGCTCGCCCCCGTATTTCAGTAATCGATTAAATTTTTTTCATAGTTTGGCAAAATTATACTTTGGACCCCTGAAGTCAGAATCAGCATTTTCCTCCGGCGAACAGCCACATAAAATGACAAAAATGTCCCATTCTTTATAACCTTACACAAAAAAATCATCATCTTCAATCTCTAAACACCAAAAAAATGAACACCATATTCAATAAATCAAAAAACAAGATCCAAAAATATGAACACCAAATTAAAATCCAAACCCTACATTAAATCAATAATCCTTGTCAATCACCCAGAACATCAACAATCTGGTCCTAAAAAAAAGTCCTAAAAAAAAGAACATCAACAATCTGTACACTTAATTAAGAACATCAAACTAAATCAATAACATCGAAAATCATAACCCTAAATCAACAACACTAAAGCAAGCAAAAAATCAACAAAGACAGTGGACACGACAGGCGGCGATTGACGACATCTACTTCCTCTTCTCTCTCTTCGACGACGGGATCCAGACGAATATTCTTCTCTGGACAGCTGTAACTGTGATGTATGGTCGGTGGCGGGGTGGCTTCAGACGCAGTGGCGGTGAAGGTGATGGGAGATCGATATGGGCTAGCGATTCTCGTTGTCTCCTTCCTCTTCGAGGTCGTAAAGATTCAATATTTCTTAGAATTTTTTTGTTATTTCAGTTTCTAGGGGATGGGGGGGTTTAAAGTGTTTCAAGGTGAATAAGAAAAATTGGTAATCTTCATCTTCGACGATGAAACGAGGTGGAGGGGGAGGATTTGGGTTTAAAGGGTTTCTGGGTTCTTCCTGAATTTTAGTTTTTTCGATGATTTGGGCTCTTCCATGAATTAAGGTTAAAGAAGATGATGGATTTTTTTATAGTTGGTGTTCATGTCTTTGCTATTTAAAATTTGAAGAACATGAATTTTTTTTGCAAGGGTATAAAGAAGGGGGCATTTTTGTCATATCATGTGGCTCTTCGCCGGAGAAAAATGCCGATTCCAGCTTCAGCGGCCCCAGGGTATAATTTTGCCCAACTATGGAGAGTTTTTTATCGATTACCAGAATACAGGAGAACGGGCACCGAATATTCCAAATACCAGAGGCTTCAGATTAATTTGTCCTAAAATATAACATGGCAAATTGCCATTGAGTCGTTAGGCGTATCAGTCAAAAGTGCATACGCTAGCTAGAATTGTACAACATAATACGTTGTTGGTTTATGCCATTTGTCGATTAATCGTATTTCGAGTTAGTTCTCCCACCAGATTTCGAATACACTATTATATTGTAAAGGGTCAAAATATTAAAAACTAGAATAATATTTTTATCGATTGAGAGAGAGAGAGAGGGGAATCTTTTTTTAGTTAGCTCGCCTCTTCTCTTGTACGGTAGCGTTTTTCACCTGGGATCCACCCCGCGTACTACTTACTCCTCCCACTCCTTCCGTCCTCCTCCCCCCTCAATTATTACCCATCATATACCCTGGAAAGAATCACACGTTAGAATTAAAAAGTTATCGAATTTAGTTTATAAATGTAGAGAATTATCTATTGATTTAAAATTTTTGGTTAGATACTTTTAGTTTTTTTTTGTTGAGAATGGATCCCCCTGAATATATTCATTAACATGGAGTGTCCTAGTACAATAGAGAGCGAAGCTCTAAAGGCGGATCAAAGACCTAACTGGATGCGACTGCATTCGAACTAGTCCAAGTCGCAATCTAATTGGCAACCTCGTTAGTCGATCTAGGACTAAAGCAAAGCTTACAAAGGTGTATTGGAGAAATGGATAACCAAACTATAATTGCAGAGTTCTCGACCTCCTAATTAATGACGCTTGTTAACCAATTGCACTATGATTGAATGATAGTCTCAAATTGTCTGAAGTTAAACTGAAGCAGCTTTGCACATAAGTGGATGGCACAACTTTTGTACCTAAAGCTGAATTTGCCTTCATAATCACGTTCTGACCAACAATAACATGGCCTAAGTTGTTCATTGGCACTACAACAACTCCCAAGCTCTTGTCAGTGTACCAGGAAGCATCATAGCTGACAATCACCGCCGTTCTGGCAGGTGGGATCAATCTCGTACTCATAGCTTGTTGTTCCGAGTGTAGAGTCTGAGAGATAGTTCCCTGGATTGAATCATCAAGTCCCTGATGTCGCCATTCTTGCCATCCTATCAAAGCATGATGGATTGTGGAAATAGGCACAGGTACTATACCCTCAAACATTACTTCATTTTGAGATTTCCAAACCTGCCAGTAGAATGAAAATAATTAGTGGAAGAAGGTCTCTTCTACACAAAACAATAATCTGACGCATCAGCTCAGAAAAGCAAGGATTTGATACATGAAGAATTGAAAGCAAAGACATTAAGTCTAAAAGGACTGAGGAATCATTCAGCCTGAGAGTAAGGGCAGTAGAAACAGAGGTGTATGATGGTCTCAGAGGCCTCGTTGCACAGCGTACGAGTCTCAACTTGGCCAAGGCCCAAGATTCTGTCTCTTCATCGTGTTTGCTGTCAAAATACTACCCGTACTCAACTACTAATAGATGAGAACTTCGTTTGTGGGACCGTATGCTAATGACCATAGTCTCGTACAGCTCCGAGCTAATAGATCAACTACTAAAAATTTGTTGTAATTTAATTTATTGAATTTTAGAGATGTGAATATGATATACTTGATTTTGAGAGTTTTCCTACTATTTATTATTTTATCCATTTGAAACTCACATTAGTGAAAAAAACAAATACCCCTTAATCTCCCGTTCTTTGCTTTGAGAAAGTTAGTGGTTTAAGTAGGAAACTTTGCCGTTAGTTTAATCAGTTTTTTTATTGTTAGTTTAATCAGCTTGTATTGCTGTAATGATCATTTTGTTAAAGTGGGTTACTAATTAATTGGAGTTTACCATTTAACAAACCGACTACTTTAGAAAATGTCTCTTTTGACCAAAAGTAGATAAAGGACTGCTGTGGCAGTGGAAAAGCTTGACCGTGAAGAAGTTTTAACGGTTCTATTTTATTTAATTAGGGTTGTTATTATGTCTGTAATTTATTTTTTATCCCAGTTCTCTCTTCTCTGTATGCATTGTGATTCAACTAATTACATCAGAAAAACGAGAAAAAGATACGCATTAAGAATGTTTGTAAGCGAAGAGTAAGTACCCTCGTCGATGTAAATCAACTAGTAAAGTGTGTATATATTTCAGATTGAGAACAGTCAATTCAGTATCTCGATTAATTTAAAAGGAATTACCTTAATTTATAACATTATTTTACTGTAAAAATATTTCCAAAACCATAAACTGTAATAACTAATATATGTCATATGGTTGGAAATAATCTTATCGTTCGGTCGATGCTGATGATTTCTCGTTCATATGATCATCCAAAGTTCATTGGCTGAGAAGTTAATGATTAAAACAAACAGTAGATGTTAAAACTTATGATGGAACATAATTTTGAGGAGAAATTATTCTCACGTCTCTAAACTTTGCTTAAATATACTCAAAAGTTTCCCGTGTACGCAAAATACACGTCGACGTCTATCGTGTTAGATTTTATTATACTTTCGGGTCCTTCAATAAATTTTTTTTGTCATTGAAATGACAAAAATACCCTTAGAACAAAAAAAATCGCCGACATCATCTATTCTTCTTCCTCAAACAAAACATCTTCTCGGATCAAAAAGATGGAAACAAGATCCAGAAAGCAACAATTAACCGAAAAAATCCAGAAAGCAACAATTAACCCTCTATAGATAAGAACAAATCGGATCAGACACCCAACATTAGAGAATGAAGCAGAGCTACAAGCTGAACTCCCCGACCCTGACGACGAAGTGTTAATGCCAGGACCAAGGACCGCGATCGCGTAAGTCATGCGCTTTGTCCCAACCTCGTTGCATCTTCGCAAGCAATGCCTCGTTATGCTCAAGCTCCTTCGTCTCCCTTTCGAGTTCGACCCTGGCACTTTTGCAGATGGTTGTTTGGTGTTCGAATCCACACGTTGCCTGATCTCCCAGAATTTGGCAGAAATCAAAAGGAAGCACTAAAAGCACGAATCTAGTAACTAGCAAAAAATTTGAGCTTAATTTTTGGGAGATTAATTCCATCTAAAATAGTTCAAGATAAGGAGAACCAGAAGTGGTTTACCACGCTCTGGGCGGCGTGCAGGACTCGGGAAGTCGGGCTGGCCACGCTCTGGTCACGCGGCTACGGTTGCTTGGGAAGGAGATGATGGTGCCGGCTGGGTTTTTCTCGCAAAAACCCTAAAAAATGAATCTGCCAATTTTAGGGATATAATCTGCTAATTAGGTTCGTTCATTTTGACAAAGAATTGCTAGTTGGGTTTGACAGAGATGTGGGCCATTGGAAACTGATCTTGTTTGATTTTTATTCAGTGTTGAATTGGTTACAGGAGGAACGGAGGTAGAGGTAGGAGATGATGTCACTGGCTAGGAGGAAGAAGAAGAGATGATGTCAGCAGTTTTTTTATTTTTTGTTCTAAGAGTATTTTGGTCATTTCATTGACAAAAATGAAAAAGAGCTGCTAACGTGTGCCAGAGAGTCGAAAGTATAATAAAATCAAACACGGAGGATGTCGGCGTGTATTTGACAAATACGGAAGAATTTTGAGTATATTTAAGCAAACTCGAAAGACTTTAGAATAATTTCTCCTAATTTTGATGTTTACACTTGATGCTCAACATTGGACATTGACGTCCTCCCAAGTATGTATTTTGGGTCCAGCTACCCCTAGAAATATACAAATCAATATTGATTTGTTGAGAAGAAGATCAAAAAATTGAAATTCCTACTCTTCTTTATGCATTTGCATTGTACTACACTCCAAAATACTGTGACCTAATAACATAAATTGTAGAAAAAGTGATAAAGATCTAACGCTCAACTTGATATGTAAAAAAACACTAAAAAATTAACGGTGTTATATCCACATGGCCATTTAGACCTATAACTCAATCATATTGCATTACAATTTTCACGGACACAAGCTACCACTTAACGCTCAGATAAAATTTCACGAGTCTTTTTTAACTTGAATAAAAGTCGAAATTATTTTAGTAATGCATAAATATTAAAATTAATGAGAAACAACATATCTTTGTACAATTGGTCAGTTCGAAAATGTATTAATAAGACCAAACAAACATCCCCATATACTTCCAAAAGAAAGTGTTATCCATGATGTCCGCCAAAAAGAAAAGAGATACAGGCTCCGGAATTAATGGAGAACGATGAACTTGAATTATTATACGGGAGGGCATAACATGTGAATGTATGGTCCATAGTGCAATTATATTGCTGATGGGGAAGGGAACAGAGAAATGATAAAACAGTTGCAATGAGCTTTCAATTGGGTATCTAGGGCACATAATGCCATGTACGTAACTATCACTTTCCAAATCCCATCACATTTAAGTTGATATCCCACAAAATTCCAGCCACTTAGATAAGATGTATACATATATAGACACCAATGTGATTTGGATTGTAGTGTCATATTTTTGAAACGATAAATTTTTGGGCAAATTACTCCCTAGTATTGGTATTTGGTCATCCTCCCCTCGGGTTCTTGCATTTTAAAAACTAATTTTGCCGTCCCCCGACTTTGATTTTATCAACTCTCAGGTCCCTGGCGTATGTTAGCAGCTTTTTTTTTCATTTTTGGTCATAGAAATGACTATTATACCCCTCTGGTGTTCTTCTCAGGCGAATTCAACCTTCTCCGGCGAACTTTTCCGGCCAACAAAACCAAAAATCTAAAAAAAAATTAAGAAAAAATACTACATCGACCACGTGAAGACCGACTACGGGTATGAGGAACATCGCATCTATGCGGTGGGCCCCATGCTCCCCGTCGAGGCCGCCTCTTGTGGCGGGCCCAGCACGATGGACCCCACGCAGACGAGGAACCCTTTCTTCGGTGGAAGAGCGGCTTGTTGTTGCTGGCGAGGGCGATCTTGGACACGACGACGAGGAGCGCGAAGTAGACTTTGGTAGTGAAGAACGGACACGACGATCCCGGATGTTCAAACTCTTCATTTTCTGATTCAATCCCAAGAAATCCCCAATTCCTAAGAACTTCCCGATTCACAAAAACCTAAATTGAGAATGGGTGAAGAGAGCCTCAACGGCGGAGGGAAAACTCAATGGCGGTGGAGGGAGATTGGCTGGGGTGCCTCGACGGAAATGAAGTGAAGAAGATGAAGAGGGCCAACCTCGAGGAGGTGGAGAAGGTGGAAGCGGTTGTTGTTGCTGCCATTTTTTCTTGCAATTTTCTGGATGGAATTAAGGCCCCAGTGTTACGGTAATTAATTATCTGGAGGGTATTTTTCTTGATTTTTTGTTTTTAGGTTAATGGTTTTGTTGGCCGAAAAAGTTCGCCGGAGAAGATAAAGAGTCGAAGGAGAAGGTTGAGTTTGCCTGAGAAGAACACCAGAGGGGTATAATAGTTATTTCTATGATCAAAAATGAAAAAATAGCCGATAACGTCAGCCAGGGACCCGAGAGTTGATAAAATCAAAGTCGGGGGATGGCAAAATCAATTTTTAAAATGCAGGGACCCGGGGGAGAGGTTGACCAAATACCAAGGACTAGGGGGTAATTTGCCCTATATTTTTATATGTATACATATATAGACACCAATGTGATTTCTGCAAGCGGTAAATCCCAGTGAAAAAAACCGTTGCAGGAAAAAACGTGAGGGTGGATGGCAGTGTCTGTACGGTCCTTGTAACGGAAACATACACTTGCTTGTATTTTATGGGGTCCTGAGTAGGGGTGAGCATTCAGATAATCCGAATCTGAATTATCCAAATTTCTTATTATCCGAAATATCCAAAATTACGTTTTTTCTATCCGAATCAAAATCAAAATCCAAATAATGAATTATCCGAAATCTAAAATTTGAAATTATTTCGGATATAGATTCGGATAATCTGAATTCTCTGAATTAAAAAAATAGGCGACTGGTCGTCTGAATTAGTTGATTTCAAGCAACATATCAAGTTCTTAGTTTAAAATTCTACGGTGACAATCATCCAATTAATTTGTAGTGGGTTCAAATTACAATAGTTCTGGAGCGTGGCCGACGAGCTGCGACCGAAATTGTCGCACGAGAAGGGGCGGCTTGATTTTTTTAAAAAGGGTTTTAGGCAATTTGAAGAATTGGAGAATGGGGTTACGTAAAAGATAGCAGGAGTTGCGGAATGAGGTTAGGGCTTGAGAACTATTTCAGAGTTCTTTACTAATTCGGCCCATCCCAATCCTAAATCCTAAGTAAATGGGTTAAAAATTTAGATATTCGGATAATCCGAATTTATAATTTTCTTATCCGAGTCCGAATACGAAATAAAATATTTGAATAATCCGAATTCGAACACAAAATTATCTAAATTTGAATTTGAAAAAAATTTCGGATGTCAAATTCGAATATTAGATTCAGATATTTTTGCTCACCCCTAGTTCTGTGTGCGCGCATATAATTGTAACAAATTTTGGTGGGAGGTGGGTAAATATATATTTCTTATACGATCCGTGTGTGTCCGGGAGCATTGCGCTGCTCGCAGTTCAATAATGTTTGTACGTCAAAAGAATCAGGACGATGTCACATTAATTTTATGGAATAAAGATACTTTAGTACTTGTGTTATGTAAAATAGACACTTTGCACCATGTGTTATAGAAATACCTATTTTAGTACCCTGTGTTATGTGAAATGGACACTTAGGTTCCTTTTCTCATGTGAGCTTTGACTTTTGATGACGTGACAATGATGACATGGCTTCGACTTGCTGACATTGCTCAAACAAAATAACGTATCAATTAATATTAATAAAAATTACAAAAATATCCTCATACTTTAAATTACAAAAAAATTAACAAAAAATTTATTGACTCGATGTAACAATTGATTTTTATAGATAGGACAACACAAGACCATATTTTCGGTTAATTTTTTATATTTTTTTAAATCGTAAAATATTCCAAACCTAATTTGTTCTTATGTTGCTTTTTCCGAATATAGACGTCAAAGAATTTCATAGGTATATAATACATACATATATAATTGTCATCTTTTGAAATATTTGTTGTATAAAATTTTTAGTATGAGCATATTTTTGTAATTTTCTTTTATTTTAATTGACACGTCATTTTGTTTGAGTCATGTCAGCAAGTCGAAGCCATGTCATCATTGCCACTTCAACAAAAGTCAAAGCTCATATGAGAAAAGGGTCCTAAGTGTCCATTTCACATAACACATGATACTAAAGTGAGTATTTCCATAACACAGAGTGCAAAGTGTCCAATTCACATAACACAGGGTACTAAAGTGTCTTTATCCCTAATTTTATACAGTTCTTGTTCCGACTTAACTTGATGTTTAACATAGGAATGCAATCGTTCCTAATCTTGTTTTTTGAAAAGTAAATTTTACGCCTACAAAAAATTTAAACCTTGTTCTTAATCTTGCTCAACTTTGATCTGAATTAGTTTGCCCTGAAATTTTATGGTATCGGAAAAAATGGACATGGGTCAGGGTGTTAGAAGCTCAGGATTCTTATTGGGGATGGGCCTTGTTGGTCGAATTTGGGCCGACTAGTCCGACAGTCAACCCGGGCTGACATATCATGCCATGTAGGTGGGCCGAGGTCAACGAAAAAACTACAAGCAATGGCTTGATGACAAGAGTCCAATGGGAACTGATGTATATTGTCATATAGGCTAAAAAAATATCCAATTTATCACCTTGTTCCTTGGATAATTCGTTTCTCTCTCCAGGTGGAGTTAATAATAATACTTATATTTATTAAAAAAAACTGGTTAAAATGCATTTTTGTACCTTTTACTCATATCAATAGAAGAGAGTTCAGTAATTTAATGCCCAACGAATTTATTATCGATTCACCAGAGTATAAATGAAATCTTAAAGTTCAATAATATTGGTTTTGCTCTCGATTTTTATATACGTGATGAACTGGTCGCTAGACTAATTGCACAGTGACGACCTCTCATTTTATTTTGGACAAATTAGTGGAGGTCCTTGAATTTGACGAATTCACCAGTAGAATTTTTACTATTTTAAAATTTTTTTCTTCGTCCTGCAAATTTCGTAAAATAAATTTTCATGTCCCTGCCTCCGGTATCGAAGAATAGCTCTAGCGATATTGAACCCGAACGGACAAAAATACTCCTCAGTTTAAAAAAAATATTTTTTTCAACCTCTAAACACCAAAAACACATTCAAGAATATCTTAATTAACAATAATAATATCCAATTAACTAAACACTAACAACATCTAATTAAGTAAGAAAAAAACATGCAAGTAATCGTGTATAACTAAACACTAAGACCACCAGCATTGGCGTCCCCGACCTGGGGACACCCTGCCACCTGGCAGAAGAAAAATAAAAATAAAAATAAAAAAGGGAATTTCCGGCCCCCTGACACGGTGCCCCGACCCGCTTGTGTTAATTTTTTTTTCTTTTCTATCTAGTTAGTTACACTTGGTATAATGTTATTCGTATAAATACATTTTTTGGATATTATTTGTGTGGTTAAAAAAATTAGAGTTATCTTTAAACAATATGAAAATATGTATTTTTCAAAAATCTCTATACATAGAGCCCAATATTGACGGCATCTCTTTATATCTCGAATTAGTTCTATCTAATTTTGTATTCCAATTTTTGTAATTAATTGTGTTACTTAATCATAATTTTTTTCATGTTTATAATTATGGAATAATCATTTTCGTATATTAATTATAATTTTTATATAAATAAAAATGATAGTAGTAAGAGAAATTAATTATTTATTCTGTAACCTAGTTTGGGACAGGTTGTTGACGTGGGTAGAAAAATATTTAATTAGGTTGGATTGATGTGGATAAGAGAGAAATTCATTATTTATTATGTGACCTAGGTTAAGGCATGTTGCAAATGCCGGTGGTCTAACAACATCCAATAAAACCCAATCCGTCGATTCCCTCTCCTCCGGAACCCTAGACTCCCTCGACGAAATAGCAACCTCAATCAAGGGAGTCACCGCCGTCCAAAAACCCAAAACACTCCTCTTAAAAACCATCGTCCTGGACCGATGGCGAGGAAGAAGACAGAAACCCAGATTTGTCACGACGTCGGCTTCGTCTTCCTCCGTCACGACGGCTTCGTCTGGATTAGGGACGACGGCTTATGCACCTGCTAATAAATGTTTATGCACCTGGTTCCTCTGGGTTCGGGACGACGGCTTCGTCTTTTTAGGCAAATTCGTCATCTGAGTACTTGAATTTTGGGGAAAAAATATGAATTAAAGTTGTCCCTGAGATCCTAATGTCGGACGAGAATGGGGAATTCATGCTAAGATCTCTAATGTGTTCTAGGGGGTTAATGTTGGTGTTTAGTTAATTGGGTGTTCTTGATTTTTAATTGAGGTATTTTTGAGCGTGTTCTTGGTGTTTTAAAAGTTGAAGAAAAATAGTTTTTTAATTATCTTTTGACCGAGGAGCATTTTGGTCATTCCATGTGTAATTTCGCCAAAGTTATTTTTCGGTATCGGAGTTAAAGATCTCAGAGTTTCATTTTACCAAATTTGGAGGACGAAAAGAGGGGTTCTGAAACAGAAAAGACCCTATTGATAATTTCGTGAAACCACAAAGATCTGAGGGTAATTAGTCCTTTCATTTTTTTGATAAGTAGATGAAGTTTATTAGTAATAGGGATGGCAATTAGACCATTACCCTGAGGGTCTACCCTGATCCAGACCCGAAGGGTTCAAGACCCGTTGACTTTGACCGGGTCTAGACCCTGATCCTGCCCGGATCCTGATATTTTAAAAGGACAAGAGCATGGGTATGGATCTATAGGATCCTGCCCTGATCCTACCCGAATTTTTTTAATTAATTTTAAAATAATATACATGTATATTTATTATTAGACATAATACAAATTCTCAATTTTGCTGGTAGGTAAAATTTTTTTATTAAAACAAAAGTTCAAAACAGAGGAAGCTCAAAAAGAAAGACAAGATAAAGGGGCCCGATATTTATATCAGTTACAACCTCACCCCCGACCAAAACGTTCCCTTAACCTCAAGAGGTAAAGAAGAGGGACCTATAAATTCTTGTAGGCAATCAAGAAAGTGAGTAGCGATTGATTGTGAATGATCAAGGCATCCGTCCAAAGGATTCACTCTTGTACATGAAAGAGCACAAAATACAAGAGAAGCTCATTATCGTACCTCGCCTCATTGAAGATAATACTATTACGAAGCAGCCACTTACCCCAAGTAATAGCAGCAAAAATTACAAACCAAATTCTCAATTTTAACTTACCCAACTTCAACTTTATTTATTTATTTTTTTGGTTTCTTTGTATTGATATTTTTAATGAATGAAAATGTCTCATTGCTATTTGAAAACTATCAAAAGATAATTTAATTTTTAAAAATTAAATATATTAAAAAAAATACGGACCCGCGGGTCGTCCTGATCCTGCCCGATTTTTTAGGACCCAGATCCTGCCCGAATCCTTATTTTTAGTAAACGTGTGAAAATTCCTCGTACAAATACTTGTAGCTACGAATTTTACTAAAAATCTTGTCATAGTAAAATTCAATAAGAAAAAATTACAAAACAGAAAAATGAGCATCTGTATAACACCGCCATATAAAACTACGCCACGTATCCCCAAAATACATCACTAAACCTCTAATTGTACGAGATGCAGCAGCTTATCAAAGTTCAAGCATTGACCCTTCGGGGACATTTGATAAAATTGAAATGATACAGAGATTAACATGACCTCTCATTTTATTTACTTGCAACCTATAACTTTGTTTTATACATCCCTCTTGGTTACCTAACCAACAAGCCTCCGATCTTCATTTCATTGCACTAGAACCGAAGTTCAAGCTCGTACATTAAATTTTGGCTTGACGACTTTTGTTTAAAGAAGTGCGATGAAATTAAGAATATAGATTGTCTGTCTTGTTGGATTTATGAATTTGTGTCTTTAAGATTTTAGATTGAACCGAAGATTCTAACATTAATTTAAACATTACATGTGAAAAAGTTAGAAGCTGAAAAACTAGCAATAATTCCCATCATATATAATACATTAACCTTGACAAGTAGCTTGTGTCAAACTACCGATCAGATGAACACAATTGTTTGGCCATAGAAGATGATTGCACATGTCCTTGTGCGTGCATTAATTATTATATGTCGTGTTAATTTTACGTGAAACAAGCTCAAACCAATTAAGGAAAAGTTGGCTAGATTGAGGATCACACGATTTGAGCCGGGAAGAAGCTTTGTTGAACTTCTAGTGCCAGTTCTTCCACGCTAAGGCGACAGTCCAGCCCTATCTGCAATTACAATAATCATTCAGATTAATTAGACATGATTTTCAAGTTCCATAATTAGACATGATTTTCAAGTTCCACCTTGGTAATGGTCAAAGACCAGAATATACAAAGGTGAACATTGGATTTCTATGGGGAAAAACATGGCAAATGTTGAAGAGAAATATGAACAAAGGTGACACAAATGTCATCTACAAGCACTTAGATCAACCGAAAAGATAATTATTCTATCATAACCAAAAGATATCGAGTTCAAATAAGATTACTCGACTCAATGAATGTGACAATTTGACATAGAGCACCAGTACTATTCTTACTAATCCTCGTCTCTTTTTCCATCCTGAAAGCTATATATGAGGAGATCACTTTGTTTTCTGAAAGGATAAAAAGCGATCAATTGGAAGCTACAGAAAAAAAAAGGCATATCTTATGGATTGATCATCATAAAATAATCCATTAGTCATTACGACAGAGATGTTATATGATGGGTAAGCTAATTCTAGGATTGTCTCGTCTTTCTGATCCTTTTTTTCGAGTTTTAGCTCCGCTTTCATAGTAACCACAAGTCCGGTATTGTACATTTAACATCATTTTTTGGAATTATCAGTTAATACTATATACCTTAATGACGAAGGAGTAAAGCACAGTGTCCTCCATACTGCTGATGTTGAGATGAAGGACCTCAAACGAAAGCCTCTCCAATACACCGATGATCCTCGCAATCTGGCCCGGAGTCCGCCGCGATATGATCTTCAGCACCACGTTCGATCCCGACAGTTTCGCTTCCACGTCCGCGAGCGGCGAGTTGCAACAGGCAGACAGCTCCTTGAAGGTCTCGCACCCGAGAGGGCTCTCGGGTGTGAGACTTATCAGCTGAAGTGGCGGGCGGGGGCTAGGGCAAGGGGTACCAGGGCTAGGGCTCAAGCTCCTCCTCCGCTTCTTTGACTCTAGAGCTTGCAATACTTGGTGCAACTCCTTTATGAACTCTATTACACCCCCAATTACCGATGCTTGGTCCCCCTACAATTAATCACGCATCGCAAAAAAAGTTGTTAATCAAGGTGTTTAGCCCAACCGATAGCTCACTTAAATAACAAATAATTATCCAAATTAGTAAATTGGTGTAGTATTTATGATGGTTGTTCTAACTTCATCAAAATTTTCGATATTATTTATGAAAAATTTTGACACTTTTTTGATCATGGGTGACTTAAGTTTGGATTAGCCAACCCAAAAAATCTCTGATACCCGATAGTATTGACAAGAAAAAATGTTGTTAGAGAGATTCATTAAAATCCGGTATCCAATTATGCAAGTCGGACAGTCTAAAATTTGGAGATAAATAAGAAAGTTGGTAGGTTAACTAATATACAGATACCCTTTTGATGTAGAAGCAAGGGGTTAAGGATCGCAAGACTTTGAGGTGGTCGTTCATCTGCCTTCTCCTGTTGCGTTCAACTGCAATATGAGACATGGTCGGGAAATTGAGTGTCCAAGTTGGGTTTTACTTCTTATGTCAACTAAAGAAGAAGAAGCCCTCTTCTTGTATATTTATATATATAGTTATTTAGGGAGAGAGACGACGGGAAATGTAGGGAAGACCCTTATATATAAGGGTGGGTGACGTACCTTGGGGAAAATATTAAATGCAATCAGTCGCAATCTCGTGAGGTTCTTGGTTAGTAGGAAATAGCTCAAGTAAAGTTGACATTCACTGCCTAGACTATGTCTATGGTAGATATATATTACGGCGTCACGCTTATTATCTTGGGTCAATTACAAGTCCTCTCTCGCGTGAGTTAAGAACAAACGGATGGTGTACAAGCGTGGTTCCTTTACAGTTTATACCATCTGTTATCCGACCTACTGGATAGACTAATATAGATTTGAGTCAAATAAGATATTTGAAATGTGACAAAATTCTCTCAACAAGTACTTAACATTGTTGTGTCTAATGACTGGAACATGAAACCTGATTAAATTAAAACAACTTCCGTACCAATTGATTAACTGATCGTTGGTGCGTGGTTCGTTTACTTCCTCCTCTGTACCAAACCCTATGTATGGTATTGTAAAGTTATATATCTATCCCCCTCTCGTGTTCATTATATACGTCACACGGTCATGCATGCAAATGTTTATTGGGGTTGCAAGTGCGTTCCTTCAATTTTTTTTTTGGGTTAGATTATTTTATATACAGATTGTTACTTAGTCCATTAATTAAGTTTGAGCCTAGTATGTATTTTGAAATGTGGTAAAATTCTCTTGACAAGTATTAAATACTCATGCATTCTTAATGGTTCAAACCCAAGATCTCTTGATTAAACTAAAACAATTCATTCACCGATTGATATATGTATGTGTTGGTGTGTTCTTCTTCAATTTACAGTATTTATTTTTCAAAACTACTTAGTAGTCCAATTTTTATTTGACCTACTAATTTATATTTAAATTGGATCGAATTATAGAAGATGATTAAATTCCCTTGATCAAATTTCAACATAACTACATTCTGGTAGTTCTAACTAACAACTTCTCTGTTCATCACCACATTGGTGGTTGCTTTCCAATATTTATGTAAACTTGCAAAAAGAACAAACTAAATAAAGCAGTCTCGTCACCGACGTTAATTAAGTAATAATTTGGACAGTAACCCTGACGATTTCCCATATATAACAAAATCGTTCACATATAAGTGGAATACGTAGCTGACGAGAATATGTATAAAGTGACTATATACAACTGTATGTGTGTAACCTCATGAGTACATTATTGTTACCATTGAGCAGTCATGACGAATTAAATACTGTTTGGGCACTCTGACACCCTTCCCTATCTAGCAAGTATTGCGGCTCCATTCACAGTGGCAACCACACACGTATATATTTCTTATATGTTATCTCTAATCATAAAATATTGGGATAATTACTACCAGGCTCTTGGTGTTTCACATATTCGCCTCACTCTCTTGGTGTTCAAAAATCGATTAAAAATGCTCCCTAGTTTGACAAAATTATACTATCAGGCCCCTGGCTGACGTCAGCGACTATTTTTTCATTTTTTTGTCATAGAAATGACAAAAATACTCCTAAAAAAAATTCTCTCGTCCCTTCCATCTTCCCCGACCTCCATCTTCCACATTGACTCGACACCCACCTTCAACTATCATCTCCACCAAAATTCAAGGTACCAAGTTCATAGAAACCAACAGAATCAATATAAAATCAAGGCACCCAGTTCATAAAAACAACTGAATTAATATAAACTCAAGGTACCCAGTTCATAGCAACGGCAAAAATAAAAAAATTCTAATTTATTTTATGCAGCAAATCTGGGGATACAATCAATCCCCAACTTATCAAAAACAAGTAAACAAAGAATACCTAATTTGTAAAACCAGCAAAAGGGCAATCAATCAATACATGTGACCCGAACCCAGTAAAGTCAAAGGGGGAAAATAGGTAAAAGACACATCCAGATCTCCAAGGGAAACCAGATTCTAACCAATTAATTAGGATGAACGAGAATGACACCATCTCGGGTGGGGCCCGTGGCCTCTCGAAGTACTCTCTGATGCCGAACCCCTCTTTTCCTGTTGTCGCATCGCCGTCGTCGTCATCTTCCCATCGCTCGGCCTCGATCTTGGAGTAGAACGTGGACTTATCGATGACCTTGAGGCCGAAGGTGGCGACGGCGGTGTCCGGGTCGGTAGAGGCATTGTGGACGAGGCAGACCATACATCGGTGGTGTCTGGATTCGCTGCGAGCTCCGCTCAGATTCTCTCTCCCCGATTCGCGGCAAACTGCGCCCCTCCATTATGGACAACGACAAGAGGCGGTGACTCGAGCACTGGGGGCCTAAGGTACCTCTCCATCTCCAAGTCCAGCTGAACACGACGGGACTGAAGTCCAGCTCCATCTCAAAGTCCTCGTAACTCTCTGGCAGAATCGAGAACGGACGGTTTAAGGTTTGGGAGGAAAATTTGGGGATTTTGGTGGGGCTTCATTTAAAATGGAGGTGAACCGAGGTTAAATATGGTGTCTTGTTTTTCACTTTTGTCAGATGCAATATATATGATGTTCTTGATGTTTTATTTTTATGATTTGAAAAATGGAGGTGAACCAAGGTTGAAGATGGTTCCTGTTTTTGTGCGTTCTTCCCTGTTGATGATTTCGTTCGGATGGTGGGTTCGATTAAGGTTTGATGGTGTTGTAGAGTTTGAGATTCTAGGTTTGAGGAGAGAAGATGTTGAAGATGGAGATGGCGAGGAGAAGATGCTGGTGATTAATTTTTGGGATAATTACTTTCGGCCCCCTGGAGTTTGCCTAAATCATTGTTTTAACCCCTCCTGTTTGGAAACCCACCCTTTGGCCCCCTTAGTTTGCCATTATTGAACTCTAAGGTCCCTTGCTGATGTCATCATTCATTTTTTATCTATTTTTAAATCAAGAAATGAATATTATACCCTTCAATAAATGACTTATTATACCTATCATTCGCTGATGTTATCATTTTTTTTATTGAAGGGTATAATAGTTATTTCTTGATTTATGTTAGAATCTCCATATCCAACCCAAAACCTTAAGGCAATGGGTTGGTAAATTTTTCACACTTATAAACTTTTCCACCACTCGTGTTTTACACGATGTTGGATTCTCAACACGCCCTTTCAAACAAGACCTACCTCAGGTCGAAGATTGCACTGGATTTGACTTCACCAAAGTGCGGCACATGCTTTGACTTCACCAACGTGCGAGAAATGTGGGTCGTGCAAGTTCAACAATGGGAATTCGATCAACCTGCTCTGATACCATGTTAGAATCTCCATATCCAACCCAAAACCTTAAGGCAATGAGTTGGTGAATTTTTTACACTTATAAACTTGTCCACCACTCGTGTTTTAACCGATGTGAGATTCTCAACAATTTAAAAATAAAAAAATGAATGATGACATCAGCGAGGGGCCTTAGAGTTCAATAATTGTAAACTAGGGGGCCAAAGTGTGGGTTTCAAAATAGGAGGGGTTAAAATAGTAATTTAGGCAAATCCCAGGGGGCCGAGAGTAATTATCCCTTAATTTTTTTTGTTTTTTCCAAGGGTATAACAGTCATTTCTATGACAAAAAAGGAAAAAATGGCCGCTGACGTCAGGCAGGGGCCTGATAGTATAATTTTGCCAAACTGGGGGTATTTTTAATCGATTTTCGAACACCAAGGGAGTGAGGCGAATATGCCAAATACCAGAGGCCTGGTAATAATTATCCCTAAAATATTTTGTTGAGGCTGCGTGCAACTTACTTGCATTGTGCACAGTCTGCCAATTTTTTCAAGGTTAAAAACTAGCAGTTTACTTATTAATGATGTCATACAGAATCAGTTCTTCAAGTTCGTGAGGGATATAGTAAAAGGCATTTGCCCTAGCAATACAAGGTGTTAATGACTTGACAGAGGTTTAGAGTTATTTCATGACAGGTGTAATCATGGTGTAAAAATTTGTATCTTAAAAAAAAAGTTCGTGAGGGAGATTAGCAATAACATCATCAACAATATTGCCTAATCTATTGAATTTTGTGAATCAATCTGCTACTTGATTGGCCGATCTAGGTATATAATTCGCACAAGTTGATATATGCATGAGTAGTTTAACTTTAGGTTATGAGACAATATCAACCACGAGACAAGTTGATTTCTATATATAAGTAGACACAGTTCTCAACATCGAAGCTTAAGATAAAGACCCTGAAAAGAAGATCACCAATAAGCTGGTGATGCTAATGGCAGCCTCTGACGTGTTTCCCCTCACTGATCCATTCTGAAGGTAAAAAAGAAGAAGAGAACCTATGGTTGCCTGAGAATTATTTGAAGGCAGAAGAAGCCTCGGACAATTCTTGGAGCAGACTAATGTTCCACCCCCTCTATGCATTTGTATAAACTGTTTTTCCTATGCATTTAATCTGTTCATCACCTTCCTGAATAAGCGGCATCCGATATAGGCGCCTGGAAAACAGTTTCCAACTCATAGTTAAGCGAGAAACAAGCTGAAACGACAGGGGGCTGCAATTGCAGCATTATCCCCACAAAAGATCCAAAAATTAGATGCAAGGATAAATTATGAAGCACCTCGAAGAGATTTCTCAAATTCTTGAAGTTGGTAAATAAATCCAGGATTAGGAGATGCCTGAGGCCGTCTTGCCTTGACATATTCGAAAGCTTGTGATAGGGTCATTCCACGCTTTTTCATCAGATAAGCAAGAACAATGGTTACGCTGAAAGGAAAGCAGAAACATTCGAATCATCATCTAATCTTATGGACAATGGACTAACACATCAAGAAAAAACATAAGAGTTACCTTCTGGAAATGCCAGCAAAGCAATGGACCAAAGCGCCACCACCCTGTCTCTTAGCTTCATCTATAAAGTCGAAACACTCGTCAAAATACTGCCTCAAATTGGTGTCTTCTCGATCCGCAACTACCTCAAAGAACACCATTAACAAGAGGGAGCACCATCAGTGTGGATACAATTACATCATAATGCAAAGAAAAAGCTCGAGCCCATCACAAGCTCCAAGCATACAAGAACATAAAGGACTCAAGTCTTTTGGATACGACCTAGCGACTGTCAAGATATGTGTAACATTGTTGCGCTTCAGCGCATCCTTGTTGTTAGTAGCACCAACAAAACCCAAGAAAAAACCCTGACAAGTCAACATACGGATCACATTGTATTATATCTCCCACAAGAACATAGACAATACGCGAATGAGGCTGAAAAGTGCTCGACTTTACCTCTTCGATTAGACGTGGAACATTATCCCATTTAACGCTCCTACTCGCTGTAATCGCGTGAAGAAGTTTCCTCATCTCATCATCATACTGAGCCATCTCTTCGTTTAAATCAATACCTGACATTGGAACCTGACCAATTATATCATCTGTCAAAATCATATTCTGTGTTTCATGTTCTTCCTCTTACTGCTGAATTTCAAGATGAAGAAATGGGGGGAAGGACCGATGGGCTTAAACGTAAGGAGAAAGAAGTTGATGGGTATTTTCAGCCCAATGATAATGACTCGCCCAAGTTACAATCCAACACCAAGGAGTCCAAGAAGAAAGCACGTGCGGGTCCCACTCCTCGGGTTGGACAGCTGGAGATTTGCATAGGGGACGTGCGGGTCCCACTCAATGCCAACATATCTTTTTCTCCAGCTAAATGACGAAATTAGTTTGGACAGGTGGTGAGAATATTCTCCACCAATATCCCTTCTTATCCCTTTTCTCTGTAGTGTAGTACATGTGTAGTTGGATTTAAGGGGATATAAATCCTTACTCAAAACCAATTTGGATTGTACAGAGAAATGAGAGAGAAATGATTCAATGAAACGATTTGGCTTCTCTTCTTTCTAGCTCCTTCTTCCTCTCTTTTCACTCTCCCACCAAAATTGACATCATCAGCAACGTCTTCAACATCCATAGCGGCACCCTTCTCGACATAATCAGTTTTGAAGTCGTAGTCATCGTCCGTCGAATCCAGCTTCCCCTGTTTTTTCCTCCTCTTTTTCTCTGCCTTTTTTCAACTTCGGATTCAACATGCCATCTTCGGTGTACAGTTTCTCATTCTGTCTTCTAGATGCAGTTTTTCCCTTAGCTTTGACTGCAATGGGATCATCCAATTTTTCGATTCGTTTGCAATTAGGAAGGCTATAGATGAATCGTTCTCCGCGGACTTCAGCCTCACCACACCAGGGCAGTCTAACAATTTAACATTCTTGTCCAATTGACCTTCTTGCAACGACCTTGTTAAACCTGGGGTGGCACCGACATTCACAACACGGCTTCTCTTCAACCTGTTGATTAGACTGCTCTTCCCAACATTAGGGAGGCCAATTACTCCAACTGTTATGGATTTTTTAATCTGCAAGGAAACAGTACAAATCAATGAGAACAAGTTCTTTACAAGAAGTAATTGCGGGAGCCTTTCAGGAATATAAATCTTTAACATACGTCATGACTCCTCGAGTAATTCTTCAGTAACTTAATAAGAGTCTCAGCTCCAAGACAATCACTAGTTTGCAGAATGATGCAAACTCTAAGATTTCCACCCTAAGTTAGACCTACTGCACTTGAAGAAGGCAACCGCGGGTAGCTCTTCCCTGAGATACTTTAACCATTTCTCAGCAGCTTCACGCGGGACAAGATCTGCAACACAATAATACAGTAACATAAATACGGAAGTACTTAAATTAACAGGGTTTAAATTTTTAATCACACCTGATCATGGCATATGCAAGAGAAAAAGGTCCAACCTATCTTGTTCAAAAGCAAAACCAGATGCTTTTCAGGTCCGGATTTGATCACCAACTTTTCCATATCAACAAATCGACTTTCATAGTGCCGTATTCTAAAGGGGATGGATAGCGGTAAACGCACCCTCTCTTTGCGAGCGGCTTTCTTCTGGTCCAACTCATCGATGGCGCGCTGTCCGCGATCCTTGAAGGGCCAGTCTTTGGGGATTCCCGGGTCCTTGTCGACCTTCTTCTTTTTGTTGAGCCCTAGCTTCTTCGCCTCCTTGGCCTTCTTCTTGTGGTGCTCCTTCACCTTCCCTATGACCTTGTACTTCTGCTTCAACGTCACCCGCTTGCTCTTGCTCTCTATTCCAACCCAAACAGAAACAAAAAAAAAATAAAGAAATCCAAATAAGAAAAATAAAAATAAAAAGAAATCTTCGTACGGGGAGACTGAGGCTTGGAGGCGACTTACTCTTGCTCCTCTTCACCATGGTGGCGCAACTAAGACCGAGAAATAACTAGAGGAGAAGAAGCGAGGGAAACTAAAGGTTTATTTAGGGTTTAGGTTTCGGATGATTTTTTAGGGTTTTCTTTTTCTATACGGTTTCTTGTGTTATTTATTTATTTATATATTTATTAGTATAGCACTGTCTCGTCTAGGAAGCGAGCTTCTGGCCGTCAGGTCTGCAACTGAGTTTGTTCATACTCATCTACGGCTCAGTTGTATCCTGATGGAGTCTGATAGTATACTCTTGGTTGATTTCCTCAACTGGTCTTCACCAAGCATAGATTGGAATCTTGAATTCCTTGCGTTGGAAGTAAAGACTACTCTCCTTCGAATCACGCTCTGCAAACTCTATTTTGTTCCTAAATTTGCCAATGAGGTAGCTGATTAGTTAGTTAAATCTGGTCGTTTAGGAATTTTTTCAGCTGATGTAATCACTAATCCGCATCGTGAATTTGAGGCGTTATTATTGAATGATTCCCATGATTTATAAAGTACTATCTTTCTCCTTTAAAAAAAAATATTTTTTGAGTTAGTTGAGGTTAGTAATTTTATTGAAATCTCTATGAGTCGATCATTCTTGAGTCTAGACTTGACCACGGTTCGAATTTAGACGAATTCGAATCGAATTTATTCGAATTCGAATTTATCAAAACATTAAACCATATTCAATTCTTCAAAAGACGAATCGAATACGAATTATGAATTTTCGAATTAGAATCGAATTAGAATCGAATTATAATCGAATTCGAATTCGAATTAATTCTATAATTTTAATACTTAATTAAAAAAATTCTAAAACCTCTAATTTTTTTGAATATTCTGAATATTTTTGTAATATTTTCGAAAAAGTTTAAAAAGTTTTGATATTTTTTGAAAAATTCAAAAACTTTGATTTTTGCTTCAAATATTAAAAAAAAAGGAATTAGTGTTTAACATTTTTTGGGAAAAAGAAATAAACTAAAGATTGAGCTTGCACTTAATGTACCAAATTAAGTTGCCTACGTATCCTTAGCTCCGAAGGAATCAAAGCCCACGTAGTTCTCTTACCTTTATGGAGCTAACTCACCTAGTCGGATGTGTTTGTGCTTTCACCGGTTGTGGCATCATCGAGGTCGTATAGTTGGTCGGGATTTTCCCGGACCAATTCTTGTTGTCGTCTTTCCGCCTTGGTCCAATCGGCGACCAATGCTTGTGCCTCCAGAGATTGCGGTGTCATTGAGTACCGGTGTTCATCCAAAATATTACCTCATGCACTAAATGCTTGTTCCACGGCAACCGTCGAAATCGGACAAGCAAGCAATTCTTTGGCAACAATTGACATAACCGGAAATTGTTCTACATGGTTGTTCCACCATTCTAATAAAGCAAAACTAGAAGATTTGACAAATGGAATATCAAATTGTGTGTTAAGATATAAATCAAATTCCGAATTGGTTAAACTTATTCCTCGGGGTCTTTTTTGTTTTTTCATTAACAATCTTTCCGTAAAACTTAATTTTTCACCTTGTGAGGGAGAGGGAGTTGGTTCATTAGATGTAGAAGCATTATTCCTAATACTATAATCACTCATTAAATCCAAAATATCTTTTTTTTACATTGTTTGTAATTTTTACAACATGATCTTCTAGATTAGGAACTTGCAAAAAAATTTCCAAATTTGTGTAATACGCATATAATAAATTTTGTAAACCATCAATTTTAATGTTCGGCATAAAAATGGTTGCAATTAAATTAAGTTGGGGAATCTCCTTGAAATACTTTAACCATTTGTTAGCCATTTCCGAAACGCATGATGACAATGCAAAATCTTGATAAGCGCTACATATTGCTTCCGATATATTACAACATTCCAAAAATAGTAAATGAGATGTAGGATAATAAACACCCGATAAAAGATGTGTAGCATAATTAAAATATTCTAAAAGCTCATTTAGTTTTTCTACAAGGTCCCAATGGTAAGGTTGTAACATAATATTATTAGTTTGATCATTAGATGCAAAAAAATTACATAGAAGTTCTTTGTATGGAAGAGCTTCTTTTAACAATTCATAAGTCGAATTCTAACGATGTTGAACATCTTGTGAAAAACGTTTTGGTTTCATGTTGTTTAATTTGCAAAATTTTTTCCAATCTTTTAGCAATTTTGGGCGAGCCCATAATAAATTAAGTGCTTGTTTAATTGGTCCTAATGTAGAGTCTAAAGCTTTAATTCCATCTTGGGTACAAAGATTAAATATATGACATGCACATCGAATATGAAAATTTTTTCCTCCGAATCGTGTACAAAGAATTTCTAAATCTTTAACCATAACATTATTAGAACTTGAATTATCTAGAGAAATTGAAAATATTTTTTGAACTAGATTATATTCTTGTAAAATAGTATGCAATATTTTATAACAATTATTCCCACTATGACTATCATCAAAAACTCTATATGCAATTATTCTTTTTTGTATATTCCATTTATTATCAATCCAATGACATGTAACACCAAAATATGAATGTGTTCGCCAATGATCACTCCATATATCACAACATATAGAAACTCGACCATCAAAATCAAAGAAAAAAGTTTGTAATTTTTCTTTATTTTTCTTGTATAAATCTTTTACATATCGTGTTAATGTACTTCGTGGAACTTTTTTTGCACTAGGATTTAAAGCATTTTGACAATAAGTTATAAAATTAAGTTTTTCACCAAAACTAAAAGATAAATATTCAGTAGCAACTAATTTAGCTAATTCCTCTCTATTATTTTGATCGGTGTAATGAAATAAAATATTAGGTGTAGTAGATAATTGAGTTTGTGATTTTTCAAAACCAACTTCGTGTGGATGTTTAGTATTCAAATGAGTAGTATAAGTACCATATCCATTCCCGGTTTTGAATTCATATTGTTTACCACAATAATTACATGTAATTTTGAAGATACCTTTTTCTCCGGTAGAAATTTTTGTGAAATGCTTAGTAAAAAGTAATGAAGGTGATCTTTTTACCTTTTGTGGATTGTTGAATATTGAATCAACACTTTCCCGTTGAGCTTCATCATGGACGTTCATCATTTCTTCCGGAATAGGATAAGTAGAAATCGGTGGAAAATCCGATTCAATAGAATCGTGATGTTCCACACGTTTTTCCTTACCCTTATTTGCTCTACTTGATGACATAATTATATAGTAATATGAGTAATTATATGAGAAATATGACTAATATATCTAATTAGTAAACTTGAGGGAGAATTTATATAGCTCAAATTTTTAATAAGAGAAGTAGAGAATTGAGATTGGAATGTGTAAAATTTGAAGAATAAGAGGTGGTATTTATAGAGTTTGGAAGAAATTCTGAATTTATTTAAAAAGTTTTTTAAAAGTACCAACAGTAAAAAAATGGTAACATGGGGATTAAAACGGTAACAAAAAAATGGTAAGAAAAAAATGGTAATTTGCCCCTGACGCAAGCGCTGACGTCAGCGAAATTCAAAAAAGTCCCCCGAATTTTTATGAATTAGAATCGAATTCGATACGAATTCAATTCTCAAAATGAATTCGAATTGAATTCGCCGGTTTGACGAATTACAAAAAACTTGAACCGTATTCAATTCTTATCATGACGAATTCGAATCGAACTTTTTGATGAATAGAATTATTGTCGAATCGAATCGAATCACGAATCGGATTCAATTCATGGCCAGGTCTACTTGAGTCTAGATTGAGTACAGGTAGTCAAATCCTGTACCAAACAGAAAAAGGCAAGACAGTAAAAAAAAAGAAGGAAAATGTATGGTGATAACTGGAGAGAGAGAATGATAACTTGCGCGTGATGACAGCTGGTGAGAGAAGGGATGAGATGCGGGGTCCCACCTTTGCGTTGTTTTTTAATCATTAAATCAAATTTATATAATATAGTTTAACAAATCAAACTGATATATTATTTAAATAATTTTTTATTATAAATATTAATTAATATTATCGTAACCAGACATGCCACTTTACGTAACTAGGCATGCCATTTAATCGTAATCGGACCTGCCATTTGATTAATTATTTAATTAATTATATTTTATTCAATATTAATCTGACATGTCATTTGATATAACTTGGGCATACCATTTCATATAACATGTAAATGTCATTTGACAAAACTTGGGAATACCATTTGACAAAACCTGGGCATGCCATTTGATATAACATGTGCATGCCATTTGATATAACATGAGCATGCCATTTGATATAACCTGGTCTTGTAACTCGATCGACTATTGACTTCAAACATATTTTTGACATCTTTCTACTCTGAATTTGGAGAAGTCATAAACTGCAAAGTTGTAGATATACATCTCACCTTCGCAAAATAACTTGAATTCCCTTAATCGGACTCCCAAATAAGAACTTGTTGTCCCCCAACCGAAATATATTTTTGTAACTCGATCGACTCGTGACTTCAAATATATTTTCGACATTCTTTCACTTCGAATTTGGAGAAGTCATAAGCTACAAAATTGTAGATCTACATCTCAGGTTTATACAACAACTTAAATCACCTCAATCGGACTCCGGAGTAAGAACTTGTGGCTCTCCAAGCGGAACCTCTCGACCGTTTCTCACCGTCGCCCCTTTTACACAATCAAACTCTGGTCTGCTCCTTGTCGGCGTCAGAGTGGTGGTCGGCGTCGGAGTGGTGGGTAAAAGATGAAAATGCCCATACAAATTACAACCGTCAGAATTCTGACGCGCGCCTAATCATCAAGATCAAGTGACCATATTAAATCCTGTTTGGTACATAAAATCCTCTCTCTCTGTACCAAATCCAACCCCATCATTCTTGAGTTCCATTTACTATTTGGTGGACGATATTGTCAGTAATATACTTTGTATGAAATCAAAATCTCATTTAATTAATTTAAGTCTTTTATTTCTTGAATTAGTTCTGATTAATTTGTAGACATTTATTTAACATACTAGCTTTTTAATGAATCATTGTGTACTTGGGTTTGCAAGCTTCTTTCCCTGTAGAAAAGGGAATCAGCACGAATCGGGCATTAGGTACTTGGGAGTTACGAATCGGGTTTTATTAAAAGTCGTTCTTTTAATAGTATATATTTTTTATTTATAAAATTGGAATAAGATCTATTTGAGAAAATTAAAATTCATTACCGCTTTGTCAAATTGGGAACAGATTGTGCGGAGACAAATCTCGCACGGTACGCATGAAGGGTAAAAGAGTAAAAATGCAAGTGGGACAAAATTGACCGACGCGCACGTGGGTGGGGGTTTGTGAGCTTCCACTTTAAAATTTTTTATTTTATTTTTTAACTGAGAGAAAAAAAGCTGAATTTAATTTTTTTAATTTAACTATTTATTGAATATTTTTAAATATAAATTTTTTATTTATTGTACTCGGGCATGTCAATTGATCGTAACCAATCATACTTTTTTATATTACTCGGGCATGCCAATTGATCGTAACCAAGCATGCCTTTTAAATACCCGAGCATGCCAATTGATCGTAACCAAGTATGCCTTTTTATCGTACCTGAGCATACCAATTGATCGTAACCAAGCATCTCTGTTTATCGTACCCGGGCATGCCAATTGATCATAATCAAGAATGCATTTTTATTGTACTCAGGCATGCCAATTGATCGTAACCAAACATATCTTTTTATCTTACCTGGACATGCCAATTGATCGTAACCAAGCATGACTTTTTGAATATTTAATTTTTTTATTGTGAATATTATTAAACATTAATCGGATATATCATTATATTAAATTATTTTTTCATACAAGCAAAGTTCAATTAAATAATTATAAACCTCACAAAAAAATTAAGAAAAGTTCAGTGGACCCCATCTGAAAAACTGCCAAAATAATTTATTAAATTTAATAGATAGAGAGAGTCATGCGCTCCAAAAAAATAGTTTAATTAAATAATTATAAAAATGATAAAAAAGGGTAGCGGGCCCCATTTGAGAAAATGCCAAAAAAATTAATTGTAGAGAGAGAAGCGGGAAAGACTCTACCACCAAATAACCTAAAAATCCCGAAAGTGCCCCTCCTTGTACATGCGTCACCCAAGTCCTTGGATCTGGGTGGACTATTTTTTGGATGACGTGGACGGTTGTGGTTCGCTCTTGTGTGGTGCGGGGAGAATCCCAATGCTCCGCACCCAATCCAAGGGCTGTCAAATTGCCTAACAATTCGTATCATTGGATGCTAAAATTACAAAACGTTCAGTACGGGGAAATTTACTAAAAAACAGAATCAAACTACATACGAGTACACTTTTGATCCAGGTATTTGGGTCAAGATTTGGAAGCTTAATGTTCATCCTAGGATCATGCAATTTATTTGGAGATTGGCCAAGATTTATGTCCCGACTTCCTCGAGCTTATACAAGAGGAAGCTTGGTCCATCTCCCACATGCAATATTTGTTTCTCTACTGATGAATCTGTTTGTCACATGCTTTTTTACTGTCCTCATACTAGATTGACATGGTTCTCATGTTCTTTGGGTCTTAGGACGGATTTAGATGGACAGCCTACTTTTTGTGCTTGGTTGGTTAACTTGCTGTCGGTTTTTTATACGCCTAATACTAGGGATCTAGTTTCCTTTGCTATGTATATGTGTTGGAATATTTGGACTGCTAGGAACCACTTTTTGTTTGATGGGGTTACTATTGATCCCACTAGTACCATGTCTATTACTTCTAAGCTGTGGCAAGAATTTGTGATGCTTCCCTAGGTACTTCAACTGGAGCTAGATCGCAAGATAAGCTCCCAAACTTCAAGGCAGGCTCCATCTATTAGTGTAGTGAAGTTCAACTGTGATGGCTCTTGGATGGAATCCTCTTCCGCTTCAGGAATTGCCACTGTTGCCAGAGATGATGCATGCCTTATCCTTGAAGGTCATAGTTATTCAAGCTTCCTCACCCTTGGAGACTGAATTACGGGCTATCCAACTAGCTTTGAAGACTGATTTCTCCTACTTTCGAGATTGCACTACCATTGTTGAGATCGATTGCAGGCTTGCTCATGTTCTTTTGTGCGATCCCTTCCCACGGATAAATTCGCAAGATGAACTTTTGATCTTGGAAATACAACTAGAGTTGTAGGGTCTTCCTCTTTGTATTTTTAGTCATATTCCTAGGTCTTGTAATTTGGTTACCGACTGGTTGTGTAACAAAATCGTTTGCTGGCTCTCCCTTTGGATTGGGTTACTTATTGTTGTTGAATTAGTTTTATAACCAAAGAAGAGATGGCCCAATACAAGTGAGTGTATTGAGCCTTGGGCCCAAGTATTTAATTAAAGAGAAAATTCTAATTAAATATAATAACTAAGTAATTAGTGGAAAACTTTGATCTAATTTAATTGGAGGTCACACCAAATTGATTTTTGGTATTTGTGAGATCGATGCGAAGCTCGTTGACTAAGCTTCGTAACCGATATAAAATACTTGCGGGAAAAATCAATTCTTGGTGTGAATAAAAATTGGCTTAAAGGTGGTATGGCTGCAGGTTGCAGGATTGTGGGTTTGTGAGAATTGTTCCAGGTTCCATGGTCTTATCTTTTTAGAATTGGGCCAGACCTGTTGAAGCGATTATCGGCCCAAAATCTGTTGGGCTTCCTCCTAGAAAAGCCCATGCTCTAGAACCTTCTTCCCCTTCCATGCCATTTGAATTTAAATTTAGATTGAAATTCATGAGTGTGACAACCCATTTAATTTGGAGTTTTATGGGTCTTGTAACATCTCATTCAATGGGTGGGTTAATGGTCCTAATAAATTTGGTTTTGAATGTTGGAGGTCCTAGACCCTAAAAAGGAAGCTTCCTCCTTTATTCCAAATCACCCCAAACTCACACTCTTCTTTGAGCTCTCCACTTCTCCTTCCTTAGCATAGCATTTCTCACATTTATAAGAGTCAGAGTTCTACACCACCAAAGGTGAACGAAAGTGATTCCTTTTGTACACGAGATTGGACATTGTACCTTGGGAACTCTCTTACCCACTGAGGCCTGAAGCGTATAGGCACGTAATAAGAGTTTAAGGACACACGGTTAAACTATGGCCTTGTCCAGGATTGAATCCGAAACCTCTACCTTGAAGATGACGGTTTTACACAATTAGCTCCAAATGTGATCGTGAGCATATTCTTACCCTCCTCTTATTACATTGCTTACCGGTTATATTAAACTATATGCTTGTTTATACCATAATCTATTACTAATATTTCTAACACTTCACACCCTCCAGAACTTGATGCCCTATTGTTTACTGACTTTCTTACGTAATATATATATTCAAGAGCTTTACCTCTCAAAAAAAACTATAGACGAGTACTATCCAACGAAACAACACATCGTCAAGAACAGTGGCCTAAAGGGGATTTTTGCCCAATCATGTGTTCGATTGGTGACTTATTACCAAAATGGGGTCAAAATTAATATTTTTCGGATTAGGTGTTCACGTCGAACTACGATATTTTTTATCATACTGTAGCACCATAATACAATTTTTTATATCGTAATAACCACAATACGAATTTTTTAGTCGTACTCATGAAACGACTAAAAATTTCGTATTGTGGCTGAATACGACATCTTATGTCATATTGTGGTCGAAAATGATATTATTTTTTGAGTGGTTCTTTTACTTTTTTATACTATCTGTTATGCGATATTACTGGAATGACCAATATAAATTTGAACCTATTGGAGCTTTTGAACTACTGCAAAATTCTTCCAATAATATTTTAATATTGTTACGTTCTAATAACTCGACCACGAAAATTGATGGTGAGTTGATTGTTGCGTGGTTCCTTTACTTCCTCCTCGATCCCAAACCCTACGAATGGTATGTGTAAAGTTATGTCTATCCCCCCCTCGTGTTCATTATATACGTCACACGGTCATGCATGCAAACGTTTATTGGGGTTGCTAGTGCGTTCCTTCAAGTTTTTGAGGTTTATATTATTTGGTATCTAGATAGTCACTTGATGGACGAATTAGGTTTGAGCTTGGTATTTCTTTTGAATGGTAGTAAAAAATTTTCAACAAGTATTTGATACTAGTACATTTTCAATGGCTCAAACTCGAAATTTTTTGATTAAGTTAAAACAATTTATTCACCGATTGATCTAAGTGTTTACTGGTGTGTTGTTAAGCTAAAATAATTCATTCACCGATTGATCTAAGTATTTACTGGTGTGTTGTTCTTTGGTTTACAATATCTTTTTTTTAAACTATCTAATACTTGGATTTTTATTTGACCCACTAATATATATTCTAATTGGATTAAATTATAAAAGATGATAAGATTCTGTTTATCAAATTTCAAGATAACAGCGTTCTGGTAGTTCTAACTAACAACTTCTCTGTTCATCCCCACATTGGTGGTTTCTTTCCAATATTTATGTCCTTGCAAAAAGAACCAACTAAAAACTGCAGTCCTCACCGGTGTTAATTAAGTAATAATTTGGACAGTAACCCTGACGATTTCCCATATATAACAAAATCGCTCACGTATAAGTGTAATACGCAGCTGATGAGAATGTACAAAGTGACTATATAGAACTGTATGTGTGTAACCTCATGAGTACATTATTGTTACCATAGAGCAGTCATGACGAATTAAATACTGTTTGGGCACTCTGACATTAATTCCCAATTTCCCGATAGCCTGCCCTAGCTAGCAAGTATTGCGGCTCCATTCACGGTGTATACATTAATTACCACTAAAATTCGCTTAGATCAACTAATGATGGTAACATTCTACCCTAATCAAGAGGTCGAGTTCGAGTCTTTAAAACATAATAGTATTAAATATTTGTTGGAAGAACTTGTCACATTTCAAAAATCTCACCCGACTCAAATCTAAATTAGTCGATGCAGTAATATTTGGATTTAGAGTAGCTACCCCACATATGTATACATTTCTGATATGTTATGTCTAATCATTAATACTTTGTTTTTTGGTGGAATAATATACCTGATTGCGGCTGCGTTTGCACTCTGCAAAGTCTAGCTAGCCAATACAATTGATGCAGATATCGTATCTGCATTACCAAATCTCGAACTCGATATATCTAATTAAACTAGCTCCGATTTGGCTAAATCAAATTCGCACAAGTTGATCTATGTATGAGTAGTTTAACTTTAGGCTATGATACTATATCAAACATGAGACTAAGTAGATCTATGTACAAGTACACGCAGTCATACACATCGAGAGCTTAAGTTAAAGACCTCGAAGAGAAGATCACCAATAAGCTGCTGCAAATATTGCTGATGCTAACTTGTTTCCCTCACAAATCTATGGTTGCCTGAGAATTATTTGAAGGGGACAAGAAGCCTCAGACAATACTTGGAGCAGACTAAAGTTCCACCCCTCTATGCATTTGTATAAGCTGATCAGCATATTTACATGAATGTCAAATCATCGCCTTCCTGAATGCTTCTTGAAGCGGTATCCGATATATTACGACGAGGTGCCTGGAAAACGGTTTCCCACTCATAGTTAGGCGAGAAACGAGCTGAAACGACAGGGGGCTGCAATTGCAGTATATCCCCACAAAAGATTCAACGGGCGGGACCAGGAGAATTTGTGATACGGTTCTTAAGAAGCGTGAAGTTTATGGACCTTTCAAACTCGGGCAAGCTTAATCACAAAGGTAAAATTTACATAAAGTTTTAAGATGCAAAAGGTTTGACGAAGGTGAATTTGGAAGCAGGGAGTTCGTGACTGACTTTGACTCGAGAGTATGTTTCAAAACTTTTGAGCAGCCAATCGAAACTGGAAAAGATCAGCAAAATGACAAGCACACATGCAGGGTCTAGAAAACATTAGATGCCAAGGTTCAAAGATAAATAATGAAGCAATTCCAAAGCTTGGGATAGTGTCATTCCGCGCTTTTTCATCAGATAAGCAAGAACAATGGTTACGCTGAAAGGAAAGCAGAAGCATTTGAATCATCATCATCATCTTGTTGGTCTACTATCAAGTACGGTAATCTCAAGGATGCAAAGAAGTATTTGACGAAATTATCGCCAATTTCAATCAGATAGTAAGGTCTACGCACTATATTCAGCGAAGGAATGTTGAGAAACCGTCGGTGTCCATCATATTAGATGACTACTCTAGAGCTACATCTATACATGTTAGCCCCATTGCAATTTGGAGATTCAATTTGTTCTAAAGCAATGGACTAACTAACTAATACATCAAGCAAAAACATAGATTACCTTCTGGACATGCCAACAAAGCAATGGACCAAAGCGCCACCACCCTGTCTTTTAGCTTCATCTATAAAGTCGAAAGACTCGTCAAAATATTGGCTCATATTTGTGTCTTCTCGATCCGCAACTACCTCAAAGAACCATTAACAAGAGGGAACAGAACTATCAACAGGCGGACATAATGGGGGGGAATGCTGGATTATGGAACATTACAGGACTCAACTTGCCAAAGAAACAAGGAACACAGAAGTGCAAGGATGTACCTCCAACTATTTTGTACGCAAAGTCTTTCGGATACGCAGGAGGCAACGACTTAGCGACCGTCAAGATATGCGTAACATTGTTGCTCTTCAGCGCACCCTTGTTGTTAGCAGCACCAACAGAACCCAAGAAAAGACCCTAACAAGTCAACAGACAGATCACATTGCATTAGCTCCCATAAGTACATAGACAAGACGCGAATGAGGGATGGGTCAGAGAAACAAAAAGTGGTCGTCTTTACCTCTTCGATTTGACGTGGAACATTATCCCACTTAACGATCCTACTCACCTTAATCGCCTGGAGAAGTTTCGCCATCGTATTCCTCATCTCATCATCAAACTGAGCCATCTCTAAAAATAAGAAAAAAGCACATGTTTTACCAAACTTGAAATTAGCAAAGGGTCAGTAGTGATCAAATCAACCCACTTGGGAGTTAGCAAAATAGCTAATAAACACCAGATGGGTACCCAATAAAGATTGGAACTTTGCCCCAAATTATACAAGGGAAGCAATTCTCCTAAGAACCCACTTATATAATTTATGTAAAAAAGAATAATGACATAAATTGGTTACCTCAGGTAGACCTGACCACGGTTCGAATTTGGACAAATTCGAATTCGAATTCATCAAAACATTAAACCATATTCAATTCTTCACAAGACGAATCGAATACGAATTATGAACTTTCGAATTCGAATTGAATTATAATCGAATTCGAATCGAATTATAATCAAATTATAACCGAATTATAATTGAATTATAACCGAATTTTTCCCTCTCAAATCTTCCCATTTTATTTGAATTTTTTTAACATATATTATTATTATATGTACATGAATTTGAATCGAATTTAACACGAATTTAACTCGAATCAAATTTTCGAATCGAATTCGAATTAAATTTGCCAGTTTTGCGAATTATAAATATCTTAAACCGTATTCAATTCGTTTTATGACGAATTCGAATCGAATTTTTTACGAATCAAATCGAATTTTTTACGAATCGAATCGAATCGAATCACGAATCAGATTCAATTCATGGCCAGGTCTAACCTCAGGTTTGGGATTGAATCTCCGGAAGGAACAGAGGGCTGCTGTCGTTTCTCTAACTTTCTGTTTCTGTTTCTGTTTCTGTTTCCTAAAGAGTGGTGGCGAAACGAAATATCTTGCAACATTAATGTTAGGGTAAATTATTCTCAGGTTCATGGAGTTTGCTTAAATCACTATTTTAGTCCCTGCTATTTCAAAATCGAAATTTCGGTCACCTTAGTTTGCTTCAATTGAACTCTCAGGCCCTTCACTGATGTCATCAGTCGATTTATTTTTTAAATGATATTTTTTCGGCGTTGATAAACTCGAACAGGTTCACCAACTTCGGGCGTTCACCGCCTATGGCAGCCGTCCCTGACAACAGTAGGAATTGGGTTTTATGATTCATCATGTTTGCCCCGTGAAGTGAATTGGAAATTAGGATGGAGAAACCTCTCATCCCGTTTGTTCTGTGGCCATCCCCGCTTGATCGAGAGGTTGGAGAAACCTCTCAGTTAGGGTTCATCCCGTTTGTGAATTGAATTTTAGGATTTGAATGGTGTGATTTGAGTGTTTGAGTTGGTCTGGTGTTAGTCTTTGCTAGAGAAGATGAACGAGGAACATCTCTCTTGCCGGACCTATTTTTTTATTTAAATGTAAGGGCATAATAGTCTTTATGACTAAAGAGATATAATGACGTCAGCAAGGGACCCGAGAGTAACATTTAAGAAAACTAGGGGATCAAAATTTTGATTTTGAAACAACTAGGACTAAAACAATAATTTAAGCAAACAAGAAGGATCTGAAGAAAATTTGTCCTTAATGTTAATATCTGTAAAATTAAATAGTCTGAAGTCTGAACCGATTGTACGTAAATTAGTTGATTTTGAGGGAAAACAATGTCCGATCCGGTCTGATTTTTTACTTTCTGGAAAATTGAAAACAGCGGACAATATCGTATCTAATTTCTGGTAAAATGGGCCAAATGGCTGCTTTACTCCTTCGAAAAAAGCCCATTCATTAATTTCAGATTTGATATGCAAATCCGTAGTATTATAGATATCCGCTCACATTGCAAACAAGGTCAATTCAAATTGTAAGTGATATGAAAAGATTAGAATTAAGTTTAGCAATTCTCGGCTCCAAATATTTTAGGTTTAAAAAAACTTACGGAACGATGATAATTAAACTGATACGTGGAATGAATTATTACACAAGAAAAATAAATAATGGTTGACGAATAAGAGTGATTGAAATGATAATGAATTTAATTTTTTTAAACTTACTAATGGAAAGTACTATTCAAGTTATAAAACAGAATGTGACATTGTCGAATAGTTCGATGGTGTTTGATCCGAAAGTACTATTCAAGTACTATTCAACCAACGCTCTTAACATGCTAGAGTTAGACTAATCGACATGGCAGTTTGATCCGAAAGGGCATGAGTTCGAATCTGTTTTGACAATATTTTTTGCAATTTCATTTTATTAGTCGTATAGAAAAATTACATTAAATTAATTAAATTGTAATAAGGTGTCAGTTTGACCCGAAAAAGTATGAATTCCGGTCGCGAAGAATACTTTGAAAACTGACCCATTAAAAAGCAATGCCATTGCCAGCGCACATAGTAATTATCACTTATCACGGGAGTATTATTCTGTCTGATATGATATAGACGACCTAAAAAGTAAAGGGAAACCTAGTCAGCAATCAAATCCTTATCCAAAAAAATCGATTCCCCACGTCGATGTCGACTACTTATCCAAACTCCCACTCTGCTTCGCTCCTCCGCATCCCATCTGCTAGATTCCTTACCAGAAACGCAAGAAGAAGAAGAAGAAGAAGAAGAAGAAGATCTCCTCTGTTCCATCCCAATTAATGGCTAATCTCCTCCTCTTCATATTCTCCTACCTTCCCTTGCTTTTCACCCACTTCCGTTTCCAAGCCCAAGGACTCGCTCTCCCGGTGACCAAAGACCCCTCCACCCTCCAGTACATAACCAGGGTTCACCTTGGCACCACCACCACCAACGCCATCAACCTCGTACTTGATCTCGGCGGTCCCTTTCTATGGGCGACCGGTCGCTGTTCCTTGTCCGGCGACCCAATCCCCGGGACCTCACTTCACTGCGCCAAAGCAAAAGCCAATCAACCATCCGGTACCCGGACACCCATTTGCCACCTCCCGACCCTAAACACCATCACAGGCGCGGAAGCTGGAGGCCAGCTCGTGGAGGATGAGTTGACTCTTGGGATGTCCAAGGTCAACGGCTTCCTGTTCTCTTGTGCACCGGCGTTTCTCTTGGCCGGTTTAACGGGTGGTTCCGGCGGGATGCTGGGCCTCGGAAGAGGAAGCGGGATCGGCCCGCTCTCCCAGGTGGTTCCCACCGGTCGGAGGAAGTTCTTCACCTGCTTTTCTTCCTCGACCGGCGTCCTACTCCTAGGAGACGAAGAGGTCAACGCTCTCGAAGCCTCGGGAATTATCTCCAAGTCAACGCTTTACACTCCCCTTGTCCCCGGCCCAAGTACCTCCTCCTCGCACGACTACTTAATCAACGTCAAGTCCATTAGGGTCAACGGGGAAAGGCTTCCGGTCGAGGGTAATATCGGAATCGCGAAGATAAGCTCCGTTGTTCCTTACACGACCCTTTCGAGCTCAGTTTATGGTGCGTTCGTCAAGGCCTATGAACTGGCCGCCGCTTCCATGAACATGACAAGGGTGGCGCCCGTTTCGCCCTTCGGTCTCTGCTTCAGCTCTCAAGCGGGTGGGCCCCTGGTGATTCCGTCCGTTGACTTCGTGTTGCAGAGCGAGATGATGAAGTGGAGGGTCAACGGGAGGAACACGATGGCTGAAGCTGGTGGTGGGGTGGTGTGTTTGGGGTTTTTGGATGGTGGATCGGCAACGGATTCCGAGGTTGTGATCGGCGGTTTGCAATTGGAGGACAATCTTTTGGAGTTCAATTTGGGAACTAACTTGTTAGGATTTGAAAATTTCTTGTTGGAGAATCGGGTGTTTTCTTGTTCTGACTTCGTGTCTCGGCCTTCTCTCCTTGTAAATGAATGAAACTATGCAGATTGTAACTTTTCTTATTTATTTTTGTTCATTCTATTGGTACTCGTCTTTTTATCTTTCTTAATTTGGTTGCCAGTTATGATAATTTTTTGTTTTAAACTTCTATCTAACATGATTAATATGAATTCGAATTATATGAAACACAAATAACTATAATATTCATCACTTGATCAAATTATTCGAATAAAATTGGATATCTTTTGATCAAATTTTAATATTTTTCGTCACTTGAGACTTTAGTCAAGTTTGATCAACCTCTCATCGTATTGTTCAAAGAATACGATGACGGCTACCATTCTAACATCGATTCCTGATCGATGTGTTCAAAAAAAGACAAAGGACAAATTACGCTCATATTTCTGTAGTTTAGTTTTCCTCTTTCTCGAGTCCCTTCATTTCTAAAATTCATGTTGACGTCTCCCGTGTTTGGTTTTAGAAACTCTCGGGTCCCTGGCTGATGTCAACAGCTATTTTTTTTCATTTTTGTCATTGAAATGGCAAAAATACCCTTAAAAAAAACCTCCTTCTTCTTCCTTCTTCTCCAAAGATCTATCGAGCTCACCGTCGGCGACTGTCTCCTCCTTTCCGTCCTCAAGCTCGCCGCCGTCCTCAAGCCTCAGGCTTGCTTTAGCTTTAGCTCGCCGCCATTGTTATTATCCCCACTACCCCCTTTCCTCCTCCTTTTCCCCAATTTCCCACCCTTCCTCCTACCACTTCCCCCATCCTCCCCACTAACCTCACCATCTTCCTCCAGGAACCAATCCCAATCTTTTGCCTCTTGGATCCTCCTCCCCTTGCTATACCCATCAAACTCATGTCAAATCACAAGAAACCCAAATTCTGCAACATCGTCAAACCAAAGGTCGAACCTTTAACATGGTCGACGTCGACCCACGAAGACTTTAACTTGGCCCCCTATTCGTACCCAGACCGGGTTCTTGCTAATGACCTGGAGCCAGACATTGTCAGGGATCGCTTGGTCTCCCGGATGGTCGAGCTTGAATGCCACGTAGAAGCGAGACACCATTTGGTCGGCGGAGTTGAACCCCAGGGAGTCCGTCCCGAAGGCAGCCTCGCTGGAGAGCTAAACTCTAAAGCTGTCCTGGCCTTCTAGAAGTAGCTCTACGCCCATTGGTTTCTCTCTCATGTTCTTTTCTTTTTCACGACGGGTCACCGCCACCATCAAACGTGTGGGGTCAGTTAAAAGTACGAATTAAAGGGTGCGCGAGGTAATTCGTCAGTCGTTATTATCCAAAGCTAAAGCTCACTTCCAATGGTCAGAGCGTATTAGTGTTCGCCGGAGAAGATGACAAGAGGGGTATAATTATCATTTCAATAATAAAATAATAATAAAATGAGTGATGATGTCAGCGAGGGATCCGAGAGTTTCTAAAACCAAACACAGGGGACGTCAGCATGAATTTTAGAAACGCAAGGACTCGAGAGGGAGGGAGACCAAACTATAGGGACCTGAGCATAATTTGTCCTATATATATTCCTGATTGATGTGCACCTTTTTGCTTCTATCGCTGTCCAAGTTCGACTACCATACATCTTCTTGACGGATCCTCACCCTCACGTCCCGCGGCAACTGGAGATGTTGATTTTGGATCTTCAAGAAGATTTGTGCTTGCTTCTGCTTTGTACTCTTAATCTCATTAGCCTTTTGCAAAACCATGTTGTTGATTGGGTTTGTAAACATAGTAGTGTTGCGGGAAAAAGAGAACAAGAACCCGAGACGGATCCGGAGTGACCAAAGGCGATCTTGCCACACCGGCAAACTTGAGATGTGTGTACGATGAGAGAGTTATTTTTGTACTTCAACGAGTAGGCTAGATACTCTACTTTTGGACTGGATCAGTATCCATCCTATTGAACTTGACAGTCTATTGTATTCTAACTTTCCGATCTAATTCAGTTTTAATATAACAAGGTTATTTCTCAAAAAGTTTCAATTTTATGGGTGGAAAGGAGAGAGAAACGCGATAGAATTTAGGGTTAAACAGAAAAATTACATAAGCATGTCTATGAATGTTGACAAGTCAAATTTATGACAATAATAGCCTCCAAATTAATTAATAATTTTAAAATAAAAATTTAAAAACCCTAAATATGTTCTCTCTCATCAAAACCCTTCATTAATTTTTTTTTATAGTGAAGCAAGGTTTTTAAATCAGATGTACGTTATCTTTGGATATACATATACATGTGACCAAAATAATAGTTTATCACTTTTATACTTGTTATTTATAGAATAGTGACCTAACTTTGGGTAGAATCGATTTTCTCATAAATAACAAACGTCAATTTATCCATCAGATCTCAATAATTGGTATTGCATTAATTGATGAATAAAAGACTAATATATATACATACAATCACATAAAGATTTGGCCACTTTAGTGACTAACAAACCATAACATAAGGCATGTATATACACATTAATGTCAAGTAAGATTTATATTTCAATAAATCAAACTTAACAATTAATTATCACAAATTTTCATAATGCATAACAATCATCACATTAACAGTATTTTTCATAATCAAAATTATGATAATTAATCAATAAAGTATAATCATGTTGATTTCTTTCCATTTATGTTGGTTTCTTAATAAAGACAAGCTATTCCATGAACAATCAATAATGCCATTATTTTTAATCTATTAATTAGAAATCAACTTAATCAAGAAATTATAACATTCAAATGGAGACACACAAATTACAACTATTTAGCCCATCAAATAAGTTCTTTCAATCTAACAATTCTTGGCCAAAAATTCTTTATAGGTCCAATTTTAAGCCAAATATTTATGGACTTTCTTAAAATCATCTTTGCCCATTCAGCCTTAATACCCACTCCATGCCTGTAACACAAGCCCAAAATAATGTTTTAACGTTTATGTCTCTTGGCAATTCATAAACGGGCTCAAATTAATACAAAACTGCCCAAAAATTTTAACCCAAGTTAGCCAAAGTAAAACTCAAGTAGACCCATTTTATCAGGTCAAGAAACTTGTACCGAAAAACCTCCATCGAAGATACGACGAAAAACACTGTGAACGACCATATGCCGGTGACAGACAAACCCATTAATCAGCACACCGAAACACCCATCTAATCATTTCAGCCAGAACTAAACTTTCGGTTACTAGATCAATCAGGCCGAACCCAACTCCTCTTTAATCGCTGCTTGGTTCAAGCCAATTCAGACCGGTAAGCGGACACACATCCTTAATATTCCACTACAGACGACGTTCTCCCGGCGATAATACAGAACCAAGTCGAATCGTTCATGACCTAGCTCGTGCAAGTCGTCGAGCATGAGCTTCCCGCTACCGCCGTCTTGAGTAGCCTCCACTGTTCTTCTCGCTCAAGGCTCGACCGGGTAAGGATGAACCGGGCGATACTTTCTGTCCAGAATCGGGCAAGAAATTGGCCATCGATTATGGGCGGCAATTTTGGGTTTCTCGTTATCGGCACTAATAGTTTATGTTCTTTTGGTGTGTTTTGCAGTTCAGTCCTTAGGTCTAGGTATCGTAAAGGCGGCTTTTATTCTAGGTTTACTGCTTTCATTAATTCACTCCATCTAGAAGTTAATTTCCTGTCTTTCACTTTACCCGTTTATTTTCAAACAGCAAAACATGAAATTATAATTTCCAGCCACCTAACCGAGATCGATCTAACCTATAACCCTATAAGGTACAGTAGGTTTAATCTTTTATAACCCTATAATTTATTTTTGCATGCACCAAAAGTTACGGTAGATAAAGTTTGAATTTTTATAACCCTAGACTTTGATATGCATACACGAATCATCACATACAATTAACTGTGCATACAAAATAATTTACAAACCAATCCGAACAGAGAACACAGGTTCTTGATACCACATGTAACCGTTAATTATATAAACAATAAGCGCAAGCATAGTCGGAATCCTCGTCGACTCCATAGCTTGGTTTTTCTCTCTTTCCTATCGTTTAGTGACACCCACTGATGGATAGCATTAGCATTTTTTATAGGCAGAGAGAGGATGAAGCTATATACCTAAAAATAATCGGACGCGTCCATCAAACTCCCAATAGACGGTTGAGATTAAACTAATAACCATAACCATAATATGACTCTTATATCAATAATAGAGTCAAACTCTATGAGAACTTATTTAATAGAATTAATAAATAATTCTTACGTATTGTTGAACAAAAAAATTTAAGGTACATGTACTGATTCCCGGCTGTCTCCATATTGTAATTAAAGCTCGAATTTGGTTTTGGTAGCTACAGTCAACGTTAACACACTTCATAAGATCATCGACAACAAGAACTCGTGGAGGGAAGTTGACCAAACCTTTGCTTTAGTTGTAAAACATTTTTAAGGTCAACCAGAATAAAGAATGCAGGTAAAAATAGATGGACTCCGGATCACAAGCACGTAAGAAATGAACCCTAGTAGCTCCTACTTTGGATGAACACGAGTATTGTGTTGGAACAAGTAGTTGTTCTGTTCCATTTCCATACCAAATTAAGCCCAAACAATGGACGCAGAGCCAGTATTTATAATAGCATGTTCCTATAAGTACTGGAGCCGCTCTTATCTTTCAAGTTCCATGATAAAAAAAGTACGGGACGATCGACAAGTGACGCTGACCATTTCTAGTTCTACTTTCTTTTCAGAGGCTGTGAATTAGACCCTGGACGTGCGTTGAGTACACTGTTGTGATCGGAAGTTTCGGTGTACTTGATTAGGATCTACGGCAGTCGAGGCACGTGTTGGACACTTTCTCCGTAAGACGAGATTGCCCCGTATATTTCAGTGCGGTACGGGCTACGGCAATCGTCCCCAAGATACAACGACTGTTCGGGCGTTTCCAAGAACGTTGCACACGTATCTCGAAACTTTCGGGTGAACCCTTATATACCTTAAACTTTCGGACTATTGTAAGTGAAGAACGGGGGGACGGGAGAGGAGAAGACAACAATGCTTATGGATGCACTTGCTGCTGGGATGGATTAAATGGCAAGGGGGCAGGCCTATTTATAAGCTGGAGGAGGCAGGGATGAAGCCACTCCGAAGGGATGCGTCTGTTGGCGTTGGCTGTCTGAACGGTCGTGTCTCTTCGGAGGCCTTTCTGGATAATCCTTGCTGCCTGTCTGTAGGGCCCTTCGTGTCTCTTCGGTTGCCATCTTGGAAGGCGCTCGCAGCCCATCGTCACTTCGGTAGCTACGCAGCTCTCTCCGGACTCGGGCAAAATACTTAAGGCTCCTCTAGCTCCTCGCGATGATACGCACGTGCGAAGTGCCAAGTGCGCCACAAAGCACCCATTGCGACTTGCGTCCAATGCGCCATGCGGGGGGAAGCTGTGCTCTCAGCTAACCACATTCTAAACAAGTCACACAAGAAAAGGGATAAAACCCCATATGAACTATGGAAAGGAAGGAAGCCTTCCTACGGTTACCTTAAAGTGTGGGGGTGCCTAGCAAAGGTCGAAGTACCTAAGCCTAAGCAGGTGAGAATAGGACCCAAGACCATTGATTGCATCTTTATCGGATATGCGTAAAATAGTAGTGCTTATCAATTTTTTGTGCATAAATCTGAAAACCCTGAGATAAACGCGGGAATGGTCATAGAATCAAGGAACGTAACGTTCTTTGAGAATAGCTTTCCTAATAAGGAAAGAAAGGAAGGAAGTCTAAAGAAAAGGGTTCACAAGACTACGCAAGGGTCAAATCAGGAAGATGATGAACCTAGACGCAGTAAACGGATGAAGGTAACCAAATTCTTTGGTCCGAATTATCTAACCTATGCATTAGAAGATGAACCCAGGACAATCCAAGAGGCATTGTCCAGTTCAGATGCTCCTCTCTGGGAGGAAGCTATCAATAGTGAGATAGAATCTATTATGCAAAACCACACGTGAGAAATCATAGATCTCCCACCGGGCTGCAAACCTTTGGGATGCAGGTGGATCCTAAAAAAGAAATACAAAGCTGATGGATCAATCAACAAATACAAAGCTCGATTGGTAGCTAAGGGGTTAGAACAGAAGGAGGGACATGATTTTTTTGACACGTATTCACCAGTCACAAGAATCACATCAATTAGAGTACTCATAGCTATTGCAGCACTCTATAACCTCGAGATCCACCAAATGGACGTAAAAATAACTTTCCTAAATAGAGAACTGGAAGAGGAGATATACATGGAACAACCTGAAGGGTTTGTGGCTCCCAGTCAAGAGCATAAAGTGTGTCGGCTAGTCAAGTCACTATACGGGGCTAAAAGAAGTGCCGAAACAGTGGCACGAGAAATTTGAGAGAACAATGCTGTCGAATAGATTTAAGATCAATGAGTGCGATAAATGTATTTACATTAAGGGCACACCTGAAGCTTACGTAATTGTATGTCTCTACGTAGATGACTTACTAATTATGAGAAGCAATAAAGAGGTTATTGTAAAAACTAAAAACATGTTAAAGAACCACTTTGACATGAAAGATATGGGTCTGGCAGACGTCATACTAGGAATAAAAATTTGTAGGAAAGCTGATGAAATTATCTTGAAGCAATCCCACTACGTGGAAAGCGTGCTCAAGAAATTTGAAGCTTTTGACAAACCTCCGGTTAAGACTCCAGTAGATTTGAATCTATACTTAGCCAAGAATCGAGGGGACCCAGTATCTCAACTGAAGTATGCACAAATTATCGGGAGCTTGATGTATTTAACAAACTGTACACGTCCCGATATTGGGTACTCAGTTAGTAAGCTTAGTAGATTCACAAGTAATCCAGGGAAGGATAATTGGCTAGCTCTGGAAAGGGTTTTACGGTATTTAAAATATCCATTGCTTGACTTCGGACTTTCGGTTGTCTTCCTCGATCCTAAGTCTCACTATCATGTCTTCTAGGCCCACGTCCTTCCTCTTGTGCTTGAGGTAGCTCTTGAAGTCCTTCCAGAGCGGAGGGAGCTTCTCGATCATCACAGCTACTTGGAAGGACTCACTGAGTTGCATCCCTTCGGCTTGGATCTCGTGAAGGATCAGCTGCAACTCCTGCACTTGGTCGATGACCTTCTTGGAGTCCACCATCTTGAAGTCGAGGAATCGTCCGACGATAAATTTCTTCGTCCCGGCATCCTCCATTCTGTACTTCTTCTCGAGTGAACTCCACAGCTCCTTAGCGGTCTTGGCTACCGCGTAGACGTTGTAGACCGTGTCGTCTAGTCCATTCAGGACGTAGTTCTGGCACAGGAAGTCGCTGTGACCCCACGCTTCGAGAGCGTTGATCTTCTGTTGATCCGTCTTATTTTTTGCTATCTTCGGTGCTTCCTCTTTCAGGAACCGAACTAGGTTGAGCGTGGTCAGATAGAACATCATCTTCTGTTGCCACCTCTTGAACTTGGTACCGTTGAACTTGGCCGGCCTTTCGGCGTTGACAGTTCCTAGGATCGCAGGCATTGGTACGCAGCTTGGACACAGGTCGCAATGGGCGCTTTGTGGCGCACTTAGCACTTCGCACGTGCGCATCATCGCGAGGAGCTGAAGGAGCCTTAAGTATTTTGCCCGAGTCCGGAGAAAGCTGTGTAGCTACCGAAGTGACGAGGGGCTGCGAGCGCCTTCCAGGATGGCCACCGAAGAGACACGAAGGGCCCTACAGACAGGCATCAAGGATTATCTAGAAAAGCCTCTGAAAAAATACGACCCTTCAGACAGCCAATGCCAATGGATGCATCCCTTCGGAGTGGCTGCATCCTTGCCTCCTCCAGCCTATAAATAGGCCTGCCCCCTTGCCATTTAATCCATCCCAGCAGTAAATGCATCCATAAGCATTGTTGTCTTCTCATCTCTTGGAAGGACTCGCCAAGGGAAAAGGTGGCAAGAAGAGGAAGAAGTCCGGGGATAAGCAGGAGAAGCAAGAGCCCAAGAAGAAAAAGAACAAGAAGATCAAGGGCGACAGCTACAACTACGGCAAACCCGGCCACATGGCTAAGGACTGTCGCCAGCCGAAAAAGGACGACCAAGGAAAGGCTAACCTGGCTGAAGACTTGTCTCAAATGGATCTGTCAGCCGTGGTGTTTGAAGCCAACTTGGTGGACAATCCGAGAGAGTGGTTCATGGACACTGGAGCTACCCGCCATATCTGCTCAGACAAGGAGATGTTTTTGAGCTATATCCCGATCACCGGCCGAAAACTATTCATGGAAAACTCCGCAACGTCCAAGATCGTCGGTCTGGGTAAGGTGGTCCTAAAGCTGACCTCAGGAAAGGAGCTGACCCTCAAGGATGTGCTGCATGTCCCAGACATCTGCAAGAACTTAGTTTCTGGCTCACTGTTAAGCAAAGCCGGTCTTAAGCTTGTATTTGAGGCTGATAAGTTTCTACTGACCAAAGCGGGTCAATTCATAGGAAAGGGTTATCTAGAAAAGGGGCTGTTTAAGATGAATGTAATAACTGTACATCGCACCTTTGACGGTGAAAATAAAGTTAACGCTTTTTCTTACTTGGCCGAGTGTTCTAATTTATGGCATGGTAGATTAAGACACGTAAATTTAAACTCGCTAAAAAAGTTAGTAAGTTTAAAATTATTACCGCATCTAGAGTTCAACCCATCTGATAAATGTGAAGTATGTGTGGAGGCTAAAATGACCAAAGCACCTTTCCATTCGGTGGAAAGAAGTACTACGCCTTTAGAGTTAATTCATACGGACACTTACGATATGAAACACGTGCAAACTAAAGGCGGGAAGAAATACTTCATCACGTTTATCGATGACTGCACGAGATATTGTTACGTATATCTCCTAAAGGGTAAAGACGAAGCTCTTGATGCCTTTAAGAGATATAAGAATGAGGTTGAAAATCAACTCAGCGTGAAAATCAAAATGATTCAAAGTGATCGAGGGAGAGAATATGTAGCTCCGTTTGATGAACTCTGTCAAGAACATGGCATTATTCATCAGACGACTGCTCCATACTCACCTCAATCGAATGGCGTAGCTGAACAGAAAAATCAAACTCTTAAGGAGATGATGAACGCTATATTGATTAGCTCAGGCTTACCTCAGAACATGTGGGGGGAAGCTGTGCTCTCAGCTAACCACATTCTAAACAAGTTGCCATACAAGAAAAGGGATAAAATTCCATATGAACTATGGAAAGGAAGGAAGCCTTCCTACGGTTACCTTAAAGTATGGGGATGCCTAACAAAGGTCGAAGTACCTAAGCCTAAGCAGGTGAGAATAGGACCCAAGACCATTAATTGTATCTTTATCGGATATGCGCAAAATAGTAGTGCTTATCGATTTTTGGTGCATAAATCTAAAAATCCTGAGATAAACGCGAGAATGGTCATAGAATTAAAGAACGCAACGTTCTTTGAGAATAGATTTCCTAATAAGGAAAGAAAGGAAGGAAGTCCAAAGAAAAGGGCTCACGAGACTACGCAAGGGGAAAATCAAGAAGATGATGAACCTAGACGCAGTAAATGGACGAAGGTAACCAAATTCTTTGGTCCAGATTATCAAACCTATACATTAGAAGATGAACTCAGGACAATCCAAGAGGCATTGTCCAGTACAGATGCTCCTCTCTGGAAGAAAGTTATCAATAGTGAGATAGAATCCATTATGCAAAACCACACGTGGGAAATCGTGGATCTCCCACCGGGCTGCAAACCTTTGGGATGCAGGTGGATCCTAAAAAGGAAATACAAAGCTGTTGAATCAATTGACAAATACAAAGCTCGATTGGTAGCTAAGGGGTTCAAACAGAAGGAGGGACATGATTTCTTTGACAAGTATTCACCCATCACAAGAATCACATCAATTAGAGTACTCATAGCTGTTGCAGCACTCTATAACCTCGAGATCCACCAAATAGACGTAAAAATAGCTTTCCTAAATGGAGAACTGGAAGAGGAGATATACATGGAGCAACCTGAAGGGTTTGTGGCTCCCGGTCAAGAACATAAAGTATGTCGGCTAGTCAAGTCACTATACGGGCAAAAACAAGTGCCGAAATAGTGGCACGAAAAATTTGACAGAACAATGCTGTCGAATAGATTTAAGATCAATGAGTGCGATAAATGTGTTTACATTAAGGGCACACCTGAAGATTACATAATTGTATGTCTCTACGTAGATGACTTACTAATTATGGGAAGCAATAAAAAGGTTATTGTGAAAACTAAGAACATGTTAAAGAACTACTTTGACATGAAAGATATGGGTCTGGCAGACGTCATACTAGGAAAGCTGACGAAATTATCTTGACGCAATCCCACTACGTGGAAAGCGTGCTCAAGAAATTTGAAGCTTTTGACAAACCTCCGGTTAAGACTCTAGTAGATTTGAATCTACACTTAGCCAAGAATCGAGGGGACCCAGTATCTCAACTGAAGTATGCGCAAATTATCGGGAACTTGATGTATTTAACAAACTGCACACATCCCGATATTGCGTACTCAGTTAGTAAGCTTAGTAGATTCACAAGTAATCCAGGGAAGGATCACTGGCTAGCTCTGGAAAGGGTTTTACGGTATGTAAAATATACCATAAACTATGGCATACATTATGCTAAATATCCAGCTGTATTAAAAGGATACAGTGACGCAAACTGGATATCAGACACTAAGGACTCCAAATTTACGAGTGGATACGTGTTCACCATAGGAGGAAGAGCTGTGTCTTGAAAGTTCTCTAAACAAACATGCATAGCTCGATCCACCATGGAGTCAGAGTTTATAGCACTAGACAAAGCTGGAGAAGAAGCTGAATGGCTCAGAAACTTCCTAGAGGATATTCCGTGCTGGAGCAAACCAGTGCCTCCCGTATTGATACATTGTGATAGCATTTCTGCAATCGGGAGAGCACAAAGTACAATGTACAACGGAAAGTCTCGACATATCTGTCGGAGACACAATACCGTTAGACAATTGATCTCTAGTGGGGTGATCACCATTAATTACGTAAAGTCCAAGGACAACTTAGCTGATTCTTTTATGAAAGGAATCAATAGAGATCAAATGTACAACGCAGTAAGGGGAATGAGATTAAAATCCACACACTAAAGAATGTCCATAGCGGTAACTCAACCATGATGAGTGGAGATCCCACAAACTTGGTTCAATGAGACAATTAAATTATGGAGGGTTTAGTTAATCACCTGGAACCTATCTCATTCTCAGAAGCTGCCCAGGTATTAACCTGCAGAGGTGTGGTAAGGTTAAGTATTACGCTTTTAATGATTCCTATACCTTGATAAAGGTGGGGTATGATAGGATACTCCTGATAGGAGATCACCTATGTAAGTGTGAAGTGAAGCCGCTTTAAATGGGAAAAACACTTATGAATCCAAGATATAGTCTATGGCCGAAATGGACACAATGTGAGAACCCAAATATACTAGGGTTATTATTGTGTAAATATTATTGTCTTGGTTTACGCCAAAAGCTGACGGTTCAAGACATCATGTTCACCGAGATGCGAGTAAATCCAATAACATATTACTAGAGAAGGTTCAAAGCCACCAGCTACCTGTCTCGATGCAAAAATAACACGTCAGAACTTTCGATTAGAGTCTGCATGCATTGGTAATCATTCATGTGGGGGATTGTTGGATTTGTGAATGAGCCCAAAGTGGGAGGCCCAAAAGGGAAATAGAAAGTGCAATCCCACATTGGAAAGTGGCACCAACATTTTCTAGTTTATAAGGAGAAACTCCTTGTTGACTAGGAAATAAGTTGACCACCTGGAAGGAAAGCTAACTCGGACTGCGACGAGGATGGTGCATAGCACCATCCGAGCACGAGCACGAGCACGAGCACGCGCTCGTGCACACGCACGTGCGCGTGTGCGCATGGCACATTGGATGTAGGTCGCAATGGGCGCTTTGTGGCACACTTGGTACTTCACACGTGCGCATCATCGCGAGGAGCTAGAGGAGCCTTAATATTTTGCCCGACTCCGGAGAGAGCTGCGTAGCTACCGAAGTGACGAGGGGCTGCGAGCGCCTTCCAGGATGGCCACCGAAGAGACACGAAGGGCCCTACAGACAGGTAGCAAGGATTTCCAAAAAGGCCTCCGAAGAGACATGACCATTCAGACAGCCAACGCCAACGGACGCATCGCTTCGGAGTGGCTGCATCCCTGCCTCCTCCAGCCTATAAATAGGCCTGCCCCATGTCATTTAATCCATCCCAGCAGCAAGTGCATCCATAAGCATTGTTGTCTTCTCCTCTCCCCTCCCCCCGTTCTTCACTTACAATAGTCCGAAAGTTCTGGGTATATAAGAGTTCGCCCGAAAGTTTCGAGATACGTGTGCAATGTTCTTGGAAATGCCCAAACAGTCGTTGTATCTTGGGGACGATTGTCGTAGCCCGTACCGCACTGAAATATACGGGGCAATCTCATCTTACGGAGAAAGTGTCCAACACTTGCCTCGACTGCCGTAGATCCTAATCAAGTACACCGAACCCTCTGATCACAACAATGCGCAGGAAGTCGCTGTGACTCCACGCTTCAAAAGCGTTGATCAGGAACGGTCCATGGCCGAAATGGACACAACGTGAGAACCCAAATATACTAGGGTTATTATTGTGTAAATGTTATTGTCTTGGTTTACGCCAAAAGCTGATGGTTCAAGACATCACGTTCACCGAGCAGCGAGTAAATCTGATAACATGTTACAAGAGAAGGTTTAAAGCCACAAGCTACCTGGCTCGATACAATAATAACACGTCAGAACTTTTGATTAGAGTCTGCATGCATTGGTCATCATTCATGTGGGGGATTGTTGGATTTATGAATGAGCCCAAAGTGGAAAGGCCCAAAGTGGGAGGCCCAAAAGGAAAATGGAAATTGCAATCCCACATTGGAAAGTGGCACCAACATTTTCTAGTCAACAAGGAGTTTCTCCTTATAAACTAGAAAATGTTGGTGCCACTTTCCAATGTGGGATTGCACTTTCCATTTCCCTTTTCGGCCTCCCACTTTGGGCCTTTCCACTTTGGGCTCATTCACAAATCCAACAATCCCCCACATGAATGATGACCAATGCATGCAGACTCTAATCAAAAGTTCTAGTATATTTGGGTTCTCACGTTGTGTCCGTTTCGGCCATAGACCGTATCTTGGATTCATAAGTATTTTTCCCATTTGAAGCGGCCTCACTTCACACTTACATAGGTGATCTCCTATCAGAAGTATCCTGCCATACCCCACCTTTATCAAGGTATAAGAATCATTAAAAGCGTAATGCTTAACCTTACCACACCTCTGCAGGTTAATACCTAGGCAGCTTCTGAGAATGAGATAGATTCCACGTGATTAACTGAATCCTCCATAACTTAGTTGTCTCATTGAACCAAGTTTGTGGGATCTCCACTCATCATGGTTGAGTTACCGCTATGGACGTTCTTTAGTGTGTGGATTTTAATCCCATTCCCCTTACTGCGTTGTACATTTGATCTCTATTGATTCCTTTCATAAAAGAATCAGCTAAGTTGTCCTTGGACTTTACGTAATTAATGGTGATCACCCCACTAGAGATCAACTGTCTAACGGTATTGTGTCTCTAACGGATATGTCGAGACTTTCCGTTGTACATTGTACTTTGTGCTCTTCCGATTGCAGAAATGCTATCGCAATGTATCAATACGGGAGGCACCATTTTGCTCCAGCACAGAATATCCTCTAGGAAGTTTCTGAGCCATTCAGCTTCTTCCCCAGCTTTGTCTAGTGCTATAAACTCTGACTCTATGGTGGATCGAGCTATGCATGTTTGTTTAGAGAACTTCCAAGATACAGCTCCTCCTCCTATGGTGAACACGTATCCACTCGTGAATTTGGAGTCCTTAGTGTCTGATATCCAGTTTGCGTCACTGTATCCTTCTAATACAGCTGGATATTTAGCATAATGTATACCATAGTTTAGGGTATGTTTTAAATACCGTAAAACCCTTTCCAGAGCTAGCCAGTGATCCTTCCCTAGATTACTTGTGAATTTACTATGCTTACTAACTGAGTACGCAATATCGAGACGTGTGCAGTTTGTTAAATACATCAAGCTTCCGATAATTTGCGCATACTTCAGTTGAGATACTGGGTCCCCTTGATTCTTGGCTAAGTGTAGATTCAAATCTTCTGGAGTCTTAACGAGAGGTTTGTCAAAAGCTTCAAATGTCTTGAGCACGCTTTCCACGTAGTGGGATTGCGTCAAGATAATTTGGTCAGCTTTCCTAGAGATTTTTATTCCTAGTATGACGTCTGCCAGACCTATATCTTTCATGTCAAAGTGGTTCTTTAACATGTTCTTAGTTTTCACAATAACCTCTTTATTGCTTCCCATAATTAGTAAGTCATCTACGTAGAGACATACAATTATGTAAGCTTCAGGTGTGCCCTTAATGTAAACACATTTATCGCACTTATTGATCTTAAATCCATTCGATAGCATTGTTCTGTTAAATTTCTCGTGCCACAGTTTTGGCGCTTGTTTTAGCCCGTATAGTGACTTGACTAGCCAACACACTTCATGCTCTTGACCGGGAGCCACAAACCCTTCAGTTTGCATCATGTATATCTCCTCTTCTAGTTCTCCATTTAGGAAAGCTATTTTTACGTCCATTTGGTGGATCTCGAGATTATAGAGTGCTGCAACAGCTGTGAGTACATTAACTGATGTGATTCTTGTGACTGGTGAATGCGTGTCAAAGAAATCATATCCCTCCTGCTGTTTGAACCCCTTAGCTACCAATCGAGCTTTGTATTTGTCGATTGATCCATCAGCTTTGTATTTCCTTTTTTGGATCCACCTGCATCCCAAAGGTTTGCAGCCCGGTGGGAGATCCACGATTTCTGACGTGTGGTTTGCATAATGGATTCTATCTCACTATTGATAGCTTCCTTCCAGAGAGGAGCATCTGGACTGGACAATTCCTCTTGGATTGTCCTGGGTTCATCTTCTAATGCATAGGTTAGATAATCCGGACCAAAGAATTTGGTTACCTTCTTCCGTTTACTGCGTCTAGGTTCATCATCTTCCTGATTTGACCCTTGCATAGTCTCGTGAGCCCTTTTCTTTGGACTTCCTTTCTTTCTTTCCTTATTAGGAAAGCTATTCTTAAAGAACGTTGCGTTCCTTGATTCTATGACCATTCCCACATTTATCTCAGGGTTTTCAGATTTATGAACCAAAAATCGATAAGCACTACTATTTTGTGCATATCCGATAAAGATGCAATCAATGGTCTTGGGTCCTATTCTCACCTGCTTAGGCTTAGGTACTTCGACCTTTGCTAGGCACCCCCACACTTTAAGGTAACCGTAGGAAGGCTTCCTTCATTTTCATAGTTCATATGGGGTTTTATCCCTTTTCTTGTGTGTCAACTTGTTTAGAATGTGGTTAGATGAGAGCACAGCTTCCTCCCAAATGTTCCGGGGTAAGCCCGAGCTAATCAACATAGCGTTCATCATCTCTATAAGAGTTCAATTTTTGCGTTCAGCTACGCCATTCGATTGAGGTGAGTATGGAGCAGTCGTCTGATGAATAATGTCATGTTCTTGACAGAGTTCATCAAACGGAGCTACATATTCACCCCTCGATCACTTCGAATCATTTTGATTTTCTCGCTGAGTTAATTTTTTACCTCATTCTTATATCTCTTAAAGGCATCAAGAGCTTCGTCTTTACCCTTTAGGAGATATACGTAATAATATCTCGTGCAGTCATCGATAAACGTGATGAAATATTTCTTCCCGCCTTTAGTTTGCACGTGTTTTATATCGCAAGTGTCTGTATGAATTAACTCTAAAGGCGTAGTACTTCTTTCCACCGAATGGAAAGGTGCTTTGGTCATTTTAGCCTCCACACATACTTCACATTTATCAGATGGGTTGAACTCTAGATACGGTAATAATTTTAAACTTACTAACTTTCTTAGCGAGTTTAAATTTACGTGTCCTAATCTACCATGCCATAAATTAGAACACTCGACCAAGTAAGAAGAAACGTTAACTTTATTTTCATCGTTAAAGGTGCGATGTACAGTTATTACATTCATCTTAAACATCCCCTTTTTTAGATAACCCTTTCCTATGAATTGACCCGCTTTGGTCAGTATAAACTTATCAGCCGCAAATACAAGCTTAAGACCGACTTTGCTTAACAGTGAGCCGAAAACTAAGTTCTTGCAGATGTCTGGGACATGCAGCACATCCTTGAGGGTCAGCTCCTTTCCTAAGGTCACCTTCAGGACCACCTTACCCAGACTTACGATCTTGGACGTTGCGGAGTTTCCCATGAACAGCTTTCGGCCGGTGATCGGGATATAGCTCGAGAACATCTCCTTGTCCGAGCAGATGTGGCGGGTAACTCCAGTGTCTACGAACCACTCTCTCGGATTGTCCACCAGGTTGGCTTCAAACACCACGGCAGACAGATCCATTTGAGACAAGTCTTCAGCCAGGTTAGCCTTTCCTTGGTCATCCTTTTTCGGCTGGCGAAAGTCCTTGGCCATGTGGCCGGGTTTGCCACAGTTGTAGCAGTCGCCCTTGATCTTCTTGTTCTTTTTCTTCTTGGGCTCTTTCTTCTTGCCACCTTTTCTCTCGGCGAGGTGCACGGTGTTCTCAGAATTGGCTTTGCCTTGCTTGACTTCGGACTTTTGGTTGTCTTCCTCAATCCTAAGTCTCACTAAAAGGTCTTCTAGGCCCATGTCCATCCTCTTGTGCTTGAGGTAGCTCTTGAAGTCCTTCCAGAGCGGGGGGAGCTTCTCGATCATCGCAGCTACTTGGAAGGACTCGCTGAGTTGCATCCCTTTGGCTTGGATCTCGTGAAGGATCAGCTGCAACTCCTACACTTGGTCGATGACCTTCTTGGAGTCCACCATCTTGAAGTCGAGGAATCGTCCGACAATGAATTTCTTCGTCCCAGCATCCTCCGTTTTGTACTTTTTCTCGAGTGAACTCCACAGCTCCTTAGCGGTCTCGGCTACCGCGTAGACGTTGTAGAGCATGTCTTCTAGTCCATTCAGGGCATAGTTCCGGCACAGGAAGTCGCTGTGACTCCATGCTTCGAGAGCGTTGATCTTCTGTTGATCCGTCTCATTTTCCGCTATCTTCGGTGCTTCCTCTTTCAGGAACCGAACTTGGTTGAGCATGGTCAGATAGAACATCATCTTCTGTTGCCACCTCTTGAACTCGGTACCGTTGAACTTGGCCAGCCTTTCGGTGTGGACAGTTCCCGGGACCGCTAGCATTGGTACGGTGCTTGACGATGCCATCTTCAAGTACACGATCTCGTCTTATGATTGTTGTTATCGGAGGGTTCGGTGTACTTGATTAGGATCTACGGTAGTCGAGGCAAGTGTTGGACACTTTCTCCATAAGATGAGATTGCCTCATATATTTCAGTGTGGTACGGGCTACGGCAATTGTCCCCAAGATACAATGAGTGTTCGGGCATTTCCAAGAATATTGCACACGTATCTCAAAACTTTCGGGCAAACTCTTATATACTCAGAACTTTCAGACTATTGTAAGTGAAGAACAGGGGGAGGGGAGAGGAGAAGACAACAATGCTTATGGATGCACTTGCTGCTGGGATGGATTAAAGGGCAAGGGGGCAGGCCTATTTATAGGCTGGAGGAGGCAGGGATGCAGCCACTCTGAAGGGATGCGTCCGTTGGCGTTGGCTGTCTGAACGGTCGTGTCTCTTCGGAGGCCTTTCTAGACAAAATGCCCATTGCGACCTGCGTCTAATGTGCCATGCGCACACGCATATGCACGTGCACATGCGTGTGTGCGTGCTCGTGTTCGTGCTCGTACTCATGCTCGTGCTCGTGCTCGGATGGTGCTACGCACCATCCTCGTTGTGGTCCGAGTTGGCTTTCCTTCCAGGTGGTTAACTTATTTCTTAGTCAACAAGGAGTTTCTCCTTATAAACTAGAAAATGTTGGTGCTACTTTCCAATGTGGGATTGCACTTTCCATTTCTCTTTTGGGCTGTGCGCGTGCTCGTGCTCATGCTCGTGCTCGTGCTCGTGCTCGGATGGTGCTACGCACCATCCTCGTCGCGGTCCGAGTTGGCTTTCCTTCCAGGTGGTCAACTTATTTCCTAGTCAACAAGGAGTTTCTCCTTATAAACTAGGAAATGTTGGTGCCACTTTCTAATGTGGGATTGCACTTTCCATTTCCCTTTTGGGCCTCTCACTTTGGGCCTTTCCACTTTGGGCTCATTCACAAATCCAACATACACTACTAATAACTAAAAACCGAGTTCTTGCTTATTACCAATCTCTCAATCTTAGCTACGTTAAATCCGGTTAATTATGCAGGTATTGGCTGAGATGATGGGATCCATCCAACCAAGCCTAGGATCCAACATCCTATCCGTAAGTTCGGATTAATTGTCACTACATAAAATCTCGACATTTCCTGTATCCAGACAAGCTCTAGAGGGCACGACGAGAAAAAACTAGACTCTGAGAAAGGTAGCTTGTGCATCTTCCCGACACTGCATTCATGACAAAGATTAGTAGATTTTTATTAGAAAAACTAATAGACTCATAACGCAAGGCACTTTTGATGGCTTGGAAGTTGGCATGTCCAAGTCGTTGATGCCAGGTAAAAAGGGATGGAGACGCGGACATGACATAGGCACGAGGACTTGTGGAAGACTGCGGACAACTGAGCAGGTAGAGGCCATCCCTACTCCGGCCTTGGTGCAAAATCACCTTCGTGACCTGGTCCTTTACATAAAATTGATCACCAACAAATTCTACAGAGATGTTATTATCACGAGTAAGAGCACTCAAGGAAATAAGGTTAGTGCTTGAGTGCGGAACACGAAGGACATTAGACAACGAGACATTACTAGAAGACAACAGAAAAGACATTTTGCCAACATGGAAAATCGGTAGAGATTGTCCATTACCAAAAGTCACTTCTTCAGTCTCCAAATATTCTAAGTGCACTGGAAGGTGCTGAAGATCGGAGGTAACATGGTGAGTCATCCCACTGTCGAGAACCCTGAGGAGAGACAGCATGATGAGCCTGTGGTTGACCCAGATGGGTTGAACTGGTCAGACCAGTTTGGACAACAGATGAATAAAACTTGGCTATGTGGCCGTAGCCCCCACATTTGAAGCATCTTGGTTCATTTTCACCAGGTGGTGGGAAACGACTTTCTTTTTGCCCAAATCGGTGGGAATAGCCCGAGTTGTGGTTGTTGGAGGAGGTCCAGTGACCACGTCCACTGTCCCTGCCACTAAAATGACCACCACCCCTGTTGCCTCGTCCACCTCGACCACCGGCGTTGCTGTAGTTGACAGCGGGAACAAGCGGCAGAGAAGGGGGAGCCATGGTTCGGCCCAGGCTGATTTCCTCGCATAGCAGATAGGAGTGAAGCTCATCAACAGTGACTGACTCCAGACGAGATTCAATTTATCGTACAAAGGGGTGGTATGAGTCATCCAGTCCAGCTAGTACCTTTTCCACCACATCATCTTTAGGTTGCGGGTGCCCAAGTGAGGCCAACTGGTCCACAATTAGCTTCGTCCGTTGTAGAAATTGGTCGATGGTGTCGTTGCCCTTTTTTAGGGCTCCAAGTGCAGTCTTCAGCTGCTTGATTTGGGTGCGAGACCCAGATGCGTAGGCTCGCGTAAGATGCTACCACGCCTCATTGGCCGTGCTGCAGCTAATAACTTGTGGTGTCACTGATTCCGTGACCGAGGCGATGAGATAGGAGAGGACCCGTTTGTCCTCCTGAAACCATGGTGCATACTCCAGGTTGGGAACCACCGAGCCATCGGGACCCCCTCTGGTTGGCAAGGGAGCAACATCACTTTCATCGACATGGTGATAGAGACCCTGGCCATATAAAGTCGCTTCCATGTGAGCTTTCCAGGACATGTAATTGATGGAGGTAAGTCTACGGGTGAAGGGAGCCATGGTGGTTGGTGTGGCCGATATTTGAGACATGTTTGGTCTCGCTATAGAGGGTTCAGGATAAAAAAAAGGTGAGGTTTCTCAGAGATAGGTCTGATACCATGTAGAGAATACTGTTTTCCTTAATTAGACTTGCTGTACAGAACGTTTACATATATAGGCTGTTGTATAATCTTGACATTTACTATAATTGATTACAGAAATTCAAATGAAAGCGGAGATCATGGAGCCGTTGCAATCCTCAGCTGATATTGTGGGATCGAGGCAGATTTGGTAGCAGCAATTTCGGACAGCAGATATGGGAGGATTTGGCAGCTGTTACAGGCAGCAGATAAGGTAACTCTTTTACATTCTTCCTCGTGACATGAATGAACCTGGGAAGTAATTAAGCTTTGCATCTGTAGATTGCCCATTTGACAGGATTTATCATTGGGTTTGCCATTGGATTTGCAGTGCTTGTTACAAGGTACTAATAAAAAACATATTACTTAAAATATCACTTTTAAGACGTTTCATGTAATGTCTATATGTGCTCCTCCCGCGGGTAGAACCTAAGATTTTTTTCCCAAAATATACACTTACACTAGTAGCATGAGTTATATGGAATTTCGTGTGAATCAGGACTTTGCAAGGCTAAATGCTATAATCCATCTTTTTGCGGAAAGAATTTAAACCTCGTCAAAATTCGAATCCCGATCGTCAAATTCGTCAACTATGCCATATTTTTTAAGATAGGTATTTTAAGATATTTAACTTTAAAATTCATTTTGTAAATTCATTTTGCACTCTAATTCTACTCGAACTTAAATTTATTCAATAAATATCTGAAATACGATATGTTATCAGAAAGAAAATACTTGACAAAAAAACTCGTTGTCCCGGCAAAGGACACTAAGCAAGGATAAGACGAGCATTAATCTCCAAAATCTTGGAGAGCAGACAAGATGCATCTTCAGCTTCTCCGTAAGCCTTGGAGCAACTCCTTACTTTAATTAGTTATAATATTAGTAGTTGTCTTAGTCGGTATGACTTCATTCCCATCTCAATTTGGTAAAATATTAGTCGCCATCCCTCCACCGAAAAAAATGGGAAAATAATGGAGAGTGGCCTCGTCACGTTTAGCCAATTACTGTTGGAAAAATGGAAATAGAAAGAATATTAAAATAGAGAGGTCAAAGTTGAGTTTGATTTACACTTTGGAAAATTTTTGTACCACATTGAAAAGTGCAATGATAGGAAGCAAGTTTAAAAGAAAAAGTGTGTTATAAGGCTTATAAAGAGCTTGTGAGAAAATGGGTCTCATGTGCATGTGATAGTTGCCATACTAACTTTTTGTTTTGAAAATAAAATGGGAGGGATATATGGAAACAGGAAATCCGTAAACGGGAGAAGATCCAGTCAAGAGCCGTTTTTAACTTAGTTGTTAAAAATATTTTTCTAGCTGAGTCAAAAGGCCCTGATTTTTTACTCCGCACGTTCTCCTTCAACTGCTATATGAGGAGCCTATCTGTGAGCCTTTAGAATACACCATTCGCAAAACCTCTCCTCTCCTCTCCTCTTCTAATTGCTTTTTGTTCTTGTTAGTTTACAGGTTACCCGAGGCTTCCTTTGGACGAGTCTGTTTAATCCTGGAGAGTCATCACTCTCGTTGAATTGATTCTTAAGGACAATGCTCTGCAGCACGACTCAGGCTATCAGTGTTCTGCTTCAGTTCGAGTTCTGTTCGAGAGAAGTTGCAGTCTGGCCAACAATCTTAAGAATCAATGTCTTCCTCCGATGATATTATTGTCTTTCCTCCATCTGTCGACAGCCCTGCTGCCACTCCCACCGATCCTACTGCTGTTGTTCCTACCAGTCTGTCTCCAACCCTGCCCCCTATTGTGATGCTTCCTTCTGTCGGGCCTACTGATGTGACGTTCGCCAAGCCATTTTCGGACATCTCTAAGATAGAGGTGTTTACCGGTGTCAACTACAAAAGGTGGCAGAAGCGAGTCTACACTGTCCTCGACATGCATTGGGTGGTTTCTGCCCTTATCGAAGGTAAACCTTCGTCCCAGGCAGTCCCAGCAGTGCAAGAGGCATGGTTAAATGCCAATAAGGTATGCAGGCATACTATCTTCAGTACTTTATCTAAAGACCTTTTTGATGTGTACTACACGTACAAAGAGGCACGAGAAAGATGGGAGTCCATGAAGGTCAAGTACACTGTCGAGGATGTTGGAAAGCAGAAGTTCGTGACCGGGAATTTTTATCATTGGGAGATGGCAGATGACAAGGATATCAAGCTGCAGATCAACGAGTACCACAAGCTGCTTGAAGACCTGAAGGCTGAAAATATAACGTTGCCTGATGAGTTTGTTGCAGGAATCCTTATTGAAAAGCTACCAGATTCGTAGAAATCATACAAGCAGCATTTGAAGCACAAGCATAGGCAGATGGTGCTGACTGACCTGATCACACATATCATCATCGAAGACACCAATCGAAAGGAGATGCATGATGCTAAAGCTAAGGCAATGACGTCAAAGGCTAATCTGGTGGTGAACAACCCGAACAACAAGAGATATGAGAAAAAAAACTTGATCAATTTCTCAGGCCCACAAATACCTCTTTCAAAAAGAAAGGGACGTGCTTTGTGTGTAGAAAGCCTAGTCATATTGCTCGATTCTGTCGGTATAAGAAGGAAGATGATTATCCTCATAAATCTAAGGTGAACTTGGTTGAAGGAGATGATGTTATTATTGATGTGATTTCTGAAGTCAACATTATGACCACTATGAATAAGTGGGTGATTGATTCTGGTGCTACTAGGCACATTTGTGCTAACAAAAATGTGTTTACCTCCTACACTCCAGTAAGGGATGGTGAAGAACAAGTATTTCTTGGTGACTCTCGAACTACTCCAGTTCTTGGCAAAAGAAGGTTCTTCTCAAGTTGACTTATGACAAAACCTTGGCTTTGAATGATGTACTCCATGTGCCTTGTATTAGAGCTAATCTTGTTTTGGTTGCTCTGTTGGAAAAAGTTGGCGAGAAAGTGACCTTCGAATCTGACAAGATTGTTATGACTAGGAACAATATTTTTGTGGGAAAGGGTTATTGTGATCAGGGACTCTTTGTACTTAATGTTGTTGAGAATAATGAGAATGCATCTTCTTCTGCTTACTTGATTGATTCGTTTGATATGTGGCATGCTAGATTAGGACATGTTAGTGCTCAATATATTAAACGAATTAAAAGAGAAGGGCTAGTAACAATTACGGAAAATAATCTTGCAAATAAATGTGGTATATGTCTAGAGTCTAAACTAGCTAAAAAGATAAATCATAAAGTTCAAAGAGAAATCGAACACTTAATTTAATTCATACGAATTTAGGAGACCTTAAACAAACTATGTCTATGGGTGGTAAGAAATATTACATAACTTTTATAGACGATTTTTCTAGGTAAATGAAAATATATTTACTTGAAAATAAAGATGAGGCTTTTGGTGTATTTCTCTTTTATAAAGCTGAAGTCGAAAATTAATTAAATAAAAAGATTAAGAGAGTTAGGTCAGATAAGAGTGGTGAGTATGTTCTATTTAATGAGTTTTGTGAAAAAGAAGGAATAATGAAGTAACTCCACCTTATTCACCTGAGTCAAATGCGATAGCTGAAAGGAAAAATAGGACTTTAAAAGAAATGATGAATGTCTTATTAATTAGCTCCTCTGCGCCAAAAAATCTTTGGTTAAAGCTTTATTAACTGCATGTTATTTACAAAATAGGATACCCTACAAGAAAACCCAAAAAACTCCTTATGAGTTGTGGAAAGGTCATAAGCCTACCTTGAAATATTTAAAAGTGTAGGGGTGCTTAGCTAAAGTAATCCTACCTGATCCTAAGAAAAAAAAATTAGGTTCGAAAATATCTGATTGCTTATTTATTAGTTTTGCTCAAAATAGTGTTGCATATAGATTTCTTGTATTAAAGAATAACGTACTTGATGTTAACATAGAAACCAAAAATGCTGAATTTTTTGAACATATATTTCCTTTAAAATAAAGAAAAATTTGTGATAATGGAAATGAAGGAAATAATAGTGAGGTTGCATGTTTAAAAAATGAGGATAAAAATTCTTGTGAGGAATCTAGAAGAAGTAAAAGACAAAGAAAAGAAATTTCTTTTGAAAATAATTTTTATACTTATCTTGTTGATAATGAACCTCAAACTTTTTCTGAAGCTATTTCTTCTATGGATGCTCCGATGTGGAAAGAAGTAGTAAAAAGTGAAATCGATTTAATTTTAAAGTGTAAAACTTAGATTTTGACATATTTGCCCCCGGGTGCTAAACCTATTGGCTGTAAGTGGATTTTCAAAAGAAAATATAATCCTGATGGATCGATTGATAAATATAAAGCTAGATTGGTAGCAAGAGGTTTTAAACAAAAATAAAATATTGATTATTTTGATACATTTGCACCTGTCACTAGGATTGCATCAATTCTTGTTTTAATTGCATTGACCTCTATACATAAGCTGTTTATACACCAAATAGATGTTAAAACATCATTTTTAAATGGTGATTTAGATTAAAAAAATTTTACATAGAACAACCGAAAGGTTGTACAGTTCGTGGCCAAGAAAATAAAGTGTGTAAATTAATTAAATCTTTATATGGTTTAAAACAAGTACCAAAATAATGGCATGAAAATTTTGATCATACTTTGATTAATGATGGTTTTACTTCCATTGAAGTTGATAAATGTGTATATACCAAATTGGTAAATGGTGAATATGTGATTATTTGCTTATATGTTGATGACATGCTTATTTTTGGTACATGTATTGATGTTGTACTTGAGACGAAGAGTTTTCTTGCTTCTAAGTTTGACATGAAATACTTGGGTGAAGCAAAGGTGATATTGGGTGTGAAAATCATAAGAAAAGGTGATAGCATTATGCTAACACAAGACTATTCTGTTGAGAAGCTTGTTCGAAAGTTTGGTTATCTCGATGAGAAACCTGTGGCTACTCCTTATGATAGAAGCATGCAATTGAGGAAGAATCAAGGCGACCCAGTCGCTCAGATTGAGTATGCACAAAAAATTGGGAGTTTGTTGCATCTGATGAATTTCACTCGACTGGACTTAGCTTATGCTGTGGGAAGGTTGAGTAAATATACTCATAACCCCAATATTAAGCATTAGAAAGCTCTATTGAGACTTATGAAATATTTAAGATTTACGATGAACTACGATATTGTATATAGTGAATTTCCTACTGTATTGGAAGGATACAGCGATGCTAAATGGATTTCAGATTCAGATGAGACAAAATTCAGTAGTGGTTATGTATTCACCATTGGAAGTGGTGTAGTTAGTTAGAGGTCAACCAAACAAACTATAATAGCTAGATCTACTATGGAATTGGAGTTTGCAGCTCTAGAATTGGCGGGTAGTGAAGGTGATTGGTTGAGAAACTTCCTAGTGAGTATTCCTCTCAGAATAAAGCTGACACTCTCAGTGTCGATGCATTGTGATTGCCAAGCGACAATAGCCATTGCTAAGAATAAATCATTCAATAGAAAAAGTTGGCATATTAAGTTGAGACATAATGTGGTTAAGAAGTTGCTAAAAGATGGAATAATTTCCATAGACTATGTGAAGTCAGAAGTGAACTTGGCCAATCCGCTGACTAAACCCTTGTATAGAAGGATCACATATGAAACATCGAGGGGAATAGGACTTGAGCCAAATTGTTAGATTAACGGTGATGGCAACCCAACCTTTGTGATTAGAGATCCTATGAAGAAGGTTCATATGGGTAAACAACAAGTCACAAGTTAATCACTCTAGTACTATACTAGTCCCTTCCTATGATGTGTGTGAGAGAATACTGGATTGCGCTGTGGTAGGCTAAGCTTAAAGCTTTTAATGAATCTCATAGCCCTAACTTAAGGGTGGTGTATAAAGTGTAATATACACTTGATGAGGTTAGTGATGAGTGTGAAAATACTCTATCATCTATATATGTTTTAGTATTAGTTTTTAGTTGTTTCTAGTGTTTTTGTTTGTTATATATTGATGTAATGTCATATTTCTTGCTTTGAATATTTTAGTGTAGTTCTTGTAATTTTTATTATATTTTGTTCGTGTTTATTGCTAGGAGACTTTATGGAGATACGAGGAGGATATTGGTGCACCTTGGATCATGTCAAAGACGATTGGATCAGCCGTGAAGAATGGTGCACGATCGGGACCTCGACGACATTGGGCAGACTGACCTCGAGTGACTCAAATAAAGATAACTTTTGCATACGAAGTCTGATAGAGATGAACAAGGCAGTTCTGGAAAGACGACATCCGTGGCTAAAACTTTATCTCTGATAGTCTTCTTCAAATTCAGATTCTAAGAGAGTAAAAAACGTGTCAAAATTTAAGCTTCAAATCTGAGAACTTGCCTAGCCGAGATGGGCCAGAATTCATGAACCATTTTGGGCCCATTTCGGGATTGTCCATGGCTTTACTTGGCTAGAACTTTAGGAATAGTTTAGTTAGTTTGAGTTGAGAATTTTTGTATAAATAGCCATTGGCTTTTCTTGCAAGCCAACATAGAACTTTTAGACAACTTAGATATTTTCCCAAAAATACTTACCAACTCTACTCTCTCTCTCTCTTTTGGAAGAGAAACTTGGCTCACCATTGTTGGAGCTTGTAGAGAACTTAAAGGAAAACTTTTGGAAGCTTGAAGATCATCTTGAGCTTTCTCTAACCCTCTCTTTTATGTTCATGCTTTACTTGCTTTGTTTAATGGATGTATTTAGTTGTGTAGTTGATATGTGTGAGTAGTTGATTAGTGGGTTAGGTGCATTGATGGCATCTACTTAGCCTATGGTCTAGTGGAGTTAAAATGCTAAGGTTTGTGAACTAGTTAATGAGTTTAATACTTAATCTTGTTTGATCACCTTGATTATAAACTTGATTAATACTAATCGCCGGGAGGAGTTAGGATTAATATACTATTTAACTAGTTAATTAGTTACCTTTTGATGAGGAATCTCATTAGGTGGTTAGTTATCCAAATGGTGATAGTTATAATTAGTAATTAGTTAGATTATGTTGCTAATTAGTTACGAGAGTGCAATTAGTTTAATTAAGCTTAATTAATGATCAATTTATTAATGGCAGGAGCGTTGATTAGTTACTTTAGAAATACTCAGACCATAACACGAACTTAATAAACCTCCATAGGCCATTTGGTTATCTAGGTGTCATTGGTGCCAAGCCCGCTCTTTTCTTTATTGTTAAAATCATCTTCTAGTTTAGTTATTGTAGTAACCAACTTGTGTTTGGAATTGACAAATCTATTACTTGTAGTCCTAAACTAGTGGTCGAGTCGTATTTGTGGCCTAGAACTTAGTCCTTGTGGGACGACAATCTTTTACTTACTCTTTATTGCAAGAGGGGTGTAAAAATCCTTCCTTTCAGTTACCTATATAAGTGTCGAGTTGAGCTGGTCGTACGAGATTGTGGCTTAATTTCTAGAGCACTCATGAATAATCAGGCTGAGCGCATGGCCGATTTAGCGCGAAACAGGGATAACAACAAGGACTGCAGGGGAAGTATGATTTATAGGGTTCGGGAATACAACATAGTGTTCATGATTCATAGAAGTTCAACAATTTCATCATGACACTATATGCTTTTCTTATACATATAAGGAATGGTTCATAGTCTGCGAGACACCAGATCCGAAGTACTTACATCCATATGGCATACTCGGAAATGTATTTCAAAATTTTCCATTATGTATATCAGTAGAAAATATTTGAAATAGTGGAAGATTGTTGGAAAATGGAGAGAGAAAGAATATTAAAATAGAGAGGTCAAAGTTGAGTTTGACTTACACTTTGAAAATTTTTTGTACCACATTGGAAAGTACAAGGATGAGAAGCAAGTTTAAAAGAAGAAGTGTGTTATGGGGTTTGTAAAGAGCTTGTGAGAAGAATGGGCCTCTCGCACATGTGGTGGGCCGAAATTGAGCTTGTTCAGTGTATTTCGACGATTCCCCCCCCCCCCCCCCCCCCCCGCGCACGATATAGTCACCTCACCAATTTTTTATTTTTGAAAATAAAATGGGCCTAACTTGTTACAGAAAATGTAACAACTTCCAGAAAATCTGAAATTACTTGTTAGAGGGATATATGGAAGGGGTTACATAAAATGTAACAACTTTCGAGAAATCCGAAATTACTTTTTGGCTTTGACTTAGCCTACATGTAAAGGAGAGAAATCTTCCCACGTTTTCAAAATCACTAGCAGCTAGCTTACCCAGTCAAGAGCCGTTTTTAACTTCCCATATTTTGTGCATGCACGTTGGCTTAGTTGATAAAAATATTTTTCTAACTGAGTCAAAACCTGGCCCTGATTTTTTGCCCCGCATGTTCTCCTTCAGCTGCTATATAAGGAGGCTATCTATGAGCCTTCAGAATACACCACTCGCAAAAATCTCTCCTCTCCTCTCCTCTCCTCTCTAACATTACTTCCGAGTGTCTTTTGTTCTTGTTAGTTTACAGGTTATCCGAGGTTTTCCTTGGACGAGTCTATTTAATATTGGAGAGTCATCACCCTCGGTAAATTGATTTTTAAGGACAGTACTTCGCAGCATAACTCAGACTATCGATGTTCTGCTTCGGTTTGAGTTCTGTTCGGGAGAAGTTACACTTCTACCAACAATTACGAGGGAGCATTTACGTTTGTTCACTTTTTTTATGTCTCAATGTTATGTTTGATCGTTAACCTGAACAAAGACTAGGCGCCAAGTGTTGAAAATTACACTCTCCGCAGGTACAGAATCAAATTGATCGGAAATTTAGCCAGAAAAAAAATATAGAAATTAATTGGTTTATTTTTAATATGAGGAAATAATCAAAATTTATGATAAATCAATTTTTTTAAACATTAACACCTATGACTATATTGTCTAATTTTTTTATATTTTGACCATAGTAAAGATGATATTATGCGCCGAAGATTTTTTATTTCCTTACATGTTACTATATAATTTAGATTCATACACGCAAGTATGCGGTGGATGTCAATTTGCCTTTACAAATGGGTCCCTTTTGCACGTATAAAAAAATGGGTCCCTTTTGCACAGGTCATAATCTTTGTTATTGCTGGTCATGAAATAGTCAACCGAATCAAAATTTGGATTTATCCACTTCAAAATAATGATATCTCGCTATTCGTATATGTTTGGATTCTTATATGTGACATTTGGATATTTATTGATTAATTTAATTTTAGGTGGAATAAAATTTTTAAATGATATAATTTTTTAACAAATATTTAATATTGATTATTTTTTTAGGGGAATATTGATTATTATCGAGGTACAGACTATATGCTTCTCGCTTTGTGGGTGGCCTCGCGAAGACTATCACGACATGGGCTGCGAAATCCATATTATCATCCATTCAGAGAGAACTCCTCTGAATAAATGATTGCAATAAATATTCACCTTTGGACTCGATGACGATACGGTCATAATATGTGCCCATAGACTTTAATGGCGATAGCATTAATACATTTTTTTACACGAAAAAATAATATTAAATTAATAATAATTATTAATAATTCGATTTTCAAAAGCTAATTAACGTATCAATTTACTGTATAAAATCAATTTAAGGTATGATACAATATACTACGATAAAAAAGTTCACTTTTAAATCTTTTCACTCAAAAGTAAACCATTTTTTAAAACAAAATGGCGGGGGAAGAAAATTGGAGGAAAGAAAATAAAAATTACAATTCTTTGAAAAGAAAATTGGTGGAATAAAAATTTTCTTTAATTGGAACAAAAATAAAAATAACAAGATAGTATTTATTATAAATACGTAGACAGAAGTACCCTAACAAAGTAGCGACCATAACATAAAAACACAACAAATGTCTAAAAATGTAATTAGATGCCGTATGATTTATTATCAATAAAAATTATATTTCCCAAGTAAAAAAAGTAACAACCAAAACACACACTTAGTCAATGATAACTCTATATTTGGATTATTCATAAAATTTGTGGTACCGAAATCTTGCATTTGAAATTCTTGTGGAGTGGAATGGGGAACGAGAAACATTAAGGAAGAGCCCAAAAATTCCAAATGCAACTACTAGTCTACCAAGTTACCACAAGGAAAAAAAAACTCGACAAGTTTGAAAAAAGCAACCCATACCATGGGCCATCCCCGTGAAACCGTGGGCTCTAGCTAGTGTTTTTTGTTTACGAAGGAATCACACACTAATTTTTTTATAACATATTGATATCCAAAAATTATTGTCCTCACTAATATAGATTCGAAATGAGTAAGATTTTCAAAAAGTAAATTTTTTTCAACAAATAATTAACACTAATGTATTCTTGATAAATCAAACTCAAAATCTTTTGATTAAATTAGAACAACATATTTCTAATACGTCACCTTATAATTTATACCCGGTAATTGCTCTTAAATCGGATAAATGTCTTCCCCTTTATTCCATGGTCCCTTTCATGTTTCTGGATTATTACCTTTCGCAATCAATTTATTTCACACTTGGCGAAGGTGTTACCTACCTTCGATTTTTTATCAAAATGGAAACAAGGCACATCTATATGTAATGGACATCAACATCGAACGGGTGCCCCACCTTATCGAGGCTTGATCTTCTCCTCTTGTCCGTTAGATTGAGAATTGTCATCTACGGCCAAGATCGAGATTATAATACGAAATTAACATAATAGTTTTTAACAAAGGCAAAATATATGATGGTTTGCGTAACACGGATGAAATTATGAAAAATAATTGAATACATGATAGATACAACTTTTAAAATTTGAGGTTTCTCTAGTTGGCGATGTTTATCGAGCTCATAGCTGAGTTTTTCTAAAGAATCTATTGAGATTCCTAATTCAACTATTTATTCCCTTTTTTAAAAGGGACCGACTAATTATTCTTTTGACTAAGAGGAGCACTAAGCAAATTTGGACAGTAAAAACTAAATTATTCTAATGTATAGGATTGAGAAATTTTATGGTAGATTTTTTATACTAAATTATTAAGTGATTTTGTATGCACCTACCTACCAATTCACAAGTGGATTGGTGGAGACACTACTAATTTCTTAGTAATATATGAGTAGTAAATTTAATTATAGAAATAAAATTAAGACAATATTGAGTCATAATTAGAAAAATTAGAGCAAAATAGTCATAGGTCTATGTTGTTTGAATAAATTTATTAATTAGGACAACCTGATATTGTTTAGTCCTTGATATTTTTCAAATCCAATTGATTAGTCCTTGGATCCGAATTCCGATGATGAGTAGCCACTAAAAGTACCAAAATACCCTTAACTCTTCAAATTACTAAACTGCCATCTCAAAAAATCTTTCTTCCCCTTCCTCCCTCCGTCGCCATAGGGAAAGGACTCCGACATCCCGTTTGAATGTACTACAAAGATCACAGTGGCCAGTAGCAAAGCGGCGCAGCTCATATGGACGAGATAAAGGGTTGCATCCTTCTTACCCATCCATCACAAAAAAAAATTAAAAAAGAAAACCAACCGACCCAATTGAATGTCTAGCTTGTAGCCTAGTATATGATTCAATCCTGCAAGATTGAGTCCAAAGTGGTGAGAGCTTGGCCAATTCACAGAGTTACACCGCCCAATTGAATCCCATAAGCACCCAGTTCGCATTTTATTGAGTTCTATCAACCCTTTCTTTTTCCTTGGGAATTAATTCCAAGAAAACTATTAACCGTACCTCAAGTGGGTAAGAACAAAAGAAATCAATAAACCCTTAGGAGGAGGAGGAGCACGAACTACTCACAGTGGGTTGAACCTGAGGCCCCCAAACGGGATGCCGGATGCCCTTCCCGACGGCCGCGGGGCGGGAGTGAGAGAGAAAATGCGGGAGACGGGGAGAGAGGGAGAAGGGGAGGAAAGGATTTAGTTTTTGGAGATGGCAGCTTAGTAAAGAGGGGTATTTTAGTACTTTTAGTTGCCACTCGCCGGAAAAGTGATCAGAATTCAGATCCAGTGATTAAATAGTTTGGTTTAAAAAATAACAAGGACTAAACAATACGAGGCTATCCTCATTAATAAATTTATTCAAACGACAGAAATCTATGACTATTTTGCCAAAAAAACTATTACCTAAACAATATATGTCATTCACGGAAATATAATCAACTCATTAATGAATAGAATATATTCAAGTTTTTTTATATTTTAATTTTTCTATTAAAAAAAGCAACTTCTCCAAAAAAATTTGAGAAATTTGTTTTTGTCTCCGCCTTGTTTTAGTCTCTAACTTGGTTTTGATATTTTTTTTTTCTAAATACAAAAGCAACTAGAAAGGTTCTGATACAAGTAACTAAAATTATAGTTATCAACGAAGGTGATGATATTTTTTTGGAAAAAACGGAGAGACTAAAACCAATTTTGTCCATTTTATATCAATGAAGACGGTGATGTTTTTTCTTATTGTGGACCGTAAGGAGGCGGCTGGCTGTTTTACAGGCCGCAGGTTCCATTTCGTGCGACTGGAGGCCAACGTTCCGGCTCGCACGATGGCCAAGCTTCGTCTTCCTTCCGGCTTGTCGAGTAGTGTGTTCAGCTCTCCCCCGATTGGGTTGGCGGAGGTTCTAGCTGTCGACTTGGAGCACTCCTTTGATGTGCCTTAGTTTCTGTCTCTGGATACTCCATGCTTTGTTTGTTTATGTTCATCTGTTATTTATGATTGTTTCCATTGGAAGATGTTATTATTTATCAAGTAATGAAGTATCTATTTACCTTTAAAAAAAAAAGACGATGATGCTTTTACTGAGAAAAACCAAGGCATATACTTTTGTTGTTTTTTTAGCACAGCGGCGTAAGACGTTGTAAATATCCAGGAAGTCCACGGTTCAAACTTTGGTATTGTCATTAGTGTAAAATTTACCTTTCAAAAAAATTTTGTATATTAAGAAAATTAAAATATAACAATATTTGAATATACTATATTAATTAATGAGTTAATTATATTTCCTTAAAATATCACATATTATTTAGGTAATGATTCTTTTTTAATTATGACTTAATATTACTTAGATTTTATTTCAATAATTAAATTTCCTAATAATAAATCACTAAAAAATTGGTAACTCCTCTACCAATTCACTAAGTTTTTCGTATAGACAGCCACCAGATTATGCATTTAATGGCGTAAATTATTCATTTAAAGAATGAATCCATGGTTTTGATCAGCTTTGAACCGTCTGCAACCATCAATTTATTCTTCGTGTTCCAATATTATTCGATGTAGATTATTTGATTCAGTAAGTACAAAAATAATATACTATGAGAAAAATATACTATGTAACTCGTCATAAATTAAAAATAATAATAAAATGCCAACTATTTACTATTCGAAGTTATGTTATATCGTTGTTAGGTTGTAATTATTATTTTTCTGTTTAATAAAATAACTTTATCAACAACAAAAAATTTTCGAGACGGCGGTTCGACCAGAAGTGCCCCCACTAAACCACATGTGCCCCCCCTCCTTCCGTTGGATCGTAAAATATCGGGAAGAAATGGCAAGCCGGAAATTAAGGGAAAAAAAATACAAAAAGTGTCAAAAGTAGCGGACAATGGAAATGACCAGAACACCCTCGGCCACGTCCTTCTCTTCCCTATAAAAAAGGAGCCCCACCGTTTCCGCCAATAGTACTACCCTGGCTGTGATCCTTATATCTCACAGCTCAAAAAGAAACCAGCAATTCGGTGGTTTATTTTTCATAATTAATTATTTAGTTGGAGAGATGCTGGGAGTATTTAGCAGCGGGATAGTATCACCGCCGGACGAGCTGGTAGCGGCGGGGTGCCGGACGCCGTCGCCGAAGATCACCTCCGACGCGCTGGTGAAGCGGTTCGTCTACGGGAACCACTCCGCCGTGTCCGTGCAGGTCGGCGACGGCGCCCATCTCACTTTCACCCACCACAATCAGTCCCTCCTCCACCCCAGGTGATCAAATTAAATCCATTAATAGGAAATTTATTTTCTGTCTTAATTGCGCAATTCTTTACTTTTTTGTTTATATAAGACGTTGGACTCACACGAATAATTCAAATTTAATTTGAGTAGTACGATAATAAAATTTTCTCAATAAATATTTAACATGATTTTTGAAGATTTAAATTTAAAAATTGATTAAACTAGAATGAAGAAATTATCGGTTAATGACATCGCATGTTAACCTAATTGTAGTGATAGTTTTGGTTTGAACTTCAGAATTATTTTTGGGCAAATTACTCATAACTCTGGTATTTTTGTGAACGATGGCGTTCCTATAATTTTACTACCGATTTTGTTGTCCCTGTAATTTTATTTCATTGTACTCTGGAGTCTTTTGCTGATCAATTTTTTTAAATTTGAAATAACGGTCATACTCTTGGTCCGGTCATGTTTTTCGATTATTTTCGGCGAACATCAACTCTGATCATCGTCTCTGGCCATGTGTGTGGTCATCTTTCCGGCGACAACCAAAATAATCCAGATAACTAGCTCTTCCAAAAAACAAAATTGCCATCCTATGTTATCTTTAGCGCAATCGAAGTAACCTTCAACTGATCCAACCTTGAACAAAATTGATAGGGATGAAAGAATAAAAGATTTTATTGAAAGGGTTTGGTTTGAACATGTTGAGAGGGGGCTTCTTCTTGGAGACGGCGAAGGCGACGAGGCCCAAACGTTTTGGAGCTCGTGGCCGATCTCGACGGACTTGAGCTTGCCGTTTTTTGGAGCTCGGAGAAGGTGGGTGGGCCCAGCAGGTTCCGCCCTCTTCCTCCATCGTCCGCTGCTGCTCCTCTTCGGCCTCGCTTCCTCCCTCAACCTCACCCATTCCGTCCTCTCCTTCGACCCATCCTCCCCCTCCACCTCGTTTCATCGTCGACCACAAGCCGATCCCCTTCCCAGTTGTAGACGGCGGTGAGCTTGAGGAGGGAGGGCGGGTTTCAGCAACCACCTTTTGGCAAATATTAACAACCGAGATGGACGGAGCCAAGGAATTCGAATTGCCCTCCATTGCGGCGGTGGGCTGGGTCGACGATGTTGGCTTGGTTGGGTCGTCGAGCTTGTTGTGGTCGGTGACGATGTTGGCTTGGGTCGTTAAGGTCAGACCGTGTCGTCGAGGTTGCGCGGTGTTGGCTTAGCTGGGTTGGATAGCTTGGGTCGCCAGAGAAGCCGATGTTGGGGTCGGAGCAGCAGATGGTGGCGGAGGGGAGACGGGTCGGAGCAGCAGACGGTGGCGGAGGGGGAGACGGGGAAGGCAGTCCCTTGATTAATTTATTATTATTTTGATTTTTTTATATTTGTAAAATTATATAGATTTTTTATTTAAAAAAATTGATAATCACAGCAAGAAATTCGAAAATATAATAAATTCAAATTATATAGACAACAAGATCTGTAGCAAAATTACATGACTATCGTCTATTTCATCGAATATCATGAATAATTTACTAATTATTTTTTCTGGCAAAATAATAAATAAAGCCAGAAATCGAAAAAGCTACGATGGATCACGCTAACCATCGAGGGTTGGGATTTTCCGTCTTCGTAACGTTTCTTTCCCGGACAGGACAAAATAGGACAAGGCTGGTCTGGTAACGGATAAGGATATCGTTTTTTGCTTTTCTTCTTTTTTGCTTCCCCTGTAGAAGGAATCTACTTTTTATGAAAATTTTATGCTTTTTATCCCTTATTTTGATGTCATCATGTGGCTTGTGATTAATTAACCAAAATTGTAATTATCAGAAGATAACTAAACATGAGAGAGAGGATCAGATACAGGGCAGAAAATAATGAGCAAGACAATAATGTTCTGAGCTTAATCTATCAATGATCTATGTCCTTATAAGTTTATAACGTACTATTTGTTTTGTTCTAATTTTTGTTGATAACCTGTCACGTACTATGTTCATTTTTACTGTGTTGAGTACAATTAATTTTTCGTGGATACCTTCTATTTTGATTATCTGACATATTTAGCGATGTTAATTAATTTTTAGCTTTTGTTTTAATGGCAAGATGAGCGACTAGGACATTTGGTCTGATCTCGGATGTAAGAAAATATATTAGACTTGGCCAAGACACGTGCGGTGTGGACCGTGGAGTCTTATTTATGTTTGAACCGAAAATTTCTTAAATGAATCTAATAGAATCGGTGCTTTGTTGGGTGTCTCAATGGTAAAGACCCATGGGGCCAAGCCCACGCCATTAATTTTGTGTCATCCAAATAAGTTCACAAACGAGCAGGCCCAATTTCACGTGCTCGTGTTCCAAATAGTACTTGACAGAAGTTCCAAATAGTAGTTGGGATAACTTTGTTGTCCGGCCTGGTTCGACTCAACTGGGGCCCGATTAGTTGGTTCATAGGATGGATATGTTTGTTTTGAGCAAAGGACTTGAAGATGACCGTGTATATCTAACTGTAGGATGTTGGAAATGGCAGGTCGTTTGCTGTCAAGGACGAGATCTTCTGCTTGTTTGAAGGAGCTTTGGACAACCTGGGGAGCCTGAGGCAGCAGTATGGCCTCGCCAAGTCCGCAAACGAAGTGATTCTGGTAATCGAGGCTTACAAGGCTCTGCGCGATCGTGCTCCTTACCCTCCCAACCATGTGGTTGGCCACCTCAGTGGAAGCTTCGCTTTCATCGTCTTTGACAACTCCACCTCCACCTTGTTTGTGGCTTCCGTAAGTTTTGTTAATTCCTCAACTATTACAACTTGTCGAAGATATATAATTATCTGGTGGTGGTTGGTTTTTTGCAGGACCAATTTGGAAAGGTTCCTCTCTATTGGGGAATCACGGCTGACTGCCACGTGGCATTTGCTGACAATATTGATTTGCTCAAGGGTGCTTGTGGCAAGTCACTTGCTTCATTCCCTCAAGGCAAGTAATCTCAAGACATTCCTTCATGTTGGATAGTACTTGTGGGATAAATCTAGGTGTAATTAGCTATGATTTTGCTGGAAGTTAATTTCCTTCCATTTTTGCAGGTTGCTTCTATTCAACAGCCGTTGGAGGGCTGAGGAGCTTCGAGAATCCAAAGAACAGGATCACAGCAATTCCTGCAAAGGAAGAAGAGGTCTGGGGTGCCACTTTCAAGGTAAACGCTTCTTCTTTCCGATATATATTTTCCGTCGAAGCAAATCATCGACTAATTTAGATTCGAGCTATGCATGCTGATTATGCGACTAATTGCCAATTTACGCGGGGATGAAATTATTGCAGGTGGAAGGACCATCCGTGGTTGCAGCCACAGAGAGAATGATTTCATCGTTCCACTAGATTCTGAAGAATCTATGTAATATCCTGTTAAATATGTGAAGACAGTAAGTTTGATCACAAAACGTTACAATCTATCTCCACTAATGGTGGAGTTTAAATGCGATTTTATCTGGGGCCCTTGTAAATACTTCTGAGTGTGACCCTGTCTGGTCAAGTGGGAAAGATGATGGCTGTGAGGAAAGTAGGTGAGCCCTCTTTGTAGGTATCTTCTGTCATTGGCTTCCCCCTCAGAGTTTTCTTTAATGTAAAGCCATGTTTAGTTTGTTTGATTATATTTTTGCGTGAATGACTTGTACGATTGCTTATTAATGATGTTGGATCTTTCACCAATGTCTTGTCACAGATGTTAACTCCTCCAAACAAAACACTATTTTCTTACCACCACTAACTTGGTTTGACAATTGTTCTAGTTTATTAGATTTTTTAATTTTTTTTAAGGTAAATTTTAACAAAGACATTGTTAGGTTTGAACATTGGACTTTTTAGATATTTACAACGCCTTGTGCTGTTGGGCCACTAGATTTTTTGATTTGAATTTTGAAAATGAACTTTTTGGACAATATAGTTATAGATTTTCCATATTTGAAGAAATTAAGCAATTTAGTTAATTTAGTATTATTTAGTCTATGATATTTTTGAAAATTTTAATATAAAATCTTTAAAATAAAAATGCTAGTAGTTGGTTAACGTGTTCAATTAGTGCTTGCAGTTGGTACTTGGTAGCATTTTTTTTCTTCTGAAGTTGGTGAGAGCACTTAGCAAGGGAAATATGTTTGGCGAGAGCAATTGGCAGGAACCCTTCCGAAAAAATATATATTTGGCTGAAAGATTTTATTTCGCCTAGTGACATCTAAAGTCCAATATAAAAGAGCATGAAGTTCTTAGAATTTATATCTAACTAGCAAGACTTGTTAAATCAAAAAAAATTAAATTGTACAATAATAGTTACTTTAATTATATTTTTTGGTCTCCTTTTATAATATTACTTAATTTAAAATTGAATTAGTCGGATCACGAGGCTAAGTCATGACTGGGCTTAGACCATTAGCATCTGCAACCTGCCCCAACATAGGTCACGAAATAAACAATTAATTTCTCTCTCATCTACATCAGCACTACCCAATTATCCCTTATTCTACCCACATCCGCAACCTGCCATAACCTAGGTCACAGAATAAATAATTAATTTCTCTCTCATCCACATATTATCTACTTTCATTTTTGTTTATATAAAAATTATATTAAATATACGTAAATATTTATTCCGTAATTAAAATAACAAGAAATTTTTTTTGGCCAAAGTTAAAAAAAAATCTTTTCCTCAAAGTGGGAATACAAAATTAGAGAAAAATAATTAGAGGTACATAGAGATGCCTTAAATGATAAATTACAAATGCGGAAGATGTAAATTACATAGTACATAATTAATTACGATTGACGAATTTTTTCCAAATATGCTCAATCAAGTCACTTTTGAGAGCGTTATGAGCTTCTCTATTGCGAAGGTTTTTCCTAGCAGTCATATAGGTGGATAGCCTGCTCGCTCCACATCCTTTCTAGCAGCCTCTTGATGTTGAGCGAACAATTTGTGTTTTAGGATCGACGGAGATGTAATTGACTTGACAAATACAACCCATGCAGGATATATCCCATCAGTGAGATAATAAGCCATATCATTTTGGCGACCGTTGACGATGTAACTTACTTTTGGTGCTCGACCTTCTAAGACATCAGTAAAAACAGGAGAATGGTCCAGTACATTAATATCATTGCACGTACTTGGTGTTCCAAAGAAAGCATGCCATATCCATAAGTCATAGGATGCAACTGCCTCCAAAATGATTGTTGCCTTCCCACTCATTCCTGCATATTGCCCAGCTCATGCAGTTGGACAATTTTTCTATTCCCAGTACATGTAGTCAATACTGCCTATCATACCTGGGAATCCACGTTGTTCCCTGACATAGAGTAGTCTTACCAAATCTTGTTCGTTGGGCTTTCTCAGATACTCGAGACCGAAGCAAGAGATGACACCATCAACGAACTTCATGAGAGCTTTCCTTGTTGTAGATTCACCCATTCTCATGTATTCGTCAACAACATCAGCTGATGTCCTATAAGCTAACACCCTCATGGCTGCAGTACATTTCTGTAATGCTGAAAGACTTTGTCTACCTGCAGCATCTCGTCTTTGTTGAAAATATTTATCTGAAGTACTCACCGCCTCCACTATACGAAGGAATAGTGGTCTTCGCATGGAAAACTTGCGTCGAAAGGATTCAGGTGGATACATTGGCCTCTCTACAAAATAGTCGTTCATCAAGCGCTCCTCACCAACCTAGCGTTCCCTATTGAGAAATCGCCTTGGTGGTGGAGTCGCTTGCTGATTGTGAACAAGCATATCTTCGAGTATACGATCAATTTGCTTATTCTATTCACAGACTTGTACCTCCCATTCATCAAATTCGATGGTGAATGAATTACCAGAACTTGAACCAGAATTGAGAGACATTTGTAAGGATATTGGAAGGATATTTGGGTATATTTAAGTTTGATATTGATCTAAATATATAGCTAGGAGACAAGTAGCATGTGAAGGGATGGGTTGGATGCCAAAGTTGAAGTGATATTTCAATAGCTAGGGGACAAGTAGCATGTGGAGGGATGGGTTGGATGCCAAAGTTGAAGTGATATTTCAATAGCTAGGGGACAAGTAGCATGTGGAGGGATGGGTTGGATGCCAAAGTTGAAGTGATATTTCAATAGCTAGGGGACAAGTAGCATGTGGAGGGATCGGTTGGATGCCAAAGTTGAAGTGACATAAAATTGCTAGGGGACAAGTAGCATATGGAGGGATGGGTTGGATGCCAAAGTTGAAGTGACATAAAATTGCTAGGGGAAAAGTAGCATGTAGAGGGATGGGTTGGATGTCAAAGTTAAAGTGACATAAAATAAAATAAGAACACATTACATTAAATAAGAACACATTACATGAAATAAGAACAAATTACATGAAATAAGAACAATTCACATTCCAAACAAAACAGACATTAGGTAGCGCTTCATCGCTTCATCTTCCAGGGATAAGTGCTCTTTCGCAAGCAAAGTATTCAACATCACTTGATTCATCTCCATAGTCTTTATTTGAGCATTTTGTTGTGCTCGCTCCATTTTATTTTGCTCCTTCTGTTGCTCGAGCTCTGGTCTCTTCTTCAGTAAGTCAATTTCATTATCTCAGGTAATTCTTAAAGCACAAATTTCTGAAGCAACTTCAACACCTGCCTTACCTTTTTCTTTTCTTTTTTGGCAGCCTCTCTACCCATTGGACGAGAAATTGTTGATGATCCACTGACTGGAGTTTCCGAGTTAGAGAAGATTAAATATTCACCATCTTCAGTAGTCCTTGATCTTTTTTAGCTTCCACCACTTTCTACATGATCCTCTTCATTCTCCGGAGGAGAATATGCCGAATCGTGACCTAGTTGTAGTTGCCACTTGGGATGTTTACACATAACTTTATTAAATACAACCAAGTTACTGAACTTGTTATTGTTGCTCTTCCCTGCATAAATTGTATGTGCTTCGGTCTCAACATCGGCCATGCTCATTCCGCTCCTTTTTCGAGTATATGCTTCCTTGTATGCACCAATCCACTTTTGCGCACTTGCATTAAGTCATTTGTAACGACCTTTCATAGATTCCATGTTTCTTTCGTTCATCTCTTCTGGATTTTCTGCTTGAGCTTGATGGTACAAAGCACTCTCTCGTGCTTAGAGCGAGGCGCCCTTCTGATTTTTTCCTCGCAGATTATCTTCGCTAACGTAGATGAAATATGACATTAGGATAGTGTCTTCCTTAAAACTCCAAATTGTTGGTGGCACTTTTCCAGGTTTTTTGATGCCGGGCACATCGTGAGCGAAAATTTGTGAAATATTTTGGGGGCTACGGTGCTCATATATCGAAATTTGGGAAAGATTTGGCGACAACTGGGAGTAAAAAAAAGATTGAGAGTTTGGATTGTCTTCGCAATTTGGAAAAGATGAAGGATTATAAGATCCAAATAGTTAAAAATTAGGATCATTTAGATCCATATTAGAAATAATATAACAAGAACAATTGAGAAGATAGTATATAGTAAAAGAAGAGAGAATTTGAGATTGTGTATGAAAATATGTTAATATTGGACTCTATTTATAGAGATTTGGAAAATACAAATTTTTATATAAATTATTTTTATTTTTTTATCATAGATAATTCTAAATTTTTTTAACCACACAAATCATACCCGAAAAAATTTCGTTATACGAATAATATTGTACCAAGTATAACTAACTAGATAGAAAAGTAAAAAAAAACTTATATGGCCCATATTTTCTTTTATCTTTTTTTTAAATTTTTTTTGCCACATGGCATGGCTAAGGCTGGGCGAGGGCGTGAGTGCTGATGGTCTTAGCATTGGCAAAGGTAACTAAAGTCTAGCGAATAATGGGCCAAAAATATGGGCCATAAGCCAACTAGTAAACAATGACGTAGGCCCATGTAGTCTGGGCTAGGGGAGAACTGAACATCTCTGAAACCCAAAACAAAGTCTTGCCTAGTATGGGCTTTAGGCCTTTCTAATTCTAGACCGAACCCAAAACAAATAAATATTGAGAATAATTTATTCTCTGGCAAAAAAATAATAATTTTAATTTGCATATATTAAAATTTTTATATCTAATTTAAAATTTTAACATAATAAATAAGCAAATTTTTTCATATTTATACGTAAACTCAGCATACTTGTAACTAGGTGATATCCCCGAGCTGAAATTCTTTTTTTATATATAAAATGTCACGGTGATATGAGTTGCTATTATTATTATTATAATATATAAGTTTTGGTATCAATTTAACCAAACTAAAGTCATGGTCCTAATGCGTGTTAATATATCAACATCGATGTCTCCCTTTTACATTGTTAATTAGACAACTAAATGGCAGCGTCAGAGAGAGATGCATTATCTTTATATTAATTAAAAGGATAAATTATCTTCACCTCCCTGAAGTTTGGTCACCCTTCCCCTAGGGTCCCTGACTTTTGAAAAATGATTGTCCCGTCCCTAAGTTTTGATGATAATAGACTCTCGGGTCCTTGGAGCCGGAATATTCCATATTCTCCGATGAACTCTCACCTGAAATGACCAAAATGCCCTCCCACTAAAAAAAATAAAAAAATTCTCTCTCCTTCTACCTTCAACTCCTTCCTCACAGTTGATCTTCATCATCCCACTTTCAATCAAAATTAAAACTAAATTTTGAAACCCAAATCCAAGAGAAAAACCACACCCACGAACTCAATAAGCGAGACTCGATCTTTTTTTGTTTCCAATCAAAACAAAGAAAAAACCTAAAAGAAAACACATACCCAAGAACATGTTCATCAAATCAACAAACGACCAAAGTAGCCTAAACAATGTAAAATCTGGGTTTCTTAATTCAAACGACCAAAGTAGCAAACCCAAATCGTGGATGGTGTCGGCAATTATTTTGCCGTTGAGCAGCAACCCAAATCGAAATGACGCACCATCTCCAGATCTGCTGTCGTCACCGCCAGGATAACCCAAATCGGAGACCCACCATCTTCTTCCCCGTGGGAGGGTGTCGATCACCACGTCGTAGTCCCTCAATGGCTGTGCCACCGGGATCTCGACATCGTCCTCCTCGTCCCCCACCTCCTCCTCGTCCTCCGACAAGTCGCAGGCGGCAGGCTCAAAGGACATCCTGTAGACAGCATCGAGGACGGGGTCACAGCCGTCCAGAACCTGGGTTTGCTTCTCACAGTGGGTAAACTCATCTCCGCGCCCACGAGACGCAGCAGGCTCAGCAGCAGCTTTGCCTCACCCTCGTATGATGACGCAAGGAAGAAAATGGTGTCGGAAGAAGACGCAAGGAAGAAGATGGTGTTGGACTTGAATCGATTAGTTGTTGTTAATTATAATTGAAGGGATTGGATTAGTTGATGTTAATTAAAATTAGAGTTTATAAAATTAGGGTTATTTAAATTTTGATTCTAAAGTTTAATTTTGAGTTTTAGTTTTGGTTAAAAGTTGGGAGGAAGAAGAAGGTGAAGGTAGGAGAGAATTTTTTTGATTTTTAAGTGAGAGGGGCATTTTAGTCATTTCAGGTGGGAGTTCACCGGAGAATATGGAATATTCCGGTTCCAAGGACCCGAAAGTCTATTATCATCAAAACTTAGGGACGAGACAATCATTTTCCAAAAGTCAAGGATCCTAGGGAGTGGATGACCAAACTTCAAGGATGTCAGGATAATTTGCCCTAATTAAAATGTGGCCCCCTTGTATAAACTATGAAGTCAACTACTAATAGAGCATCCATCCACTTTCGAACACTCTGGGACATTGGAAGGAGACATTTTTCGTATCCTTAAACGTGGCATCCTATATTGTTTTAGGTAAAAGAAAGAAACATGGCACCGTAGAAGATGCTCGATATAATTTTTATTTGGGGTTAACGTCAGATTTATAATTAAAATGCAATAATTTAGTCTTATTATTCTAATTCGTTTATTCGTTGTCTGTCCACCAAACTACCACCGGAAGCAAACTATAGATTAGAAAAAAGACGAGAATAGAAATGTCCGTGCGGTTAACAAGAGGCTACCTGTCTTATAATACCGCTACAAATCATCTGTAATGCAGTATACTCGATATATAATATACTTTTTATGTAACACAATTTCTCAAGAATAGAGAACGGAAAAATCGTAATTTGCCTACAAACACTCGTTAGACTTGAGTAATTCAAATTTAAATCCTATAAAAAATTAAAATTTTGATTTATCTAAAAAATATGTAGAAGCGGAAGAAAACCTAAAAGGGAAGAGAGAGGAGTAGGACAAATAGAAGAAATTGTCGAGTAAAGTCTATAACCTGGAAAATTTATCTATCCAATCAATCCAGTCTTTACTGACAGTCATAACTTTTCACACATAATTTCGATCGGATAATTTTGTGTTTGATTTGATATTATTTTTTGAGATCTATCATTTAACACGTTTATAAAATGAAAAAAAGTAGGATATCTAAGCAAGATATCTTCTTCTCAATTTCTGACGGCCATAATTTTTCATACATAACTCCAATGGGGACAATCTTGTGTTCAAATTTAGCAACGTACATAAGATGAGAGTTGCTATGAATATAACAATAGAACAAGATCAACTCGTGCTAAAATAAGCACATTGAAGTGGCGCTCAAAGGGTAAGAAGTGGTGGTGTCGTGGAGGAGGACGGATTGAGTGGGGACTAATAAAAAGTTGTCCATAGGTGGGGACTAGATTTAGAGCCCTCAGATTCGATTTTAAAAAAAAAATTTACATCCAATGGTCAATAACCAATCAGGGACATTTTTGACTTTTTAAACAAAAAACTAGGTTAAACCAACTATCTCTCTTCCTCTCCCACCCTCTCTTTCACTAATTAAAAAATCTCTCCCTCTCCCTCTCTCTCTCTCCTCTCTCTCTCTCTCTCTCTCTCTCTCCCCCCAAACCAAAGAACCACCCACCTCCGGCACAGGTGTTGGCGACGGATCTGCTGGCCGAGTCCCGTCCGCTGCTGCCCGTCGTCGAGGAGAGAGAGAGCTCGGCGGAAGAAGAAGGAGCCGTCAAGGAGAGAGAGAGAGAGAGAGAGCTCGCGGAGAGAGAGAGCTCGGGGAGAGAGCCCACGAACCCGCACCGTGCCTAGAGGAGACGTGCTCGCCGTCGCTCGTCCGTCGCCTGGAGTACCGCCGTCGCTTGCTGTCTGTGAAGAAGAAGAAGAAACGACGGAAGGAGAATACAGTAGTAATATTGGTTTTCTACGGTAGTGATAATGGTTTTCTATAGTAGTGATTTTGGTTTTCTACAGTAGTGATATTGGTTTTCGCCTGTATGATATTGGTTTCAGTCGCTGATGATATTGGTTTGAGTATGTATTAATATTGGTTTTCAGATGTAATGATATTGGTTTGAGTACGTACCGATATTGGTTTTTGTCTATACTGATATTGGTTTTACTCTGTACTGATATTGGTTTCAATCGCTAATAATATTGGCTTGAGTATGTATTGATATTGGTTTGAGTATATCTTGTTATTGATTTGATTACCTATTGATATTGGTTTTAGTACATATTGACATTGGTTTTAGTCTGTACTGATATTGGTTTTCAGATGTAATGATATTGGTTTGAGTACGTACTGATATTGGTTTGAGTACGTACTGATATTGGTTTGAGTACGTACTGATATTGGATTTGAGTACGTACTGATATTGGTTTGAGTACGTACTGATATTGGATTTGAGTACGTACTGATATTGGTTTGAGTACGTACTGATATTGGTTTGAGTACGTACTGATATTGGTTTTCTATTGTATTTTTCGTTCTTTGGTTTTTTGAGTTTATTTAAATAATAATAATCTGGTAGGTGGTAGAATTTTTGAAATTGACAATAATTTAATGAGAGAGAGAAAGAATCCCTTCCTATTTTAACGTGATATTGGTTTATTTATTGTTTTTACCTTTTTAGTCTTTCCATAAAAGGTGTGCCAGCTAATTTTCCATCTCTCCTTTTGTTTTTATTAGTTTTCCAATTTTATCCTTAATTATTTTGTTAATACCTAGATTGCTACAATCTTCTTTTTAGTCCCCAAATTTGGGGATTAGCCTTTTCCCCATAGAATCTGCCCCCGTCGCGAGAGTAGTGGAGTTCTTTCTCAACTCAACGACCCAACAATAACACCACGCGCACCCATTAAACACACCTCTCTATAAATACCACCACCCTACCCAACTGGTCAAACCCCTTTCCAATTCACTAATTCCACTCCCTCCCTCCCTCCAACTAGGTATTGCTCTCTCGCTCCTGCTCTATCGTTGTTCAAGCTCGTTGATCCTTTCCTTTGGTTCCTTTTGCTTCTAGGGTTTTTCTGCGGGAAGAAGAATTCGGACCGACCCAGGTACTCGATTGAAGCTGCGAGAGTGGTTAGGTTAGTGAATTTTATTCGGATTCCAGCTTAAAGTTGTCGAATTTCGGTTTGAATTTTTCTGGGTGCCTACTGATTTCAATAAAAATCAAGTCTTTGTGAAGTGGCGGCCTCTAAATGTTGCGAAGATCTGAACTTTAGCTCCTCTCTCTCTCTCTCTCTCTCTCTCTCTCTCACTGCCCTCTGTTTCGGCTTCTTTTCGAGCCCTTTTCGTTTTACTGCATGATTTGGTTTGGTCGGGAAATCTTAATTCTTAATTATAGGTTGTCTTAGGCATGCATGCAAGTGATGAAGGTCCGTCCTTTTGCTGGGTACAGAATTTTAGATTTGGTTCCGTCTTTAGCTCTTCTTTGGTTATGTCTACAGCCGAGGAACACTTTGGTGATGGATAACCAAGGTCATGCGCAGCAAGGAGGCATGGCTGGCACTGGATCCGCGGTTCCTTTCGGGATGAATCCCTATCAAGGCAACCCTGTGATGGGTACCTCTGCGTCGGGTTCGCTTCAGTCCCCTACTCAGCAGGTAGGCCTCCCTGCCTCATCGGCTCAGCTTGCGCAACACCAACTTGCTTACCAGCATATTCACCAACAGCAACAGCAGCAGTTGCAGCAGCAGCTCCAGAACTTCTGGGCCAATCAGTTTCAGGAGATTGAGCAGACCACCGACTTCAAGAACCACAGCTTGCCTTTGGCCAGGATCAAGAAGATCATGAAGGCCGACGAGGATGTGAGGATGATCTCGGCTGAGGCTCCGGTTGTGTTTGCGAGGGCATGCGAGATGTTCATCTTGGAGCTTACCTTGCGCTCGTGGAACCACACGGAGGAGAATAAGAGGAGGACGCTGCAGAAGAATGACATCGCTGCAGCCATTACAAGGACAGATATTTTTGATTTCCTGGTCGATATCGTACCAAGGGAGGACCTGAGAGATGAGGTGCTGGCATCGGTTCCTCGGGGGACTATGCCGGTTGGGGGACCACCTGATGCTCTTGGTTACTATGGAATGCCGCCCATGATTGCTCCTCAGGTGCCTCCTGCAATGAGCATTGGAAGGCCTGTGGTGGATCAAGCCCTCTACAGCCAGCAGCCTCGCCCCTATGGCGGGCAGCAAGGTTGGCCTCAGCACCAGCACCAGCACCAGCACCAGCCGCCTTCAGATTCTTGAGAGCGGGGCGAGGATCAGACTACGAATAAAAGTGAGAGCTCGCTCGCGTCCCGATGCTTTTAGGAGGAGTTTCCGGGAGTAGTTACTTAACTTCATGTATTATTATTAGGTCTCAAGAGTCTTGGGGTGGTAGGTTTGATCATTATGTGAATCTGTGTTTTGTTGGTTGAATGAATGTATGGTTGCCTGTTTGAGATGCCAAATCGAGGTTCGAGTCTTGTTATTTTGCGTCATTTGTTTCCCTTTATGGGTGAGATGCTGACAAGTTTTGAAAGTAGCCAATTAAGCATATGTTTGGACACTTTGAATCTACTTGGTCCAAAGTAGGACTAATCTCAGTTCGATAAGATTATACAGACCGTAAATATGATAAGATCTAAGGAACAAATCACCATGCCAATTCGATTGTAAAATTAACCTTATTCACAAAAGATTCCACCGGAAAGATGACGAGCCAACCTGTTATTTTACTATTTCTTACACACTAGGTCTGATTCTAGCGCCACCTTAGCGAGTCTCTGACGTGGAAAACAAGTGTAGTAGCTAAAATTATGCAGTACATTAGCAGCTGATGCCTCTCAGGAACACACCCCACGCAAGATCATCAGGCTGGACAGATGCCTTCCAAACTGCAAAACCAAACACACATCCCCTTCAACAAACTGGCTTTTAATACTCCATAGAGTCGGCTAGAAACCAAATGATTCTTATATAATTGCTACCTTTCTCCAAGGACGGTGATTATATCGCCCGTGAGGGTTGATCGTTTCCTGCTCGCAAAGGCAATGGAGGCGGCCTTCCTCACCAGCGCTGACCCGGCAATGCACCCCAAAACTGTCGGGTTTCCATGACTGGAACGAGAACGGGGAGTTGGGAATTTGTCACACAATATTACACAGGCAGATTGAGAGGAATTTGTTGACAAAGAGAGGCAATGAACCTGATGTTGGAATTGTCATTAGTTGTGGCCTGGTGTTGGCGTGCCCAGCAAATAAATACCGCAACGCTGGCACCATACATTGCATGTTTGAAACCATTAACTTTCAATGAACATCACAATTCATACTTGTAAAATTCACAACAGTTAAGCCTAGTTTATGGCGAATCAGTAGTCAAGTATATCGTCGCCAACTAGTTTACAGTTCCTTTACGCTGGTTCTCATCCCTGGGAGTTTGTTTTGTTTGTGGGAGTTCTCCGTTTCTACTAGTTACTCATCTTCAGCAACTGCCAGGATATCTTATGGTGCAGCTTTTGTGAATAGTTGGCGTTATCAAAATTTGAGGCAACAAATTACCTTCCAGAGAGGATATCGCCCTGTCCTCCACAACGTCGAGGTGAGCCATAAACACTCACAGATTTCACTGCACCGATCAACAATCAGGTTTAGCAGATGCTTACATGGTCTCACAGCCAACACAAACACGTAAGAAAGGCAACCGTAGCAAGAAGCTTCTCCAAAGGAAGATGTTCCATACCTGTTTCACCATCGGTGATGAGGTCAGATTTCCCTTTTCGCAAGATTGTCACACCACCGATCCTGAACGTTGAAAGACAACCACAGATCAAAAGCTTGATTGAAGTGACCCTGATGAAGCCACATTATACTCATTGAGTAAATAGAATAGATGCAGGCATGCAGCCACATCAATTCCACGACAAAAAGAATGAAATATTACCGTTTCGCAAGAGAGAGTACTTCCCCATGAGCATCTTGATCATTTACTTCACAACTCAGTACCTTCTGAACTAGGCGCTTGTACTCATTGACATTTGGGGTGAGCACAGCTAAGGGGTAGCCACTAACAAGCTCCAAATTGTTTGTTACAAGAAAGAGGCCATCCTGAAGGTGTTCAATCATGAGGTTAAACAGTTGCAAACGCATGCCGCCACACAAAAGATTAGGATGAGGGAAGTGACCAGGCAGAGATTTGAACTGCTGATTGCAAACTACATACCCCATCGACAACAATTGGAACGTTTGACTTCCTTGCGCTTTTAATGATCTCACCCGCACATTCCTACAGACCGTTGTACACCATTTGATTACAAATGTCAGCAGAAAACATACAATGAAAGGGCTAGTTGAAAATGAAGAGATGACTAGACCAATGTTAATGGCAATAGGGTATGTCTAGAGAAGGCTTGGTGTATGTCTACATCATGCAACATTCAATGACTAAAGAATTTGAAACTGACCAGGAGAAAAGGGTCCCGGCCAAGCCCAGGGCCAACGACGAGACAATCAAATCTTTCCATCCATTTGTCAACTTCTGCAACAACCTTTTGAGATGCTTGGGTTTTATCCCTGCTCCTGGAACCACAGACAAGAGTTGCTGATTCCTCGTGTCATCAGAAACGAACAAGGAGCTGACTTCAACTAAATTACCCGACATTGCAGGATTCCTCGAGAACCGGATGCACGATCAATTCAGGGCTGTAGCTTTTGATAACCGGAGCAGCATCTCTTGTACAGAACACATGGGATAAATCAGCACCCTGCGAGAACCCCGAATAAGCAAGTTAATTCCACTATCCAGCAGGACATGAGGAATCAAAAGGGAAGTATAACAAATTCAAGTTTCTATCTTCCTGTGGCTATCTGTTCACAGGAGTTCTTTTGCCGCGATTGCTGCGGTCATGTGTATTCCCTTTAAACTCGCATTCTCTTTCAAAGTGCCATCAAATAGAAACGTAAAAAACGAGCAATCGAAGGCAAAGAGAGGACTGACGATCTTCAGAGCAGAAATTGCAGCGAAATAAGGGGCACCAGTGTACTCCCTACACCCACCAACAACAGCAATCTTCCCTGAAAGTAGTGTCACAGCCAAAGTTTCAACCTTTACCTCACAAATGCCACGAGACCAAACTCAATCCAAAAGGGTCAATAAAAAAAAGATGAAAGATTCCATCTTTAGTGTTGTTGTGGATTATTATTACCCGCCTGGCCTTTGTAGCGAGCTGGGTCAAGCTTGGGAGTGATGGCCCTAATGACCTCACCGGCATCGGCTTCCATGAGATGGGCCCCACCAGCTGACCCAATTCCACCACAAAGGGACCTTACTAGGAAGTTTTGCCTTCTCAAAACAGCCGAATTAGGGGGACACAATAGGGAGTTCCTTGTCGCTGAGCTGGCTAACGAGGTCAACTGGGTGCCATGTCTTGTTATTAACATCACCGAGTTACCATGGAAAGGCGCGAGCTTTATTACAAGGAATCCACTAAATGGCGAAGTGGGGGATGCTTCCAGTTTGGAAGACTTGGTTCGAAGTTGGTTCGGTCGAGACGGAGAGAACGTGGGCTGGAAACCAAAACAGCAGCCCGTTGGATTCGTCGGCTCGTTTGATTGCCAGGTTAGCCCACAATGGCATAAATCCAAGTATAATGGGCCGTACTAGTAATTTTGTTGCCCCAAAACCAAATAGTTTACTTAGTTGTAACACGAACCACTCAAAAAAAAAAGTTCTAACACGTCGTATCTGGATATCTAATATGTCGAAGAATCGACATTTGATCCATGTAGGATCTTTTAAATGTGTCAAAATTTTCTGTGCAAGTATTTAACACTGTTGTATTTTCAATACCTCGAATTCAATACCTCTTGCCATTTAGCCTAGCGACACAAAGCGTAATATGATTTGACGGAGGTTCAGTGTTTGAACCCTATGAAGACGTAATCATTGGTGTAAAAAATATAACTTTGCAAAAAAAAAGACTCATTGATTAAGCTATAACGACTCACCCATCAATAAATTTAAGCGCTCGTTTGTAGTTGAGTTTTTGTTTGCATAAACAATATTTTAGGGAGTTGGAGAATTTGTCATAAAGTAACATAAGTATATTGAGTAGCTTATCCTAACCGTCCATTCGGCGATTGATAGAGATAATGTTCATTTCGCGAAATTTTATGTTAATCGCCTGGAGATTGGAGATTGAAGCACCCAATTCCCAAATGGTATCCAGACTCATCATATGGCTTGCCTTTGAAGGCTACTTTACCCTAACGGAAGACCGACACTTTTCCCTCATCTTTCTGTATTGCAATCTCAATGCAATGCAGTGTGTCACTAGAAAGTGACTTAAATTAAAGAGAAAAGTCTATTTTAGTACTCTGTAATATTGTAAAAAATTACTTTAGTATTATATGGTAAAAAATTTATTAATCGAGTTAAATCGCAGCTAATTTATATCAATTAAGCCCACGGAGAGGGTACTAAATTGGTGTAAATTGGCTGCGATTTGACTCGATTGATGAATTTTTACCACAAGATACTAAAATAATTTTGGGCTATATTATAAGATATTAAAGTAAACTTTTCCCCAAATTAAATACAGACATGGCGGCTACTTTAATGTAATAGTTTTTCCCACTGAGCACAAGCGGCATGTGATTGGCAACTTCAACTCTCTTGGAAACTGCCCATAAAATACTGATTAAATACTAATATTTTCCCACTCTAGTTCTTCTTTTATATACAATGGCACACTGATGACATGTCTCAGAGTTGACTTCTTTTCCTGACCAAACTCGTCTATTGTGATTGTTCATATATGTCAATAAATGCTTACATGACTAACAATATTCGGATACCAATTGAGCCAATTTCTAGTTAAATAAGATCTCAATTTTTAAATAATAGTAATGCTTTTCATATAAAGTTTTAACATAGATGTGTTCTTAATGTCCAAATTTCTGATTAATATCAAATAACCAAAATTATTTTAAGTCTAGGATTGCCCATGACAGCACAAAATGATAAATCTTAAAAATTTTCAATGCTTGTACAGCTACAATATCCGATGAGTTCAAAGGACAACGCTATTTATCTTCGTTGTCTCTTTTCACGAAATTAAGAATCTCCAAACCAATACACTCTTGACACGTGTGTATGTTATAATCTAAATCAGGAATCAGAGTACTTTATCCTTTCATGAAAACAAATCTCAAAGCGGGGAAATGGAAAAAGAAGGAAAATTAGCACTACGTCTCCGTTCCGTGTAATGTAAGTCGTCTTGATTTAGGTAAGTTCCTCGCATGATTATGGTTTACGTAGGGCACGTCTAGTTGACTCATTTTCATCCCGGATCCCAACATTGGCGCGACTTATTTTTTACAAATTCTGGTGGATAAAACTTTGAAAGAGAGTTATCAAATTTAATATTATTATGTTCACACGTTAAACTCAAAATACGATTAAACTATGATTTAACGTAAATTTTTGTTTGATAATTGGAATGAGATCGTAAACTTTCTTGTTTTCTAATTTTTTTAAAAAGTATAAAAATTGGCTTGCTACTTTACTTCTATGACACTGTCCCTTCAAGGTAACTTGTATCCTTTTCGGGTAAACGATACCGGTCTAGCAACTACGTAATTAATTTTGGAGTCTCGAAGAGTAATTTGGTAAAGTGGAGTAATTAATGCACCTGATCACGTAGCAAATCCGAATCAAATCCTTAATTTTGTTAAACGGTATATAAAGATTTTGAGAAATCTGTATTCTTTTATTTTTGTTGAGAAGAGTGAAATCTGTATTCATTTAACAAAAAGAAAGAAAAAGAAAGTTGTTTTCAATCTGAGAAAGTAAAATTTCCCTCGATGATAATTCATATATCATCTACCAAAAAAAATAACAATCTACTATTTTTTGAAACATTTCTTTTTATTAAATTAGAATAATATTTTCATCCGTGAATATTTCGAATGGGGTTAGTACCGAAAAAAGAAACTCGTGAGCGGAAGACTTTTGGACCATTTGCTCTGATTTCTCCGTGTTCTTTTTGATTTTCCGGAAGAAAATGGAACGACAATTCTTATTATTGTCCGTATTCTTATTGGGATCAGAAAGAACACCACACCCGTGCCCCTCACAGTACAAGTACCGCCCTTGTTTCGGGATTAAAAAAAGAACACCACCACCCCACAATCTCCAAGTGCCGTTACTCCCTGCTTCCCAAAACAAGAAAAAAGAGAACTTCTTTTGTCTTCTCTCTATCTCTCTCTAAAAATTCCGGTAATGTAGAGAGAGAGAAAAAGAAAAAGAAAAAGAAAAAGAAAAAGGTTAAAAGGAAGATTCTTTATAACCCTTCCATGAATGCTCTCCTTTGCCTCCCTCCTTTGATTATCATTTCTAGTCATTGCAACCCCAATAGAGAAAACTGACCACCAAGCAAAGAAGCTTCAAGACCCTCCTTATTTAGCCATCAACTCTGTTTTACTTCAACTCTACTACACCTCTCTCTCTCTCTCTAAAGATTCAACCTTTACCACCTTTTCTTCAAATGTCCAAGAACCCATCTCAGGAACGCCACGAGACAATGCAAACAATCGAAGTTTACAAGCGGTTTAAGCGCCCGAGGCTGTTGGAGCCTTCTCTGGGGGTCTTGTTGTTCTTCCTGGTCGTCGTTTGTGTGTTTTGTTGCTTGCTCTACTTGGACTATAGGAATGGTGTCAGTGGTAAGGTGTACATAGTTCGCGGAGAGGCCGAGAGGCTCGAGTGGTTGAGGTTTAACGGGTCGAAAAGAGTGGACTTTTTAGGGGAAGAAGGGAGCGGGTGTGATTTGTTTGATGGGGAATGGGTTTGGGATGACAAGTACCCTCTGTATCAGTCTAAAGATTGCAGCTTTCTTGATGAAGGCTTCAGGTGTAGTGAGAATGGTAGGCTTGATTTGTTCTACACCAAGTGGAGATGGCAACCAAAGCAATGCAACTTGCCCAGGTCAATCGTCTCCCCTTCCTTCATTCTCTGCTTCTTTTCGGGTTTTTCTGTCAGACAGTGCTCTGTTATTCTTAGTTGCTGATAATTGTACTGTGGAACAGATTTGATGCCAAGGTAATGCTGGAAAAACTGCGGAACAAACGGCTAGTGTTCGCGGGGGATTCGATTGGAAGAAACCAGTGGGAGTCCTTGTTGTGCATGCTCTCTTCTGCAGTGCCAAACAAGGACTCCATCTACGAAGTGAACGGCAGCCCGATCACGAAGCACAAAGGATATCTGGTGTTCAAGTTTGCAGATTACAATTGCACGGTGGAGTACTATAGGTCTCCGTTTCTGGTGTTGCAGAGCCGGCCGCCTGCTGGGGCGCCGAAGAACATTAGGACGACGATTAAATTGGATCAGATGGATTGGAATGCTGGCAAGTGGAGGGATGCTGATGTTCTGGTCTTTAACATGGGGCATTGGTGGAACTACGAGAAGACAATTAGAGGGTAAACTGATCAACCTGTTCTATAAAATATCTTTGATCTTGATTCTTTAAGTGCAGGACAGACATGAATAATCTTAGACATATCTCCTGTGGGGTATGTATTGATTGCCTGCTCCAATAATGCGAAAAGTCGGTGGGGGTGGGGATTTGAAACGGAACAAGACATAAAGCCCAACAACCTTATCAGCCTGACATTATTCACTTTCAAGTGATGCATTCACATTGACTGCAGTTGTGAATTTTTTGCTCAGGGGTTGTTATTTTCAAGAAGGGCCCCAAGTGAAGTTGGATATGAAGGTAGAAGATGCATACCGGAGGGCGACACAGACCGTGTTCAATTGGATACAAAGCGAAGTGGTTACCAACAGAACTCGAGTCTTTTTCCGCACATTCGCCCCTGTGCATTTCAGGTCAGCCTAGCCTCGTGCTCTTTCAACGCGATCTCTATTCCATTCTCCCGAGTACTAATAATGTTGACTTGCCATTGTGTTGCAGAGGCGGAGATTGGCGAACTGGGGGACACTGTCACTTGGAGACACTGCCCGAGCTGGGCTCATCTCTGGTACCATCCAAAACATGGGATCAATTCAGAATCGTAAACGATGTACTATCAGCTTACTCGTACCAAACGATGAAATTCAGCATCTTGAACATAACCGATATGGCGGCCAGAAGGAAAGACGGGCACTCGTCGGTGTACTATCTTGGGCCGAAAATGGCACCATTTAATCGGCAGGACTGCAGCCATTGGTGCCTGCCTGGAGTCCCTGACTCTTGGAATGAACTACTCTATGCCTTGCTCCTCAAGCATCAAGCAGCTGGGGCACTTAACTTGCAACCTTCTAGGTGAAATTATATGTAGTGAAGATGCACGAAGATGGCTCCAAGTACCAACAAGGGATAAGAAGGATCATAGAATTGCAGGTTTGGGCTATATCAAAACTTTGGAGGAAGGTTAAGGAGCTGATCTTGTAATTTACCACGAGAAGAGGCCCAGTGGACTAGGCCCAGAAAAAGTCTTTTGTACGTAGCAAATAAAATTAGAGTAGGGACGAAATTTAGGCCCATACTGTATGTAGTCAGAACATAGAATTTCATTTTTTAGGAAAGTCTTTCTTCCATTTTCGATTATATTGGTTTTCTTTTTCTTTATGTAATTATTTTCTTCCCCTACAACCTTGTGTTTATTGAACATTTTTCATTTTCGGATCATGAGATTAGATGATGAACCTTTTTTTGTGTTTACTGAACTAGCAAGAAACCTTGATAAAATTTCATATGAAAAAAAAAGATTGTACTATAAAATTTCTCTAAAGTTATATCGCTGGCACTAGAGAAAAATATTATTTTAGAGAGATTATTATATAAAAGAGATTTACAATTTTTCTCAAAAAATATTAAAATTGAGTTTTTAACAATTAATATATAAATACCTAAAATTACTTTATTTTTTATATTCAAATTACCTAAAATATATTCTTGTAGCTTTATTTAAATGCTACACTCGATTGAGATATTTTATTACAACAAAACAATGATTACAAAGATCATATGAAAATAATTGAGATGATGAATAATGATATACAACACAAAGTGTCTTAAGATATTTTTCGAATTTATAAAGTATGTAAAACATATATATTTATAAAAAAGTATCACAAATGAGACCAAAATTTAGCTCTAAAATTTCTGAAAATATTAGTTATTACGATAGAAGATTATTAAATTTTAAGGTTGCTACCCACTAGGAACAAAGTTTTTTTATGATTTTTTCTAGGATAAATTACGCTCAGGTCCTTGTAGTTTGGTCTTTCTATCTTTCGGGTTTCTGCGTTTCTAAAATCCTTGCTGACGTCCCCCAAATTTGGTTTTAGAAACTCTCGGATATTTATCTAGTTCCAATAGAAGATGGAGGTTGGTAATACCCAAACTTTCGAAGAATGAAGCAAAAAGTTGCCTCCCAATGCTTTTGGTGAAGAATTTGTTTAGAATCAGGGGTGTGCTTTCGGTGGAACTGTTGTTTCTGTTAAGCCAACGAACCCAATGTAAACTCAAGCAAGCAACCCACGAAACCACAAGAAGAATAAATGAAAGAACACACAAGAGACAAAAATTTGTTCACCCGATTCGACGAGAACGTCTACGTCCGGGGGTGTACCAAGCCAGGAGAATTTCCACTAGTCTTGCTCCCGAGCTTCACTTGCTCTTTACAAGAAAAGGCCACTTCTTTGGCACCCAACACTCTTCTAGGGTTGTCTATCTCTCCTCTCGATTTGGGAACAACAATAAATGAGATCTAGTTAGGTATTTATAGTGGCACCGATAAAAATAAAAATCCCTTTCAAACCCAAGTAACTTGGGCCAAGTTGTCGTATACATTCTCCTGAAGGCACATCGGATATTAACCTCTTGATCACAGCCCGCAAATAAGATGATCATGTCATGGACAATTATCGGAATAAATAGGACTAGAACTCTTAATACGTTAGTTAGCAAATAAAATTAATTAAAAGGCTACCAAACAAGTTTCTTAATCCTAATTGGACCCGATATCTTATTATTGTTGATAACGCTTTTGCATCATATTAGGCAGGAAAATAAGCGATAGGAAGAAAATTATTTTCAATGAAGTTCCTTCTATTTATGAGATGAAGTTTTGGAAATAAATAGGATTGGCACTCAAATAAATGCATACATTTTTGAATAACTAAATCCGAAGAGTGAGGTTGAAATGACTTATAATAAGGAAGGTTCACTAGAGGTGATCTTGATGGCAAAATACCCTCAACAGATTCTGACCATCAGATCTGTAAAAAAAGAATTTGATCAAATCTAAAGGCCCATATTTAGTTCATACCATGGGGATGATTTTTATGTAGTCCCCCCTGAATCCAAATCCTCGGAAATGTACCAAATTTTTTTTGCCAGAGCTCTCCACTAATTTTAAATATTTTTTAGATATATTTTATAATTTTTCAAAGACATGATTGATTCAGCAATTGGAATAACTAATTCAAAATAGAATAACATCTGAAAAAATAACTCTTGTAATCTTGTAATAAAAAATTTATAATTTAGCACGAGCAGAAAGTTAATCTTGATTGATGATCTATTACTTCAACCATAGCATAATCTGGAGACCAGTTAATATGGATAACTATATAAGTATTATATCTCCTCTCAAAAAGAAAAGTAGTCTCCCGCAAATAAAAACGTAATCTTTTAATCCAAATTATAGCATTTATGAAGTTATCAATAATAACCGGCATTTTTTAATATATAAAATTAGCCATTTACTATGGTGCGAATCATATAAGGTAATATTTTAATCCAAAATTATAGCATTTATGAACTTACCAGTAATAAGGTGAAAATATTATCCTCGAAGTCTTATCTTTATTTTCAAGAATTATTAGGTGGACATCACTTATATTTCTATGTATGATAAATTATACATAAGGTAGTTTTTTTGAACTTCCATGTATTTACGGCAGATAATCTTAGCCATAAATTTATATCCATTTATAAGATGAAAGTTTCGTATATAAATAGGTATTCAATCAAATGATACATATACAATTTAAAGTTAAAATGGCTAACTACCTTGGCCTTTTTCTTTTCCAATTAGCAACAATCTTGCTCGTGATTGTTAATGGGGTTGCATTTAAGATCCATTTCACTCGTAAAAGACATGTAGTGATTAACAATGTTATTGGTTATAATCGATGGCTCACTGTACATTGTATATCTGGGGATGATGATCAGGGCACTCATTATTTGCCTCCCAATGGACCTGATTCATCTTATTCCTTCAGTTTCTATCCGAACTTTTGGGGACTCACATTATACCATTGTGGATTTGAATGGGTCTGGAAAGATGCTCAACAAGTCAATCATACAATACACCAAAGTTGTACAGTTTTCGAGAATAATAGAGATCAAGATTGTCCTGATCGTGTATGTGCTTGGAACGTTACAACCGATGGAATTGGTGCAATTGATTGGCAGCTAAATGATCATCCAAGTTTTCTTCATTGGGGGCCTGAATGCAGAATCAATAATTTTTGATTGGGTAGGAGATGTAATAAATAGCATATTCTAAAAGTTATTTCATTAGCACTTATTTCCTATTGCGAGCAATAAATAAAGAGAACATGTATCGATCATCTCTTTAATAATGTAATTTTTATTATCCATCGACTCTTGATTACTTTTTATTATATTTTATATTGAATTATTGTCAACAATGAATTGATTTATTAAATTTCAGTAGCTCTTCAAGAATACATCATCACAAAATCTTAGTATAAATAGCTACCAAATACTGAACTCTAAAATTACGTAATTGAACTAACATTATTAAAACTTTATTTATTTATGGTAGCTCAAAAAACCAGGCCAATCCATTACTTTAAAAATAATTATTGAATTTTAATTTTAAGACATAATTACGTGTGAGTCATGGAGCGAGAGGCATTTAACCTAATAGTACAAAGTATAGGAGGATTGACGAAGGTTCATAGTTCAAATTCCAAATGATATAATTATCGGTATAAAACTTTTCCTTTAAGAAAATGCGTGAATCTCCGAGTAATATTACAATGATTGAATTAATTAAATTTCAGATTTTTCTGTAAAAATATTTAATAATACACGATTGTATCACTTCAAGTTGTAATATTTTTATTGGAATAATGATCAAATAACTTCTCTTACTTACTTAAAAAATCTAATAAGCATCATGTATTTGAAATTGTTTCACTTGACAAATTTTATTTCTCTAAATGTGTCAATTAATACCTTGAACTATTTTTTCGATCACTAGTGATATTTTACCGTCTGAAATGACGTCTCTCTCATCTTAAATCGATATATCATTCTTATTTATTTTAAAGATAAAAATAAAAATCCCTTTCAAACCCAAGTAACTTGGGCCAAGTTGTCGTATACATTCTCCGGAAGGCACATCGGATATTAACCTCTTGATCACGGCCCGCAAATAAGATGATCATGTCATGGACAATTATCGGAATAAATAGGACTAGAACTCTTAATACGTTAGTTAGCAAATAAAATTAATTAAAAGGCTACCAAACAAGTTTCTTAATCCTAATTGGACCCGATATCTTATTATTGTTGATAACGCTTTTGCATCATATTAGGCAGGAAAATAAGCGATAGGAAGAAAATTATTTTCAATGAAGTTCCTTCTATTTATGAGATGAAGTTTTGGAAATAAATAGGATTGGCACTCAAATAAATGCATACATTTTTGAATAACTAAATCCGAAGAGTGTGGTTGAAATGACTTATAATATGGAAGGTTCACTGGAGGTGATCTTGATGGCAAAGTTTTGTAGGCAGGTGATCTTGAAACAGGAAAGGTTCACTGGAGGAAATGGGAGATTCTGACCATACCAAAGAGAGTTGGTGGTCTTGGTTTTAGGAGTACGAGGGCTTTTAATGAGGCTCTCCTGGTCAAGCAGGCTTTTTTTTTTGCGGAAAAAGAATTGCATTACTAAAAGAAAAGATAGGAGAAAATAATGTCCATACACAGCATATCCCCAGGGTGCCCCATGAAGAGGCCCGCCTCAATAAAGAAGCTTACCGACCCACCCACCTCGAGGGCCTATCAACTAGCTAAAATCCTAGCTACCACAACAGAAATCAGCAGATCCACACACACGTCTCCCACATACCTATAGTATGCGGTTGCAGCCGAAACCTCAGTAAAAACTTGTCGCTGCCAAACGACCATGATTCCTTATGTTATAAATTGCTGCAGATTGTGTACTTTCCTAGCTGCTCCTTTTTGCAGGCCTGGAAGGGAGTGAAACCTTCTTGGACCTGAAGTAGTTTGGTCAGGAGGAATGCAATTGCTGAGACCTAACCTGGTGTGGGACAAAGTTATTTGGCTCCCTGCCAAGTCAGGGAAGTATACTGTTAAGTTAGGTTATCATGCTATAAAAAACAACCTAGCAAATCCTGATGTCCCTCCTAACTTTATGTGGTGCAGGCTCTGGAAGCTAAAAATCTTCCCAAAAATCAAACATTTTTTATGGAGGGCTGCTAATAATGCCCTCCCAAATGCACAAAATCTGATGAGGAGGCAAATCACGAATGAGCAGACCTGCAAAGTTTGTGGTGTGGAGGTCGAAGATGTGATACATGCTCTCATTGAATGCCCACATGCTAGGGCCACGTGGTTCATGTCTTCGATTGGAGTGACTCCTGAGAGGAGGGACTCTTTGGACTTCAATTCTTGGCTGCAACACACTATCAAACTGCAGCTGTTCTTAATAATGTTATTGGTTTTAGTCGATCCCTTACTGTGCACTATGAATCTTCGAACGATGACTTGAGCACTCATAATCTGACATTTGAAGGATCTTGTTCAACTTACTCATTTAGTTTTCATCCGATCCTTTCCAGGACAGTATACCATTGCTTTTTTACATGGATAGAAAACGATGTCCAGCAAGTCAACCACAACGTAACCCAAAACGGACTACATAAGTATACACAAATATTTGATTTTTAGCATTGAGGAACATCTAGCAAAATCTATTAAAAAAAAGCAGGCTACGAATGATATCTGTATGGCAGAGAGAAGAACAAAAAAAACTTCTGGGGCACCAACACGATAAAAATCAAATATTTGTGGGGCACCAACACGATAACAGGCAGGAAGAGGGAGAAGGCGATGAAGATAAAGAACACCCCGGCGGCCAGGAACAACCCGAAGTAGACAAGAGCTTTCCCGGAAGGGATACTACTAGTGGCGGACTGCAAGCTCTCAGGTATCTCTCTCACTCCTTTCGAGACTCTGCGAAGACATTTCGGATTTCTAAGTCAAACACATCAACCACGCAAACAGAACCTCGCAACGAGTTAGTTCGTCGCAAGGGCTCGGATTTTGGCTCGAGTACGGATTGGTCATCGTCCATTATAATGTCCTACACCCTAAACCCTATCATAGCTTCTAAAGGCAGCTAATTTTGTGGCACTCCAATGATAGACTTCTTATGTTAAATCCAATCCTAGCTCTACACGGGAAATAAAAGAAAGAAAGAAAAAGGGAGTGTCACCGTACACGTTGAAGAGCCCCCAACCCCTTTTCTTTTTTTCTTTTTTCCTTTTTTTTGGGGTTAATTTCCTCCCTGAGTTTTTTCGAAGAGATGGTTTAATTCGTTCCAAGTGGGTGGGTCGTTGAATCGGGAAGCTTTGGAATTAAGCAAATACGAAAATAGAGGAAACGGCGCCGTTGGGAGGGATGTGTCCACTGAATGGGCCGGGCCGGGCCTGGTATCTCATTTTAGATAAAGGACGTTCTAACACGTCTAGAGATCGAGTAAATGTTAGATATTTATTAGAAATTTTTTTATTTTTTAAAGATCTTAATAGATTATGCAATTTTAATAACTAATTCAAAATTGAATAAGATCGAAAAATAATTCTTATAATCTTGCAATAACTAATATAAAATTAATTTTGAGCATATAGTTCATCTTGATTGATGATCTATTAATTCAACCGTAACATAATATTGGTTGGAGTTCAGTTATTATGGATAACTGGATAAGTATTCTGTCTCCCCTCAAAAAGAAAAGTAGACTCCCGCAAAAATAAGATAATATTTTTATTCAAAATTACAGCATTCATGAGGTTACCAATAATAACAAGCATTTTTTTAAATCCATAATAAGTAACTATTTACAATTCTAGATATGGTGTGAATCATATAAAGTAATAGTTTAATCCAAAATTATAGCATTTTTATGAAGTGATCAATAATAACAAACATTTTTTAATTCATAAAAAGTAACTACTTATAATTCTATATATGGTGCGAATTATATAAGGTAATATTTTAATCCAAAATTGTAACATTTGATGAAGTTTGATTCTGCTGAAGGTGAGACTACACATAGCGAGAACGATTCCAATTGACTGAAGGGAGCACGCGGCCCATCTGGCCCAACTTCCAAGTGATGTACAACGCAATGGCAATGGATTGGGTACAGAATGCTCCCATTCCAAATAGTTTGGAGTGAAGGACATGCAGAAGTTTTTTTGTAAAAATATAGAACCACAGGGCTCAAAATGGAAAAAAATTACGCAGTTCAGTCTCATCAACAGGACATATGAGAATTGCAAACACTGAAAATACACTGGCCAGAATGACATAATAGGACATGTGAGTATCACATAAAGGACATGCCGGTATCACATAACTAGGCATGCTAGCGTGGTCTCTTTCACTACAAACTGTTCGGAATCATTTCTTACACTCCGTACCCAATTCAAAACCCAAGACAACGTTTTTAACTTAAGTTTAGACTGTTGAGATGGCAAGTTGATACTTGTATATAAACCTTGGACTTGACGCGTCAAATGATCAATAGAATACACACACAAAATTTCTTCAGCTCATGTCTTCTCCCTCTGCTAGCTAGACTAACCATTTTTCTAATTGGCTTCTTTACTAATTTTCCATTTTCGTCATGGTGTCAGAGCTACAAGCGAAGCCTTAGCTTGTAAATAAGATAGATCCTGTTTGTTTAGTCAGTTTCTCTTCCTTAAAGTTTGAAGTCGTGAAATTTCAATGGCAAACGAAGTAGTAACCTCTACTGGGGTGACATTGAGCAAGTCTGATCCTCTGTTCTTGAGCGCGAACTATCACTATTAGAGCAGATCTGTTCAACCTGCTCTTAGATTAGAGAATAAGTTCGGACTTATCAATGGATCTATTCCTATGCCTTCGCGAGATGATCCAAGGTATCCTAGCTGGGACCGTTGCAATACGATGGTCATTAGCTGGATTTCTCGCTCTGTGGAGCCTTCAATCTCTCAGAGTGTTCTTTGGTATGAGTCTGCTGTGGCGATCTGGAGAAATATTTAGGAGCGCTTCGGTCGTGGTGAATCGATGAGGATCGCGACTCTCCAGGAGCAAATCCACAATCTCAGGCAAGGTTCTCAAAGTGTTAATGATTACTATACTGGTTCCACAATCTTTAGGAGCGCTTCGGTCGTGCATTCAAGGAATGCCTTGCTCTTTCTTTTTTTAATGATAAACTATATCAAGTCGATGTTTGGGTGATGAAAGAGTACGGCGACAAGGGATCTTGGACTAAGTTGTACTCCATGGTGGGTAACAACTTTACTTTTGATCTGCCTGCGCCCATCCTCCGACCAGTCAAGACACTTGCGGCGGGGAGGCGCTAGTGATGTCTCAGATTCGTTTCGTGAGTTATGATATTAAGAGCATGTCGTCGCACATTGTCCAATCATTCCCTCAACAGAATTGGATGAAATGGGAGTCACGTGGCATTGTTATTACTCCAAGCTTGATTTCACTCAAACGCATTGCCAACCACGAAAATGTTGAGAATCTCATGCAAGTAAATAGGATTCATTCCTTGACTTCTTTTTCGTTTGTTAGCTTCATACTTGAAATTTCGTTAAGGAAATACTTTTTCTTACTAATTCGATTTATGTAATGTTGACCCCAAATTCGCCGACCTTCACCTGTACAAGTCACGGTCGCGGCCTCACCTTCTCTACCGCTACTCGGACACCCACTATCTATTCAACCTCGAAGGCGACAAAGCCCCGACCCACCTCCGTGCAACCACTATCTGATGTCATCGGTCTTTTTTTGGATTTTTGTCTAGGAAATGACGATTATACCCTTAAACAAATTAAAAAAAATTATCATCTTCAAGCATATCTTCAACCTTCAACTTTCAAACAACAAGAATAATTCAACCTTAAACCCAGATTGAAACCATAAGAAAAAAGAACGCAGCAAAGAAACAATAGAAATAAAAGATCTGAAAATCAAAATTGAAACCCAGATCGAAACTCAGCTGCTTCGAACACTATCAAGACCAGATTCGGGAATTTGCCCTTGATTTTTTTTCCACCGCGAGGTTCATTCTAAGAGAAGAGGAACCCAGATTCGGAAATTTGCCCTTGATTTTTTGTAATTAATTTGCCCAGAATTCACAACCACCAAGAATTTTCCCTTGATTTTTTTTAATTCAAGGTTTGCCCTTAATGAAAGAACTGTAATTGTTGAGTTCAAGTTGCATCTTCAATCCTCTTCGGAAATGGTGATGTCACCAATGACGACAAGCTCGTGACAAAGAAAGATGCCGTTTTTACCGACATCGACCGTGCACCCTCCTTCGACGGCCTTCTTCGTCGAGCAGCCTCACCCTCGCGAGAACAGAGACATGGAAGGCGAGAAGAAGAAGAACCCTAAGAGACATGGAAGGAGAGAGCCGATTGGTTAGTTTGTGCTTAGAAGCAGCGAGCCAGAGCAGTGACAAGTGGAGGAAGCAGCGGCGGACCCTGGAGCGGTTGCCTTTGCCTCTCGCCGACGCCCTCCTCCGGCAGCTCCACCACCGCCGTCTCCTCTTCCCTTCTTTGGTATCGAAGTTCTTGATTTTGTGATATTTAGATGTTGAATCACAACCAACAAACCCAATTAATTGGAAAACTGTCAGATCTCTAAGTATTTTTGTGGGTTTGTTTCTATTGAAGCTTTCTTGTAATGGATTTGTTCTTGGTTCGATAATGGGTTTCTTTTAAACCATTGAAGTTTTCTGACAGAGAGTGATGAAGACGGGTCTGAAGGCTGGGTTTCGAAAATGGGTTATTTATTTTTTTAAGGGTATTTTAATCATTTTTTTGACAAAAAAAATAAAAAGGATTCATTATGTCAGCGAGGGATCTTAGAATTTCTAAAACCAAATTTGGGGAACGTTAGCAAAGATTTTAGAAATGTAGGGACCCGAGAAGAAGGGAAGCTAAACTACAAAAACCTAAGCGTAATTTAGCCTTTTTCCTATTTTACCAATCTCTCGAGAACCTCAGAAGTGACCCAAGGCAACTCCAGTGAGCTTTGAAATATATCTACCCGCCGATTAATTTGGACATGGTCGGATTAAAAAAGTGAAAATGTTTTTCTATAAAGTCTAACACAATTTCGTTACGATATGGAAACTCGAAAACTCTAATTAGCTTAGCTTAATTTTGAAGACAACATATTGATAGTATAAATAGTGATGGCAATTAGATCCTCGAGGGTCTACTCTGATGCAGATGTGAAGGGTTCAAGACTCGTTGATTTTGATCGAGTCTAAACAGATCTTTATATTTTAAAATGATAAGGACATGGGTAAATATCTATAGAATTCTGATTCTACTCGAATTTTTTATTTAAATATAATATCAAATTCTCAATCTCAACCAACCGAACTTCATTTTTTTTGAATTTGGTTGTTTAATTTCCTTATATTAATTAATTTAATGAATAAATCAAATACATTCACATTTTTAGTGTCCGCTTGCTATTTGAGAACTATCAAATGACATGTTTATTTTTATAAATTAAATAATTTTAAAAAAATACGGACCCACGGGCCGCCGAGATCCAACTCAATTTTTTAGATCCAGATACTGTCCGGATCCTCATTTAAAAAAAAGATAAGGATAAAAATTTGAGTCCACCATAAAAAAAATCGGTGTCCTATAGATCTTACCTGTATTTTCAAGTATAAAGTGTCACGAAATATTTATTTTTTATCAAATTTGAAAGGGGGAGGGTGTAATAAATATTAGGACTCCTCGTTTTCATCTGTTCTAATACTATTTAGACCAAACACCTTTAATTTTGAAATTCTGATGAGCTTCGGTCACATATTGGCAGCGGTGTGATCCCAACACAACGACGTCGCATAACACAGCAAACGCGGAGAGAGCCGGGAGCTGGAGGAGAAGAAGAAACGAGGAAGAGGAAGAAAATGAGAGACGACGCCTCAACGCAAGAGAGCCGATCGAGAGACCTAGACAAGCTCCTCTTGCGCCCCGGGAACCTCGTCTCCCCCAACTTTTACCCGGGCACCGAAGTAACCTAACTCTCCCCTCCGTCTCTGCTCCCTCTTTTTTGCAGTTTCTTTCTTTTCCGCATTTCGTCGAACACCTGGTGTGCGTTACCCGAATAGCTCGAATCGTGCGAAAGTTTTGATTTTTCGTGTCTGGGTGTCCCAGCTGAGAGATGACCTCCAGGAGTATGCGAGGATTCTGGTGGTTGGGGCAGGTGGGTTGGGTTGCGAGTTGCTCAAGGACTTGGCCCTCTCTGGGTTTAAGAAGTTGGAGGTTATCGATATGGACCGAATCGAGGTTTCCAATCTCAACCGCCAGTTCCTCTTCAGGTCTCTTTGAAATTAACTGATTTCCACCTTTTTAGTCTTTGACTTGATGGTGTTTTGTTTTATTCGGCAATCAGAGTTTTAAGTGCCGAGACGTTGGATTGGTTTCTTGTATTGGATGATTACTTGTGTCATTTGCTCTTTCTTATTTTTTGTATTTGAAGAAAGAGAGGTTTGATTGATTTTGCAGGATTGGAGATGTTGGCAAGCCAAAGGCTGAGGTAGCAGCTAAACGTGTCATGGAAAGAGTTAGCGATGTTGAAATCACACCCCACTTTTGCCGGATAGAGGATAAACCAAACGAGTTTTATGAGGATTTCGCTATTATCGTGCTTGGTCTTGACTCTGTTGAGGCCAGAAGCTACATCAATTCCGTCGCTTGTAGTTTTCTCGGTGAGCTCTTCTCTGGCTATAACTAACTGTGCATGATGCATTTTTAGTTTCTGGCTAGTCGTCTCGAGGGCTCTTGTTATGAGTTCTATTACTTACTCTGATTATTTTTTCTATTCTTCTACAGTTTTTGAGTTTTTTTTTTCATTTTTGTCGTGTCTTTGATCATGCTCATATTTCCTGAAATTCTATTCTCCTGGAACTAACTTTTAAGCTATTCATCTTCTTCTTTCCTGGTAATTAGAATACGATTCAGATGACAAACCCAAAGAAGGAACAATGAAATGTATGGTCGATGGTGGTACTGAAGGTTTCAAGGGCCATGCCAGGGTTATTATCCCAGGAGTCACACCATGTTTCGAGTGTACGATTTGGCTTTTCCCTCCCCAAGTGAAGTTCCCTCTATGTACTCTCGCAGAAACACCTAGAACTGCAGCCCATTGTATTGAATATGCTCACCTTATCAAGTGGGGCGAGGTAATGCGTTGTCACCTCATACTCATTGTCAAGATGGTCATATTTGGTTGCTGTCATCTCATAATGATCATATTGGAAGGTTCATAGTGGAAAAGCTTTTGATCCTGATGAACCGCAACATATGAGGTGGGTTTATGATGAGGTGAGTTGCTGCTTTCGTTATTAGTAGTCTTAGATTCTTTAATTTATGCATATCGTTGACTCTTAAATCAACCCTGTTGCTGTGTCCGTAGGCTGTTAAGAGGGCGGAGCTTTTTGGTATTCAAGGTGTCACATATTCTCTTACTCAGGTGCATACAATTCTTGAAACCGAGTCCTCCAAAGAGATACGAGTCACCTCCTTCTCTGACATATTATCTAGCTTTTATCCTATGTTTTTTTGCCAACCATTTTGCAACAACCACTCTGATGCCTCTTTTTGATCCAGGGTGTGGTAAAAAACATCATACCTGCCATTGCTTCCACAAACGCCATAATTTCAGCTGCGTGTGCCCTGGAAACTTTGAAGATTTTGTCTGGGTGCAGCAAGAGCCTTTCCAATTATCTTACGTCAGTGCACTCGCTTTCTGAAGTTCTTTGTGCTTCTTCGTCTCAGAAGTCTGTTTTTCTTAATTGTATGCATGCATATTTGCTTCGAAAATCAGAGTTGTTCATTAATACTGAGGAATGACTATCTGATAGATGTATAACTTGTGCAACCTTTCTTCGGTTTATTTATGTTTTTTAAATTATACTCTCTCATATCCATCAATGTTATTGGCAGTTATGTGATATAAGAGTTCGTTCAGTGGACAAAAGCAATAGGTTGAAGTTTTATTGGTTTGAATATCTTGCAGGTACAATGGTGTGGATGGTCTTCACATTGAAGTGACTGAGTTTGAAAAGGGAAAGGATTGTCTGGTTTGTGGTCCTGGTGTTCTAATTGAGCTGGACACTTCAACTACTTTACAAAAGGTTGTTCCCTGATTTTCACCCTACTGATTGATCGTTGATCCTGACAATTAGGCGTGCTATTGTACCATCTTCTTCCTCTTGACTTGCTTCTCTTTAATGGCCACCATGGACCTAGCGCCCAGTGCAAGTTGAAGCTGTAATCAAACGTATATCAGCTTCCGCTACTTTGGCCTTTTGTTGTGGTGAATGCAGAATACATGTTTTACTTTATTCCAATGTGATGTTCAAATAAGGTTGGCAAAGCATTTTGGTAGCTTTACCTAGATCCATCTAGCTTCTTTTTTTCCTTTTTTTATATCCTCTCTGATTGCGTTTGAAATCTGCAACTGCACAAACTTTCTGTAGTTGTCATTTCCAATTTGTGGGATATATTAATGCTTACACAATCTCTGAGGTTAATATGTGGCACTATATGGAAAAAATTATAATTTGAATCTTATGTTCATTACTTGACAACATCATTCTGGATTTGTTAGTTTCCTTTGGTTCTCTATGTCCGTCGTACACATCATTAACAGTTGCCGCTCATGCCTTTTCTTTTCTACAGTTCATTGTCATGCTCGAAGATCATCCCCAGTTGCTGTTATCAAAAGCAAGTGTTGCCCATCGAGGGAAGAGCTTATACATGCAAGCACCCCCAGTTTTGGAAGAGGCTACCAGGCCAAACCTGAGCATATTGCTGTTCGAACTCATGGGTAAGGTGTCCAAGGATGTCGTCCATGCGTCTGGCATGTCAAGCAAGAACAACCAGAAGACATCTTCGCTGATGAAATTGAGAGTTGTTTTCAAGGGAGTCGATGGAGTTACCGACATGGACATGGCTGGCGGCGCTTAGTTTGCAACCGGAAACCTTCATTGCGCAGGGGTACTCGCTCTTATCGAAATGTCTTATCCAAGGCAGAAGTTGGCTATAATTGTTTTCACTGCCTTGCTAGTAAAGCTATTGCAATTGCATTGTACCAAGGATCTTGTGTATTGGCTCATTTGCAAAAGAAGAGCAATCAGCAATGAGATGGAGGAACTATTCTTAGCCCCATGGCTGTTGCTTTCACTTCCTTGCTAGTAAAGCTTAGTTGCTTGTTACGTCGTCGTCAAGAAGGGTTCGAACTCTCGATCTCCTTTTAAAGATGGAGAGCTAGTCAATGGGAATGGCTAAGTAGATCCTCTTGCGAATTGCCATAATGAAGATGGCACCCATAATGTCGTCCACACGGCAGGGGGACCCTCTCCCCCTAACCGCGTGGACCAAATTAGTGCCACCGTCCTCCCCGCAGTTAACCACTTTTTGCTCCCCCAGTTGCACATGAACACCACTGGCGTTTAATTATTCAATTTGCCAAATAATTGGTAAAGCCTGACTTGCAAGTTGTAACCTTTCTTTTACGGGGTACAATGGCATATGCATTCCGACATTTGTCGCCTGTTGTACTTTCTTTTCTATCCGGAAATTTTTGACGATTCTCCTAATAGTATCTCTTGTGTTTACCAATATAATGGTAACAAGATAAGCGAGACGACCTTGAAGGCTCCTGCAGAGCTGGACCAAAAGAAGTCTTAGTTATGAACTATCTACCGGCCCCACTTCCAGTTCTGCAACAATTAAAGCCGGACATTTTCTGGCTGGCTTCTACTTTGACTAGGCCTGTTTTGCCTCCACCGCCATGCAAATATTTACTAGATCTCCATGTGGGTTTTCTATCTTTTGGTCTGGAGATGTCCATGTGGATAAGAACCCATGTTATAGCTTCAAATATTTTTATTACTAAACTTATATGTACATCCAAACACGTAAATCAACAGATGTCATTCTGGCTTAACCAGAGTTTTCGAGTTCGAGATGCTTGTTGACTATGCATTTCTGACCATGTAAAAAGGGCTGCATGTGTATGTGTTTGGCTAGTGGCAGAGGTTGATGCTACCTTTGGATTAGATATCTATCTCTCAAATGTGGGCTGTTTCATTCCTGAATCTAATCCCAAGTGGATAATATCACAACACAGTTAGATGATTCTTGTGGGGTCTTAGCCAGATTGGCCAACTCCCATTCCAAGGCCCCACCACCCCACATGCTCACTCCTCAGCCCCCAAACTTTTAACTCTCCCATCACTTGCTCATTTCCCCTTCCCTCTCCTATTTATACTTCCCAAATTCATTGGAGAATAGGGCTCAAAAAGAGACTCAAGTATTGATATTACAGAATCTACACATGGAAGTTGCTATGGAGCTTGAAGATGACTTGTTCTTTGCTGACTTGAGCAGGCAAATTTCCCTGTTAATTATGGATGATGATGATGAGAACCCAGTTGCAAATTACCCTTCTGTCTCCTTCCAGGTACTTGCATATTACTTTTTTCGAGTCTCTTACTATTTGGACAAACTCTGTTTATCGTTTACCGATGTACATTATTTATCAGTCCATTGGCTAACCCTTTCCAATTAAATATGAACCATGAACAGGACTTTTCCAGTGTACAATACCCAATTGCGGCTCCTTCTCCATACATGTTGGAACAAGCTTATAGAAGAGAGAGCAAAGGAACCGGAGTGTTCATCCCAAAATCGTCCCAGCCGAGAAGGAAGCACAAGCAATCATCAAGATACAGCAGCAGCAGCAGCAACAACAGCACATCCACCACCACCACAAGGTCTCATCAATACAGGAAGAACAATGGAAGTAGTACCCGAGTTGCTTCCGAAGCGTCTTACTCCGATTCCTTCAACCGCAAGAAATGTTAATTGGAGGAAAGTTTGTGTGCTGATTAATTAGTTCCATTGGCAGTACAGGGAGTATTTAAGGCAAAAGGGTATTGGTATATACTGATTGTTGTGGTGTTTATGTGTTGGAACTTGTACATGGAGAGAAAGGTGTTTTAATGGATTTCTGGGATAGCCAGGGAAGATTTGCCAGCCAGGGGGGATGGTTAATCTTCAATAGTGAAGATTTACTGGTTTGGTTTCAAGAATAAGAAGTGTTCTGTGTTAGGAAATAATAAGATTGTTTTTGATCATTAGTTAGTACTGATTCATCATGTAATCTATTTAATGAAATTGCGTTTAATAAATCTCGAGCTGCGTAGGAGAGTGATAAATCCACCGCGAATTCAAATTAGTCGGACCGCCTTTAAAAGATGCTCACAAAGACATCAGATGTTAATGGATTCTGGTTGTCTCCCCGAATCGACGTTGCCAAGCTGTCCAAGTGGGAGGAATTATCTGTGTTACATCAAAGTCGTCATTACAATGTCGGCATCTTCGCTGTAAAGAGTCCTTCTCATCTTCAATTCAATCCCAGACTAAATCCACTCTAGGCTTGATTGCGATACGTAGGGTAAGGTCTGCGTCTATAAAATTCAAATTTAGATTTATTTGGAGGTTAGACACAAATCGGTTCCTAGAACCAAGCTAATTCTTTATTTATTAAGTCCAGACTTCCTCCATTATGAAGATCCAAGTGATCCTCCTCCGTCCGAATGGTGACTTCCCCATAGAGTTTCACAGAGGTTAGGAGTTCGCAGCCGAAAATTTCACTAAAAATTTAATTACTGCAAAATCTGATAAAAATAGTAATAATTAAAAAAAGAGCCGACTCGATTATCATGAACTCGTTTAAGTATAATAAGCGATAGTGGTTACGGGCCAAGATTGTATGGATGAAGATCCAGACCCAAAACTCTATTTTCATGATAGATCTATAAACTATCATAATTATTCGGTAAACTTGGAAAAGTCTACTTCCAACTGATAATTTTACTTTAACTACCGAAATAATTGGCAATCCTCGTGGTAAAATACGTGATCTTTTCTTGTATTTTGATCGGTACCGGCCGCATATACAGTACTAATTGGTAGCCAACCATCAGATGAGATGACTTATATTATATATATCGTAGTGTCCCACAAATATATGGCCAGCTGTTTTCTTCTCCACCAAACTTTGCATGAAATCCTAAATGGGGTAAAGAGGGCCCATTAGAACGACCCAAATAAAACCATTATGAAGATTTCTGATATGGTTAAGGAATATTTGCCTTTGGTTTATTTCCTCACAATCACAACGCCATTAATTGTTGCAAGTGCTTAGTATCCGAAGTATAATTAAATTAGAACAACTTTTTTATACCGTATATGATAAGTGACGGTGGTTACCACTCAATTTTGTAATATCGCAATCTCAAAATAGCCCCACTAGTCATGGGAGACTGCTTCAAAAAGAGAAACCTAAGGGGGTGATGCCCATGTGCACGATGCTGCTCCAATAACAACGTAAATTAATTGTAACGAATCGACCAAGGCTATTGAAAGAACAATCAAGGTTTTTTACTCTTAATATTTAGAATTGAGTATTGTTGAATAGGGTCGAGATGTTGTGTGAGACCACCCGCTGGCGTCTCTGATCTTTAGAGTTCGTGAGTTGCTTGTGAGAGACTGAGAGGTCGATATTCAACATACCTGGCGTGAAGTCAATCAAGTGGCAGACGTATCTAAAAAATAATATTGCTGAATAAGATTTGGTTGCTCATGTTATAGAATAAGACTCAGCCGTTTTCAACAGTCTCAAATACAATGTATCTTGAAGCCAACAAAAAGAAAAGGTTGTGTCTTCGGTTTATTTTCATCTGGTTATGCTTTTGCTTGGATCGATCTGTGCTCGATTTGAGATCTGTTCAGATCTTGAATTCTTTCCTGTTGGAGCTGGTGGATAAATTTGCCCCTGTTGGATTCGTCCGACCTTGGCTCTCATTTGCGTGCATCTCGTATGCATTCAAATGCACACGAGATTGTGTCTTTGATGCGACCTTGTGGTTATTAGTTGATCTTTATATCGACAACTTTCTGCCTTGGACGTTCAACTCTCATAGTCATTCGTCCGCCCTTCGCCTTCACTCAGACCTCTCTGTTCTTTTAGGATTGATTTTCGTATTTTGTTCAGTTTTTTCGTATGTTGTTTATATATTTCACTTTTCATACTGTATTCTGTTTATTTTAATGTAGACATGGAGCCACCCTACTAAAAAACAAAAGGAACCTCCCACCCGACGAGTTACCGACATATTATTACGTCAATTATGTTTCACTAGATTTGGAATGGAATTGCAATAGTGAATTTTAACCGACCGATATTAGTATCATCTTCAAAATAAAGTCAAGAACTTGATTGCTTTGAATAAATATAAATTTTCTATAGAATTTAATCCTTAATTGGTTGTTTAGAATAAACAACTTGCGTAAAATACCGCCAACAAAATAGATGAAAAAAACCTAGTTTTCTCATATGAAGAGGTTTTTTTTAGGGAAAAAAAGAATATATAATTTTACTAACGCCATTCGATATTTACATTTATAAATAGTAAATTTAAGTTATTGATCTTTGGAAAGAAAAAAATGAATTTTGTAAGATTTTTAATAAATTCGTCACTCGATAAAATTTAACAATTTGGTATGTCAAATTATATTTACGGAGGAGAGATCATTAATTCATGGGAAAAGTTTACTAAAGTACCTTGTAGTTTCTGCTTTGACACTATAGTATCTTGTAGTTTGTCTTTTTTTTAGGTGACAGAGATTTTGCAAATTGATACTATTGGTGACAAATTTTAACCAGAGTTAATTTTTCCCAACCAAACCATACACATCACTGCTGCATCATCTCCACGTCATTTTTTTCGATCCTAAATGGCGATGACGTGATAAAATTATAAAAACCAACCCTAATTTTTTAACTTTAATTAAAAAAAATCCAAATGTCCAAAAGCAAACAAATTCGAGAGCTCCAGTTCTGATTTAGTGTTTTATAGACAATAATGTCGAAGAGGAAATTCGGCTACGAAGGCTTCGGTATCAACCGCCAAGTGACCTACAACTTCGAGAGCTCCCTGCCGCCGCAGTGCCTCTATATCCCGGCGTTTTTCCACTGGAGCCACGACAACTACGAGGACACCGACCTCGACAACATCAACGTCGGCGGCGGCGAGGAGGCCGAGATCGATCCCCTTGACGCATTTATGGAGGGGATACACGAGGAGGTGAGGGCGGCCTCGTCGATTAAACTACTAGGAAACATGAACCAGCTCATCGATTCGCTCCCTCGTCGTCATCTCACTGACTTGGCCAAGATACACGGACCCGTCATGTACCTTTAACTTGGAGAAGCCGTCGCAGAATGCAAGGGAGATGGTGGGTAGTGGCGAGGGTGTCGAGTGCTATGTGAGTGTGAGGAAGAGGGGGGAGCTGAGGATTGGGGGAGTACGAGGGAGAGAGAGGGAGCCGAGGGTTGGGGAGGGAGAGGGCGAGGGCGAGGGCGAGGGCTAGGGCGAGGCTGAGGCAAAAGAGGTGGAGGTTGGGAGCGATGGTGAGGCGACGGCTGGGTCGAGGGGAGAGGTAATTTGTTGAAATTATTGAACAAGTGTGATTGTTGAACGATTTGGGATTGTTGAACAAGGGGAAGGTCACACTTTTTTTTGTCAAGATTTTGGAACGATTTTGGGGAAGGGGTAGGGTGGGATTTGGAATTTTTAATTAGGATTTAAAAATATTTTTTTTGTTTGCCACATCAGCAACACTTAGTATTAAAAAATGATGTGGCGCTAATATGGCGATGACATGTATATGCGGGTTGGAAAAATTAACTCTGGTTAAAAATTTGTCAACAAATGTGTCAATTTGGGAAATCTCTGTCACCTAAAAAAAAAGACAAACTATATGGTACTATAGTGTCAAAGTGTAAACCTACAAGGTACTTTAGTGAACTTTTCTCTTAATTCATTATAAAAAAAACTTCCGGAGAGATATTGGACGACAGCTCAAGAAGATAATAACTCCTGTCGTTGACTCAGTTACCCTCCGGCCTCCGCAACGCTTACCTTCCAGCCTAGTGGGCCCCACTGATAATCTGATCTATAAGACTATTATAATTTATAACTACCGCCTCGCCCAATCAAATCAAAGGTCCCACCTTCCCCGGGAGAAAGAAAACAAAGCGATAACCGCCGTCAGATCGAGAAAAATGGTGGGCCCCGCGCTTGCCTCACTAAGCCTCCTAGTCCTCGTCCCGGCGGCCCTCCTCCTCCTCCTCTACTTCATCATCCGCCCCCGCCCCGTGCGTGTCCCTATCAAGAACCGCCACGTGTTCATAACTGGTGGATCGAGCGGGATCGGGCTTGCTCTGGCCCGCGCTGCCGCGGCCGAGGGCGCCTCCCGCGTCTCCATCCTCGCTCGCTCCCCGGAAAAGCTCGAGGAGGCGAGGAGCTCGATCCAGCTCGCCACCGGCGTCGACGTCGCCGCGTACGCCGCTGACGTCCGCGACTACTCCGCCGTGGCCAAGGCGGTGGCGGATGCGGGCCCCATCGACGTCCTCGTGGTGAACCAGGGCGTGTTCATACCGCAGGAGCTAGAGAAGCAGGAGATGGACGAGGTTAGGTTCATGATCGATGTCAATTTGGTCGGGAGCTTCCACGTCATCAAGGCCGCCCTCCCCGGAATGAAGAGCCGCGATCGAAGCAGGGGGTCCCCTGCTTCCATCGCGCTCATATCCTCCCAGGCCGGCCAGGTATTTCTCTCTCATTGGTTTAACGGTTAATGGTTAGTGTAGGAGAGAAAGATGAGTTTAGGTTATTACTGATGGAAACGGTTTTAGGTTGGTATATACGGATACACGGCTTATTCAGCCACTAAGTTCGGGCTGCGGGGATTGGCGGAAGCGTTGCAGCAGGAGGTGATTGCGGATGATATTCACGTCTCGCTTATATTCCCGCCCGACACTGAGACGCCTGGTCTTGCGGAAGGTATCACTACTTGTTCCCGTCGCTTTGCTTGCTGATTAGAAGGTCTGAGATATATTTGTTAATAGTTTCTTGCTTTGCTTGTAGAGAATACGAGAAGGCCGGAGCTAACAAGCATAATAGCTGGGTCCTCGGGGGTGATGAAAGCAGATGAAGTGGCCAAGAAGGCTTTCGGTGGGATCAAGTCCGGTAGCTTCATAATCCCTTGCAATTTCGAGGGGGCGCTATTGGCGATCGCAACTGCTGGTTTGTCTCCCCAGAGATCGTACTTGATGGCGTTCGTTGAGGTGGTTGCTATTGGTTTGCTACGGATTGCTGGCCTCTTCTTTCAGTGGAATTGGTATTCCAGTATAGAGAAGTGGCACGCTCAACGAAAGGCCTAGTTATTCTTGCTAGTGGGTAACTTTCTCGGTGCCTTCATTTTCTTGATGCTCTCAACTTCTATGACGACTTCCGATTATCTAGGTTGTAGTTAATCTGTGGTTCATGGTGTTTGGCTTTAGTGAGTATGCCAGATGGTGTTCCCAAATCGTATGGACGTTCACGTTCTCCCCTTCTGAACTCTTGACCTTCTCTGCTCACCGCATTTAACTATTTGTTGCCTTTCTGGTTTTCCATGATGACATCATATTTTCTCTATGACAATTTTCACTCGTTTTTGTCTTGAAGTTAAGAAGTCACACTGACTGAAGGCCTTATGTTTTTCTCCTCTTTGGAGCGTAGGGGTCCTTCCTGTGATAAAACATTGTGTCCCTTGGAAGCTGTCACCAAGAGCAGAGCGAAGAGATGACCGTATATTTTGGAGGACCATCGTTCTGAGAGATCCGGCCTTTTCCGTATCTCTGCTTGCAGCTGGTTTTTTCCTTGTCACTGCTAGCTTTCACATATTATCCGCTTCCCACTTTGTGATATTTTGGAGCTTCCTGATAATGAACGCAACTGATACGTTGGAGCCTTTCCACTTTACTAATCTTTTCAGACATATTAGACAAGTTTTCATTTCTTTGATGCTAGCTGGAAGCTTTATCTTCACACACATTATAACTGCAGCAGTAACCGTATTTTGTTGTAGAGTTTGCCAGTACATAAAAGATTTTGGTTACTTAATTGGTAAATGATTAGTCTTTAATCAGCCCTAGAAGATACAATTTACTCGAAATTCAGATATCATAACCAAACATTAGGCCTCTGCATGCTGCAAGAAACTGGAAATTCATTGACCCTTCAATATCGGACTAATTGTTTCAATTCAGCCAGCACCAACTCTCTCTTTGCTCCTAGTACACAACGATATTGTTTGAAGGAAACAACAATGGTGCTTAACTGAAACTTGTGATTCATGAGTTGATTGCTTCATTAGTTTATATACTAGAAGCGAAGAGGCATATGTTGGTGTCTTTTAACTACTTTGTCTTCCGCTGTCGGTGACAGGCCAAGGAGTCATGACTCCTAGGAAGGTTGGTGCATAATTTTGACAAGGATTTGAGGTGAAATGAGGATATGGTATTAGTGGATAAAACTGGATACAGATGAATGACTAATCCTAGCCATCTGAACCTAAACAGATCAAGTTAGCCAAAAATAAATCCGGGGCAATCCCTACAACAGAACAAGGTTACTGATGCAGTTATAAGGTGTATGAAGATAAAGCCTCCTGATCGCTGCTCTAAGTGGTCTTCCCAATAGCAGTCCAACTGGCTAGACCAGTTGGCCCGGATCCGAGAGCAGACCAATTTGCTCGCTGGTCCGTTTTAAAAAATATTGCTAAACGATACAGTTATAATGGTGCAACGATATTGCAAGTGCGAAACCATTCATCGCTCTCTCCGGTCTCCACCCCCGAATCAGGAACAGTAGATACAAAAAGCACATATTAAAAGGCAGGAAAGCAAGTGCCTAGTTCTCCTAGACAAGGATTATAACCAGAACTTGCCAAATACCGTGTGGCCACTTTGGAAAAAAAAATCCATAACAAAGCGATTTATTCACGCTGGGCAACTAAATTCCTCACTGTGCATAAATACGCGTTGCAGGACGCAAACCAAATATCAGATTGGTTTTCTTCGTACCACGTCACTTGCAACACACGCCCTCTTGAGGAAGATTGGGCACACGATCGCCAGCTCCCACGTATCATTGAGATATCTGTATCTGAAAGAAAAAAAGGCGTAAACATGACTGAACATGGGTTCAAGATTTAACTCAGTGTACAATGTTATTAGCCAGATGATACAGCGACTGCATAATCTGTAACCTATTGCATAATCTGTATATTTGAAGCTTTTGATCTATTTCTCAAACAAATTAGCATGTTTTTGTTCAGAAGGCAAACCTGTGAGCAGGTGACTTCCACTGGGATGAAATTGGAGACAGGCGAAGATTCGTTTGGACCAGCATCATGAGTGACTTCTGCAGTTCTTTTCTGCATTGATTCAGCAAGAATCTCCTCTAACAGACCCTTTCTCTTCAATGGAAAGCCTGTACCGCCTGTGACATTGAGAGCTGGACCAGTGCCTTCACGTTTTGGAGTGAGATCTAGCCGCTCGAACATTCGTGCAACACCAGCAAGTCCTGCACTCATTTCCTTCTGAACACCTTTGCTCAACTCCTTGACAGAGTTGTTACGTGATATTAGCTTCTCCTTTATTCCACGGGCTCCTTTTGTGATAGACTCCTTATACCTATTGCGCAGACCAACAAATCTTTAGATTGAATTCTTCTCCATGAGAGAAAATTAGCAATGTAACTGGGATGACCTAACCTTGCAGAAGCAGTAGACCACTTGGATTTGATGGAATTCGAGAACACAGGCATTTTGGATGAACCTGGCCTTCCAGGAGATTCAGCTGGTGCCCGCCAGAAAGCAACCCTGAATAACATGTCACTAAGTAAGTGTTACAAAGAAAGTACAAGAAATTTTGGAGCAAGAAGCCAAAATAACCAATACGTCATCTGGCAACACGAGCCTAAGGTGACTGGAGAAAATAAACAATATGGAATGGGAACGGTAGAATTGCAGGGATTACACCATTTCAGGATTATGATTTAAGGCTTTTGTGTACAAACTGGTCTATAAGACCAAATGGGATTTTATGCAAATGAGTGGCACCATCATATACAACAATAACATCATTATCACAGGTACCTATGTTTGAAAGAGCTGGTGTTGTTGATACCAACACTTGATCCTGCATTCCTAGCTGGAGATGCTACAGCGGAATGGAGTTGAAGTCTGTCTGCAGTTGGCGTTTCAGGAGCTGGTGAATCAGTCCCCTCTGATTCCGAACTTGCAACGGGACCACCATCAAGCAAAGTAAAAGCTTGTCGGTTCGTCCTATCAGAAGTCGGGGATAAGATAAAAACATGGGAAGGACGGCCTCCAAAAGACCTCGGTACATCCCTTCTCCGAACATAATGAGCTTGGCTTGCGGCAGCAGCGAGATGCCGCATAATGCGTTCATCAAAATCAGAGTCATCAGAGTATGAATCCTGACAGTTCGCAGATCGAGTTAACATCACATCATCGACTGCCCAGTCCATAAACATAACACCACACAAAAACAAATCATGACCTGTTCTGTGTCAAACTCATCCGAATTAACCCGGATCACAGGTGAAGTAATGACAGTTGTTTTTGACCTCAACTTCCTCTCAGCATCAACAGCAACCAGAAGCTCTTGGCTGAAACAGCCAAGTCTAGTTGAAACCTCGAAACAGCATCGATCATTCTAACAGATGAGAACATACCTGGGAGGATCTTTGAGAACAAGCTGCCGCCAACAGATGGGGCACTCTCTGCTTCTTTGCGACCTTAGCCACCCAAACACAACAACAGAAATCCCGAATTAAACAGCGTAATCGAGGCCGAACCGACGGAGATACGAAATACCAACTGGACAACAACCTACCACTCGAGAATGCACTGGAGGTGATACTCGTGCTTGCAGACTGTAACCTGAAACAGAGAGCACCGGTGTCTAATTAGAAACCCTAGCTTCGACTCCCAACAAGCTTAAGTTCTTAGGAAAAACAAATCAGAATCGAAATCGATCCATGAATTCGATGTTTTCCGATCGTCCGATCATCGAAAAATCTCGTGGACCGTCGATCGTCCGATCGTGATCGTGCCACGGCTAACGAACAACAGAGGATTGGATATAGATTTTATTTTACGCGTGTATTATCAGAAAATAAATAATTACAAGAAAAACAAAAAAAGGAAAGGTAGAGTGAGAAAGGTACGGTAGGTGGATCGTGAGCGGAGAAAGGCTCGAGGCAGACGCTACACGCGTCGTCTTCCTCGTAACCGCCATCAACTCCACTCGCTCCCGCACTAAACGACGGCGTCGAGGAGTACATGTTAGGGCTGGGTAATGCCGATAGCGTCAGGGAGGAGGATCGCGAGTCCGCCATGAGAAGAGAAAAGAGTCGAGGAAGGAAGCCTCTAGTGAGAGTCGTCCTGAAGCGGAGAAGAACTAGAGAGAGAAGATCTCTAATGAGAGAGAGGGAAAGGGAAAGGTGGCAGCGAGCGAGGGAATGCCGATTCCGATTTGTTTTGATCGCGACTTTCCTAAAGAGGATATGATTCGTTTTCTATTTTTTTGATTGATTGATTGTATTTTTAATTTCTTCTCATTCCCCTTTTTTTTTATCTGGAAACAGGAAAAGGTTAATTTCTATTTTTTTTTAGTGTAATACGTTGTTCGTTCTGGTTTTATCTTTCTCTTTAAATTAAATGTTTTTAGGATATGTATTCAATAGATTATCAAAAGATTTTCATTTTAAATCAATCAGGTCACAGAAACTTTATGCTTGTCGTATAATCTACATTTTTAATATGAAAAAAAATAAGGGAATTTCGTAAGTATTTTATTCGAGAATTTGTTATTTTATTAATTTACGAGTGTTTAACCTATTAATGATAATGTAAATCTACTGAAACAGAAAAAATGTTGAACTACGCTGAAGTATTCTTTTTATATTTTGTTGGATTGGTTGGGATCATCAACCCTTTTTCGATGTTTCTTTCTTATTTGTGAAAGACATTGGAGAATTTCTAATAGACCTTTCGTGGAGTTTCTGCCACTCCTTAGAATATATTCCTTGTATCTCTGTTTTTTCCCTTAAAAAAAGGACAACGTTCACTAAAGTACCCTATAATTTCATACTTTTTTATCTTAGTACTTTGTGGTTTGATTTTTTCTTTTTAGGTGATAAAGGTTTCGAAAAGTGACACTTTTGGTAACAAAACCAGGGTTGATTTTTCCAATCAGACTATACACATAGATGCCACATCATCGCCACGTCATATTTTTATATCCTAAGTGGCGATGACGTGGCAAAATTACAAAATCTCATTCCCTTTATTTTTCTAACCCTAATTATAAAAATGTTGGCGATGTGGTGATTTTGTAATTTTGCCATATCATCGCCACTTAGGATATAAAAATATGATGTGACGATGGCGTGGTATTGATTTGTATGGTCAGGTTAGAAAAATTAACCCTGGTTAAAAATCTGTTGTCACCAAAAGTGTGACTTTTCGAAATCTCTGTAACCTAAAAAAAAATCAAACTACAGGGTACTATAGTAACAAAGCGTGAAACTACAGGGTACTTTAGTAAACTTTTCTCTTAAAAAAACGCCGTCTCTTTATATTCCAGGCTTAGGGTCAGGGGGAGTCCCACCAATTATAGTTGCTATTATTATTATTATTATGCTTGTCAATTGATTCAGCCAATAAAAATAAACAGATATAATTCATTACGGTTTTCATCGTCTCTTAATAATGAAAAATGTATAGTTCGGGTTTTTCTAAGAATCTATTAAATTTAGATCTTATGAATGTAAGAAATATTATTAAAGAATTGTCTTTTAAATATGATTCATGCTCAACTCAAATAAAGAATCTAAAAAAGTGCAGAGTCCACCACTACTTAGTATCCAAGAAGTTCAAAATTAAACCTGCAACAAATTTAGTAATTAAATTAGAGAGTCCATCTATTAAACAACTATGTCCTCTCACTTTTCGAAAAGTAATATTCTTTATCTCCGTTGTGCACATAACACAAGGTATTAATTATCAAAATTCTTTGGTTCACCTAACCAAACCCGTTTGGTCCATTTTATCCCAAAACTGAAGCTATGCTCGTGGTAACTTCGGGCCAAGCCAAAATTCAAATTCCCATTAATATTTTTTTCCCGATTCCGCAGCTATCGCTGCTCCTGTTTCTTCCGCTGTACTATTAGGTTGAGAAGTTACTCAAAATGGGGTATGGATTGGGTATGGAATGCCACTATTTCGAACCATTTGAAATGAAGACACGCGAGAAATTTTTTTGCAAACGTGCTAAAATACAGGGATCAAAGTGAAAAAAAACTATGTACAAACACAGGCCGGATACAAATACCAGTATCACATAACAGTGCATGCCAGTGTGACCTTTTTGCAAAAATGCTAAAACATGAGGGACCAAAATAAAAAAAACTATGGGTGTCATTATCATCAACGGGGACTTGCCGTTTTCACAAAAACAAATGCCATTATCACATAACTGCACTTGCCATTATCACATAACTGAGTTTGTCATTATCACATACATGCGCTTGCCGCTGCGGTCCCTCTTCAGTCCAAACCGTACGGAATCAATTCCTTCACTCCGTACCCAATCAAACCCCCTCAAAATGCTGCTAAGATATCAACCACCCAAGTTATGAAGAAACTAATAAATTTAGATAGGAAGCAACAAAAAATAGACCAAATTTGATGTCAGAATATTCCATTTGATAACTTTCTACTATTTCTTCTTTTGCTTTTGGTAAATCGAAAGATAATCTCTCGCATTCTGCTGAAAATAAAATAAAAAAGATGATGAACTCTATAGGTTGATGCCACAAATTCGGCTTTGGATTGGGTACGGAGTGAAGAAATTGATTCCGAATGGTTTGGACTGAAGGGGAACCGCAGCGGCAAGCGCAGGTATGTGATAATGGCAAACACAGTTATGTGATAATGGCAAATGCAGTTATGTGATAATGGCATTTGTTTTTGTGAAAACGGCAAGTCCCCGTTGATGATAATGACACGCATGGTTTTTTTCATTTTGGTCTCCCATGTTTTAGCATTTTTGTAAAAAGATCACACTGGCATGCACTATTATGTGATACTGGCATGCGCAGTTATGTGATATTGGCATGCACAGTTATGTGATAATGGCATTTGTATCTGGCCTGTGTTTGTGCATGACTTTTTTTTATTTTGGTCCCTGTATTTTAGCGCGTTTGCAAAAAAATCTCAGCATATCTTCATTCCAAACAGTTCAGAATAGTGGCATTCCGTACCCAATCTATACCCCACAAATTTCACCCGAAAACTATGTTTTGATTGTACCGACTCAAAATATCGATAAATTCAACTAATATAAATTTAAGTTGACTTCAACTATAAAGGGTGTGGCCATGATGTCAGGGTCTCACCGAATAAAGATTCTCAAATTTCCGCTTGTAAACACTTTTAGATTGCCTTTTAGATTCACCGTCACGCCAATTTAATGGGTTCTATGCATTTCTACACCACCGACGTTACGGTCGCTGTAATTTTTGATTTAACCAATTAGTATTCGTCATATTAGATTGACTAATCTAATTTCGAGCCGAATACAATTTTTAAAATGTGTTAAAACTCTCTCAATAAGTATTTAACAATGTTGGAAGTCAAATTTTCTTATAAATAGAGGTCCGATGTCATCAAAGTTTCACGCTCTCATCAAATAAATTACTAATTTTATTAACAAATATTTAGATTAACTGATAATATTGTTTTTCTAATTCAATCATATCTAAAATTTAAATTATTAGAAATAAATATTAGTTGAAAAAGAACTTTGATACATTTTTGAAATCTTATTCAATAAGTTAAATAAATATAAATATAAATATAAAATTGTATAAACACTGAACGGTGGAAAGGCCAAGGGGTGACTGACGCAAATTGAAAAAACAGTTTCAACATTTCTTGGCTTACTTCCACCGCTCAGGCCAGTTGTCCCCTTGGCCCGTTCCTTTACTTAACAAAGAGGAAATTTAAAAAAAGTCTTTTCAGAAAAAGAGGAAATTAAAAAAAGGTTGTCTCTTTCTCACGGGAAAAAAGGTGGGCCTGCTCACTAATCCAAAAGAGTTAAACAGTAGACATTCTCACGTGAATTGTATTTTTTTTTAGACTTTATACAAATATGAAAAACTTTTTTTTATAAGTAAATTCTTTATTAATAAAAAAATAGAAAACAGCAGAAAGAATAGAGAAGGAAAAAAAGAAGAAAGAAATCAAAAAAACCTATCGGTATCTACGATGACTTACCCAAACTTAAAACAGATAGGTATCTACAATGATCTACCCAAACCTAAAACAGACTAATACGTTATATTCATAGCACATTTTTATTTCATGTCACACTGATAATTTTAAAATTTATACGAATTTGTTAAGTAGGTGACTTGAACTTTTCAAATTGATTTTTGATTGAGATATAAAAAACATTTAAACCTATTGTCATAAGAATTTAATTGCTTTTATGAAAGATTTTATTGAGAAATAAAAATTTTAACGTCAAACCCATCGTACTTGGAACTAGCAGTTTAGCGGGGAACAAGATTATGGGCTCAGGCCCATATATGAACCGCCAGGCCTTGTCCAATCCAAAAATAGAAAAACGATGGATGGAGAGGAAGATGATGAGGAGGACTGATGAGAGATGCTTCCCCTTCGAGGGCACTATCGGTATCATCCCAGTTGCAACTCCCAATCTCCCGCCCTCAATAGGGGTCAACTGTACTCGATTCTGAATAGTAGATATAAAATAATAATCTCACACCAATCAACAACAATATTCGATTATCTACATCGAGCTCGGACCCTATTTAAGGTTGTTCGGGTATGGAGCCTGAGAAGTGGTTCAGGAGTTGGTTCGTAACACCAGTGCTCTCGTAATGGATTCAACCTTCCGTAAAAGTGAAGACGAAGCAAAGCAGAGCTGGCGAGATGCTGATACGCCTGGCGGGCGCCAGCCAACTAGCGGGCGCTAGTTGGGACTTGCGGGCGCAAGCCAACTAGCGGTCGCTAGTGCCGAGTTCCAGGAGCTCCTGCGAGAGGCAACTGGCGATCGCCAGTTGATTGGCTGTCGCCAATCAGGTCCGGAAAAGCCAAAAATTCTGGACAAGTTTGCCCCTCCTTTGGCAAAAGACCTAGCAAAGTTGTTGCCACTATAAATACTCCTTTAATGCTCATTCATTGTTGTTCCAAGTGTGAGAAGAGAGAAAAGAAAACTCTAGAAGAGTGTGGGTGCCAAGAGTGTGGCTTTTTCTTGTAAAGAGCAAGTGAAGCTCTAAGGGTGAGTTTAATAAAATTTCTCCTGGTTTGGTACGACCCCCGGATGTAGACGTTCTCGTCAAACCGGGTGAATAAATCCTTGTCTCTTGTGTGTTCTTTCATATGTTCTTCTTGTGATTTTGTGGCCTTGCTTGCTTGAGTTTGGATTGCATTAGATCCGTTGGCTTAACAATTGGTATCAGAGCACCCGGGTTTAGGACGTGGTGGGAGTAAGCAAGATGGGTGATGGAAAATCTCCCGTGGAGAAGTTCGATGGAGTGGACTATGAGTTTTGGAAGATGCAAATCGAAGATTACTTGTACGGTAGAGATTTGTACCTCCCACTCGAGGAGAAGAAGCCCGATGACTTGGATGAGAAGGAGTGGACATTGTTGAATATGAAAGCGATAAGTGTGATTCGCTTGTCCTTGTCCAAAAATGTGGCGTTGCATACGACGAAGGCAACGTTCGCCAATGAGTTGTTGAAGACATTGTCCGAGATGTACGAGAAGCCCTCGGCGGCCAATAAGGTTCACTTGACAAGGAAGCTCTTCAACCTTAGGATGGCGAAGGGTACTTCGGTGGCCATGCATCTCTGCGAGTTTAATGCAACCATTTCCTCTTTGAGCTCGGTGAAGATTGACTTCGACGAAGAGGTACAAGCCCTAATTTTGCTAAGTTCCTTACCCGATAGTTGGAGTGGTATGGTCACGGCGGTGAGTGCCTCGGCGGGGAAGGTGATGTTTAATTTGGATGAGGTGAGAGACTTGATTATAAGTGAGAAGATTCGTAGGAGAGAGTTCGTAGTAGCCTCGGGTTCGACTTTGAGTGCTAGCAATAGGGGGAGGTTCAAGTCTAAGTGGAAGGGAAAGAAGGACCGAAGTAGGTCCAAGTTCAAATCGAAGGATGGTTCGAAGAAGGACAAGAGTTCTATTCAATATTAGAATTGTGAGAAGTTTGGTCACTATAAAAGCTAATGCAAGGCACCGAAGAAGGAGGACAAGTCGGTTAATGCAACAGAGGATCACGAAGATGCGTTGATCTTAAGTATTAGTAGTCCATTGGAGGCTTGGGTATTAGATTCGAGTGCATCATTCCACTATTGTAGTGATAAGGAGATGATGAAGAAGTATACTCTGGGGAAATTTGACAAGGTTTATCTTGCGAATGATGAGCCCTTGCAAATTGTGGGTAAAGGAGATGTGAGAATCAATACTCCCAATGGATCGTTGTTGTTGTTGAAGGGTGTAAGGTACATTCCCGGGTTGAAGAGAAATTTATTTTCCGTGGGACAACTAGATGAAGAGGGGTATGATGTGACCTTTGGTTGTCGGATATGGAAGATCACCAAGGGAGCTAGGGTGGTGGCTCGTGGTGTGAAGGAAGGTACGTTGTACATGATAAGGAACACTCATGAAAGCATTGATCTTGTGGGAGCAACAAATGATGCGAATTTGTGGCATAGTAGGCTTGGCCACATGAGTGAGAAGGGGATGCAGGTGCTATGTTCAAAGGGGAAGTTACCGGGTCTAAAGACCGTAAATGTGGGTCTTTGTGAAGACTGTGTGTTTGGGAAGCAAAAGAGGGTGAGCTTCTCAAGAGTTGGTAGGTTCCCCAAGGCGGAGAAGCTTGAATTGATCCATAGTGATTTGCGGGGACCGGCACCGGTGGCATCCGTGGGCGGTTCTTTGTATTACATGACTTTCATAGATGACTCTACAAGGAAAGTGTGGGTCTACTTCTTAAAGCATAAGTCCGATGCCTTTGATGGAAGGCTCTTGTGGAAAATGAAATGGGTCTCAAGGTGAAGTGCTTGAGGTCTGACAATGGTGGAGAGTACGAGCTTCAAGAGTTCAAGGACTTTTGTGAGGAGTATGGGATTCGCATGGAGAAGATAGTAGCTGGGAACCCCCACAGCAAAATGGCATAGCTGAGAGGATGAACCTGACACTCAATGAGAGAGCAAGGGCCATGAGGTTGAAGAGTGGCCTCCCAAATATGTTTTGGGCGGATGTTGTTAACACTGCAGCATTCTTGATCAACAGAGGGCCATCTACTCCTTTGGAGAATGGGATACTGGAGGAGGCGTGGAGTGGCAAGGAGGTTGATCTAACTTTATTACAAGTGTTTGGTTGTGTTTCCTATGTACTTGTGGATGCAGGTGATAAGAGCAAGTTTGATACAAAGTCTAAGAAGTGCACGTTCATTAGATATGGTGGAGATGAGTTCGGGTTCCGCTTTTGGAATGAGAAGAACCGAAATGTTGTGAGGAACCGGGATATTGTATTCAATGAGAAGGTGATGTACAAGGACATGGGGAATGTGGTTGATGAAGTAGGTCCTAGCAGCGAGGTGGTCGAGTTAGACATCTCAAACTCGGGTGGGAGCAGGGTACTTGATGGGCAAGAGGCCGAGATGGAGATGGAGTCAAGGTCTCCATTGCCAATGGTTCCATTAAGGAGGTCCACTAGACAATGTGGATCTCCTGATAGATATTCGCCAGTAAATTTTTATCTTTTATTGACCGATGGAGGAGAACCTGAAGATTTTGCAGAGGCTCAGGAGAGTGAGCAAGTGAACAAGTGAAAACTTGCCATGGATGATGAGATGGAGTCCCTGAGAAGCAATGTAACTTGAGAGTTAGTATAACTTCCCAAAGGCAAGAAAGCTCTACAAAACAAGTGGGTCTATAGAGTGAAGAAAGAGGCGGATGGCGCCGAGCGTTACAAAGCAAGACTGGTTGTAAAAGAATTTTAGCAGAAGTATGACATTGACTTCACTGACATCTTCACTCCTATTGTGAAGCTGACCACCATCCGGATGGTGCTGAGTATGGTGGCTGCTAAGGATCTATTGCTAGAGCAAATGGATGTGAAGATGGTATTTCTCCATGGTGATCTAGAGGAGGAGATCTACATGGAGCAACCAGAGGGGTTCTTGCAATGTGACAGTAAGCTTGTGTGCAGGTTGAGGAAGAGCTTGTACGAGTTAAAGCAAGCTCCAAGACAGTGGTACAAGAAGTTTGATGCGTTCATTCGAGAGATTGATTTTGCTCGTTGTGGGGCGGATCATTGTTGCTATGTGAAGAGTTTGGACAATGGCTATATCATCCTCCTGCTTTATGTTGATGACATGTTGATAGCAGGCACCAGTGTGAGTGAGGTGAGCAAGGTGAAGAAGCAATTATCTGAAAGATTTGTCATGAAGGACTTGGGTGAGGCTAAGCAAATTCTTGGGATGAGGATTGAGAGAGATAGAGCTGCAGGGAAGCTATTTCTCTCATAAGCTGAATATATTGAGGTGTTGGAAAGGTTTAGTATGTAAGATGCCAACCCCAAGTTGACTCCTTTAGCTGGACACTTCAAGTTGTCCAAGAAGGACTCGCCTAAGAATGAGGTGGAGGAGGCCCAAATGGAGAAGACTCCCTATGCATCGACGGTGGGTAGCTTGATGTATGCTATGATTTATACAAAGCCGGACATAACACATGCGGTGGGAGTAATAAGCAAGTTCATGAGCAATCCAGGTGAGCAACATTGGGTCGCAGTGAAATGGATCCTTGGCTACTTGAGAAGTACTACTAAGAAGTATCTTTTTCTTGAGGGCAAAGATGTGAAGCTCATAGGCTATTGTGATGCGGACTTAGGGTCCAATGACCATGATGAGAAGAGGAGCCCGAGTGGTTATGTCTTTACGCTGGGAGGGACATCGATATCTTGGGCTTCGAGATTGCAAAAGGTGGTGGCTTTATCAACCGCGAAAAGTGAGTATGTGGCGGTGACGGAAGCATGTAAAGAGATGGTATGGTTGCAAAGTTTCTTGGGGGAGTTGGGGAAGGAGCAAAGTGAGAGTGTGCTTCATAGTGATAGCCAAAGTGCAATACATTTGGCCAAGAATCTCGCCTTCCACTCAAGGACTAAGTACATTGAGTTGAAGTATCACTACATACAAGATCACTTAGAGAGGAAGATTTTGAGGCTTGAAAAGATTGACGGGAAAGTGAATTCTGCAGACATGTTGACCAAGGTAGTTACCTTGGAGAAGCTAAGGCTAAACATGACCTCAACGGGTCTAGTGAACTAGAGAAGAGACCCGGCGTACCAAGAGTTGAAGGAATGAAAAGAGAGTTATCAAGTGAACGGTGAAAAGAATTGAGCTCAGTCACCAGGTGGGAGATTGTTGGGGTATGGAGCCTGAGAAGTGGTTCGGGAATTGGTTAGTAACACCAGTGCTCTCGTAATAGATTCGACCTGCCGTAATCGGGTCTAGAAAAGCCAAAAATTCTGGACAAGTTTGCCCCTCCTTTGGCAAAAGACCTAGCAAAGTTGTTGCCACTATAAATACTCCTTTAATGCTCATTCATTGTTGTTCCAAGTGTGAGAAGAGAGAAAAGAAAACTCTAGAAGAGTGTGAGTGCCAAGAGTGTGGCCTTTTCTTGTAAAGAGCAAGTGAAGCTCTAAGAGTGAGTTTAGTAAAATTCTTCCTGGCTTGGTACGCCCCCGGATGTAGACGTTCTCGTCGAACCGGGTGAACAAATCCTTGTCTCTTGTGTGTTCTTTCATATGTTCTTCTTGTGATTTCGTGGCCTTGCTTGTTTGAGTTTGGATTGTGTTGGGTCCGTTGGCTTAACAAAGGTCGCATCTTCTAATGATAATGGTATCTTTTACATTCGTAACTCTCAGATGAGTAATGCTTTGTTACATACTACTATTATTACATCAGAAGAGAGGTTTGCCTTGAAGCGGCATGAAAATGAAGATATTCCTCTAATTGAATGCTTTTGGTATTACATCAGAAGAGACGTACAGACTTCGGTTGCCTGTAACGAGATCCTCCTGTTCTTCTTCACATCTCTCAATTTATATACTCTGTTTCCTCTTAAAAACAAAAAATGAAATGCAGCAGAAATCTGATTTACCAGTTTTTATATCACAGCTCCATCTTTAATGACTGTGTTTTTGAAGATCACAGTGACCCCGGATCGGATGTAGAAGCCATCTGAAGTCCTATCGGCCTCTTGCACTCCCTGCAAAATCCATAAACACAATCACATTCATCCATTGCAGCAACAAATCGTTAGCATCTGCTGCATTTTTATCCGATTCGCACCTCCGTGTTGGCGATAACAACGTTCTTCCCGATTCTGGCATTTTTGTCTATGATGCAGCCTCTGCACAGCCAAAAAAAAAACTAAGGTGTTACCTTTCCAAATAAATCTCCTGAACCTGCCAACAATGTACAAAGTTTATATTATTTACTTGATCTGCGTGTTTTCTCCTATCCCAATTGGCACTCTTCCTTCGGCTTGAAGCGCTGCTCTTTCATCATCGGTCTCGTAGTAGTCGGCTCCAAGCATCACCGTGTCCTGCAATAAGTTGGCCACAAGCACGAGACGTTGGAGTTTATGCGCGAGAAAGGGGTGGCCCTGCAGGGGATCTGCTAGTGCTAACCTTTAAGCTGACGTTGGAGTTTATGCGCGATCTAATACCGACTACACTGTGTTCGACATGGCAGTCGGTCAAGAAGCTCCCGTGGGAAATTATCGAGTCGACAATCTGCACGAAAACCGAGTCAAGCTTCAAGAACATGCGCATTGCCTTCGCCTGTCCCTCTACCAGAATTAGACGTACCTTGCAGTTGTCGATCTTTGAAGGCGGCAGGTTTCTTCTGGACGTATATATTGGCGCTGCTGCGTCGTAAAAACTGAACTTTGATGGCTGAAAGTTACACATTATGTCAGCTGTCGAATTCCTATTCTTGTGGAAGCAGAAGTAGCGGAAATGGAAATCAACAACTTACATGCTCAGTGAGTGCCAGGTTTGCCTCAAAGAAAGACTTGATGGTTCCTATGTCTTCCCAGTAATCATTAAACAGATAGGCCTGCGCATCGATTTCAAGCTTGGAGGTCAGTTTTGTAGACAGACACATGATTAATCAAACTACTTCCGAGGACAGATCAAACCTTTGTGTAAAATTCTTTTGCTGAGGCCGGGATTATCTCGGATCCGAAGTCATTCGCGGTGGGGAAACGCCATCTGTTACAATATGTAGATGGTGAGTGATCGATCACCAATGATGAGAAAATCTGAAAGATCTTAAAAGTACCTCAACAGATTCAGAAGTATTTCCTTCTTGAAAACATATACACCCATAGAGGCAATGTAAGGCTTCTCCTTGGCTTCTTCCTCTGAGAGACCCAGCACCGTAGTGTCGACTGCCTAAATTATGGTACAATGTCAGAATTTTGGAAAAAACAGCAAGATGTCTAGCTCTAGTTTAAGCTTTGAATGGCCTCACCATTGACTTGAGTTCATTCCCCCTCGGCTTTTCGCTGAATGAGAGGACCCTTCCCTTGTTGTCTATCTTCATGAGACCGAAATCTGAGGCGCGGCTATCGTGGAAACAGGAAGAAAAACTCTTTGAAGTTGTTCATTAAATACTCTGCCTGATAAAGAAGAAGCATACGAACATTTGCGACATTACCTGTCGTCTATTGGCAAGCAAGAGATGGTAATATCCGCGCCACTCTGCCGATGATCCTGCACAAAATCCATGTAGTCCATGCGGTACAAGTGGTCTCCTGAGAGAATCAGAACATCCTCAATGTCCTTGCTTCTTTTATCCTACATTTAGTAAGAAAAAGGGTGGTAACATCTGTCTGTAATCTGTGATCGAGTTACAGAAGAGTTCAAAAGTGCAACAAAGGCAATAGTACCTCAAAAAGCCAGTGAAACTGTCTAACAGCATCAGCAGTGCCCTGAAACCAATTTTTTCCAGACTCTCCAGGAGTTTGAGTGGCTGCCAATACCTAATACGGAAAAGGAAGGCTCTTGAGCTCACATTGCTTTGTTCTTTTGGCAGACAAATACAGGAGAACGGTACGAACCTCGACGTAGCCATCTCCGAAGTTGATTCCGTTGCCGAAGTTGTAAGCCCGAGAGATATGCCTGTTGAGTGAAGCCGAGTTGAATTGAGTAAGAATGTACACTTTGTTGATCCCACTGTTGATGCAGTTGCTCATTGGTACATCTATCAGCCTGTACGCACCTCCGATTGGTACCTGCAACATTGTTAATCAACAAGAGTATGCAAGTCGAAACACACGACTGTGAAGAACTTACTGCGGGTTTCGCACGGCGCTTGGTGAGAGGGAAAAGACGAGTACCAGCTCCTCCTCCGAGAATAACTGCCACAACGGTACGAGGGTCGCTCTTCAGCGGCTCCGCGTCGCTCAACTTCGAAATGTAACAGCCAACCAAGTACATCAGGAAGCCGGACTTGTAATGTTCTACATTTGATCATAAAAGATGAAAGCAAGTTAGACCAACCTTGGAACCCACGGCTACATCTGTACTAACCACCTTTGAAACAACCTGCCTGCGATGAACCATCCTCAGCTGATTTCCCATTAGCTGTCCATTGCCAATGCTGCAACGCCCCGAGCTCCTCCCCGCGGACAACCCCGCAGCACGGCTGTGCAGCTGGCCCGCAGCCGGGAGCGCCAACCGGCCGTCTGCCGCGAATGCCATTTAGTGTGAAGTTCAGGGAGAGAATTGGGATGCAGAGCAAGTGTTTAAGGGCCTTGAGAGGCCAGAGTGTTGCTTGACAACATGGAATTGCATGGTAGTGGAGGACTGGTGCCACGTTATCCGAACTCATTTGCATCCACCAATTCCTGTTCTGTTTGTATCTGGGAGAAGATTGGAGAATTCCTGAAAGGCCTTCGTTTTGTGTTTTTTATACCATATTTGGAATATTCTGCAGCTGCTGCTGCTGCTGCTTTATAGATTTTTGATCAACTTGGAAGCCACGAGGACATCAAAAATCAACTTCCATTTCAACTTCAAGCAATCAAGAAGAGATGTGTATGTAAAAGATGTTGACGCTGTAGCGTGATTTTCACAGGAGCTATTGAGTTTAGGTATTTTTCAAACATAAATCTACAATAATAAGGAATTAACGTACCACTCATCTGCTTTTTGCAATTGGATACAGTGATTTTCGATATAAAAAGAACAGAAAATTAGTGATCACATAGAATTGTGAATACCAAGTTGGTTAGTGCAAGAGTTACATATTTGTTTACAATTAAAAAAAATTTACATATTTATTGGTTTAAGGTTGTGAGTTGGATATGAAAATTCTAACATGATATTATAAATACCGTACCCATTGTTGTGTGCTAACACGATTCAGCTTTAGCTAATGTACCACCAAATACTTCAATTAATTGAAAGAGAGATGTCCAATTTAGACAATTGTAATTTTGGAATGATCGATTCTGTGTATATCTAAATATAATTTAAATTCTAAAACAATAGAGATCTCAACTCTAATATGTCGTCAAAGCGCATATAGTCTAATGAGACAATACATTAACAAGTTCATAAATATCTATGGTAACTATGTTATAAAATCGTGAATATAGAAATAATAGTTAATTTTGAAAAAGATGTTTGTTATTGCTGAAATAAAAAAAAAAGTCTACAAGGCTTGAATTCAAAGCAAGATATGACAGATGACATTCCAATCCAAAAGCAATATCATTAAAACGGCACCGCATCAGAGCCATTAAATTGCTTCAAACTGAAATTTTCCCTGTTGGGAAGTGTCGAGAAAAAGCAATGGTGGGAAAGTCAGGCAGAACTAGCGACCGCTAGCCCCCTAGCGAACGCTATGGGGGTGTTCCAGAAGGTGTGGATTTCTGAGTTCCCTAGCGACCGCTAGGTGGTGTTGACAGCCGTTTTCTGTTTTGCTCGGACTCTTGTTTTGGATTCCTAGTACGACCTAGATAGGTTTCTTGTACACCAAGGGTTTTGGTATGGCTTTGTGACTCGGATCCATCAATAAAAGTTCTCCTTTCTCTCCGTGGACATAGGCATTAGGCCGAACCACGTTACCTCTTGTGTCAGTGTTCTTTGCACGTTTGTTCTCTTGGTTGCTGAATTCCTAACAATTGGTATTAGAGCTAAGGTTGGAGGATGATGGACGACGCGAAGTTTGCTCTTGCGAAGTTCGATAGTTCATCAAATTTTGGGTTATGGCAAAGGCATGTCAAGGATCTCCTCGTGCAACAAGGGATGATCATCGCGCTCTCAGAGAAGAAGCCCGAGAAGATGGAAAACCAAGAATGGGTGGAGTTAGGGGCCAAGGCGGTAGCGACAATTTGCTTGTGCTTGGCATACAATGTGATATATCACGTCATGGATGAGGAGTCATTAGCTGAAGTATAGAAGAAATTGGAGGCAAGGTATATGTTTAAATCTTTGTCGAACAAGCTTTATCTTAATCAAAGATTGTACGGACATAAGATGATGGGGGGCTCAGATTTGAGCCAACATATCAATGTTTTCAATCAATTATTGAGTGACTTGAGAAGGATCGATGTGAAGTTCGAGGAGGAAGATAAGAAATTATTGCTCCTGAATTCCTTACCGGCTTCCTACGAGAATTTGGTTACAACTCTAACTTGAGGGAAGGAGTTCCTGGTGTTGGAGGACAAGTGCTCTGCTAGGATTTTATCAAAGGAGGAAAACTGGCAATGAATGAATGGAATGGCTGATTTTGAGGGTAGCCATGGTGGTCGTAGTGAAGGAAAAGATGGAAGAAATCCAAGTCAGGGTCAAGGAGGTTCAAGAGAAATTGCTTCGAGTGCGGAAAAAAAGGACACGTAAAGAAGGATTGTCCAAGAAGAACTCTGGATCGCGAGAGAAAAGGATCTGGTTTCGTCAATGTGGCCTCTTGCTCGAACAGGTTTGATAGTGAGTGTCTTTCTATTTTGTCAGGTCCAAAGCACTCTGATTCTTGGATTTTGGATAGCGCTGTTCCTTTTACAAGATGCCCAAGAGAGGGTGGTTCGACACCTACAAGTTTGTTGATTCAGGTATGGTGACTATGGGTGATGGTTTCGCTTGTAGAATCACCGGCATAGGTGATATCAAGATCAAGATGTGGGATGGTGTCATGGTGAAGTTGTGTGGGGTTAGGCATGTTCCGAAGTTGGAGAGGAATTTGATCTTATTAGGAGCCTTGGATTATAGCGGGTATGTCTATAAGGTTGTAGGCAGGCTAATTGAGGTAGAGAAGGATGCTATGGTGGTGATGAAGGGTGAAAGAGATGCTAGGAATACCTACAGGTTAGTGGGGATAATTATTGTAGGTGGAGTCACATCTTTGGATTTCGATGGAGAGGAAAAAAGCTCAAGTCATATGAGGTTATTTCGTATAGGGAGCAAAGGCTTAACATAGATAGTTTGAGTATAGTTGGGATTCACAGAGACATGGATAGCAAGCCATAGTTATTTCGTGGAGGCATAGTTGGCAAGGAGCAATTGTCTCGGAGAAGTTTTGTTAGCTGGGCCCCGCTATGGTTGTCTAAAAGGACAAAAGGTTTGAGGCAAGAAGGTTTGGCATTGGGCATGCGAAACTATTGGTGACACCATGGACAAATCGAGTATCTCACTAAAGGTCGAACGGTAGAGTTCGAGGCATATCGAGGGTTCTACTTGGTGGAACAAAATGTTGCCTTTTGTATTCTGTGGCAAGTAGCATTGGTTTGAGGCAAGAAGGTACAACGGAGAAGCAATTCAAGGTTGCGGAGCATGGGGCTGACCAAAAAATAGAGGACACATCTATTGGTCATAAGGTTGCTTCGGAAGGTGAACTTACATGTTGGTGTTCGATGGAGGTCGAAGAAAATAGGCCAAGTAAGCTTGGAGGCTTGAGCTTGGAGGCTGGCTCCAAGTGATTAAACAAAAGGTGGAGAGAAAGTTGAGATGGTCTTATTGATGGTGGTTATCTATAGTTCAAGGTGGAGTCAATATAGTCAGTTTGGTTTTACAAGTTCTCATGGTTCTTCATGGGGCGGTGTTTCATCACGGTGGAGTTTGTTGAAGTTTGGGTTGAGCTTTATGGTTTTTCGCAGGAGATGTTTTCTCGCCAAAGTGGAGATTGTTGGGAAGTGTCGAGAAAAAATAATTGTGAAAAAGTCAGGCGGAGCTGGCGACTGCTAGCCCCCTAGCGAATGCTAGGGAGATGTTCCAGAATGTAGCTAATTTTAGGACCTAAGTGGTATTGATAGCCATTTTTTATTTTGCTCGAACTCTGTTTTTGGACTCCTAGGATGACCTTTCCAAGACTTCGTATATTATATAAGGACGTGTTACCCAAAGGTTTTGTATGGCTTTGTGACTCGGATCCATCAATAAAAGTTCTCCTTTCTCCCTGTAGACGTAGGTATTAGGCCAAACCACGTAATCTCTTGTGTCCATATTTTTTACGCATTTTATTCTTTTGGTTGCTGAATTCCTAACACGAAGATCTAGTTTTCCTCAATGAAATGAAGACATCAATGATTTGGTTCCTTAAAATCATGTCTTGATCGAGTTCGGCTACAGAATTTGGTCAACTTAATTTCAGAGAAATTGGCTACTATGGGTCCAAGTTAGTGCTAAGGTATCAGGCTGCTCATGGATTTCAAGCAGTATTTTGCTAGACCTGATGAATTGTTGGATGCATTGTATACGAATCCCATCTCGATGTTGCATTTGTAAATAAACAGCCTCGTGAATGTGGCTGGTTGTTCATATTGTAGCCAAGAGAATGTCTAGTTGTTCTCTGACTTGGCAAAATCTTTCATTACATTTTCCTTGGAGCACTAGATTCTCTTTATGCCTATTCATTGAAGCGCATCCTTTGTTTCTTCTTCGATCTAGTTTTAGACGTGTTTCACTTTTGAAGGTTTTTTAGATTCCTTTTCAAGAATTTTCCATGCTCTTACTTCATTGTCGTTCTTACACGATTTTACTTTCCGGTAGCTGTTTACGCTTTTCATTCGACATGCATTATACTTCTTAATGGTTGTTTTTCACTCATATGTGCTATTTCTCTCGTGTTTCAAATGACCTATTTTACTCGTATTTTCTACTAGCCAATGTCTAATACAAACTTTAATATCAACCTTTGCACTGCAGATGAGGCAAGCAATCTTCTTCAGAGCATTAACAGCTTCAGGACATCCCAGAATTTGACTACCTTTACGAATAACGGTAATCCAGAGTGCCTTGCTCAGAAGATAGCCGATCAATTCAAGGATCAACCCTGCACAAACACCTCGGGTGCCAGCACCGTACTAGGAACTGAACTGCAATTCTCTGATTATCCAAAGCTGTTGTCCACTGCCATCTGAATGTCTCCATCACAAGAGACGGAGAGATAATGCCAGCTTGTGCCCCAAGCAAGATCCAACTATTATCTTGAACAACTACACGAAGACTCAGTATTCAGAACATCTGAATGACACAAGTTTATAGGATATGTATCGGTTCTGACAACAACTGGATCTTTGTTATCCTAACCACTAGCACGTCTGAGGGGAGCTTCGTGGACGAAAATGTAGCTAGCTTGACTACCAAGATTGGACTCGTCTCTCAGTCTTTGATCTTGCTCGTGTGTTCGCTCATCATGTTCTAAATTTTGATGGCTAAATAATCTAACAAAGTCCTTTCCTCTTCCTTAAAGCTGCTTCCTTCATACCGAAAAGATTTTGCATACTGGACGCTAATTTTCATGTTCTTTTCTTCACCCCACTGAATTTGTAAAACTTGCTTTCCTCTTCGATTGAAGCTTCTTGGTCAAAGTATCTTAATGAACAACCCCTTTCTTATATTGTGAACCACGAAGATGGAAGAAGTCTTCATGAGGTTGTTCTACAAAGTAATAAATTAATTTAAGTATCATCTAGTTATTTAGAACGAATATCAGGTATTTTTTATTAGCACTTTAGAGACAGACGTCATAATTTCGAGCCATTAGTCTTTTTTTAATTGTAAATTTTTACACCATTTACTTGTCGGAGTTTGAACTCCAGACCTTCTTGAATTTGACAACGCCTTGTGTCGTTAGGCTAAATGCTCTTTAGCTTCAAGCTACTATTCTAAAATGACCACCTTCATAACAATTGGGAGAATGTGATATTTTTTATATTTTTAAATTAGCAGCAATTTTCCCTCTTTAATTACTTCTCTTTTCTATAGATATTAGAAACTACTGGCTAAGGTATTGTGACATAATTCTCAGGTTTGTTCGGTGAGATTCAAACTGTTTGCTTGAGTTCATGGAAGATGAAGTCGGAGGTATTCTTCTTCTTTGTTCCATTCTTGATAGTGCTGGTGACTTTTGTTGCTTTTGTTTGCTGGAACGGGAGTGTAGCTCTTGGTATGGCTCATTCCAAAACCTTATATATTCCCTGCTGTGAGGCTAAAGTTGCTTACTTGCTTGCAACTGTTGCAGGTGCAAAAGAAGCTCACACAGTTTCTCCGCATTTTGCCCAACTGATGTATTTTAGTTTGGTCTCTACTCTGATGATGGCCCCTTTTCATTTCTCCCCAAGTCCAGTTGCAAATATGCTTCGCTCCTTGTGGAAGAATAGGCTTGTTAGTTTTTGTTACCTACTCGTGGCTCTTACTGCCGGCTTCCTCTCTATGCATTATTTCAGGTTAGTTGCGAAGATAACACACAACTAAGACTTGCATCTTATTTAGACCGAATATCATGCATTTTTTATTGGCACTTTAGACACAGACGTCATAATTTCGAGCCATTAGTCTTTTTTTAAAGGTAAATCTTTAAACCATTTACTTGTCGGAGTTTGAACTCCAGACCTTCTTGAATTTGACAATGTCTTGTGTCGTTAGGCTAAATGCTCTTTGGCTTCGAGCCACTATTCTAAAACGACCCCCCCTTTATAACAATTAGGAGAATGTGATATTTTTATAATTTTCACATGCACTTGGGTCTGGTCTGAAATTCGTATGAATTTCGATATCTTTTCTGGTGATGCAGGTGGCTAAACTTGTCTCGATTGAATTTGTTTGACCTGACTCTCATTTGTATGCATCTTATATGCATTCAAGTGCTCACGAGGTTGCATCTCTGATGTAGCCAAATATTTATTAACCGATGTTTGTATGAGCAATCTTTCGGTAAGGTCTACCTCTCTAGAGAGGTCATTGATTCTAGTGCCAATCTCGTCACCTTGCCATCTACGATTTGGTTTATACTCTACTTTAATATTTGAGAAAAGTATACTTAAGTACCATGTAGTTTCACATTTTTCAAATTAAGGCCATATGATTTAAAATTGTGTTTTTAAGACTTGTGGTTTTTTTTGCTCGGGCAGTCCGAGTAGCTGCCCGACCACTTGTCTATCCACGTTGGCTCCACATGCTACGAAATGTCCTTTTTTTTTCCTACGTGGACAATCCATTTATGTAAGTCATAGATGACGTGGCATATAGTAAATTATCAAATAATACCAAATTAGTTTATAATTTTACAAAAACACCCTCCATTATATCCCCCACTCTCTCTCTCTCTCTCACACTTGTATCTAGCCAAGTCAAGCAAGCACTCCTCCATCGCTATAACAGGCAACCACAAACACAGATATCGTAAAATTTCTAACTGCCACTCCTTCATCGCTGCCGCAAACAACAACAATCAAACAGATATCACGAAAATACCAGCAACCACGAACATTAATTAATTGCGAACGTGAATTAATTTTGACCTGGAATTAAAGAACAGAAAAATTATTTCTATTAATAAAAAAGAAGGTGGAAATTCTTAAGGGAGAAGCATACAAAAGTAGGGCTTCATCTTTGCCAAAGAGCTCGACGACTCTGACATCGCCGTGGGTCAACGAACTCAATAAGAGAGTTAATCGAAGAAAATACTCAAAACGTGGCAAGGACAGAGGATAGTGAGGGGAGCGAGAAAGTCCACAGCTTGGCGACGTCATCAATGAGGAAGAGGTCGGAGCGGACGAGATAACGTCGGCAAAGCAGAGAGAGAGCTTTCGGTTTTGGTCTAACTTCTTGGATTAGGAATTGGCCGGCGGTCTCTAGGGAGAAGATCTGGTCTTGGGCTTAGTGGATATTGAGAGGTGGAATTGGGATTTGAAGGAGGAGGAAGGAAAGAGGTAGAGAGGGGAAGGAGAGAGGTGAAGATGAAGGGTAATTTATAAACCAAGGCCACGTGGGAATAATTTGGTAATTTGCCGCATGCCACGTCATCTACGACTTACACAAATGGACTGTCCACGTAAAAAAGAGGATGTTTCGTAGCTTGTGGAGCCAGCGTAGAAAGATAAGTGGTCGGGCAGTTACCCAGGCTGCCCGGGACTGAGGCATGTCCAAGAAAAAAAAACCACATGGCTTAAAAATACAATTTTAAACCATATGGCTTTAATTTGAAAATGTAAAACTACACCTTAAGTGTACTTTTCTCCAAATATTTTGTAGGGAAAAATACACTTTAATACCTTATAGTTTGACATATTCTGCTTTTAACCCATGTGGTTTAAAATGTCAAATTTGGTCCCTATAGTTATTTTTGTTTTGACAACTCTCAGTCTCGGTCAGCTGCCACGCCATTCGGCTATCCACGCAGGCTCCACATCACATCCCCCAAAATGACATCGTTTGGCATCCTATATGGACATTCCATTGTTAAAGTCGTCACTGACGTGGCGTATGACAAATTATCAAAATAAGCCCAAAACTTAAAATATATTTATAAAATAGCATCTTCCTCTCACCTCCACCAAAAACAAAACAATGGATGGAAAAGTGGAGTGCCAATGAAGCCCAATATCAAGAGGTTCATTGTTCAAGTGCTGAGTGATTAATACCGAACTGGCCCAATCAAGTTCCCAAAAACAGAGCATTATAGAACCAATCCGTAAAAAATGCAAAGCGACACTGACATAGGATTACTCCCGATAAAATACACAAGCTTCAACTTGGACAAAAATAATGCGAAAGCAAAAACCAAGAGGCAGACAAGGAAAATGAGGGAAAATGAGTTTAAAGAGAGAGGCTCTTACCACGAGAGAGAGAGAGAGAAGTTAAAATACTTGAATTTTGGTTGAGGCAAATGGAAAATCAATTGGTGAGCATTTTTTTCCAAAATACTCGGAGCATTTTTTGGTTCGACCCTCATGATGCATCTGCCTCCAAGATACAAGCATCTGCCTCTCCCATCTTAGTTCAAAGTTGAAACACGCAATTGTATTTGTCCCCATCAGCTCTCTCTCTCTCTCTCTCTCTCTCTCTCTGCGCTAGGAAATTCAACCTTTGGTTAGTTAGTTTTGGATGAGTTGACCATGGCACAGCCGAAGCTGGGGCGGATCCCGAGCACGAGGGACCGCGTGGAGGACACTCTTTCCACTCACCGCAACGACCTCATCTCTCTCCTCTCCAGGTCCCCACTTCCCGCTCTATTCTTTCTCCACGATGACGGTGAACTATACTTATCTCTCTGTTGTCGTTTTAATTGATTATTTTTTTTAAATTTTGGTCAATGTTAATTTTACTTTGTTTTTACTCTCTGTGTTTTTTCATTTTACTTATCTTCACAATGACGATGAACAATGTTAATTTTGGTCCCTTCACTTAAGTCCTTAAATCTACTTTGGTACTTCAAAACGTGTGGACTTTTTTTTTCTCCAGGCCTAGAATCTTCGAGCCCAAGAAGATTAAAATGTTATTGTTCTCTTCCATGCCAAACCATGCAAATGTCTGTGGTTTAATCTCTTTTTGGGGTTTGTGGAGGTACAAGGAAGATGGTGAAGGTGGGAGGAAGATGGTGTTTTTTAAAATATATTTTAAGTTTTGGGCCTATTTTGGTAATTTGTCACACATCAGCGACGACTTAAACAATGAAACGACTCCGTAAGATGCCAAACGATGTCGTTTTGGAGGATGTGGAGCTCGCGTGGACAGCTAAATAGCGGGGCAGCTATCCGGGCTGCCCGAGACTAAAAACTGTCCAAACCATATGGTCTAAACAAAAAATATGTCAAACTACAGAGTACTAAAGTATACTTTTTCTTATTTTGTAGTCCCCCATTAATTAGACCCCTATCCTGAGGGTTTACCCTGATCCAGACCTGAAAGGTTCAAGACCTGTTAACTTTGATCGGGTCTAGACCCTATTCCTGCCCGGATCCTGATATTTTAAAAGGATAAGGGCATGGGTATGGATCTATAGGATCCTGCCCTGATCCTACCAGAATTTTTTAAATTAATATTAAAATAATATATATGTATATTAATTATTAGACATAATACCAAATTCTCAATTTTTTGATTGGTAAATATTCTTTATTAAAACGAAAGTTCAAAACAGAGGAAGCGCAAAAAGAAAGGCAAGATACAGGGGCCCGATATGTACATCAGTTACAACTCCACCCCGACCAAAATGTTTCCTCAACTTCAAAAGGTGAAGAAGAGGGACCTATAAATCCTTGTAGGCAATTAAGAAAGTGGGCAGCGATTGATTGTGAATGATCGATGCATTCGTCCAAAGGATCCACTCTTGGATATTAAAGAGCACAGAATGTAGGGAGAAGTTCATTATCACACCTTGCCTCATTGAAGATAATACCATTACGAAACAGCCACAGGCCCCCAGGTAATAGCAGCGAAAATTACGAATTAAATTTTCAATTTTAACTTACCTAACTTCAACTTTTTTTAATTTGCCTTTTTGGTTTCTTTGTATTGATATGTTTAATGAATGAAAATGTCTCATTGCTATTTGAAAACTATCAAAAGATAATTTAATTTTAAAAAATTAAATATGTTAAAAAAAATATGGACCCGAGAGTCGCCCTGATCCTGCCGATTTTTTAAGACCCAGATCATGCCCGAATCCTTATTTTTAAAGAGGATAAGGGTAAGGATCTGGGTCCACCATTTAAAAAAAGGATAAGGATCTGGGTCTTATAGATCCTACCCAGATCATGCCCATTGCCATCCCTACCCATTATGATTATGGGCAAATTATGTTCAGGTACTTGTAGTTTGGTCTCCCTCCCTCTTGGGTCCCTACATTTCTAAAATCCATGTTAATATTTTCCGTGTTTGGTTTTAGAAACTCTAGGGTCCCTCGCTGACGTCATGAGTCTTTTTTTTTCATTTTTGTCATGAAAATGACCAAAATATTCTTAAACAAAAAAATCAACATCTTCAACCTTTAAACACCATCTTCAACCTTCAATCTTATAACATCAAGAACCAAACACTAAGAACACAACATAAAAAATAACAAATTAAACCCAGAAATTAAACACATTAACAAAATGAACCCCTTAAAATGAAGATGGGATTTCTGGGTTTAGATAATTAGGTGCATTGAAGATGGAATTTCTAGGTTTAGATAATTAATTAAACATTTTCTGGATTTTTTTTTGTTTTAATCAAAGAACCCGTTAAAATGAACACTTTCTTTTTTTTCTTTAAGGGTATATTTGTCATTTCCTAGACAAAAATTGAAAAAAAAATTGATGACGTCATCGAGGGATCCGAGAGTTTCTAAAACCAAACTATAGGGACAACAATATAGATTTTGGAAACTTAGGGACCCGAGAGGAAAGGAGACCAAACTACAAGAACCTCAGCGTAATTTGTCCTATGATTATCTAAGGAAATTCTAAAAATATATATATATATTATAAATTGGAAAGAGAGCATTAGGACCAAACCAAGAATCTGGGCAGGCGAAACAGAGGGCGACCAAACTCTTCACAAAGATGAGGTTGACTTGGGTTTAGTCCGAAACTAAAGCCAAAATCTCAACAAAACCTTTTGGAGATGGGGAAATTGGTAGTGGCAGTGATAGTGGGCTTGTGGGTTATGCCCATATCTCTCCTCTTCGATGTGCTCGTCCCTGAACCTTACATGGTAAATAGATTAGATTGTCAGAAATCCATCTACCCGATGAGTTGTTTTTTCTTGGTCGTGACTATCTTTTTTTTATGTGGGCTTGATGGGGTTCCAATGGAAATTTTGCAGGATGAGATATTCCACATCCCTCAGGCTCAACAGTACTGTAAAGGAAACTTCTGGAGCTGGGATCCCATGATCACCACTCCTCCTGGCCTGTAAGCTTCAATTTCGTTGCCTTTTGTGGTAGATTTTGCAACTTTTTTCTGTTTCTTATATGGACCTCGGTGTCCCTGTGGCTGGCTTCTGATTGGTGGAGTTGTTTCGATTGAGGTATGAGTGAAAAAATGCAAATGATCACCATCCTTTCTGACCTGGAAGCATAAATTTCGTTACTTTATGGATTTCTCTTGTTGAAGGTGGCTAGGTATTCAATCTTGGGTGGTAAATTTTGCAACTTTTTGGCTTATTTCATATGGGATTTGGTCCCTGTAATTGTCATCATCCCGGTTTCTGATTGATGGAGTTGTCTTGATTGAGGTATGAGTGAAAATTGGCAAATGATCAACGCTCATCCTGGTCTGTAAGCTTAAATTTCGTTGCTTTATGGATTTCCCACGTCGAAGGTGGCTACTCGATTCAACTCGGGTGGTAAAATTTGCTACTTTTGCTGTTTTTCTTATTGGGATTCGGTCCATGTAATTGTCATCGTCATGGCCTCTGGTTGTTGGAGTTGTTTTAATTGAGGAATGATGAGGAATTGCAAATGATGATGTGCAGGTACATTGTCTCTCTTCCATACGTTGCATGTTTGGCCCCGAGGGTGTATCAAGAGCGAGGACTTCGGTCGTTTGTTGAGGTTTGTTCCACGCCTATTCTTCGCTCGGTGAACTGCTTGTTGGCAGTGATTTGCAGTGTACTCGTGTATGAGATTATTTGTCATCTGAAGCCTGGAAGCAACAGGAGGAATGCCGCTTTTGCTGCTGTGGTTCTTTCCTTGTACCCACTCCATTGGTTTTTCACTTTCCTTTACTACACGGATGTTGCTTCGCTCACTGCAGTGCTCGCTATGTATCTTGCATGTCTCAAGAAGAGATACCACATCAGTGCATTGGTGAGAGAACTGAATCTCAAGCTTATAGCATGTTTTATGCAAATGCTTTAGTTGGGGTATTAGTAGCTGAAATCTATTTTCCTTGTGTCTTTGGACCTGATGTGATCCAGTTACATCTTGCTAATTAAAATTGGAGGCGTGGGGCATGAGGCTCGTTTACCTTGTTAAATTTGCACAACCAAGCCATTTCAAAACACATTGGGATAAAACTCGTATTCAGTTAGCACATAAAAGCGTGCCCAATGTGTAGCTATGATAATATTTTCTGATTCTGGTTCCGTTCCGGTCCTGTGCAGATTGGAGTAGCGGCTGTCCTTTTGCGTCAAACAAACATTATTTGGATGCTTTTTGTTGCATGTATCGGGTTCTTGGATAAGACCCTAGGACAGGAAAGGGAAAGGGTAAAGGAAGACAATTTTAAAAAGCCAATTGAGATGGCCACTCGTCTAGTCAATGATAATGCCAGAAGAGGCTCAAATTTAAAAAGACGGAAGCTAAATGATGTCACTGATACCACTGAAGCGTCACCAGCCATGGTGGGTGCCCCTGCAGCAGTTAATCCATCAGGTTCTCTTCATCAAATCTTGTTGATTTGATACATTTTCAACTATTAAATTAGCGGCAAGTTCTCCTCTTTAATTGTTTCTCTTTTCGATAGCCATTAGAAACTACTGCCTAAGGTTATCTATTGTGACATAATTCTCAGGTTTGTTCGGTGAGATTCAAACTGTTTGCTTGAGATCATGGCAGATGAAGTCGGAGATATTCTTCTTCTTTGTTCCATTCTTGATAGTGCTGGTAGCTTTTGTTACTTTTGTTCGATGGAACGGGAGTGTAGTTCTTGGTAATGCTCATTCCAAAACTTCTATGTTCCTTGCTGTGGGGCTCGAGTTGCTTACTTGCTTCCAACCGTTGCAGGTGCAAAGAAAGCTCACACAGTTTCTCCGCATTTCGCTCAACTGATGTATTTCAGTTTGGTCTCTACTCTGATGATGGCCCCTTTTCATTTCTCCCCGAGTCAAGTTGCAAATATGCTTCGCTCCTTGTGGAAGAACAAGCCTGTTAGTTTCTGTTACTTGCTTGTGGCTCTTACTGCCGACTTCCTCTCCGTGCATTATTTCAGGTTAGTTGCAGAAAATAACACACAGCTAAGACTTGCATCTTCTTCATTACTCTCCTCTCATTTATGGTTGGTTACAAATGCAGCATTGCTCATCCTTATCTTCTGGCCGACAATCGGCATTACACATTTTACCTCTGGCGCAAGGTCGTCATGGTTCATTGGTCGATGAAATACCTGCTGGTACCTGCATACATGTATTCGTGGTTTTCAATCTTTAGTATACTGAGTAAGTACCATCTTAAGAGCATGATTCAAAACACAATTCTGCTCAACATTTCTGACCTTCTCATGTGTATTCATCGACAGGGAAAGCCAATCACAGAATCTGGGTGCTGGCATATTTCCTATCCACAGCTGCAGTTCTCATTCCTGCTCCGTTGGTCGAATTCAGATATTATACGATCCCATTCTTCTTCTTAGCAGTTCACTTTCCCGTCGACGATATTAAAAGTTGGGGTCTTGTTGGCGTATCCTTCGTCGCCATCAACATTTTCACGACGATTATGTTCTTGTTCCGGCCATTCCATTGGAGCCATGAGCCTGGTGTTCAGAGGTTTATATGGTAGCTGACTTGCAGAAAGTACTAACAGATGACCTGCTTTGTTACTATGAATCTTGCGTTAAAGCTCAGTATGGAGAGTTTTGTCGACATGCTCGAGTTTGGATTAGTCAACTCGACATTTGTTCGGATTCTCGGTTTCAAATAAAAAAATTAGCCTTGTGTAACTTGGCCTCTTTTTTTGGACCTGTCCTGATGCCATTTTCTTCAAATTATACTGAAACTTCTTTTTGAAGGGGAAAATTATACTGAAACTTAAAAATGCAAATTCGTAGCATCACATTGGGTTTTTTTGAGAAGCCCATTAAAGCCCATGGACTCCATCTCTATGTGAAGGCCTTATTCTTGACAAACTTATAAAGCTTATAAAAGCTCTATAAGTTCATAATCCTAGACCATCAAATTTTGTTAATTGGTGGGTACTAAATACTAATTAATCAAAAGAAAGCGAACTAGTAACATTAAGAACATCAATCAAAACAAAGTACTAACCAAAATACATCGAATGTGGTTTTTACAAAATTTACTGTAATACACATATTATTATGTCGGTAGATATCACTATGTCGGTTAGAGGAGACCACGGTAACGAAACAGTCGATTACAAAGTTCCAAAAATGTAGAACTGTATTTAAAACCTTGCAATAAGATTCTGGTACGATTCGTGAAACTTTGACAACAGCATCGAATTCAATTACCGAAATTTTAAATTCTCCGGTTCCAATAGAACCATATTCACATCTGGTGTCGGTTCCGTTCCTTGGGGATGTCGAAAGAAAGTCCAAAGAGCACCTAATCATTTTATGAAATTCTTTATTCTTACGATGGACAAATAATAGACCTCCACTCCATCTCCGCCTTTTCCCCCCTCTTTCAAAAATTTCCCCAACGGCTATTTCTCCCTTTCTTCTTCTTGTTGCTACTCCAACCCTAAACCCACCATAAAGTTCGGATCTTTCTTTCTTTCCCCCAAAAAATGCAGGATATTTTCGTGTCGGTGCGGCGGTCCTTGGTCTTCAAGCCCTCTGCCATGAACGATGACGGAGGAGGAGGGGGAGGCGGAGGCATAGGCGGGTTCGTGGAGCGGATTGGGTCCAGCATTCGCAAGTCCCGGGTGGGACTCTTGGCAAACCCCGCGATCCGTGCGCTCCCTCCCCCTGGCCATAGGAGGAGCGAGAAAGAAGACGAGGCGCCGCCGATCCGGTGGAGGAAAGGAGAGTTGATCGGATGCGGCGCCTTCGGTAGGGTTTATATGGGGATGAACCTCGATTCTGGAGAGCTCCTCGCCGTTAAACAGGTAAAAGTCCGTTTCTTTCTTCGATTCCGTCAATTGGGTATAGTTAATTTTTCATTCTGTAGTTAAAGTTTGCTCCTTTCTTTGTTTTAATATCTGGGTAGGTGCTTATTGCGGCTAATAGTGCTTCTAAGGAGAAGACGCAGGTAAGAATTGTGTTTTTGTTTTTTAATTTAATTATTTTCTTCGAATGTTTGTCGCGTTTAATTGAGGAAAGTACGGGTTTTTTCTGTTCGAGTGATGACAGGAACACATTAGAGAACTTGAGGAGGAAGTGAAGCTTCTTAGGAACCTCTCCCATCCAAATATTGTTGTGAGTACGAGTGATTTCATAGCTTTGTTCTAGTGGCATCTCTGTTTGGATAAGGCTTGATTTGCTTCTTGTGATTACTTTCCTAGAGATACTTGGGAACTGCCAGAGAGGACGATTCCTTGAATATCCTGTTGGAGTTTGTTCCTGGTGGTTCTATATCATCTCTTCTCGGGAAATTCGGATCCTTCCCTGAATCGGTGAGTATGATCTGTATTCCTCCTCATGTTTATGCTTGCTTGATGAGCTTAGTGCTGACTCTTTGCATCCTGGCAGGTTATAAAAATGTACACAAAGCAAATTTTGTTGGGATTGGAGTACCTTCACAAGAACAAAATTCTACACAGGGACATCAAGGTATTACTTCCTCTTAATAACCGAATCATATATGTTCGGTGGCGCTCTCTCTCTCCCTCTTACTTGTTGTGTCTTCACTTGCAGGGGGCAAATATCTTGGTTGATAACAAGGGGTGCATTAAGCTTGCCGATTTTGGAGCATCAAAGAAAGTAGTTGAACTGGTAGAGATATCTTCTTTGTCCTGCCAATATCTGATTTTTGGACAGTATGTGCATCTTCCATGGACCAATTCTTTTGTTGCTTCATCAGGCTACAATTAATGGTGCCAAATCAATGAAAGGTACTCCGTACTGGATGGCTCCTGAAGTTATTCTTCAGACCGGACACAGCTTGTAAGAATGGCTTGATAACCTTTTCTCAGTTGATTAGTACAAAGTTCAAGCAGTCTATCTCATTCCTGAAAACTTACACGTCCTTTCTGTTTGTACTTTGTGATGGGATTTGCTATAGCTCCGCTGATATATGGAGTGTCGGATGTACGGTAATTGAGATGGCAACAGGTAAACCTCCATGGAGCCAACAATATCAAGAGGTAAACCTTCAACACATCCATTTCTGTCACTGTGAGGAGAGTTTCCTACATGCATGAACCAGTGGAATTTATTCTTTTTGTTGTCTAAGTAGATGTCTTTTTTCAGGTTGCTGCTTTGTTTCATATTGGGACAACGAAATCTCATCCTCCAATCCCTGAGCATCTTTCCTTCGAGGCAAAAGATTTTCTCTTGAAATGCCTACAGAAGTATGTATTATTCATCTTCCGCTTTCCTCTTGTAATTCAATTTACTCTCATCCTTTTCAATTCTTCCATGAATGAAACTTTGAGTCATCGGAGTTGAGTCAAACTTTGATTCTTTAGTCTGCAATTAAATATTGAGACTGTAATGACAGGGAACCACACTTGAGGCCTGATGCATCAGAGTTGTTGAAGGTAATTATGGTTTCATATAAAGTTCTATGATGTACAAATATTTGGTACATTGTACTGACTTTTGCTATATCCGCAGCATCCGTTTGTTACTGGAGGGTGTTTCGAACATGATTTAGTGGCCCACAACGGAGTAACAGTGAGTTTATAACATCCAGTTGTGTCTCATTAGCTTACTGCTTACTCTGGTAATTAACATAACAAATGTGGCATATCTCTTTTCCCAGGAATCGAATTCGACAACAACTAGTGGATTGAATTTGAGGAACTCGTGAGCATTTTAGCCTTTCCCCCATTCTGGTTCGTTTTCCTATTATGTTGCTGGACTCTTCTAATATTGGAAATTTGATGTTTCAGCATGAACTCAACGATGAGAAGGTCAACTTGTGCAGGGTTGAAGGATGTCTGTGAAATGGATAGTTTGAGATCTTCCACAGCATATCCTGGAAACTTATCAGGACTAGGATCGCGTTGGGGCACAACCGATTCTGATGACGATATGTGTCAGATTGATGATAAAGATGAATTTGGGATAAATGCCTCTAATGCCTTTAAATCTATTGATGTCAATAAGGTAATTGAAACGTCCGTCTTTAGATTTAAGTGGTAAATTTTTTATCATCTTTAATTGACAAACTATGGAACTGTTTTCATGGACCAGAGTTTCAATCCTATGAGCGAACCCACAGACGATTGGCCATATAAGGTTGACGAGCCCTCTGTGTTTGAAGCCGAAGGAGATAACGTGAATCATAGCCAATCAGCAAAGACAGCCGACAGCCTTGAAGTGTCTGGCAATGGAAATAGCGACTTATTGTTCCCATCTGGGGTGCTGCAATCAGAAGAGGATGATGAAGTTACCGAGTCAAAAATTAAAGCATTTTTGGATGATAAGGTACTGCATTCTGAATTTGCAAGTGGCACAAAAGTCTTTGACTACTGAAAAGTGGAGCACCAATATTCATTTAAGTCTATTACACCATCTGTTATCCTTAATATTTTTGTTCTTGGTTCTATATTTTCTTGGTCTTACTCAGTTTGGGTGTGTTAAGAACAACAAGATTGTTGACTACTTGAACATATCAAGGTGATTAATTCTGGTCCTTGTGAAAAATTATTCAGGCATTAGAACTGAAGAAGATGCAAACGCCACTATATGAAGAGTTCTACAACACATTGAATGGAGCATATACTTCCTCGGAAATAAGAGCTGCAAGCAATGAGAATCAGTCAAATGTACCAACACGTCCTCCCATAAGCAAGTCACCGAAAAGGTTACCAAACAGAAGACTCTCGGCTGTTGTTGATGGCCGACATACTAACAGTCCTGGTGGTGATTCAAACCGGATAGCTCATGCAAGTGGAGCAGACGATAAAGTGTTGCATGAAATTCAGCCACCTCAGGCCAATGCGTGGCCAGACTCTGAACGGCAGAGAAAGTGGGAAGAAGAGCTTGTTCAAGAGCTTGAAAGAAAAAGAGGTCGATGTTTCTGCTATCTCTGGATCATAAGCCAGATTTTCATTTTTTCCAGTCCTTTTTTGTAGCTCCATTGTCTCTCACTCTCTTGGTTCTAAATGATTTAAGTTCCCATTGCAGAGCTGATGCGCCAAGCCGGCGTTGGCGGGAAGACATCATCCCCAAAGGAGCGGTTCCTTACTCGACACAGAGAACGGTTAAGATAAAATGTATGTAAAACCTGATATTCACCTTGTGTTTGGTTTGTTATATACTATATACCCTGCAGAAGAAGAAAATTTCCTTATATTTTGTATGTGCTTGGTCTGAAATGCCCTACAGAAGAAGCATTGAAGGGTTTGTCTTTAGGGTGTCTAATAAGATTCATTAGCCACCTTACTCTACAGTTGGTAATTTGCCACAATACCTATGTCCTTGTGGTTCAGCCAGTCCATGGGTGGGGAGGGGAATATACATATGTACCATTGTAATTTACTATTCCATTGTTTGCCTTTTGCAGCAACTTTACCCAGAAATGTAAGCTTTTATTTTCCTACTGAGATTGAAGCACTTCATGAACTTGCATGCATTATCATCCAACATTTGAATTTTTTAGTCCAACATGATTAAAAAAGCCCATAACCGAAAACACCTCTCGAGATAACTGTTTTTTCATAATTATCTGTTTTAGAGATTAATTAATTAGTTGGTATGTTAGGACTAATATAAAATTTGTTTGCTCGCGCATGTGTTTCTTGTGGAAAACGTATCGCGTTATATCTTGTAAGATCCCAACATTAACTACATGTTTTTGGGAGGTTAATGTCGTACATAATTGCAAGGGAGGGGAATCGAATTGCCAATACCCTCTTCAAAGTTGCGCTTATCTAGTCTTTTGATCTTGACACTTTTAATGACATGCATCTTCTTGTATGACCTTTATCTAGACGACTTGAAAAAAGGTATCATTGTCCATTGAATTGGTCGTTCTAACCAGAAACTTATAGCTTTTGGCTTGTCTGAAACTTTCTCAGCCATGCACAGCCGCAACTGATTGCGTAATTTTGGGAGTCGAAGAAGCACGAGTAAGGCAATATAATTGAACATCATATATATAATTACGCCAAGTTTTCGTATAAAGCAATATTTTGGAAATTGTGGTCTGGTCGTAGGCTCGTCGGACTAATCTTGGGTTGATTGTAAGGCGGTTCAACTACTCAAAATTGGATGGATCGTTCGGTCAGACATTTCCTACTGACCCTATTTGCTCGAATAAGCCTATTTGCTCGGATAAGGAAAAATTAATGTTCATTTTTTTGGTTTTATCTTATTTACTTTAGAAACAACACCTCCACTTTCATACTCGTTGCGTTTACTCACCTTTGGATTATAATAAAAATATATTTTTAACAATTCTCGATAATATGTCAACTAAGTCGAATAAATTTGACTAATATGTCAAACTTGTATAATCATATTCATGTACTTCTACATTTGTTAAATTAATAATTGAGGACTCTATTTGGATAAATTGTATACCAAATTTGATAAATATTATAGCTTATTTGGCATATTGTCATTTTTATGCTAAATCAAATTTATTTAATAATTATTAGTATTAAAAAAATCTTGATCTGACTAACAGCTTGACTGAATAAACCGAATGAACTATCCAGATCACCTCCTATTTCGATTTTAAAAACATTGATATAAAGTCATCTAAAGTCGTCCATGGCCGCCTTTGGAATTCTTCTTCCCATGTCTCCTCCTTTCGTAACAGGATGGAACCTTTCTCCACATTGATTTCCAACTTCTAACAAAATAGGCAACAGAATCCGGTGATAATTGATGTGTTTTCTTACATAATATATTGGGGTTATGGAAAAAGAAACTTTATAAAATAAGCGATAACGACTGGTCCAGATTTTCTTCAATATGCAAACACAATCATTAAATTTTCCATGATTTACGTAATTTTTCTGTAATTATGTAAATAATGAAGACTTCGTGAAAAGTTTTTTTAAAATTATATGATTGTAAAAAAATTAAAAGTTAATTATAGAAATTAAGAGTATATTCTCTATCTTTTACAAATATTCTTTAGAATTTTCATAAATTTTCATGTAATGTTAACTCACGTAACCATGTGGCCACAATAAAGCTATTTTGGGCTCCTCGTTATCCCATAAATGCGTGATCAAATTACTCCCCAGTTAAAAATCACAACTATCTTGAAGATCTAAGAGTATTTTGTTCAGAATTAATCAGTTCATTTAATCAAACTACATGAATTATTGAATCGTAACTGCGTAAACTATTATATCATAATTGGGTAAACCATTGTATCGTAACTGAGTAAACCATTGTATTTTAACTGGGATGGTTCCGATTTATCCGAGATGGGATAAACACGGATCATTGGATCGTAACTGAGTAAATCATTAGATCGTCCAGGACAGTCCTAGTTAGATTTGACATTTCCGGACCAAATCCGCTCCCAAGTTATTGTACATCTACTGGGGTTGATCAGTATATTTGTACAATTACAGAAACTAAAATATACTTTTCAGTGGTATATTGATTTCAAATTTTATTTCAATTGTGTGGTGAAAGAAACTACAGACGTGTAAGACCTGGAATCCAGACAGGAGACGAGGCCCGTTACTGGAAAAGATCTTCGAGATTTTTATGACTTTTTGGGAAGAAAAAAAAGTGATGACTTACGAATATCCCCCAGAAATATATGCACCAAAAAAGAACGACAGCCGGCCCCCGTATGAAAGAAAAGAATATCAAGATAATTATATATAATTTACTCTAAAATCATACAGTTTCGACAAAAAAAAAAGTTGCATGTTATCTACATTGATGAAAAATGAATTCTCTCAAGAGCAGTGTCACACAGAAGAAAAGATTTTCGGATAAAGAGAGGAGCCGGCTTGGATAAAAATCTGTTTCCTCTTTGGCATAGTAATAATAACTAACACGATTATTCGTTTTTTGTTATTAAAAAAAATTAAATTCTTCGTCTCTTTTGTTGAAACTTCTAAACGCATAATTTTACTATTAATTGTTAGTTTAATATATACTTTAATGACAACACCAAAAATTTTCTTTTAATTAGCTCGTGCTTATACAAGTTTGGTTGTCTTCTCTTTTGTTTTCCGAAAGTTCACCGTCCCTTTTGTTTTCCGAAAGTTCACCGTCCTACCCAATATAAATTCGTTCAAATCTTACAAATAAAAAAAATATTATCAAAATAATCGTTTGTTAAATAAGATATGTTGGTATTCAATATTCAATTGTGAATACTATCTATTCGCCAAAAAAAACTGTCCCGTCCACTAACACAGTGCTTCAAAACGTAATAGCCAAGAATTCCATGTCTCTTTCTCTTCGGCCACTTAATTAGAAATCCTACGTACCAAATGGATAAGCACGTGCAAACTCCAATGGTTATAAATTAACCAATACCAACTTTGTGGACCTTTTCTAATGCTTCACATCATATATAATGGACGCTCTTTTCCTTATTATTATTGTTTATGTTTATTTATTTCAGATTATACCTTCTTTTCCACGATTTTTTTTAAAATGGTTTTTATAGGCACCAATCATTACGTACGTTTGTATGTATGTATCCTTCCACATCATGTTCGCTTTCATTTTGTGGACTACTATAACTCTCGCATCTTCCCCGTCCGTTCCGATGTTTTAAATTACGTTAAAATAATTTGATATATGTCTTGCTCAAATTTAAATTACTATAAAAATAAATTATATTATTGATGCGTGATCTTTTTAGTTTGAACCTAGATCATAAATTTTGAGTTCAATTCTCGGTCTCATCATTTTGAGGGTGATGAACTCGTGTCTTTGCCCATGGGACTGATTGAAGATTCGATGTTTTAATTATGATTAGAAATTTGGATATATTCGCACCCAGATATATGGAAAGAAACATTATATGGGTGAGGTTGATGACATGGAAGCCATGTAACGGAAGTCCCAACCAAGGGAAGGCTCAGTTTCCCAACATGTGGACTGTGTTCAGTCCATGTAAAGCAAAGATGTGACACTACGATTTTGCAATCCAACCGTAATCGAAATTTTGGATTCAATTCAGACGAAAAAATTTACTCTTATTGGTAAAATTTAAGATTCTATTAATATTGGGTAAGAAGTATATACTATCATTATTAGGACAAATTACCCTCACATCCCTGAGGTTTGGTTACCCTCCCCCTAGGGTCCCTGACTTTTGGAAAAAGATTGTCTCGTCCTTAAGTTTTGATGATAATAGACTCTCGGGTCCCCGGCTAACGTCATCGGCTCTTTTTTTCATGCTACCCCCGCTCCCGTTTGTGAAAAATTGAACACCCTACCACGGCCGCCCCGTACCCTCCATCCAGCACCCACCTTCCTCTAGCCACCATCCTCTCGTTCATCCTTGTCTCCGCCTTCAACCGGTCCACCCTCGACGGCGGAAAGACTCCAGCACCGACTGCTGCTTCTCGAAAGTACTCGAAGAGGCGCTTCAAGCCCTACCTCAAGATCGCCTGCAATCGTTTCATCATGGAGCTCAATCGGTGCCGGCCAATCGGGAGGGAGAGACAGATCGAGAAATTGCTCATATTTCAATTTCAGATCTAATAAAAACTCAAAATCGACCCCGATGGTAACTCCCCTCTCGGCTCTCTTTCCTCCAATCGACGCCGACGACGCGAGGAGAGAGAAGAAGAAGGGGGAGGAGGGAGATTCGACGGTCCTCCTCCTTTCTGCCTCCATCGCTTGCCAAACCGACCTCCGCTCCACCCCCTTCCCCTCGTCGCCGGAAGTGAGTTCCTTTCTTGCCGACGGCCGTCGAGGAGGGGCTCGGCCTCCTGGGCTAGGCGGCATCGCGTCAAAGCGGTAGTCGGGGAAGAGGTAGTCCTGGGCGTCGAGACGGCGTCGCGTCGAAACGGGAGCGGGAGGGGGAGGGGGAGGGGGGGGAGCGGGAGGGAGGGGGAGGGGGAGAGGGAGGGAGCGGGAGGGGGAGAGGGGGAGGAGGGGCGGGAGGGGGAGGGGGGTAAAATGTTGAAGAAGGTAAAAAAATTTATTTTTGTTTAAGGGTATTTTGGTCATTTTCATGACCAAAAATGAAAAAAAAGAGCTGATGACGTCAGCCGGGGACCCGAGAGTCTATTATCATCAAAACTTAGGGACGGGACAATCTTTTTCCAAAAGTCAGGGACCCTAGGGGGAGGGTGACCAAACCTCAGGGATGTGAGGATAATTTGCCCTTATTATTATTATTATTATTATTATTATTATTATTATTATTTGTTTAGGAAAGATTAATTTGGCTCGTTTTTTGCCGGTGAGTGTAGGAAGATAAATCTTTATAACCGAACTAAAAAATGGTGCGAATGTCTCCGAGAACGAGGACCAAGAGTGCCTCGTATGATGTCGATAAGTTACCAAATTAGAAAGTGAATGGCATTCTGATTTTATGTGATTGAGAATATATAACAAGGGGACCAGTTAAATTGCCTCATCGTATGTTATCCATATCCAAACAACGAATCTAATTAGAGAAAGTCAATTGGTAACTAATTTGATGTCGTCCTCTGGTCCTGGCTTCAATATTTCCATTCGGTGTCAAGTGTTTGGTGGACATACCAAATAAAAACCCAAAAATATTTAAGAATCGTCCATAAATACAATTCGAAAATACTCCGACGTAAAAAAACGTTTGGTGGACATGGTTATATTGTCCTGCTTGGACGGTGCTTTCAGTAACAAAAATGGATCCTTTTGTTGGTGACGCAATTATTAAAGTGAAAATATAAATATCCACCAAAATATAATATTCGCCTTTTCATTGGTTTTATTCCAACTTGTTGCTTTTTTTTAATGCATGACTCATATTTGTTATAACCCAATTTGCTTGTATTTATATTCCACTGTTTTATACATAGCAAGCATGAATGACTTGGTTTATGTGGCTCACATATATATCCATTTTTGTTGGCTGATGCTTTGTGCATGGTTGTAGTACTTTGGTTGATAAAATCCACATAATTATTAGGAAGTCGATTTGTGAGTGAGTCACCATGCAATTGTCGAGGAATCCGACGTAAAAAATGGAGAGTTGTTAGACTCAATTTATAAATATTTTTTACCTATATATAATTTATAATTTTGGATTGTATACGAAAATTTAGGTGATAATAACATAGTGCATATAGCTAATGATTATTGTATTTAGTCTGTATATAAAGAACCAGTATTTTTTACTTTTACGGATAAAAAGTTTGAATTATTTAGTGGCGAATTCAAATTTGAATTGTGTTGTTAAACATATACTATTAAAAAAGTAACTTTTGTTCCAAGTTCATTGGTTGCTTGTATATACTATTATGGAATTGGAGTGTCCTTTTAGGGAAAATTTGATATCTGAGTGTCATGGAAAAAGTACTACAGACATAAGTCAACAAATAAAAAGCAGAGTCAAGGACAATTAAAGCAAAATAGTGTTATTGAATACCTAAATTTATAACAAAAGAAAAATTAAGAATACTGCCTATGTGGTTTGTCTAAGATGATTAACACTAAAATTTATGACATTATAAAATGATATACAAGCAAATGATCTAGGTCATTGACCGAGGTTTGTTAAATAATTAGAAACATATTTTTATTCTAATACCTAATACACATCTATTGAACTGTCTAATTCAAGTCTGAATTAGATATGATCATTTGAAATCTCTCTAAAATGATATAATTTAGATCATAGAAAAATATATAGAAATTATCATATAAGAGGAGTTTACATTTTTTATCTTCAAAAAAATACAAAAAAATATTTTGCTATTCTCAAGTCACCAAAATTTGAGCATCTAACATTTTTTAGATAGTGCAATCAATCAAGATATTTTTGTCACCATAAAATTACACTTGCAAGAACTATTTAAAAAGATTCATAAGATGAAGGATGGTGTAAAATTATCAAACAAAAAAAATTAACACAAACAGCTATGTTAAAATATTTTTCAAAATCATAAAATATGTGAAAATATAAGTATTTAATTTAAAATATCACTTTATTTAATTTTTTTTGAATAAATTATTGACTGTAAGATAAATCCTATTAAATTGCATAATCTTTTAGATGAAATTCCAAAATCGATTGTCTCAAATTTGACAGAACTTTTTTGGACACTTAACACCGTCCTACAAGATATATGTTCTGTTTTGACAAGTCGGACACATGGAAGCTCCATCGAAGCAACAACTCGTGCAGTTTGCATGAGAAAAGAAAGATCAAAAGGCGTCCCTTTTTAAAGTCCTTAACTACCAAGAAACCCATTACGATCCAAAATACGTATGCATTCACTTTGGCAAATTATTGAGCTTTTTAATCACTTTACCTAAGTTTTTATAAACAAATAAAATATTCGAGCGTTATGATTAAAAGACCATCGCGGGAATGGATAATATCGATCAGTTTTCAAATTGGTGGACCGTGGATAGCATATACGATCTACGCAAGTAGAAACTTCAAGGAAAAGAATCCCATTAATGGAAGATCTTTTTGTTGGATATGGAGCCTGAGTACGAGTTAAGTGCTTGGGTGGCTCGAGTGAAGAGTCGTGAGGATGGTCCAAGAGTTGATCGATTGGGTTCGGAGTCCGGGGACACTCGGAGAATCAATCGAGTCAAGAGTCGAGTGAAGACATTGAGGACATCCGAGAGTCGAGTGGCTCAAGTAAATAGCACGAGGAGTCGAGTGGCTCAAGCGAAGAGCCCCATGAGTTGATCGATGTGATTCGGCAATCGAAGACGATCGCGTGGAATCAATCGGATCGAGAAACGGACTCCGTATGCGAAAATGGCGACGAAACGAAGAAGCGCAGTTTTGGGCTGCCAACCAGGCGGCCGCCACCCCCCCGAAACTGCTCTCATTTCTGGCGGACGCTAGGTGACCCAGCAGCCCCCAGGGTATTTTTAGGGACAAAAATGCCCCTCCTGACTCCAAATAGTCCCCTAGGTTTGTGGGACTATAAATACCCCTCCATGGCCTCCAAGAAGGGCTGGCAAGAGTTGCCCACTTCTCCAAAGAGAAAGAAAGAAGAGGGAGGAAGAAGAAAGGCCTCTCCAAGTGAAGGAGAGGCCAAGTGCCCAAGAACTCTCCAAGTGAAGGAGGGTTGTCCATGGCAAAGAGAGAGGAGGAGAAGAGGAGAAAACTCTCCGAGTGATGGAGAGTGGCCCATGTCCCCCTAGTTGCCCAACTCATATGATGGGTTGCCCTCCAAGTGAAGGAGGAGATGGAGAAGAAGAAGACCTGAGTGAAGGGTTACCTCCGTGTGAAGGAGGTGGGTAAATCCCAAGTCGAGGGCCTTACCGAGAGAGGGTTTAGCCACTCCGAGTGAAGGAGGTGGTGCTCTCTGAGAGAAGGAGAGTTGGCCCGAAGAGTGGGTGGAGCCCTAGCCAAGGGTGAACCCAAGTGAGTGAGCTCCCAAGAGTGTGGGTAGCCACGGCGAGAATAGGAGGAGAGTGAGCCTAGCGTAGGCATCCATTATTGTAACAGCGAGTGAAGCTCAAGCTGTAAGTAGTGGAATCTCTCCTGGCTTGGACGCCCCCAGAGGTAGATCATTGAGGATCGAACCGGGTGAGCAAATTTTTGTGTCCCTCCTTGTGCTTTCTTTGTACTTTGTGCATTGTATTTCTCGTGGTTATCGTAGTTTACTCGTATGTGTTTCCACTTGCGTTATTTGGGTCCACGGGGATGTGGGTTATTTCCCCAATAACTGGTATTAGAGCCCGGGTTAGGGCGTGGGGAGAGCAACCATGATGGGTGAAGTGAGTCGTCCGTAGAGAAGTTTCGATGATACGAAGAAAGAGGAGTGGAAGCTCCTAGACTGGAAAGTGATGATTGTGGTGTGCTTGTCATTGTCTAGGAGTAAGATGACCAATGAGGGTGCTTTGTATACGATGAGGAATGCCCGTGAGAGCATTGGCCTTGAGAGTGCGACGGAAGATGCGGAGTAGCATTGTCGACTTGGCCATGTGTGTGAGAAGAGAATGAGAGTGCTTTATTCTTGAGGAAAGCTACTAAAGGTTGAAGATCGTAGAGATGTGTCTTCTGGAGCCTTGTGATCTTGAGTGCTCAGGTGGCTCGAGTGAAGAGTCGTGAGGATGGTCCAAGAGTTGATCGATTGGGTTCAGAGTCTGGGGACACTCGGAGAATCAATCGAGTCAAGAGTCGAGTGAAGACATTGAGGACATCCGAGAGTCACGTGGCTCGAGTAAAGAGCACAAGGAGTCGAGTGGCTCAAGCGAAGAGCCTCGGAAGTTGATCGATGTGATTCGGCAATCAAAGACGATCGCGTGGAATCGATCGGATCGAGAAACGGATCCGTATGCGAAAATGGCAACGAAATGAAGAAGCAAAGTTTTGGGCTGCCAACCCGGCGGCCGCCAGAAAAGTTGGCGGCCGCCAGGAAAGGTGGCGGCCGCCAGGAAAGGTGGCGGCCGCCAGGAAAGGTGGCGGCCGCCGGCCCCCTGAAACTGCTCTCATTTCTGGCGGACGCTAGGTGACCCAGCGGCCGCCAGGCTCACGCATTTTGGGCATTTTTAGGGATAAAAATGCCCCTCCCGACTCCAAATAGTCCCCTAGATTTGTGGGACTATAAATACCCCTCCATGGCCTCCAAGAAGGGCTGGCAAGAGTTGCCCACTTCTCTAAAGAGAAAAAGAGAAGAGGGAGGAAGAAGAAAGGCCTCTCCAAGTGAAGGAGAGGCCAAGTGCCCAAGAGCTCTCCAAGTAAAGGAGGGTTGTCCATGGCAAAGAGAGAGGAGGAGAAGAGGAGAAAGCTCTCCGAGTGATGGAGAGTGGCCCATGTCCCCTTAGTTGCCCAACCCATGTGATGGGTTGCCCTCCAAGTGAAGGAGGAGATGGAGAAGAAGAAGACCCGAGTGAAGGGTTACCTCCGTGTGAAGGAGGTGGGTAAAGCCCAAGTCGAGGGCCTTACCGAGAGAGGGTTTAGCCACTCCGAGTGAAGGAGGTGGTGCTCTCCGAGAGAAGGAGAGTTGACCCGAAGAGTGGGTGGAGCCCTAGCCAAGGGTGAACCCAAGTGAGTGAACTCCCAAGAGTGTGGGTAGCCACGGCGAGAAGAGGAGGAGAGTGAGCCCAGCGTAGGCATCCATTATTGTAAGAGCGAATGAAGCTCAAGCTGTAAGTAGTGGAATCTCTCATAGCTTGGACGCCCCCGGAGGTAGATCATTGAGGATCGAACCGGGTGAACAAATTTTGTGTTCCTCCTTGTGCTTTCTTTGTGCTTTGTGCGTTGTGTTTCTCGTGGTTATCGTAATTTGCTTGTATGTGTTTCTGCTTGCGTTGTTTGGGTCCACGGGGATGTGGGTTATTTCCCCAACACTTTTAGGCTCTTCATGATGTAGTGAGCCTTTTATGGGATTCACTTTTTCTATGTCATCAGCTAGTTCGGCCCCATTTTTTAAAAATTCTTTATTATTGAGAGTTCAGCTCAGACCCTATTTAGAGGTTGTTAATAATATTTTTTACATATATAAATCTTGAACTCTAAAATTTTTTTTAAGTGAATACAAATTTTTTATTACTTAGATCAACTTCTGCCGGTATGTTAGCCTCAGGTTTGTATCTGAGTCTACGTGCATATTTAATTTTCTTTCTCCACGTAGCACATATACTATTTCAATATGTTATAGTGATGATCGACTTAGTAATGTAAACATTAAAATAATTCAAATAATATGGAGGGGAATGGAGTTGTCAACTTAAAACGGAACGAGTAATCAACTTTACAACTCATCTGGCAGTTCAGTGCTTACCCGTGTTACCGTGTAACTCATCCAGGTACGTCTAACCGTCTAATGCTAACCAAATTATCAGCTACTAAGCACTCAACTGTATAGAAGATACAGTCAAGCGCTGATGATGTGGTTATGATAACTTATCTCACTATGGGGTAACGTGGTTTTATTGTAGTTGCGGACTTACCATAATGTTTATCTTTTTTTTTATACGTGCAATGTTCATCCTTATGTCTTATGTGCTTAACATTTTCTATTGTCGTGTCTTCACATTTTCTCGTTATGTCTTATAATTATATTGCTCAATGAAAAGCGTATAGGCTATATCCTCTTAGTTATAAGATGTGGTCTCTATGGGGTCTCTTTCACAATGATAGCCTGCAAAGAAGAAGTCGGTGCAATTTGCAAATGCATTACCTCCTAAGTCCTTTTTTAAGTAAATTTGCATTATTCTTCAAAAAAAATATCAAAAGTATTACATGAGATAATTATAACGGAGAGAAAAATGAATATCTATTAAAGTAGAATTTGATAGACACAAATCAATTCTCTTATCAAAAGAAAAATCAACCAAAAAAAGTTTCCTATATTTCTTGGGACATATAAGCACCGAAGCAAGTAATCCAAATAAAATTCTCCAAAAAAAACTATCAAAACAGACTACGCTAACCATAACGAAGTCAAAATAATCGAAGAGGGTCAAAGGCCTTAGATTGGATCCTTCAATCTAAGTCCTAACGTTGATCTTCCCCTATTTGACCTTTTTTATGCAACGGTTATATATTTGACGTCGCCTACCTCCATCAGTATGGTGCAATAGTTAAATAAATAGCCAATACAAACATATTACATAGTTATAATTTAGTTATAATTTTTTTAATGAATAGTATCTTTATTGGAGAAAGTCTGTAATCGAATGCTGCCCATATTTATGTACCGTATATAACATGGAATATCTGCAATTTGAATAGTTTATTTCGGTCTGCCTCATATATGGTTGACTTTATCATCGTATCACCATTTTCGTTAATATTCGCAATCTCTTAAGTGAGTACAAACATTTGATAGCAAAACTTTTTTGTCAAATAATGTAATAATTGTCCGATTTAAATTTGAGTTAATTCGCACCACAACACTAGGAAAAAAACTTGAAACGGTTTATATATAGGGGGAACTAAGGAAAAAGAAAAAGGACGTGGACAAAGTACAAACCAAGAACTGTGGACTGGATTCTTTTTTTTTTTTGGTTAAAGACAGGTCAAAAATGAGACTTTATGTAGCCACCCAAAAAGGCTCCCAATTTAACAATATTTTGTTTTCTTCTGTGCACCTTCTTCTTGGTCTTCTAAAATCCTCCAAACCCATTTCAGCCTCAACATCCACATCACGTATCTCCATCTCCTCCTCAAAATATCCACCATTCCCGTCCTCTGCTTGTGATTTCATATCATCCGCTTCGTCTTGGTTTTGTGTCTCTTGTATCTTGTTGACGATGAGTTCCGGGATGTTTTCCCGTGTTTCCCTGAGACTCGAACTCGAAACAGGAGATTCTTCGACTAGGGACAACAGAAGGCGGCCGTTGAGCCTTTCAGCTCTGAAACAAGGGCGGGTTGATGGGGACTTGATGGCTTGGATTATCAACCTTCCGTCCTCGCGGTGGGGCCGAACGTGGAGAGAACCCGACCCACTCATCGTCGTCAATGGAGGTGGAAAGCCACGAGAATCCGCTTTCTTGGAGCCGGAAAGTTGACAGGATTTCTGTTTGGAGGCTGACGAAGACAATAAACGAAACTTCCTCTCAGAAACTTCACTCTCCATCTCACAGCCTGAGCTTATAGCAGATTCATCTTCCTTGAAGCATGAAGAAGAATACGGGAACAAGCTGCTGTTTCCAGCTACATCGCTGCCCGTCTCGCTGCCCAAGCTCTCGGTACACATTTCGAGGCTCCTGTCGCTAAGTCTCGACGAAGAATGCTTTACCAACGGGTGGACGTATGTGGTTTCCTTGTTGCTTGCTTCTTTGGGACCTTGAGAATGGTTGGACAAGGCATGGAAGAATGTCCAGCCACCCGAATCGAATCGATTCGAAGACGCCTTCTGATCATGGAGGAACTCTTCTTTGATGGTATTGGTAGCTTTTGTAGCTAATTCAAAGGATTGTGACAAGTGGGTTTTTGGTGAGGACAACCTCAGCCTAAGCATCCTTGCCTCTACAAGTTGTGAATTGTCAAGACAGGACTGGGAACCTTGGTATACTACTGTTGCCATATGATGGATACAGGTTTTTGGGTTTTGGAAGTGATTCAAGGCAAAGGAATGTAATAAATCAATTTGGGGAGAGAGAGAGAGAGAGAGAGATTTATGGGAAATTTGAAGATGTGGGTTTTCGTTTGGAGAAGAGGTTTTGAGCATGGGGAATAAGTGAGTCATGGGGGTGCCAATTTGTAGTGTCCAAAAGGTACATGGAGGAACAGTAGAATAAAAAAAAGGTGGGAATGGTGGCTTTTACACCACTTGAAATATACAACTCATTAGCTACCACGACAGAAAAAGAGAACTAAAAAGGAATTGCAAAAGAGAATTTTAAATAAGTTACTCGGTCTTTTTTCAGAAAATTATTAATATGATTAATTCATGTTCAAACAAAACAAAATTATATATAGCGATAAATATTTCTTTGGCATGTCCAAATTTGAGTGATCCGAGCTTTAATATTATTGTTTACAACTTGATTTGAAAAAAAAATACAAATTAAAATTCTTCCTTTGAGTCCGACAGAAAGCAACAAAATTGTGCTTATGTATGGTGTGCAGATGACGGGGCTTGTGAGGGTATGACGACCGATAATATTTACCAGACGATGCTATTATGTTCCTTACCGGCCAAGAGAAAACCAACAAAAAGGCCAGAGAAATGGATTCTGTCATGTATTTTTAATTTTATTTTTGGATACTCCGATAGGGATAGTTCTCTTGCTCAATCTTTTGCTTTCTTGCTCTTTGTAAGATAGAAAATGTGCAATCATTTCTTCTTTGCATTTATGACGTATTTGCCGGCTAAGAAAGTGAACATTAGGCAAACACTACACGAAGTTTCAGGCAATTTATTCCACCCACTACGCTCTGCCGACCAACCAAAGAATGTAAATTGGCCAATCATCTGCTCTACTTTTTTGGGGTCACTAATCATGCGGTTAAATCGGCAGGGAGATTATGGTCGATGATTTAATGTTAGTGCAATAGAAAAATAGTTCAAAGTAGCAAGGATCGACCAGGCCGGCAACTCCGTACCCCACCCATGGATACAAAGAATGGCAAGGTCCTCACGGTGATTAGTCCCACTTGATATGGACATAGCATGTCCATTTTACAAATCACAATTATAATACTGTGAAGTCAATAGCTGAGAATTCAAAACATTGGCTCAAGTGCGGAAGAGAAGCATTTGCAAGAACTGAATAGACCAGCTTGTTTGCAGTTTGGTTAATGTTTAATATCATCTATTCCTAGATGCGGCCTTCCATTTAACCCGGCCTCTATTCGAGACAACACATATATCATCGTTGCGTCTTTCATGCAGGGGAGAAAGAATTTACCCGACAAAGAATTTTGCTACCTTAGAACCTTTATAATTACGGCCGCCTTTTACCGAGGCTTAGACGCGCGGCCACCCACTAATAAATGTACCTGTGGGACAAAAATATACGTGAAAAGAAAGAATCGATCCTCCACTATGCCCTAAGGGACCCTTTAGTTTGTCGGCTAGATGCCAAATGCATGCCTACGTGAACCAACTACTCTACACTTTGGTTCCCTCAAATTTCAAAAAGATCATGAGATGAACTAGCACCACTGAGGACCCTAAACCATGTGGACAGACAACAGATAGACCTTACCTAAGACGCTTTTCTGATTTAAGTAATATACCCTATGCTTGATTAGAACGGAAAGTTGGTCCTATGAGTCATTACCAGTTAAGAGGCTCGTGGTGACAATTCCATGTTTAGAAACCTCTCCATTTACAGTACAAAGAGTACAATTGGCATTTGTGAATAATCTAACCTGTACATGTGCTGCGCCAAAGAGTACCTTTCATAATGCCTTTCTATGGTTACACAATGGATGATCTAGGCCTCATGTGCAACAGAGAAAAGATTAGCTGGTCCTTTTTATGATACCTTAACCATACCTGCAGGTCATATACCGTTTGCAAAGGAGTAATTTACCCGGTAAGTTACACCCGCTATAAATTTACAAAACAATTAACTGTCAGATATACATATGAATTTGCAATCAAACTGCAAAGGGAAGACAACAAATAAAATGAGTAGAGAGCACGAGATACAATACTCTGTTGGTCGTTCCAAAGATTTTTCTCAGCAATCACCATCTTTCTTCTTGATTTCTAATTACCAGCATAGAGCTCCGTCGATTAGGTACATGTCTTAATTTTGATCAAAATATATGCAAATATTTCCACAATCCAACTTGTGCAAATAATGTGCAGCTTCCTCTATCCCATTTGGTCTTGATATGCCCTGCAGGTAATAATACAAACCATTCAAAACTTTTAACGAGCACATCCCCTTTTTCCCTTCTCCATGAATAATACTACTGTTCTGTCCAACAGAAAAATACACAAAGGCCTGGGAAAATATAGCCAAAACATCTAATCTCGAGATTATTTTTTCTCAAAATTTCATCAATTGTCTATACTCCATCTTTCTCATATGTTAGTGCTCTTTCTGGATCCTATAATCCATGTTCACCATCTTTTTTCAGGCGTATGCAAAAAGATAGAACAAGGGCTAAAACAGATGGAACACAAATATTCATTACGTCCATAGAAAAATACCCTCAAGACGATATCCGGACTAGAAAGTATAGCTTGTACGATGAGAAATAAACATCAAAGATGCTCTGCCTAAGTCCAACTCCACTTCTGATGAACATTGAGAATGTCAAAATATCAGCATCCGCTTCCATTCCACTTTCAAATTAAAAATTGCCTAACAGGAATCTCTCGAAAAGTAGTAAAAGTTTAGTTTAGCAGGATCAATACGGCATACGTTTTGTGCAGTTTCTCCTTTTCAAGAGAGACAGAGAGAAATGTTATAGCATCAGACTAAAGTTACCCATTTGATTTTTTCATCAAGACCCATATTTTAAGTATTCGCTACGAAAAGAGAATTCAGTTCGTGGCTTACACAAGCATGTAAACAAAGCGGAGTGCCTGCCTTTTTGACCATGTTAGTGCCAACTTTCCCTTACTTTCTCATACTTCATTATACTAACCCATTTTTTCTTTCAAAAACAAGGAAACAGTATAGGAGACTTCATAAAGAATGCAAACATGGCAAGCTACTATTGGTTCATGATGAAAGCAGATTATGGTTAAAGCAGAGTGAGAAGGAATATCAGAAAAAAACTTGATGTTAAGCAAATTAAGTATATAGGTCATTTGTGGTTAAAGGGCGGCATGTTGACATCACCAGCACAAGATTAGCTTTTGTAGACAGTGACAATGAATTGGCATCCATGACCGTTATGGGGTACTTTACCTATTAATACCATGATTCAGCATACTAAACTAAAATACATATCAGCCTACAAAAAACTACAAAAAATGTATTAACTAATATAGATCAAGTGATGGAGGTTGTTAATCATGAATCTCAATTTAATAGGTCTAGTGAGTGTTCATATATCAGGTGAGCTCGGAAAAAAACCTAAAACATATCATTTTTCAAAGCATTTGGCCGGCTAATTCTTTTCTACTATTCTTTAGTTCATTTTTTTAACCAGCAGCTAGCTAATAGGTAATAACTTTATGGCCACCAACTTCCAAGCAAAAATTAGATGAACATCTTGGATTTCTTTTATAATATAACTTACTGCATTCCAGCGGAATGATCGTTGGATTAGTCGTCATATTCTTCCATAATCACATACCTGACAAGCAGAATTATCTCTTTGCTTGCAGTGATCTTCCCTATCATTAGATTGGGAACAAAAATTGCAACCATATTAGTTGCATCAACCAATAGGATCTGCCAACAACAGAAGAAAAGCACTCTTGCACGATCAAAAATTAGTACAACAATCAAAGACAAAAAGAATAATGAAATTGCATTGAGAGAATTCGGATACGGTGTAAATGAACATCAGTGTGATTTTTTAAACTAACACACACATAAGCAAATGGAAATGATTATAAGTGGGAACCAGCTATCTGCATAATCCGAATATAAGGTTTTCCAATGGTATATTAATATATTATGCAGAAAAATGATTTCATTGAGCATCATAACTGAGAAACATTTTCCCCGCCACCTCTTGAGCCTTGATCTATATCGCTGTTACCAAAACATTTACTGAAACATTCCGTCTTTATCAAACAAGTGCAACAAAGAAGCAAATCATTTCAAATATTTCATGTGCCAATTCAGTTAATATCTTAGAACTTTAGAAGCCAAAATCAATTTGTAGCACCTTAAAGGTGGACCGTGCAAGCTTTTTCATATTCGTGTTTAGACAGATGCGCAAAACTGGAAATAATCTAGAAAAGACGAAACAGGGTCTCTAAGAAGTTGCTTTCACCTTAAAGTTTGGCAGGTTAAGCATCAAAATTGCTGAGGTGGTTAGTTCATAGTTGATCTTTATGAGTAGCCAAATGTGCAAATCATGGGCAACAAATGATGCAATCCATACCGCCGATGTCTTTCATTATCATCCAACAGAAAATGACATGCTAAAAGTGTGGTGTACACACAGATAGCACATAAGAAGTGTAGGATACACCAAGTTAGTGGGGGTAGCTAGATCTGTCTCCTGGGTTTTAGGTGGATTCACGATTCAGATATGCTTTGATGAAGTATATAGAGACTTGGAAAAAAATCAGACACGAGAGCAACTTTTTACAAGAAAAAAGGTGCTATGTGCTGACTCTAAGAAGCTCGTATCATGTCCACTGCTCTAGATGTCTAGAAGTTCGGCAAGCAAGGTAAAACTTGTCCGGTCTCACTCTATTTTTCCAACATATGCATTAAGCTCTGAGGTGTTCAGATTTCCCAAGCCTATCGGCTACATCTAATGGCAATAAGAACAAGGAACCTTCCACCTCATTCCGCTAAGAGATTGAACAATATGGGAGAACTTGAAGCATTTAACAAGGTTGCGACTCTGTGTTGGCAAATAATCCTCCAATCAACAGATTAATGTGCAATCAGCACACTGCGTTACCGACCTCCAGAACCTCTAGCTCACTAGAGGATATCGGGAATTCAACAGAACGATAAGAGTTGTATTGATCAGCATAACTCTTGTTTCTCTGACCAAATGTCTATTCTTCCTATGAATGATGGACAAACAAATATGAAGTACCATCTGGTCTCCAACTATAAAAAAAAATTTTAAAAAAAAACCGACACAAGGTAGCGTAGCCACTAACGATTGAAAATCTGATCTACACGGAGAAACCATGATCCGGAAAATATTAGAGGACTCTCCATGCACCTATCACTCCCATCCCACCGACAGGCAATCGAAGAATAATCTCCAAAATGATCCTATGGATGATGCAAGCAGCGGCCACCATAAAGTCAAGGCAGCAAATCATCAAACACCTCATTCACAAACTAACAATGAGAAAAGTGCAACTTGGAGGAGTATGGCGTAGCAGACGACAGCAGATTGTCCCGCAGTCCAATCCATCCGCTGCGGAGGGCCCCACTCCAACCAGAAAACAAATATGAGGATTCCCAGAATAAAACACAAGGACGGCTCCCTTACGTCAGATTGTTGGGCATAACTGCGTCCGTACATCTTCTCCATAAAGCGGTTTCCCATGTGATGTGACGACTTTCTGGATCCCTCTGCTAACAAGAGAGAATTAAAGAGAATAAAAATACAACAATTATCCAACCGACAATCAATTAACACTTTAACACGCAAGACTAGATTCGGCGGTTACCTTAACTAAACCAACCGTCCATTCGAAACTAAACTAAACTAATCGAGAAGCCATTCACAACCTTTAAAAAAAAATACAGTGCAACGCGATTATTAAATCGCAAAACTCCGAGGAAGTCAACGTTACATTATGGCTAAAAGTTAATCGCGATTAAGTGATAGTTAAGGGACGGACCTTAGAATTAGTGCTATATCGATCTGGATGCGAAGGTGCGATTTCCTAGCGGTTATTGGCTCGTCGTTTTGAATTTTACTATTTGGCGATTTTAAAAAGGGTTTGGACTTTGGAGCATTGTTTTCGAGACGGCAGTCCGATCGGTCGGATCGTGAATCGGAGTTTTGAACGGGTCAGAAAACATGGTACGTATGCGACCTAACGAACCAGATGATTTCTGGTCAGACTAGACAGTTGACTCGGATTTTTGACCCGAAAAAATCTAGTTTAATTTTTAAACCTATTATTTACTAAATATATATTAAAAAATAATATAAAAACAGTCAGTCCGACTATCAGTCCAACCAGTTAATTCCAATTGACCTAAAGGTCGGTCCAAAATTCGGGTCGTTCTCTGGATCGTTTTTGAAAACAATGCTTTGGAGGGGAGGGGAACCGCCCCCGCGTCGTAAGAACTAAAAAATTGAGGCGGTGTACTGGTGGGCCCCGGAAAAGGAAATGGAATGAATTCGAAGCATCCGGCCCAATAAGTTCTAGCTGATCGGTTAGGCTTTAGTCCGATAAGGCTAACGAAGTTGCGATATCTTTAAAAGACTGCAGTCCGGCCCATGAACCCTTTTTTTTTTTCCGAATCTACTATATTTCTCAACATTCACCTAGTCGAGATTCAAATATTATTAAATTATAGGAAACGGTTAAATTCAAACAATATTAATGTGGTCGGTAATCCATAAATCGACATCTGTGATCATATCATGTTTGATCATCATTTTACTCAGAGATGATTATGATTTAGATTCAATTTAGATTATAATCAGTTTATACGAATTTAAATTCATATTTGAATTTTATAATTAGAATTCATTAACCGAATTCGAATCGTGGACACTCCCAATCGGACAGAACCTACCGCGTGCTCTCTTTTTTCTGACTCTTTCCACTATAACGCAATTTAATGTCGGTGGATTGTTAGGATATACAAATAAATCCACGCTTATACCCATAAATTCATGTAGTTTGTAAAATGTATTATAACACTCCTAAAATAAAAAATTCGATGTGGGTTTAATTACACTGACCCGTTTCCTCTGAGCGGCTTCTTTCTAAAATCAACCCGAAACAGTAAGTGTGTCGTTATCCATCCTCTTATCTTTTCCCGTTGTCCGGACAGCAACCTTTTAGTTTATGCTCTTTGTCCCGCCATAGAGGGAAAAAACAAAACTAAAAGGCATAGATACGTACGGACCATTCTGCGAACGTGAGACGTGTAAGATCTCGTTTCTTCGGCGAGACCGGATTGAGTGGGGACTAAAAAATTTTTGTCCATAGGTGGGGACTACATTTTGGGCCGTCAGATTTGATTATCTTTAAATCTGATGGTCAATAACCTATCAGGTGTTATTGGTTTGCATGTGAAGTGATATTGGTTTGCATGTGAAGTAATATTGGTTTAGAGGACGCTGGTTTACTTATGAAGTGATAATGGTTTGCATGTGAAGTGATATTGGTTTGCATGTGTAGTGATATTGGTTTGAGTTAGTCCCCATATTTGGGGACTACCCCAGTCCCCACCAAATCCACCCCCTTCTTCGGCCCTATATTCTCGCTGATCGGGGATCTCCCGGCTCCACGTGTGACCATTTGGAGGCGGTACAACTTACAAGGATTAAATTGATGGAATAAGTCGTGGAATTGTTGGGAAAATTTTTTGGTAGAACGTCCAAACGATTTTAAGACGGGTCTGAAATGATCGTTTCAAGAGTAATCTAACGAAAAAGAGAAAAAATAAAATATGGGGTGAGAGAAAAGATGAAAGAGATTGGACTAGGTAGGAAAGAAAAGAATGGATGAAAAAGTAGAAAGTTTATTGAGAAAGTTGGGAAGATGGAAAAGAGATAACCAATGCGAGTAGCATGGTTGTAGAGTAGATTGTATGTGTGATTTCGTGTGTTTTTCTGTGTGTGGTCCTCTAACCTAGCCCCTGCCCCTCCTTATATATTGACTGAGCGTCCTAGCCCCAACCAAATCCAAAGAGCTTGATCATGTTATAATCAGAATAGGTGTCCTAGTTCATTACAAACTCAAACTAACAATCATATTATGACATCTATTCCTATGATCATTCTCTCAAGAAGTCTTCCTTGTATTGAACTCCTTCATGCATCCACGACTCCTTGCCACAAGAACTGAACTTTCAACCATGTTGTTCCCCAAATTGTCGAGACTTGTAATCCAATTTTAACACTCTTTCAAGCTGAATTTTGAAGATGACACGAAAATATATAATTGTAGATCTAGGTCTTATCTTTCTGTAGCTTTTAAAATTGTATTCATCTGATACTTGAGTCAAAAGTTATGGTTGTTTTACCGAGATATGTTCGGCACAAATCCGTGAATTAATTTTTCGCTCCAACAATGCCCCCCACACATTAATGTTTTGACGCTAGGAATAGCTTTGATGTGTATCCGTCCTTAAACATGCAAAAATTAACTCCATTTCTCATATAACTCGCTAAGTCAAGACTATAATATGTAGACAATTTACCACCAAACCGGTCGAGACACAACTGTTGTAGGCGCACGGATGATCACCTATTCAATAATAGGAACCACCATCAACAAAGCCAATTGACCGAGTAGATGCTTGTCCATATATACTTTTGTAACTCCATCTTGATTCATCTCAAACAAGCTCCGACTAAATTGCCTTAGTGACTCCACCCCTCTTGGATCCCCAAACAAGTACGTTGAAACCTTAAGTAGTGGTTCTTTCAAACAGTGATCATGCAATACAAGTTTAGATGATGGACTCCCAATGTTGAAAATTCCTTGCTTAGTCGCATTTGCATCTCTTTTAAACTCGGTGGATGCCTTCTTTCGTCTCGGACGATGACAAGGTCTTAACACAATAGTTTTCATCTTGAGATGCCGGTTTTCCCATGACTTTCTCAAGATGACCTATCTTAGGTTTTCACGGCTGCGTAGAAGCTTCATGTCCATTTTTGGAACGATCATATAATTGTTGTTAAAATTTTCTAAGCTTTTATTTCTATTTTTTGATTTTGCGCTCAACCTTCTTTTTTGAGTCTTAGGTGGGTCGATGAGATCCAAGACACTTGTCTCCCGAGGCTATTATCGGTCTTCTTAGAACATCTTCATGTGTAGACTTTATTTGGTGAATGTGATATCTCAAAAGTCGCTCATTCCTCACGTGTCATGCCTCCCATAGGCATTTCTTGGACCATATAGCTCCTCTTTGGGCACCCAAACTTTGAACGTCTTACCAGTTTGGAGAACTCCTTATTCGGGTGTCAATCGAGTGAGCATGTCTTTTCTAATCCATGCATACCCGGATAGCCGCTCACCATTATTCATGGTCAATGGTTATCATTTATCTTCGAGCATCTTCCTTTTCGTATGCATGTCTTGCCCCCCAGTTGGAACAAGTGGAGTTATATTTTCAACCTCGATTACAATGTTGCCATCATCATTCTGCCATTCGGTCAAGGTAAGATCACCTTGCTTCTCGATTAATGTGAGATAACATTGCCCCCCAGTGCTTTGTTGGTGAGTTGGAACATATTTGGGTGAGCAATAATTGATGATCAAATTGATGTCTTCGTCTCGTTTTAACAACTTATAAGGCGGGTCACCTATTGGTGTCGTTGGAACGAACGAGCCAAAAAATGATTGTTTCCTTTGATACCCGATCATAAAAATCTCGAGGCATCTTCGAAGGCACCTCTCGAAAGAGCGTCCAAAAGTTGCTAATAATGGTAAAATATGGTGTGCTTGTAACATAAGATGTATTTTCGGCCTTCTCATGAGAGGAAGTCATAGTAGATGGATTTTTTGACATGATAGATAGGAGAAGGGATAAAAGATCGCTCTTTTTACATGCCCTCCATAGTCCCACTGAGTGTGTCAAAAAATTATGTTGTGGGAATATTTTGGCAGAACGTCGAAATGATCTTAAGTCGGCTCTGGAGTGATCGTCCCAAGAGCGATCTAACGAAAAGGGAGAAAATATGAAATATGGTGTTAGAGAAGAGATGAAAGATACTAGACTATGTAGGAGAGAAAAAAATGGGCGGAAGAGCAAGAATTTATTGAGAAAGTAGGGTAGATGGAAAGGGGATAACCGATGTGAATAACATGATTGCAGGGTAAATTGTATGTATGATTTCGTGGTGTTGTTGTGTGTGTGGTCCTATTACCTAGCTCCTGTCCCTCCTTATATAGATATCGAGAGTCCAAGCATCGGCCAAATCCAAAGAGCTTAGTCGTGTTACAATTGAAATATGTGTCATAGTTCAATACAAACTCAAACTAACAATCCTATTAAGACATCTATTACTAAGATCATTTTATCAAGAAGTCTTCCTCGTCTTGAACTCCCATCATGCATCCATGACTCCTTGGTAGAAATCAAACTTGCTTAGCACTCCTTGTACTTTTTGGATCTGCCACGAGAACTATCAACCATGCTGGTCCCCAAACTGTCGAGACTTATAATTCGACTATCACACTCTTCCCAAGCCGAATCTTGGAGATGATACATAAATAAATAATTGTAGATTTAGGTCTTATTTTTTTGTAGCTTTTAGAATCGCACAATCTAATATTTGAGTAAAAAATTATGACTATTTTACCGAGATAGCTTTGACACGAATCAGTAAATTAATTTTCCACTCCAACATAAATTTGTCCAATAAAGCCGCCCAGAGATTTTTTATCATATTTTTTAATATAATATCAGAGTGTGTTAGTTATGTTAACTGATTTCTCGATAAACTTCTTTGAATTTGACATTTTAATTATCTTCCTAGGTTGGCTGAGAACCATAGTTTTAAAATACGAATTTTGGTACAACTCAGATTTTGTATGTTTTTTGGGTCGTCCAGTCTGATCGGTCGGACAACCGATCAGACCAGAGTTTTTAAATGCAATATATTAATTATTATAGTAAGCCTTATCCTCTACCTCTCCATAAGCCTTTACTTGTCCACCATTTCTCTCTCCTCTACCTAAGCCTTATGCTCGTTCCCAACACAAACAAAATCAATCACTCTCTCTAATTAAAATACTTCCATCTTCTTGAGAAAATATCTCAATTTTTTTTTTGAAAAAGTAGAAGTGTATTGCTTCATGAAAGGATCAAAGTACAATTACATGGATGGATAGAGATGCGTACAGGTTGCATAAGCTTAGCAACCCGACTCGGCCTCTCCCTCAGTGGAGCAATATCTCTCCCTTCGGGGAGCATCTATCCCACTTTCCCACCGCCCATCACCACTCGTCCGTCGCTCCTTCCACCGTCGTTTCTCTAGCCTCTTCGTTCTTCGCTCTGCCTCCAGCTTTGCCATCGTCCTTTGCTCCACCGTCCATCTCGCCTCTCGTCGTCCTTGCTCTATCGTTGCTTCTCCACCGTCATTCCCCCGCCTCTCATCATCTCCATCATCGTCTGACAGTCGTCGTCCTTCGCTCTGCCGTCTGTCGTCGTCTCACCGTCTGTTCCACCTTAGTGTCCTCCTCCTCACAGTCGCCTCATCACCCACCGTCAGTGCCTTGGTGTCCATCGCCTCACCGCCGCCTCACCGTCGTCACCGAGGACCCCCTAATATATTGGTCGAGCAATTGATTGGAAGGGAGTTGGGCTGTGTCCGGGTCCGTGTCAGAGACCGAGTTGCTTCGGGAGATCGCCATCTGTTGCTGCCTCTTGCCGACTTCCCGCCGTGTCTGTCCGTCCGCCGATTTACTCCTGGTCCCGACTTGAGTGATTTTGAGACCGCCGGGGGTCCCCGGGGGTGGGTCGTGGCCGACCTCTCCCCCGATTTGCCACCTTATTTTTCCCATCCTTGTTGTTTGCTTTTGGTTTCCTGTGTTTGTGCGTTTGTTTTTGCTCCTGAGTCATACGTGTTTAGTGGCTGGGCTTCTGCTTATGCTTTTGCTTGGATTATCTGTCGTCTGATCTGAGATCCTTTCGGATCTCGTTTCCTGTTCGATGGTTGTGGGTGGAGAACTTTGTCTCGGTCGATTTACGTCGACCTTGGCTCTCATCTGAATATTTCTTGTATGCATTCAGATGCCCTCTTGACTATGTCCTAAAGTTATTGGCCAAATCCTGCTTTGGCAGAACTTGTCACGACCCAAATTCGAGGTCGGTGACCGGCGCTAGACCCAAACCCATTTATAATACCTAACGAGTCTAGCCAGCCTCAAATGTATTTTACTTTACAAAATTTTCAGTCTAAAAAGCTTAATGAAATACAATTATTTCTACATTATCCCCAAGATCAAAGTGAACTGGCTACGGAGCTACTAGACAAAAGAGCAAAATAGATGCCGGAGACTTTATTCAAGTCGTGAAGAAGCAAATTGACTTGATACCAACAAAGCTATCTCCGGATGGATGCAAGGCCACATAAATGAACCTGCAAAACTGGTGAGAGGGGGTAAGTGTTTGGGAAAACACTCTGTAAGCAGATAAAACATAACGTGTTGGTTATGCCAGATATATGTGGGAGAGACGGAACTCAACTATGTCCCACATAATCTAAGACAACACTAAAATGCATAGTAATTACATGACCACACACACACATACCAAAAATATGAGCAAACTATGTGACGTCCCATTCCATCACATAACTTGTCCCACAAACACATAATCATATAGCCAAATAAATGGTGAGCTCTAAACAGGTTTAGACGGGCCACTTTCTTTTCAGCACAGGGATATCAACATGGCCATCAAATCTTCTTTCCATAATCACATACTAAGTATATAGTAGTAAACTAGGATATCTCCAGTTTATGTGCACATAGGCTAACATCCCCGGTTAACACGGGAAAACCTGTCCATTTCTCACTATAAATAAACATAACATACCTTTCACACAACCAAAGGTTCCAAGACCATATCCAAGAGAAATAGACATGTCACACCCTCACAAATTGGCCCCGAGCTAGGAACCACATATTCTCTAGCCGGCCACACACATGTGCCACACATGTCACAAACTAATCCAAGTGTGACCAAACAAAACACATATGCACATGACCACTTTATAGACAAAACTCATATGCATGACACACACATACTTAAGATCTGAAACATGCACATGTACCAAACAAACCAAAGTTGTCATGGTCTATATGCTTACACTAATGAAGACCGCTCCGCAAATGCTCATTCCCGATTCAATTCTCCTTTCACTTTGGATCTTCATCCAGTCCTTCTTCCCAAGTTTATTTATTTTACCAACAACCTAAAAGAAGCTTCACATACTCTGTATAATAATTTTCAACCACAAAGTGAGGTCAGCTCCTCACTTCCCCAAGCAAATTACTTCCAACACTTGAAAGTAACCAACTTTGGCACAATCGACAACCAATGTCAGAAATAACTTAAGTCTATCAAAGTCGCTTGCATTCTTTCAGTCACTGATTCATTATTAACTTACCAACATGTACAACAATTGTTTGTGACCATAATTTCATAAAACGATCTGTTTTGGCCAACCGAACACACACCGAGCACAAGATAAGGCCATTCACACAAACTTTGGTAAGCAGCCCTTATAACTCAATATCACACAAAACCAAGTATATATCTTCATCAATATACCACTGCTCTATTCTTTCATGATTACACCAAGTCCAAAAATCAACTTAGAAGTCCAAAGAAATTACTTACCAAGTTGTTACTTTTGAACCACCTTAATTCTGAAACCTGAAAGTCAGTCTGTAGCTCAACTAAGGTTTGACAATGATTCCTTAATCCAAACAGAACATATAATATATCATTAGAAAGGTATTTAACTCCTCTACAAACTGTATGAAGGCACAAAAGTTTAATTTAGAGTTCAAATATACTTACCAAGAACTTCTTCTTCTACCACCTAGATTGTATACTCCAACAAATAGTCTGTAGTTCAAAATATATTTTAGGTCGATTCCTTTATCCAATTATGACCAATTATATATGGTTAGAAAGAACTTGAAGTTCTCTACAACACTTATAAAGACATGGAAGTACAATTCCAAGCCAAAGGACACTTACCAAACACTTCTTTGTCCACCAGCTCACTTATATACTCTAGTTATTAGTCTGTCATTCAAAACTAATTTCTCATTGATTCCTTAATCCAAATAGGACATATAATATACGGTTGGAAATCTTATTGAGTCCTCTACAACCTTTGAGAAGACTTAAAATTCAAAATTAAAGCAGAAACCTACTTACCGAACCATTCTTTGTTGACCTACTTTTTTCTCTCTCTTCTATCTCTCTCTCTTCTTTTCTTCTCTTTCGTTTTGTGGCTTATCTCCAGAGTTCTTTGCCTCTTCCTTTAATTTCCTGAGTCCTAAAAGAGTGTAGATGAGTCACCATCTAGTATGACTCACGTTCTCAACTAATTCTTACAAGTTTTCAAGTGGTGAAAGATGATTAGTTCCAACCTACCATGTGGTCCAATCAGGAGGCAGAAAATTGAGTCCCATTTTTCACCAACTTCAGTTGCTTATTTCCCAAAATTATTTTCTGCTCAATTGTAGGCCTATGTGTCTAGTTTCTAGATCATATTTACTTGTACCATTTGGAGCAAAATTGAGGAAGATGTGTCTAATTTACCAAGTAGGTGTCAGTGCTGTCCAAACTTGCCCAACTATCTTCATAACATTTGTGAATTATTTGAGCAAACTTTGTTGAGATTGATTTAGAATTCTTAGAAGACTAACTCATGTCTACATACACTTCACAAATATGTAAGAACATGAATTCTTGTTTAAATAAAGACCGAGAAGTCCAACCGAAGCACTTCAAGAACCGACAACACAATGTGTTGTTTATCCACTTGCTAGGCTTGATCCCAATTGCTAGCATGACAAAGTCAATGTCTTTCAAAGCTTATAAATCCATATCTTACCTTTAAATACCATTTTGAATCATCTTCTTTGAATCCCGGATGAATAACTTGATATCAATTTCTCACATCATGCTCGGAACGTCCGAGGCAGTCCGAGATATCAAATGCATTCCTTCCCACTATCATTGGCACTCTATTTACATAGCAATCTCACTCCAAATATGAATCCAATATGTCATTATGACTAAGTATACTTCACTTAGGTCAGACAAATATGATTAAAGGACTAGGGTATTACATTCTCCCATCCTTATAAAAATTTATCCCCGAATTTACTTCCATTTGAAAGTTCACTCACATTGCTATGTAATAGGTGTGACTATTTCAAAATGTCTCTTTTAAGTCTCATATGCCATTTATAAGTTGAGTGGTCCATACTTATCTCCAATGTCCATCACCTAATCTTGAAATGTCCATCATAATCATAATGGTCCCAACTTCCCCGAATGTTGATCACAATAGCTCACATCATATCTTTAAACATTTGAGTCACTGAGGGAACTTATCAGCATCATAAGTTCTCTTTGCCCAAAGAAATAAGGTGACTTAGTCAATTTGTCCATTATCACTCACGTAGAACTATAACACCTCCGAGTAACTGGAAGCTCTCAAAATACATTCATCTTGATCATCTCACACTACCATACTACATCTCTTATATCCATACCACCAAAATATGATACGCCATTTTTTAAAGTTGCAAGCTTGACAATCCATCATTTTTAACTTGTATCACAAGCTCACTAGTCCTTAGGTTCTTACATTGAGATTCCATAACTCAATCTCGAAAGATAGGTCATATGTGAACTTATGTCACAAGCTTAGGCAATCCTTCATAGTCTCAAATTCTAACTTAACTCTTACTTCACAAAATTTTGTAATCCGAAACAAATGATCTCAAACTTCTCTTCATATGAAATATGTCTTCATGCCTTAAGTGCAAAGACCATGGTTTCCATCTCTGGATAATTCTTCTCATTCTTCTTTACTTGACCCACAAACATAGGTACATTCTCTTGTTGTGTAATGTCATACCTCGAACCTACTCTTGGGCAAAACATGTCTGAGAACCAATACACTGTGCATCCAATACTAAATCATAGAAAACTTGGCACTTATTTGGTATTCCCACATTATTAACAATACCAACCCGATAAGGTTATGATGTTCTTCCAAAATATTCAGATACTCCACCAAAAGAATCAAATTCATATTCAACATCCTTTCTCTTACTTCATTCCCCTAATCCAAGTGTCCATATCAACCGTTGTGTATCAGCATATATCAAATCTACGTATTCACTTAATACCAAATTCTGACACATCAATGTCTTACCATATGCATCCTTCCTTTTCATAGTATATATCCGAGCCTCACTTTGAGCTAAACCGAATCATAATCTATTAATCTTTGTGATATTTGTTGGACTCACAATGGCATACACTCATGCATATGGTGAGGTTCTATCAAATCAAATGATATGGCCCAAGTTATAAATTCATAAGGATATATCAATTATATAAGGGTGTTCTGATAATGTGCTGGCCAGCCACACAATCAAAATCTACCTAAAGAAAGATTTTATATATACACTAAAATGGGCCTTTTAAAGAATTATTTATACCAAATAGAATAAGAACCTCCACCAAAATGTTGAGTAATTACTAAGTGATATCCTATATTCCTTGTTCAGCTTATGATAACTGATGCACAATATCAAACTCTCATCTTTTTCCCACAAAAACAACACCAGAGTAGCCACGAAAAATACTAGGAAAAATATAGTCCTCATCCAACCAACCATGAAATTAATGCCAAACTAAATATCCCTCTGATTTAGTAGACCATGCAAATTTTCTGAAAATACATCTGAGAACCCTTTCACAACAAAATCTTATCATCCTGAAACATCAAATTCTGACTCACCCTCTGTCCTGAAGATCATAATCTTACTGAAGCAATTAATTTTTGTATGATACGATGATAACTATACCATTCTCAAATTATATCAAAGTCCTTAATATCTAACACATAAATGTACCATTATGTCGTGATCACCCAAATCAATTGGGCTTGATCAGACCATCACAGATACACATATGCTATATGTCTTGAGGGCGATAAGCAACAACCAAAGTTGCATCCAAGATCGCACAAATCATTCCCAAATGATGCACTTAGTGGGGTAACACAAAAGATTGAACAGCCCCAATAGAATACAAAATGAATATGACAAACATAAATTTACCAATGAAAAATAAAGACCATGTAATGTCATGCCTCACTACATATCAATGTATATAGATGTCCGGAGTGCTACCCTAGTGAAGCCAACATCAATCGGTTATTCTTACCCGCCACTGGGCCATAATCAGCTATTCTTACCCACCGCTGGGCCAAATCGGCTATTTTTACTCGTTGTTGGGCCATAATCTGTTGCTTCACTAGGTAACCTCCAACATGTATGGTCTCTATATGTTCATATATATATCCATTGGACTCTCCATGTAACTTAATCCATGAGACCACAACACATGCACATCACAAATTTAACATCATCATCTTTCACTCAAATTTTTTACAACAATATGCACAAACAACTTTCACAATTTAACCGACTCCAAGGATTACAAAGATGATCAACAATAAGACATCATGAATCCTATACTCTGTAACACAACTTTAGAGAGTTGACTCATGATTCAAAACTTTCCTTATACCTAGAGGTCAAATCTAGAGGTCAAATCTAGGCTCTAACCATGCTGTGATACCAAGTCTGTCACGACCCAAATTCGAGGTCGGTGACCGGCGCTAGACCCAAACCCATTTACAATACCTAACGAGTCTAGCCAGCCTCAAATGTATTTTACTTTGCAATATTTCAGTCTCAAAAACTAAATAAAATATAATTATTTCTACATTATCCCCAGGATCAAAGTGAACACTGTGACTACGGAGCTACTAGACAAAAGAGCAAAATGGATGCCAGAGACTTTATTCAAGTCGTGAAGAAGCAAATTGACTTGATACCAACAAAGCTATCTTCGGATGGATACAAGACCACATAAATGAACCTGCAAAACTGCTGAGAAGGGGGTGAGTGTTTGGGAAAATACTCTGTAAGTAGATAGAACATAACGTGTTGGTTATGCCAGATACATGTGGGAGAGACAGAACTCAACTATGTCCCACATAATCTAAGACAACACTAAAATGGATACTAATCACATGACCACACACACACATACCAAAAACATGAGCAAACTATGTGATGTCCCATTCCATCACGTAACTTGTCCCACAAACACATAATCACATAGTCAAATAAATGGTGAGCTCTAAACAGGTTTAGATGGGTCACTTCCTGTTTAGAGCTCACCATTTATTTGACTATGTGATTATGTGTTTGTGGGATAAGTTGCGTGATGGAATAGGACGTCAGGTAATTTGCTCATATTTTTATTGTCTGTGACTGTTCATATGATTAGAATGCATATTAGTGTTGTCTTGAATGATGTGGGACATAGTTAAGTTCTGTCTCTCCCATATGTATCTGACATAGCCAACACGTTATGTTCTATCTGCTTACAGAGTGTTTACAGAGTGTTTCCCCAAACACTCACCCCCCTCTCACCAGTTTTGTAGGTTCATTTATGTGGCATCGTATCCATCCGGAGATAGATTTATTGGTATCAAGTCAATTTGCTTCTTCACGACTTGAATAAAGTCTCCGGCATCTATTTTGCTCTTTTGTCTAGTAGCTCCGTAGCCACAGTGTTCACTTTGATCCTGGGGATAATGTAAAAATAATTATATTTTATTTAGTTTTTGAGACTGACAATTTTGTAAAGTAAAATATATTTGAGGCTGGCCAGACTCATTTTGAGATGATAATGAGATAGGGTCTAGCGCCGGTCACCGACCTTGAATTTGGGTCGTGACAGAACTACGCCCTGGTCGTCGGCCTTCGTGCTTTATCGACCGCCCATCGCTCCCCTCTGTGCCACCCTGCTGTTATTGGACTGGCTTTCATTTTCCGCTTGAATTTCTTGTCTTATGTATATATTTCTGCTTGGTTTTTTTGTCTTATGTACGTATTTCTTGTCTATTTTTAATATAGACTTCGCGCCACTTTATCCCTAAAAAAAAGCAACCCGACTCAAGACCTAATAGGCAATCTACCCACAACCCCATTGAAAGGGTCCAGCACCCAGTATGTAACGCCTCGTGATTCGATCGACTGGCTCCACAGACCAATACGAGTCTTTTTCCAGTGTGCTTTGTCCTCACTCGCACATACCTGGAAAATTTCTCAAGAGGTCACCCATCCTGATCCTACTCCCAGTCAAATGCGTTTAACCTTGGAGTTCTCTCAATATATATGCCAGAAAAGAAGGTGCACCTTGTTGATATGGATAGTACCAATCAAATCACTTAAGGCATTTCAGACAGCATATATCATTTACGGGGTATCACACAGTAATAGTAATAGGACACAAACTAGGAATCAATTTCGACTCGGATACGGCTCCTGGAAGAAGAAAATATCTCAAATTTTCCTTTAATTAAGATCTTTCTTAAATATTTATTTTTTTCAAGTCTCTACTTGGACTAGTTTAAAAAATAAGTATTTTTGATGGATTAATAAAATAATAATTTAAGAGATCTTTATAATAATCTAACTCTCATTAAATCATAAATTATTGAAAATTGATATTAAAAATATATTAAAAAAATTTGATGAAATATGAACTAGAGCTGGGTCTGGATGTAGCATAGAGTTAGGATGACATAGATGTTTTGTGTTAGCTAAGCTTTATTTATAAAAATTTGGTCAAAATTTTTCAAAACAATTACTCCAAAACACAAACTAAAATAAACCAAATAAAGATGCTTTGTTTGCAGTTCAAAGAGTCTGGATACACGTGCATTAGTAGGGTGGGTCTCGCGTCTGTGTGTAAGTGCCTTGTATGGTAATATGTAATTTTTTGGATAGATTTTTTTAGAACTCTTTAATTAATTACCAATTAATATTATTGTATAATATTTTATGATTTAAAGGTTATAAATTTATAAATTTATTGCATATCCTTAATAGGTAATCTATTAATTACAATGAAAGGTGATTAATTATAATTACCTAGATTCCATAATTAGCCATTATATAATAAACTCAAAGAGGTTCACTTATTAATTTTTAAAATTTTATTATATATTCTTAATGGGTAATATATTAATTACAACGGACGGTCATTAATTATGATTTCATGAATTCCATAATTAGCCATTGTACAATAACCCAACATAGAGAGGTTCACTTTTCTTAAAAAGAAATCCACTTCTGACGTACACGAGTGTCCCGATGGAAGAAACAACTCCAGTTCCAAAAGTGTTATACACGAGAGACCTCCGAAATTTTTCTTCCTCGAAAGTTCAAGCACACGAGAAGGAGCGTAGAGAATGTAGAAAATAATATACAAAGAGACTAAAATGACAACGAATTGGCATAATCCTTCCCCCAAAAGATAGCAAATTGTCTAGTCACACATCTTTTCTAGTCATTCAATTTTTTATTATAAATTTTTTATATCATGAATTTTTCAATAACAAAATCTCTATTTTAAAATAATCGTAATAATCAGTTGAAATTTGATTTTTAAAAATAGAATAATGAACTAAAAGTAGTCTTTGTATGAAAATAGATTGCCCAACATTATTATACAAATTATTAATTACTACATAAAAAATTAATTCATAACAAAATATACCATGTGCTTTATTTTAACATTATATGTGTTTTCCATTGAAATTTAATTTTGGTTGAATTTTTTTTTAACCGGTGGTAGAAAATTGTTATAGTCTAACCAAAAATATCATGCCCAGACATAAAAAAATATGATAACCACCAACGGACGGTTGCGTAAATCAACCGGCAGCAGAAATTATTATAGAGTAACCAAAAATCTCGTGCCCAAACATAAAAAATACATCACATAACCACCGTCGGCAGATGCGTAAATCAACATGCGGCAGAAATTGTTATAGTCGCACATTTTTGCTCACCGGTTTCTTTCTTTTTCCCTCCTACCCAAGTTTTGGCATTTATTTTGTTGCCAAAATTACGAGGAATGATGTATTAGGCTCACTAATATGGTTTGAGTTTGATCGAAACATAGCTTCCTTTTCCGATGTTTATAAGAAATATTCTTGATGTTCGGGCGCAAGCTTTTGGTTAGACTATAACAATTTATGTTGCAGGTTGATTTACGCACCCGCCGACAGTAGTTATGTGACGAATGGTTACGTAAGTTAACCGGCGGCAGAAATTATTATAGTGTAACTAAAAACCTCGCTCCCAAACATGAAAAATACGTCTTATAAATATTTAAAAAGGAAGCTCTCTTTCGATCAAACTCAAACCATATTAGTTAGCCTAATAAATTATTCATCATAATTTTGGCAAGAAAATAAATGCCAAGACTTGGGTAGGAGGGAAAAAGAAAGAAACCGGTGAACAAAAACGTAAGACTATTTCAAAGCGAGGAACCAGGGACGAAGAACAAAATCTCCAATATTTTTTGAGAGAGAGAGAGAGAGTAGAGTAGAGCGAGAGAGAGATGACGAACTTGTTTTTCGAAGGCATTGTTGGTGTTTTGGCCCTCCTCGTGTTGGGGCTAATTGCCTTCGTCCTCTTCGTTGTGTGCCGCCGGTGGCGGTTCCTCTCATCCATCCAATTCCGCACCGTCAAGGTATAATCCCTAGCTTGCGCATGTCCATATCCGATCCTTTTGTTGATTTGAATTTTACGGATGAGAAATGTGAAACGGTCGGGAGAAATATGGAATTACGAGCTTGAGCGGTTTAGCTCAATTGGATTGCGAGGTAAACGAGGGTTTTAGGGTAGGGATCGCGGTTCTGATGAGAACTAGGGGTTGGTTTTGGTTTAGGGAAGTGAGTGTGGTCACTCTGGATGGGGTTATAGAATTGGTTCGAGGTGTTTGCTATATGATCATCACATCAGGAGGAATTCTCTAGATATGTTGTTTTGGTAATTGTATGGTGGAGTTGGGTTTGGAGTACTGGTGTTTATGTCTCTGTTTGATCCTATTTAACGAGATGGCTCGGTTTGGTGTAGTGTGATCCTTCCGTTACGGATTCGCGAATGTGCAACGAACGACCGGGCGTTCTTTTTTGGGAAAAAAGTGTAATTATGAGCCTAGGCGCGGATTATCTTAATTAGATTCCAAGATAATCAGGGGTTCTAGGATGGGGATTGCGGTCCAGTCGGTTGCTGTCGTCTCCCGATGAGAACTAGGGGTTGGTTTTGGTTTAGGAAAGGGAGTGTGGTCACTGGATGGTGTTATAAAATTGGTTCGAGGTGTTTGCTTTATGATCATCACCTCAGGAGGAATTTTCTGTTGATATGTTTTTTTTTTCCAGTTGTTGTGGTGGAGTTGGGTTTGGAGTACTACTGTTTATGTCTCTATCCGGTCCTATTTAACGAGATTGCTGCTTTCGGTTTGGTGTAGTGTGATCCTTCCGTTACAGATTTGCGAATGTGCAACGACCGGGTGTTATTTATGGGAAAAAAGTATAATTATGAACCTAGGCAGATTACCTTAATTAGATCCCAAGATAATCAGGGGTTCTAGGATGGGGGTTGCGTTCCAGTCGGTTGCTGTCGTCATTAGGGGTTGGTTTTGGTTTAGGAAAGGGAGCGAGGTACTCTGGATGGGGTTGTAGAATTGGTTCGAGGTATTTTCTTTTATGATCATCACCTCAGGAGGAATTCTCTCTAGATATGTTGTTTTTTTAATTATGTGGTGGAGTTGGGTTTGGAGTACTAGTGTTTATGTCTCTGTCTGGTCCTATTTAATGAGATGGTTGCTTTCGGTTTGGTATAGTGTGATCCTTCCGTTATGGATTCGTGAAGGGAAATATGCAACGGCCGGGCATTCTTTTTTTGGGAAAAAAGTGTAATTACGAGCCTAGGCAGATTACCTTAATTAGATTCCAAGATAATGAGGGGTTCTTCCAGTCGGTGGTTGTTGTCTCCTGATGAGAATTAGGGGTTTGTTTGGTTTAGGGAAGTGAGCGTGGTCGATGGATGGGGTTATTGAATTGTTTGAGGAGTTTGCTTTACGATCATCACCTCGGGAGGAATTCTCTCTAGAGATGTTATTTTTTAAGCTTGTCGCGGAGGAGTTGGTTTTGGCTTACTAGTGTTTATATTTCTCTATCCAATCCTATTTAACGAGATTGCGGCTTCCAGTTTGGTGTGCTGTGATCCTTCTGTTGATTTGCATTTGCGAAGAGAAATTTGCAACAGCCAGGTTTTTTTATTATTGAAAATTAAGGGTAATTATGAGCTTAGGTGGTTTACCTTAATTAAATTTTAAGGGAATCGAAGGTCCTAGGACGGTGAGCTTGGTTGTTGTTGTCACTTGATGAGAACTAGGGGTTTGTTTGGTTTAACTTATTGTATTAGTTTGACTATGCTTTATGATCACCGGAAGAGGAATTAATGTGTACTTTAACCGTTTCATTCTTTATTTTTTCTCGTGGAGTAGTTGGATTTGCCTACTAATTTTCAGCTATTGTGTGCTCAGAGAGTGTAAATCGAATGTTTACTGTAAGAATTTTGATTTTCTTTTATTTTTAGAATGTGACTCCTATGCTAAAGAACATCCCCGAGTTTTCTTAGGAAGGTGTTGGTTCTTGTTATTGCCTTTTTTGTTTGCTTCTTGGATCTCTTTCGGGATTCCCTGATAATGGCTTTATTTAACTTACTTAGGGTGATAAAAAGAGGCAGGTCTACCCCGGCTGGCCGTCAAAAAACTCATTTCTGTATACATTGTTTCGCTGTAAGAAGGTTGGCTTGTCCATACTTTTAGGATTAGAGGCCAAATTTTGTGAATGCATCCATCTTCTTGTGCGATTATTGAGCTGTCGCTATTTGGGTGGTAACTGCTCTTTTCTTTTCTCCCGTCGTGTTTTTTTTTCCCGAAGCCTCGTTTCGAAGGAGACCTACATAGTCCCCTTGTTTCCGGTGAGTCTGATGCCAATAATGAATCAACAAGAAATTATGACATAGAAGGAGCGTGCTACCAAAATGAGGGGCTTTTGAGGATACCCAGACAACATGGAGTTGAATGTAAACAGAGGCTTCCTTCCGCATCTCCCTATATGGCCCAAGGTATTCTATTCCATTCCTTGGGTTACTGCCTTATCGGCTTCTCTCATCTTCATCGTGTTTTAATGAGAAGAGTTGAAGCTATTTTTTTTCTTTCACATTTATCAGGCGATAGCTTGTTCGTAGATGCTGATTCAGATCATGCAGAGGATATCTCAGTTGGTCAAACCCTCAAGCGGCCTTTAGCACCTGATTTCTTCACTGATGCCAATTTTTTCAGACAAGAGGTTGAAAGCCCTTACTCGAGAAGTGATCCAGAAAGTGATCCTACAAGCGCTTTTGTTCCCAATATTTTGGCTGATCAAAGTAATTTCTTGTCCTTTTTCATTTCTGTAGATGTCGTAACATCTTGTTTAGTGTGATATATGTATCTGGATTCTATAAGGAGCTTGTCATCACATTCTTCTGTTAGAAGTGCAGGAAGTTGCCTCTCTTTGGAAGTCGTCTCTGGTCCTTCTCGCGGACTTCGGTGTTCTGTCGATTCAACAAGTCACACAAAGCTCCCACTCACACTTGGAAGGGTCTCTAGTGATTTGGTAGTGAAAGACTCGGAGGTTTCAGGGAGGCATGCTATGGTTAATTGGAACGCGGATGTAATTCCTTGAGAACTGTATTACTGGAGTTTGGTTCATTTTTGGGTGTATATGGTATGCTTATAATCACTGGCTTACATTCTGGTTACAGAAAATGAAATGGGAGCTAGTGGACATGGGTAGTCTTAATGGAACTCTCTTGAATTCTATGCCAGTTGGGCATCCTAATTCTGGAAGTAGGCATTGGGGTGCTCCAGTTGAGCTCTCAACAGGAGACATTGTTAATCTGGGCACGACCTCCAATGTGCATGTAAGTTAGTTCTCCCTGTTTTAGGCTGTTCTCATCACCTATGCCCTTGGGTGGGAAAGTATACACGTATGAAGTCCTTTTTCGAAGTTGTCACTTCGACATTGGAGAAGAATACTGAATTTTCTCAGATGTTGATTGCGGTCCTTGTGGAGTTTCCTCTTTGTATAGATTTATTCATAGCTACTTTTCTTGCTGGGAAAATTTGAGAATAGAGCTTTCAGAGTAATTTTTTTGACCCAGCATCGTTGTTTTAATTCTGCTTGCATACACGTAGTCTGTCTTTTGTTTAGACTTGGCTCTTTCAAATGCTGTTGTACCCTGTTTTTGCTCATTTTCTCTTGTCTCAGTCTTGCGACACTAGTCATAAACTTTTAACTTGAGCTGTGTATAAAAGCAGATCAAGAGATAAAGTGCTTCGGTGATAGGAACAGATTGCATCTAGAGTTGTGCTTCGTTTATTAATCAGAACACCTAAATAGTCCCTTCCTGGCAGGTTCATGTTACATCTGGACCTGAGAGCCAAACACCCTTTGGCGTAGGTGTGGCATCAGATCCCATGGCTTTGCGCCGGGGAGGCAAAAAGCTTCCTATGGAAGATGTGTGCTATTATCAATGGCCCCTTCCTGGCATTGATCAGGTTCTATGATTTGTAAAATCCTGCTTTACATAAAACGGCGTATTAACTGATCGTGAAGATATTAAGCTCTCTACCTCTTTGATCTTGCAGTTTGGAGTGTTTGGGATCTGTGATGGACACGGTGGAGTAGCAGCTGCAAATTCTGCTAGCAAGTTAGTAATCTTTTTGTTTGCTTTCAATTCAGATTGTCATTGTATATATATAAAGAGCATCCTTGTCGTCACTGCTCTCCTTCGTTGGTCAAAGTAGCGGGCTTCATTGTTCTTAGAAAATGGTAGTAAGTTGTTTAAAGGTGAAGTTCGCATATCTGGTTCTCCTTATGGTGAATCAGTTTTCTCTGTCACTTTTGGTTTCTTCCCCTCCCATTTTGCGTTCAATGAGAATTTGAGTACTAAGATATTTTCTTGTTTCCATCTTCACTGTATTTAGTTGATTCTTGCAAAGCAATTGCATGAATAAAAATCTCTTTTGTTATGTTCCTCCAGAATGCTCCCGCGGAAGGTTGCTGATATATTGTCCGATTCCCTAATAAGGCAGACAGTTATATTGAAGCGTGATGTTTCAGAGATTCTTTTAGCTGCATTTTCTCAGACAGAAGCTTCAATGAATAACTATTATGAGGTTTTTCCTCGACTTGTATTCGCATTTGCTAATTTATTTGCATTGCAGTAGCTCAAGTCTTATTTTCAACCGCCAATGATCTGATGATATTGCATGATCCATAGAGTAGTTTTTACTGCGTTTTTAGCCCATTAAATAATTTGCAAATGTTAGATAGTCGGATCAGTTTGGGACTTCTTGTAACTATTCATACCTTTTTGATATAGCTTTCTAAGGATCATCACCACTATAGTAGAAAAGCTAATACTTTCCAACAGATTTCCTAATCCAGTCAGCCATTAACTTTACTGAACTGCTCTTTACTCGTATGAATTGGTGATGGGACTCTACACATCTCATATATCAAATGTCACATTGCTTGCAGGGTTGTACTGCAACTTTGCTTCTGGTTTGGACTGATGGGAAGGAAAACCTTTTTGCACAATGTGCAAATGTTGGAGACTCTGCTTGTATCATGAAGTATGTTTCTTTATCTGAACTCTGCAATTTGTGATGAGTGAGCGTATAAGTTTTGTGACGGAAGTACCTACCTTTGAAGAGGAATTGCGTCTATTACTATGTTGGGAGGTCCAGAAATTGGTCCCTCCTTAGCAATGGCATTGATATGGTACTCCACCATACCACTATCAAATGCAAGTAGTGTCCAAATAATGACTTCTAATTTCCCTTCTTGCTCACTATTAATTTCTGCTTGTAAAAATACTTTCGTGCTGTAATGTTGAAACCTCAATTGCTACTATGCCTATGAACCTTCAGCATTGGCGCAGAGCTAGATAGGACATGATCACTGATCCTTGAAGGAGATGCTTGTTAGATTTGGAGTTGTACAATGGACCGTACGCTCTTATGGTGTGGTGTCTGTTTATGTTGCATGCATTTGACAATGATGAACTCATACATTGTAGCTTCCGTCACTCGATGTCAGATGCTAATCTCTGTTTTGCCTCATAATACTGTGCTGACAGCTGCATATGCTTTTCAGTGTTGATGGGAAGCTGATTAAAATGACAGAAGACCATAGGATAACTAGTTCTTCAGAAAGACTTAGAATCAGTGAATTGGGAGAGCCATTGAGAGATGGTGAAACGCGTCTTTGTGGTGAGATGAATTTTTTGTATAATCCATTCGTGTTTTGGATTTGGCGAGACACGTCACTGACAATAAACCTTGTCATTTCAGGCTTAAACCTAGCTCGAATGCTTGGAGATAAGTTTTTGAAACAGCAGGACGGCCGCTTCAGTTCAGAACCATACATAAGTCCAGCAGTGCACTTTCATCAAGGAAGCAGCGCCTTCGCATTGATGGCAAGGTGAATTTTTGGACATCCAGACCAGTGTCTTAGGCATAGATTACGTGTCAATTTCTTTTTTCTGCAGTTTTTGATTTATCATATAAATGTGGTTGCTTTTGGCCAATATCTTTGGATGCTGAATCAACTTGAAATGGCACAACTCCGATGCACCTATTAATTTGAATTTGTATTCCTCGAAACATTGTAGTGATGGCTTTTGGGACGTGGTTGGTTTCAAAAAAGCGGTTCAGCTTGTTTTAAAGGTAAATTGGGATGGCTTCGTGGTATACATCTTGCCTTGAAGTTCTTGAATATTTCCTATGCGATTCCGGTCTAATCTTTTCTTGTTTTTCTCAACTTTCTTGGCTCTCTTTACACAGGCCAAGGAGAGGCACTCAACACAAGGGGCTGATGCGGCCGATGGGGTTGCTAATTATCTACTGAGCGAGGCTAGAACGCAGCGGACGAAGGACAACACCTCGATTATTTTCTTGGATTTGGACGGCAAATCCAGATCAACTTCTCGTAGAGTTGATTCTTGAGATGACTGCCCAGTTTCGGCCTGCTTTATCTATCCGGTGTTTGCGCACCGACAAGAGGCAGCGGAACTGGAGGAGACCGTCCGATCAAGCGAGAATTGATGCAAAGTTTACCCGAAATGAGTTATGCGTAAGCGGGAGGAAACCTCGTAGTGGCAAGACTATTCTCCCAAAGCATGGGGAATTTTTTTGACCACAGCCCAACCAGTGGAGTGGACAAGCGTTCAAACTTTGAAGGACCTTCGTTTTACAGTTTGAATTATTCCCGGTGGGCGGTTACCGCTAAACATTTTCACTTCTTGAACTCCACAGTTTGCATCATTTCTTTTTAAGAAAGTTTAGGTTGTAAATAGCACAAAGATGGCTAGGAACTTACAAACTCGATAAGACCACAGGCAATGATAGTCGGAAAGGTTAAGGGATACTTATGCTTGGATTTCCGTTTTTACTTGCATCTAACGCTGAGGGTTCAAATTGAGTGGGGACATGGGTAATCCCCACTGAAAGGGACAGGGGCAATATTGGAAATACAATAATTAAAATAATTAAAAAAAATATCAGTAAAATGATACAAATTATGGAAATACAAGTATGGGAATATTGGTTTCCATTTTATCGGATATTGGTTTTCATCTTCTATGCTATTGGTTTCATTCTACTATGATATTGGTTTCATTCTACTATGTTATTGGTTTCCATCTTCTATGTTATTGGTTTCATTCTACTATGATATTGGTTTCATTCCACCGTAATATTGGTTTCATTCTACTATGATATTGGTTTCCATCTTCTATGTTATTGGTTTCGTTCTACCATGATATTGGTTTCCATCTTCTCGGATATTGGTTTCATTCTTCTATGATATTGGTTTCATTCCACCGTGATATTAGTTTTCATTCCACGTCTCACGTGGCAATTAAAGTAAGTCAAAATAATAATAAAAATCAAAGAATAAAATTCAATTAATCAAATTAAACGCGACAAAATCAAAACCAAGAAACACAGCAAAATCAAAATCAATTGACTGTGAGGAAAAAAATATACACAAAACGAAATCAATTAAATAGTCATGGGTAATCTTTAAACAGAGACAAAATTAATTGCGACGGCTTCAGAATTGGTCTGGCTGCCCGTATCCGGATCTAACCACTGTCCTGTTCTTGGCGACGGCGGAGAGCGGGGAGTTTGACCACTGTCCTGTTCGGGGGGGGGGGGCTGGACGATGATTTTTTTGGGTGAGATTATATAGAAAAATGGTGGAACCCTAATGAGTATGTTTGGGTAAAAACTCGAAAATACCCTCAACAGATTCTGGCCATCAGATCTATAAAAAAAGAATTTGATCAAATCTAAGGGTCCATATTTAGTCCATACCATGGGGATGGCTTTTATGTAGTCCCCCCTGAATCCAAATCCCCACGCTGATGCTTCGAGGCAAGAATTGCCGTCAGTACTCGAATATCCACTAAATTTAGTAATCTGGGTTGGGTTTGAGCCGATCAAGAAGAGCGACAAAGTTCTTCTTATTGAGTTGGGAAAAGTGCAATTTAGTATATTGTGGTATGAGCGTTTAATCTGAGTTTGAAGCCAAGTCAGTCAGATCAAGAAGAGCTACAAAGTTCTTCTTATTGAGTTGGGAAAAGTGCAATTTAGTACATTGTAGTATGAGTGTTTTTCATTTCAGTACCCTGCGACTAAAAACACATTTTTCATTTCAGTACCCTGTGACTAAAAACGCATAAAATGAGTTCAACTTTTTCATAGCAAATGGGCGGGCAGTTGCCCAGGTCCTCTATCCAAAAATAATTGAAAAAGTTGGATTCGTTTTATGCAGTTTAAAGCACACAGTATTGAAATGAAAAATGATCATACTATAAAATGAATTTTGACGGTTGCATTCTTAAACGGTTATACAACATGATACTAAAATATATTTTTTCTTATTAAATTTTGACATAATGTAGTTGAATTCATAAGTCTCGAATTTGAAATTATCCGTCTCGACGATAGAATTAAACGAGTATGGAGCTGATTTCCAATTTCAAGTAATGGTTCCCTTCAAATTTATCTGTGTGGGCCGGTTGGACACGAGACTGAAAACGTGGGCCCACAAACATTATCGTGTGGCCCAATAACACACAAACACCAACGAGAAATAAAACCACCTGAAGGTTGCAAAAACCCTTCGCAACAGCATCACTAGAGCGCGGGCTTCCGAGCAAAATATGGGGAAGAAGAACAAGAAGCGGGCCGGGTCGGAGCCCCAAATCGAATCGGTTGACGAACCGGAGAACCACTCGAACGGAGGCTCCGTTGCTGGAGACGAAAGGAGGAAGAAGAAGAAGAGGAGGAAGAAGGAGGCGAAAGAAGAAAGCGAGCACCGAACTGAGGAGAAGGAAACACCGACAGTGAGCATAGCGGTTGCCGGCTCCATCATCGACAACACGCAGTCGTTCGAGCTCGCTACCCGCGTATGCGTATTCTCATTTGTTGATTTATTTAAATTAATTTCCTAAACAAGACCTCTAGGGTGATTTTGTAATTTGCCTTACCTTCTTTCTTGTGTTTTTTTTTCCTTCCTTCAGCTCGCCGGCCAGATTGCTCGTGCCGCGACAATATTCCGAATCGACGAGGTCTAGTTTAATCGGATGAATTTGGTTGAGGTTTTTCTGGTTGGAGTGTTTTGAGTGACTTTTAATTTGTTATTTGTTGAAGTAGGTGGTGGTGTTCGACAATAAAAGTACTCTGGCGAGTAAGGAGGATCCTACTGAGGGTGCGGGTGATGGCTCGGAAGAAAACGAGAGCGGGGCAGTTTTTCTTGTTAGGATCTTGCGGTATCTGGAAACGCCGCAGTACTTGAGGAAAGCGCTCTTCCCCAAGCACAATAGCTTAAGATTCGTGGTAATGCTTTCACGACTTGCAAGTGCTCTTTTAGGTATTGATTACATCCGTCGTGAAATACTTACTGAATATGACTTCCTGTTTTTTTTTCCCGGATAGGGTATGCTACCACCACTTGATGCCCCGCATCATCTGCGTAAGCATGAGTGGGCGTCTTTCAGAGAAGGTAACTAATTAATCAATTTCACCTTCTATGGAAGATCGCACTTGTCCTTTTCTTTTTTTCGTTGTGATGAACCAACCGATCCTTGCTTCGAATAGGAAAAATTTTATTGTCTTCTGTGTATTTTGTTTGCTCATTTTCTTGTTCTTTTGTGGCTGACCAAATCCTATGGTGACCTTTCAGGGGTCACTTTAAAAGGGACACCTCCGAACTCTCAGGGGACGTTTGTTGATGTGGGTCTAAGCAAGGTAAACTTTTTTCTGAGGCTATTGCTGGTTTTCCAGTCTTCGTAGTGCTTAATATATTTTGCTCTGCGGAACAGTCTTTCCTTATTAGACTGTTTAACTTGAATTGGTGTATACGCTGTCTGCAAGTTTGAAACTGATATCGTTGAACTAAATTATGCAGAATGTGCTCGTAGATCAAGCACTTGAACCTGGTAGAAGAGTGACTGTTGCTATGGGGACAGACCGTAATCTCGATGATGGTATAGCCATGACTTGGTTTCCTTTATGAACTTCAATTGCATTTTGCATGAATCTTTTAGGTAGTGGAGCTTAAGATAAAATGTTGTCTCTACTTTTTATCCAGTTTCTTCTCATGATCGTTTGGTGAAAAATGTTTTACTTGTGGTTGTTACCGATTTTTACTCATGCGATATTATGCCTTCTGAAGAAATCTTAGGTAGTCACATTATGTATGATTTTATTGCAATCATCTAGAATTGCCACGTCAGGTTGTCTCATCATCAAAGCCTAGGGAAGAAGGTGGGATGTACTGGGGGTACAGAGTCCGATATGCATCAAACATCACTTCTGTACTTGGGGATTGCCCGTACAAGGTACAGTCTTTTGGCATCTCACTTTGGTCTACGGTGTGTTTTGTCTCCTACTATTGGGCCTCAACTTCTCCAAACTAATGCCTGTATCTTCTTCATTCCAGGGGGGCTATGATATTTTGATTGGTACGTCAGAGCACGGTCAGAAAATAAGCTCGTCCCAGCTCTCTCTGCCAACTTTCAGGTTTAGTTTCGTTCACCACTAGATGCCTTTTACATTTTCCTTCAAATGCTTGCCTTTCATGGCTATCTATCTACCTATCTCCAAGGGATTATGTTTCTTCTAGTCGATAAATACTCCGGTGGTCTTACCAGCTCTGTGTAGTCAATGGTTTCTGCTTCCTTAAATTGCTACTAAAACGGAACATCTTGATCCTCTCTGTGATGAGTTAATTGTTTGTGGTTATATAAAATTCTCTCTTTGTTAGGCATCTGATGATTGCTTTTGGTGGACTTGCTGGGTTGGAGGAGAGCGTCGAGGAAGATAGGGACTTGAAGGTATAACAGCCGAACACCACCTTTCTTTGCTCTGAGCTCTGTAGCTTTTTCGTATCGGGAACACATGTTATGAATGTTATCTGCATTCTAACTACAGCCTTGCTGAATAATTGTACCAGACGGCCCTGTGATTTTAAATCTACCTTCTCGCTCCGTTTGCAGGGTAAAAATGTTCAGCAGGTGTTTCATTCATATCTAAACACATGCCCTCATCAAGGGAGTCGGACCATTCGAACCGAGGTATACATCTCTCAGATATCGGTATATGTTTGCCGGAGACAATGTTTCTCCATATCGTACTCGGGTGAAAACGGAAAACGAATAAATGATTGTCCTGTTTTTGGAACTTTGACAGGAAGCGATACTAATATCACTGCAGTATTTCCAAGAACCAATTAACCGGGTCTTAAGACGTCATCTTCCTGAAAGTTGAGTTCACGTAATCAGTGGCTATCGCCTTGTTGTTTTTCTTTGTAACCGTTTCTGGATTCGTACGTATTAGTATGTGATCAGTATTTTATCTTGATGCCTTTGGTTAGAGCCAATTGAACTAAATTACCAAGTCAAGTATTATAATTAGTAAGATGATGGTAGATCAATTATTGTTTACCGGGAGACCCTCCTTGTTTTGCCGCTGGGTTTCGTGGGATGTGGGTTTTATTTGAATATTTCAAAAAACTATATTAATCCAACTATATTTTAAAGGAGACTATTAAATGTCCAATTTTTAGCGGAGTGCATTCTCCCCGTATACTGGTCATCCCAAATAAAGTATCATGAGATTTTTCAAAAAAAAAATAGCGTAGTACAAGAAAATCCACCAAACTAGACTACCCCGGTGATCTCAGGGAATAAGAAAGGAAACTAAACGAAAAATTAGCTATGGATTAATTTCTGAATTTGCAAATTCGTAGTGATTGGTTCCTAATGGAGGGACTAATTAGTATAAATTTAACCAATATCAGGGTTAAATCGGGTACAACCTTAAGGTTTTAGGTTGGATGTATCAGAACGGGTTATTGTTGTGCTCGCACGTCTCCCATTTATCGCACGTTGGTGAAGTCAAAACCAGTGCAATTTTTAACCCGATAGGGTCTCGTTTGAGAGGGCGTGTTGAGAATTCCACATTGCTTAGTGCAAGAGTGGAAGGACAAGTTTATAAGTATGAAAAATTTACCAACCCATTTCCTTAAAGTGTTGAGTTGGATATAGAGATTCTAACAAGTAATTTCACATTATTAATTTGCAATTAAAAGAGGCCATCCCTTGTTTTTCAGCTCAAATTAAAATACATGATAAATAAATTAAAATAATGAAACAGAGCGGGTCGCCCGTTCTGGACCAAACAAAGCCCGTTACTAGGGGTAAGGTCAACCAAACAGGGGCAATTTCGGTAATTCACAAACCACAGCGACGTCCATCTTGGTTTGGCCTATATAAAAAATAAAAATAAAAACCAAAAGCACCCCCGCATCCCAAACCGCCCAAAAATAATTAGGAAACAAAAAGAAAAGAAAAGAAAAAAAAAAGAGAGCTCCCTCGCTCGCTCGCCTCGTTAGTCAGTCAGTAGTAATAACAATCGGGTCGGGGTTTTTATAATTTCTTTGTTAATTTCAAAAGAGTGGAGAAAATAAGAAAAACGACCGTTCCCGCCACGATGGCTCGGTTAGAGCCCCAGGGGGAGGAGGAGGGGACGGTGGGTACATTAGAGCCGGCCGACAAGGCCAAGGCTCTGATCTCCGCTCTCAACCTCGTTTCCCGTAACCTCCCCCTCCCTCCCGACCTCTTCAATTCCGTCTCCTCCATCTACCGAAACGACGCCGCCGCGGAGGAAAATGATAATACGGTGCCGTCTCTCTCGGGAATTAGGGTTTCTGGAGGAGTTCTGGTTTTGTATTTTTTTTGTTGATTGATTGTGTGTGGTGGATGGATGGATGGATGCAGGAGAAGGAGGAGGGAGGAAGGTGTGGCGGTTACGGGGATTTGCTCAGTGAGTTCGACGAGGCGATGGCCATGCAGCGGGAGAAGTTCGCGTCGAGCTCGGTTTTGGCCGATTCGTGGAAGAGTCGGTTCCAAGGGCATGTCTCTCGCCGAGTAAAGGAGATCGAAGGTTTGTGATTCTTCTGAGTTCCGATGTTTCGTTGTGGTTGTTCTTTGCTGAGGATGTTTGGTTGTTTTAATGTATTGTGCGGTTTTGGTACCAGAGTTGCCTTGTACGCGAGGGGAGGACGTCCAGACCAAGTGCTTGCTCGAGTTTTATGGACTCAAGGTAATGGTGTTGGAGATGTTTTTGTTGAATGTTGGTTGTGTGTTTGTTGGGAACCAGAGGATGATGTTTGTTCTGTCCTTGTCGTCGGCAAGGACTTGCTTCCATCAGCTGCGGGATTTGCAGAGTAAAGTTAGATCCGAGGTTAGTTCTGAGCACTGGTTGCGGATCCATTGTGCATCTCCGGATAAGCAGCTGTTTGACTGGGGCCAGGCGCGTGTGCCTCGGCCTCTGTACGGCCTTGGAGATGTGTTTGCCATGGAGGCTGATGACCAGTTCAGAAAGAAGCGCGATGCCGAGGTAAATTCACAAGCTTCTGGTTGAATCTTCTGCAGCTATTGCTATATATGAATGGGACGCTATGATCCTTTTTTCCTTGACGTCTTTTAGGTTCAAGCTGAAAGGTATGATATTTTGGTCAATCTCTTCTTCAGTCCTTGAACCTGTGAATTGTGTTACCGATATGTGTTTGGAATGAAGATGAAGCATTTATAACATGAATTTACGTACTGTTTCCACTATCGATATGTCAATCACGTTGTTGACCCCTGGTTACTCATTTTGGAATATGTGGCGCAGAGGCTGTCAAGGTTGGAAGAAGAAGAAAGAAACCATGTGGAGACTAAGAAAAGGCAGTTTTTTGCAGATATAATGAATGCAGTCCGAGAATATACGTTGCAACTTGGGGCATCTCAAAAGCGTAGAAAGCAAAGAAATGATTTTGTTCTGGTAAGCTGTTGTTATCTTTTTTTCGGTATTGCTTCCTCTGATGACTACTTATGTACTCTATAACTAACTTGGAGGACTGAGTTGCTCACATACTTTACCCTTACAGTCGTTTGGTAAATAGTAATGATCCAGAATCGTGTTTGTATTTAGGAACGGTAACAATAAATATGGAATGAAAATGAAAGATGATATATTGTTATAGATTTATTTAGTAACTGAAGCGTAGAAATGGTAATGAACTAATACGGTTTCATTAGATAAACTAATCATTAACTTAATTTTCTTTTCAAATTTTCATCATCTCCACTCCTTTCCATTCCCTTATCATACTCACCTCTAGATAAGGGAATGAAATCACCAGCTTGTTGTACGTTTTGCATTACTATTGGCAATTATTACCTTCAATCAAAATGCAATATCCTAGTGACCACAAAACATGGAATTCTTAATGGAGATATTCCATACAAGTCGCACATAATGACTTGGTATGTACCTACCTATCAATAATTAACAAGTGGATTCATACAATTTTTAATGTTAAATGAGTAGGATAAATACTTAAGGAAACAAAATCAAGGCATAATGACATTAGTTTAAAGAAATTGTTTCCTAAAGTAAATTTTTTTACAAGAAAATAACCAAGCAAGTCTAGTTTTAGTTTTTGATATATTTTATTTTAATTCTCCTAAGTAGAGTCATAAAAATTATTGCATAAGAAATTAGCCTATCAAAGTATAAAATGATAATGTTAGTGTACAATTTCTTTCTCGTCATTCCTTGTGCTTCAGGCATTCAAGTTTCTCTCGTTGCGATACCTAAAAGATCTATGTGTTGCTCATTTTTATGCTCATATTTTTTTCAAAAGATTATTTGTCAACTCAAACAAATAAAATATCTGTAAAAATCGAAATTGATTACAAAATATTAAATATACATTAATATGAGACCATGTTTTTTAATATCAACATCATGCAAGTCATTAGTAACCCATACTATTAAAAAATGAAATTAAGCAAAAAAAAAAAGAAAGACTAAACGACACTTTTATATACTTGTTCTTATATGTAAATTCTTATTCCTCGTCCTTTGTCTTCAGTTGAACTAAAATATTTAAGAATTGAAGCTAGGGAAATTGCTTATAATTTTATATGGCTCTACTTAGGAGAATTAAAACAAAATATATCAAAAACTAAAACTAGACTTCCGATTAATTGCTTGGTTATTTCTTTGTAAAAAAATTAATTTAGGAAACAATTTCTTTAAATTAATGTTATTAGGATGCCTTGATTTTGTTTCCTTAAGTATTTAACGTACTTATTTGACATTAAAAATTGTATGAATCCACTTGTTAATTATTGATTCGTAGTTACATACCAAGTCACCATGTGACTTGGTATGTAAGGACCACCAAAAATTTCTCAGTGGTTATATCACTACCATTCCTTGCCATCTTTGAACTAAAACCAAACGGGCCCTTTAGGTGTCAGCGTTCACAGTTTAGTGCAGACTCATTATTTCATGTAGTTCCTTTATTCTTTGGGAAATCCTTTATAGTGCGAGGCGAGGATGAAATGAAGTGTCATCTGATTGTCTCTTTGTAATGAGATGTTTATGTGTATAGACAATTAACAGGGCGTACGCTGATCAGCCTTCCAGAAATACGACTGTGTTTAAATCAAGTAGCATCTTGAAAGCTATGGTTTTAGTGTGTATCTTTATAGTTGCTCGGTCTGGATCTTTACTGCCTTCTTTTTGTGAGTCTATCAATAGCAATGGCATGGAAAGCAGAAGCAACGTGCAACTCGGGCTGAGAAACTGAGGTTCCAAGCCCTGAAGAGCGGTGACCAAGAAGCTTACATGCAAATGGTCAAAGAGAGCAAGAATGAGAGATTAACGACACTTCTTCAAGAAACAAATAAACTTCTTGTAAGCTTGGGTGCTGCAGTCCAGCGTCAAAAGGATACAAAATTTCCTGATGGGATTGAACCTTTAGAAGACTCGGAAGATTATTCTCCGACGCTAGAGGCTTCTAAGGACGGAAGCCCTGGGGATACACCGGAGGAAGAGGAAGATCTTATTGATTCAGATCGAAATGATGAGGGTGGGGATTTACTTGAAGGGCAGCGGCAGTACAACTCAGCCATTCATTCAATTCAAGAATCGGTAAATCCTCACTCTTCTCTCTATCTAAACCACAGCCCAGTTTTGGGAAGTCTTCACCAGATTGAAAAACTTACTGGTCTTGTGGGATAATTCAGGTTACTGAGCAGCCATCACTTCTTAAAGGTGGACAGTTGAGACCGTATCAGATTGAAGGGCTACAGTGGATGCTTTCTTTGTTTAACAACAATCTAAATGGAATTTTAGCCGATGAGATGGGGTTAGGGAAGACAATACAAACTATCTCATTGATTGTATACCTCAAAGAAAAGAAAGGCGTGCCTGGTCCCCACTTAATAGTCGCTCCAAAGGCAGTGCTCCCTAATTGGATCAATGAATTCTCAACATGGGTCCCGGAGGATGAGTATGGAGATGCATATATGAATTATTCTCCGTTATTTTATGCATCTGCAGCATCTATTTTGGAAGTCCTCATTTTTTTCTGATGCAGGATTAAAGCTGTACTTTATGACGGACGTGCGGATGAGAGGAAGTCAATAAAGGAACAGTTGTTAAAAGAAGGGAAATTTAATGTTCTAATTACCCACTATGATTTGATCATGAGAGATAAAGCATTTTTGAAAAAAATTCAGTGGAATTACATGATTGTTGATGAAGGGCATCGGTTGAAGAATCACGAGTGTGCCCTTTCTCGGACGCTTGACTCTGGGTATGATTTCTTTTGGTACAAGCCAAGCTGCATTTTCTCACCCTTATTTCGGTTGCCTGCTTTGGTCTTTTTCTTAATGGTGTGAAATTTCAGTTCTATCTTGTCTGTTGCGTATCTGAGCCCTCTCTCATGCGAAAGTGTCAAGTTGGTGCATGATTATGCAGCAAGCTTGAGCGAGAACTTATTACCTGCACATTGCACCAATTTGCCTTGCACTCCATAAGCTAATGTACCTTGTGGTTTGATGCTGTTTTGATCAAGTAACCATGTGGTTTTGTTTGTCTTTTTTGGTGATAGAGTTTCCAAATTCACATTTTTAGTATACATTTTTGTGACTAAAAATGTGAATTTGGAAAACCCCTATTACCAAAAAAGACAAGACGAAATCACAACGTACTAAAGTAAACTTTTCCCTTAATTGTTTTATCGAAGTTTATTCCCAGTAAAATGATATCTGGTCCCGTAAGTTCTTGATATGAGATATCGCTTGTTTCGAAGTTTTTTTTCTTGATGATTGTTGCTGTTAATCTTTTGCAATGAAGTGTTTCAGTTGCCACTAATATTCTCATAGTTTATGATGGTTTGCTTTATCCCTGAATAATTACCCACCTGGCACTTCTAATTTGACGTTACCTATGTGCAGCTATCAAATTCAACGCAGACTTCTATTAACAGGGACCCCGATACAGAATAACTTGCAGGAATTATGGTCACTGCTCAATTTTCTCCTGCCAAATATTTTCAATTCAGTTCAGAATTTTGAAGATTGGTTTAACGCCCCTTTTGCTGACCGGGACGATGTCTCTCTGACGGAGGAGGAACAGCTTCTAGTCATTCGCCGTTTGCATCATGTAGTTGTCTCTCTTTATTTGTTTTTATTGTTTTCTCCATCATAACATATTTCTCTTTCTTTGGTTTTTCGAGTCTTCTATATTTCTGCATTCTAACATACTCTCTCGGAAATTTAGGTTATAAGGCCTTTCATTCTGAGGAGGAAAAAAGATGAGGTGGAGAAGTACCTTCCTAGTAAATCTCAGGTTATACTTAAATGTGATATGTCAGCATGGCAGAAAGTTTATTATCAACAAGTCACAGAGATGGGCAGAGTTGGGCTACAAACTGGTCTGTAGCTTCTTCTTTTATTACCTGATTCACTTTTGGTTTGTCATGCTGTTACTTTCCGAGTCAAACCCCAATACAATAACAATTCGTTGGCTAAAATTGGTTGCTTGTGTTCAATTTTGATTTTCGTATGATAGTTTGGTCATTGAGGTAGTTGTCAATGATCTGTTTACAGCCTTGTCAAATAGTGATCCGAGTTGCAACTTACTTTGAGGTGAACAACTTGCAGGATCAGGGAAATCAAAGTCTCTCCAAAACTTGACAATGCAACTAAGGAAGTGTTGCAATCATCCATATCTTTTCGTAGGAGATTATAACATGTGGCGTAAGGATGAAATCATGAGAGCGGCAGGGAAGTTTGAACTACTAGATCGTCTGCTCCCAAAACTACGTGCAACTGATCATAGAGTTTTGCTCTTTTCTCAAATGACTCGCTTGATGGATATTCTTGAAATATACTTGCAACTGAATGGATACAAGTTTCTTAGACTGGATGGCTCAACTAAAACAGAGGAACGAGGAACTTTGCTGAAGCAGTTTAATGCTCCAAACTCGCCTTACTTCATGTTTCTCTTGAGCACTCGTGCTGGTGGACTTGGATTGAATTTACAAACGGCAGACACAGTTATAATTTTTGATAGCGATTGGAATCCTCAGATGGACCAACAAGCGGAGGATCGTGCTCATCGTATTGGTCAGAAAAAAGAAGTAAGGGTTTTCGTTTTGGTAAGCGTTGGATCAGTTGAAGAGGAAATATTGGCTCGTGCAAAACAAAAAATGGGCATTGATGCCAAGGTCATCCAGGCTGGACTTTTCAATACAACAGCTACTGGTATAATTACTTCCTGTTATGAATATAGATGTCATTGGAGTATTAAGTCACAACTTTGTTCGATTTTTAGAAGAATTCATGTCATTGCATGTGGAAATACCTTTTCGTTGCATACCTGAAGCTTTAGAGTCACAAGCATTTCATAATTAGGTAGTGTTTCAGTATTGAGGTGACCGTTTGCTTGTGCAGCTCAGGACAGAAGGGAGATGTTAGAGGAGATTATGCGGAAAGGAACGAGCTCTCTTGGAAGAGACGTGCCGACTGAGAGAGAGATTAACCGTCTTGCAGCCCGTTCACAAGAAGAGTTCCGAATTTTTGAGGAAATGGACAAGGAACGAAGGCAAAAGGAGAACTATAGATCCCGCCTTATGGAAGACCACGAGGTGCCTGAATGGGCATATTCCAAACCTGAGACGAAGGAAGATAAATCCAAAGCTTTCGACAAGAAAAATCTTGCCCTTCTGGGAAAGCGTAGACGGAAGGAGGTAACTTATGCAGATTCTTTGAGTGATTTGCAGTGGATGAAGGCTGTGGAGAACGGGCAAGATGTATCTAAGCTTTCATCAAAAGGAAAGAGAAGAGAGCGTGCCCTGTCCGAGACCAACGAACCTGTTACTAACACTGCTGGAGCTGGAAACAACGTTCCAGAACCAAGGAACGAAAACATGCCGACTGCTAGCGAGGCAACGAGCGGCGACACTTACGGCTCAGACGTGAAGATAAAGTCCGATGGGGGAGTGAGCGAGACAGCGGAATACCAAGGACCGGCAGAAGCTGGGAATGAAGATGTCGATGTGGGAGGCACCTCGTGGAGTAACAAGGTGTTTACGTGGAAGACACACAAAAGGAAAAGATCGAACTATGTTGTCCAGACTTCATCAGATAGTAGAGGCAATAATGGTTCAAATGGAAGAGGAAACGGCTGGGCGTGACATGATTTCCCCCTTGTTTTAATCCCCTGGGCATGTTTTGGTGTAGGGCTTGGTTAGGCATTGCTAGTCTCATTGATTTTGATACACTTTCTATTTAGTTGCACTACTACCATCAATAGATTTTGGCTTGCCAAATGAGCCAGCCATCGTAACGTCAACATAATTTATGCAGTGCATGTAGCATTTTAGATGGTCTTTTTGGGATAAAATTTTTTTCTCGTGTAGGCCACTGGGTAGGGATGGTAACCGGCAAGATTCATAAGATCCGGTCTTTGTTTTTATCCTCTTAAAAAAATGATTTTAAAAATTGAGCAATATCAGGTGAATCGTAGGTCCGTGTTTAAAAAAAATAAATAATTAAATTGTCATTTGATAGTTTTCAAATAGTAATGAAATATTTTCAATCATTAAATAAATTAATACAAAAAAATCATTAAAAAATTGAACTTTGGTAAGTTGAAATTGCGAATTTAGTATTACGTTTAATAATTAATATACATATATATTATTTTAAAATTTTAGGTACAATCCTATTGATCCATATCCATACATTTATTATTTTAAAATATAAGAATTTTAGATCTTGATCAAGGTGGACTCTCAAAGTGAGAGTTTGATTGCTATCCCTAACTTCAGGTAATAGACCACCAAATGAATTTCGGCCACGTCATAACTTTTTTTGCTTGAAAACCAACCAATATTTAACAATTAATTGATTTCAGCATCACTCGTCCTACTCCCAACAATGTTTCAACACTCCGACCAATGAGAATTGATCTAGAGTTGATTTAACTAGTACAAGATGTTGGAAAAGATTGAATGAAAAATTCAATGCAAAGCCTAAAGTAGAAAGGCCCAAAGTAGGAGGCACAAAAAGGAAAAAGGAAAGTGCAATCCCACATTGGAAAGTGGCACCAATATTTCCTAGTTTATAAGGAGAAACTCTTTGTTGATTAGGAAATGAGTTGACCAAATGGAAGGATAGCCAACTTGGATCGCGGCGCATTGGACGCAGGTCGCAATGGGCGCTTTGTGTCGCACGTGCCATGCGCATCGTTGCGAGGAGCTGGAGGAGCCTTAAGTATTTTGCCCGAGTCCGGAATAGCTACCGAAGTGACGAGGGGTTGCGAGATCCCTCGTGAAGGAGTGCCAGCAAAGTCTGGACGCACCTGGAAGCATCCAGAATACCACCGAAGGGCCACGAGCGCAGCCAGCCAATCTGCCTAGCGAAGGGACATCTCCGAAGGGCCACGAGCGATCTGGCTACCTGCCTGAGTTGTCTCTCTTCGAAAGTGCCTCGTGCCCCTTCGGAGTGCCTGCCTGCCACTCTTCTAGCGCCTATAAATAAGCCTCTCCCCCTCATTTGCAATCATCCCAGCTTGAAAATGCCCAAACAGTCGTTGTATCTTGGGGACGATTGCCGTAGCCCGTACCGCACTGAAATATACGGGACAATCTCGTCTTACGATTGTTGTGATCGGAGGGTTTGGTGCACTTGATTAGGATCCACAGCACTCTCGTCTTATGGAGAAAATGTCCAACACTTGCCTCGACTGCCGTAGATCCTAATCAAGTACACCAAACCCTCCGATCACAACACAAGATATAGATCTACTAGATCTTGGGTTAAGTTTACGAATGAAAAATATATAGCACTTAGATTATGAATATAAAAATTCAAACTATCCACTAATCACGCCAAGGGAGAATTAATTCCTCGGGTCATTTCATTCTCGTTACAATTAGTATTAATCGCGCCAGGTGCGAAACTTTGTTTTAATCATTATTTCCTTCCCTTTCTGTGGTAATAATAGTAAAGCTTTTAATTAGTTTCTTGCGCGCTACAACAGATCCCATGGCTTTGCGCCGGGGAGGCAAAAAGCTTCCTATGGAAGATGTGTGCTATTATCAACGCACTAACAATTTGTTTAAAGGACGGATCAAAGTATAGGGAAATAAGACTAGCAGAGTGATAACGGATAGGGTAGAGTAAATCTATATCCTTGATTAGAAGTAAGAATCAAATCTTATCTACGATCTTATAAGTATTTTGAATAATGATTCGGATCCAACCCGGTCCTTAGATTCTAAATGAAGATTCATGCTCTACCCAAAGAGCCATTGTTTTACAACATATTTTTATCATTTCAATATTATCAAAATAATGAATTAACGCGATTCATTGAAAAATCTCACCATTAAAAATCTATGTGATAAAATGATAATATGAAATTAAAATTGAGAATAAAATCTAAACTAACTAAACAAGTGTGATTCAAATGAATAGCATTTGACCACTGACATAAAAAAATGTGGTTATGCTATCAATAAAAAATAAAGCCAAATATTCTTAATAACATAAAGTTGCAACTTCAATATTATTTATTGCTAAATTTCTAAGCGGTTATCTTCTTGTTCATCTTATTGCTCTCGTAACCTAGCTCTTCTCGGTTGTATCTTACTAATGCACCAACTCTTCTCTGCATTAGCAAGTGTAGAAAATCTATCCACGGTAATTCAGACAATTTAAGCGATGTAACTAACCCACATGCATGGACGACAAATCTCCTGAGACCAAAACGAATGTTAACCTAACGATCACTCGATGATCTAGTTTGGCTGATGCATTAAGTTTTGCACTCTAGGACAAGCCAGTGGACCATGAGAAATGGAAACATAAGCAAAAAGTCTTAAACTCACTACTCCTAACCATCAGAATATTGGTTGGAATCCGACTTGTCGCAGTTTGAAGTAGGCCGTTGTCTGCTCAAACTTAGAGTAAACAACTACACAGTCAAATCACAGATCTCCTTATCATCGTTGCTACACCGGAATCCGGAACTAGTTTGTGAAGTTTCCTGCTACAACAGAAGCGGCCTGGATACACGAGGCTGTCACTCCTCTCCATTAACTTCAAGATTCTGCAACTTCATTTCCAATTCATTGTCATCAGCCTCGCCCTCTTCAGCATCAGCCTCTTCGTCGTCGTCATCTTGGCCTCCTTCGGGATTGTTCTCATCAAGGGGTCCAAGCTTCTGGGGACATTTCCCAAAAATTTCTTTCACTTCGTCAATCCCATCCTCAGAGATGAAGTTTCCATCGATGTTTAGCAAGGTCAACCCCGGCTTGTTGATAACAGCCTGGGCAAGCACTCTTGCACCGGATCTTCCGATTGCATTTGTATTCATATCCACTTCGGTCAGCTGGACATGACCTTCCTCCAAGGCCTTGCTGATATTGATAACGCCTTCATCCTTGAGTTCGTTTTCAGCCAAGTTTAACTTGGTAAGGTGCTGTTTTGCACCAATACAGGCAGCTAGAGTTGGGGCAGCTTTGGCGGTTATATCGTTTCCTGCCATATCCAGGACTTCAAGCAAAGGCGCGGAATCCTTGAGCGCATTAGTTATAGCTATAGCACCCTCATCTTCCAGATTAAGATAGCTTAAATAGACCTCCTTCAGACCTGCGTGCTTGGAAAAAGCTTTGCTAAGAGCCTGGCCAGCTTCAATACCAAACATGTTGTCTCGTAGGTCAAGTCTCGTCAAATGTGAGCAGGTCTCCAGGGCCTCTGCTAGGGCCATTCCTCCTACTGTGTCTATTCTGGTCGAGGAGCATCCGAAGTCTTCCAGCAGGGGAGAGCGCTTCACAACTTCAGAAATGGCTAGTGCTCCATTATCCCCAGTCATATTATTATGAAAATGAAGAACCTTAAGCTTCTCAGTGGAGGGAATCAACTCAGACACAGCTCTAGCGGCTTCCTCAGAAATGCCATCATTCATTAAATAAAGTTCCTCCAGGCAACTCTGGGATTTGAGCAGAGCTCCAAAGGCCCGGACACCTTTTTCGCCTAAGGCATTGTTTGAAAGATTCAAATACTTCAGAATGCTACCTTCAAGGGAAGCAGAAAATAAATTCATGACTTCAAGAGCTTCAGCTTCAGGTCTTCCAGCAATGAAATCAGATAAATCAACTTCTTTCAACTGATTCTTGACAGAAACCAAAATGGGTTCAGCAACACGAGCGGCTTCTATGCCAAAGCTTCTGTCGCTAAAGCAAATCTTAGTATAGGAATTCCCAGGTTCTTTCAATGGGCTCAGTATATCTTCAGCTTCCTTGGCATCAATAAAGGAACGTGGACCTTTAGATATATCAAAGACAGTATCCTGTGACACGGGTGCTTCTGCAGATACCTGGATTTCTCTGTCCTCCTTTGTCACATGGCCTTTTTTAAGAACTTCCAAAATTTGCTTGCTGCACTCTTTAGCATACAGCTGCACTGCAGACCCTCCATCTCCATCTGGCTCCTTCTCATAATGCTGGTTGGCAGTGGCATAAGCAATATCTTCAATCCTTTTTGCATTCTCCTCTGCTTCCTCTTTGCTCAGACTGCCATATTTCTGGGTAAAAATGGACTTCGTAGTAAGATTATCTGTAATGCGCACCAAGAGCGACTTTCGAGTGTTCTCACTAGGGGGCCAAAGTTTTATAGAAAATGAACGACGTTGAGACTTCAGTGGAGTAGTATCCATTGCAACAGCACCTGCAGAATGGATTTAGGAAAAAAAAGGCATTAGCTTTAATTTAAGTTGCACATTCTACCCAGCCGAGACTCTGTTACAGCTAAAACGTATTGTGAAAATTGATGTCATCACACACTAGCTGTTCTGTGTGAAACAAGCAGTCTCCCATTACTCCACTATCAAATGGAACTAGGCGGCGCCCAACTAGGGAGCCGTGGTTCTTCCAGGTCCAAAATCAAATAGCCAAACCAAAAGTATATCTACGACTACAACCTGTCTGCGTCTACAATAGATTGGTCTGCACTTTCCAACTCATGTCCTAGCAAAGACAACCATCCATTCATGAACTCAAGTAACAAGGTCATCCACTCCCTTCTTGTTCACGAAATGAAAATAATGCCTTAATAGAAAATGAAATCAAGGAAATGAAAGAGCAAGCCCTTGAACCAAAACGACAATGAATTAAGCAACCAAAAATTGTTGTCCTTCTCTCTTTCTCTCTCTCAAAAGAATACACGAAACCACCATCTGTCTTCCTCAACGAACCCTAACTAGGGAAAACATCACTTATTAACAACCAAACTAGTGTTTCCTTTCCTCCGTATACAAAGAAATATTTCTGAACAACCAAATTCGCGTCCGTCTCTCTCTCTCTCTCTCTCTCTCTCAAAAGAACACGCGAAGTAGAAAACAACATAGAACCGCCATTCCTCATCCTCGACAAACCCTAAGTAGGAAAAAATGACACTTATTACCCCCCAAACCCAAGCACTGTCCTCGTTTACAAAGAAATATTTCCAAACAACCAAATTCTTGTCCCCTCTCTCTCGAAAGAAAACGCCAAGTAGAAAACAACTTAAAACCGCCATTCTTCTTCCTCCACAAACCCTAAGTAGGGAAAACGTCACATATCAACCCAAAAACCTAAGCTCTCCCTACAAAGAAATATTAATCAGTTTCACGCTAACAAACAACAAAATAAATAAATAAATCGGAAAGCTACACGATGTAACTCGATTACTGTTGGAGCAACAGATCTGCGGCTGCGGCTGCGGCTGCGGCTGCGGCTCTCAGAAATAATTATTTCCGAGATTTGATTAAATAAAAAAGAAATAAAATAAAAGATCTCGACGAGGCAGAAGCGAAGGGACAGAGAAGGGATTTACCTGTTTCCGGACTCTCCATTTCTGCTACTTCTTCTCTTGGCGGAGAGATTTCCAACTAAGGAGATGTGTTCCTTTTCGATAGGGTAGAGAGAGGAGAGTGGCTTGTCCAGTATGGGAAGAGGGAGAAACTGGAGGACGACGGGGTGGCGGGGGAAGGAAAGCCAAATTTGTTTTCTTTTTTTCCCTTCTTCTTTGCGGCTCTTCCTATTGGTCCGGCCCCATGGCCCACCACACCCTTTCTACTTTGCGGCGAGATTGGCTCTTAGTTGGACCAGAGCCCATTGGTTAAAAACATATAGGTTTACACATATAGTATAGTTTCGTGGTTACAAATTTACCAAAATGGTCATGGTTAGGTATTTTGGAATTCCTCATTTGAGGTCAAATACCATCCCTTGATCCTTGGCGGGGTCCAATATCTAAGATGTCTTATTCTCCAAAGAGGCTTGGGGTTGGTACCAAAATGGTCGGTTTCATAAAAATCATGGATATCCTGTCGGCCCATGAAACCACGAGGACTATTTTGGACATTTTTTAATTAAATAGTATTAGAGTGGACTTTTTTATATTTGGTCCTGCGGTATTGCTCATGCACCGACATCATCTATTGAAAAAATTATTTTTTCTTAATTAAGACATTTTAAGTTCAACTTTTATTATTAACAAAAATGTTGTTATGATATGGTTTTTGAATCGAAAGGTCAAAAAGTTGTTGGTATGGATACGTAACGTAGTGGCCACCCAAACATGACCAATATTTATAGGGAGAGAGGATATTAACTAGCTCCTTTCATGGAAGTCTTGTTGGCTTACTACACGTCTAGTTTGAATTTTTTTAAATTCACAGCTTCACTTTTGTTATTAAAGAATAAGCATTATAAAGAAGATATTGATTAGGTCAACGCTCAGCTATGCTTTTTGGGGTGGAAAGGAAGCAGACCATGTATTCCCTTGACATGCAACAGTAAAAAGAAATCATTTATTCCAATTAAAGAATATTATAGTTTGAATCCAGTCCATACTAGCCGGCCGATATAGTCATAAATAGAAAGGATGAAAGGGGGTATAGGATCTTTTTGTTTTTTGTTTCTTCATGATTTTCAATTTTTATTTATTGATAATCTATTTTCTTAAGTGAGGTGCTTCGGCACCTCCTCCATAACAAAAAAAAAAGGTATCCGTATATCACTCGAAGCTAAATGTGTGCGCCATTATAGCTATCAATTATAAAGCTTATTACAAACCAAATCTACCCATGGTCAGCGAAATGAGGGGACCCAAATAGCAAAAACAACCAAGTTCCTGAACTCACATCAATCATCATCTGCAGGATCTCTTACATCATCGTTCAAGTATTATTCCACATCAACTTCCATCCCTCTGGATAATTGCAATTCACTCGATCCCCAAGCATGACTCGAAAATGAGAACACAAACACGATATGTTTATCGAGATCATGGTTGTAAAGAAACATCCAAGAAATTTGGAATTGATGGTGGAATTAGCATGTTCATGTATTTGTGACAGAACCCTCAAACATAAATCACAATGAGCCATATGATCTGCAACCTATTTTGGCACTTGCAATGGCTCGAGATCAACTATATCATCTACCAGTTTCTATACAAGCGGTCTAGTTAGATGTCAAGAATCAATTACCAGTGCTACATCCGTGAGCTATGTAGGAGAGGTTTTGTAAGTGCTTTAGCAAAGTAATTGCGGATCTCGGGGATGATACGGAGGATCAAATGGGAATGCCTGCAAATTCATAGCATATAATTAGAAATGAATCTGATCAAATCTCCCATGCTAAGACCAAAGGCTCAACCAACCCATTGTAGTAAGAAAGGACAGTGCATGGGTTGACAATAGTCAACACCTTGTGAAAACCATTTTGTTGAGTTGTTACTTTGGTGGTCTTTTCAGTCCAAATTGTTTTCATCAAAGCAGTCATGTATGTACTAGTTGACCGTTATTTCTTGAGACATTAGGATTATCCAATACATAAACATTCAAAAAAGAGACCGAGCAGAAAGAAGTAACAACGTCAAGGGGGAAAGAGGCATACCCAGGCAGGGGACTCAATTTATCGAATTGCTCCAAGATAAACCAAATGCATGTGTGCCTCAAGGAAATTGCATTGAAGGCTTCGGACAGCTCATACATGCTCGACACGTTCTCCAACGATATATCCTTAAACAAACAGTATCCATGCATTCAGTTTCTTATGCAAAGCAGAGGGATCATGTACAATTATCCATACCAATAACCATCACAAACCTGTGCTATGGTATACTCGCATAGCCGCTTGAGCCCCTCTAGCAGGTACTGATCAGCTGCCTTGAGAAGATCTTGAGCAATGTCTAACGTGACGTCTACAGATCCGGTGTATGCGAATCTGTTGAGAATAAAAACTGTAAGTGGTTGCCAGATGCGGGATTATATGCGAGTATAAATCATGATTACTCCAACCTCATCATCAACTCGAAAACCTCCCATCTTATGTTTGGGATTTCGATGTCCCTTGCATCCTTCTCCTGTAACATGACAAAATAAAATGTCTCAAATGTGCATTTTATTACGTCAGACTTGCTAGTTGATTACGTCTCAAGGAAAGATGGATTTGTAAAGCATGGGTGTGAACCACAAGTTAGGACAAGCGTTTCCTTTCAAAAGGATTGAGCCACACCACTTATTCTTACCCGATAACCACCATCAAACATTGCACGAAAAGCATCTGAAGAAGCAAGGAGACAGATCCTATGCGCATAAAACCGCCTACCTGCAGTCACAAGGCAAAACATCAATTCATTGTACTCATAAAGCAAGAACCTTGCAGTGTATGCAAGAATGTCAAACCGCTGAACGTAGCACAACAGAAAAACACTTCAAGCTTTGAACACAAACCTTCTACTAGAAAAATAACGTCAGACAATGTGGGATTGTTTACATACTGCACCCCAAGGTATACCTGCAATAAAATTACTGGTACCATTAACATTTTCCTTGGCGGAAGCTACCCTCTGGTATCTCATCGCTACCATACAGACAAAAGTTACATGTCCCATGGAATTTACTTTTCAACAAAACCACACCAGAGACAAGTCATAGGCTATGTCTTGCATGAAAACAAGTTTCTGGAACATAAATAGGTAAAAGAGAACAACGTGTGGACCCATATTTATGTTCAAGAACATTTTGGTCTCCAAAAGAGGAGACAATTCTTCACAGTGGTGAAAACCGTGAAATGTGGAAGCCAAACAAACTGATTAGCTTCAGGCAAGACGCTCACTTGCGGTGTCGGAGAAGGAGGAGCTGCATCGACCGGAGAAAGAGCCATCGCTTTGTTGGCCAGCTTAAAGAGAGCAACAGCACCATCAAGCTGTTGCCTCGAGCTTGTAGAGCCAAGAAGTCCGAGGAGTAACTCCAATCCTGCAGGGCTGGATATCAGCAACTTCTGGAAATCCCCAGTCTACCAATTAATCCTTTGCTATGCAACTGCAGCAAAATCTTTTCAGTTTTCAACCGACAAGAAAAATAAAATTTGAAATACCATTGTTGTCAATGAAAATCGTTCTCTGATCGTCAGGGGCGCAGAGATGAGCAAGAGCCAAAGCCACACGCCTTTGGATATTCTTCTCCGAGAAACGCATCAGGTATAACAAATGGCTTAAAACCTACAGTAGAAAACCATAAGATTCACGGGTTAAGAATCAGAAGGAGAAGTCAAATTGCAGCTTCCTGAGAATAAAACTTGCTAAGACAGAAACAGGATAGAGATTAATCACCCGTCCGTGTATCTTTTCCTCCAACCTTTTCAAAGTCTTCGCAACACAATCCTTTGTTGCCTGCAAGTATTAGAAGTGACATAGCAGTTGTGGTATGGTAAAAACAAAATATTCCTGCCAGAAAGCTAGCATAGGCATTCCCGATTTTTTCAAGCTTCACAGAGTAATGAGCATGGATGACCAGAATACTACAGCTTAGGAACATAACAAGTCATAACTATTTACACTTGAAACTATTGCTTGTTAAGCCATAGAGGAAAACATACTTGAACAATAAACTCTCCGTCCTGCAGCTTCTGCACACCTCCCACCCTTATAAAATCGGACACATTATCCTATTTAAAAAAATAAAACAGAAGGTAAGTTTATTAAGTAATGCATTAGCCTCGTATATATTATGATTACAACTATAACTAACACGCCATAGACAGTATACCTCGTTATCCGCAAGACCATATAGAGCAAAAGCAGCATTATGTTGAAGAGATCCATTCTTGGAATCCAAAAGCTTCAGTAATGGCTGTAATCCGCCATTGTGAGCAATACCGGCTTGATTATGTGCATCCTGGATTTTAAATGTTCTGACCAGTTGAAAAGGACTACCAAACAGAAATTTTACTAAATCGAAGGACAGAGGGAAAGACTCCACTAACACTATGTTTCGATGGACAGTAGCAAGTGAGATATAGTTTTGTAAAGTAAATTCATGGAGAAAAGTACAAAGTAGAGTAACTATAAAGTAAGGGAGAGTAAAGTAATCAGCAATCTTAGATTAATCTTCCAACACTCCAATTTCAGGTTCATTGAAAAGCTTTTATTATTAAGTTTTGATTACCCAACATTACTCCTCGTTACTTCATTAACCCTACCCTTACTCCTTGAACATTCTGTATCCGTACAACATTATGGCCCATAATTCTTACCTCCCATGCCTTACTCCCTAAAATTTGTTATTTTAGACAGTGTAAAAGACTCCCCTTTTGGTTATTGAATTCAAATTAGAAAGTGCCCAGAGGTAAATACAAAATTTCCCCCGTAAAAATAAGTAGAATGTTGCATACATGGCAAAGTTGGAAAGCAAGAAACATGAAACACATGACAGTTATGTTGAAACACGGAAAGCAAATGCCAAGTTGAAATGCTGGGGTCTCCGAACTGCAATTTGAAACAGATAATCACCTGTGCTAATCTACCCAATGCAAAGGCCGACATTTCTCTCAATTGGACATCGGGAGACTGAAGCATCTCAATTAAAGGTCGAACAGCACCCCTCTGAACAATGTGGACCTGCAAAGAGAGAAGAAACGGACCAAAATCAGGTAGATTCCAAGCAAAAAAGATCTTGAAATTACGGAACCCCACAAAAGCGCAAAGAAACAGAGCCTAAAATTTTCTGCAACGATTCATCTTCTACTACAAGAAAACCATAGCTAATGCAGAAAGATCATATTGCAACGTACATTAGTGTGTATCTTACAATCAGTGGTACCTATTTAAAGTAAAGACCAACATATGGAAGTACTTATTTAAAGAAATATCCATGTACCTTGCAATCTGAATCAGTAGCAGCAAATTGACCAAGTAATAAAGCTGCCTCTCTCTGGCTCTCAGGGCAGCAGGAGCTGAATTCCGAAAGCAAGAAAGCACAAAATCTATAAACATAGTGTCAAGATGAACAGAAAAAATCTTATTCAAACACAAAATACACAAATGTCGCGAGTAATAATGTTTTTTCCACTTGCCAAAGCAGATGGTTAACAAACTTGCAACCATTAAGAATTAAAAGATTTAGAAGCATCAGGTATAAAAACTTAGATACCTGAGCAATCCAATAGCAGGTTGCAACGCCCCTGCTGCCAGAACTTCCTTCTTAATAGTGGGAGATGAATGCACCAGATTCCCAATAACACCAACCTGGAAGCATCAAATGATTCAAATCTTTATCTCAAACTTTCAACAACATTTTTTATAGGTAAAACTTTCAAATGCATGACAGCATCAGCATATGTAAAATGCAACAGTTAATGAAAACGACCACAGAAACCAAACAAACTACCAGAAATTGCAGTTCAAAAGTACAATTTGTTAACCTACCGCTTCATAATGAATAGCAGCATCCTCCGATCTCAACATCAGAATGAGAGTAGGAAGAGCATTGCACTCAACAATCTGTATATAACAGAGCAGTATTTATCAAGCCGTTAACAGATTCAAGAAGAACTGGACAGTCAACCATCTAAAGAGAGCCCCCTTACTTGATTCTTGTTCTCATCGTTCTTAAAAGCCAGAGTGCGAAGTGCACCAGCAGCTGCTCTTTGTACCTTTGTGTCAGTAAATTCAAGCAGCTCAACTAGAGGTGGAATGCCACCTTCCATCCTGCATGTTTATTCCGTTGACAATCAAGTAAACCGCTCCTCATTCTCAAACTGAAACGAAAGTTCTTCCAGAAGCTAGCAAACCTAACACGAGTTTTGATGCTGCTGTTTTCATGAGCAAGGTTTGTAATAGCATCAGCTGCCCTTCTAATTACACTATTTATAGCCCGTGAAGCGGACCCTTCCTTATGTCTCTTCAGCAGGTCCACCAGACGTGACAGAGCCCCAGTATCTACTATGAGTTGCTGATGCTCTGGCTGTTGACGTCAGCATGAGTAACGAAGATCAGTATCAGAGAGCAAGAATAGCTAGAATAAGAGAAGCAATATCTACCGAAACCAGAAACATGTAACTTATTCTCTAAAGACATATCAAACAAGGACCATATTAGAGGGAATGATTCATACACTGCTCAAACATCAATACAACACTTCACTGTATCACATAAGTCGCACATCAGTTCTATATTTATGGATACAGTAAAAAGAACATGATTTTAGGACCCCGATCCTAGCCTTGAGAATCAACTTATAAGAGTTCCTTGACCACCTACCAAAAAGACTAGGCTTATACTATAAACTACAAGGTCCAAGAAATGAGAGATTCAGCTTCCTTTAAATCGCTAATAACAGCTAAATCGAGGTAGTTTATCATATCTGTTACGACAGCTGGTTGTTCAATAGTACATCAAGGGTAAAGAAAAGGGTACGGGATAACAAATAATGGCAATCCATACAAATTATAACGGTGGCCTTTAAAGTTTATATAGGACTATAATCACCATCCCAAAAAAACCTTAAATAGTTCTTGGTAGAACTGAAAGAAGAAAAAAAATCCAACGAACAGGAGCAAAACTACCGGAAGCAACTTCATAGTGTCCTACAACGGCATCAGCTCATCACTAACTAATAATTCAAACCTAAACCGGATTATACACGAGAAAACCTGATGACGCTAAAGTTTCAACTGGCAACGAAACAGAAGAAGCGAAGATGAACTTAGAAGTTACCTTCACTGCAAGAAGTCCCAACGCGAACGCGCTCCCCTTCTCCACCTCGTGCTCGAACGGCCTCGAACTTCGCTCGGATTCTCTAAACGGCGGCGGCTGGAGATGCTTCACCAAAGCCGGAACGGCTCCTCCTTCCACGATCAGGTTCACCACGTCCTCTACAACCGGGAAACGAATCGGCGTGCGTAGAGCTTAAACACGCTAGATTGAGATCCGAAAATCGAAAACACTTGAGATACAGAGTGTTCGTTACCGTTTTTGGCTAACTCGGCGAGGACGTGAGTTGCGCGTTTGGCGGCGCCGCGATCGGACTCGTTCCAGGAGACGCTGGACTTGAGGATTTCTACCTGAGCACGGACCTCCGCGAGAATAGCCTGCCTGGTGTCGCCGTCGGGGGAGCCGCCGGCGGACATCTCCCGGTGATCTTCGTCGGTTTCCTCCTCTAGCTTCCGCTTCTGCCCCTTCCTCTCTGGCTGGACGTCCTCAGCTCGCCGCCTCTGGTGCTCCATCGGGCGAAAAGATTAATTAATGGAGAGAGAGGAAGGAACGGATGGAGAAAGAAAGCGAGAGGCTAATAACCAGATATTGTGAATTTCGTGATTTTTGAAAATATTAGGTAGAGAGAGAAAGACCACGTCAGGGGCATTTTCGGGATTCGCCACTCAGTTTTCCCTCGTTACCTTTTCCATTTTTCGTTCTCTCTTGTTATTTCGTTTTGCTTTTCTGCCGGTGGTATTTACAGCCCCCAGATCTATCTTGCCTGAACCTTTAAAAAAAAGAGAAAATTACGCTCAGGTCCCTGTAGTTTGGCGTCCCTCCATCTGGGGTTCCTGCATTTCCGAAATTATTCCTGACAACCCCAAAGTTTGATTTTAAAAACTCTCGGCTCCCTGACGGCTCTTTTTTTCATTTTTGTCATAAAAATGACCAAAATGCCCTTAAACAAAAAAATAAAACAAAAATTTCTTCTTCAATCTTTAGAAAACCATCATCTTCAACCTCTAATTCTAGAAATCCAAGAACAAACCATGAACCAACCAAACCAAAACTAACAACTTCAAACCCAAAATTAAGAATGTCGTGAATCCAAAACCAAAAACTTTAAACATAAGAACATGTTCAGAATTAAAAAAAAACTTTAAACACCAACAAGAACAAACTAATTACAAATTCAAGAATACCATATTTAACATCCAAAAATACTAATTACAAATTCAGAATGAGATACCCAGATAAATCTCTAATTACATACACTCAAAACCCTAAATCGATTAACCACCAGAACTCGTCATCCCCCTCGTCGTCGTTTCCATGTTTTCGCCTGCCTCCTCTCTCGAACGGTGGAGCTCGCTGGTGAGTGAAATGGAGGCTTATCGGAGCTCCACCGCTCATCGTCATTCCTCTTGGTAAACCATATCTGGCGCCGGGAATGCCAACTTCGAGGTCGATGGAGACAGGTCTCGTGAACTTCGCGGTCAATGAACCTGCTCGGCGGATAGCGGAGAGGAAGATGAACCTGGTCTACCTTGTCCTCATCGTCAGAATTAAGTCTTACCTCGTCGGGATGCCGGTGGTGCTTGGGCATTCTATCCTTTGGTCACTGGAACAACTAAAAAAGAAACAGAGACCATGAAAAAGAAGGAGATGATGACGAGGAAGAGGATTAGGTTCACAGATTATGGGTTTCTTGAGATTGAGAAAAGAAAAGCCCTAAACTTGAGATTGAGAAATTGAAAACGAGATTTTTTTAATTGGCAACAATGGGTTCCCAGTTCATTGGGAATTTGGGAGTGAAAACAGAGGGAGCTTTTGTTAATTGGTTTATGAGTTTGTTAATTGGTTCGAGTTTAGTTTCTTAATTAGTTCATGGGTTTGTTAATTGGTTCAAGTTTTAGTTTGTTAATTGGTTCAACTTAGGGGAGGGGGAGTTGCTTGAAAAATTTGAGTTTATGGTTATTGTGTGAAAAATTGTAGGTGGATGGAGAGTAAGGAAGAAGAAGGATGTTCTTGGTTTGAGTTTTTTTTTTAATTTTGATCTGAATTTTTTTTCTTAATATTCTTGGTTGTGTTCTTGAATTTGGTTAGTTTGATCATGTTTTTTGGTTTGTTTTTTGTGGTTGGTGTTTTTTTCAAAGGTTGGAGAAGGTGAATTTTTTTATTTTTTGTTTAAGGGTATTTTGGTCATTTCCATGACCAAAAATGAAAAAATGAGCCGTCAGGGATCCGAGAGTTGATAAAACCAAACTTCGCGGACGTCAGGAATGATTTCGAAAATGCAGAGACCCCAGAGGGAGGGACACCAAACTACAGGCACCTGAGCGTAATTTTCCCAAAAAATCTATTTTGCCTGCGATAGGTCTGATCGACTAATATTTTGATTGTCAAAATAAAAAATTTTAGTAAATTTAAAAATTGTTGTGTGCGGAGGGTTCGGTGTACTTGATTAGGATCTACGGCAGTCGAGGCAAGTATTGGACACTTTCTCTGTAAGACGAGATTGCCCCGTATATTTCAGTACGGTACGGGCTACGGCAATCGTCCCCAAGATACAACGACTGTTCGGGCATTTCCAAGAACGTTGCACACGTATCTCAAAATTTTCGGGTGAACCCTTATATACCCAGAACTTTCGGACGGACTATTTGTAAGTGAAGAACGGGGGGAGAGGAGAAGACAACAATGCTTATGGAATGCACTTACTACTGGGATGGATAGCAAATGAGGGGGAGAGGCCTATTTATAGGCGCTGGAAGGGTGGCAGGCAGGTACTCCGAAGGGGCACGAGGCACTTCCGAAGAGATGCGACTCAAGTAGGCAGCCAGATCGCTTATGGCCCTTCGGAGATGTCCCTTTGCTAGGCAGATTGCTCCAGCCTCTTCGCGTCCCTTCATGGATTGCTCGCAGCCCTTCGGCCGTCTGGAAATTTCTGGGATATTTCAGCCCTTCGTACCTTTTCGGTGGCCATCCTGGAAGCCGCTTGCAGCCCCTCGTTACTTCGGTAGCTACGCAACTCTCTCCGGACTCTGGCAAAATACTTAAGACTCCTCCAGCTCCTCGCGACGATGCGCACGTGCGAAGTACCAAGTGCGCCACAAAGATCCCATTGCGACCTGCGTCCAATGCGCCATGTGCACACGCACACGCACGTGCTCGTGCTCGTGCTCGTGCTCGTGCTCGTGCTCGTGCTCGTGCTCGTGCTCGTGCTCGTGCTCGTGCTCGTGCTCGTGCTCGTGCTCGTGCTCGTGCTCGTGCTCGTGCTCGTGCTCGTGCTCGTGCTCGTGCTCGTGCTCGTGCTCGTGCTCGTGCTCGTGCTCGTGCTCGTGCTCGTGCTCGTGCTCGGATGGTGCTACGCACCATCCTCGTCGTGGTCCGAGTTGGCTTTCCCTCCAGGTGGTCAACTCATTTCCTAGTCAACAAGGAGTTTCTCCTTATAAACTAGGAAATGTTGGTGCCACTTTCCAATGTTGGATTGCACTTTCCTTTTCCCTTTTGGGCCTCCCACTTTGGGCCTTTCCACTTTGGGCTTTGCATTGAATTTTCATTCAAGCTTTTTCCAACAATCCCCCACATGAATGATGATCAATGCATACAGACTCTAATCGAAAGTTCTGATGTGTTATTATTGCATCGAGACAGGTAGCTTGTGGCTTTGAACCTTCTCTAGTAATATGTTATCAGATTTACTCGCTGCACGGTGAACGTGATGTCTTGAACCATCAGCTTTTGGTGTAAACCAAGACAATAACATTTACACAATAATAACCCTAGTATATTTGGGTTCTCACATTGTGTCTGTTTCGGTCATGGACCGTATCTTGGATTCATAAGTATTTTTCCCATTTGAAGCGTCCTCACTTCACACTTACATAGGTGATCTCCTATCAGGAGCATCCTGCCATACTCCACCTTTATCAAGGTATAGGAATCATTAAAAATATAATGCTTAACCTTACCACACCTCTGCAGGTTAATACCTGGACATCTTCTGAGAATAAGATAGGTTCCAGGTGATTAATTGAACCCTCCATAACTTAGTTGTCTTATTGAACCAAGTTTGTGGGATCTCCACTCATCATGGTTGAGTTACCGCTATGGACGTTCTTTAGTGTGTGGATTTTAATCCCATTCCCCTTACTGCGTTGTACATTTGATCTCTATTGATTCCTTTCGTAAAAGGATCAGCTAAGTTGTCCTTGGACTTTACGTAATTAATGGTGATCACCCCACTAGAGATCAACTGTCTAACGGTATTATGTCTCTGACAGATATGTCGAGACTTTCCGTTATACATTGTACTTTGTGCTCTCCCGATTACAGACATGCTATCACAATGTATCAATACGGGAGGCACCACTTTGCTCCAGCACGGAATATCCTCTAGGAAGTTTCTGAGCCATTCAGCTTCTTCTCCAGTTTTGTCTAGTGCTGTAAACTTTGACTCCATGGTGGATCGAGCTATGCATGTTTATTTAGAGGACTTCCAAGACACAGCTCCTCCTCCTATGGTGAATACGTATCCACTCGTGGATTTGGAGTCCTTAGTGTCTGATATTTAGTTTGTGTCACTGTATCCTTCTAATACAGCTGGATATTTAGCATAATGTATGCCATGATTTATGGTATATTTTAAATACCGTAAAACCCTTTCCAGAGCTAGTCAGTGATCCTTCCATGGATTACTTGTGAATCTACTAAGCTTACTAACTGAGTACGCAATATCAGTACCTCAGTTGAGATACTGGGTCTCCTCGATTCTTGGCTAAGTGTAGATTCAAATCTACTGGAGTCTTAACCGAAGGTTTGTCAAAAGTTTCAAATTTCTTGAGCACGCTTTCCACGTAGTGAGATTGCGTCAAGATAATTCCGTCAACTTTCCTAGAGATTTTTATTCCTAGTATGACGTCTGCCAGACCCATATCTTTCATGTCAAAGCGGTCCTTTAACATGTTCTTAGTTTTCACAATAACATCTTTATTGCTTCTCATAATTAGTAAGTCATCTACGTAGAGACATACAATTACGTAAGCTTCAGGTGTGCCCTTAATGTAAACACATTTATCGCACTCATTGATCTTAAATCTATTCGACAGCATTGTCCTGTCAAATTTCTCGTGCCACTATTTCGGCGCTTATTTTAGCCCGTATAGTGACTTGACTAGCCGATACACTTTATGCTCTTGACCGGGAGCCACAAACCCTTCAGGTTGCTCCATGTATATCTCCTCTTCCAGTTCTCCATTTAGGAAAGCTGTTTTTACGTCCATTTGATAGATCTCGAGGTTATAGAGTGCCACAACAGCTATGAGTACTCTAATTGATGTGATTCTTGTGACCGGTGAATACGTGTCAAAGAAATTATGTCCCTCCTTCTGTTTGAACCCCTTAGCTACTAATGGAGCTTTGTACTTGTCGATTGATCCATCAGCTTTGTATTTCCTTTTTAGGATCTACCTGCATCTAAAAGGTTTGCAGCCCGGTGGGAGATCCACAAGTTCCCACGTGTGATTTTGCATAATAGATTCTATCTCACTATTGATAGCTTTCTTCCAGAGAGGAGCATCTGGACTGGACAATGCCTCTTGGATTGTCCTGGGTTCATCTTCTAACGCATAGGTTAGATAATCCAGACCAAAGGATTTGGTTACCTTCATCCGTTTACTGCGTCTAGGTTCATCATCTTCCTGATTTGACCCTTGCGTAGTCTTGTGAGCCCTTTTCTTTGGACTTTCTTCCTTTCTTTCCTTATTAGGAAAGCTATTCTCAAAGAACATTGCGTTCCTTGATTCTATGACCATTTCTGTGTTTATCTCAGGGTTTTTAGATTTATGCACAAAAAATCGATAAGCACTACTATTTTGTGAATATCTGATAAAGATACAATCAATGGTCTTGGGTCCTATTCTCACCTGCTTAGGCTTAGGTACTTCGACCTTTGCTAGGCACCCCCCACACTTTAAGGTAACCGTAGGAAGGCTTCCTTCCTTTCCATAGTTCATATGGGGTTTTATCCCTTTTTTTGTTTGGCAACTTGTTTAGAATGTAGTTAGCTGAGAGCACAGCTTCCCCCCACATGTTCTGGGGTAAGCCCGAGCTAATCAATATAGCGTTCATCATCTCCTTAAGAGTTCAATTTTTGCGTTCAGCTACGCCATTCGATTGAGGTGAGTATGGAGCAGTCGTCTGATGAATAATGCCATGTTCTTGACAAAGTTCATCAAACAGAGCTACATATTCTCCCCCTCGATCACTTCGGATCATTTTGATTTTCACGCTGAGTTGATTTTCAACCTCATTCTTATATCTCTTAAAGGCATCAAGAGTTTCGTCTTTGCCCTTTAGGAGATATATGTAACAGTATTTCGTACAATCATCGATAAATGTGATGAAGTATTTCTTCCCGCCTTTAGTTTGCACGTGTTTCATATCGCAAGTGTTCGTATGAATTAACTCTAAAGGCGTAGTACTTCTTTCCACCGAATGGAAAGGTGCTTTGGTCATTTTAGCCTCCACACATACTTCACATTTATCGGATGGGTTGAACTCTAAATTCGGTAATAAATTTAAACTTACCAACTTTCTTAGCGATAAATTAGAACACTCGGCCAAGTAAGAAGAAGCGTTAACTTTATTTTCACTGTTAAAGGTGCGATGTACAGTTATTATATTTATCTTAAATAGCCCCTTTTCTAGATAACCCTTTCCTATGAATTGACCCGTCATTACAAATTTATCAGCCTCAAATACAAGCTTAAGACTGGCTTTCCTTAACAGTGAGCCAGAAACAAAGTTCTTGCGGATGTCTGGGACATACAGCACATCCTTAAGGGTCAGCTCCTTTCCTGAGGTCAGCTTCAGGACCATCTTACCCAGATCGACGATCTTGGATATTGCAGAGTTTTCCATGAACAACTTTCGACCGGTGATCGGGATATAGTTCGAGAACATCTCCTTGTCTGAGCAGACGTGGCGGGTAGCACCTGTGTCCACGAACCACTCTCTCGGATTGTCCACCAGGTTGGCTTCAAATACCACGGCTGACAGATCTATTTCGGACGAGTCTTCAGCCAGATTAGCCTTTCCTTGGTCGTCCTTCTTCGGCTGGCGACAGTCCTTAGCCATGTGGCCGGATTTGCCGCAGTTGTAGCAGTCGCCCTTGATCTTCTTGTTCTTTTTCTTCTTGGGCTCTTGCTTCTCCTGCTTATCCCCAGACTTCTTCTTCTTCCCTCCACATTTTCCCTCGGCGAGGTGCACGGTGGTCTCAGAGTTGGCCTTGCCTTATTTAACTTCAGACTTTCGGTTGTCTTCCTCGATCCTAAGTCTCACTATCAGGTCTTCTAGGCCCATGTCCTTCCTCTTGTGCTTAAGGTAGCTCTTGAAGTCCTCCCAGAGTGGGGGGAGCTTCTCGATCATCGCAGCTACTTGGAAGGACTCGCTGAGGTGCATCCCTTCAGCTTGGATCTCGTGAAGGATCAGCTACAACTCCTGCACTTAGTCGATGACCTTCTTGGAGTCCACCATCTAAAAGTCGAGGAATTGTCCCACGATGAATTTCTTCGTCCCGGCATCCTCCATTTTGTACTTTTTCTTGAGTAAACTCCACAGCTCCTTAGCGGTCTAGGCTACCGCGTAGACATTATAGAGTGTGTCGTCTAGTCCATTTAGGACGTAGTTCCGGCACAGGAAGTCGCTGTGACTCTACGCGTCGAGAGCGTTGATCTTCTGTTGATCCATCTCATTTTCCGCTATCTTCGGTGCTTCCTCTTTCAGGAACCGAACTAGGTTGAGCGTGGTAAGATAGAACATCATCTTCTGTTGCCACCTCTTGAACTCGGTACCGTTGAACTTCGCTGGCCTTTCGGCGTGGACAGTTCCTGGTACCGTTGTCAGTGCTACGGTGCTTGACGATGCCATCTTCAAGTACACGAATCTCGTCTTATGATTGTTGTGTGCGGAGGGTTCGGTGTACTTGATTAGGATCTACGGCAGTCGAGGCAAGTGTTGGACACTTTCTCCGTAAGACGAGATTGCCCCGTATATTTCAGTACGGGCTACGGCAATCGTCCCCAAGATACAATGACTGTTCGAACATTTCCAAGAACGTTGCATACGTATCTCGAAACTTTTGGGCGAACCTTTATATACCCATAACTTTCGGACGGACTATTTGTAAGTGAAGAATGGGGGGAGAGGAGAAGACAACAATGCTTATGGAATGCACTTGCTACTGGGATGGATAGCAAATGAGGGGGAGAGGCCTATTTATAGGCGCTGGAAGGGTGGCAGGCAGGCACTCCGAAGGGGCACGAGGCACTTCCGAAGAGATGCGACTCAGGCAGGCAGCCAGATCGCTTGTGGCCCTTCGGAGATGTCTCTTCGCTAGGCAGATTGCTCTAGCCTCTTCGCGTCCCTTCATGGATTGCTCGTAACCCTTCGGCCGTCTGAAAATTTTCGGGATATTCCAGCCCTTCGTGCCTCCTCGCGACGATGCGCACGTGCGAAAATGGCGAAGTCCATCCGAATTGTCCAATCAAAAATAAGAGGAGAACAAAGCACCAATGTTGCGCAAAGCGCATGCGGAATGGGCACGAAGAAAAAAAAAGTGTGGAGGAGAAGCAGCCGAGCTCATTCCAGTGCAGTCTTTCCTGGTCAAATCAAGGATTTGGGGCTTCTTGCTACGCTAATGAACTATCAAAATCCATTCTTATTAGTAAGATATATGAATAGAAAGATAGATCCACCCATCTATCCTATCCGATTTTTATATTGCGACCTTCGTCCAATGCGCCATGCGCACACGCGCGGGCGCGTGCTCGTGCGCGGATGGTGTAGCACCATCCTCGCCGCGGTCCAAGTTGGCTATCCTTCCATTTGGTCAACTCATTTCCTAGTCAACAAGGAATTTCTCCTTATAAACTAGGAAATGTTGGTGCCACTTTCCAATGTGGGATTGCACTTTCCTTTTCCTTTTTGGGCCTCCCACTTTGGGTCTTTCCACTTTGGGCTTTGCATTGAATTTTCATTCAAACTTTTTCCAACAAAAATAGAAAACAAAATCATAAAAGTCATCATAATTTCTTTATATGTTAAATTCTTAGCAGTCACATATATAAAAACATTGATATTATGACCTGTTTTTGAAGAAGATACCATATCCCAAATTTTCCAGGTCCGAAGTGGACACAGCCAGATTTTTTTATATCATTCTTCTGTATACATTTTTATATTTAGTTATTTATGAATATCTCCATTTTATAATAAGGACGACGGCAAATAAAAGTTTGAATTTAATAAATTGTTGAGGAAATTGAATATCTTATTACTTAAATGACAGTTTCGTCGGGTGAATCTTCGATATTCACAATTGAACACCGTGGAGTCGAGTTGGAACAACTCTGTAAAAGTCAGACTCAACGTCAACGAAGTTTAGTTTACCACAAAAAAACAAAGTTTAGTTACGGATAAAACAGTGAGCTCCCGCCGGTGGGGTGCGTCGGGTAAAAGTTTGGTGGGGGAGTGCTAGCGTGCGCCTCGCAGATGCACAAAGTAGGTGGAGCGGAGTGAAGGGAGTTCTGGCCCACGTGATTAAATGGGCCCGCCCCAATAATTAGATTCGAACCACTTGGATCGTGCTAGCAAGTAACCACGCTAGTGTAGTGGTGTAGCAAATCCTACTGTGTTCTCTATGGTGGGCATTCTTTATAGCAAATGTAATTGGAGTTTATATAGCAAATGAGGCTAATTTGGACTTGTAAATAAATTTTACATTTTGAATCAGCTAAAATAAATCTGAAAATAAATTTTATAACCAAGCAACTAAAAATATCATATTTTTTGTAAATCTCTGATGACTATCACGTATTGACGGACTATATTTAGGTAACGACTTTCATAATACTATTTTTTACACTCGTAAGGGTTAAACTCAACATTTCGTGTAAGAATGGTAATGGGTAGGGTAAAAGTCCATCGGATCCAAACCCAAACCCTAAATTTAGAGGTAGGACACAAACCTTACCCTAAACTATGTGATAAGGATCCAGACTCAGACTCATAGAGTTCTCAAGATCAAAATCAAGATTTACACTCTACTCGTGGACTCGTTAACTCACAAAATAATTTTAACATTTCAGTATAAATTATTTAAAAAAATACACTCACATTTACCTCTATTTCGATACACGACACTATAAAATACTAATGCTTAAATTAAGTGAAAAGTGAATAATCTTGTCTTTTTCATTACGAGTGTCATATAAAATTTTATGGTTTATGACAAAATTAATATTTATATGTTAATCTAGATGGATCTAAGTAGAATTTATCATGGTAGAATCTCATTTATTAGTATATGGGTAAGGTCGGAGTCTCGGTCTATATAGACTCTATCTAGACATCGACCCTAACTTTGAAGGTTGATCCATACCCTTGCTGAACCCTAGATTCAATAGACCCTTGACCTATAAGGTAAGGTAAAGACATGACCCACACAGTTTTTTTTTCATCCCTAATTTTGGGAATCCAAATTTTATCACTTGAACAAATTTCTTATATATATATTCATTTTTCTTGGTAACCAATATGTATACTTGGGCGGGCGGTTTTATGTTAGGTCTTGGTCGATCTTCTTGTCCTACGTTTAATTTTTCTATTGCTTTTGTTAACTCGTCTATTTCTTTAGCACTTTGTTTTCCTTTCTCTAGATTGTTAATCTTTTCTGTTAACCTATTAACCTTTTCTATTAATTGTAAGTTTAAACTTATAAGAAAATTGAATAATATTGGATATGTCTTATCGGGTCTATTGTTTCCTGTATATCTTGTAAATCCGGTTATTGGTTCTTCGTTACTATCAATTTTATATTTTGCTGCGTCTAAATTCTCCAGTTTAACCGTGTACTATTAATTTTATTTCTTCTAATACTTGCTCAAAATTACTAATTCGTATATCGAATTGTTTAACTTTTTTTCTAAGTCTTTTAATATTCTTTTTTATTCTACTTCGATTTATATATATACATATATATATATATAATTTAAATTTTGCTATAGTGCTCGTTACGATACCTTGGCTTTCAAAAGTTGGGCATCTCAATTATCATGTCAAGACTCTTTTTCAGAAGAATAAAAAAAGAATTATGATGTTAAGATTAAAAGAAAAAAGAAGCAACCGTAGAGTCTCTATCACGAACCAGGCTTGGGGGGGCGGGACCGCAGAGGAAAAGGGACTGGCAAAGGGAAAAAAATGCATTTTTTTATTTGTAAAATTTCACCCATAGTTATACTTTATTGGGTTTGAACGTGTAATTTCTTTAAATTATGTAATTTCTTGTGTTGTCAAGAGGCTGAATGGACTCAGAAAAAATGCATCTGTCCGAATTATATATTACAAGGCAAAAGAACATAAGTAAAGAGCATGCTTGTAAAAAATCGTTACAACATTTTGACTGTGAATTGTGTGGTTGGTAGACAAAACTTTGCACACTTTATAATATTGACGGATTGGAGTTTGTAGCAGTTGTTCAGATGAGCGTCTAGATACAACCTAATTTCACTTAACTTTTTTGGTGTTGAAACCAAACTTTAATTTCGACACGTTCATGCGGTGGTTAATAATAACTAAAGTAATAAATATTTATCGGTAAATTTGTTTATCAATTTTTTAAAATATTACCTAACTCGGTACCCACTAACAAAGGCCCAACAGTCTATACAGGCCCATTTTTTCCAACTAGCAAACTACTGCCCGACGAATATCATGCAAAAGGGCCCAACAGTCAATACAAGCCCATTTCTTCCTCTCTAAAAAGCTTCTATTAGACCAGGCACAACGGCGCCCAGCACGGCCCTGGTCAATAATAGGACAAAGGGCAAAAATTTTAAATAAAAAAAGCAAAATGAATTGTTGCCCTCGCCCGGCTGATTGTGCAAGGGCTGTCGGCCGCCCTGAGACACGCCCCGGTCACGATTAGTTTATTATGATATTTTATTTTTTTTCTCAATTTAATCTAGTAATACATGACACAATATTATATGATAAAATATGAAAAAATAGAATTTTTTATAAGTTAAAGGTTTAGTCCACTTCATAACTATTCGTTAAATAATGTAAGTTGTATAATGTAAATAAGTGGGAGATTGTTGTGTCTATTTACATTTTTACACATTTTTGTCATTTAGTCTATTTTCTCAATTAGTCACTTAGCTTGTTACTACATTGAAAATAGTAGGTCTTAAAAGTTGCTTGAACTACTATAAATAAATGAGTCTTTTGAGTTATCAATCAAGCTCATTTTGGACTTCTATCCATTATGGAGAAAAATCATTAGAAGCTTGATTAGTTTAAATCTTATATATATATATATATATATATATATATATATATATATATATATATTTATTTATATATTTATATATTTATATAAGAAAGAAATAATTAAATAAATCAAATAGTAAAGAGAGGGAAGTATTGGGATTGGATGAGAGCCGAACCCGTCCCTCCAAAAATAGTTCAAAATTTTGAGTGAAAAGGTGCCTCTTCGTGAGTTGTTGCCATTGGGACCAACGGCTCCTTTGAGTTTGTCCGGCACCATGAAAGAGTTGCCACCATTCGGTGCAACGACTCCTTTCAAAGAATTCTGTCACCTTTTGAACAGAACTCTTGAGTATCTATAAATACTTAGATAAGTTCGAGGGCAAAGACACATCAAACCGGAGACTTTCTTTCTTCCTGCCTTCCTTTCCGGGTTTTTAACTTGCGAGTTCTTGCTTCAGATAATGAGAGAAATTAATACATTTAAAGATAGCATCGTTTTTAGGTGTGCCTAACCTATTTTTTACTCCATTACCCATACATATATACAATATTTAAATCAAAGATCTGACTTTGTATCATTTAGATTCTTACCCTACCACTCCTAAATGTTTCCTAAACTAAACTAATTATACCAAACCAACTACCGTCGTCACTTTGACTTGGCCATTTCCCGCGCCACCGCCACAATAACTAATCAAGAAACAGAAAAAGGGAGGGGCAACAATACAAAAATAAATAAACAAAAAACGCAAAAAAGCTTTAAGGCGATATCCCCAAATAAGTGAAAGCGATAGTTGCACAGCTCAAATCGCACAAAGTTTGCTATAATTATTCCTATAATAAAGAAACCAGCTTCTACACAACTCTAGATTTGAAAGTTTAGGCCGAGCCCGTCCTTATCAACAAGGCCTAATCCAAAACTCATCCAAAACATGCAATCAATGATTCCATCACCCATCGTTCCTACCGGCCCAAAACACAACTAACTATTTTTAAATTCTTCTATCGAAATTATCTTTACCCCAAAAACTACGAAACTGATTAATTCAAATAAACTTCCATTTGACTTCGAATGTTTCCTAAACTACTAAACCAACTACGCCACTTTGACTTGGCCATTTCCCGCGTCACCGCCACAATAACTAATTAAGAAACAGAAGAAGGAAGGGGCCAACAATAAAATAATAAACCACAAAAATAAATAAACAAAAAAGCAGAAACCGAAATTCCTAACCCTCCTCTCCTTCCTATTCCTTCCTTGCAAGACGACTCTTCAATGACCCGTTCAACAGAAGCTTCTTCCTCCACCACTCCACCATTCTATTTCCCCCCAACCATACAAGACCTAACCCAACCATTAAAAATCCTTAAATCACACAAAACAAACAATCCCTAACGAAAAAATAAATTTTAAAAAAAAATCCAAAATGCATCCCCTAAATCCTCTCCCTCTCCCTCTCATCTTCCTAATAGTAACCGCCCTCCTCCCGAGATTGGCCTACTCCCAGGCGCAATCCTATCCGCCCAGGACCACGCTGATCAACTGCGGATCAACCGTCGGATCGACGATCAACGGCCTGAACTACCTCCCCGACGAGAACTTCACCTCCGCGGGGTCCGCCAAAACCCTCCCCGTCGAAAACCTCACATCCCCGCTCCTCTCGACCGTCCGGTCCTTCCCGTTATCCCCGGGCCGGAAGCTCTGCTACGTGGTCCCCACCGTCCGGTCCGCTCGGTACCTCGTCCGGACGACCTACTTCTACGGCGGGGTCAACGGCCGGAGTTTCCCTTCCCCGCCGGTGTTTGACCAGGTCGTCGACGGGACCTTGTGGAGCGTGGTCAACACCACCGCGGACTACCGGAACGGCGTCGCTACGTACTACGAGGGCGTGTTCTTGTCGAGGGGGAAGAGCATCAGCCTCTGCCTCGGGGCGAACCGGTTAACCGAGTCTGACCCGTTTATTTCGGGTCTGGAGCTGGTAATCCTCGCGGACTCCGTTTACAATTCCACGGATTTCTCCCAGAAAGGGCTTAGCCTCGTCGCCAGGCACAGTTTCGGTCATAACCGCTCCTCCATTCGGTTCGTCACCTCCTCCCTCTTTTGTTATTTTATTTAATTTTTTTTAGCGTATCCAATTTAGTTCTCTGTACCTAGCCGGTGTTAGGATATAGTCTTCGTTTTTTTTTTCTGCCGGAAAATATTGTTCGCTGGAATGTGCATGTTGGACAAGAGAAAGTTAATAGTTGCAGGTTAAGTTAAATGTAGAAAATAGCCTATAAATGTGTAATACGGATACCCCGTGATCTGAACTTCAGACAGTCTCTACGGACCAACACGAGCTTTTTTAGTGTGTTTTGTCCTAACTTACATGCATCCCGAAGACTTCTCAAGTGCATTTAACATTGAAATTCTTTGCAACTTGTTGATATGGATAATTTTAATCAAATAACTTAAGGTTTTCTGAACGGATTAGCGGAGTATCACAAAATGGCTTCCCAAATTTTAACAAGAAAAGTTGTTGGAACCTTGAAAACAATTTCTTTGCCCGCGAAACAGATGGAGCATTTAGAAGGGGTTAGATGTGAAGTGTAAGCTTATATGGTTAATTTTCGGTGCAGATACCCGGATGATGAGTTTGATCGGATATGGGAGCCATTTGAGGAAAGCACGGCAGTTTCAACCACGTCGACGAACAGTAACGTTTCTGTTTCGGGTATCTGGAACCTGCCTCCTTTGAAGGCATTCGAGACAGAGCTGGCCGCCGGCCCGTCTGCTGCCCTGGAGCTTAACTGGCCTCCAGTTGATCTTCCAACTCCCAGCACGTTATACTTGTACTATATCGCACTGTACTTTGCTGATGATCAGGGTTCGGGAGGAGGCTCGAGGGTTTTCAATGTGAGCATCAATGACGTGACGTATTACAGGGACTTGAATGTGACTGGGGAAGGGGTTGCTGTGTTTTCAAGTAACTGGCGTCTTGGTGGTCCTACCAGGCTGAGTTTGAGACCTGCCCCCGGGTCAGTGTTGCCCCCGTTGGTCAACGCGGGGGAGGTGTTTACTGTGATGAATCTTGGAGGAAGAACTCTTACTAGAGATGGTAAGGTGCCTCATGTGTTCATATTTATATTAGTTTGTTTGATCAATCAGTAAGGCCAACTTAAACTTATATTGGTTAATTGAAGTCCAAGTAGTCTCTGTTCGGTTTTACTTGTGACAAATTCCTTCAGAACCTTGTTTTCAGTAGCTGAACTGGTTAAAACGGTCCTATGCATTGTCTTGCAGTAATGGCTTTGGAAAGTATCAGAAGCAGCCTCAGCAACCCTCCTCTTGACTGGAGCGGCGATCCTTGTTTCCCTCCTCAATATTCATGGACTGGAATTAAATGCTCTGGACCAAATGAGACCAGAGTTCGTGTGATTTCCCTGTGAGTAGGGTTTCCTCAATGGTTATTTATTTTGTTGTAAAGAATCAGTTTTACGGATTTTGGAAAATAGCTCATCTTCTCGTTCACTGTTCTTTCAGGAATATGACGAGTATGGGCCTCTCAGGAACGCTGTCTCCTAGTATAGCCAGACTGACTGCATTAAGCGACATGTAAGTTCTAAAAACTAAAATGGTCGCCAATTGCCAATGGATTTAAGTCTCGAGCTGACATTTTGTTTCATTCTTTTATTCCACAGCTGGCTTGGTAACAACAGTTTTTCAGGACAAATACCGGACCTTAGTTCGTTGAAGCTGCTTGAGACACTGTAAGTTCTTCACTTTTCAACTTGTTCGGACTTTGTTGTTTCACCTTGGAGTACTGCAGTTAGATATCTTTGATCTCCTCGTCTGTTGTAAATGCCCGAACACTGGAATCTGCAATTTAATTAGTATGCTCATACATGAACTCCTGTGTCATCCAGGCATCTGGAGGACAACAATTTCACTGGACCGATTCCCACAACGCTTGGAAACATCAAAGCTCTCCGCGAACTGTAAGTCCAGTGCACCCTTCTTTTTAGTGCTAAATCTTCCGTCCTACGCTCTGGTGTATTAGAAATGTCAAAAGTATTGATTTTTTTGCTAAAACTGAGAAACCATTTTTCCTTTTTTGGCTGAGAACTGAAAAACCATTGTGTTCATATGAAGTATAGTTTATGCCTTCGTTATCTTATCTTCAAACATCGGTAATGGTACTACTGCCTAACGCCATGTGATCTGCTTCATTTCTTTGGTGGTGATCTGTAGACTACCATTTCCACCCTAATCATCTTTTGTGTAAATCCCGTAGCTGTTTCACCAATTTCGGACTCCAGATCAGTAGTGCCCTTTGCTAAGCTGTTAGCGTCCACTCAAGGCGCTTGTCCTTTGTCTTTACTTGGTTTGTGATTCATTTACGCTCTTCTAAAGTATTACTCAATAGATTCTACCAAACAAGGAAAAGATTCCTTCGTTACAAGCTTTTTGTAGGATCTTTATTTTCTTTTGATTTGTTTGATTCTCTTCTTTCGTTTTCCACGTCCATTACTTTTCTCCTCCGGAAATTTTGATTGCCGGTAACCTGCCTGGATTTTTCGGGCAAGAAGAAGGAACATAAGGGCCCCCAAAAATTTTATTACCGAATTGCAGAAAAGATACATTAGAAATCTCGTGAAAGTAAACTTGGTTCTTGATCCGGAATTTTGATTACTAATTTTAATTACTGATGACCTGGCATGTTTGATCTGTCAACAGGTTCCTACAAAACAATAATCTGACCGGTCAAATACCAAGTAGCCTTGTTGGCAAATCCGGGCTAGACATAAGGTGAGTTTATTTTACCAAAATCACGCTGTTCCCAGCTGGTAATCATTTCTTTATTCAGGTCAACAACCAGTTTCCAGTTCTCGCTAATTATTTACACATTGTCATTATAGGACTTTCGGAAATCCGCTGTTGGCCCCACCACCTCCTTAAGAGAAATCAAGCCTACGATCTAACAGCAAAAGTAAAAGACAACGATTTCTTCATCATCTCACCTAACTAAATACCCCAATTCAGCCATTTTTTCCTATCAATAGCGACTACTCCATAGACGAGCCAGCTTATACTTGTGAGAATTTTGATGGAAGTCTTGCTTGGATCAGCTTTCTCACCAACTTGAGGCTTCCAAATTTGTCCACTTTACAATACTTAGTGTCCATATCAAGCCAATCTGATTCTTTAGTTACTCTTAACCTCTGTATAAATATAATTTTTTTCTCAACTATTTTCTCTTTTTTTTTTCCTCTTTCTTTGGCTGTACATCTCGATCTTAAAGAAATGGTTGGTATTCATTGTTTGTTGTGTACCCTGACTTCTTATGAGCATTTGCAATTATTTGCTGCACGCCTTTATAACCTTGCATTATTCGGTCCCCAATTTGTTTCTCTAGATTTATGTTTTTACCAGCTGTTGGACCTTCCCAGTTTTCAAACTATTCAAATCACCACTTCGAACTCGATTAGTCGATTTAATTATCGACACATTCAAATTTGCTAGAGCTTTATTGTCCTTATATTTTCAGGACTCAAATTTAAATTAGTTATTTCGGGAGTTTCATCATTGCACCATAATTTAACGAGGTGCATTAAGTTTAGGAGACCGTTGCTCATGTTTCTTTACCCCATGCGGACCCTCCTGATTCTAAGGCTCTACCTGCATCTTGCATGTGCCCGGACTCCTCTCACTTACTTCTATTGTTCCTATCCGCAAGTCATTGAAACGTACTTCTCGGTCACACACAAGTCAGAAAATGACTCATCATCATAAAAAAATATATATATATAATAAGGTCAGCATTTACATTAATACAATCCCACCTTGGATCTCAATCACAATTAATCAAAATTAATGAGCCTACTCACATCACCTGGGAATTGAAATTAACAAAAAACTTGTAGTTCAAAAATGAAACGGAAGAAATCAATCAACATATTAAGAACTACCCATTTGGCCTTTTTTTTTCTCTCCTTAATTTTCTTCACCTTTCTAATCTCCCTTTCTTAAGAGGAAACAAAGGTGGCAACGAACTGTTCCTCACTTGTGTGCAAATGGGCACGTTCACCATCGGCCTTATCCTTATACTCGCCGATCTAGTTCTCTCCAACCCTTTCTTTATCCTCTTCACCTGCTTCTCATTGCCTTCCTCCTTGGTAGCAACATCCCCGAGGGAGCTCGAGGAGGAGGAGGTCGACGAGGAGGACGACGAAGGGGACAGCGAGGAGTTCGGTCGCTGCTTCCCCAACCTAAGCAACTCTTTCCATAGAACAGTGCACTTCGGTGGCCTCGGAGATGGGTCATCGTCAACAAACCAAACCCGAGGCTGCTCCTCCTTGTTGCTCGCATGACCCTCGTGTTCTTGACCGCTAGCTTCCTTACTCTGAAGGCTGATCTTGTTAAGCTTCTCTTGCTGCTGCATTTGCCAGAAGGGAAGCAGCTTCCCTTCGAAGAAGAGCTCGTCGGCTGTTAGCATTGTGTGGCTGCTCATCTTGCTTGATAGGAGGAACTCAAAGTCTGCACTTCTTATTGCCTTTGGGGGGTCTCTCTCTTTGGTTCTCTCTCTTTCGGGTGCTGGGTTTGGACTTATGGATATGAAGTTGCTGTCGTCGAGAAATTCTGCAGAGAAGGAAATCCTGGGGGTTGAAGCCTGGTCTATGGATCTAGATGCTGTTTGGATTGCTTCCAATGAGACCATCTTGGAGGAAAGAGAGAGAGGAAAGGAGAAAGGAGAGGATTTGGAGGAGTTTGATGTGTACTTTGGGTGGGTGAAAGAGTGCATGGGAGCTGTCATATATATAAATGGAAGAATGAACCAATAGTGAGTTATAAAACAGGAAGAAAAAAAAATTCAGCTAAGAGATTTGGAGTTAGAGGTTTTGAAATTTATAAGTTATAACTATGAAATAATTGTTTGGAGAACTTTGATACTTTTCAAAGATTCATTCGGTTCGAATTAGGATTAGTCTATTCAGTGAGTGCCTATGTACTGATACTACTTTTTTTTGTTTATACAACCTAATATTAGGCTCACCGGAGCGGATTAATTCAGATCCGTGTCGAGTAAGAAGTTTGAAAAGTGTCAAAGTTCTTCAAATAAAAATTTAACACTAGTACATTTCTAAGGACTCGAATCGAGACCTGGTTAAATTAGAAATTGATTGATTCAAGTGTTTGGTGATTGATATTGATATATAAAAGGAAGAAAGAGATGCTTCACTGTACACATTTATTCTAGTGGGCTTTTATTTATTTTTTCCATCTGATTTTTGTTTTTGTTTTATGGAGGGTAATAATTAGTAGGTGTTTGTGGACGGTGAGATTATTAAAAGTTAAGTGGTCGGGTTAACTCGAAACAGGTGAGCTAATGTGGTGTTTATAATACGGGAAAAAGCACATGGACACCTCCGCAACTAAATACAAGTGGCGTTTTACGTCTGTTGTTAAATCCGTCTGATACTAATATGTGCCCGCTTAAATCTGGTAAAAATTTCGGTTCCGAATCAGAATTTAGTGCAGACTGTTAAACGGTGAAATACTAATCTTCGAATATTAGTATAAATGGTGTATTTATGAGTATATATGACTATTAAGAAGTTGGGGGTATTTAATTTCTCCTAGTATGGGGAGAATCTGGATAAATTGTTAGCATACACAATATAAACAAATTACGAATTATTACCATGTTAAAATTTTAGAAAAGTACAGTTTAGTATTCTGTAGTATTGCGCTTTTTGCGATAGGATTATGTGGTTTAAAAACTATCAATCATGTCTAAGTTATTTAAAAATTTATCAACCTACGATCCCGCTTAGGCCCAATAACTTATGAATCTAGTTGAACGGCCACGTCATGCAAAAATACCTAGTATCTTGCCAAGTAGACTTTTGAAAAAGTATCAAATGGTCCATCTTTTATATATAATTTTTCAAAATGGCCACCTCACCGAAGACATCCGCTTCGATAAATAAGAACACCAACAATCTGAAAGAAACTTCCCTATGCAAATCAATCACGGTTCCATCTTTAATCCACATAAACAAAATTAATTTTTAAAATTAACGAAGCCTGCATTAAAAAGTTAGGGATGGATTATTATTAGACCTAATTAAGGAGGAGGATGGGGAAGAGGGTTTATTGAATTGAAATTAAATTAAAATTTGTAGTATTGAAGCAGACGAATAGTTAGGGTTTTTTCTTCATCTTTCCTCGTTGCCGTGATCCAACAGTTGCAGTGGTGGCAGTTGGAGAGCAGAAGACGAGGAGGGAAGCGGGGTCGGTCTGAGAATTGCCTGGGGAAGAAGTAACTGGCTCGCTTCGACTTTCTGTCGGTAAGGTTAGGCGAGTGATCAAGGTTGGGATCTTCTGACTTCGAACGGAGGGAGCGAGGCTGCGCTAGCAATGTGTGAGGTTAGGGTGACTACATTTGAAAAATTATATATATAATAGGGACCATTTTGATACTTTTTAAAAGTCTACTTAGCAAGACACTAGACATTTTTGTATGACGTGGCCATCCAGCTAGGTTCAGAAGTTACCCAAACCTGAGCGAGACCGTAGGTTGATAAATTTTCAAATAACTTGGACATGATTGATGGTTTTTAAATCAATAGTCCTATCACGAAAAGTGTGATACTACAGGATACTCAACTGTACCTTTCTCTAAAAAATTTATATGTAACCCCAAAAATTTAAGACAATAAATATCTTATGGTGCTAAACAATTTCACCACTCTAACATAAACTAATCACCACTGTAACATAACATAATCAACTTAGGAGTTAAGTTAGAAAAATGTAAATGTTTTGCAGGTAAATATTTTTCACTGTTTCAGTTGACCAATTAAAAGTAGGTAGCAATGAATAGACCTGCAGCTGGAATTATTTACAAAGGAGGAAAATTGCATTATTAAGGGACATAGGCAAAATGGAGAGGCTAAATTAATTAAGGGGAGGATAATCTTTAATTAAGCCTAGATTAGTCAAAGATAAACCTATGTTTGGATTGCCTCTAACCATGAACATGAATAATTCAACCATAGGCATGTGGTCACATGAATGCAATTTTTCTTACCATGTGAAAGCTGAAACAAAGATATAGAGGCTGCACCCGGAATGACAATAATGCCCCTACCACAACTTTGTCCTGTGGGATAAGACAAACTACATTTTCGAAATGGGGCATGGGCTTTATCGTAACATGAAAAATTAGCAGGTGGTAGATATCATGGCCTATTCTTAAAACGCTTCCATCAAGATCTGAATTTTGGACGACCAGGAACTGCTGTATCAATTAGTAAAAAAATTGTTCTATCTTAATTAAAGATTTTTTTAAAAAGTGTCACTATTAAATATTGGTTGAAAAAAGTATATTACTATTCACAAATTATATTTAATTCGAATTTAGATTAGTCGAGTCACTCAGAATTATAGATGGTATCAACAAAAAGATATGGATTTTGTACAGCTCTATTCACAATCTTTTTAGGGGTATTAATGCATGCTCCCTTGATTAATTTATTATTCATAGGGGCACATTATTTCATGCACATCCGTTGGCCGTTCAATGTTCAATAATTTGGGGTTAGAACTACTTAATTAAATTAAATCCTAAAAAAAGAACTACTTAATTAATGTTGAACACTTCAGTGGACAAGAGTTGGATAGAAAACCAAACATCTTGTAAAAGCCAAATTGAGGTTTAATCATTTTGTCAGGCTACTTACTTTTGCCTTTTTTGTTGAATTCCAACATGCATAGTGGCTTTCTTTTGCTCTTGTCCTTCACCAATCTATTGCTCGGAAGTGTCTCATGCAAGGAATCTAAACACTGAAGAGGCTAATGCATGCATCTCGTGTTCGAAATTCCAATTAACTTCGCCGAGCACGAAATTAATCTACTTATCATGTTAGAATTTATACAAACAAATATGTTACTCTTATAACTAACAATATAAACGTGTATGATTTCATAAATCTACAAAATATGAAAATTTTAACCGTATAAGTTATGACATATCTATATCGTGACCATATCTGCACTGGTTTTTTTTACTGCAATGGAATTGAAATTTTGGTCACGCTCCATTAATATCTAATGATATCTTTCCGAAATAAATTTTTTTATCTGATGATGGGTGTTGGGTTTCTCGAACTATCGGTTGGTCGGAAAATAGACATCATAAAGAGCTAGCCGTCATTTAAACGAAGAGACATTATTTCATACAAGTCTTTTTTTTTCAACAAAAGACTAAATGGACTTTATTAGTTCGGGTATACCATAAACCTTGAAACTAATAAAATATTAACTGTCAAATACAACAAGTCATATCAAAACCATGGTAAAATTTTCTAAGTATTAGCATGCAACCATTGTTAAAATCTCTATATCAAACTTAAAATCTTAAATCAATTAGTTGATAAATTTTTAACACTTAAAATTAAGTACACCACTCTTATATTTCAGCACGGTCTTTGACTTCACTAACTTGTGATGAAATGGAAGTCGTACAAGTACAACAATGGTCACAGGATCAACCCGCTATGATACCACATTAGAATTTATTTATCCAACGGCGGGGAAGGGGCGAAAATGGGGAAAGCGACCTCAGATAAGGGAAGGGTCGAAGGGGCCAAAAATGGTGATTAGAGCCTCTGCCCTCTAGGATTTTTGATAAACTGATGAGGGGGAAAAAATAATAATTTATATACCAGACAAAAATGACATCATTTTGGTCAAAATGAAACATATATTAAAACGACGTTGTTTTACTAGTGCGATTTCGCGGTTTAAAAAAATGGAACACCGAACCTGTACCGAGTTGATGCGGTTGCGGTTTGAAACTGCACCATGATACCGACTATGCATACGGTTCATTTTTGGTTTGTGGTTTGGTCGGTTATGCAGTTTTGTACGGTTTGAAGCTCACCCTTAATCCAACCCAAGATTTTTAAACATTAGGTAAATAGATCTTCCACACTTGTAAACAAACCTACCACTATTGCATTTAGCTACGTGAAATTTTCAACTGAAAAAATCAAGCATTGCATTGAAATCCAATATTTTAACATGAGTATTGTGTTGTATACTATTCCTTTTCAGCAAAAAGACAGCTACGTTTTCAACCTCATTCGCTGTTGTCTTAAAATAGGGAAGCCAGGCAATTCAAAGTGTTCAATTATAGAAGACGCATGGGACCGGTTAGAATTGAAGAGTATAAATTCCACGAGAGCCTAGTAACTCCTTGGACTACAAGACAAGGATACTACTTTAACAGACCAAAGAACTCCGTCGTGGGCTCCAGATACTTTCAGGAAATAAAATTGAAGAGGGACCACATCTTTCATTTGGAAGACATTAACACAAAGAAGAACTTATTTATTGTACCTATAGCGAGTGAAATTTATCTACAAATTCGTAGTGCACATGTCTCAATAAATAATCGTGATTTTTGATTCCAATAATAGATACATAAAGATAAAATATAGATTTACAATTTTATATTTCGGTAATATCTCCGAATACAAATTGAAAAAGGGTCGAAATTGGGTTGCAAATATCGATAGTTTGGAAAATAGCACGGCAGGCGAGTCTCATGACTTATTCAAAAAAGTACGAAGAGTTCTAAGCGAGCTCGGCGCTTAAAGAAGAGTCACATAAAGATAGAGAACCTAATTTCAACACAAAAAAGACTTTTTGCTAGAAGATAAGTAAGAATAATTGTCACAATATAATAGCTAACTTTGCATATATTCTGAGTAGGATATACTTCAAATTTAGCTTAAGACTCTTGATCCCTGTATAAGGAGGGCAGTGGCTAGCTATCATCACCACAAAATCCTACACAAACACTAAACACAATTTATTTTACAATCATGTTACACACATATTCTCCATAACCCCTCTTAATTACGTTTAAATAACATTCTCACATCTCTACCCATTCTTTTCTCTTCTGTGAAGGCTATTATGTTTCCTTTTTCTTTCTCCATATTTCTTCTTTCTTTATCTCAGATTATTTTTGGTACGACCACTCCTAACTCATTCTCGAGTTCGTTTTCTTCGGTCTCACAATTTTTCTCGCAACAATTTCTGATAATTGTTCAAGTGCATGTGATCATAATTTTGTTGGTAATTATCAAAGTTTTCAAATACGACCCGGAGAGTGACCCGCTCTTGTCTCCAGGTCACGTTTCAACCTGTCAAACTGGTTGGACAGCCGGTCGGACCGGTATTTTTTATATTAAAAATATATTTTTATTAAAATTTCAATTACTCCTACCCTACTACCACAGCCAAAATATCCGACCAACCCTGAGTTTTTGGTTCAACCTTATGAAAATATCCTTAAAAAAGAAAATATCCGACCAAAAATATTTTTTCTCTTTTTATTAGGGTTTGGTTAATTTTTTTGTCTTTTTTCTTTGTTCAAAATATCCGACCAACCATGATTCTTTGGTTCAACCTTATAAACTAAAAAATACTAGGTCAAAATTTTGGTCAAACTATACGGTCCAACCATTTTTTTGGGCGGTTAGTAAAGTTGGCAATTTTTTGGCCAAACCCGGTACGCACTTCTGACCAAATCATGGACCGACTACCAGTCGGACCGCGTATTTAAAAATTGCTAATTATTTCAACTCTTGGTCTCACCACATATAGAGCAGCAACCAATAATTATTAATTGGAATGCCTACTTGTTTGGGTACGTTGACCAGTTGAACGAGTTTGATCCAATAACTTTAAATTCGTCCCTGGCTAGTCCATTGTCCTGATAGATAAAAATGTCAAATCGAAGGGAACATACTTATATCACTAGTAATAATTAGTATAATTAAATGTTATGAATTAAAATTCTTAGAAATATAACTTATTTTACTCCTCTGGCTGGTTCCAACAATTATTGTATAACAGTATCTCACTTGTCGCCCTCTTTTTAAGAGTAGTGTGATTTATAAGGAACTCTATTGTGAATTTTTCATTATTGTTGTTGTTGTTACGGAGGAAATATTTGATACTGTTATAAGTTTGATTATTGAGATTCTCACATTATTAATTTTAAGAGTAATAAATTTGTTTATAAATATGAAACTAACTACGCATTGCTTTTTAATAGTTAAGATTATATATAAAAATTATAATATGATTTCAAAGTGATTTGTTGCCTCGCTCATTATTGTCATAATGCGACTCTTCTTTTATGTCACATAGGTGAAGACAAAACACATGCAAATTTATTAGTTGAAAAGCGGTGGACTTATTCAAAATGTGAAAAATCCAAGTATGTACTTTTTTATAAGTAAATATAAAAATTCTAATATTAATCAAGTTAGATGTGAACATTTCTCCATCCCATATAAATTATCGTATTTTATCTAGAAAAAAAGTAATATTCTAACCTCAATACTTTCGATGAAAAAAATAATAATGACTTAAATCGGTGTCCTGGTTCAATGTCAGAACTTTTCGTTGCTATGTTCATTTTTTTTATAATCGCTTGGTATCCGTCCCATTGAGTTCACTAATTCAAATTCGAGTTTGGTAGTATTTTTGAAAGGTGACAAAGCTCTCCCAACAATTATTTAACACTGCTGCATTTCTAAGTACTCGAACCCGAGATATTGGCTAAATTAAAATAACTCTCTCGTCACTTGATATAAGTGCTTATTAGTCTATGTTCATTTGTAGGAAACGAAATAATTGAAATATACGACAGGTAAGTAGCGGACCGATTCAAGAGCCAACTACCTACAAATTTATTTGCATAAACCTTTATAAAACGGTGGATAATATATAAGGATAAATCTCCTTTATCTTAATTTTGATAAGATTTCCTCGAAGGCAATAATAAGTATTAGGGGAAATCTCTCTAGCTTCTCGAATTTGTTTAAATATACTCAAAAGTCCTCATGTTTGTAAAATACACACCGATGTCCTTCTAGTTTTGCTTTTATTATACTTTCGGGTCCATAGCTGACATCAGCGGCTCATTTTTGCCCTTGAAAAGTAAAAAAAGGTTAATCTCTTACCTCTCGACGGGACCCTTCTGGCCAACGGCAACCGTTCCGATACCGGAGCCGGTGCCGAGAAAGAGAACCACGACCATCCTCATCCTTGCTATTCTTCCTCTACCCATTCTGCTCTCCCCTCCCCTCCCCCATTGCTTATCTCCGTTGATAATTGCAGACGATGACGAATCCTGCAAACCCTTCCACGATGGTGGGGCAACTGTCAGTGGGGAGCTCGAACCCTTCAACTACTGTGAGTGAGAATGCCGCCGCCTCCTCCCCCAGACGTCGTCTTCTTTATTAGCACGACGCCGCCGTTAGCTCGACATAAATATCATGTCCGTTTATCGGCCACATCCGAGCATCTCTCTCTCTCTTAATTTTCTCTCTCTTCGCTTGTTTAGATCTTGGACTCCATCGGTGACTTCGATCTGATGCTACGTCGCTCGTGATTTTTGGCGACGGTGGTATAAATAAGTTGATTACGGAGGTCGAGCGCTGAAGCAGTTTGTCCAGGGTGTTTGGTCCGGGCGCAGGACTCCACAAAGCCGACGACGGCCAAGAAGCGAGTGGTGCTGAAGAAGAATGAGAGGAACGCCGTCAGATCCTGTCCTCGCCAGAGGAGTCGTCGTCGTCGATGGATTTCCTTGGTTTTTCATGAGGAATTCCAAACCAAGAAATTCCAAACAAGGAGCAGGGATCGATTCGATGTTGGGCCAGTTGGGAGAAGTTGAAGTTGCGGGTTTGAGCGCCTGGGCCTCGAGGTCGCCAGAGACGACACCGGAGAGGAGGTATGAGATGACCGGTAATTTTATTTTTTTTATTCCAGAAGTATGATAGTCTTTTCAATGACAAAAATGAAAAAAAAAAGCTGCTAACGTGCGCCAGGGACCCGAAAGTATAATAAAAGAAAACTAGAGGGACGTCGGCGTGTATCTTGCAAACAGGGGAGATTTGAGTATATTTAAGCAAACCCGAAGGGCTAAAAAGTAAGGATGTAAAAGATTTGTTCTAATTCGATTGAAAGATTTTGACTTTTAGTCTTCAGCATTATTAATGGTATGGGTTATTTTTTTTAATGGTAAATGGTAAAAGTCTACTTAAATACTATGTGGTTTTACCCTTTGACACACTAGTATCTTGTGGTTTCAATTTATCTGATCAGGTGACAAAAATCTTATCCCCTTAGCAACCAAGTGATAATTACTTAACTATGGTTAAATTAATATATCTTCGCATCCACGTGGCACACAACATCATTCGTGATAATACGTGGCATGCCACATCATTTGTAACATTATGTCTTTCCTCATCACCATCGGCCTTCTCTTCTTCCTCCCCTGGTCTTCTTCGTCAATAATGAAGTCATCCTGCTTGCTCTTCTTGTGCAAGCTTCCTGTGGGTTCTCGCTTTCGGGTGTTCATGACTCTGTTCTGGGGATTCTTGACGCTCTTGCATTAAGAAACCAGAGGAAAGACAATCGCACAAAACCAAAGCAGGGAAAATGGAGCCAACAAAACATGAATCAAAAATCAAAAGAACAAAATAGATCAAAAAAGGAACCCAAAAGAACGCACAAAAGGAGAAAGAGTTAAGCAACAGTCGGGGAGGAGGGAGTCGGCTAATTGGAATTAGGGTTTATTTAGAATTAGGGCTAAATTTGGAATTTGGTTTAAATTTGGTTAATTGATGATGTAGAATGTTATGTCAATAAAATTTTGACGTATCACCAAAAAAATATTTTTTTTTTGACGTGGCATGCCACACGGGGTAAAAGTAATTACATGTCATGATGATTTAATTAACAAGAGTTAATGAATGTTACTTGATTCCCAACTAGATAAAACTATTGTGACCAAGTCAAAGAAATTAGAACAACATGGTATTGGTGCGTCAAAGTTCGAAACCACTGGATATTTAAATAGACTTTTACTCAAGTAAATTATTTGCATAATTTTGAACTCTGTATTTTTATCAAATCGTCATACATTTTGTGCCGTTAGGCCAAATATATGTCGGCCGTCAAAGGCTAAATGACCTTTTCTTACCGGTGTTATTTAAAAACGTGCAAGGACTTCACATAAGGTCACATAGAAACTATTCTAGTAGTATTCTCGCTCAAGCGTGATAGAATCTGGTGCATTGGTGTTAGTATGATCACACTTTTTCTAGTCTTTAGTATAATATTAATACTTGTTAGAAAATGTTTGTTATCTTTTAAAATGTTAATCTAACTATGAACATGGATTAGTCGAAAGAATAGATATCAAAATAACTAGCGATAAACAAAAACTAGAGCAGCTTTCAAAGTGATGGTCCCACTCCATTCCATAAACGGGCAAACCTGGCGGGCCCCGTAGAGAGGGATGATTAGACGGTGATTCCAAGTCATAACCGGTACGATCCAAACCACTTCCCCGTCGTAGTACCAGTACTCGTCCGTCCACCACCAGTTCAAAAGATAATTGTCCAAAAATAAGACCCCCGCCTTATTTTTTTCAGTGGGCCCAATCGTTTCTTCAAACGGCCCGATCCAAATAACGTCATCAACTGTTCAACGTGAGCCCGATCTGAGTGATTTTTGGAAACTATATAATATATGGCTATATTTAGGGGTGAGCATTCGGATAATCCGAATCCGAATTATCCAAAATTTTATTTTTCAAAAATATCTGAAATTAGTATTTCTCGATCCCGATCCGAATCTGAATAATGAATTATCCGAAATTCAAAATTATTTCCGATATGGATTCGGATAATCCGAACTATCCGAATTTTATAAAAACGGAAACGACATGCTACTCTGTAAATGATTTTTACTCTATCCATTATCATCTTCAACAAAGCAAATGGTTGCGATTAAAGCCAATACAAAATAAATGGTTTCCTGTGAGATTTGGGTCTTATTAAAAAGCATCTTCTAAAATTACAATGGCCAATTAGATATAAAAATCTCAAAGAAGTACTAAAATGAACTGATTTATAACCCACAGTGGCCAAACGACCAAGAGAAGCCATCGTAAATGAATTTGAATAGGTGAGGATAGGAGGAGATGGATTAAAAATTTGGCCCAGCCCAAACTCCTTTACTTAGAAATTAAAAAGTTCGGATATTTGAATAATCCGAATTTCTATTTTTTCTATCTGAATCTGAAATAAAATTTTTGGATAATTCGAATCTGAATATAATATTATCCGAATCCGAATCCGAAAAATATTTCGGACATCAAATTTGGATATCGAATTTTTTATTTATCCCTGTGTACGTCCAACGAATTCGAGTTTAGTACATTTTTAAATGGTGATAAAATTTTCGCCTCACAAAAAACTATCACAATATTTTTTCGGACATGAATATTAATATTACTCGTGCAACTATTATATTGAACTTATTTATTAGTGTGAAAATTTGTTATAGCTAAATAAGACACGGTGAAATAAATGGGGACGGGAAACTTTAGGAAAAAGGTCGGTGCTAATTAATGCTAGCGAATATTTCTGGTATAATTACATACTTGTACAAAAACTTATATTATAAGAAATTGTTTCTTACGATGTACACACAGCCACCAGTGAGCTGGATTTACTGTCATTTATGGCTCATGCATGGAGATTGCTTGTTTAAATCGGCGACAGAATACTTAAATATTAAAATGAGCAAATTTATTACAAAGGTAACTTTTTTTTAGAAACATATTATTAACTTGAAGGACCCGTTTTCCAGTTAAAACAGCGACAAGAGAGAAACTTCGTGGCAGCTACGACCGGTCTGCTTCGACTCTGCATTGACATGCAAATTAATAAAGAAGGAAGAAGACCCTCTCTCTCTAGCTCTATTTTTTAAAGAAGGTATATACTCTCTCTCTAGCTCTATAAGACAGGCAGATTCGAGACAAGACTGAACCTTCATTTACTTCTACCACATGTTACTAAATCTTTTTTTTTGGAAAGGGCCCAAAAACTTGGCTCCCAAATAGCATGGTTGATCTAAACCTTCAGAAATTTACATTTATTTAATAAGGTTTTTGAATTATCGTAAAAAAAATTATTGAGAGAACTATCCTAAATATAGTCTGATAGTGCTCGACTGAATACAAGATATTTCAAAGAAAAAAATATATGACACAACTATGCTGTGGGGATTTATGAAAAGAATAAATATCGAGAAGGGTCATTTTTATGCTATATATGTAATTATTCCAGTTTCTTATTATTTATTTTTCGTAATTACATAATAGCATTCTATTTTTATAAAGTATCTTTTAATGTGATTTCACACTAAAAACTACTACCGGCAAGTATATTTTACCAAATATTAATTTTTCAACAAGTTCATACAACCAAAGTCGACAGTGTTAGAGCTTTGGATTGGGTACGGAGTGAAAAAATTGATTCCGAACGGTTTGGAGTGAAGGGGGATCGCAGCGGCAGCCGGCAAGCGCAAGTATATGATAATGGCAAGCGTAGTTATGTGATAATGGCAAGTACAGTTATGTGATAATCACATTTATTTTTGTGAAAACGGCAAGTCCCTGTTGATGATAATGACACGCATAATTTTTTTTATTTTGGTCCCCGTATTTTAGCATTTTTGCAAAAAGGTCACAATGGCATGTGCAGTTATGTGATACTGGCATGTGCAGTTATGTGATGCTGGCATGCGCAGTTATGCGATAATGACATTTGTATCCGGCCTGTGTTTGTGCGTGACTTTTTTTATTTTGGTCCCTATATTTTAGCACGTTTGCAAAAAAGTTCCTGTGTGTCTTCATTCCAAACGGTTCGAAATAGTGGCATTCCGTACCCAATCCATACCCCGAAAATTAGTTATACCCGTTAAGTTCCACCGACTTAGTTACACAAGCCTCCGAACACATGTTCCTTAATCTGAGGGTCAAAACTTTCGTTCTCAAATAAAACAAAAAATTCCCTTAAAAAAATTTAAGTTTTTTAGGGGTAAACAAAAGTATCAAGTGTAGTAGATACGAAAGAAAATAAAACATAAATTTGAATATTCTTTGGCAGAAACCAACAAACAGAAGGTACAAAACTTGAACGATACGTAAAATATCCATCACTTCCTCGACCTAACACTGTAAAGATGGATCCCAGTGATATGATAGATCCAATCTAATTAACAAGCACTAATTACTTTTAAATTAACAAGCACAAAATATTAATAACTCGGGGTGTAATAATTTGAACCAAAATCGAAAGAAAGAAAAAACAGAATTGCCGAAATAAATTAATTAATCATTAATGATCATGATCTGGCAAATTAATAACAATTAAACTACTCACTAATTAACCAACCGACTAATGTTAGGGTCGCTGATTTGCTTCTGCAGCAACGAGTTCTTGCAATGTGCGATGGCGCCTTGGATCGCGCTCTGCAGTTCCTCCATCGACGACGCCGTTTCGCCACCGAAGTAACCGCTCCCCGGCGCCGACCCCCCGCTGTTAGCCCTAACGATACCCCCACCCGACGACGTCAGTAAACCCGAGTGGCTGGGGGACGACCGCATCGAGGAAGGACAGCTCGACACGTGTCCCCCGGCCTTCCTCCTCGCCATTGGATACCTCAGGTTCCCCGAGAACGAGTGGGAGACTCGGGACGCCTTGGCGTCGGCCTTCTGGTCGACCGAAACGGCGTCGCGGGGGGAGGCGGGCGGTTTCTTGTTGAAGGATCTGAGTTTTGTTTGTTGCAAACTCAGCTTCTCGTATAACGGCTTCACTTTTTTTAAATACTTTCTAATAACCTCCCTCGCCGAGGAGCTCGCTCTCTTCACTGGCGAGGATCCGACGTCGTTGCCTCCGGTTTCCTTGCTCTTCTTGAACACGGAGGAGAATCTGGGAAGCGAGAAGTACTTCGCCGGTAGGTGCTTCTTCGAGGGGGCGGGGCCGCGGAGGAGGTCGGCGACGTCGTCGGCGGAGCTAGGGCGGCCGGACGAAGGGCAGGAGTACTGGTCGGAGGAGGAGGAGGACGAGGCGGTGGAGTCGCGGGAGGCCGTGGCGGTGGAGGAGGATGACGTGGACGAGGAGGCGAGGAGGAGGGTACGGACCATGGAGATGCGAGGGGAGAGGTGGAGCGGGAGGAGCTGCCCCTTGTAGAAGAGCTCGTCTGCCGGGAAGAAGCCGCCACCGGCGCCGGTCAGGGAGTTGGTTCGCGGGGAGAGGGAGATGGTGAACTCGAAGTCCGAGGAAGAAGACGACGAGAAGGAGTGAGACGGCGAGGACGGTAGCGTTTTGGACGATCTTGTCCTCTGGTGATCTCTTCTCTTCCCCATATTTTTTTTCCCTTTTGGTGGGATAATTTGTGGGAGTAAGGGATGGTGTACTTATAAACTACTTATAAACTTCTTACAGGTGGTGGGAAATAAAGGAAGATTTGTGACTTAATGATGCTTTAAAAAAATTAGATTTACTAAAAATTAAATGTTTTATTAATTGGATAATTTTTATTGATTTTATAGATGAAATTTGAGGATTATTTGTATTGGAGTTTGACCTTATTTACAATTATTGTAACCCAATGGTATATACTATTGTACTTACAAATAAAGAATTACTAAAGTAGCATTTTTCATAGTTTATGGCTATCTTTTGAGATTATATACCGATTTTTGAATTATTTATCACTTACATAATATTTTCTTTGATAATTTTTTTTTGGAGCATTATGATCATGGTAAAAAGTATTTGGACGGTGGGACTCGAATCAATGTTCATCTTTCCATGCTTAAAATCATATCGAAATTCACAAGCCTTCTTGCCAAACTTCGTAGTTATACACACAAGTCATTTTATAAGTTGCCAAATTATATTCTATTTATTTAAAAAATGTCAAATTATATATTCGAGATTTATTTACCGTAAAAAATAATATATCAACATATAAATATTCATATTTTTATTTATTCAGACCACTGAGTTAAATTTTATAGTTTAACAAAAGATCTAAAATTCAATTCCAAAGAATTCATCTATGTTAAATGGAGAATTTTGTTGCCTAGTAAATTTTGATCCTATTCAAATTAGAAATTAGTTGATAAATAAATATTTAAATACTAATTTGTTTGAAAAATAATATTTACTATTAGGATTTCCGTATCTAATTCAAAATGTTAAAGTAATGAATAAATAAATTGGCAATCAGTAGTATGATAATTTTAACACTTCCCTCGATGCAGTCCATTTAGTTGATGCGTAAGAATTGAGAAAGCAAATGATAATTTTCCTAAGTTTAAGGCACAATCAGCATGCCTTAATAAGTTGGGGGACCAAATGGTAATTTTTTACGAAACCAACCTATGGCCGATTTAGGGTTTTATCCTGAATAAATAGACCTCTAGGCTGCCACATGCCGTCTCTATAGAAAATCCAAACCCACGAAATTCCCTTTTACTGTGAAGGTGAAGAGGACGATTCGACTCGGAGGGAAGTGTTAGGAGAAGACGATCCAACTAACCCGACGGCTTCGAGGGGACAGGAAGGGTGAGTTTATGTTACCTCATTCTTCTGAGTGGTAGAGTTTCAGAAAAATAACATGGATCTCGTGTAGGGTTTCGGGAAGATCGTTGGAGGGTTTCTTTCCTCGTGAAGGCTAGGGATTTAGGAGCAACGTTCGGTAAGTGGCTATATGTTAATATTCGATGCATGTGATTCTAAGTTCTGAAAATCGGGGATAATGAAACGAGGTATGACAAGTTCTAATTTTTGTATGTTAATGTTTAACTCGTCGGCGATCCGGATTCGGATTTTTATTTTTATTCTTTGATAAGTCTCGATTGATTTCTGATATGTTCTGTATGCTTCGATATGATCTGATACCTTCTGATAAGTTTTGATATGTTCTGATAAGATCTGGTATGTTCTGATAAGATCTGATAAGTTCTCATATGTTTCGATATGATATGACATGCTGGATGGCTCCCACGTCCTTTTTAGGCCCCGTGGTTTGTGCACAATCTATAGAGAGGATACCAGGTATCCCTAGATATGTATGATCGAATGTACGGAGAGCGTGGAAACTATCCGAGCTCGTGGAGGGGTACCCTTTCGTCATATGGCCCGCAGCACGAGAATGAAATAGTATTATCTGTGCCCCACGAGAATTCCGACATAGTTCTGTTAGGCTCCGGAGTCCTATTATGTTAGTTGGATAAAATAGTCGGATAAGTCATCTTCGTGCGGTTCAAAAGGTTGACAGTGTATTGATAATCTATTTTGTTCCACTTACTGAGTTTTATAAACTCATCAGATTGTATGTTATATGTACAGATCGATCAGGAGGGGTTCGGGATCGGGAGTAGGCTCGTAGAAGACTTTCGCTACATGCATCAGCACGTTTTCCTTTCGCTTATAAAGACACGATTTTTTCAATTTTTGGTTTTGTTTTAAGGTTGCTATTTCAATTCGAAGATCTGGATATTTTAAGTTTGATCTACAATAAAATCTGGTGCCGAGCAGGTATTTAATACCTCGGGCGGTTGTCACGTTTATTTTCGGGGCGTGACAACTAAATGGTATCAGAGCATCTTTTAAATAAATAAATAAATAAATTTTTTTTATCATGCATTAGGGAGTCGTATATATGGAGTGAGGAATGTGAGCAAAGCTTTCAGGAGCTGAAGAAAATATTAGTGACCCATACTGGCACAACCCAGCGAAGGAAAGGACTATATTGTTTACAGCAATGCTTCAAGTAATGATTTGGGATGCGTACTTATGCAAGATGATAACGTGATCGCTTATGCATCCACATAGCTGAAGCCATACGAAAGAAACTACCCTACTCATGACCTGGAGCTAGCGGCAGTAATTCATGTACTGAAGGTGTGGAGGCATTACCTGTACGGAGTACGCTGCGATATGTATACGGACCACAAGAGTCTCAAATATATTTTCACGCAGAGGGAATTGAATATGAGATAGCGAAGGTGGTTAGAATTGATTAAGGACTATGATATTGGGATACACTATCACCCAGGGAAGGCCAACGTAGTAGCAGATGCTCTAAGCAGGAAGAATCAAGGTGGGGTAACTAGGAACGAGTTTACAACGCAAGAGGCACTGATACGGCAAATGTAGAGTTTGGAGTTGGAAGACTCGGAAGGTCTGAACGGTCTAGTGGCAAGCATGGAGTTGGAGCCCACATTGCAAAACTAATTAGGCGAAGGACAACACAAAGATGCAACTCTTATTGGTCTCCGACGACAAGTTGAATGAGGAGAGCTAGAAAATTTTCACATTGGAGCTGATGACTATCTATATTACCAGAATAGGATATGTGTTTCAGCGGCCAAGGAATTAAAGAATAAAGTATTAGAAGAAGCACATACTGCTCGTTATATAGGACATCCAGGAGGGACAAAAATGTACCAGGACCTCAAGCTGAATTTTTGGTGGTCGGGTATGAAGAAAGAGATAGCAGATTTTATGGCCAGCTGCATGGTGTGTCAATTGGTTAAGGCAGAGCACCAACGATTAGTCGGTCCCTTACAGCCGTTAGAGATTCCAGAGTAAAAATGGGAAAAGATTACCATGGACTTTGTGACTGGGCTCCCGAGGAACCTTCAGGGTAAGGATGCAGTGTGGGTAGTGGTAGATCGCCTCACTAAGTCGGCTCACTTGTTGGCATATAAGACAGGTATGTCTATTGAGCAAATGGCAGAACTCTACATAAGAGAGATAGTACGGCTACATGGAGTACCAATGAGCATCATTTTGGATCGAGACACCAATTTTTTGTCTAGGTTTTGGAGCAGCATAGAGAAGGCACTGGGGACCAAATTACAATTTAGTACAGCATTTTACCCACAGACAGGTGGACAGTCTAAACGAACGATACAGACTTTGGAAGACTTATTGAGAGCTTGTGTGCTGGACTTTGGGAGTAATTGGGAAGGAAATTTTCTAGTAGTAGAGTTTGCCTATAATAACAGCTTCCAGGCAAGCATAGGAATGGCTCCATATGAGGCATTGTATGGTAGAAAGTGTCGATCGCCCATCAGCTGGAACGAGATAGGGAAGAAGGAAATCTTGGGTCCGGATATGTTTAGGGAGTTAACTGAAAAGGTACTTATGATACAAAGTCGAATTTAGGCAGCTAAGGATAGGCAGAAGAAATTTGCAGACCAACATCGCAGAGAAGTAAATTTTGAAGTCGGAGATCATGTATTTCTGAAGGTGTCACCTACCAAGGGAATCCAGAGATTTGGAGTCAAGGGTAAACTGAGCCCACGTTATATTGGACCCTTTGACGTGATCCAACGGATAGGAAAGTTAGCATACCGATTGGCCTTACCTCCGATACTGGCAGGGGTACATGATGTATTCCATATGTCTATGCTACGAAAATATATTCCAAGGGAGGGACATGTAGTGCAAGAGATTCCGACTGAGATTCGTCTAGATGTAAGCTATGAGGAGGTACCTCTGAGGATTGTCGATGCCAAACTTCAACAACTCCGCAGGAGGACAATTGAATATGTCAAAGTGCAATGGAGTAATCACTCGGAGAGAGAGGCCACCTGGGAACTGAGCTCTGAAATGAGAAAGAAGTACCCATACCTCTTCGAACTCATAAGTAAGTAAGTTGCACCAGTAAGTTTGAGGACAAACTTTATTTAAAGGGGGAAGAATGTAAGAATTGAGAAAGTAAATGATAATTTTCCTAAGTTTAAGGCACAATCATCATGCCTTAATAAGTTGGGAGATTTAGGGTTTTATCCTGAATAAATAGACCTCGAGGCTGCCACATGCCGTCTCTATAGAAAATCTAAACCCATGAAATTCCTTTTTACTGTGAAGGTAAAGAGGACGATTCGACTAGGAGGAAAGTGTTAGAAGAAGACGATCCAACTAACCCGACGGCTTCGAGGGGACAAGAATGGTGAGTTTATGTTACCTCATTCTTCTGAGTGGTAGAGTTTTAGAAAAATAACATGGATCTCGTGTAGGGTTTCGGGAAGATCGTTGGAGGGTTTCTTTCCTCGTGAAGGCTAGGGATTTAGGAGCAACGTTCGGTAAGTGGCTATATGTCAATATTCGATGCATGTGATTCTAAGTTCTAAAAATCGGGGATAATGAAACGAGGTATGACAAGTTCTAATTTTTGTATGTTAGTGTTTGACTTGTCGGCGATCCGGATTTGGATTTTTATTTTTATTCTTTGATAAGTCTCAATTGATTTCTGATATGTTCTGTATGCTTCGATATGATCTGATACCTTCTGATAAGTTTTGATATGTTCTGATAAGATCTAATAAGTTCTGATATGTTTCGATATGATATGACATGCGGGATGGCTCCCACGCCCTTTTTGGGCCCCGTGGTTTGTGTACAGTCTATAAAGGGGATACCAGGTAACCCTAGATGTGTATGATCGAATATACTGAGAGCGTGGGAACTATCCGGGCTCGTGGAGGGGTACCCTTTCGTCATATGGCCCGCAGCACGGGAACGAAATGGTATTATCTGTGCCCCACGAGAATCCCGACATGGTTCTGTTAGGCTCCTGAGTCCTATTATGTTAGTTGGATAAGATAGTCGGATAAGTGATCTTCGTGCGGTTCGAAAGGTTGACAGTGTATTGATAATCTATTTTGTTCCACTTAGTGAGTTTTATAAACTCATCAGATTGTATGTTATGTGTACAGATCGATCAGGAGGGGTTCGGGATCGGGAGTAGGCTCGTAGAAGACTTCCGCTACATGCATCAGCACGTTTTCCTTTCGCTAATAAAGACGCGATTTTCTCAATTTTTGGTTTATTTTTAAGGTTGCTATTTCAATTCGAAGATCTGAATATTTTAAGTTTGATCTATAATAAAGTCTGGTGCCTAGCGGGTATTTAATACCTCGGGCGGTTGTCACGTTTATTTTCGGGACGTGACATGATGTTTACGCCAACATACACTACTATGAATTGAGGGTCGTACGAGTACAATAACTAACACACAAACAACTTGCTCTAATATGATTAAAAGTGCATATCAAATAAAAAATGTTGATAACAATGACCGTCGAGATTGATATTTGAGGAAAGTCGACATGGGAAGAAAGTAATAACATGGGTGGACTGCGTTGAATTGAATGAGTTGTCGCGAATTTGTTTGTTCGGAAGTGAAATCCAAAATAAGGAAGGGAAATGATATGAAGTGGTAGGTGAGGTCAGCGGTAAAAGGGGGGACGCAGGTGGGGTCACATGGGAGGTGGCAGCAGCGTCTTTTTATATGGATTGGATGGGATCGCCTCTGAAACGCTGCTGCCTGCGCCTAATTTACATGCAAATGCAGTGACCAAGCAACTCTCTTGTGACTTTCATCGTTAAACGTGGGCGTTGGTCCCGTCGGTTGGATCACACCAGACGTGAGTGAGACGACCCCATCCTTTATATTTTTTCCCATTAATCATCCCAATTCGATGCAAAAAGAGTTTCTAGTTAGAGGCATAATGAATATCACAATATTTATTTAAAGAGTTCTTGAATTATAATTTTACGAATGTAAAAAATATTATCTAAAAAGTCGTCTTTAAAATAAAATTCGACAATATTCGTCTTTAGATAGTAGAGGATGATCAATTCTTTGCCGCATTATAGTAGCTTGAATAGCTCTCGACTGTTATATCTCAAATTTGATCATAAAAAATACAATTATTTTACAAAGTGGGTAAAGATATATATTTTTTGTTTAGCGCATATCGAAGCCAAATTATTTTTAAAATTTATGATATAGTTGCATGTATTAGACGTCTGCACTTCATCAGAATAACTATATAAATTTTGTATACTTTAAAAATTGGCATAGACAAAGTTCCAAGAGCACATCAGTATGTGTTTCTCGGAATCCCTTATGGGATTAAGGGATACAAGCTATACAGTCTTTACACCCACACAAATTATCTTTTTTATGTTCAATTGACAAAAAAAATTGATTAACTAGCTTATATGAAGCCAAAATTAATACGAATAAAAAATTTTACTATCCTAAATTCTAACCGCCATAACACCTAACCTTCCCAACGGGTGAGTCAAGGCGCCAAGTTGCGAATGTACAAAAGAAATATCACAAGTGGCTTGTGTCTCGTGCAATTTCAAAACCAAGTCGACTTGAAATATTGGGTGGGTCACATCGGTATATGACGTGAGATTTGAAGTTGGGACTATCCAAGTATCCATCAAATTGGTTGTGTGTTTCTAAAATTGTTTTTTAAAAATTAGTTTAGAATTATTCTAAGAGACACGTGTCCTTGCCAAAATCACCAAAGAATGAGTCGTATCTCCATGTATATTAGGTTGCTTTGGCATGGCATGTTGGTATCAGATCCGAGCGGAAAAGGCATCTACACGCTTAATGGATTGCCATAAATGCCTTATAATCAGATTTAAGGATCTTAAATCTTTGGTGCGGAAGATATCAATTAAGATATCAATCGCTGTTACCATGAGGAGATCAAGATTAAAAAGGAGCTTGGTTTTTTGATGGAACAAGAAGAGATCTTCTGGAAGCAAAAGTTCAGAGTAGTTTGGCTCAACTGGAGCGATAAAAACACGACTTTTTTTTATACTTCAGCCACCCAAAAAAGACAGGTAAACTAACTTGTTCAGTTACAGCTGGAAGATGGTTCATGGATTGAAGATGAGAGTATATTGCAAACTCATGTTTTTGATCATTTTAAGAATCTGTATTCTGCGAAACTTACTTTGAATTCTGATGGGATTATTGGTTGCATTCCGCGGCTAGTCACCTCTGCTATGTCCGTTGATTTGATTGTTCCCATCTCTGTTGATGAAATTAAGGCAGCTATTTTTGATATGAGTGGTACCAAAAGTCCAGGTTCGGATGAGTTTTCTGGTATTTTCTATCAAAAATTTTGGAGTACAACTTCTCCTGACTATTGCCTTAGTTAGAAATTTATTTGATTCTGGTCGTGTGCCATCTGAACTTAATAGGACCTTTATTGCTCTCATTCCTAAGATTCCTAATCCTAGCAGTATTTATGGTTTTAGGCCGATTGGTCTATGCAATTTTGCTTACAAGGTGTACTCCAAAGTTCTTGCGAATAGTCTTAAACCTTGTATAGAATCTTTAATCTCTGAGTGTCAAGGTGCATTTGTTAAAGGTAGATTTATTCAGGATAATGTGATCATTGTCCATGAAGCTTTTCATTGCCTTAGAACTGCTTCTAGGAAGACTAATAATTTCATGGCCATTAAACTTGATTTGAAAAGAGCTTATGACCTTGTTAATTGGAAGTTTTTGAAATCTGTTATGAGACAACTTGGCTTTCCTGAAAAGTGGATTGTTCGTACTACGAGCTGCATCACTTCTACTTCTTACAACGTCTTATTCAATGGTAAGCCTCTTCCATGGTTCCCTTCCTTTAGGGGAGTACGACAAGGTGATCCCCTTTTCCCCTTTTTATTCCTCTTTATTTCAGACGCATTTGCACATTTTATCTCTCGGTCCAAGAGGTTGGGGGAGATTCAGGGATTTACTTTTAATAGATATTGTCCTTCGCTTATACACGTTCTCTTCGATGATGATACTTTGCTCTTTGACGGGGCCAATGTTCTTGAAGCCACTAAGCTGAAAGAATTACTCGCTAGTTTTTCTAATGCGTCTAGTCAAGAGATCAACTTTGACAAGTCTAGTGTTTGTTTTGCTAGATGGGAGACTATTCCTAATATACAGGCAATCACAGATATCTTGGGAATTGAAGGATTTGTTGTAGCGTACTTCACACAGGATCAGATAACGAGATGTTGTCACCGACGGTTTACGATCACAATCAGATTGCATACGTAAATGATTTTCACAAGTTTTCTTACTTTGCATAATCTGAGAACTACAGGAACTAATCCGTAATAAGTCCTCTGATGTGTGTATATCAGAATGGGAAAAGTAAAAACACCAGTTGTTTCTCTTTTTTATAGGAAGGTTCGGCTCTCACATGTGTGCCACGTGTCATCCACGCGGTGCCACTTGTCTGCCACGTGTCGAAGCTACCCACTAGGTTTGACACGTGGTGCCACGTGGCGAAGCTACCCACTAGCTTTGCCACATGGCATGCCACGCGTTTGTTACGTATTGGCCACGTGGCAAAGCTATCCAATAGCTCTGCCATGTGGTACCGCGTGGCGTGCCACGTGTCAGCCCAAAAGCCCAATAACTTTTGGGCCTAATGGGCCTGGACCCATTTTTGCCCAATAATGGGTGACTTATGGGCCCAATGTCCAAAAGGAATGAAGCAAATGGCTGCTAATGACAAGTATTTGGGTCTACCTTCATTCTGGGGTAGATTTAAGCGTGAGGCTTTGAATTTCATTTTGGAAAGGATGATCACTAGGACCACGAGCTGGAAGCAAAAGCTTCTTTCTACGGTCGGGAGAAAAGTTCTCATCAAGGCAGTTCTTTCTGCCATACCATGTTATACAATGCAATGCTTGATATTTTCTTCTCTTTTATTGATAAGCTTAATGGCCTGGTTTCCAAGTTCTGGTGGTCGGGTGATGTGAGTATGAATAAGATCCATTGGCTTAGTTGGAGTAAACTTTCTGTTTCTGAAAGATCAGGTGGCCTCGGATTTAAAGACCTTAAGGTCTTCTATACAGCTTTATTGGCCAAGCAAGTTTGGAGGTTACATTCTAACCAGACTTCTTTGTGTTTTAAGGTCCTCAAAGGTTTATATTTTCCCGATTATGTGCTGGCCGTGGCTTCAGACCTTCTTGGATTTGGAATAGTCTTCTTATTAGTCAAAAAGCTATTAAGGATGATATTTTGATTATGATTGGCAATGGTCTAACTACAAATATTTGGACTGATCCTTGGATTCCCACTTTACCTGGTTTTAAGTTGAACCCTAGGAACGTGATTCCTTGGGACATTTCTTCTGTTGCGGATCTCATCTGTTTGTCTACAGGTAGCTGGAGAACATATTTGCTGCATAACCTTTTCAACCAGGAGGAGCAAGCTGCAATTAGCAAAATTCGAGTATGTCGGGTTGGTACTCCTGACAAAGCAATTTGGCATCACTCGGTTGATGGCTCCTTCTCTGTCAAGAAGGGTTATCAGATTCTTAAGAACCAGATTTGTCCTCCTTTACTTGCGAATTCTACTCACTCTGATTTACCTCTTGTGGCTGTAGGTACTTGGCATAAATTTTGGTTGGTGGATACTCCACCAAAAATCAAACATTTTACATGGAGAGCTGCTCAAAATTGTCTTCCTACTGCAGCAAACTTGCACAAGAGACACTTAAACCCGTCCTCTTTATGCAAAATCTGTCTCAATGCTGATGAATCTGTTGTGCATCTTTTGTTCGAATGCTCTTATGCAAGAGTTGTTTGGTTTTGTAGCCCTCTCTCTTCCTGTTTCGACCCTATCCTTCACGTTAATTTTGGGGACTGGCTGAAGTTTTTATTTGACAGTTTTTTATCTTTTAGTAGTAATAGAAGATTGTTGTCTTTTACCCTACACTTGTGCTGGTCCATCTGGTTATCTAGAAATAAATTTATCTTTGATGGCCTAGCACCTGATCCTCGTGTTATTATTATCCAAGCCACTTATTTTTGTGATGTAACATTGCAGGTTCTAGGTACTGTAGTAATTGATTCGTTGAGTTTCAACTCAACTTCAACTTCATCGGTTGCTACGGACGTTGGGACCTTGAAGTTCAACTGCGATGCCTCCTGGATTGAAGACTCGTCTTCCTCGGGAGTTGCTACAGTTGTCAGAAACTCGGATGACTTTCTTCTCGAAGGTCAGACCATGCGAATTTCTGCCTCCTCTCCGTTGGAGGCTGAAATTCTTGCAATTCATGCCACTGTCTAGATTATTCAACTTCGCTTTTCTCTTATGGCTACTACAATCGAAACAGACTGCCGACTACCATACATCTTCTTGTCTGATCCTCACCCGAAGGTCCCTTGGCAACTGAAGACTTTGATTCTGGATCTTCGAGAAGATTTATGCTCCCTTCCTTTGTGCAAACTTAGTCTTATTAACCGTTTGCAAAACTTTGTCGCTGATTGGGTTTGTAAACTTTGTAGGCTAGATTCTCTACCTTTGGATTGGTCTACCATCCACCCGCCCGAACTTGATGCTCTCTTGTACTTGGATTTCCCGACTTAATTGTCATTTTTAATATATTGTATGTTTCCTTTCAAAATAAAATAAAATTGATCGTCCTCTCTCCTTGAGTAAATAAAAATTTTAATGAATGAATTTGAATTTTCCAGTCAGTTATTAAGTTTAAGTCACAGAGTACGATAATATTTTATCCTAAATAATAGAGATTAAAGAAATTAGATTTATTAAAAAAGTTCAGCGTACTCCCATTAAAAAATAGAGTTCACCATACTGCTTTAAATTTTAGCACTTTTTTTGCCAAGTAAGTACTGACTACCTACTAACCTTCTAAAAAAAAGACTGCCTACCAACAATAAAACTTTTTATTGTTAATATATTAAGTGAAATTTTACACCATGTCAATATTTTGCGAGATAATGTACAAGTCACCCATATTAGTACTACAACATTTTTGATTTTTCTCTCTTCTCCCCCTCGACCTACTCGTGGGTTTCACATGAATTTAAAGCTCTGGCACGTTTGAAAACCCATGGACCTTTAAGTGGTTTAAAGAATCAGGGCTCTGAAATCCAATTGTTCAAACTCGTTGTTGGGCCCAAAAGCCCATGGACCTTCGAGCAATTCAACATAAAGGGCCTATTGAAGCCCATTATGATCTTTATGTTTGGATTTCAGCTACAAGCCGAAATAATACGCTCCCTTGAAAGCCCCCACCGACATTTTTGCAGCTGAACATAGAATGGGCCTCCGAAATTCGAATTTTGTTCCAATCTTCTTAGCGAGAATTCGAGTGCCGCATAAATAATTTACGCGAGAAAATCTGTCGGATAAAATCAATTGACGTTTTCGTTTTACGAGTCTACTTATTAGTTATTTCCGCTATAAAATCGCCACACCTGCTTTAATTGATTTTTCGCCATCACAATTAACTAATCTTGCATAAGATATCTTAAGTATATACACTTTTTTTGGCAACTAAAAATATTTAACGCACGGAGAGTGACTCTATAAGTTATTGTTAGAAAAAAATTAAAATCTCTTGATTCTCGAACAAACTCGGTTTAATAACTAAACGTTTTTTGGTGGAAAGTAGGCAAACATGTGTAACTTATGGGACTAGGTCACGGAACTTCAGCCGGACCAATATTACCAAATATCCACGATTTTTCAAAGATGAGCAAATATTTATTAAAATACCCGGGTCAGTCGGAGCCATTTATTATTCCATCCCTTTTCTTTGACAAATTTCATTAATTAATTGTTCTCCTTTTTCACAAGGAAGCCGCATACGCACGACTTGAACCTAACACCGATTTCCTTGGATAAATTCAGAGAACCAAGACCCTAGAAAAAGTAACCTTCAAAAAAATATGGGAAAAGTTCACTTTAGCACCCTGTGGTATCGACCAAAATCACTTTAGTACCCTGTGGTAAAAAACTGACCAATCGAGTCATACTTATTCCAATTAACATCAAAAAGGTCCTCGGGCAGCTGCCCGGACCCGCCCGAACCCTGCCCGGACTACGTGGCCAGCCACGTCACCAAAACTTGATGACGTGGTGCCACGTCACCTCCTCTTCTTCTTCTTCTTCTTCTTCTTCTTCTTCTCCTCTCACCGTAAAATATCAACTCACGACCCAACTCAACAAGGCAGCAGCTTTCTTGAAGACGACATCCTCCAATAGTCCTTCTTCTCCTAGGACGACGGCTTAACGACAACGACGGCGTCGAGCTAGTCGATCTCCTGAATAAGGCGTCGACGGCGTAAGACCAACACGGCATCATCTCCGTCGGTGACCAACACGACTTTGTCCCGCTAGCGACCAACCCAACAACGGTAACCTCCAATCCGGCGACAGGAGTAGCAGGCGCAAAGTGCCGATGGGTGTAGCAGCCGCAAAGTGCCGCCGACGACGGCGGCTGGATCAAGATCTTCTGCGACAGCCAAGTTCGGGCAAATAATAAAACAAACGAATAAACAGAGGGGTTTTGGAAAGCAAATAATAATTCTAGCGAGTCCCAAAACAGTATGAGGCAGGAGCGAAGCAGAGAACCTCTACGCCGCGACGAGCCGGACCTCCACACGGCGGCGAGGTCCGGTGACTTAACCACGGTCAAGTCAATCCTTAGCTCAAACCCTCTCGCCGTCAACAACAGAGATAAGCACTCCCCTACTCTGTATCCTTCCGCGCCGCACAAAACTTCCCCCAATTTTCTTATTTTTGTTTTCCAAATTTCATTAAATGTGTGAATTGAGGAGTTTCTATTCGTCCTTATTGAACTCCTGAATGAATTTGTGCTCTTGGATGATTGTGGTTTTTTTTTAAACCGTAAATTTTTATTTCTATTGTATGTCGGAAGAAGAAGAAGAAGAGGAGGAGGAGGAGGAGGTGACGTGGCACCACGTCATCAAGTTTTGGTGACGTGGCTGGCCACGTAGTCCGGGCAGGGTTCGGGCGGGTCCGGGCAGCTCCGGGCAGCTGCCCGAGGACCTTTTTGATGTTAATTGGAATAAGTATGACTCGATTAGTCAGTTTTTTACCACAGGGTACTAAAGTGATTTTGGGCGATACCACAGGATACTAAAGTAGACTTTTTCCAAAAAAATATTTGATATTATTAAACTCCAAATACTATTAAACGGAAAACCCCATAATAACACCTAACTTTTAGGTTTTTTTAGAAGGAAAACCTATCTCCTTCTCTATTAACAAGGTAAAGGAAAAGAGAGAAGAGAGAAGAGATCTTTAATTTAATTAATTTTTTTCCCTTTTCTCGATATTAACCTCTCTTCCTCTTTACGCTTTTTCTATCTCCTTCCTCCCTCTTTTAAACCCAACCGGCCCCCGTCCTTTCTCTCTATCCATCTTTTCTTCTCTCCTTATTCTCTATCTATCTATCCATCCCTTCGATTTTAAGAGAGGGAGAGAGGCGGAAAATCCGAACCCTAACGTTTCTGTCTTTTCTTTTCTACCTCGTGCTAGCGCCGTTCCGATTTAGGAGCTTTTTTTTTCTACGAGGTAACCGCCGTCGCTTTTTAAATTGTTCTTGAATTTTCTCCGATCTGATTCCGAATTCTAGGGTTCCGGTGTCTATCGATTTGTATTAGCTAGCTCGTGAGCATGTTGAAGCTCGTCGATCTTCCTAAATTTCGAGATTTTGTAATTAGATCCAAAGATTTCAGCTTCGATAGCTCTGTTTTTTTTTCCTAATTTTAAATTTGGCTTGTTTAATTGGTGAATTTTAGGGGTTTTCTGGCGAATTCTTGCTTGCGAGTAATTAGATTGGCTGTAGCTTGATTGGGAACTTTATTTTTTTGTGTGTGTTAATCTTGGCAGGGGCAATGTCTTACTTGCGCAGCGATCATGCCCATGGCGGTGGCGCCACGTATTACCACGATCACCGTTCGTCCTATGTTCGGAACGGGTTCAACCATAAGAGTAGGGACACAGTTGGGGATGTGAGTCTGAATGGGAATAGGAATTGTGGATACTATAGTGACTGGAGTGGTGGCTATATCGGTCAGCATGAATACTTGGCAAAACTCATGGATCAAGGTTGTTTCAACCCGGGGACTAGTTATGCCCCCAGCAGTGGGCAATCGTTCAAGAGGAGGAAATTCGGTGCTGATGCTTGGGGGGATGGTGGGAGGTGCTACCTGCAGCAGCCTGATGTACGTGAGATCGTTGCTCTATCTACGTACAACTTTGTTCCCCCTCCTCCTGCAAGGTCCAAGGTTGATACTTCTACGCCGATCAGTTGTAAGCGTGACCGATCAGTGTGGGAAGACGATGAACCAGTATTCATGTCAAGGGATGAGATTGAGAGACACTCTCCCTCGCGAAAGGATGGGATTGACGTTCTACGTGAGACTCATTTGCGGTACTCATATTGTGCCTTCATTCAAGATCTCGGGATGCGTCTTGATTTGTGAGCTCTTTATCTTGAACCCATTATTCTTTATTTATTTTTTTTCTAATTAAGCATGCAGACCCTTTGAGTTCTTTTTCTCTTGATGAATTCCAGGCCCCAGACTACTATAGGAACTGCCATGGTCTTATGTCATCGTTTCTTCATACGACGGTCTCATGCTTGCCACGACAGATTTGTGAGTTATCAATACCAGTGCCTATTTTCTTTTATTAGCATTTGTTGGTGGTACTTGCTATTTTTTTTGACTTGTGGCATGTCACCGGAGAGGTGTCTCGGTCTGCAAAAGAATATTTCATCAGTCAGAACATTACTGTATGTTTGGATCACTGTTAATTGTAATTGACTTGCCTGATCTTGTCATATTTACCCTGGCATTTTGTCAAGAGACAAGCTGCATATCATTCTTTATATCCTTACTGAGGCTTTATTTCTTTGATGCAGTTAATCGCTACAGCTGCTTTGTTTCTTGCTGCCAAATCTGAGGAGACACCTCGACCCTTGAACAATGTCATAAGGGTTTCTTGTGAGATATTCCACAAACAGGATATGTCTTTCTTGTCGTACATGCTCCCTGTTGTAAGTATCAAATCTCTCTTTTTTTCCTTATCCAACGAGAAACAGCCTTGTCATTCGAATATTTTAATTGTTGATAAAAAGAGAGTGGTTGTTTAAGCAGTCTGGCTTCAGAGGAAGTTGGCTCTTTTAGTTCTCTTGCTTTTAGCATGTTTCAGGGTGCTCTAAGTGGTTATGCAGTTACTGATCAAAATAAATTTAACTTTACTTTGGCAGGATTGGTTTGAACAGTATCGGGAGCGAGTCACCGAAGCTGAGCAAATGATATTGACCACTCTGAATTTCGAACTAAGTGTGCAACATCCCTATGATCCTCTGACATCTGTTCTTCAAAAAATAGGCCTTTCTCAAACTATCTTAGTCGATCTGGCCATGAAGCTGGTCAGTGAAGGGTAAGTGACTGCAACTTAGTTGGTTGAACTTCTTTAAAGAAAGGTCATCTCTGTATTGATTATCCTGCTATAGTTACGTTGTACATCTGGATTAGTTCAAGCAAACACATGCATTTGCTGAAAGTGATTTGCCCCATGATAGCTGGTCATCTGTGGATCCAGTTTCAGAATCCAGGATAAGTAGGTTCTTGATGTTTCCTGGAACTTTGGCCGAGAAGGATGCCATGCAGGGTTGAGAGTTACCATCTATCATCGGTTTAAAGCTTGGTTTTTGCGACAATTAGTTTTCCTTTTGAGCAAATCATGTGTGAGATTCTGATTTGGGATATTGATAATTTGGCATGGCATCCAATTGCAGGGTCTTTGCAAGATTAGCGTGCTGGCCTGTATGATAATGTTAGCTGGCGGATTGATGTGCTGTGCATGGAAAGTTTTTTTTGTCTCTGAAGTTGAACTGCAGTTCTGTTAATGATCACATTTTGTGTCATTATGCGCATCTCAGCCTAGCAACTAGCTAGAAAAGATTGGCTTCAAAATCCTAGATATCTGTTTGTGCGAAGTGCCCGTTACCCTCTGATAGACTTTTTGGCACCTTGTCTTGAAAATGCACCAAACACACAGAGAAGACAAAATGCACCAAACACCCAGAGAAGACAAGCTCAAGCGTAGATCCTCTAACAAGTTAGAGAACTTTATTTGTGAAACCTGAAATGTAGTCTTGATGGTTGGGCTAGGATTGCTCCCGCGTCAGCATCTGAGGTAGTGCGGATGTAGTGCGACATCTCATTCTTTATCATCCTGTCAGCCATCTCATTATATCCACAACCTATGGTGAAAAGTGGGCTATGTCCACTTTTCTGCACACTGGGAGCTTGCTTCTAGCTTTGATTTAGGTTGGGAAGGGCAAAAATTCACTCATCTATTGCCTCAAAGGCAAAATATGGTGGCATTATCTTGCTGAATCAGATCAGTTACCATGGCCTAGTACCTTCAGCTTCGTAATACCTTAAACTGGGTTCAAGAGTGAAGTCAAAGGCCTGATCCAACTAGGATAGTTCTTATTACATCGTGCATGTTATTATGGTCAAAGATGTGGGAGGATAATATTGTGGTTACTGGTTAAAACAACAGGTGTGATTTACCTAGTTGTGGAAGGAACAGGTTTCTCTTCATAGTCTGAGACACAGTAATTTGGCCTTCCATGTAATGGGTCTTGTTCTGTGGCATCAAACCTCCCTCAGCTTGCCATTTGCTAATGAGTTCAGGTTGGTTTCTATGTTGGAAGATATAATGAATCTAATATCTTCTCCCGGCTGGGCCCGGTGAAAATGAAAGATAGCGTTGTGGGCTATATAATAAGTTCCTATAAAGGAAGAAAAATAAGAACAAATGGGGATATGGAAGCAATATCTGTTGAAAGTGGATCAACATCATCTGTTTAAAGGTTACTTTAACACCAAATGCGGTAATTTATGTGACAACATTTAATATTAAACAATTCTTATTTGTCCTTTACCATTCAATCATATATTAACAACTAGCTTTAGGACCAATATGCTAGTATTTTTCCACCAAAAATAATATGCTAGTATTTCTAGTTATTTCATTTGTGCTATATAACCATCTATTTTCATTTTTAAGGTTGCTGCTACACTTTTTGTGGTCAAGTTGCCTGTAGCTTTAACTTCTTCCTGCTAGAGATCTGTATGGTGGTATCTGTTGATGGGGTTGCTTGGTTCATGAGCATTATTACATGCCTTTAGCAACACTTTCCAGACATTGAGGGTGGACAGAAGCTGCAGATATTTGCTTTCGGAAGTTTAGTTGTTTGGTTGTAATTGGTGTTTGTCAGTCATTACGATTTGTATGCTCCCGGAGTTTAAACCTGTGCGGAAGAGTTGGGCCTGGAGTTGATGTGTTTCTATAACATAACATTCATGCTATAGATCTGGTACTATATCAGCATTCCTGCAGAGATTCTTGCAAATTATTCCTGGCTCTGCCTTTTTTAGGTGGGTAAGATGAGATGACTTGTCTCTGGTTTTAATTTTAGTTTGCTTCTAATGTTTGATCACATTGTTGCTGGTATATCACTACGTTCCGGAAGCCATGAAGTGACAATATATGCTATGTCACGGAACCCTTAGCCTGTCAATATTTCTGTCACTGAGCTGGTTGGTTGGTCTGACTTTTGACGCACCTGTCCTATGATTGCAAGCATGGAGTATACTTGCATTGCTTAAACAAAAATCATTTTTCGTGCAGGCTTCGAAGCTCGCTCTGGCTTCAGTTTAAACCACATCATATTGCTGCTGGTGCTGCATATCTGGCTTCCAAGCTCCTAAACATGGATCTCGCTTCTTACCATAATATCTGGCAGGAGTTTGAAACAACGCCAGTTATTATCCAAGGTAGCCCTGACTTCTGTTTTGCACGCGTAATTCATCCATATTGCAGATTATAACTAGACTAGTCTATCGCTGATGATGAGCTTAATGACTGATAACGTGAAAAACTTCTTTCTGAATTACCGGTCTAGCATTACAATGTTAGATGTATGACCCATCATAATTGGTGGTGTTGCCCTGCAGATGTATCTCAGCAGTTGATGGAGCTGTTCTCATAGGGCTGGAGAAGTATTGTGGTATGATTATACATTCCGTGCCATTTTACCATGTATGTGTCCCGTAATCGATGTGGTCGAAACTGGGACGAGTGGTACCTGCAATGGTCCATGGTGGGGAAAGAAGCGATATAGTCCGGGAAGAAATGGCATGTACATAAGCCTCATAATTTGCAATCCCACTAGAGGTGTTGGGTTTGGGATTTGAACTATTTTACGTGTGAACCGGCGGGAATTGACCAGCTTGAAGTTATATTAGTTGGCGAGAATATGTTGTCTTTAGAACAAATTTCCATCTCTTAGTCCGAAGGTGAAGAAGTGCTCTTGTTTGTCTTCTACGGTCTTTGGATGCGGTGCTTCAGATTTTTCATGTAAGATTTCTCTCTTTACAGAAAGCTCATACAAATACAAGGGTTCCTCTGTTGCTAAATGCGTTCGGTTGACTTTTGCCGGTGTGAACTAGTTTGGTAACTTGGTTTACGAAACGAGAACTAAAAGTTCGAACTTTTTTTTCTAGGGAGTTTGGTTTCAAGAAAACTGCATTAGTACTATGGATTTAAAACTCATTAATTGAGTAATTTTTTCCTCATTAAAATTGCTGAGACTCGGGTAGTTATACCGATCCTACATGTTAGAAAATAATTTTATGATGGTCATAAAGTAATTTAAGCATAAGAAAAGTTTGGAAAGAGAGATTCATGTGAATCTATCAGATGGTTATACATTTATCAGTGTCAATTTTAATGGTGAATTGCATCCTCAGATATATATTGCGTACTTTAGGTAAAATTGTGCTATAGATGAGGTCCTATAGATGAGGTCCCATAGGTGGCGGGATTGACAAACTCGTGGCATCATTCATTGTGGGCCCCTCGGAGCCGTGATTAAGCCTCCCCGTAATAACTAAAGTTGACCATGTCCTAAACGGCATTGTTAATTTTTCCTATGAGATAATCTTAAAAAATTGATTTTAAGTCACACTTGATAAAAAATTGTTTTAGTTTAAATAAATTTCAAATTTGAATTTTGAGAGACATAATAGTATTAAATATTGTTAGAAAAATTTTGTCGTCTTTCAAAATTTTACCTGACTCAAACTTATATAAACCAAAAACCAGTGGGGGAATAAGTCATGAACTGAAGATGAAACTATTTTAATTATTAAATGCTTAAAGTGTACGAGCTCCTTGATTTTGTTTGATTCGATTCCTAAATAAGATTGTATGTTTTTTTCCTCAAAAAAAAAAGAACAGATTGTATGTTTTGAGAATAATACTTGTCAATTGCCGCCAAAATTTCCAATTTCACACCAAGACTAATTACTCGACCAATTTATTGTTTTTAATTCCACGGAATAGGCATTAATATGACAAGATACTGTTCGATCCTGGCAATTAATTTATCCAACGGTCATTATGTCATATTTGTACCCACTATATCTTGCCAAAACTGTGGAGAATATCCTTAAAGAATTATCTTCTTGACAACTACAAGAAACCTTTTTATTTATTTTTTGTAGCTTGACAAAATCGAGAAAAAAAATAAATATCACCAAAATGCAGTCGGTCGCAAGGAATCTGTCAGATTTTCCCATCACCAAAACTAAATTAATTCGTTGAAAAAAGGACTCCTTATTATAAGCCCATAATATATCATCATCATAGAAAAGTGTGCCCCCCTCTTTTCTCGCATATCCTCCTCTCTTCTTCGTCGCTTCGCCTTTTCATCGATCCAAGTATTTATTTATTACTTAAGCTCGAGATAGAGGGAGGGAGACCGAGTTATAATTTGTTTTTTTTTCCTTCGATCTCGCGGAAGTAATGGATCATCAGGAAGCATGGCAACGTCGCCTTCAAGCCATCCGCGGCCACCTCGTTCCCGGCGCCGGCGACTCGACGCCCGATGACCTGCGTACCAACCCCACCGCCGGGGAGTTCTTCGTCGGTGAGTAGGAGTATCTGGTTCCGATTCTATAATAAATAAATACTGATCAGCGATTTCTTAACGCGCAATTATTTTTATTTCTTTTTCTATGTATGTATATTTATTTGTTTTTCCATTTTGACGACGACGTTAATGGATGTTAGTTAGAGTTGCGTGTGGTAGTCGTCCTCGGGGTGGCTGTACGTAGGGCTGCTTCTTCAACTTATATGGTCGAAATTGCAAAAAATAAGAAAGTTGGTGCACCACGTCTGCTAGGTTTAAATCTGGTGTCTTTTGAATTTATACACGTCCTCTTATCTTACCGCTAGGTTAAATACTTTTTGACTTTCAACTTCGGAGCATATGATCGCACAGGAGCAATAATAAATTATATAAATATAAATACTATTTTGGTTACGCCTACATGCGACTTCTATTAGATAATCCTGTTCGAGATAAAATTAGTTGCGTTCTCCAACTAATTTGGTTAATTAGCCATTTTACACGCCATTTTCTCCCGGGGGGCCCTTTATAGTCTTTTTCAACCTATATGTCTTTATCAGTGAAGGTAATGGGGTTATATGACAATTCCCCTGTAATAATAATCTCCACTTGTCCACGTTTAAATCTGATTGTCAATTATTTTCTCCTGCTTGGACAGGGCTCCAAGGCCCTCACCTGTTTTGCAAGTCATCCTCTGTGCAATTTTTAATATGTCACACTCTATTATCCGCCAGAAAAGGATTTTTTTTTAAAGTGAGTTTGTGACATAGAGCTGAAATTGGATTCTTATCAGAGAAGGGGTACAGTGTGGTGCTCCCCGAGAAATTAAGCACAGGAAAGTGGAATGTGTACCGGTGAGTTGGGTGACCAATCTTACACTAGCTTCCCTGCTGCTACTTGTTTCATGATGATATTGGACAATCTTGTTGTGGCAGGTCCGCTCATTCTCCTCGACAGCTCGTGACTCGATTTCGCAACAGTCCAGAAGTCGGAACGTTGCATGACAATTTTGTGTAAGACAACGCTTTAGATTGCTTGCATTGTTTCCTATGGTTTACTGATTGAGACTGAATCATCTACAATCCTTTCTTATTGATGCAGACGTTCGGCTGATGTTTTCCGAGATTACAAGTACCTAGGAACACGCGTTAGGGTCGACGGAACGGTTGGGGAGTAAGTTCTAATGCTAAATCGTGCTCACATTTGTCTTCCGTGTAAACTCATGCATTTGCATTTGGATTTGCAGGTACAAATGGATGACTTATGGAGAAGCAGGTACTGCTCGAACTGCTATAGGTTCTGGCCTAGCATTTCATGGTATACCAAAGGTAACGTTGAGATTTTTCCATTTGGATTCTTGAACGGTGGAGACGGACTTGCTCAATTAAGACATCGTGTTCTATTCTGGCCACAGGGAGCTTCTATTGGGTTATATTTCATCAACAGACCCGAGTGGCTAATTGTTGATCATGCATGCTCTGCATACTCCTTCGTATCGGTTCCTCTATATGATACACTAGGTTTGTCAATTGAAAAGAATCTCCAGATATTTGGCTTTAGGAACTTCAATGTCCATTAATACCTCTCTCTTGTAGGTCCCGATGCTGTCCAATACATTGTAAATCATGCTTCTGTCCAAGCTGTTTTTTGTGTGCCTGAAACCCTGAATGCGGTAAGCTCGATCCTTAAATTCGCTGACATAATGTAAGCAATGTCCTTGTGAATGAAAGTTTAACCTGTGAATGAGCTCGATCACAGTTTTGTTGCTCTCCCTATAACTAAGATCGGCGGAGGTCGTATTAATCTTAATGCCTGTTTTTGGTAGTGAAGAAAATGAGTAAAAAGGTTAAGGTGCAAATGTTTACCAAATGTGGCGCATTTACTACAATATCTTATTGTTCTTGCAGATCCTGAGTTGCTTGTCCGAGATCCCAACTGTTCAGTTGATTGTGGTAAGTTCTCACTCTGGACTTCACTGAATCCCTTTTCTCTGAAAGGGGAAAAAGAGTACGGTGGCTGCACCTACAGAAGGTTTCCAACTAGAGCTATTGTCTGAGCCGACTATATCTATGTTGTTTCGAATAGGTTGTTGGAGGGATAGAAGAGCAACTGCCGTCTCTTCCATCATCAGCTGGTGTTCAGGTCATGACATATTCAAAACTATTTAGAGAGGTAATTGCATTTTCTTCTGATTAGTATTTACTTCAGTAAAGGCTGTATTGACTTGTGAATTGGGAAGATTGCAGTTTTCTAATATGAAAGGCTACCTTTTAGGGCAGCAGTAATCTCCGGCCTTTCTGCCCACCGAAACCTGAGGATGTTGCTACTATTTGCTATACCAGTGGTACGACTGGGACTCCCAAGGTAATCCCTGATGTTTAGGTTTTTGATTGGCTTCTGTTTCCTTTTGACTTCTCTTATTTTAAGAGTGTTTTTGATTTCTCATGACTAACGAATTAACATTTCCCTGTTGAAATTTGGAAAAGGGCGTCGTTTTGACTCACGCAAACTTTGTTGCAAGTGTTGCCGGGGCCACATATGCTACTGAGTTCTATCCATCAGATGTGTGAGTAGCAAATGGGATTCGGCTGAACTGTGGCCGCATCATGTTTGGTGGATCATCTATAACTGTAGTTGTCTCTTACTGTCTTCAGGTACATATCGTACTTGCCATTGGCGCACATTTATGAACGGGCAAACCAGGTCATGACAGCGTACTTTGGAGTTGCTGTTGGCTTCTATCAGGGGGTGCGTGACTGAAACTACCTTGTTTGATTGAATCAAGGAAAGAATGACGTTGCTTTGTTCTTCACTTTCGTCGATGTGTTGCATTGCAATGCAGTACTTGAGACATGGAAAATATATTAGTCTGGGAGAAGTTATGGCACTGCATATTTCTTGTGCTTTCGGATGGCAACTGCTGTCTGTTATTAACAAAATTTAGGTGGGACGTCCATTTGCAGGATAATATGAAGTTACTGGACGATTTGGCTGCCCTGAGACCGACAGTTTTCAGCAGTGTTCCTCGACTCTACAACAGGATATATGACGGGTAAATTAAATGTCCGTAACCAATGATGTTATTAACTGATGAATTGTGACGAAAAGCCAGAAATTGGCTCTGGAGCCCTGCCTCTGACACATTAGGGCGGCACAAGCTAACGTATTTGAACCTCGATCCGGTAAAGCAATTACTGCTCCCATGTTGATTGTGATAAATCTTTCTTTGCAGTATTACCAATGCTGTAAAGAATACTGGTGGATTAAAGGAGAGGCTGTTCAATGCTGCCTACAATGCTAAGAAGAACGCAATAATGAACGGTAATGTCCACGTCTAAAGTTGCATCTAAGCATTAGATTTGCATTAAGGTTGATGCTGCTTGGACGTCGGGAAGTGTTATCGTTGTTCTTCTGAAAGTTTTGTTCTGGCTAGCAGCTTCAACTGCCAGGTTTTCTTGTTTCTGCTTGCAGGCAAGAGCCCGTCTCCAATCTGGGACCGACTTGTGTTCAATAAGATAAAAGATAAGCTTGGAGGACGAGTGCGGTACATGACATCAGGTGCTTCACCCTTGTCTCCCGATGTGATGGAGTTTATGAAAGTGTAAGTTAAATCGTTCCAGAAATCCTTCTCTATTTTGAAAGTGGAATATTTCCTTATGCTCCCTCGGAACGGTGGCAGATGCTTTGGCGGGGATGTAGTGGAAGGATATGGGATGACTGAGACCTCTTGTGTTATAAGTTCCATGGAGGAGGGTGATACCGTTACAGGGCATGTTGGCTCTCCTAGTTGTGCGTGTGGTGAGTTCAGCGATATGATAAATCGCGTTCGTTGTTCTCTCTCTTTCTAGAAGAAGAAAACTGTTGACAGTTGAACTTTTTTGGTTTATTCGTAGAAATAAAGCTCGTGGATGTACCAGAGATGAACTACACATCTGACGATCAGCCCTACCCTCGCGGGGAAATATGTATAAGAGGCCCTATTATTTTTCAAGGCTATCATAAAGATGAAGCACAAACGTAATTGATCGATCCCCTTTTGATGAATTTCTCTGTCAGGTAAAGTAAATAGCATGAAATGTACTGACGTAACTGCGTCGTTCAGGAGAGAAGTTATCGATGAAGATGGATGGCTTCATTCTGGAGATATCGGGATGTGGATCGAAGGAGGCCGGCTAAAGATTATCGATAGGTGAGTTCGCGCAGAACACCTATATTTTGGTTTGAACAAGCTAGACTTGTGTCTTTGAACCATGATGGACAAAGTGTAACCCTCCTTGCAAAAGTAACATCATCTTCATCATTTCAGGAAGAAGAACATTTTCAAGTTAGCACAAGGGGAGTACATAGCTCCAGAGAAAATCGAGAACGTATATGCTAAATGCAGATTCGTTGCTCAGTGTTTTGTGTACGGTAGGAAAATGAGGATCAGAAGTATTACGTACCTCCTATTCCCCAGCCCCGCGCCTGGCTCGCTGCTCTCTTACACGAGTCGTTTGTTATCATTGTTGACAGGGGATAGCCTGAACGCTTCTTTGGTGGCCATTGTCTGTGTCGATCCTGACGTTTTGAAATCCTGGGCTGCCTCGGAGGGTGTTAAGGTCAGCTTTCTTTGATACGGACATCCTAAATGGTCGGGTATCCTCCGCCTCCGGATTGTCTTTATTGATTGCATTGACGTGTTACTTTCCCTGCAGTACAATAACTTGGAGCAATTGTGCAACAATCCGAGAACACGAGCCACTGTGCTTGCAGAGATGGATGCTGCCGGAAGAGAAGCCCAGGTAACCGACATTCATCCGAAACTTGGTATCCAACCAAATCAAAACACAATCAGCTCTACTTGTTAGAGTACTTAAACCTGTTACCCTGCAGCTGCGTGGCTTTGAGTTCGTGAAAGCCGTGACGGTGGTAGTGGAGCCTTTTACAATGGAGAACGGTCTCCTCACTCCAACTTTAAAGGCAAGTGCTGAGCTTCAAACGTTCGAGTCCTAGGAATGCAACTGTGCTAAAACTTATCGAGGAGACACCTAGTGGGTGTCCGATACCAGCTGTTTACGAACAAAAAGAGTCTCTCTTTTAACTGACATCTTTTTTCTACATGTCAAACAGGTGAAGAGACCTCAAGCCAAGGCATACTTCCAGCAGGCTATATCGAAAATGTACGAGGAGCTTGCCAAGTCTGATCCCTCTCCTAAGCTGTGAAGTGCACATAAGCACAGATGGAGGGTAAGATGAGGAGGTAATTCATGGCAGGAGCCACCATTCAATTGACCCGAGAGGAAGGCGTTGACTCGGAAAGTCATCGACGACGTGCATTATCCATAATCGCCCACCTGTTTCTGGAATAAATTCGTGCGATTGTCTCAAATACTTTAGCCTGAATTGTAACCTCAATTGAGGTTCTTAACTCCATTGCACACGACCGACTCTCAGAGGTGAAGATTTGGTGCATATTTATAAGCTCGTCCTATTGTTCGTTCTCTCAAAACTCGAAGCAAGTTTAACCATAGGAGACAGTACAAATTAAGCAGAACTAAGCAGAAAGTAGAGCAGCCATGACGGCCATTGCGAGGCCGGTTGTAGCAGAAGCAGCATTCGCACTCTTCGGAGCGTTCAACGACAATGCATCGTTGGAAACAGGTCCCGGAGCCATTGCAGACGGCACTGAATCCGTCGAAGAAGGTGACGGCGCTGTTGTGGCGTCACGAAGCACGTTGATGTCGACCTTCTGTCCGGTTTGGCAGTGCCCCGGAACGCCGCAGAAGTAGTAGTGGTGGCCGCGGGTGGTGATGGTGATGGAGTCGTTGCCGGTGGTGAATGTTGCCATTGGAGCTGAGCCATTGCAGGCTCTGTACATTGTGTGGTTTACTCGCATCACGTTGTGGAATTGAGGGTTGTACTCGAAAACTGATGCAGTCGTCAGGAAATGGAAACAGAATTAAGACGCCCAACGTTAACAGAGTTCAAAACTTAACGCAAGTATAGAGAAACAAAATGTGGAGATATCTAACGGAATATTTCGTGTAACAAAAAATGAAACAGATACTTTTAAATAAAACTGATACATTTTTTTAATAGAATTAATCTTTTTGAAATATTTATTATTATTGAATCAAATTCCCATTTTAAATGCCTGGTTTTCTCCAATGACATAATGTCCTGTCGTTTTCGTCACTGTAATTTTCGATGTTTTTTATTAAGTAAATGTTATAAGGGAACCACCAGAAGTAATTACACCAATATATATTTCGAGTATAAATAATTATCATAAATAAAAAAAAGATAAATGATATCTAAGTACATCTAAGATATTAATATCTTAGGTTAGTTTTTTTTCTTCCGGAAATTCCAATGTAGACAACATTTTTAAAGGTTTCAAGAATCATTCGCATTATGAAAATATCATAAACAAAATTCTTCTTTGTTCAAAATCATTTGTATTTAAAATATATATTGTGCCAATTAATTTAGATGTAATGCATACATTTTAACATCCAAACAAAGAAAAAACGATGTATAAAGTAACAATCCTTCAATTACTTTTCTTCTTCTAGAAAGACCGCAGCAGGTATATAGTGGGCGGTGGTTGAAGGTAATAATTGAAGCATGCAATAGAGCAACCCGAGTGGGAGACACTAATCAGTTGCCCAAAAAAAAAGGTTGCTTCTTCTTTTTCTTTGACAGGTCACAATTTTTTTAAGTCAATCACGGGCAATTTTATTATTTATTTTTTATCGATTAATAGTGTACTTTATTTATAAAGAGATGTTATTTTATTAAAAGAATTGCATCTTACATTCATACTAGTGTAGAATTTTCTCGAGTAATTATTCCCTCGGCGGAAAAAAGGGGGAAACAATAGGTTGATACTTAATACTTGAGAGACACTTTAATAAGCCACTTCAGAGATTTCGAGAGAATGGGCCTTTCCACTTGTCATCTTTGACAAAACTTGCAAATTAAAGAAAAGGAAGATAAAAAAGTAACGAAATGCGTATTTATAGAAACTTTTGAGTGTGTATATGGGAAAATATATGAAAAAAGAAGGGTTTCCTTATTTTCTTTTAATATTATAAATAAGTGGTGACTAGAAAATACAAGACCAGGACACTCTAAATTTACGTGACATAAACTTAATAATAAAACTTTTCTACTATGTCTTTATCTATTTTAGGCACAAAAAGAGAGGAAAAAAAAGTATATACGTTGAACGCATACATACATCAATTAGTAAAAAGGTATATTTTAACCTTAAAAAATATAATTGCGTCATAATCTACCAAGATAATAACACATTGTTTCGACAAAAGAGAGTAGACTATAGAAAAATATTAAAAAATAATAAAGGAAAAGGAAGCATACCAATAAGATCACCAACTTGGAAGGTCTTGGTGGCGGCCCACTGCTTGTAATCGGGGTTGCCGATGGTGGTCCAACCGGCTGAGTCTCCAACCTTGTGAACCGCTCCTTGTATCACCTGAACCATCGTCATCGCCGCCGCTAATAAAACCGCCATCTGATCTCTGCTCCTCCACCCCATTTTCAAATGAAGGTGTTTGTTTTCGCTTAATTTATTTGAAATCTTTTTGTGTTTTTTTCCGATGTAGGATGTTTCTTTTGAGCTTGTTTGAAATATGATTGGTGTGTGTGTTTTTATTTATAAAGCTGTGAAGTGAGAGGTGGGACGTCTGGAGTTGGTTGGTGCTATTATAAAAGTGATGATGTTTTATAGCGAAATGGATGGCGCTTATTTCCCTTTCAATTTGCTACGTTTTTTACTTTCAAAGTAAGAGTACTTTTGACCTTCTTAAGTCTTAATACTTGTTAAGTTTATCTTACGATAAAAATTTTCAACAAATATTTTGATCGGGCAAGAGTTCTCGAGTCTATCTTAAACTCTTGCATCAGAGATAAATTTTTGTTGGAGAATTTTGTTACCATCGTTCAACATGAATAATATTTCATTGACATGATAGAAAAAAAATCACGTTCTCTTTATGAATTGGGTAATATATCTAAATGTTTTACAACTTACCAAAAAATCTAATTTTTTTACAAGCCTGAAATCTAGGCATGGATTAATATTGTTTAATAAAACCCCAAGAGTGTTAGAGAAATTTTATGTTGGTCTTTATATAACAAATTTTTTGATGATATGGTATGTCTCCACCAATCAATAAGAGACATGTGTATTGGCGGGACAAATTATTAAGCAAATGACTAATTATGAAATGAAATCTTGTACTAATTGTGGATCGGATAATAAAGAAATTTTGTATTAAAAAAGAAAATTCGATTCTTAAGAATCTTAACCAAATAATCGTGAAGAGAGATATAAAAAGAATTGCACTAAAACTTAGAATTGACAGAGTAAAACATGTCTCCACCATTTTTTTAAATTTTTTTCTCTCAAAATCTCGTATTTCTAGTAATTATCCATTTCAAGTTTTCGCACTAATATGGATTCAATATGTTTATACTAATATTACTTGAACTAGAAAAGAGAAGTTAAAATATTTACTTACACTTACGTCTAAATAAAGCTTTCAAAAGTTGAAAAAAAAAACTTTCATGTTTGATAAAGTAAAAAAGAAAAATAACCGAACTATAAGTATAAGATTGGTAGTATAAGATTGGTGGTGACATACTCATTCGTAATAAAATGAAAAAAAGAATATAAAGAGATCAGAAATATATGACATGGTAGTATTATCTCTATTGTTTTGAATTTTTTCATCCAAAAAATAAAAAAGGCTACAATTAAATCCAGCTTCCTTTTTAATACAAAATTTTTTAAATAACCAATCCACAATTATTACAACATTTTATTTCATAATTAGTCATTTGGTTAATCACATGTCCCACCATTCCTCTTATTGATTGCTTGGTATGTATGGACTAACATAAATCTCGTGGTTATTGTCTAGTCGGCTTATATGTGAGTGTCCATGCCTAAAGAAAGATTGGAGTGCTTAGAAGGGAAGAATGATAGGACTAAATAGGGAGGTGTTGGTAAGGAAATGAAGTGAATTGCAAGTCCAATAGAAGTATACTTTACAGGATTCCTCATGATTGTACACGAGTACTCCTCTAAACTAAAGAATGACATTATACGGAGTTATTCTTTAGGAGATTTGGCCAGTAAAGAATGGTGCAATTTTTCGAAGAGAAAGGTGCGACCGAGAGTTTCTCATTCATCCTACTACTTACCGAGTCCAAGAGTAGCTTAGATGGACTAACTCTACCTTGGACTTCGGGCACCAATATCTACTTTTGTACATGGAATCTCTTAGAGATAGAGGGGATAACATGTAATTACAATTTGCATAGTCTAGCTTTTTGTACTTGGTGTAAATATTTGAGATATATATAAATTTAATCCATTATAAAAAAAAACCAAAGAATCACATCCATTATAAACAACTCCGTTTTCGGCTGCAACCTCTAAACTACTGTGCAGAATTGATTCTACAGTCATATGTTGTAAATAATACTTACTATTAAAAAAAATATTAGCACCTTGTAAGTGAAATCTTTTTTCAAAATTATTTAGTATTCGAAAAACTATATAGACGATTGATTCAGATGAAACTATTAGTCATTGCAAGTTGATCCAAGTTGGTGGTCATGTACGCGATTAAATAGCAATCCTATGAACAATTTCACTAAACCCTGAAACCCGTTACAGTATTAGAGTTTTGAGCAATAGAGTTCGATAATCGTAATGCGTTTTCTATATCACCAATACGACATTTTCTGTCATAAAATATATGACTAGCCAAGCCCTTCAAGAGGATGGAGAGCCACTAGCACAGCACCAGCATGAACTTAAATCCTTTTCCAAATCCTATGCTATATAATATAGACAACCGATACTGATTGCTACTCTATCCATCACATTACCTTTAAACATCGATATTGACTGATAATGTCATATTACCTAAGCATTTCCCGATGCACCCGAGTAGGCCATTGTTCTTGTATGATTCCCCATTACCAACTGCAGGAGGTTTTTCGTCATGATCGTCCATGTATCTCTTCTAGTACCAATGTTGCTTCACACCCTCTCGTAGTACCCTGTTCGTGATCGTCTCGTGGTGGAGTAGCTTCCATAATCTGCATCACAATATGCCAATAACGCATCTCTTTCATCATTTCGTAAGAGAATGCCTTGACCAACAGTGCCCTTAAGATACTCCATTACTCGCTGCGCTGCAACCATGTGCTCCTCACGTGGGGAACTGACGAATTGGCTCAGCACTCCGACTGAATAAGAGATGTCCGATCGCGTAATGACTAAGTACATGAGGCGTCCGACTAACCTTTTGTACCTGGTCTGATCTACCAGTTCTTTCCCTTTGTCGGCTGCAAGAAGATGGTTTTGCTCCATAGGAAAAGTCGTTAGTTTGCTCCCTTGCTTTCCACAATCCTCCAAAATATGTACTTTCGCTGGCTGAGTACAAGTCTGCGTGCATTTCTCGCAGCCAGTATCCCCAAGAAATACTTAATGTTCCCAAGTTCTTGATTCCGAAATGGTTGTCCAAGTACTTCTTGATCTCGCTGATCTTTAGATCGCTGATTCTGGCTAAGATAACGTCATCAATATATATGAGTGCCCTCACTGTAACCTCGCCATTCTTGTACATGAATAACAAATGGTCATCTTTCGACTGATCAAAACCTTTCTTAGGTAATGCATCAATGAACTTATTTTACCAACTCCTTGAGGCCTATCGCAACCTATATAGTGATTTCCGCAATCTGCACACCCTTATCGCATGGCTTTTCGAACCCTTGAGATACATTTTCTCGTATAAGTCTCCATGTAGAAATGCATTGTTTACATCCAGTTAGTGAATGCCAAAGGGCATATAGCCCAACGGCACAAGGTGCTGTAAAAATCTCGAGGGTTCAAGCCCTAGTAGTGTCATGGTGTAAAAACTTACCTTTAAAAAAAATCCAATTGGTGAATCAACCAATTCTTGTTCACCGCGACTGCCAACAAACATCTCAAGCTCGCAACAGGCGCGAAGATTTCATGAAAATCCACTCCCTTCACTTGCTTGAAACTTCGGGCCACCAACCTTGCCATGTACATCTCGATTTTGCCGTTGGACTTGAATTTGACCTTGTAAACCCACTTCAAATCCGTAGCTCTTTTGCCTTTTGGCAATTCTTGCAACAAGGTCACAATAATTTAAAGTTTTTATATCTATGAGTTTGGATTTTTTTTCATAGGACTGTTTTCTTAATAATATCTTCTACTTTCTTAAAATTTGAATTAATTATTACCGAGCTTGTATCCTAGTTTTTCTAAAAGGCTTTTCTTGGACCCAACAACATGAGCACACAAAAAAAACCCAAGCCCAACAAATTATTTCCTCCCATCCCAAAAAGGAATTTCCTTTAAGCGGCGCCGTTTTCTCCTTTACCAACTGCTGCAGCAGGTTTTTCGTCGTGATCGTCCATGTATCGCTTCCAGTACCAATGTTGCTTCCACACTCTCTCGTTCATCTCCTCGATCGGAATGTTCTTGGTCTCCGGGAGGAGGAACACCACGAACGCGGACATGATCAGCATCCATCCGGAGAAGAACAAGAAGATGCCGTACTTGAAGTGGCAGAGCATGGACAGGAACGCCTGCGCGATGACGACCGTGAAGAGCAGGTTGGCGCAGACGGTGACACTCTGGCCGGCCGATCGCGTCTCCAACGGGAAGATCTCACTCGGGATTAGCCACCCGAGGGGTCCCCAAGACCAGGCGAATCCAGCCATGAAGGTGCAGATCAGTACAACCACTAGGATTCTAAATTCGTGGCTGAGTTCATCAGAATGGTCTGTGACCTCGATTCCTAGTATGACACCAATGGCCACCTGGGAGAGAAACATCTGGACTCCTGCCTCCAGCAGCAGCATTCTACGCCCGATTTTGTCCACCGAGTAGATTGATACCGAGGTAGAGAGAACATTGACGACGCCTATTATAACAATAGAGTAGAGGGAACCGTCGCTTTCGAACCCGACAGTTTTGAATAGAACCGGAGCGTAGAACATAATTGCACTGATGCCGGTGAATTGCTGGAACAACTGTTGAAAACATCGGGAAGATTTTAAACTCTTCAAACTGGATAATGGATACTCGAACAATATGCTCTGTAACAATTGTCCACTATGGTTACATAACGAAAGTTACTGACCTGCAAGCATATTGCAACGACGAGTTGAGGACGGTTCCTACGCTTGAGGAGATCCCTGAAAGGATGCTTGACTTCTTGAGCTGCATGGCTTGCCTCGAGAAGTTCCAAGAATTCTGGTTCGATGTTGTCAGTGCCTCGGATCCTTCTGAGAACAGATCTTCCTTCTTCGTGGTAACCACGCTTGATCAGACTGTTCGGAGTTTCTGATACGAAGATAGATCCCAATGTCAAGAGAGCTCCGGGAATACCGGCCAAGGCTAGCGATATCCTCCAACCCCACTCTCCTGAGATCCTGTTTGTTATACAACAAGCCAAACCAATGGTTGTTAAGAGTACAAATTACTTGTACACTACTAGTACGATGAGGTACACATATTGCAATTAGAAAAGGCGCATGAAATTAACACCAGCAGATTACTTTACTTGGTTGATAGTAGAAATGAGTTATGTTGAACGAAAAATGGTTTGTTTTGGCGCAAAATTTGACCTGGTGATGTTTGACGGGACGACGAACTTCGGTTTATGGAAAATATATGTCAAGGATTTGTTGGTTCATCAATGAATGGTCAACGCACTCTCCGAGAAGAAGCCCTAGATGGAGGATTAAGAGTGACACGAGTTGGAGGTCAAGATGGTAGCGATGATTCACTTGTGTTTGGCGTATAACGTGATGCATCATGTCATGGAGTCCAAAGCATCCTGTTGATTTTTAGATTTTGGATTCAGCATGCTCTTTTCACATAATGCTCAATCAGAATTGGTTCGACACCTAAGATTAGAAGATTGGCTCACGATCGAGAGACATAGCGCTCGCTAGTATCCTATAAGCTTGCAGAATTTGTATTCTACAAGAATTTTATTAAATGAGCTTGAGATTGTCATCACAGTTTAAATTTTTTTTTTGGTGTTCTTTGGCTTCTGGGTTGAAGAGAGGAGAGGAGAGGGGAGGAGGGAGAGGAGAGGAGGGAGAGGAGAGGAGAGGAGAGAGGGGAGGAATTTTTTGGTTTTTTAATTGTAGGGATATAGAGGTCAATTCAATGACTACAACAAAAAAAAAAGAATTGCTGATGTCAACGAGGGATTTGAGAATATAAGAAAACCAAACCCATGAGATTTTATAATGCACTTTGATAATCAGAGTACTAAATCGTTAATAAAACCATACACGAGAAACCTGAGAGTAATTTATCTCAATAATTTTGTTGCAATAATTAGTCGAGGATTGCTCTTAAAAACTATTTTTTCTAGAAAAAATGTGCATTACTCCAAAAATATTTACACCAGATATGTCATTACGCACTACTAAGTTTTACTATATCATTTTCGCCAAACGAACCTTCTACTACACCAGCTTAAAATCCAGCCACCTATCTAGCTAAACCCGAATTCGTCCCAAGCTTTCATACCTTGGATTGCTCGCGGCCCGTTCAAATTTATCCTAGACTTATCCTTTAAAACTAATTTCATCGATGAAGTTAGGACTAAATACTCTTTTAAGCTAAAAAATCATGCAACCTACTTTTTAAATTTAGGCTGGTCATTGACTAATATTAACTGGCAGGTCAAGTCTAAACTCGGACGCATGCAAATCCATTCTTCTCGCTAACTTTTTACTAGCATCATAATACTTGATTGCCTACTAACACTAACAATCTTTACACAGACCAACATAGTACATGGCAAAGACACTTAACTTTTGAAATACTATTTTTCTCATTCATTTTTGAACTCTATTTTCAACAACTTTTTGGCAGCACCACCGAACCAATGTCACCATTATGCTTGGCGGTTCAATAGTAATTAAGACCTCATGTAAATCCTTGGACTGTTGTTGAAAGATGACACGATTTCAATAGTTCCTATCAGATTACTTAAATTATTCAATTTAGTTTATCCTTCCCCGTCGGTTTGTTATATGCAGAGTATAATACTGGTTCGGGACGGATGAACTCACTTTGCAGTGCCGTAGTTGACGAGGGTAGCAAAAAGGATTCCAATGGTGACGTTGAGTTGGAATAATATGTTGAGTCCCCCACGAATTCTGGTGGGTGCTATCTCAGATAAGAACAGAGGGACAGCCTGTTGCAATTTCACAGTGGACACGGATTAGCAACAACAACACAAAACAAAGAAGATAAAAAAAAAATCAACAAACAATTAGATCAACTGATGAAGATGTTGTTTTAGCTTAACCAAAATGTTTCGAATTTGAATCTTTGAAAATGTAACATTGTTAATAAAAAGATGACATTGTTACAGGTGGTTCTTCTAATAGTTTGTTATTTGAACTCAATATCTCAAATAAATCAAACTCATTTACTACTTGGACTATCTCACTATATAGTAAATAAATATGACTTTAATTCCAAAGCGAAATGATTCTTAAAGCAAAGCTGGTAGGCACAAGTAAAGCAGAGAAAAGTAAAAGTGTCAGTCATATTTTGGTTAGAATATATCCTCAAAGCCACGCGTGACTTCTAGTTTAACCATCTCCGTTTAATTTTTAAGGAGCCAACGAGAAAAGGGAATAGCCTTTAACCAACAACGGAGAGTTCAAATCAATGAAAGAAAGAGTAGAAAGTAGAAAATATCTGATGCTTCAAAACATAATGGTGTCTAATCTGTTTCCCTGTCAAGAGCATTAGCAACGCTTAATAGGACTTGTATGCTTATCGACCTAACTCTTATCAAGAATGAAAGATACCAAAAACCAAATGCCTGACAAGTTCGATCCTTGTTAACGCATTTGTATTCAAACTCGATAAAAAAAAAGGTCTGTTTTAGGAACCGTGTAATTCTTAACATTGTTTGCTTATGATATATTTTTTTAACTCACATTAATCGATTCGACGAATGTGAAACATCCAATGTAGTTTAGGAAACCAAACTAACGCATTCATAAGCAAACGATGTATCAATTACTAGAATACCTGGTTGGCGAAGCCAACGCCGATACCGAGTAAAATCCTGCCGATGATGAGCATGGCAATGTCCTGAGCGGCACTGTTGAGGACGACGCCGGCCATGAAGACGATCCCGGCGAAGAGCATGGTGAGCCTCCGGCCGAATCGCCTCGTGGTGTGGGAAGCGAAGAACGTGGCGATGAGGCCGGCCAGGTACGGCGACGAGATGAAGAGTTGCAGGTCCTGGTTGTAGTACTTGCAGTAGTTGTTGTTCAGGCCCGGGTTGCCGGATCTCCGGTACACCACCGGGAAGAACTCCTTCAGAAACCCGGGCATCGATGTCAGACCCCCTGCCAAATACCATTTTTAGTTAATCAATTTGTTGAGCCCAATTGATTCAGCCACTTCAATGACGAGCCTAAGTTCACGTATGAGCCTCAGGGTATAGAAACCTTTCGTAATTCCCAAACTTAAATTGATAAACAACAGAACTAACGCCAGCTCGCGAGAGAGGAAAAAAACGAAAGAGAGAAGAAAAATATATATATCTGTCTCGGAGATCTAGAGAGAAAGAGCTGGAAACCTGAGACGCCGTTGACGTAGCCGAACATAAGGCCGCCGGTGGCGGCCATTATACAGGAGATGATGACCATGGCAGTTATCTTCGCCTCAAGCTCCGTCCCCGATCCAGCCACGCTAAAACCTCCCGCCATCTAATATCAGTGATTCAGCAAAGCTAAACGGTGCGCTTTTTTTAAATATATATATAAGGGTGCGCGTGTTCATTCTAAAGAAAAACGGTGCGCGTGAGTCAATGGACGGCTCTGATTCACCTAGCGGATTTTCCGATTCTTTGGTCTGATCCTCCATCTCTTTTTTTTGAAGACTCTGATCCTCCATATCTCAAACGGTAAGTTTCATCAACTCTCCAACGAACTTTTTTTAATGAATAAACTCTCCAACGAACTTTTGCATCAATTGAAAATTGAAGTCTAAATAAAATCGAGTGACAATAAATTTTTATCTATTAATTATGTTTTAAATTTTAGTACAAATAATATTAAGTGTTAAAATTTGATATGTATAATTTTTTTTATCTAATCTTATAATGGCCAACACATTTATCCTTGGACTAAGGTTTAATTGAGATCGAAAATTGATGATAATACATAATATATTTTTGAGTCTAACAAATACTTAAGGTTGTAATGAAATTGCTATAAATTAACTAAGAGATTTCGAGTTCAACTCTTTTGAACGTATCAAAAATAAATATTTTTCTTACTTAACTAAGATATCTCAAATGAGACTCTTTATTAATATACGAATGTTAAATACATGTTAAAAATTTTTGCTACTTTGCTTGTTAGGTCTAATAGATGTTTATGTATCATGTATAAAATATAGATATTCATATTCTATATACAAATATCTGATTAACATGTTACTCAATTTATAAGATCAGAATCCATGATATCATTTAAATAATTTTCAAATTCCTTATAATTAATGCATTAGTAAATACTTAGTATAATATATTAAGTAAAAAGTCTGAGTACACGAGTCCATCTAGCTCCAACAGAGGAAAATAAATTTAATCTCTATCTAAAGTACTAAGTCATGCAGATTTACAAACCTAATCAGATGTTCGTGGATAATTGCTTCCATGTTTTGTAATATTTGTGGCTTGCGAAAATTAAAATGTGGTATTGTACAGACATTGAAAAAACGTGTGGATTTGGAAAATTCAGTCCCCGGCACAGAGGAAAATACACGGTACCAATTTTCAGGTTCCCACATCCACACGTATTTCAATTGAAAACGTATGGCCCATATATTTTTAATACTTTCATGGCAATTTATTTCATAACTTAACTAATTACTACTTACATCAATATTATCCAGTAGTTACTAGTTTAAACCTGATTCGAATAGGTTCGATAAATATTCTAACAACAAATAGTATGTTAAAAAATATGTGGCATGTTTCGTTCTTGGTATTGGCCAGTAGATATTCATCTTAATGTGATACCAATTATTTCTTCTGTATCATCACTATCATCTGAGGTGTGATTGCTAGCAATTTAATTAAAGATGTCTCGTTAAATGAATGCTCCCAATTAATTTCAAGATTTTAAGACCTCGATAAATTATAAGTTGCCAATCTATGTTAATAATGAACCAAATGTGAACGACTCCCTGTAAAATGGATAATTGCTACGATCACACTTATCTACAGCAGTAGCAAGAAATCTCGTTTCTTTAATCTTTTTTACAAGTTAAGAGAGGGGGTAATAAGAGTCATATATTCTGTTGATCAGTCTCTTAAAGCTTTTGCTATGCACTTATGTTGGAGTTTATGGTTAGCTAGAAACCAGTTTCTTTTTGAAAATATGAAGATTGATCCCATTGTTACTGGCAATCAAACTTCTCATTTTAGCTCTAAGTTCGTGCAGGTTTCAGATTCACAGTTGCTGCAACCGGCCCGAACTCACCCTCAAGAAAGTTCGTGGAGTCCTCCTTTGGCTGGCTCTATCAAACTCAACTGCAATGCTTCCTAGTTCAATGCCTCCTTCGTGTTCGGGTTAGCTGTGGTTGCTCGTAATTATCAAGGCCTTGTTCTTCGAGGTCAGAGTTCAGCTGCCATCCTCATTGCAGGCTGAACTTCATAACATTGGTCTGGCTCTTTCTTTGATTCGGGAGGATTTCCCTAGTCATACCACCGTGGAAACAGATTGCTTTCTTGCTTACACATTCTTGAATAACCGTGGCTCGCAAGTGTTCTGACAAGTCGAATCACTTGTATTGGAACTTAGGCAAATGCTTGAAGAACTCCCTAATTGTATGCTTTGTTTTGTTCCTAGATGCCAGAACCAGGTGATAGATTGGTTATGTAAGCAATTTAGACTAGGCAATCTGCCGGAGAATTGGTTTCTACACCACCCTTTGCAGCTCGATGTATTGCTCTTCATGGATTTTCCCACGTAGTTGGATGAATAAAACCTATGGTGTCGTTCCTCTAAAAAAAACAAGAGTCATCTATCCTAATACTAGTATCGTACAAGTGTGTTTGATTTCGAAATTATAATATCGGGTAAATTGCGTTAGTATGATCACACCTCATAATGTTATGAAATTTTTCAAGGAAACAACAACGCACACAAGAATACGAACACACAAGAATACGTGGTTCGGCCTAATGCTTACGTCCACAGAGAGAAGAAGATTTTTTATTGATGCGTATTCAACAACAAAGCCATATATAAACTAGGGTACCATGCCTTTATATATTAGACAAACTTTTGCAAGCCACGAAACATATCTAGGTCATCTAAGAGTCCAAAACAGGAGCCCAAACAAAATAGAAAACGGCTGCCAGCGACAACCGGCAGGCGCCGGACTTCTGCCGGGCGCCACTAGTCTGTTGCCTTTTTCCTTGGTGTTCTAGAGATCGACGTTTGTGATTTTTTTTGTTTTTTTACTAAGGGGCAAATGGGTCATTTCAGGTGCCCCTCGGCAGAAAATTTTTACGATTCTGACGATAGGGGTTTAGAGTTTAATAAAAGCAAACTAGGGGGCCAAATCTATTAGTTCGAAACAGAAGGGACTGAAACAGTAATTTAAGTAAATCTCGGGAGGTTGATGGCAATTTGCCCTTAAATTTATAATCGACCTTAAATATGTTTATATGCGGTTTGTATGATGTTGTTGTTTAGGTTTGTTCCAACTTTACGTATTACTTGAGTCAAATTGCTCCACATCTGCAGACATCGTCTGATGCCAAACAACATGTGGGAGCTAGAAGATACACTATAGTTCTAACCTCTAATCTTTCTAACCTCTCCCCTACTCGGCAGCCCGGTTTCGTTTTTTTTTCATTTTTGAGATTGTTCTATTTTGTTTGACTCATACTTCGGGTTGTTTCAAACCATAAATAAACTCGAACACTAAAAAATCTGTTCTTCAGTCGGGTTCACATCTTTTACAATTTACACACTTTCTCCATCTCCGCTTTTGCAATTGGATCATTGCGATTACGAGTTGCAAGTCTAATTGTCCATGCGGTCAGAGCGTAAACTAGAAATGTATCTCATAGTGGGAGAGGCATCCCGAGGACCCACAAGAAAGTGTGTGATAACTGACCAAATATATGTAATTGCAAGCTAGATGATGTTCTGTCTAATGCATACAGATAGTATAGCTAATGGTTAATGTAAGAGGTACAGCTGATGAAGAATCCATCGCCCCTGGTTCTTGTTGGAGTACAAAAATATCAAGACACGACAAAAGTGTTGAGATGTTGTTGGTCATCTTTGTCTTGGAGCATCTCACCTTAGTCGTCTCGCCTCGGGATGGTTGTCTCACCTCGCTGAGACATCTTACTTTGGGTCATACATTGGGACATCTCACCTTAGGACGTTTATTGTTGAAGTGTGAAGATATCAAGACATATGAGAAGTGTTGAATGTCATTTTGACCTTTGTCTCAGGTTAACACTTGATCCAGATGGAGTGGGACATACCGATCACCCTTTAGGAGGTGCACCATGCGCCTTGTCGGAGCAAGGTAGGCACAAGGTGCGCCTAGTAGTGGAAGATGGTACACCCTGCGCTTGGTTGGTAGAACAGCCCTAACTTTGGACTCGAAACTCAAATTAAACTGATTATTTTTGAATTGGAAAGCTAAGACAAATACCTAAAACTTTCAAGTTTATGCAATCTTCCGAATACGAGCTTAGCAAGGTCAAAACAGAGTACGAAATAGCATGCGCCTAGTTGGAGGTTCATCATAAGCCTAGTCCAGTATATCAGCCACATATTTTGACTCGATGGTTCGATTGAGACGACTCAAATTTTTATGCAAATCTAAGACATATATCTACAACTTTGTAGTTTATAACTTCTTTCGATTTGGAGCGCAAGAGGGTCTAATGAGCACATCTTTTAATCCAAACACGACAAGTACACCTTGTAACCCGGGCAGGGTAGGCGAAGGTTGGCGTACGTAGAATGCGCCTACCAGGTAGGAGGCACATGTAACATGTACTTGGTTGGGAAGGAGGCACATGTAACATGCACCTAGTTGGAGGTGCACGTACCATGCGCCTGGTTAGAGGCGCACGCACCATGGGCCGAGTTGGGTAGGTGCATGAACCATGAGCCGAGTTGAAGAGGTGCATGCATCATGGGCCAAGTTGAAGAGGTTCACATTTCATGCGCCAAGTTTGGGTAGAGGCACACGTCCCATGCGCCTTATAGGAGGTGCACATAGCATGCACACGACTGGAGTTCGGAATGAGGTGCACGTAGCATGCACATGACTGAAGGTGCACGCGGCATGCACATGGCTGGAGGGCATATGGTTGGAGGTGCACGCAGCATGCACACGGTAAGGGACGCACCTTCCATGTGCCTAGCTGGGGGTGCACCCATCATGCGTCACCTTAAGTCTGTTTCGAGGAAAGTGTGCTTGAGTTGGATTTTTCCTAAATTGATTTATGACTTGGGTTTTTCCTAAGTTGGATCGAGGCTTCCCGACTCGGGACATGATTTGAACTTGTCTCTATTTGGGTCGGGATTGCTTAGGATGCACGACCTTATAGTGGAAGTTGCCTTAGGAAGCTGGGAAAATCTTCCACATAAGGGGCGGTCCATTCTGAAGTTGTGCTTGGCCCATTGTTGTTGCTTGGACTAGTACGAGAAATTGGATAAACATGGTCTAGAATCTTCTATGGTGACCCGGGTTGCTTTCCTAACACAGTCTTATTCAAGGCCAAATCTTTTTGTTTTGGAAGGTTAGTATACCAGATCAGGGTGGATCTCTCCAACAGTCACAAGTTGGCGTATCTTTCGAGATCAAATCTTGGAGCCGGGATCTTCATGCATTAAAGACGGTTTAGGGTTTTCTATTCTAAGGACGGAGGAGCTAAGTCAAGGCGCACTATATAAGAAGAGCTCGGGCGAGAGATCCGACATCACCAAGACAACAAACAACAACAACTATCTTTCTCTAAATCTCTCTTAGCATAGACTTAGTCCGTAGATCTTTTTCCCCTCCACTAGGCCGACCTTGGGACGACCACTCCGGACTGTCTCGAGTTTTCTTAGTATTCTTGTACCCCTTTACCCGCAACACTCAATCCATAGCTATGTATGGTACAATCGAACCAAGGGGTGCTAGCCCGGTGCTAGCGAGGTACTAAGTTCCATACCGACACTAGTACGTCGAGTATGATTTCCAAGAGGTTTGGGATATTGCTCGTTCTTGTCAAAAGAAGAATTAGATTTTATAAACTGCACTTGCTGAAAACAGATATTATTATTGCACTTGATATAGAGGCTCAAACAACAAACTTAGTACCTATAAGCAACCTCTCACAAAGTTGGTGTGACTTATACAGGACCTAGTTATTCATGAAAGATGTGGAGCTGGGAATCAATAACAAGCCACAGCAACACAGTAGTAGGTGAACTTGGAAATCCACAACCAAAATTGAAGCCTCAAATCTTGCAAATTTTGGTTTTGAAGAAATTACGCCAAAAAAGCTCTTGCAAATCGAGCTGCCGCACACCTCGTCATAAGCACTTAACCAACCTGGGAAGCTATTCCAGTGACGAGGATCAACAAGGCATGCAAGGCCATCATGATACTGTCTATTTAGCAACTCATGTATAAGCTGCAGATTAAGTGCATATATGCTACTTGCCATTGGTGGAAATGACAAGACCGTGGAAGCTACGAACTCACCAGCTTATCTTTGAAGATCCTTTCCAAGAGTCTCATCTTCACCCATTAATTTTCTGTACTGCTTTCAGTCCTTTGGGATTATGCTTGCACTGTTTCGTATCAACTCCAGGTCAATAGATGTATTCCATCCTTTGTACTAAACCGTGCATTCGAGATACTCGTGGAACCTGCATATTCATGCGGTGCTTTCCTGAGGAACATTCCACAGGAAAAAACAACAAAATGCATTGTAAATGAAACATCATAGAATAGGGACGTACTTTCAGTTTGCCAAGAGACATTAATGACAGGTGATAATTCAGTCAACTTTTTCTCCATAAAGAATTTGCTTGATTTTATATCCCAAATTCGAAAATTCTTGTCCTCTCCACCTTAAAAGAGCAGATGTGTGACAAAAGAGTTATAGCAATACTCATCAAAAATTTAAAACTGAAAATAATTTTTGGTGACAATATTGAAGATAATAGTGATGGAAAATAAAACCTGATGCGAGAAATCTTCCAGAAGGATCACACTAAACTTCAAAGATGAGTGGCTGTTTACGTGTCCAGCATAGTCTTGCACAATACCCCCACCTGTCATACGATGATCGTATAAAAAAATCTACAGAGAAAATAACAATAATAGACATTGGTCTTGCCTTTTCCTTTGTCGACAAATTAAAACTTAATCATGTCAATAATTCATCATATAACTCGAATTATGCAGAAACTAAAGCTAGCTGCAACTGCTGCTAAGAATGCAAGATAACTTCAAGATCAAGATGAACATCATTGCTTAAAGATCACTACAAGTCGACAAGGAAGCAACTGAAGTACTACAGATTAAACCCATCAGATAACTCATGATGATCATCATGAGATAAAACATCTTGTCACTAATACATTAGATCAGATTAGGTTCCACAAGAACAAGTACCTGTTTAGGATCAGTGTAAATAGCTAATCATTAACTATTCCACCTAGTTTCAAAGTTACAAACTAGCCATTGCACTGGCAACGGCTAGATTGAACAGGATGTCAAATCATCAGATGCTCTGCTTCTATTGTATATAAGCCTCAAATGAGAAGAATAAATATTGGAAGTTATTGAGCTCATTAATTATAGAATTCTTACCACAAATTTCATATAACTAAAATGATAATTTAATTCATGCAGAGAAACTACTGACCGATCCATCCATGGAGCTTGCCAAAAAACATAGATCATCTGTTGATGCCTATATCCTAAAGTATGGCTGCCCTAGTTGAGACGGGGGTGAGGATAAAATCTTCTCCTGAACAATTCTTCCACACTTTAGAGGCTCGAATCGCACCTTGTCCCCAGGACCACTCTCCACAACCTCCATAGCGTCGATTCCATGAAGGCGATTTTCAGAACCTTGTCGTAGTTAAGCTGTGGACTTACTCCATAGGTAAGTTTCTTTGTTTTGAAAAATTAATATTTTTCTTGATAAAATTATTCAATGTTTATTGCAGTCGTTTGGATTTGTAATTGTCACTTGCTTTGCCTTGACAATACAGACTCGAACCTACGACCTCCTATAACCAGATTATATGGTAACCTTCTGGTGCAGTAATTTCAGTAGCGCGTATATTGATGACATACGCACGTAGGGACGTAGAAAATGGTAGCCATTGATTTCACCTGATCAGAAAAGTCAATCGCATTAATTACAGGGATTTACTGTTGATGTTCTCCGTGGGGAAGCTGCTTGCAGCATCCAATCTAAGGCCTTTGATTCTTCTTGATTTTTTTGATTTCGTTATGGTTGGTGTGGTCCGTTTTGATAGATTTCTCGGAGGGTGTCATTTGGATTGTTTGCTTTTGTGCCTATATGTCTCAAGCAAAGTGGTATTGGGGACCTTCTTTGGTTGATTTTCATTTGATAAGAGAACTGGTTTGTGTCTATCAAGTTCTACTTTGATAGATATTCATTTTTTTTCTCCGTTGTAATTATCTGATGTAATATCTTTGGGATTTTCTTTGAGGAGTAATACAAATTTACTTTAAAAAAACAGAAATTTACTGTTTTGGTGGCAAAATGTAGAAACCATGAAAATGTTGGAATAATTGGAAATTTTAGTAGACATTAAGAAAACATTTTGATTTGAGTAGTGTAATTTGACAATATATTTAGGACTATTTCACCCGTAAGTGTAGATCTCAAGCATTAACCATATTTTTCTGAGTATGGTGATTCGAGACCCAAGAACTAACAAAATTTTAATATTAGAGAGATTAAAGCGTAAAAGACAAATGTATTATTATTACCTTTATCTCATGCGAATTATGGCTGTATATAGTGGAGGGATGTTAAAATATTTAGTACATTAAATAAATAAATATTATAATATAAGCATAATTTTCCACGCCTGGAGATATTCTAGGCAACAAATAGAATAACAAACCTTTTAATAACAAACGCCTGGAGATATAATTACCTTTTAACAATTTTCCAACAGAAAACTCAAATTATGCTATGTATTTTTTAATAAGAGTATTACAAAATTATTTCAAAAAGTATTTAATATTGTTGTATTGATAAATAGTTATACTGGCTAATGATTACGTCGCTTATAAGTGTCTCACGACATTTTATCTCCTATAAATATAAATTAGATAAAACTTTATCATACTAGCATATGCATTGAGATAAAGTTTATCTAGTTTCCTAGTGCATGCATTCATCCATTTCTATCCTTGAAACGATGATTGTCTCGATTTTGCCACTCTGGTCAATCCTAAGCGATTTGCCAAATCGCTCGAGTTGAATTTTTTTAGGGGCATTGTCTTTAGTTGATTTAAATGTTTGTGATGATCTAAATGACTGTCCGTAAGTCTTGACAATGTTACGCTAATGAAAAACAAATGATGGCTCGCAACAAGTTGTTTGCTTTGTAGGACAAAAAGTACATGAACTACTTCATTTAAGATACGGCTGGATCAACAGCTAAGTGCATTTTGATTCTCTGGACGTGGCAGTTGGGAATGTTAATTTAGCCCATAAGCAAATTGAGGTATTTGCTCCAAGTGCGATGGCATGAATCAACTTTAAACTCCGTTAATGATTTTAACGTTCGAGACGGCTGCAACGAGCAATGGACTCAATCTATTCAACAAACAAAGTCTTCTCGGGCTAGGAGATTAACGAGTAAAATTGTTAGCGCATCAACAAATTCGAAGCATTGCTCAAAGAAAGTGTATTCAAGAACCTATCCGATAAAAATTAATTTGAAGTGCTTGGCGGATTAATGTTGGAATAAATGCATAATTAATGCATTTGGCCCAAGCTGAAAGGTCAAAGCTGAAAAGTCCAAACTCAGGATGGGAGAACCATTACCACATCGAAAATCGCAAGAAATTTTTTTCCTGTTTATAAGGAGAAGCTCCAAGCTGGTGGAACATTTAATGTTACACCTGAAGAGCTGACCGAGGCTGCCTGCGAGGATGGTGCTACACCATCCGAGCACGTGCATGTGCGCATGGCGCATTGGACGCAAGTCACAATGGGCGCTTTGTGGCGCACTTTGCACTTCGCACGTACGCTACGTCTTGAGGAGCCTAAAAGTTTTGGAGGATTCTGGAAAGCTCTAGAGCATTGTGCTACGAACTCGGAAGTAGCCTAGTCGTTGTATCTTGGGGACGATTGTCGCAGCCCGTAAGCACTGAATACGGGGTAATCGCGTCTTACGGAGAAAGAGTCTAACTCTTGCCTCGACTTACAATATCCTAATCAAGTACACCATCTCCGACAATCAACAATTGTAAGACGAGATTAGTATACTTGAAGATGGCATCATCAAGCTCTGCACCAACACCAATGCCAGCGGTTCTGGAAACAGTCCACGCCGAAAGGCCGGCCAAGTTCAACGATATCGAGTTCAAGAGGTGGCAAGTGCCAGCGGTCCCAGAAACTGTCCACGCCGAAAGGCCGGCCAAGTTCAATGATACCGAGTTCAAGAGGTGGCAATAGAAGATGCTGTTCTACTTTACGACGCTCAACTTGGTTCGATTCTTAAAGGAAGAGGCTCCGAAGGTGGTGAAAAATGAAGCTGATCTACAGAAGATCAACGCCTTCGATGCATGGAGTCACAGCGACTTCCTATGTCGTAACTATATCCTGAATGGCTTAGACGGTACCCTTTACAATGTCTATACAGGTACCAAGACTATGAAAGAATTGTGGGACTTCCTAGAGAAGAAGTAAAAATGGAGGATGCCGGGATGAAGAAATTCATCATCGGAAGATTCCTTGACTTCCAGATGGTGGACTCCAAGAAGGTCATAGACCAAGTCCAAGAGTTGTAGCTAATTCTACACGAGATTCATGCCGAAGGCATACAACTCAGTGAATCGTTCCAGGTGGCTGCTCTAATCGAGAAGCTACCCCTCTGTGGAAGGATTTCAAGAACTACCTCAAGCATAAGAGAAAGGACATGGGGCTGGAAGACCTGATCGTGAGACTAAGGATCGAGAAAGACAATCGAAAGTCTAAAATCAAGACCAGCAGGACCAACTCTGAGGCTAACGTACACCATGCTGAGGGAGGTACCGGTAAAAAGAGAAAGAAGCCCAGGAATAAGCAGGAGAAGCAGGAGCCAAAGTAAAAGAAGGCTAAGAAGATTAAGGACAATTGTTTCAACTGCGATAAGCCCGGTCACATGGCCAAAGATTGTCGCTTGCCAAAGAAGGACGATCGAGAGAAGGCTAACTTGGCCGAAGACATGTCTGAGCTACACCTATCTACCGTGGTATTTGAAGCCAATTTGGTGGATAACCCAAGAGAGTGGTTCATTAAGACAGGGGTAACCCGACACATCTGCTCAGAATAGGAGATATTTTTGACCTATACTGCGATCAACAGACGAAAGTTATTTATGGGTAACTCCGCAACTTCTCCCGTAGTCAGACTAGGCCAGGTGGTGCTGAAGCTGACCTCAGGAAAAGAGCTGACCCTCAAGGATGTACTGTATGTCCCAGACATTCGTAAGAATTTAGTATCTGGCTCACTGTTAAGCAAAGCTGGGATGAAGCTAGTATTTGAGGCTGATAGATTTGTTCTGACCAAGGTCGGTGTCTTTGAAGGAAAGGGTTACCTCGAGAGGGGGCTCTTTAAGATGAATGTAATAACTGTGAAACAAGCCTTTGAAGGGCCTAATAAAGTTATCAATCCTTCTTACTTGGCTGAGTGTTCTAACTTATGGCATGATAGATTAGGACACGTAAATTTGAGCTCACTAAGAAAGTTATTAAGTTTAAATTTATTGCCTAAAATAGAGTTTGACCCAAATAATAAATGTGAAGTATGTGTAGAGGCAAAAATGACTAAAGCACCTTTTCATTCAGTGGAAAGAAGTACTACACCTTTAGAGTTAATTCATACCGACATATACGATATGAAACAAGTGCAAACTAGAGGTGAGATAAAGTATTTTATCACATTTATTGACGATTGCACGAGGTACTGTTATGTACACCTGTTGAAAGAAAAAGACGAAGCTCTAGAAGCTTTCAAGAGTTATAAGAATGAGGTTAAAAATTAACTTAGCACTAAAATTAAGATGATTCGAAGTGATAGAGGGGGAGAATATGTAGCTCTGTTTGAGAAATTCTGCCAACAAAATGGCATTATTCATCAGATAACTGCTCCATACTCGCCTCAATCAAATGGCGTAGCTGAACACAAGAATCGAACTCTTAAGGAGATGATGAATGCTATGTTGATTAGCTCGGGCTTACTGCAGAACTTGTGGGGGGGGAAGCTGTGCTCTCAGCTAATCACATTCTAAACAAATTACCACACAAAAAATGGACAAAACTCCATATGAATTATGAAAAGGGAGAAAGCCTTCCTACGGTTAACTTAAAGTGTGGGGGTACCTAGCTAAGGTAGAAATACCTCATCCTAAAAGGGTGAGAATAGGACCTAAGACTGTTGATTACATTTTTATCAGATATGCTTACAACAGTAGTGCCTACCGATTTCTAGTGCACAAGTCTGAAAACCCTGAAATCAACAAGGGAATGGTCATGGAATCAAGGAATGCAATATTCTTTGAGAATATCTTTTCTAAAAAGGAAACGAAAGAAGTAAGCTCAAACAAAAGAAGGTATGAAGCTACACAAGGCTCTGATCAAAGTGCTGAAGAATCTAGACGGAGTAAGAGGACCAAAGTAGCCAAGTCGTTTGGTCCAGATTTTCTAAATTATATGTTAGAAAATGAACCTGGGACAATCCAAGAGGCGTTGTCTAGTCTAGATGCTCTTCTCAAGAAAGAAGCTATCAACAGTGAGATAGAGTCTATCATGCAAAATCACACGTGAAAAATCATAGATCTTCCACTAGGTCGTAAACTTTTAGGTTGCAAGTGGATCCTTAAAAAGAAATACAAAGCTGATGGATCAATCGATAAATACAAAGCTCGGTTGGTAGCTAAAAGGTTCAAACAGAAGGAAGGATATGATTTCTTTGACACGTATTCAACGGTACAAGAATCACATCTATTAGAGTGCTCATAGATGTTGCAGCACTCTATAATCTTGAGATACATCAGATGGATGTAAAAATAGCTTTTCAAAATAAAGAACTGAAAGACGAGATATATATGGAATAACCTGAAGGGTTTGTTACCCCCGGACAAGAGCATAAAGTATACAAACTAGTCAAGTCGATGTACGGGCTGAAACAGGCGCCGAAATAATGGCATGAGAAATTTGACAAAATAATGATGTCAAATGGCTTTAAGATCAATGAGTGTGATAAATGTGTATATATTAAAGGCACACCTGATGCTTACGTGATTGTATGTCTGTATGTAGATGACATGCTAATCACGGGAAGCAGCAATGATCTTATTGTGAAAACTAAGAACATATTAAAGAATAACTTTGACATGAAAGATATGGGTCTAGCTGACGTCATACTAGAGATTAAAATCTCTAGGACGACTAAAGGAATTGTCTTGTCACAATCTCACTACGTTGAGAATGTACTCAAAAAATTTGATACTTTTGATAAACCTCCGGCTGAGACTCCGGTAGACCTGAGTCTACACCTAGCTAAAAATAGAGGGGACCCAGTATCTCAACTGAAGTATGCAAGAATCATTGGGAGCCTGATGTACTTGACAAATTGTACACGCCCTGATATTGCTTACTCAGTTAGCAAGCTTATTAGATTCACAAGCAATCTAGGACCAAACCACTGGCTAGCTCTGGAAAGGGTTCTAAAGTATCTAAAATATACTTTGAACTATGGCATACTTTATACGAGATATCCAGCTATATTAGAAGGATATAGTGATGCGAATTGGATATCGGACACTAAAAACCCTAAATCCACCAGTGGTTATATGTTCACCATAGGTGGAGGAGCTGTGTCCTAGAAATTCTCTAAACAAACGTGCATAGCTCGATCCACCATGGAGTCGGAGTCCATAGCACTAGACAAAGCTAGGAAAGAAGCTGAATGGCTCAGAAACTTCCTAGAGGATATTCCTTGTTGGAATAAGCATGTGCCTCCTGTATTGATACATTGTGATAACATGTCAGTAATCGGGAGAGCACAAAGTATTATGTACAATGGAAAGTCTCAACACATCCGTAGGAGACATAACACCGTTAGGCAATTGATCTCTGGTGGTATAATTACCATTGATTATGTAAAGTCTAAGGACAACATAGCTGATCCTTTGACGAAAGAAATTAACAGAGATCAGATGTATAATGTAGTAAGGGAAATGGGGTTAAAACCCATACATTAAAGAACGTTCATAGCGGCAACTCAACCATGATGAATAGAGATCCCACAAACTTGGTTCAATGAGATAACTAAGTTATGGATGGTTCAGATAATTACTTAGAACCCATCCCATTTTCAGAAGCTGCCCAAGTACTAACCTGCAAAAGTGTGGTAAGGCTAAGCGTCTATGCTTTTAATGATTCCTATACCAGATAAAGATAGAATATGGCAGGATACTCCTGATAGGAGATCACCTATATAAGTGTAAAATGAGGTCGCTTCAAATAGAAAAATACTTATGAATCCAAGATAAGGTTTATGGTCAAAACGGACACAACGTGAGAACTAAGGATATTAGAGATATCATTGTGTAAATGTTATTGTCTTGGTTTACATAAAAAAGCTAATTAGTTCAAGACATCACGTTTACTGAGCAGCAAGTAAATCCGATAGCATTTTACTAGGGAAGGTTCAAAGTCGTAAGCTACCTTTCTCGATGCAATGATAACTCGTCGAAACTTTTCTTAAAAGTGTCAGCATGTATTAATCATCATTCATGTAGGGAATTGTTAGAATAAATACATAATTAATGTATTTGGCCCAAGCTGGAAGGCCCAAGCTGAAAAGCCCAAGCTGAGGATGCGAGAACCATTACCACATCGAAAATCGCAAGAGATTTTTTCCTGTTTATAAGGAGAAGCTCCAAGCTGGTGTAACATTAAATATTCTACCTGAAGAGCTGACCGAAGCTGCCTGCAAGGATGGTGCGTAGCACCACCCGAGCACGAGCACGCGCATGTGCGTGTGCGCATGGCACATTGGACGCAGATCACAATGGGCGCTTTGTGTCATACTTTTCACTTCGTACGTACGCTATATCGCGAGGAGCTTAAAGAGCCTAAAAGTTTTGGAGAATTCTGGAAAGCTCTAGAGCACGGACGAAGAGGTGCGAAGGGCTACCGAACGGTCACGAAGGCAGCTGCCAGGCAAAGATCTGATGGGGCACGACCAAAATCTGGACTGAATGGCAAAGGAATGCAAAGTAGCAACAGGTGCCCCTTCGGCCTACAGGCAGGCTTGAGATGCCTCTTCGGATCCCTTCGAAAATGCCAGGCAGCCCCTCGGATTCCAGCCCTCCACAGCCTATAAATAAGCCTCTCCCCCTCATTTGTATCTCATCCTAACTACAAGTATATAAGCATTCATTAGCATTGTAGTTCGCTCTCTCTCTCTCCCTCTCTCAGAAAGTCCAAATATCAAAGGTTCGCATGAAGCTTCGAGGGTCATTATGCTACGAACTCAGAATCAGCCTAGTCGTTGTATCTTGGGGACGATTGCCGCAGCCCGTAAGCACTGAATACAGGGCTATCTCATCTTACGGAGAAATAGTCTAACTCTTGCCTCGACTTACAAAATCCTAATCAAGTACACCATCTCTGACAATCAACAATTACTGCCCGCAAAATGATCCTCTCATTGTTGGTACTTCAGATGTCAGCTGTAAGAAGGTTGGATTTCCTTTGCACATTCTTATTGCTCGGTGGAAGGACAATATGCCTAGTCTCCTTAACGCTATCAAAGCTGCTGCTATTGGATTTGGTTGATGGGGTAGAAATTTTTCTTTCCGTTCTTGGCTAGGCATATTGCCCTTCCACCCCATCTAAACCTCAAGCTTCAGTGAGCATCCTCCCACTGTCATCACTGTTTCGGCCTGGTTTATAGCTCCCCATTATCGCCATTTTCCAGCCATCTGTGGCTCTTGTTCGGCCTCGTTCAAGTTCAAAACTTCTCGGTATCACCTCTCTTCAGGCCTGGCCGGTGCCCACGAGCCCGTCGCCCAGTCAGTTTTGCCTCGCCTTCGATCGCTTGCCTCGCCCGCCGCTTCTTTTCCTCTTCCTTACCACCACCGCTGGTCTTGGCCCAACCACCCTCCTCCTTGTAGTTAATGTGGAGCACCGAAGGGGTTGGTCAAGGTGGACCACCCCTTCGATTTAATGCTCATATTTATGCATTTTTCTATGCTTATTTTATGGTATGTCTATATTTTTTCAATTTAGCTTTATGCTTTATCCGGAGTTCAGTATCTATCTTTTTTAGGCTCGTGGCTATCACTAACTTGGTTGGATTTGTCTGACTTTTCTTCGGGTATTCCTGGGGTGTAACGAAGATCTCTTTTGAGACGCTATCAGCTGCCAGTTTTGTCAACATTGATTTGGTATGGCTCCTCTTTTGAGATGCTTTCAGCTCTCGTAGTTGAGAAGATTGCTATGGTCTATTTCTCTTCCATGATACCTATGAGGAAATCTAACATTGTACTCACTCGTTGTTGTATTTTTTCTTGTGTTTCTGTCATTTGCTTTCATAATTATGTATTTGATTTTTATCCAATGTAAGGTTACCCGAATTAAGGAATAGCTTTTAAGCCACATTTCCCTATAAAAAAATTAATTGATGGGAAAAATATAGTACAGCTCCACATTGTGAGTTGATGAAAGAAAGTCTTTATTTATTTGGACCAATAATTGTTTCAAATTTGGTAAACAATTTCTCAAAACAAGAAATAAACTGGTAAGCTGTCAATTTATTGTACGATAAATGCAATTTAACAAGAATTTTGTATGATTATCAAGTTTTTTTTCCTATCTTCGTTTTTTTAAACTTTTTTAACATTCACTTGTCCTCTATCTATAGATTTATCTCAACGATTGTCAAATTTTTGACAAAGATAAAGTCGAGATTTTCTTTTTCTTTTTCGTATATGACCATCTCTCCACCACAATATTCGACGTTTTCAACTTCTGATTTTTTTTTCGAATCTATGATACAAGTCGGATCTTATTATAATTTTTTTAATACTATTTTTTATATTCGTAAGATTTGAAATTAATACTTGTTAAATAAATTTAAATTGTTTACCAATTATACGAATTTATAGTGAAGTTGTAACTTTTGGGAGAAAATGAGCTAAAAGCTGTTGAACATGGAAGAAACGCGGAAGAGGTAACACTAGTTGAAGGTGAAGATGAGATGGTGATGGATGGCAATGGCTAGGGTAGGGTATTGGTACGATCCAACTCATGCTCTAGTTTTTGGAGTTGGACCTATACTTTATTTTCGATCCTATAAACCTTTTATTGTTAGATCCATATCTTACCTTTCAGGAGACCTATGATCTACAGGGTCTGTAGGTTCGATCCTTTAACGTTCTATTTTTTTGATAATTATTTTACAACATATTTTTATTAAGAAAAAAAGTCAAAGTTTATGTAATAAAATGATAATCTTAAGTTAAAGTTGAGAGTGAACTATAAATCAACTAGTTCAAATGGATAATTGTTGACCACAACACATAAAGCTACGTCGTCAATCAAAAAATAAAACTTAAAAATTTTTTTGCATGATATAAAGTTCTAAAATCAAAATTATTTCTTGCTAAATTTCCAAGTGACTTCTAAACAAGTCTTATTGATCATCTTCTTGCTCTTATAATCTAATTCTTTTCAGTAGCTTTTGCATTTAACCTAAATATTAAGTACTTAATTAGTCATATAATTATCTTAGCAATGTAATAAATATGGATTTAAGTAGGATATAAGTAGAGTCTAACTAGGATATGGTCTAATTAATGAGTCTATGGGTAGGGTCTTGGTCTGAGTTTATATGGACCATATCCAGACCCAGACCTGTCTAAATAGATAGACTCAAACCTATACCCTACCCAAGACCCATAGACCCTATGGATGTACTGGATTTGGGTCTTTTTGTCATCCTTAGTGATGCTGAGTTTGAAGTAGAAGAGGAAGAACTTGAATTGGAAATGGGCCGGATTGATAAGAAAGTCCAAAGATAAAGTTAAGCCCACGTGGGATATCTGTAAATAAGCCCCGAGTGGCATAATTATAAATAAGTAGAAGTAGAGTGCTACGCGTCAAACTGAGCTGGTATAAATACAAGTTAGTAGTGTACATATGAGATAATTCAAAATTGGGAAGTTTTTTCCTCCCTCCAAAACCTTGCGTCTCTAACAGTCAGTTTGGAACTACCAAAAAAATAGGAATTGAATCACATTCCAGAGTTTTAAAAAAAGTGACTGTGTTTGGAACCATTTATTTTGGGAAAAGAATTCTTATTTTGATTAAAACTCAAGATTTAGAATTTCTACTGAAATAGGTCGGATTTGCAGTGACCAAACTGGAATTGGTCTGGAAATGACATTTATACCCTCTATGTCATTCCCTTCTTCGCCCCTCTCCCCCTTGATACCCTCTCTGGTCTTTTATTTTTCTTCGATGGGTCAGAGACCGATGACTCCCGCATGAGGCCTTCCACCCTGCAGACGACCTTCCTCCTCCCTTCGGCGACCTCTCCCCATCCCCCAACCTCTCCCTCGTTTCTCTTGCCTCTTCTGATTACTATTTTTAGGGTTTCTTCTGTGTCCAATTTCAACTGGGAAGAAAAGACTGTAACTTTCGGGATTAATAGGAAAGAAAGTACGAATCTTTTGTTTCTTTCCAATTTTATCTTCTGGGTTACTTTCTTTAGCTTGAATTGAGTTTAATTGCAATGTCCAATTGAGTTTTTCGTCTGATTTTAGGTCAGCCCAGAATTCTGCTAAACTTGGCAATTTGTTGTCTAACTTCGGGTCCAAATCCTTAACTGCAGTAGTTTCTGGAGCTCTTGCACTCGGCCTGTCTCTATCGGGCAAGTAATGCATTATACTTTCTCAAATGTCCGCTAAAAATGCCTACAGATGTTCTTAAAAAAAGAAATGCTTACAGATAAGTATTGCTTTAAGATAATCTGCTTGTGGGTCTAGAACTTTATCCCTTAATTTTTGATTGTCTGAGTTGGGGACTAATGGGGTATAAAGGTATAGCTAAACCTTTTGAATAAAGATTGGAGTTGAATGGTGAATGCCATTTTATGCCATTATCTAAGTTGCTTTATGCTTTGTATCAAAATATCAGATTGTTTGGTAATGAGAAAACTAATCTTGTATGAGTGGGAGTCGCTGAGGCAAAAGTTGGAGTAAACAAGCCAGAATTACACCCTAAATAGTTCACCACTGTTATAGATGTTGCAGGCTTCCTGTCATATGGCCAAGTGCTCTCTCGTGCTATTCGAATACCATGACTCACTACTTCTTCCATATTAGTTCATGCTAGAGTTATGAACTTGATCCTATACATTTTGTCAAGGAACATGCTTCTTGCCTTGTTTTGTTGTATACATAGATAGCTGCAGATACTCCAGCTTCACTAAGCTTGAGAAGTTAACGAGGGATTGGTTGCAACCTGAGCTTATAAGGATAGATAGGTCCAGGAGGTCCAAACTAGTGAGTGATACTCTAGTTTGTACCAGGTTTTGAGTTTCAGAAGTGTTGTGATTTGATTATTGTTGTTGTGCTTTGACTCAGTTAATACAAGATAATTATAGGTAGATTAGCTAGCTAAATAGAGACTTAATGCATAGTGGTAACAAGTCATGATGATACTATAATCCAAGGAATCAATTATCACAAATATTGATCATTTACTGCTGCAACTCTGCAGCATTCTTACTGCTACATATTGTGCAGCATGAGTACATCCACCATCTGCAGAACATGATTAGGCCCAAAACTTGATCAACTGCAGATCTCTTGCAGTCCTTCATCCAACAGATTATTATGGTAGTTTTTATTAATTTTTTATTTGAATACGTTAGGGAATTAGCAGTAGAAAGTTTTGATTCTTCAATGTTATCTTTGTAAGTTGTAAGGGTCTTTATGTAAAAAGATCAAATCAATTCTTAAGTTTAAATATTATTTCCAAACAAAAAAATAGGAAAGTGATTCTTTTCTATTTTTAATAAGAATTGGAAATGAAATTCTTTTTCTAATGGAATTGGTTCTAAACAGGCTGTAAAACGAAAATAATTGTTTCACCTTCCCTTCTTCTAGTTGGCGAGCTTCGTTTCCCTTCTCGAGCTAGATTCATCTTCTCCCTAGCTCGATCTTCGAGTTCTAGGTTTTCTACAAAAGCATTGGGAAGTACGAGTAAGTTCATGTACATCTATATGGTTAGGTTTTTCTGGGTAGATTATGCCATTTTGGATTTTTTTTATTCTAGTTTTTTTTAGGTAAATGTATTAAATTTTATAAATGATAATAATTATAAATAAGGAGGATAGACAAGCCTAATCTCTCATACGCAAAGTGTTTAGATACAATAGAAAGTCTTGGTGGCCTAAGTCCAAGATGGAATTTGACTACCTTAACCACTCATGGATCCAGATTAGAACGATATGAATAAGAAGCTCCCGGTTGCATCTCTCGCCAAGAAAGATTGAACGATTTCTCGTCAACAAAATGCCCCATATAATAGCGCCAAATAATGCAAACCAAACCTTCTTGTTCATGCCCCCATTAATCAAACCTATCTATTGATCCTGATGCAAAGCCAGGCGTACATCCAGACACTATCTCGCACCGATACACTGCACAAAATAATTCTATATCGCCCGAACAAATTTGCAAGTGAAAAACAAATTATCAATGGACTCATCAGTATTGCCACAAATAGGGCAAAGAGAATCCTTGGGCACAAGAGAACCTTTTTTTTTGAAGGGTGGCCCGAAGCCTATATTAATAGAACGAGTTACAATACACGAAAGAAAAAACAAAGACAAAAAATGAAAGCTCCGATAAGATAAAGAAAATCAATCCGCAATTGATAGAGGTGGCATAGTAACACAGGGGAGAGCGAAGGTCGATCGAAAAGCTACAAGAGCTAGCGACCGAGGCGAAGTTATGCCGAGACAAGCTACGGCTGAATAACCACATGGTAACATCAAAGACGCACCCAAGTGGGCATTTGAATGCATATAAGATGCACGCAAATGAGAGTCAAGGCCGAACAAGTTTGACCGAGACAAGTTTCGCCACCTGTGACAACAGAAAAGAAATCGATATCCACACGGTTCTTAGAACAAGCCAAGGCTCATCCAAGAAAGAACCAGCAAGAACAAAATAACAAGCAGAACATAAATACAGCCTAAATAAACCACCAAACAGACCGGGTTTAGGCAAAACATACAGAGGCAACCGGATTAGAGGCCAAACGGAGCAGAAGCCAACCGGACTAAACAAGGCAACACAAAATAAAGCAAAGCAAGACAGGAAAAGAAAACAAGCAGGCGAACAAAAAGGTGAGATCGTTGATCAGGTAAACAGCACAAGACAGGACTAAACAGCACAAGAGAACCTTGATCAGGTAATTACTTGTTTGTGAAATTAAAAAGGTGAGATCGTTTATTTTATTATTTCAGGTGGTCTATATCTGTTAAGATGTGCAGTCGGACCGAATTTTAGACGATGAAATTATTCTTTGAAATGTGGGCGAAAAGGTGACAGAATTGTTCCCAGGTAACAGACCGCGGGTCGAACAGCGAATTTTAAAACATCGATGATAATTGCTGAGTCGGCGACATGATTAATATGTTTCTCCGCGTTGATTTGTCTGGTGTTAATTTTACGCGAAGTGGCGGTGACTTGGTATAGACGCAGAAATTTCTCACATGGTTGGTGTTATTTTTTCTGACATGTACCAGACTAATTTCTTTTCTGGTTTTAAAGCATTGATGTCTTCTATAATCATTTTCGATAATAATTTGAACAAAATTCAACTGAAAATTAAGGGATAGTCCAAATAATGGATGTGCGGTAGCAATCTAATATAATACAAGTATTCATCGTGTATCATTTAAAAAGTGGAGTTCCTTAAAAAAATATAAAGTGGAGTTAAATCATGAATGTGACTTTATTTTTAAAATTTTTATGTTGTTTTTAATATTTTGTAAATTAATAGGTTTGTGAATATGGTATGGATCTTTAATTATCCTCCAAAGATCTTTAAGATATATGTTAGGATTTTTATATTAAAATAATTTAAAGTTTTTATACCTATGAGTTTGGATTCTTTTTTCATAGGGAATGTTTTCTTAATAATATCTTCGACTTTCTAAAAATTTGAATTAATTACCACCGAACTTGTATCCTATATTTTCTGAAAGGCTTTTCTTGGGCCCAACAACATGACCACATAAACAAAAACCCAACCCCGGCTTTCTCCCATCCCAAAAAGGAATTTCCTTTAAGCGGCGCCGTTTTCTCCCCGCATAAAACCCTCCACCACCGTCATCGAACCCGCCCCTCCCGCGCAATTCCCCCGTCCCCTTAAAAAAGAAGAAACCGTTTCTCTCCGAAAACCCTTAAAACATGCCGTCCCTAAGCGACGACGACGAGGTCTCCGATGCCGACGACGACGCCTCGTCCCCTTCGACCTCGGTCTCCGCTACTCGCGACGGGGATTCCGACCTCGAGCTGCTCCGGGAGTTGCAGCGGCGGTTCTGCGACTCCGTGGACTCCTGCGAGGCGGCGATGTATGTGAACCCGCCCTCCGCGATCTTGAAGGACGACGATTTCGAGACACTCTGCGCCGTGCGGAATCGGTTCGCCGCCTATGGTAAGCAGCACGTTCTCCAATTAAGTAGTAGTCTTCTCTCTTAAAATATGTTCCGATGTTTGCTTGAACAAATAGAGCCTCAATTTTGTTGACATTTTCCTGTTCAGAGGCGAATAAACTACGGGATGTTCTCTCGGAGCCCGGAAGTGAACCGCAGAAGGATGTGGATGGTGCCGCCAAAGGCGTGGAATTGTTGCCGAGTTATTCGAGCTTCCCCAAGGAAGCACAGTTGCTTGTTGATGCGATCAAGAGGAATCGGTCGTGTCAGAAGTTTCTTCGGACCAGGAAAGCTCACATTGAGGCAAGAATAGGAAGCTGGTTGAGCGTGTTAAGATTCTTATGGACTTTCAAGCCAAATGCAAGAGAGTTGCGGGGGATGCATTTTCAATCGTGCAGGATCCCCGCATTCAGTTAATAACAGCAAACAAGGTTTTGTCCCTTCCCTTGTACTTAAAAAAAATTCCTCTAGTTTAGATTGGAGCTTCATGAGCTCAGTGTAGTCTGTTTGGGAATTCATGGATGACACTTTTTTTAAATGCAGCTAAATAATAAAGGAGGCAGTGCTAAGTGCAAAGGTCCAGTTGACAATTCTCATGTTGCCAAGTACAGATTGGCAGTGCCACATTCTCCGTCTTCATGGAAGCAAAAGCCATGGAGCAAGGTAGAGAGGGAAAATCTTAATAAGGGACTGAGTCAACTTTTCAAAGAGACGTTGCTTCAAGCATCTGTGGACCCATCGAGGTACGTTTGAACCTCAACTTTTGATTTTGATTTCCTTATTGTTATCTTCTACTCTGCTGAGTCAATTTTATTGAAGCGAGTCAGAAGGTTCTCCTGGATATCCAAGTAACTTGGATGGCATTGCTTCTTCAATCAAACATCTAGAAATTACTCCTGAACGAATTAGAGAATCCGTTCCAAATGTCAATTGGGATAAGTTGGCATACTCATATATTCCAGGTCGTTCTGGTGCAGAATGTAAAGCTCAGTAAGCTCTTAACACAGTGCTACCATTTTCTTGTTGTTTGATTGAGCATTTATGCTGCATTTAATCTATTGAACAGGCTTCTTTATTTGATTATATTTCTTGCTTGTCTTATTAAATTTGTTGAATTATCAACTTAAATTATGTATGCTCATTATGTTCAATCTATTGCAGGAACTTCAGACCTACAGATTTCATGTTCTGCAGAATCTTAGATTGTTCTGCTACTGCTACAAGTTGAGGTAACATCAAGCTCATGTTCTTCACCTTCCTCGATGTTCCTTATCATCCAGGAGCTGGACTTCATGTCTCTTGCTCTAGTTTGAAGATTATGTAACAGATCTGCAGAGTCTGCAGATCTGGGTTCCTAATGATCATGTTGATCACCTAAATTTTGGTCCTTTAGGTCTAGTTCAGCTAGTTGTCTTTAGTCATGTTCTGATGGGTAGTTAGGTCTAGTTCAGCTAGTTGTCTTTAGTCATGTTCTGATGGGTAGTTTATGTCTAGTAGTGTAGCTCTTTAGCTATTTTTCCTAGTGTTAAAAGGAGGAACTAGCCGTTACTATTCAAACGGCTAGTTAAAGCAGCTGTCAAATCAGTCTGCTCTTCTCTTTCTCTCTCTCTTAAAACCTGTGTATATAACTTCTAACTGAGATGAATAAAGTTAAGACTTTGAATGCTCATTTATTACTCTTATTCTCTAGAAATTACATGGTATCAGAGCCATAAATTTCTAAAAAATGTCTGATACTCCAATCTCAGAATCTGCTGCTACCACAGAAACCAACAATACAAACACCACCAAGAAAATTATAGCCTTTGAAAGTGAGAGTAGCACCCATCATTTAATTTCACCCCCACTCTCCTAAATGGACAGAATTATCTGTCATGGGCAAAAGCTGCCAGGATGACATTGAACACCAAGAGAATGCTTGGTTATGTCTCTGGCACTATTGCTGCACCCTCTAATCTGGAGAGTGAGGAGTTTGGGGTGTGGGAAGCTAATGATCACCTTGTCATTAGGCTGATCCATAGTGCTCTTGAGCCCAAGATCTATGATATATTTGCTCATGCAAATACATCTAAAGAGCTATGGGATTCTCTCAAGAGGATGCATGGAAATCAAAAGAATCTCTTCAGAATCTATGAGCTCAAGAAGAGGCTTGCTGAATGCAAGCACGATTCCTCTTACACTGAGTACCTTGGAAAGATGCAGCAGGTGTGGAATGAACTAGCCATTTATAGGCCTCCCACATCTGACTTCACCATCATTCAAACAAGAGTTGACCAAGATAAGGTCTTTGACCACCTTGCAAATCTCAAACCAGAATTTGAAGGATTGATTGATCAAATCCTTACATCTGCTGAGCTCCCATCTTTTGAAGATGTTAGTTCAAGAATTCAACAAGAAGAAACCAGAAGGAGAGTCATGGGCTGCAACAAGGGGAAGGAAGAAAACACTGATGCAAGTGTTTTCTACTCCCAGCAGACCAGAGGAGTGCCCAGCAGCAGAGGCAACTTCAAAGGGAGAGGAGGAAAGATCAATCCCAGAAGTACCAACCTCTACTGCGAAAACTGCAAAAAGAGTGGGCATACCCAAGATAAATGCTGGTTTCTGTATCCTCATTTAAGGCCACAGAAACAACCTACTGCCAATCTCTCCACTGGGGCTCCTAAAGAGACTTGTTCCAATGGGAATCATCTCCAAGATCAGCCTAAAGTGGCTGAAAACACTAACTCTACAGTTGCTTTGATTGTCCAACATGTACTTCAACAACTAAGCAAGAACTCGAACCTGATGCTAAACTCCAACAACAATCAACAACAAGAAGCTGATAAGTATGCTTCTTCTTCTCAATTGGATCATGGTAAGGAACAAGCTACTACTTACTCTGTTTTCAAAGAAAACACTAGTTGTTGGGTTGTAGACTCAGGGGCCAGTCATCACATGACTTTTGATAAGTGTGATCTGTCTAAAATCAACAATAATGACTGTTAAAAATATCTATGTTGCTAATGGTGAAACTCTTCCCATCTCTGGCTTGGGTTTGAAAAAATTCATGCATCAAAACTGTTTCTCTAAAGTCCTGCTAATCAAAAATCTGACTGCTAAACTTATGTCAGTTAGTGAAATCACTAAAGAACTAAGTTGTAGAGTCATTTTTTACCCTGAACATGTTCTATTTCAAGACATGAGAACAGGGAGTTTGATTGGTAAAGGAAGATTGCTCAATGGACTGTATGTGGTTAATGATGGAGCTTCCTTGGTTGCATCCACTCAAAGTAATCAGGTTGCTTTGAGTGCACAAGGAAATCCAGAAGCCTGGCATTTTAGACTAGGTCATCCTTCAGATCTTGTTTTAAGTAAATTTTTGGGATGTAAACAGTCCATCTCTGATGGCTACTCGATTTGTAAGCTGGCTAAAGCCACCAGAAATGTTTTTCCCATTTCTACCACTGAATACAACGAGCTTTTTGAGCTTATTCACTCTGATTTGTGGACCTCTTCTAATCTCTCTCATGATGGTTTTAAATATTTTATTACCTTCATTGATCATTTTTCAAAAATAACCTGGTTGTTTTTGCTTAAAAATAAAACTGAAGTTCTTGACAAATTTGAGGAGTTCAGAAAGATGGTTTCAAATCAGTTTAACAAGAACATCAAGATCTTAAGGACTGATAATGGCACTGAATATTTAAATTTGTCCAAACATCTTAAAGAACTAGGAATTCTGCATCAAAAATCTTGCACCTATTCTCCTCAGTTGCTGAGAGGAAGAATTGACACTTACTTGAGGTTGCTAGGGCCATTAGATTTCAAATGAATGTGCCTAAAACCTACTGGTCTGATGCTATTCTTACTTCATGCTATCTAATAAATAGAACTCCTAGTAAAGGGCTAATGTTCAAAGCTCCTTTAGAACTGCTTCTGCAAAGATCTCTGAACTTAGACCATCTTAAAACCTTTGGGTGTGTTTGTTTTGCTCTTATTCCTAGCATTAAGAGAGACAAACACGATCCTAAAGCTGAGAAATGCATTTTCTTGGGATATTCTTCTATCACTAAAGGCTATAAGTGTTTTAATCCCAAGACTAAACAAAAGTTCCTTACTAGGGATGTAACTTTTGATGAAAAACAAGCATATTATGTTCATAAGCTGCCTACAGATCATTCTGATGAGTTTCAGGGGGAGAAGTACTTGAATGAAACTCAGGACATCAACAGGGTTAAGGTATCTTATCAAGAGATATACCCTGAAGATGCTACTGATAAAATAAGAATTGAAGAGACTGCTGAGGCAGAAGAAAACTCACAGGAGGAGGACGAAGTTGGAGCCAATGAAACTGAAGAAACCAGGTTATCTTCTTCATCTCCTCCTATGGTCTATCACAGGAATAGCAAAGTGCCAAGGAAAAGATTTGGGATGAGCCCAGATCCTCAGAGCAAACCTCCACAAAACCATCCTGAAATCCAACTCCCTGAGACTGAACCAACTGATCAAGAAAACTGGGTTAGAAGATCTCAAAGAGCCAGAAAACAGGTGAATTACAAAGTATTCAATGTGAAGTTGCATCCCATAGGCAGGTATGTCTCCTATGATCCAATCTCGAAGAGTCATCACTGTTTTCTGGCCAAAATTGAGTCTGAAACTGAACCTACCTGCTATGAAGATGCCATAAAAAGTAAAAGATGGCAGGTTGCTATGGATGAAGAACTTGCAGCCATTGAGAAAAATAACACTTGGACTCCTGCTAGTCTTCCTCCTAATAAAAAGGCTGTTAGTTGTAAATGGTTGTTTAAAATCAAGTATAACAATGATGGCACTATTGAAAGAAGAAAAGCTAGATTAGTGGCTAGGGAATTTACTCAGACTCCTGGAATTGATTATACTGAGACTTTTGCCCCTGTTGCCAAGATGAACACCATCAGGGTCATCATTTCTGCTGCTGCAAACTTTGACTGGCCATTGTTCCAAATGGATGTGAAGAATGCCTTCCTTCAAGGAGACTTGGAGGAAGAAATCTTCATGGAACCCCCCGAGGGACATCCATTGGCCAATTCAGAAAAAGTTTGCAGGCTTAGATAGGCAATTTATGGGCTTAAGCAATCTCCTAGAGCCTGGTATCACAGACTTAGTAAGGAATTGATTGCCTTAGGGTTCAAAAAAAGTAATGCTGATCATACTCTGTTCACTTTTGATAATTCCAGAGGTAAAATTATTGTTTGCATGTATGTTGATGACATTATTATCACTGGTAGTAATCTAAATGGAATTGAGCTCTTGAAAGACTCCCTAAAAGGGAGGTTTGATATCAAAGATTTTGGCAAGCTCAAGTACTTTCTTGGCATAGAATTTGCCTATTCTGAAAAAGGGATCCAAATGTGCCAAAGAAAGTATGTCCTTGACCTTCTAAAGGAGACAAAGAAGCTGGAGGCAACCCCTGCTGACACCCCTCTGGAATCTGGTAAGAAGTTCTCTCTAACTGAAGGTACTTTGCTGTCTAAAATTGACAGATTCCAAAGGTTAGTTGGTAAGTTGATCTACTTAACCATAACTAGACCAGAAATCTCTTTTGCTGTCAGTTTGATCAGCCAAGCTATGCACTCTCCTAGATCAAGCCATGTGATAATTGCTGATAGAATTCTTACCTATCTTAAATCTGGCCCTGGCCAAGGCTTGCTCATGAGAAAGGCTGGTCACATGAGAATTTCTGGTTTTTCTGATGCTAGCTATGCCTGTGCTCCTGGTAGCAGATCCACGAGTGGCTATTGCACTTTTGTTGGTGAAAATCTGGTCACTTGGAAAAGTAAAAAACAAGATGTGGTATTCTAGATCTTCTGCTGAGGCAGAATACAGGGCAATGGCTCTAACAGCCTGTGAGCTTATTTGGTTGAGACAATTGGTCTCAGATCTGGGTTTTTATCAAAAAGAACCTATGAGAATGTTTTGTGATAATCAATCTGCCATCTATATTGCTGCTAACCCTGTGTTTCATGAAAGAACCAAGCATATAGAAGTAGATTGTCACTATGTGAGAGAAAAGGTTCAAAATAAGGACATTGCTACTCCTTATCTTTGTAGTGAAGAACAAACTGCTAATATATTCACTAAAGCTCTCAACTCAAGTCGTTTTCAATATCTTTCTCACAAGCTAGGCTTATATAATCTATATAAGCATAGCTTGAGGGGGAGTGTTGAATTATCAACTTAAATTATGTATGCTCATTATGTTCAATCTATTGCAGGAACTTCAGACCTACAGATTTCATGTTCTGCAGAATCTTTGATTGTTCTGCTACTGCTACAAGTTGAGGTAACATCAAGCTCATGTTCTTCACCTTCCTCTATGTTCCATATCATCCAGGAGCTGGACTTCATGTCTCTTGCTCCAGTTTGAAGATTATGTAACAGTCTGCAGATCTGGGTTCCTAATGATCATGTTGATCACCTAAATTCTGGTCCTTTAGGTCTAGTTCAGCTAGTTGTCTTTAGTCATGTTCTTATGGGTAGTTTATGTCTAGTAGTGTAGTGTAGCTCTTTAGCTATTTTTCCTAGTGTTAAAAGGAGGAACTAGCTGTTACTATTCAAACGGCTAGTTAAAGCAGCTGTCAAATCAGTCTGCTCTTCTCTTTCTCTCTCTCTTAAAACCTGTGTATATAACCTCTAACTGAGATGAATAAAGTTAAGACTTTGAATGCTCATTTATTACTCTTATTCTCTAGAAATTACAATATTCCATGTACATAGTATCTCCACCCACTGCAAGCGCTTTTGCTTCTCTTCTTGCTTCTACCAGATTTCGTTTTTACATTTTTGCATTGGCTAGGTTCCCTCTATGAGCTAATATGAGTTGCAAATTTAATTTTTTGCTATTTTTAACATATCCGGTGGCCTTGTAGTTAGGTAGAAAAGAAAGAAGACAGGTGACTAGGGCTTCAGAATTCTATTGGACAGAGAAGCCAATTTTTTCTTTGACTAGCATGGTGGCCAATTTTGCACCTTAATTTGCAGTGTAGCAAAAAATGACTATTGTTGAACTGACTTGGACAAATCTGAGAAACAAATCAAGAAACAGATGTTCTTGTTACCACGCTCCTGGGTCAGCTCTAGGCGAGAAAGCAGTGGAACAATCTGTTGGCCCCAGAACCTGTGGTTATTTGGTCCACGAATTAACTCTCATGGCATCCCAGTTTGAAATGAAATAAGTGTCCACCCAATAGATAAACTAGCTCTTGATTCCTCAATTTCCTTAGGAAACTTTAGTAACACGTGGAACATTGTGCGGAACTTTAATACTGCTCCAATTCTCACTCAACAAACCATGTAAAGTGCATAAATTTGTTATGAGATTATGTATCTGGGCTTCTATGTTAGTTTAATAGACTATCTTTGCAGGTGGTTGAATTTCGAAGATCCACTCATAAATCAAAATCCATGGACAAAGCAAGAGGAGAAGTTAATTTTACTCATTGTCCAGGAGAGGGGCATGACAAACTGGATTGATATTGCAACATCCCTGGGGACAAATCGTACTCCATTTGATTGCTTGGCACATTTCCAGAGGAGCTTGAATGCTAATATATTGAAGCGGGAGTGGACCAGTGAAGAGGATGACCAACTTCGCTCTGCTGTTCAAGTGTTGGTGAAAGTAATTGGCAACATGTGGCTGCTACTTTGCCCGGAAGGACAGGTACCCAATGTTCTAACAGGTTAGTCTACCATTCTGGAAACATGTGCACTATGCGAGTTTAGTTTAGATGAAGCTAGGTTGACTGATGAGGGGTTATTTCAGATTTCTGTATCAAAGGGTTAGGTTCTTGTGTGAGATATTAAGCAGCAAATTCAATGTCATTATTCTCAATGTATCCCAATTAGATACACATGTTAGTTACAATGATTAGTTACATGTATTGTCAGCAAAAGTGTAGTTCATGTTCTTAGTTAGTTTGTAACTCAAGAAGTTTTTTCCCTAGTTCAGTGCAAGAGGCCCAAACCATTTTTTTCATCTTAGGATAAAGAAGTGGCATCAGACCTCACATACGCACGGGGAGCAGGATGCGGGTTTCTTCTCTGAACTTATTTTCCTCTTTCCAGCTTTAATCGTTTATGGGGTTTTAAGTTGAATATCCGTACCCTGTGATTATTATGGAACTGACGTAGTTGTACGTACATAGTCCCACGAATTTTTCCACTATGTTGGTTACTAGCATGAAAATAAACGTGCCTTAATGTGCTTGGCTGAAGTCAATTCACCCTAGTCTGAGTAGGAAAGGCAAATGGACAATGGATGAAGATAAACGTCTAAAAGTAGCAGTTAAGCTCTTCGGTCCAAAAAATTGGGAAAAGATAGCTCAATTTGTTCCAGGCCAGAGGCAATCCCAATGTAGAGAAAGGTATGAGAGAGTAATTTCCATGGTGATGTACTTTTCTGATATGACCCTTGATCTGACTTAATGACCCATTCATTTCGTAGATGGGTTAATAGTTTAGATCCTTCACTGAAAAGAGGAGAATGGACAGAAGAAGAGGATTCGAAGCTAAAAGCAGGAATTGAAGAGTTTGGACATTGCTGGTCCAAGATTGCAGCTAAATATCTTCCCCATAGAACGGACAACCTCTGCCTGAGGTACTTATCAGCCTTTTCTCTTCTGTCCTTTTCACTCGCCCGCTTGCTGATATTGGGCCCTAAAGACGTCATTTTCCCTTTGCATCTGTACTCTTACCAGGAGATGGAAGGTGTTATTTCCTGATGATGTGCACTTGGTGCAAGCTGCTAGGAGGATAAAAAAAGCTGCCCTCAGAAGTAACTTTGTAGACTATGAGGAGTACCGTCCTGCACTTGGTATTAGTGATTTTATTCAACTGCCAGTGATCACTTCAGGGACTGAACCTGGAAACATGGTTCTGGCTAAGAGACGCAAGAGAAAGTCGAGGTATCCTTCTCAACATTTTGCATCTTGGTCTCTTTTTATTGTGGTGGGTGGTTAACTGCAGCTGCTGATTGGCGCAGGGAACTTAACAATTCAACCGCAGAGGAAAATGGTGATGCGGTTGTTGCCCCAGGGTAAGTAGTGCTTTGCTATTCGTGTTCCTTTGTTCTTCGGTCCGAGACATGACTAATTCTCATATACTGATGTTTGTGCAGAAAGGGTGCAAAGAAGCGTAGACCCAAAAGACCTACTAAAAATGTGGAAGCTTCTTTTGAGGAAGCCAGTGCGTGCGCGGAGGTTGAGAACACTGGTTCACATAATGACATGCAGATGGTAGTCGCCGAAGATGTGAATGTTGAAACATGTCCCCACCCAATCCAGAACGGCGTTTCGTTCTTGCATCATTCAAGGCCAATGCGAACGACACAAGAAAATGCTGGAGAGTTGTCCATGGTGCACCTCATCAGTTGTGAACCGGTCAACTTGGAGCAGCAACATGCGTCACAAGCTGTCGACTGTGGTTCATGAGCCCAGCAACAATTGCTCTTTAATCGCTCTGTGCAGAGGCCAACGAAGAATAAACGCATACGTCCTAGGAGACATCCACCAGCACCGTTGAAGGAGATGATCACGAGCAATCGTGTGATCCTGGTGTTGCCAATGGCCATCGGATCGAGCAACAGATAGTTGCAGAACGGGAAGATAACATGGAAGAATGAAGATGACGTGCTCCCTGTTGGAACCCAGCGGAACATATTTATTGTTCAATGGTCGAAATCACAATTACATATTATTGATAAACCATATTTATTTACCACATTCAAACTACTTATTATTGATAATTACCAACTACTTATAGGGTGAGTTCAAGAAGATAGAAATTGGGGAAAGTAGGGGTGAGTTTGAAGCCGAACAAAATCGCAAACTGCACCGCACCGAACCGCAAAAAAGTAAACCGCGTGTATTTTTGGTTTAGAAGTGCGGTTTCAAACCGCACCGTAAATGTTCGGTACGGGTTCGGTGTAAAATTTTGATGACACCATGAAACCGCACCGCATTAGTATATATACCATTTTTCTTTCCGTTCGACTTCCTCCCTCCCTCTGTCGCGAAATTTGCTGCTCTTCAATGAACTAGGAGGAACTTTCTGTTGCTTTCGTGAACCACTCTCTGTTGCTTTTGTGAACTTTTGGAATTTGTGTTTATTTTGGAGCAAAATGGATGGCTTCAAGTGGCTGTTGCATTACTTTTAATTGGGCCTAACTGATTTTTTTATTGGGCCGGCAAAAAATATGGTTTTTTAAAGGGGTGAGTTTCAAACTGCACCAAACAATAAAACCGTAAAACCGCACCGCAAACCGCACGATTTACTACCAAACTTCAGCACGTGCGGTTTCATTTTTTCAATTTTTTTAGATTGCGGTGCAGTTTAGCTCATAGGGTTCACACCGCTAAACCGCACCGTACTCACCCCTAGGGGAAAGAAGAGAAAGAGAGGGAAAGGGAGGAGAGAGACGATAGTTTCAACATATTTGAGTAAAATGACAATAATGTCCACTACTTAACCAACTATTTATACTATGACTATTACCTAATAGTCACTACAACTTTCATGATTACTATTCTAGTCCCTAATATGCTATAGACCCGGGCCCTTTTTTTTTTAAGAAGTGTGGCTCAAAGCGTATATTAAAAACAAGTGTTACGGAGCAGAAGAAATAAATACATTGACAGACAACGAAGACACCAAACAGAAAACGAAGACACAATTCAAAAGTAACAGAATGGTCTGGGTGGAACGAAGAGCGGACGAAAAGCTACGAGAACTAACGTCCAAGGCGAGAAGCTGCCGAGACAAACTAACCTCCGGGTCCGTTGTTGATGACGTTAGCAAAAAATCTTGGAGTATAATTTAACCAAACTACAAAGACGTTTTTATCTATTTTGAAAATATAGGGGTCTCAAGGATGAATTATATTCAAACACCAATCCTTTAGAAGGCAAAAAGGTGATCCAAACCCACTTTGACGTTGACAAGAATGCATAAATTGAAGGGGTTACTACACACTGAATCTTATAGGCAACTAAGCCTCCCGTACGAGGTTGTCAAAATTGGGATTCCATTGAGGATCATTTGGGTATAGAAAAATTATAAATCGGAGGATCGTAACACGGATCGCAAGATCTCACTAAATAGATTAAATTATAAAAATAATTAAGAAAAATAAACTTAACATAAGTTTTTATTATTTTAATCATAAGTCATAAACACTCAATGTCTCAAATATTATCTAAAAATATAATTTTCACAACATCATCTAAAAAAATTTAATTCAACAAAGCATTCAAGCCAGTCTGCTCATCAAACTCATATCTTTAAAATTCTTATATTTATAGTACACAATATTAGGGTTAGGGTTACACTAATTTAAACTATTAAAAAATATCACATATCTTTAAAATAATCAGGAAACTTCTAGGAAATACCAAATATGATTTTAAAAAATACAAAAAATATTCACTAAATCTCTCGCACGAACATGGATGAAATTAGTTAAAAAAATTCTTGCGCTCTTAATCGCAGATCTTGCGATCTTACGATTATACTCGGTGATCTCACCGATCCGTTCAACATTAAGATCTTACATGCGATCCAGCAGGGTGGAGCAATAGCGACTCGTAAAATTGTACGATCTTACGATTATAATCGTGATCCTGACAACCTTGCTCCCGGACATCTTTATCAAACCAAATATGTAATATCTCATTCATAAAGGTTCCTTAATATAGAGATCAACCAATCAAGTAGTTGAAATTTATCAAACAATAAGAGATTTAAATTTATTTAAAAAATTTATGAATTCAATCAATAAAAGTAAAAATATCATTAAAAAATCATTCTTAAAATGGAACCCGACTGCGCTCATTTTAAAAACTCGGAAAGGAAAAAAGCTCATATCAGCCAGCAAATTGCAAGCCGAAGGCGCTTTTTCCATAACACCAAAATACAATATCCTGTCATAAAAAAGAATGACCAACCAAACCATTCTAGAGGATGGAGAGCCACCGTTACAGCATTAACTTAAATCCTTCTCCAAATCTTATACTATATATTATACTATAAACAACCGGTATCGCTTGCTACTCTACTGATCACGTCACTTCTAAACATCGATAGTGAATCCGAGTACGCCACTCTTCTTGTGTGGTTCCCCATTACCAACTGCTTCAGCAGGTTTTTCGTCCTGATCGACCATGTACCGCTTCCAGTACCAATGTTGCTTCCACACCCTCTCGTTCATCTCCTCGATCGGAATGTTCTTGGTCTCCGGGAGAAGGAACACCACGAACGCGGACATGATCAGCACCCATCCGGAGAAGAACAAGAAGATGCCGTACTTGAAGTGGCAGAGCATGGACAGGAACGCCTGTGCGATGACGAACGTGAAGAGCAGGTTGGCGCAGACGGTGACACTCTGTCCGGCCGACCGCGTCTCCAGGGGGAAGGTCTCACTCGGGATTAGCCACCCGAGAGGTCCCCAGGACCAGGCGAATCCGGCCACGAATGTGCAGATCAGTACTACCACTAGGATTCCGTATCCGTGGCTGAGATCATTAGAATGGTCCGTGACCTTGATTCCCAGTATGACACCAATCGCCACCTGGGAGAGAAACATCTGGACTCCTGCCTCCAGCAGCAGCATTCGACGACCGATTTTGTCCACCGAGTAGATCGATACGAGCGTCGAGAGAACATTGACCGCGCCTATTATAACAGCCGAGTAGAGCGAAGCATCGCTTCCGAACCCGACAGTCTTGAATATGACCGGTGCGTAGAACATGATTGCATTGATCCCGGTGAACTGCTGGAACAACTGTCGGAAGAAAAAAACCATTCGGAAGATTTTAATCAGAACAACAACTCCTCTTTAAATTGGAAAACCGAACAACTGCTCTGTAACAGTTAGGTTACTGACCTGCAAGCATATTGAAATGACGAGTTGAGGACGGTTCCTACGCTTGAGGAGATTCCTGAAGGGATGCTTGACCTCTTGAGCTGCGCGGCTTGCCTCGAGGAGCTCCAAGAACTCGGGTTCGATGTTGTCGGTGCCTCGGATCTTCCTGAGAACGGATTTTCCTTCTTCGTGGTAACCACGCTCGATCAGGCTGTTGGGAGTTTCTGATACGAAGATAGATCCCAATGTCAAGAGAGCTCCAGGAATACCGGCCAAGGCCAGCGATACCCTCCAACCCCACCCTCCCGAGATCCTGTTTGTATTACAACAACAGCCAAATCAATGGTTGTATTAGAAATGAGTTTATTACTATTACAAGAAAGGAGGAAATATACAATTTGTACCATCATTGTAAGAAGAAAGCAAACGGGAAAAAGTTAAATGTATTGACAAAATTTAGCTGCACTAATTGGTTGAGGATTGTTCTTTAGTAGTAGTTCCATATCCTACTTAGGTTGCGACCGCTTGCCACAGTAAAATTTTACCGTGATAAAATCCAGTAGAAAAAAGTCACGGCAAGAAAAGAGCACATCGATAAGGAATGTCCTATTTTGATGTTAGAATCGTTAAAAATAATTCAATTTGTTTTACCTTTCTCCTGTCCGTTTGTAATATGCAGGGGATACTAATTGGTTAAGAAGTGATGAACTACTCACTTTGCAGTGCCGTAGTTGACGAGGTTAGCAAAAAGAATTCCGATGGTGACGTTGAGTTGGAACAATATGTTGAGTCCCCCTCGAATTCTGGTGGGCGCTATCTCCGATAAGAACAGAGGGACAGCCTGTTCCAATTCACAGTGGACACGGATCAGCAACAACAACAACAAAGACAAACAAAGAAGATATAAACAAAACCATAACATAACCAAGAGCTAGGCATAAAAGTTCAGCAGTATTTTTTGGTTGGTAAATTATTACATCATGATATTATCAAAATTTAAATTTTGAACCTCCTAAATATTTATAACGTCTTATTCGGTTGGACTATAAATCTTTTGGATAAAGGGCCGGCAGATTACGAAATTTACAGCCATCCAGGAACTCATCTCAGAGATTCTAAAGTTGTGCTATCCAACTAAGTTTTCTAACCTGCTGGACTCTTATGTAGTCAATCATCGGATTACACAACTAATTGTGTCTAATTTTCCACGAAGTTGTGTTATATAGTCAATCATCGGATTACACGTGTAACTATATTTATAGGCATTCCGTTGAATTGTAGATTATCTAAACAGAGTCTAGTTGAAACTTATGGTCCATACAGACAGATACTGAAAAGATATGATAAATAATAATATCAAAGATGTGACACCTTACGGGACAAAATGACTACAAGTTAAAATAAGTGCGTCCAAACCCATTAGCCCTTTCGTTGTCGTATCGTATATACTAAACATGTACCAATTAAAAAAAGGTGGGACTTTTAATTCCAAAGCGAAATGATTCATAAAGGAAAAGCAGAGGAAAAGTAAAAGGGTCAAGTCACATTTTGGTTAGAATATTATGCTCAAAACCACACCGTCACTGCCAACGCAAAGAGTAGGATACTAAAAAGTCCTGACTTGTTTTCTAAGAATCTGTGGGTTAATTTTCACTCCTTGTAAAAATGGTAAAATTTTACTTAAGAGGAGAACAAAATCTAATACCGTCCAAAGCTTTTAGGCCAACCCGTCTAAATTTTACTAAAAAAAAAGGCACGCGAGACTAGTATGTTCTAGTGTGGATATCTCCGTTTAATTCTTATGGAACCACCAAGAAAAGAAAGAGTTCAAATTGGCAACTCATGGAAAAGTAGAACCTATATGCCACTAAATTTAGATATTAGGACACTTTAATCAATATGGAGTTATCCATCTTAGAATCTATTGTCCGATCCGACTCTATGAAGTATCACTTGCAGTACCGTAAACTTCCGTTAATTCCTCTAGTTGTTGTGTTGTTAGGCCAAATACATTCGTAAGCAAACATAGAGTACCTGGTTGGCGAAGCCAACGCCAATACCGAGCAAAATCCTACCGATAATGAGCATGGCAATGTCCTGAGCGGCACCGTTGAGGACGACGCCGGCCATGAAGACGATCCCGGCGAAGAGCATGGTGAGCCTCCGGCCGAGGCGCCTGGTGGTGTAGGAAGCGAAGAACGTGGCGGTGAGGCCCGCCAGGTACAGCGACGAGGTGAACAGTTGCAGGCCCTCGTTGTCGTACTTGCAGTAGTTGCTGTTCAAGCCAGGTTCGTCGGTTTTCCGGTACACCACCGGGAAGAACTTCTTCAGGAACCCTGGCATCGACGTCACACCCCCTGCCAAATTCCATTTTCACTTAATCAATTGCAAAGTCCCGGAAATTAGATTGAGATTCATTAGTTTCATTTAAATTTAAGATTCATTTGATTTTCTTTTGGCTATTAGACTTCAGAATAATTTCCTAATCAGAATTTGTCAGAATTAAATAAGTTAGTGCGTGTATAACAACAGACACGACAATCCCGATCTTTATAATTTTTATATTCAACCTCAAACGTTGATTTTTATATTCATAAACAATTTCATCCTCCATGAAAAATAATTTCATCGCACTTGTAACTAGCCAGCGACGTGTTAATCTCGACAATAAAGCAAAAACTCTCAGTTTTTGGCGAGAGAAACGGTTAAACCACCGCCCGGGAGAAAGATAAAAGAACAAATATCTGGCCGGAGATCTAGAGAAGAAAGAGATGGAAACCTGAGACGCCGTTGTCGTAGCCGAACATAAGGCCGCCGGTGGCAGCCATTATACAGGAAATAATGACCATCGCGGTGATCTTCGCCTCGAACTCCGTCCCCGATCCCGCCGCCACGCTAAAACCTCCCGCCATCTTTACTAATTAATTCCTAAACCACCACTGCTTCTTTATAGCTACTAAAGCTAAAGCTGGAACGTAATGTAAGGGTTAGAGATGAGGAGAAAGGAGGGAAGGGGTTTATATAGAGCAGAGGCGCCAGCATGGAAAGGTGAAGTTTCTTATTAACGCCGTTTGTTTATTATTTTTTTACACCACTCTCGCAAATTGATTAATTTAAGTTTGAGTCGGATACAATTTATGACAAAATTTTTATAACAAATATTTAAGATTAATATCAAATCTCAAATTCTATACTTCTTTATAACACCCTTGTTTGACGGTATTAATGCCGTTTAGTTTGTTGGTCTTTTTCGTTTTTTCTTTTTTTTAGGATAAATTTTCTCTATTAATAAAAAATATTAATTACATCTCACCAAAGTTCAACCCGCGCACCTAATGTTGGTCTTTTTCTTTTTTTCTAATTAGAAAGTCTATGATCGGCGAAGCAAACCGGTGCACGTGTGGTCGTTTGGGTGGCGGCACACATCCCCTGATCTGTCCACGTGGAATTTTTGCTTCCTAATTTTGTTTTTTACTATTTTTAAACCCCAAAAAAATTGGCGGATCTTTGACGGCTGGATAGTCAATGGACGGCTCTGCTTCAGTGAACGGATTTTCCGAATCTTTGGTCCGATCCTGCAAATCGCAAACGGTAAGTTTTTTCATCAACTCTCCAACGATTATTGCATTAATTGAAAATTAAAGTCTGAATTATATCGAGTGACAATGAATTTTTATATATTAATTAAATATTAAATTTTAGCACAAACAATATTACATATTAAAATTTGATATATAAAATTTTTATCATCATTTATGATGCTGTCCGACGCATTTATCCTTGGACCTAGGTTTAACTGACATTTTTTGAAGAACTGACATTGGAAATCTGAGCTTTGCTGTGACGACCTCGTCATCATTAAGATAAGGCAGCAGATATTCATATATTATATACACAAATATCTAATAAACATGTTACTCTATTGACAAAATTGAATTCCTGACGTCATACTTGTTGAGGGCATTAAACCTTAAGCTAAGGTAGTGCTAGATCTTAATTAAAATTTTCGAAATAGTATCTTTAAGAACACAGCATTGTTAAAAAAATATTTATCATCTTTTTAAAGTATTAACTAATTTTAAATTTGAATTAATCAAAATATTAGTATATCGTGGCATAAAAAATAAAAAAATCCTCATATCATTCGAATGATTTTCAGATTCCTTATAATTGATATCACACTATACGAGACTCTTGAACTGTGTGCTTAATATGGGCATCGCTGAAAAGAGAGAGTTTTATAATTTTTGTGGCTTGGAAAATTTAAAATATGTGCGGTCGAATATTGACATCGGAGCGTGTGGATTTTTTTTTTTGAGAAAAGAAACTTGTGGATTTGGTGCTAGAAAATTCAGTCCCGGGCGGAAACAGGAAAAATCTAGAGAGCCAATCTTCAGGTTTTCGCATGTATTTCATTGGAAACGTATGGCCATAGATTTTCAAAACTTACATGATAATTTATTGGGTAAATTACTTTTAGATTCCTAAGATTTACTTAAATTACTATTTTAGTCCCTGCTATTTCGGAATCAAAATTTTGGTCCCCTAGTTTGCTTTTATTGAACTCTAAGGTCCATCACTGATGTCATCATTTATTTTTTAATTTTTTATCTTAGAAATTACTTCTCTACCCTTAAAAATCAGAGAAATTACATAGAATAGTCTTCTTCTCTGACAATAATCCTTCTTCTCTGGCCATCAGCTTCCTCCTACTTAAGACCCACCACCATCCTCTCTAACCTTTTTACAAATAAATTCATAGAGAAACTAATTCAATTTCTCCCAAATCAGAAAAATTGGGCTCTGTCAACAAATATGGGGAATCTGCCGAGGAGGGAGGCTGCGCCGACGGTATCGTCCATGGCCTTGCAGGGCGTTGATGCCGAGCTTGGTGAGAGTGAGCTCGCACTATGCAAGCCGTTGCAGTTGGGAGATCAGTGGTGCACGGGGGTGCTGCACCTCGTCAACGATATGGAGCCGGTGGCGGAGGAGGAGGTCGTAGTTCTGGTGGATGGAACGGAGATTAATTACTTCTGGGCTTGGACAAACGATTTCGAATATGTGATTGCTGTCAAACGACGCCGAGATTAATTACTCTCGGAGCTGAGGTTCTGAACGGAGAACTACGCCGAGATTAATAACTTCAATTGGGTTATGGGCACGATTAATCCCGACGATGCCTACATCTTGTTGCAGAAGAGAGACGAGGAGTGGGAGAGGGTCGGACGTTCGCCGGGATTGGGGATGATGGTCGGGGAAGAAGATGTACTTTTTGTTTTTTTATTGAAGGGTAGAATAGTCATTTTCTTTATTAAAAAATAAAAAATTGAGTGATGACATCAAGGAGGGACCTTAGAGTTCAATAAAAGTAAACTAGGGGATCAAAATTTTGATTTTTAAATAGCAGGGACTAAAATAGTGATTTAAGTAAATCTGAGGGACCTGAGAGTAATTTACCATAATTTATTTTATTAAAGAACCAACAAATAATAACATCAATATTAACTATTGTGACAAGTTCAATCTAATTTAATCAAATTTTATATTCATCAATTCAATAATTAGATTTGTATATATGTTTTAACTTTTTCGTTCTCGATCTATACCAAAATAAAAACTTTTTTGTTCCCCAGGCGAATCGAATCCAGACGTACTAAGCTAGTTCTTTTTGGGAGAAGATGACTTATCCTTCTCGGCTCTCCGAAGGAAACACTATGAAAGAATTCACAACAATCAATATGGTCACCTTGCTCCTCACATATGGACCGGTAAGACGACTTTCAAGTTTGAATATTTCATGCGGATTGCCATGAAGAAGAAATTGCTCACCAGGGGTGTGCTTATAAGGCAGCATAGGCTAGATCCTTGAGATTTACTATGCCCAATTTGCGGCGATGCCGATGAATTTATTGAGCACCTACTTCTCACTTGCTCCTTAGCGAAATCTGTCTGGAATTATTTTGCTCGTTGTGTTGGTGTGCATTGGTGCGGGAACTCGTCCATCACCACCTCTCTTGAGGAATGGATGAGACTTGTACATGGAAGGATAATGAAGAAGGTGTCTTATGCACTTTACGGAGGTATTATTTGGGGGCTTTGGCTAACAATGAATCGAGCTATTTTTCAAAGTGGAAGGTGCGACTATGAGCCATTTTAGGTAAATTTTATTTATTTAAAAATAGCAAGTAATTAGATTTATTATTTGTTACATCATTTTGTATTTTTCAAACATAATTGTATTTTTTGTTTTTGCTTCATCCTAGAATATTACGAACCGATGACGTTGCAAGGTAAACTGTCGTTAGCGGATAAGAATTAACGACATTTAAGCACCAGCTGAAAAAGGAATTCAAGGCACCAATTTTGACTTAGTGGAGCTGGGGGCAGTCCCCCGGCAAACGACCGAAGATGTGAACACGAGATGGCCGTTTTCTTTTTGTGGTTTTTCGGATAAGAGGAGAGTGACTAGGATTAAAGTCTGCTAATAAGATCACAAGGAATGCACTGTGTAATAGGAGAAAAGCAATTGGCTGGTAATTAGCATATCAAAGTTCGTGACCTTTTTAGATTTTTCCCATCCATGAGACTTTTCAACGTTCCCAATGAACCTCCGAAGGTCGGTATTTTTTTCCCGAACAAGTTATATTTAGAATTTATGGCGCCTATCTCAATAGTATTTTAAGATTCAATGGTCACAGAATTTGACAATTAAGATGTTAATATCAGCCACTTTTACAATCTATTCGTTAATTGTTCGGCTCCAACTTAGCAATAGCCGACTTATTTAACTTGCCATCTTACGATTGATCCTTTTTTTCCAGTACAAGCAATTGCCAAATGGTTTCATCGATCATGCTCTTTATTAGATAAATTTTTACATGCTCTTATCTGCTCCAGAAAGGAGCACTATCATCAGGTAGTGGGGGACGTTTCTCGAATCGACTTGGACTAAACATACCTAAAAATGATAACTACAAAAGAAAAGGAATGTACACTTGCGTCTCTTTAATGGTTAAAGTGTTTAGGATATCAGATTGCTTATTACAATATTGGTAGGTTAATTTATAAGTACGAAAAATTTACTTAGCAAAAAAATTATTTACCCATTACATTAATGTTATGGGTTGTATATAGAGATTCTAACATGACATTATAGTGGGCTGATTCCATGTTCATTGTTGTACTCGCACAATTCTATTTCTCTCACATTTGTGAAGTCAAAATTCGTGCAATCTTCGGATCGATTAGTACAAGAGTAGTGGACTCTACTATATAAGTGAAGAAAATTCACCAACCAAAAAGAAAAGAGGTTTTAAGAACAAATTGAATTACGGATCTTCAAGTATTTTGTGTCACAAAGTGTAGGATTTCACCCAAAAAAAACAAATTGATAATAGGATGTTGGGTTTTTAAGCCTGCATGATGGTGGAAGCCCAAATAGGTATTGAGCCGGATTGGCATGTAAAGGCTCGCATTAAATAGATGAAATTATATATTTTTAGTTAACAACATTCTTCGCCTGGAGGAGTTGGATTGATATAGCTTTTCCTTTCGCCAAATTAAATATTGTATCAAAATTTAAATATCCGATGAATCGACCATTAAAGATTCGAGGTAAAACGAATAACAAAGTTTTTTTTGAAAGGTAAATATTACACATAGTTATAATATCAATGATTGAACTCTTGACCTCCTTGAAATTAAGCAACGCTCATGCACTAGACCAAATGCATGTTGGCGAATAACAAAGATATTAAAAATCAGTAAATACAATTTTCACACGAGATGTATTTTCACGACTTGAATTTGAAACAGGAGACTGAGATTGGTGTCTTTCACCAAATAGAAAGGCAGCAGGAATTTTTGAGTCTCCATCGAGGCTAGCCGCAAGAATGGTTCTTTGTTCAAAACATGTTATTTTCTTGAACATCGTATAAGATTGTTCAACCCGGGGACAATGGGCTTGAATACCGTATTTAATGCGGCTCACTCACTTTTGTCCTCCTTTAAGGGTCTTAATCAAACAAAATTTTCCCCGGTCCAGCCCATCTTTTTCAATTTGTTGCCGAGTTGACATAGTTTTAGCCTTGTCGTAATTTTCTAGAAGAAAATTTTAGTAAATAGGTTGTAAATATGATCATTAATAAAATTAACCTATAGAAAACATTATCGACCAAAAAAGAGCCCCATATTAGAGGTTTACGTGACATACTAACAATTCAATTGGGTTAAAATCTGAATCTCGACTAATTCAAAATATTTAGTCAACATGACTTAAATCAATGAATATATTCTTCGGAGACTCCTAACATATATATATATTTATATTTATATATATATTTGTATATGATATAAAAATTTTAACATAATTTAACAATTACTATGCGGGTTCAATCTTACGGCTCTTTTTTTTACGGATAAATACTTTCACTTTTTTTTGTGGGGCCCAATCTTACGGCTCTTTATTAATGCATGGATGAAGATTAAAAATTTAAAACCATATGTCAGCTATTAATTTCCACTTGGTCAAATAACTTGCGAGTAATAACCATTCGCGAAAAAAGGAGACAAAGATAACAAAAACCTAACAACAAATCCGTGCACTTCCCTCAAGTGTTGCACGCGGGGTCACCTCCACGTGTCCCAGTCAGCAGCTGCTTTCTATTATTTAATTATTAAACACCAAATTTTGAATATTTCGACCTTGACTGGACTTGGATCTTGTCATTTTCTTAATAAAATTAAGGATAAATTATTCTCAGATCTCCGGAGTCTGGTCATACTATTTTAGCGTCGCTCGGTATTTGAAAATAATTTTTTCGTCACCCGTGTTTAGTTTTATTATACTCTAGAGTCCCTCGATGACATCATCGAACAATTTATTATTATTTTATCTTTAAAATGACTTTTATACTCTTCTTCCGGCGACCAAAGGCTCCGGTTATCTTCTCCGATCAACTTTTCCGACGAACAATAATTTCCGGTCACCTTTTCTGACGAACACCAACCTTCGACTAACATTAATTTACTCCGGTGAGCACCAATTTACTCCAGAACAGTCGTCTGAAGGTGAAGGAGTCCACCTTCATTTGAGACGACAAAAAGTCCTCCTCCCTACAAAAATCGATCCCCTCCGGAGAACTGGTCATCATGAGCAATAACAACCGGTGGCCCCACATGAACACCGACGAACAAGGAGGCGGTAAGCATTCGACAGTCGAACTCTTGGTCTCCTCGACTCGCCCTTGTCTGCGCCGAAATCAAGAAATCAATTCGGGGCGAGACTCGCTCGTCAACGGTGTCTCTCCGGTCGACGCCCCCACACAGCCACCGACGACGCTGTCTCTCCTGCCACTCCATGTTGTGAGACCTTCGGAGATAGGTAGTTTATGACCGGCTGGACCTGTCCCTGCGCATCGTGGGGTACTTCCCATCTGGATACGATCTAGCAGAGGGCGAACAGGCATCAAATTCTATCGAAAGGTTGAGGAGAAGCTGTTGGAATAAATGCTAATTTAAGTAAAAGGGCCAAATGTGGGAAGACCCAAGGTTGGAGAGGAGCCAATCCCACATTGGAAAATGGCACAAGTTTTTTCTAGTTTATAAGGAGATGATCCTTGTAAGCTAGGAAATAAGTTGACTACCTGGAAAGCCAACTCTGACCGTTGCGAGGATGGTGTAGCACCATCCAAGCACGAGCACGCGCGTGTGCGCATGGCGCATTGGACGTACGTCACAATGGGCACTTTGGGGCGCACGTGCACATCGTCGCGAGGAGCTGGAGGAGCTTTGATGTTTTGCTGAAGCTCAGAAACTCCTCGTACCTGCGCAGGCAGCTTGGACGAAGAGGCACGAAGGGCTGGAACGTCCCGGAGACTTCTAGACGGCCGAAAGGTCACGAGTGAACCTGAAGGGTGCACAGGTGAATCCAGATACTCCCAAAAGACCGAAGCATCACGAGCAGTGCCTGGAAGACCTGTGGCCAAAGAGGCAAGAGCCTAAAGGCACCTGCGCGCATCCAGAAGTATCTGCTGGCTGAAAGGGTGCCTCGCCTTCTAGAAATGAGTAAGGATCGTGCCTTTTTGGAGTTGCCAGGCAGCCCTTCGGAAAATGCCTACCTCCATAGCCTATAAATAGGCATCTCCCCTCATTTGCATCTGATCCCAACTACAAGTACATAAGCATTCATTACCATTGTAGTTTTTTCCTCTCTCTCTCTCAAGATATTTTTGAGTATCCATCGGTTCGCCCGAAACTTCGAGGGCTACGAACTCAAAGTACCAAAGTCGTTGTATCTTGGGGACGATTGTCGTAGCCCGTAAGCATTGAATACGGGACAATCTTGTCTTACGGAGAAAGAATCAAACTCTTGCCTCGATTTTACAAGATCCTAATCAAGTACACCACCTCCGAACAAATAACATAAGCAAAAGGGGTCAAAGAGGATGGAGTTGTGCATAGCAGAAGACACGTCCCTGCGTCCCTTGTTTCTCGGACCAGTGGCACCGTCGGAGGAGGAGGTCGGCGTTCTCAGAGGGATGAACTGGTAACACCGAAGGAAATTTTTTTCAATTTTTGCTAAGAGTAGACAAGCCATTTTACATGAACAGTTGACCGATGACATTAGTGAGAGACCCGAGAGTATTATAAAATCAGACACGGATGGTGAGAAAATCATTTCAGAAATTCAAGGGATAAGATAACCAAATTAAAAAAAGATTACGTCTCTCTTTGCGTCTTTGCCTTCATTTTAAAAGTTTATCCTTATTTATGGGTAAATAGAGTAACTGGTTATTGAGTATTTTCAATTTAATTTTAAAAATGTTATTATATTAAACACCATTGAAAAGTTGGCAACTTTTTCGTTAAATTTGTTTATCTAATACGTATCCGAATAATGGAAAATTTTGGAACAAAGAAAAATATAACTAAAGGGAATATACTACTAGACGCTTAACCCATATTAAGTATTATATTTTTCTATCTGATTGTCCATGGTCAGTGACATCTCACGTACTTATATGTATTTTAACAAATAGTAGCAGAAGGGCTCGCATTGTGTCACTTTAGGAAATAAAATAATTTATTTTGGGAATATAAAAGTGACGATTATAGCAAGGTCAGGTCACAAATGCCGCTAATTCTCACATGGAATAAACAAATCCTCCGAATGGGAATGGTTTTCAAACAATTTGGAGATCTCTTTTAATTTTTGTTTTTAGGGAAAAGTCTACATTAGTACATTGTGGTTTGCTTGAATATCAGAAATAGGTTTGTGGTTTCAAACTCATCAAAAAGGGTCCTGTGTTTTTACGAACTCATCAACTAAAGGCTCGGATAGCTCCCCGAGCCTAGTCAGCATCCATTGGCCCTCCATATCAGAACGACGTCATTTTTTGTCCCATGTGGCATGCCACGTAATTTTTACCCAAAATGCTGACGTGGAAAGTTAAAAAATCAAAAATTGCCATTCTTTTTTTTAAACCCCTTTAAATATATAATCCTCCCTCTCCCTCGATTCTTTTCCCATCCTCCCTCCAAACCTCTTCCCCTCGCCTCCCTCCCCTCCCATCCCCCTCCCGACCTCTCCCCCTCGCCTCCCTCCCCTCCCATCCCCCTCCCGACCTCTCCCCCTCGCCTCCCACCCCTCACAACCTCTTCCCCTCGCCTCCCATTTCCTCAGTAAAGTTCACTGGTAAGCTTCGAAACAAATTGTAACCTCTCTTATTGGTTTCAAATTTCCGGGGATCTAGGGTTTTTTTCGAACCCGTCACCGCCGCCGGTCGTGTGGGTTTTTGCCTACGAGTGGAGTTCGTCTAAGCCGTGGCTGAACCCGGCTGGACGAGAACCCCGATTTCACTTGAGTTGAAGTTGTAGTCGTCGGGGGTGGAGAGACCAATGGCAAAGTCGCTGCTCCAATGTCGAGACCGAGGAAACGACGATGACGTCGTTGGAGCCGGCCACACATCATCTCCTCCCCCTGGTGTCTTGGTTGTTGGATCGTAGGTTTGGATTTTTGACAGGGGATGAAGGATTCATGGGTTTGGGGTTTTGATAGGGGATTCGTGGGTTTGGGTTTTTGACAGGGGATGAAGGAAGAAAGGGAAGGAGGAGGAAGAAGGAGGAGGACGTCAGAATGATGTGGGTTAATAATTTTGGGTTAATAATTAATCCTACGTGGCACCTAGGCCATGTCAGCAATTTTGGGTTAATAATTAATCCGACGTGGAGTGCCACCTAGGCCAAAAAACGACACCGTTCTGATGTGGCAAGCTCCAAGGATGCTGACTAGGCTCGGAGAGCTATCCGAGCCTTTAATTGATGAGTCCGTGAAACCACAGGAGACTTCCTTGATGAGTTTGAAACCACAAACCTATTTCTGATAATCAAGCAAACCACAATGTACTAATGTGGACTTTTCCCTTGTTTTTATGTGGTTAGCTAACGGAAGTAGAGTTGGGCCCCTTTTAATAGGGCTCTAAGTTAGGACGCATAGATAAGAACAAGTGAGTAATAATTAATAAAAATCTTTAATGACTGTTATTTTAAAATCAACCACCAAATTAATAAGCGATGAATTATTTTAATCAAGAGGTCTCAAATTTGATTTTAAAAAAACTATGTTAGTATTGATTATTTATCGAAAGAATTTGACATCATTCAAATAACTTATCTGAATCTAATTTCGATTAGTTGAATATCAATTTATACATTAAAAATTTGTCATTTTAAAATGGAAAGGGGACACAACAAAAGTAGTGTGAAAGTCACTGCATTTTTTAAAAAAAAGAAAATAAAAGGCACTGCATGATACTACATGCTTTGTCCCACATCTTGGACTTTTACCTTTCTTTTTATTTCTTTAATGGCCACACCGCCAGAGTTTTTAATTCATATCGACATAAATAATATCAAGATTAAAAAAAAGAAAAAAACGAATTGTTCATGTAAAATTTGTACATTTTTTAAATGCAAATTTTTACACGAAAAATTATACATACTATACTTATTAGTGATTAAACTATAAGTTTTAGATTGAAAGACGTGTGCCACTAATCTAACAGAGTAAAAGTCCGAGTAAAACACCGGCCTCCGGGAATCATGCATCGGAACAAATTTAATATTACTTTACCGTACCATCTTCTTCGTATAATTGATCTCAAATTTCTTAAATTAGCGTAAAAATCAAATTTTGTTATTCTTCTGACAAGTTGTGCCTGTAAAATAGGGGAGGGATTAAAAAAACCTATACCTCAACAAATCGATGGTTTGGGGATAATTTCATGCACATACTTTGTGCTTGATTCGGAAAATATGATAGTAGTATCAAGAGACAACCTACTAAAGTTACCCACCAACCACCACTTTAATCAATTGGCGATAAAATTGTTATAAATTAACCATATATTAAATTCAAAATTTTAAAAACGTAATAATGTAATAATCACATTTTTTACCAGCTGATTAATTAAGATTTATAAATACCGATAACCTAGATCAACTAACTTATAATTATTCTAGTCAATGTATAATTGCATTAAAATATGATAAGAATAATTTTGCTATTCCTTATAACTCGATGATGTGGATATTTTTAGTCGTTAATCCGAATTTCATCTAAATATAATAAAAAAGAGGGACAGATTTCATGATGGGAAGACTAGGTCACGCATTCAAGTTTGTTGATTTCAGTATCTTACCTTTCAAATTATTTAACTACTCTGTGCAATAAAATATTCTCATCGTTTCAGTAATTAATCTCTCAACCTGGCTTATTCTAATAATATTTACCATTATAAAAATCGTCCATTGGGATTGCATAAAATAATGATTCTTAGCTGTCCGGGAGTATTAATAAAGAAACCTCCCGCCTCCTTCGTATCCTTTTCACTCATTAATCAAATAATATGGTGGCGAGTCTAACAAGAAAGAACTAGAGATCAAAGTCCCAAAAACCTGATGCACTCACCTTGTGAATTGTGACCACTGCCAATTTGATTACCGGATTTTAAAACTTTTATTATAGCTGAAAATATATAAAATATTTGGTGTGTCCAAATAACAACTTTAATTTATTTTAAAAAGTCTTGTATTAAAATTTTATAAATCTAAAGACGCTATTAGAACAATATTTCTTAAATCGGATCAAGACTGTGCATCTCCGGGATTTATTTATTTATTCTTTCTCAAGCACCCGACTATAGACCTCAAACTCTTCATCTATGCTGCCCAGCTCCATCGAAGAATAAACTTGTTTAAATTAAAAATATTGCACGTATTCCCTAATTCATGCATCACATCTTTGGAGTCATAAATATTATTATCTATCAAAATTTTATTTCAAGGAATGGCCTACAATGGTATGTCACAAATTTGTTAATCTAGCTATTTACAAATATTACCCCCAGAAAAGCTATTAATTAATAGGCTTGGAATTTTCAATTGTTACTTGATATGTCGTGATCACGGATGGCTCTGCACTATGTTAGTCTTACCAAATATTAAAATTTCAAATGTAAATACGCGCCAAGAATTATAATACAAGTGCATGCACCTAATCAAAATATTCTCTTCACTTTAGCAATTTGTAGTTTTTAATTTTTACGAAAGAACAACCGTAAAACTGCTTCTGGGGAAGAATGGAGAAGGAAATTAATAAAATATATGGAATTAGATTTTCCCTATCGGAACATGGAGCTAATTATATAAATACATCTGGCGTAACGCAGCGTAGTGGGGAAGTCATCAATTAAATGAATTAATAAGATTCCACCGAGATTTTTTTTCACACAAAAAGAAGAAAAGGAAAATTATAAGCATCTTAGTTGGCTGGAGGCCAAAGAGACCAATTAGCCATATTTTAATTTTTCGGTTGAAATTACATTGCTAACAATCACTTGCGTGTTTTTGCGGATGAAAATGTACAATTGATAAAATATAAATATGTATTTAGTTTAGGCTATATAGCGAATAAATTTTTTTATTTAAATTATATTTTTAAATCAGATTCAACATTGGTTTATTATAATATACGAACATTAGACAATAATAAATACGTAACCATTTTTCTCTTAAATTCTTAATAAAAGGGCACAAAACGGGGATTTCGGAGTTATTAATGACGGCTAGGGTTAGATATAAGGTCGCCGAGGCGGCCACGGAAGCAATTCGGGACGTAGCTAAGCAATTTCCACGTGGCAGCTTCTCGATAGCGAAACAAGTTTTCCCAAACCAACAAAACACTTAGATTTTTTAACAAAATAAATAATTAGATTAATCGATAGAGTATTTCAACCTTAATTGATATAATTCGAGTCCTAAAAAATCAGCACTCTTTAGACATCTATTAGAAAAACTTTCCCATTTTTAAAAATTTTATCGAAACATGAATTAATTGGTTCAACAAGATACGCTAAAAACACGTTTTCTCCCAAAAAAGCCAAAACCCACCACTCTCCCCCTTGTGAAGCGACAAAACTCAAAAGGAGGAAAAAAAATGAAGGGATCAAAAATTGTGATGGGTCAGCCAAATTTTACTTGTGGGGCCCGCTTGTTGACGTGGCCACCATGGTCTCCCGAGAATTCTCTCTTTTATCCGGAGGAACGCCAAGTTGACAGGCCGTGGTAGGAGGAATCTGGAATTTTTAAAATACAGGACATTTTCTATAATTTAATGAAAAAATAGTGAAGAAAATATCAAAATTGGTTAGAAAATAAAAAAGTGAAAAATTTGTTGTAATTAATTTTTAATTTGAATGGGGATAAATGCTCCACTATTTACAAAGTGGTTACACCACAAATTTTTTTTTAAAACTACATACCAACTAATATAAATTTGAATCAAGTAAAATTTTTGATAGGTGATAAAATTATCTCAACAAGTATATCCTATTTAATACTGTTATGTTCGGTGAAAAAAAAATGTCAAGTTGGTATCGTGAGCAAATTAGACGAGACTATCGTTATTTGTCTATATTTTTTTTTCTCGTTCTGTAACTCGTTTATATTAATATAAGTTTTGCGCCAATCTTGTGGGAAAAAAAGTGAGCAAATTAGACGAGGGAGAGTGTATTGCTAGCGCTGTGTTAATAGCTTTCGTGTCTAGTTATGCAAAGATTTTTGCGAAGCAAGTTGAGGAGTTGGGTTTTTATATTTTCTTATATTCAGAGTAAATGAACTAAACTTTTTAAATTAAATTAACTTCTTTTTACCATGTGGATAAACTCTCGAGCGTTTTTTCTTTCTTAAAAACATTGGCAAGGAAAAAATGAGACTCCTACACGTGTCTAGGTTAGGAAAGTGACGTTGCCACGCTGGAAACCCGTCGTTGCCTTTTCCATTTCCGGTTCCACTTATAGAAAATAAGTTATAGTGTGGAGCCCACTTGACTCTTGGATAGTATTTTGTGTTTTATTTTCTTTCCAAAAAATAACAGTAAGAGTTGGTAAATATCTAGACAGTCAAACAGTATGCTTCATTAAAATTAAAACTATTTAGATCCATTCACAATCATGGTTTTAAAACCCGGCCTGGAGCTACGACCCAGAATTTCTACCGTTTTTTGAGTTGACCGGTTGGATTATCGGTCGGACCAATAATATTTTTATTTTTTAATATTTTAAATTGTATATATATGTAGGTTAAAATATACTTATTTTCCATACAAAAAAGTAGACTTAATTTTTTATCTCTCCACTCTATAAATATACTTTTTATTTATTTATTACTCTATAAACTTGTTAAGTCAACTTTTTTTTCCTTGAAAACTACTCCAAAAAGGTCAGTTTTGCCCATTTTTGTACGAACCAAGTTCGACCGGTCAGGGTGGACCTCAAAATCAGCCGATCCGACCAAATTTGGTCCGGTTAGTACAGACCCCGATCAAAAACCTAAAAATGACCCGCTCTTGTGCCCGATTCGTAGTCCAACCGGTCGGACCGTATTTTTAAAACGATGTCCACAATCTTTAAGATATGGACTAAAATATATAGCCATATATTGATCGTATTTAATTTATTGTCCTTCTCAATCTAATATTATTATTTTTACTGCCGAATGAAGTTGATTTAAATAATAAAAGTTTTTGATTCACTAAAATAATTTTTCCTTTCAAGGCTTACTAATAAAAAAATACTATGGAAATCCATTTGTTTATGGTCTGTGATCAACTCTGAGACTAAAGATTTATCTCCAAAATTCCACCAAAGAAAGATATATTTCCAAAATAGTAATGTACAATAGACATACCAAATAAAAAAGTTAAATAATTAATGCTACCGAAACTTAGATATGTTCAGCATTAATTGCTACTAACTACACAAAAAGATAAAAATCCTATCCCGATCTTTTTTTGGAGGCCATTACTCCAGTGCGAAAATCCTGTTTCTATCTGAGTTGTGGTAATTGGTGTCCGTATCTGTTTAATAAATTGACGCAATTTTGGTGGGTACAGTACCACTTACCACTTGCTATTAATTACTGCGCGGTGAAATTTGACCGAGGAGGTGAGTACGTTTCGTTCTCTCTTTTTTAAACATTTGCATGATGCTGGCATTAAAACTGTATATTTTTTAAATTAAACCAACATATTTGGATACCTATTGAGTTAAATTAAACTACTAAAAAATGTATATTATTTAGTAATAAACAATATTTTCAGACTCGAAATGGAAAATTCTAATTAAGAAAAAACAATTTGTACATGTTTATCTACAATTTTACACGCTCAGATCACCCAAACACATAAACTTTATTAATGAGCATATTGTTCCAATTTTTTTTAAAATTATTTTCGAATATAACTGAGCTAGAATTTAAAACATTATGTTGGTCGGACGGACTCTAATCAAAATAAATTAACGGATTAATGTGTCTTAAATTAAATACTAGTTGACGGTGGGGTCCATGTTTCTCGGAAGCTCCGCGACCGTGACTCGAGTTTCTGACTTGGTAGATCACATTTACGCTCCTAGACAATGCGATAACTTACGAAAAATCCCACCACATTGGTGTGTTCCGTTCCGTGACCGTGACTCGAGTTTCTCCTTTTGTTTGCCAGATCTAAACCGTCGGTTGATATTTTGATCCTACGGTCCAGGATCCGGCGCACTGATCAACACGCGACGCCTTAGGCCTCGGATGCCAGCTCGGACCAACTTGTTCGCTGCAATCTGGTGAGGGAAAGAGAGAACAGAAGAGTTCGGGCTCCGTGTCTTTCATAAATGATGCTCCCACCACGTCAGACCTCGATCCGACGGCTCACATGCTCCCATCACAGAAAGATCGCATCCCGTTCTCGCGTGGGGACCACTGGTCCCTTTTACCGTCTACTCTAATAAAAAAAATGTTTATTGCCAATTTGAGCAATGACAATATAATTGAGTTAGAAATAGAATTTAGTATCTAGCACTGTATATTTATAAACTCAAATTCAATATTTTTAAATTAAATTATAATAATTTATTAAGATTAAGTTATAATAATTGACTTAAGTATTTGTTGGAATAAGCATAATACATGCTAGGAGGAGATGTAGATTTGAGCAGCGGATTAGATTCTATTGATGCTCAATAAAATTTACGGTTATCAAAATTTAATAGTAATAAATTGTTATCTCTTTCAAGATATTTATTTTATTGCTTTTCTACGGGGTTTTTGCGTTGTTATTTTCCACCACAAAAAATGTACCATATAGTATTTTAAAAAGTTGCACCATAAAAATCAATTATAATATGCAAAATGCAATATTTTGAAACATTGTTGAATATTAAATAAATATATCGTTGCAAAATAACTTTCAGTGTTAACATAATTGTAACGATAACATGCATCTTAAATTTACATAGTTTATGCAATCATATTACATATAACTAATAATTTCAAAAGATTATTCATTCTGTCATAATTAAAATTAAAATTTATTATGTGCCAGTCAATCTTTGTCAACCAAATTTTATTATCATTATCGGCTAGTTTTTTGAGTGTTTTGACACGCTATTTCTATCCTTTTCATTAATTTATTTTCGCTCAAAGGAAGGGGTACAAGAAATTCTTGAACGTGGTAAAGAATAGAGATACAAATACGATGAACTTGATAAGATGGGATCAAACTCCTATATAAATACGAAAAGTGAAACTGAATACAATGCACACAACAAGCAGCCCATAAACAGTCTACCTAATTAGAGGGCCAGAGGCACCTCATCGGTCTCAGAAAAGGGATCCAATCTTTTGAGGTTGCGGTCATCGGTCTCAGTAAAATCCTCTTGCGGTAAAAACCCAATGGGAAAACCCGCAATAGTAGGGAAAGAACACTTCGGCAAGGTTAGGGTGACCCGCCTTGACGTTAAAACCGCGAGATCTGATACCCGAACATCATCACCGGCCATACGAGTATAATGAGGGAGGCTAACTCCCCTCAAATCCTTAAGATATTCCTCAAGACAACACGCTAAGAGTACATCAGAAGCTACATAATCGTAAGCAATCTCCAGAACATGTTTGAAGAGAGCGTCTACTACATGGTTGCTTTCACGCTAGATGTGCTGAATAGCTATGTGCGAACTTGACAAGTTGGGGCGATATTTATATGCGGTCACCCTAGATTCCCCTTGTGATCGTCATGTTGTTTTTAACTTTTTACCAATATGTGTCGACCGGCATCCGGGTGTAGCCGGTAGCCGGTCACCACATCACTTGAGGAAAATTCAAGGGAATATACCCTTTTTTTTAATTTTTCCCTCTCCCCATCCTCCTATGCGCTATATTAGATCGTGATTCGTGGACAACAGTACTACAAATGTACTTTCATCAAATACTATCCCAACTTGAAATAACTATTTAAATCAACTAATAAATTAGTTGTTCTAACTTAATTAAAATATTTAAGTTTGAAATCGTTAAAATATAACAATGTTAAATATTTATTAAAATTATTTTATCACATTTTAAATATCTTATTATTCATACAAAATCTGATTTTGTCAGTCCGATAAAATCTGAAACACCAGTTAATTTCAACCATACTTTAATTAAGAATTAGCCCAATCTGCGCCTTTTTAAATCGGTCCACGGCCCCTAAAATAAAATACAACCCCCACAAATGAACAAAACACAAGATGCGCAAGGAAAGCGAAGGGGAGTGCTTCAGACACGTGGCGGTCATATGCCCAAGGAAAAGTTAATTGTGGGAATGGAAAACACGGTCCAGATCTCGCCATGTCGGTTGTCAGCCGCTGGCCCCTCGAATGTCAGCCGTTGGATGCGTGTCTTTTATGATCCAACGGTCCGACCGAGGCATGTATGAAAGAGAGAAGCCGAATCGTAACCGTCCAAACAGGGGAGTGGGTTATCGCCGAGCGCGAAAGGAAATATAGGAATATAATAAACATGAAGCATTTAGATCAATCCGGTATTAAGTTTTTCGAATTAGGTATCTAATTGGAGTACTAAAAAATATAATAGTATCAAGTAGTTGTGAAATTATATATATATATATATATTAATAAAGAGATGGGCTAGAAAAGAGAAACGAGGAGGTAGCGAGTGCACAAAAAAAGGGGGAGCGAAGAAGGTGTGAGAGAGAGAGCGAGTGAAGAGAAAGCGAGTGAGAGAGGGAGATCTGTGCCTAGAGTGAGAGAGAGAGAGAAAAGGAGGAGAGGCTTATGCTTTGTGGATTCCGGTGATGAGAGATAAGGTCGGTACCGTTTTAGCTGAAACGACGCCGGAGAAGAGGAGGAGGTCGAAGATAGATGATGGACCGGAGCAGGGACGCTAGGAGGGTAAACATGGCAGCTTCTAATGGCTTGTCGAGGAGACGACACCGTAGTGGCTCCAGTAGCCAAAGAGACTCCCCCGGTTGGCGTCCAGATCTAAATCCCTAACCGCCGTAGTTTCGAATTTTTTTTTGTTTTTTCTCTTCTAACTGTTGCGGTTGTTTTGTGCAGAGGACGAGGGGTCGGTGGAGATGCACGAGGCGGCGGGCGGGAGGCTGAGGGATCGAGCGGTCGTCGGGAAGAAGGATCGGGATCGGGAGAGAGGAGACCGGGAACAACGTGACCGGGAGAGAGATCGGATGGCGATGATGATGAGCGGCGGCGGGAGCAGTAGGAGTAAGCGGCGGCGTGCGGAGAGATTGATGGTACACCACCATGCCGGCGCCGGCCACCACAACCTCGCCGCCGACGACTCCTCCGACGAGAGCGAGGACGAGGAGGACGACGAAGAGGACGGCTCCCTGAGGATGCTCCCTCCCAACAACAACAACAGCACACAAAACCAAAACCACTCTTCCTCCGTCTTTACTTCGTCTTCTTCTTCATCGGCCCATTTTCCCAACCACCACGGTTTCCACCATCGGAAGAGCTTCCCCCCACAGCCGCCTCCCCACCCTCCTCCGACCCTGCAGACATCCGCCTCCGTACCCGTGGGAAGCAAGATGTTCAGGTCGATGTTGGCCGCGTCCCCGGCGACCGCCCCGCCGTGGGCATCCGACGAGGTGATTGGCGTGTCGGTGCCTAGGAAAGCTCGGTCAGGTAGAGAGGACGACAAAATTTTAGATTCTCTCTGGTTTTGGTGATTCTGGTGGCTGACGTGTTTTTTTTTTCCGTTTGTGGACAGCTTCTACCAAGAGGTCACACGAGAGCTGGACCTCGAGTGGCTGCGGGGCTCTTGTTGGTTCCGATCCAATTCACCGGCAGGCTTCGACTTCTCCTGGCCTCGTAGCCTCAGCATCGGCGTCTCCGGCGCCAGCTCCGGTTTCTCCCTCGTCTTCTAACGCTTCAGCAAAGAAGAAGCTGGTTTGTCTCTCTTATTAAGTCCTTGTTTTGTACTCTAAGCGATAGGTTCGCCGGAGTTTTAACAACTTGCTCTTTTTTTGTAGAAGGCGAACGGGCAGAAACAGAGGCCGCCGAAATCATCATCAAACAAATCGGCGTCGTCGGCTCAGGACGAGATTGAGATCGAGATCGCCGAGGTATTGTATGGGATGATGAGGCAGCCGTCCGCAGCAGTGGCCAAGTCTGAGACTTCGCTGGCCGGAGATGTTAGCAACAGCAAGCTGGCCGGAGACGCGAAATCAAGAGTCTCTTCGCCGGTGTCCAACTCGCCGTCGGCGTCTGGTGTGCCGGCTCAGTCTTCTTTGTTGTCCAATCCGGCTAATTCTAGCTCCGCCTCCGGTGCTCCTCCCATGTCCGCCACTGGTGGGTGCCTTTCTGAGCTTCCAATTGAAAGCTCAAGTTGGAGTCTTTTCTTTTCTCAGTTATTCGTAATTTTTTAGGTGTTTTTTTAACGCCTTGGTGTTTAATTCCTTGCAGCTCCCAAGAGGAAGAGACCGAGACCAGTTAAGTACGAGGAAGAGAATCCCACGATGTTTCCGGTTCGAAGGAGTTCAATTCCGATCTCAACAGCCAAGGTTGACGCCGAACAGCCGGTGAAGGCGGAAACTTGCTCTCCCGATTTGGACAAGACTCCAGAGTCTGTGCCGGCGACCCAAGAGACCGGTGGTGTCTCATTCGATTTGTTGGCCGCTCCTCCGCCATCCAAGGAGCCAGAGGCCAGAGAAGCGGTGGCTGGTGTTAAGAAAGAGGAGCCCCGGTCTCCAAATCCTCTTCCTAAATTGGACTCCGCCAAATCGTAAGCTTCCATCTGGTTCTAGTTTTTTTATTAGTTTTTCCCCTCCGATCTGGACTTCTTTTCAAGTTTTTCTGTTCTTTTCCCTTTTCCAGGAGCTCTGCAGTTTATGAGGCCGAAACGCAACGAAGGGAGAAGTTTGAGATAGATCTGATGGTGATTATTTTCTCCTCTAAATTCTGATTATCAGATTTCTTTATTATTATTTTTTTGAGGAAAAAAATGTTCTTTTTTTACTCCCTTTTGGGAAATCTCAATCTTCATCTTTTCTAGACGAGTCATTTTAATTTTATTAATTTTTTAATCCTATCTGGGTCGCAGGCTCCTCCTCCAGTGAGACCGTCACCAGAAAGAGACAATGAGATCGATTTTGTGGCGGTAGGTCCTAAGCCTATGGTCACAAATGTGGAAACGGTGAGTGGGGACCACCTCCCTTGCGGCCTTTCCACTTTACCATTGACGCAGTTTTATTTATTATTCGGTGAGATGGACTTTTCGCGCGGTAATTAATTATTATGTCTTACCGTCCTTTTTTGCAGGATCTGAAGCCGCCTCATGTGGTCAACAAAGAGGATGATGATAAGGTTGCAGGAAAAGAAGATATAATTTGTGAACGTGATGAGAAAAGGGCGAAAGTGATGGGAGAAGAAGTGGAATCCCAGAAGCCAAGTATGCTTAAAGCGAGGAATATCGATCTCCGGATTGATTTGGAGAAGTCTGAAAGGGATAGCGAAAGTATTTCTGGAAATGTAACCAAATTGCAACAAAATGTTCAGAAGCAGCAGCAGCAACAACCTCCTCCCAGCTTGGAGAAATCTGGTATTTAAGATTTTATCTTTATTTCAACTTATAGATGAAGTGTTGTTTCTTGTTCTCCCTCGGGTATGGTCTCCACTCTTGGTTGCTGATCCGCTGTTCAACTTTTCTTGTTTAAATTGCAGTTGGAGCTCCAACTACTTCCTTGCATTTGCCCATGTCCATGGCTGGCTGGCCTGGGGGCCTTCCTCACATGGGGTATGGCCATTTTTTTAACCAATCTTTGTTGCATGATAAAGTATCTCTTTTAAGTTAAAGTCGGTAATTTTTCTAATTTTTTCCCTTGATTCACTCACTGGAAACCGCAGATATATGACACCTCTACAGGGAGTGGTTTCCATGGAAGGAAATGCCTTGCCTTCTGCAGCTATACAGGTAGACTTGACAGTTAATTTTTTTGGACACCCGTTTCCTTTTTATTTTCCAAACCATTGGTTATGAATTCTGATCCATTTTCTTCCATCCAGCCTCCGCATTTACAGCGCCCAAGACGGTGCGCCACCCATTGCTACATTGCAAGGAATATCCATTACCATCAGCAAATATCAAGGATGAATCCATTCTGGCCGGCTGCTGCCGGTTCAGGCTTAGCTCCTTATGGAGCCAAGATGAATGTTCTGCCCTCTGCGGATTTGCTTTCAGGAAGAGGTGTGAACCCCATTCAAGATAAGGGGCAGGGCACTGCTGTCTTTCCAGGTCCATCTGGAAAGGACAAGAACTCTCCAGCTGCCAATGTTGCAGATGCTGCACAGAGACAGCAGATTTTGGTTCAGCAACCTCTACCTCCAGGAGGCCCCAGTAATATCTTGGTATGTACGTCTTTACCGATTTTGGAACAGTTTATTATCTACAGCACCTTGTAGGATTTGGTTTCTGAAAGGCATCTCTTCTCTTCCCAAATTGCAGCATGGTCCTGCTTTCATCTTTCCGTTAAGTCAGCAGCAGGCAGTTGCTGCGGCTTCTGTACGGCCTGGGACTGTCAAGACCACTCCACCTGCTACCGGGGGAGCCTCTGCATCAAGTTCCTCTAGTTCTTCCACAATTGCTGCTGCTGCAACAGCAGTAGCCGGCGCCACAGCGATGAACTTCAACTACCCAAATATGGCCGGAAGTGAACCTTACTTGGCAATTTTGCAGAATGGTGCATACCCCATTCCAATTCCTGCTCATGTGGGGACGAACCCAGCTTACAGAGGAGCCCATCCGCAGGCGATGCCTTTCTTCAATGGATCTTTCTATTCATCTCAGATGCTTCATCCGTCCCAGCTTCAGCAGCAGCAGCAGCAGCAACTACCTGCCGCCCAACCGCAGCAAAGCCTGCGGGGTCCTCAAAACCCCATAGTTTCTTCTGGTTCCTCGTCATCCCAGAAGCAGTTGCCCAACCAGCAACAGAAGTCGCATGGCAGCAGTGTCAATGGTGGTGGTGCTAACCTGCAGGGTTATCCTGCCACGAAGAACCAGTCATCCCAGTCCTTGCAGTTTCAGCAGCGGCAACAGCCACCGAATCCAAATGCCCCTCACCATGTTCGACAACAAGAGGGTGAAATTGGACGTGAAGATAGTCCTTCAGCTGCTGCTTCTCGGGCTAACGCCAATATTTATGGTCAGAACTTTGTTGTGCCCATACACCCACCAAACTTTGCCTTCATGAATCCAGCAGCAATTGCTGGTGCTAGCGGTTTGAGTGGTAATCCTAGTGAAAAGAAGCAGCAGCACTCGCAACAGCAGAGTTCGAGGGCTGGAGTTGATTCTTTACCTTCTCAGGCGTTTGCGATGTCTTTTGCTTCAATCAATGGGGCAGCAACTGCCCAGGGGTTTGATATTTCGTCAATTGCTCAGAATCCTGCTCTTCTCCAAAGCCTTCCCGAGGCAGCAAGGCATAGCTATCACTTCATGGCAGCAGCTAATGCCCAAGCCCAACAGCACAAAAAAAGCTATCGAGCTACTGATGAAGGGAAGACTGGCGGAAGTGATTCTTCGAACATTGAAGAAGATAGAAAAACAATGATGGGTGGAAAGGTTCCGGCAAACGCAGGGCAGTCAATTGCTTTTGCCCGGCCAGATCTTACTGATGCCTCTGTTTCATCCATGGCTGGTAACAACGTGATTGACAGCTCGGCAAGGACCCTTAATCTCGGTTCTGCTCCAAGCCGTCAGTCTGGTTCTGTTATACCACCAGCTGTTGGCAATGTAAATGCTCCAGGTGTGCAGCAACAACTGCAGCGGGCTCAACAGCAGCAAATGATCCAGCGGGCTCAGCATCAGCAGTTTACAGTATCAACCTCTGCTTCCGCCCGAAGTAAAAACCCAGCGACAAGTAATGGAAGTGTTTATTCTGATCATGTTTCTTCTTCCCCATCCTCTGTAGCAGCCAAGTTCCCGAATGCTCTCTCTGGCTTTCCACAAAGCATTGTCCAGAACAGTGGTAGTCCTGTTCAATCTCAGTGGAAGAACTCCATGAGGACAACCATCTCCCAAGTCCCTTCTCCTTCGTCACTCGCGTCAAATTCGTCAGCACTCAAGAATCTACCCCAACAGCAAAGCCGAGCACAGCATAGTCACACCCAAATTTCTTTTGGGGCTAACCCCAAACCAACTGTTGCACCTCAGGGGCAATCAAACCCAAGCAGCAACCAGTCTCCATCTTCTCCAATGGTGGTGGGTTCTCCCACAGCGTCAAACTCAAAGAGTGCTGGTGGAAGCCCGAGGACGACTTCAGCTTCAGCCAGTAATAAAGGCGGGTCAAATCCTACTCCATCACAGCAGGTGAAGAACTCTGGACCAATGCCTCCTCAAAGGTCGTCACCAGTTGGTGGGAGAAATGCCCCGTCGATTCTTGGTCATCCACACTCGGGTGCTTCTACCCCCAGTTCTGCTCCAAAGCCTCAGCAGCTTACCCAGCAACAGCAGCAGCAGCTCTCAAAGCTTGCACATTCCCAGATGATGTATGCTGGTGCGTACATGCAATCCCAAGCTCCTCATGGAACAAGTTCTACCAATAATTCCTCGGGGGCAAGCGGGTTTTATCTCCAGAGTCTCCAGAGACATCGCAATGAGCAGCAGCCACCGCCGCAATCACAAGGACCACCACCGATGACTTCATCAAATGGAATGTTGACATTGTGCACTCCGGTCACATTAAACAACACCAGTACCACCGATCCTGCGAAGGCGGCAGCAGCAGCAGCTGCCAGCAATATGAAAGGCGGGGCCTCGCCTTATGTTCAGTTTGCTGCCTCTCAGTCATCCGGGAAGCCGCATCAGCTTGTAACTTCAGGGTTCCCCTATGTTCCTGCTGCTGTTCAAGTCAAACAAGCTGATCAGAAGCAACCCGCCGGTGAGTAGCAGTACTCCATAGCGCTGACATTTTGAACCCTGTAAAGAATGGAGCAAATAGGCCTACATCTCACAAGCCCGGCAGTTTACCTGCCGACTCCGGACCCCATGCGGCAGTCCGGGAAGACAGAGGCGGAGAAGCGGCGGAGGACTGGACAGATGGGTTCCTACAATTTTGGAGTGGATGTTAAGGTGGTGGTGGTGGCGGGGGAACAAGTTTTGCTGTAGGGAGGGTGCTTTGCATGTGAGATGTGTATTGAATGAACTCTGTACACTTGTTAATAAGCTGACAGATCCCTAGGCGTTAGGTCGGGTCTAATTAATTTTATTGGTTTGCCGGAATGAAAAATGGGCTGTGGAGAAGTTTGTAGTTCGAGGAAAAGTTCCGATCAAAGCTAATATTTTGCTCTTGTAGTAGTGGCAGGAAAAAAAGATGGTTTTTAGGGAACGAAATGGAAGGCAAAAAAGAAAGGCTTCCTTTGGTTGTAGTGATTAGTGAAGAAAGATCTTTCTCTACTTCTCTTTTCTCTCTCTTAAATTTCTGTTGATCTAAATTGTAGAAAAGAGCAGTAGGCACCATCTTTGAACATAAATAAATATTTTACAAGGAGTTAAGTTATACCTGCGGAATTCAACTTCGAATTTCGTCAATTCCTTTTTAATCTTGCACCTGTATAAGAGTGGCACGACACTTCGATTTTTTTTTTGGTCAAGATGACACTTCGATTTTTCCATACAAGTATGTGTTTATCCATTTTCCACCTTTGTGTGGTAGATGCTTCTTTCTTTCGTCTCTGTACTGGGCCGATACGATTTTTGCGGGGGAAAATCCTGACGCTAACATCCAACTAACAAGTTAAAAGTGGAATAAAAAAAGGAAATAAAAGCTGAGACCAAAGGTAGGTGCAAGAAAATGTACCGGTACTTATAGTTTGTCACATTTGTTGTTTGAAGTAGATTAGAGTCTACGAATTAATTTGGTTTGAATCGGGTGAAATTTTTGAGAGGTGATAATTTTTTTAAATAATATACCGAATTCAGGACCTCTTAATTAAGTTATATCATTATCATGACCGAGTTGGCCAAGTGACATTGGTGGTTTTATAGGTTAATTGACTCTTTCTTCACACTGAAATTATTTGGTATTTCAATTGAGCCACTTATTTTCTATAAAAATTAAATTTAAACTAAAATAGTTCACTTAAGTACTGATGTCCCAATAAATGTTAGGAATTCAAACTAGGCCCGTTTCTATTGTATGTATCCGACACGTGGCTTACTATCCAACTAGTGATGTGAAAACTCCATCTCATTATTGTGTATGAATAAAGACATTAAGATTTTCTAGAGTGTTGTTTCAAAAATAAAAGATTTTCTAGAGTGGGGCCAGGCCGTTTGATACTTTGATTGTGAATAATATCTACTATAGAAAGGGTTAAGATGTGAGATGAGAGAGCTATCTTCGTTATTTGGTCTTCCGCTTAACTACTAAGCTGTGTGGGGTAGCTTTTGCTGGTTTATGTTTGGACTTGGTCGGAAGATAGCAACCTTTAACTTTTATTCGCCCGGTAATCTATATGAAATAGCCGACGACAATATTTTTACCGAGATTTATTAAAAAAAGATAATCTAAAATTTCGCGTTGTGAAATCAGCTAATAATAACCAGCAATGACTTCTCAATTGAAATGCATGTAGAAATATTATTTTTTACTTATTTCACCGACCCCAATATCAAAACAAGAGTTTCAGAATTATTAATCATAGGACTATAGATGGTGATTAAGTTGACGAAAAAGACGATGATTTCATTTTGGGAAGTCAATGAAGTAAAGTCAAAATACAAAATTCAAGTTGTCATATTTTCAAACGAAATTTTTACCTCTTTTATATTATTCGAGCAAAATTTTCAAATCTCTTATACTTTTAAAGTGTAGGCCAGACTCGGATCTCAAACAGGAATAAATAAATGGAAAAAGGTGAGAGAATAAATAAGAAAAGCATATCTTCATGAATCAGTTGAGCACTTGGAAGCGGCCATCAGGCACATGCATATGTTTATTGATTAATTCCAAATTAGTGGTGTCTAGATGGACCACCTTATGTGAGCAAATTTTTTAATTCCTAAATCATTAGAGTATGTGATATGCTAATGTTTAATAGTGGAATAAGATCAGACGCATAAAATAGCATTAGTTCAATCATATAATTAAACTCCATCAGAATTCGATGAGAAAAACAGCCGGAGTAACAATGTTTATTGTTTATTGGCGCACATATATAATCATATTAAAAAAGATTAGGATAATGATGAGTTATTATCGAAATATTAAATTCCAAGCTAGGAATCAAATCAGAATCAATAAGTACTGGGACGCACATGTCAATACCATATGCTGACTTTGGACTACTCTCTCATGATCCTGAAAGGCTCTATATGTTTACCACTTAATTTAAATCAATTTCAGTGAATGACGTCATATATTCTCATATGAGTCATATTTACGGAAAATGATTAAAATTTTAATAAATTGTTGTCTGATTCAATAGAATAACTATTTTTGATGCATTATTTACTCTATTCACAAATTCAAACTTGAAAAATGGTTTAAAAGTATACAATTATTTTTGCTACTTTGACCAATTTCAGCACATTGATTTGGGTATCTTTTGGTTCAAATTACACGAGTAGATTGTTGGGCTTTGCACCCATACTTGATATTGGGTTATATGGGCTTGGGTCATATTTATTTTCTTTCCTATCCATAAGTGAAAATGCCACCTTGACTAGCTATTATATATAGCTTTGCCACACTTCAAGTTCATACCACCTTTTGGTGGTGACATGATAGAGATATTTTCTCCTTAAAAGGAGAAAATAAGAGGAAAATCTGATGGGCCAACAAAAACAGAACCACACATAAAAGGGCAAATTACTGATTTGATCCCTGAGTTCTCGATTCGATTCCGAGGCGGATAAAGTCGTGAAAATTGTTCTCGACTCCAATATACAGTGAGTAAGAAACGACCAGTGACGAGAATCCGTTATGATCCTGTGGATACTGCACTACAACAAGTAAGTGTACTTACGATTTAACAAATTCGTTTGTTAATTAATTTAACGTCAATTATTTTATGATTTCTCGATTATAGTATGTTATAATCACCATAAGAAATCTATATTGGTATCAGAGCTTGATTAGTTCTTGTTCTGGATGCTAATTAATTTTTTGAAAATAAAAATTATGTGTAATTTTTGTTCAAAAAAAATTGGATTTCATGAAAGTGTTCTTGAGAATGCTTTCTGTTGTCCTTACTTGTATAATTGGTAAATCTCTGGGAATTGAATTGAAGTTGTGGTTCAAAACGCACATAAAAGGACGTCGTCCTTATTTGCACACGGGTGAAAACCCCAGGTACTAATATGAAATTAATGCAAAAGGCGAATAAGGATTTCGTCCTTATTTCGCAAACGTGAGAAATCCTTAGGGAATAAAGTGAATTTGTTCCACTCTAAATGCGTTTCAAAAGGCCTTGCCCTTACTTGTATACGCGTTAAACCTGTGGGATTAAATTAAAATTTATACGCGTTGAAGCGAATAAGGAATCTGTCCTCATGAGCAAACGGATGAAACTCTGAGGGACTAAATTGTAATTTGTCCCAAAAATCCCCAAATCGGGACGAACCCTAATTTCGCAAAAACTGGAGTTTTCTCCCCGATTCAAGCAACCTCAAATATCAACCAAATCGGAGGACGACGAGTATGAATTTCGATTCCGACGACATACCGTGACTCTTGCGACCTTCGTGGTCAGATTTTTTCTGGTCGAAACTGGATAAAAATCACCTGATGACAATTTTTTTTCCTTCCGACGAACGAACGACGGAGTTCGTTCTAGCTCGAGAAAATGCATTTTCTCGACGAGGATGTGTCGAGGTTGATCGGGCCAGTCTGGTTGATGTTCGTATCGGCCGATTTCTGGCGTCGTCGTGGTGGCCGAAAAGGTTTTCCGTCCGTTGTTTAATTTTCTTCTTCCGTTCGACGAAGAAGAAGAGGAGTCAGGAGAAGGGAAATTATGGAAAGGGCAATTCCGTAATTTTATGAATTTTTTGCGGGAGTATATTTACTCAAAAAGGGCAAAATCGTAATTTCGTAGGAAAAAAAAGAAGAAGGGGGAAGCGGGTTTGACCGTGAGTCAAAGCGGACTATTTCTTCATGGGCTATTTTTTTAAAGGGGCCTAACCCATATTTTGACTTTAAGTCAATGTGGGTGTGGGCCAATAAATTTCCATGCGGCCCATTTGCCTATTTTGGTTGAAGTGAGTCTATCTTTAGGCTTGGTTGAATAAAATGAGTTTTATTCAAATAAAATTTAATTTTTTGATAAAAATTTGATTTTAAAATTATTATGATAATTTTAAAAATTAAAAATATATCTTAGAATGAGTTCTAAACTATATTTATTCCAATATTTTTAGAATTAAGATATTAAAAATATGAAAAATAATATAACCTACAAGGATCACGCAATAAAAGGCTATATCGTGAAAATTCTTTGTGCCCTTTATCTTTGATTTGATTAAAATTGTGATTTTAATCAATTGGGACTACTTGTGAGCTAGACCTGGCCATGAATTGAATCTGATTCGTAATTCGATTCGATTCGTTAAAAATTCAATTCGATTTGTCAATAATTCGATTTGTAAAAAATTCGATTCGAATTCATCATAAAACGAATTGAATACGGTTCAAGATATTTATAATTTGCAAAACCGGCGAATTTAATTCGAATTTGATTCGAGTTAAATTCGTGTTAAATTTGATTCAAATTCATGTACATATAATAATAATATATGTTAAAAAATTCAAATAAAATGGGGGGATTTGAGAGGAAAAAATTCTGTTATAATTCAATTATAATTCGGTTATAATTCGATTATAATTCGATTCGAATTTGCAAATTCATAATTCGTATTCGATTCGTCTTGTGAAGAATTGAATATGGTTTAATGTTTTGATAAATTCGAATTCGTCCAAATTCGAACCGTGGTCAGGTCTATTGTGAGCTGACCCAAATAACTTGCATTATGATGCAGGTTATCAATGAGGATGAAATGTTGTCCAAGAAAGTGTGTTGAACCTGTGCATATTGCAGAGGCACAAGACATGCGCCGATAGATATTAAAGCGTCGTATCTTTCGGTGGGTGCATAGAGATAATGAATAAGTGCTTACCGAGCATATTGTCTCAGTTCACAATGAGATACAAGAATGTATATTAGCTGGAGGTTATAACAGTGGGTATAACTGGGTATTGATGTTCATGGATCTTCTAGCTACGCTGAAGATTACGGAAGATGTTGACACTTTTATATGTCCAGTAACTGGGACTACTCACAGAAAAGCTGTGGAACGTCTTGTTACATATCTAGGTGGGAAGGGAATTTTAGAGAAAATTTCTCATAATAAGTCAATGAGATTGCGAAGTGGGCGTAAAGTACGTCGCTTCTCTGCTCATGAATATGTTCATGAATTCCCTTATCCTAGCAAGTGGACAATCATGAACTCTGTGCCAGCTCGTGTCATATATAGAGATATTGTCTTTAATAATGCGTAGATCTTTTGTATGGGTTTAAATCTTGTTAGAAATTTTTTGTACATATGTGTATAAAGCTCCGTGTATTTTCATTGTTGTAATAAAGATGCATGTGTGTTTCTGCAATTAAATAGTTTATTTATTTAATTGCTTACTATTACCATGAGATATATCCACTTGAATTTACTATTAAAGAACTTTGAACGTTTAAAGTTCAAAATTAATTATCGAAGGGTGAGGGGAAACATACTCGTGACCTACTTCGAATTCGAGGTTAATCAAGAACTTTATATCGCTTAAAGTTATGAACGTATAGTAAATTATAATGTATTGCTGAAAATATACTCCTGACATATTTTTTTATGATTCCCTATAGTCATGTCGATTGCTTCAAAATCAATTATCGCCGAACTCAATAAGGATTTAAAGCTCAACGGTGATAATTATGATAACTGGAATATGAAAATCCAGTATGTGCTAGAAGAGCAAGAAGTGCTTAAAATTATGGTCGAACCTGAAACTGGCAACACCCCCCCAGCACAGGCGTGATAAAGGCGCCTACATAGTTTGAAAAAAGAAGAATTCTACTGCTCGACTCATCTTACTAAGTGCTATGATGGATGACATCACATGGCAATTTCGTATGTTTGAAAATGCCAAAGACCTGTGGGATGCACTTAAAGAAAGATTCGAGAAGCTTTCTGTTTCAAAGCCACAAGCTTTGACTATAAGGTTTGATACCTACAAAAAGTGTCATGATTATTCGATGAAAACACATCTCAGGCAGATGTCAAATATGATCAGTGGGCTAGCTAAGGCTGGCCACGTGCTTAGTAATGAGCAGCAAATCCAAGATGTCGTTCGTTCCCTGCCTACAAATTGGGAACACATGAAAATGACTCATACCCATGCTGATAATGTTACGACATTTGATGACATGTCCCGTCACCTCGAGCTAGAAGAGGATCGCCTCCTAGCAATCAGAGTCCACCCAGAAGCACACGTGACTGGGTCTAGCTTTAGAGGAAGCAAGAGGAAGATGGGCCAAAAGGGTAAAGGTAAGAACAGCTGGGGAAACAAGAAAAATAAAGCTGCAACTTCTGGAACTAATGTGAATAGTTCTGGAAAGAAGAAACAACGAAAGTACAACATTTTAAAAGTAAAATATTTCAATTGTCAAACAGAAGGGTCACTTTGCAAAAGAATTGCAAAGAAAAAAAGTGGGTACATTTTATTCACTCATATGCGAGTATGTGGGTACTCTTCTAACTGAAAGTCATCCTATGTGGGTGATTGATTCAGGAGCAACAGACCATGTGACAAAGGACCGTGGTACTTTTGTTGAATTCTGACAACTACCGGTTGGAGCAAAATCTATCTATGTTGGCAATAACGCACACGTAAATGTCAACGGGATAGGTACATGTAGATTGAGCCTGCGTGAAGGACGCACCCTACTGCTACATGATGTGTTATATGCTCCAGAAATTCGCTGGAATTTAATTTCTGTTTCAGCTTTAATGTCTCTTGGTTTTTTTCGTTGGTTGTTAGAGAATAATTCCATTCAGTTGTTTTTAGAACATGTTTTCTATGGTTCTGGTTATAAATCAGATGGTTTTTTAATCATGAATATTGATCTTTGTGATTTACCTGATTCAAGTTTTTCCTTTGCCACTGCTTTGCAAATGTCTCAAGATGATGTTGTGCTATGACATTCTAGACTGAGCCTTATTGGTCAAGATCGCTTGAATCGTCTCGCTAAAGCAGGACTGTTGTGTAATTTAGAAAAGGCTCTATTACCTACTTGTGAATGTTGTCTAGAAGGAAAATTAATAAGAAAACTATTTGGAAAGGGAACTAGAGCCAATGATCCATTGCAATTAGTCCATTCCGACATCTGTGGTCCACTGAATGTGAGGGCTAGACATGGAGCATATTTTTTCATCACTTTTATAGATGACTATAGTAGATATGGTCAAATCTATTTGATTTCTCACAAATCAGAAGCAATAAGTTGTTTCAAGATATTTATGAGTCATGCTGAGAATCAACTAGATAAAAAGATTAAGGCCTTACGAACTGATCGTGGTCGTGAGTATCTGTCCGATAAATTTAAAGCTCTGTGTCAAGAAAAAAGAATTGAACATCAGTTGTCCATTCCTTATACACCTCAACAAAATGGGGTAGCAGAAAGAAGGAATAGAACTCTTCTTGACATGGTTAGGTCTATGATGGCGGAAGAAAATTTGCCTATATCTTTTTATGGAGATGCGCTCCTTACCGCTACATATATTCTAAATCGTGTCTCCTCTAAGTCTGTCACTACCACCCCTTACAAAATGTGGACAGGTCGAAAACCTGATTTGAGCTACTTAAGACCGTGGGGGTGTGATCTTACCTCCATTCTACCTAAAGTACATACGCTAAATTAGGACCGAGAGGTAGAAAGAGTATTTTTATAAGACACTCTGAAGTATCAAAAGGATACGTGTTCGTGGGCGAACTAGAAAATGGACAAGTGATAGAATTTGAATCACGAGATGTCACGTTCTTGGAAAAAGATTTTCCAAAATTGGGAGAGGTGAGTCATGATCTTGCCTTATATGAAGTTAATGAACCAGAATCATCTGAATCACTCCATCCGAGTGGGAGAGTTGTGGAGGAGGAAAATTAAGATTTTCTATCTCCAATTGATCCAGAAGTTCATGATCCAAATGATCAACATCTTAGTAGGAGTACAATTCCAAACTCTAGTGGGAGTGTGGATTTTCGCTTCAGTAGGAGTACGATTCCAGGTTATGACGAATACATGAGAGATGTTTATCAAAATTGGAAAATTCGTAAAACTAAAAGAACTAGCATTCCACGCCGACGATTTGAGATTGAAGGTGCTGCAAATACTTTCTTGGTATCATTAAGAAGACATAATGGTCCAAGTGAGATTCTTTTAGCAATCCTACAAGATGAAGATGAACCTAAGAATGTTTCTGAAACCTCTATCATCTCCCGAGAATAATGAATGGGGTAAAGCAATAGAGGAAGAGATGGCTTCCATGAAGAAAAATCAGGTTTGAGAACTTGTTGACCTACCTAAAGAACGTAGGGCAATTGGGAATAAATGGATTCTCAAAATTAAGCGTAAAGCAGACGGAAGTATCGAAAGATACAAAGCTCGCTTAGTTGTCCAAAGATTTAGACAACAGGAAGGAGTTGACTATGAGGATACTTTCGCTCCTGTTGTTAGATTCACGTCCATTAGGATTATTCTGGCTATGGTGGCAAATTTGAACCTCGAGTTGCATCAAATGGATGTTAAAACTGCATTTCTCAATGGAGAACTGGATGAAGAGATCTATATGATACAGCCAGAGGGCTAAATCTAAAAAGGTAGCAACCATATGGTTTGCAAATTGAAAAGATCAATTTATGGCCTTAAGCAGTCTTCTAGACAATGGTATATTCATTTTCATAATACGATCATGTTGTATGACTTTAAAATGATAGACGAAGATCATTGTGTCTATATTAAGCACTCAGGTAAGAAGTTTGTCATAATTACGTTATATGTTGATGACATTCTAATAGCTGAAAATGACATGGGATATCTAATCGAGCTCAAAGCTTGGTTCTCGTCCAACTTTGAAATAAAAGATATGAGAGAAGCTGATTACATACTCGGAGTTAAGATCATGAGGAATCGTTCGAAGAGGCTATTGTCTCTTTCACAAGAGACCTATATCCGCAAAGTAGTAGAACGATTCAATTCTAATGATAGTAATCCCAAATATGTCCCAATTGTTAAAGGTCACCATCTCAATAAAGATATGTGTCCTAAAACAGCTCAGCAGGAGAGAGATATGATAAAAATCCCTTATGCCAATGCGGTTGGTTGTCTCATGTATGCAATGTTATGTACAAAATCAGATATTTGCTATGCTGTTGGGATAGCGAGCAGATACCAGTCTAATCCAGGTAATGCACATTGGAAACAGTCAAGGGAATTATGAAATACTTGAATACGACTGCAGAATACTCACTATGTTATCAAGGTCAAGACCTGACATTGAGAGGTTACATCAATACTGATTGGGGTGGTGATGTGGACGAGAAAAAATCCACATCAGGATATGTCTTATTGCTTGGCGGGGGTGCTATTTCATGGAGTAGCAAGAAACAGACGTGTGTCTCCCTGTTAACTATGGAAGCTGAATATGTAGCTTCTGCAGCTGCTGTGTAAGAGGCAGTATGGTTGAAGAGATTATTGAGTCATTTATTCCTAACCGAATCAAAAAAACCAGTGAGCTTATTTTGCGATAATCAAACGTCGATAGCTTTTGCTAAAGATCCTAAGTATCATAGCAGAGCAAAGCATATCGACATCAAATATCACTTTGTTAGGGATATGGTTGCGTGTAAGGAGGTGAGCATAAAACACATATCTATACAAGATATGGTCGCAGACCCAATGACCAAGGGTGTTGTTAGAGATGTGTTTGAGAAATATGTCAGGTCCCTGGGTTTGCAAAGGTGTTAGTGTTTTTTGCTCATATTGTAAAGAATTTGTTGTTCAATATAATGTTGTTTTCAACAATATGTATTGTGTGAATGTTATTTAGTGTAACATTTACTAATGCATGTCGGACAGAGAAGTAGCCCACTCACACGGGTGTTTACCTCAGTAGGAGTCATGAGTTAATTCTTGATTGAGATGAGGCAATTTTTTAGAACATTGTTAAATATCGAGTGTCTGTTCTAAAATATGAATGCCGTCTTGCTTAACTACAAGAGCAGTCTTGTTAAAGCGCAAGATTATGTGTAAGCAATAGTTGCTACATTAAATAAGTTCTCGGAACTTATGAGATTATATAGAATCCAATGGTAAGAAGTAAGTGAAACTTACCATAATTCTGTCTTGATAGCCTAGAGTAGTCTTCTTGTAGACTAAAGCTGTTATTTATAAACATCGAGGCTGATGCTCTAGTATGGTATTATTTGCGAGAGACATGTGCTCCTTTAACAGGAAAGAACACCATAGCACATGAATTGTGTCATGTGTGCTCTACGACCAATGGATGAGAAATTAATTTTATTATTTAGTGATTCCAGTTTTCTTGGTGTGAGACCAACTCCGAAAACTATGGTTTTCGAAAATATGCCCTTAAGATCCTAAATATATTTTGGAAGTATGATTCAGTGCTGTTAGCTTGGAAAGTCTTTAAAGGGTCATGTTTTGATTCGACCTGGCAAGACTGACTGGAAAAGCAGGCTGGATCATGATGGAAAAAATATTATTAGGGGAGAAGGTTCTCTATCGATCACATTCGAGAAGCTTCGTGATTCACTGGTGCACCTATTGTATTCTATTGTATTGAAAGCAATACAATAGTGAACACGAATAAATCGTTTCGGAAATTACATGTGGAAACAAAGAATGTGAGATGAGACCTAGGGCAAGACATACTTTACGTAATAGAGATATCGAGATGCTATCATTCAAGTGGCCGTTATGTGCTCTTGAGTTTAGCTACGTGCACTCGATGTATGCTGGTCGCACGAAATATTTGCCAAACGCGATAAGAGAAAATATTGATTATGATCAATTATGTGTGAGTGAGAGAATGTTGGGCTTTGCACCCATACTTGATCTTGGGCTATATGGGCTTGGGCCATATTCATTTTCTTTCCTATCAATAAGTGAAAATGCCACCTTGGCTCCTTATTCATATAAGCTATTATATATAGCTTTGCCACATGTCAAGTTGATACCACCTTTTGGTGGTGACATGGAAGGAGATATTTTCTCCTTAAAAGGAGAAAATAAGAGGAAAATCTGATGGGCCAACAAAAACAGAACCACACATAAAAAGATAAATTATTGATTTGATCCCTGAATTCTCGATTTGATTCTGAGGCGAATAAAGTCGTGAAAATTATTCTCGACTCTAATATACTGTGAGTAAGAACCGACCAGTGACGAGAATCCATTACGATCCTGTGGATACTACACTACGACAAGTAAGTGTACTTACGATTTAACGAATTCGTTCGTTAATTAATTTAATGTCAATTATTTTATGATTTCTCGATTATAGTATATTATAATCACCATAAGAAAGCTACATAGATTAATCTGTTTTTGAACTACTTTAATTTTTTAAATAATGAAAAAAATTTCCCGACAATTATTCAGATTATTTTCCCTAAGAATCGAATAACATATATCTTAGATAATTGAACAAACATTAGACTTCGTTTAATTCGCAGTCCTTCGCGGGTAAATCAATACAGGGTAAATTACTTTCGAATCTCTGAAATTTCGGCACCCTACTTCTAGAGTTTCTAGGGTTCCGAAAATAATTTTTCCGCCACCGTATTTAAAGCTCCAAGCGACCCGAAAAACGTCGACCAACAATTGATTTCTGAACCCAGAGAAAATAATCAAGACGCGTTGCCTCATCCCTCCTATGGGGATCGCTGGTTCCAACTTCAATTACGTCGCCGCTCCCCCGCCGAGGTCGGAGGCGTCGCCGGTGCGTTCCAGCATCGCGGTGGTGGTGGCGGTCCTCACCTGCATCTTCTCCATCACGTTCCTCCTCGTCCTCAATGCGAGGCACTGCAAGATAGGCGGCGACGGCGGGCGAGGGAGTGAGAGCCGCACCTACGAAGACAATCGAGAGAGGAAGGGGATGCAGATCTATTTGTGCAAGGAGAGATCCAGGTGTTAGAGGATAATGGCTCGCGGCGCCGCTCATCATCGGCGTCAACCTTGGGCCCGAGGAGGAGGAAGATGGATTTTTTGACAAAGGGATTTGAGATTTCTGAGTTTCTGGATTTCTGGGTTAATCCGGCCTTTTCGAATTTTTTTGATTGGCGATGCTTAGTCGAGAAAACTTGGCCGGAGACAGAGTTTTTTTATTGGGATTTTTTTGGCCAGAGTTCGTCGGAGGAGATGACCGAGAAAGTTGTATTTCTGAGACGATGATTAGAAAGATAAAAAAGTCATTTCAATGATAAAATAATAATAAAATAGTTGATGACATTAGCGAGAAATTTAAAAATATAATAAAATCAAATACGGGAGACGAAAAAGTTATTTTTAGAAACCTAAGAACTTTAGAAGTAAGGTGAGGAAATTTCTGAGACCCGAAAATAATTTACCCAATTTTATATTTCAGTTTTAACAACAATTAAGAGATAAGATGCAGCGACAAGTTTGACCAATTACTAAATTAGCAGCGGAATAAGAAAAAACATCCACTAGGAACAAAAGAAGGGAAAAGTCCACTTTAGTACCCTGTGGTATCGACCAAAATCATTTTAGTACCCTGTGGTAAAAAACTGATCAATCGAGTCATACTTATTCCAATTAACATCAAAAAGGGCCTCGGGCAGCTGCCCGGAGCTGCCCGAACCTACCTGAGCGCTGCCCGGGCCACGTGGCCAGCCACGTCACCAATTTTGATGACGTGGCACCACGTCACCAATTCTCCTCCTCCCCTCCTCCTCCTCCTCCTCCTCCGCCTCCCCTCCTCCTCCTCCTCCTCCTCCTCCTCCTCCCCGCGTCCTCCTCCTCCTCCTCCTCCTCCCCTCCTCCTCCTCCTCCCCGCGTCCTCCTCCTCCTCCTCCTCCTCCTCCTCCTCCTCCTCCCCACATCCCCCTCCTCCTCCGCGTCCTCCTCCTCCCCGCGTCCCCCTCCTCCTCCGCGTCCTCCTCCTCCTCCTCCTCCTCCGCGTCCCCTCCTCCTCCTCTACTCCTCCTCCCCACGTTGCCCTCCTCCTCCGCGTCCTCCTCCTCCCCGCGTCCTCCTCCTTCCCGCGTCCTCCTCCTCCCCGCGCCCCCTCCTCCTCCGCGTCCCCCTCCTCCTCCCCACGTTGCCCTCCTCCTCCGCGTCCTCCTCCTCCCCGCGTCCCCCTCCTCCCCCTCCTCCTCTCCTCCTCCTCACCGCGTCCTCCTCCCCCTCCTCCTCTCCTCCTCCTCCCCGCGTCCTCCTCCTCCTCCTCCTCCTCCTCCCCGCGTCCCCCTCCTCCTCCTCCTCCTCCTCCCCGCCTCCTCCTCCTCCTCCTCTTGGTGACGTGGCGCCACGTCATCAAAATTGGTGATGTGGCTGGCCACGTGGCCCGGGCAGCGCTCGGGTAGGTCCGGGCAGCTCCGGGCAGCTGCCCGAGGCCCTTTTTGATGTTAATTGGAATAAGTATGACTCGATTGATCAGTTTTTTACCACAGGGTACTAAAGTGATTTTGGTCGATACCACAGGGTACGAAAGTGAACTTTTCCCACAAAAGAAAGATAGAATAGAAGGCCACCTCCTAGAGATAATTTTTTTATATAAAAGATGAAATGCTTTTTGGCTTTTTTTAATGCGAGTTCTTAAAGTATCGACTGATTTTCTAGAATGGCCCAAGCTATCTTGGCCATGAATATAACTTTATAGTATGCTTAATTATAATACTATACCGTGAAATTATACGAGCAGATTATTCAAAAGATGACTGCTTTATTTACAAATTCAAACAATTCAAATGTTTGTTTAGGAGAGCCTTAATTTTTTACCGATAAGGCAGCAAGTCATTCATTAGTGAATTTAGCACAATAATCAACCATGTAGAGAGTAGTACCATCTCCGAGCACGATTCAATTTTTCAACACATTCCGAATCAAATCTTAGTTTTTGGATCGATATCTTTTAAATATAACGATTAAGAAACGACCGAGTATTTTTCGGGAAGAGTTTTCTTTCTCTAGATTTTTACTAAAAATATTTTCATCTTTTTTGTTAGAGATGTCGAGAAATTAAAGAGGAAACGATTTGTGAGTTTGTTTCCTATTCTATTCGGACTAGGTTTTGGACTCCTAATTTGACCTAGATAGCTTACTTGATGTACAAAGGTTTGCCTAAGGCATGTTTCCCTAAGGTTTTGTATAGCTTTGTAACTCAGATCCATCAATAAAATTTCTCATTTCTCACCGTGGACGTATGCACTAGGCCGAACCACATTATCTCTTGTGTCCGTGTTCTTTGCGCGTTTTGTTCTTTAGTTGCTGAATTCATAACAATTGGTATCAAGAGCTTGGGTTGACGGATGACGGACGACGGACGACGCGAAGTTTGCTCTTGTGAAATTCGATGGTTCTTCAAATTTTGGGTTATGTCAAAGGTGTGTCAAGGTTCTCCTCATGAAACAAAGGGTTGGTCATCGCGCTATCGAAGAAGAAGCCCGAGAAGATGGAGGAGTAAGAGTGGAAGGAGATAGGGGCCAAGGCGGTGTCGACAATTTGCTTGTGTTTGGCAGATGATGTGATGTATCACGTCATGGATGAGGAGTCACCAGCTGAGGTATGGAAGAAATTGGAGGCAAGGTATATGTCTAAGTCTCTGTTGAACAAGCTTTATCTTAAGCAAAGATTGTACAGGCTCAAGATGAAGGAGGGCTCGAATTTGAGCCAACACATTAATAGTTTCAGTCAACTTGTGAGTGACTTGAGAAAGGTTGATGTGAAGTTCGAGGAAGAAGACAAGGCATTGTTGCTGCTGAATTCTTTACTTAGCTCTTACAAAAATTTGGTTACGACTCTAACTTGGGGGAAGGAGTCCCTGGTGTTGGAAGATATCCCAAGTGCTCTGCTAGGATTTCATCAAAGAAGATAAATTGGCGATGAACAAACGGAAGGACTGGTTGTGAGGGGACAAAAGACGGGAAGGGATCCAAGTCGTGATCAAGGAGGTTATAGAAAAATTACTTCGAGTGCGGAGAAAAAGGGCACGTGAAGAATGATTATCCAAAAAGAACTCAGGATCGCGAGGAAAGAGGATCAGGTTCCGTGAATGTGGCCTCACATTCAGATGGGTCAGATGGTGATCTTCTTTCTGTTTTGTCAAGTCCAAAGCATTCTGATTCCTAGATTTTGGATAGCTCTTGCTCTTTCTACATGATGCCCAAGAGAGGGTGGTTCGACACCTACAAGTTTGTTGATTCAGGTATGGTGACTATAGGTGATAGTTCTACTTGCTTAATTGCTGGCATATGTGATATCCAAATCAAGATGTGGGATGGTGTTGAGAGAAAATTGTGTGGGGTTAGGCATGTTTCGAAGTTGGAGAGAAATTTGATCTCGTTAGGAGCCTTGGATTATAGTGGGTACAACTATAATGTTGTAGGCGGGCTAATGGAGGTGGAGAAGGATGCTGTAGTGGTGATGAAGGGTGAAAGAAATGCTAGGAACACCTACAGGTTAGTGGGGAACACGGTTGTAGGTTGAGTCACATCGTTGGGTTCCGATAGAGGGGAGAAAAGCTCTTGTGTGATGGAGCGAAAGCTTGACATGAATGGTTTGAGTGGAGTTGGGATTCGCAGAGACAAAGTTAGTAAGTTTCTGCTATGGTTGTCTAAAGAGACGTGCACGTCAAAGGTGTTGGGTAGGTTTTGCATGGGGAATGTGAAGCCGTTGGTAGCACCATGGGCGAATCAGGTATCTCATTCAAGGCCGAACGGTAGAGTTCGTGGCATGTCGAGGGTTCTACTTGGTGGAACAAAAGATTATCCTTTGTATGCTATGGCATGTAGCATTGGTATGAGGTAAGAAGGTCCAGCGAAGAAGTAGTTCGAGGTTGTAGAGCATGGGACTGACCGGAAAATATAGGATGCGTCTATTGGTCGTAATGTTGCTTCAGCAGGTGGACTTGCTAGTTGGGGTTCAATGGAGATTGAAGGAAATAGGCCAAGCAAGCTTGGAAGCTCGAGCTTGAGGGCTAACTCCATGTAATTGAATGGAAAAAGGTGGTGAGAAAGTTGAGATGGTATTATTGATGGCGGTGTATCTATGGTCAAGGTGGAGCTGGTAGAGTCGGTTTGGTTTCTCAAGTTCTCATGGTTCTTCATGTGGCGGTATTTCATTAAGTTGGAGTTTGTTGGAGTTCGGATGGAGCTTCATGGTTCGTCCACAGGATGATTTCTCGCCAAGGTGGAGATTGTTAGAGATGTCGAGAAATTAAAGAGGAAACGATTTGAGGGCTTGTTTCCTATTCTATTTGGACTAGGTTTTTGACTCCTAATTTGACGTAGATAGCTTACTTGATGTACAAGGTTTGCCTCTATATAAAGGCATGTTACCCTAAGGTTTTGTATAGCTTTGTGACTCGGATCTATCAATAAAATTTCTCCTTTCTCACCGTGGACGTAGGCACTAGGCCGAACCACGTTATCTCTTGTGTCCGTGTTCTTTATGCATTCTCTCTCCTCCGCCACCCTCCCACTCATTCAGTGGGGACATGGGTTCAAATTCAGTGGGGACATGGGTAATCCCCACTGAAAGGGACATGGGTAATATTGGAAATACAATAATTAAAATAATTAAAAAAAATCAGTAAAATAATATAATTTATGGGAATACAAGTATGGAAATATTGGTTTCTATTTTATCGGATATTGGTTTTCATCTTCTATGCTATTGGTTTCATTCTACTATGATATTGGTTTCATTCTACTATGTTATTGGTTTCCATCTTCTGACATTGGTTTTATTCTACTATGATATTGGTTTCATTCTACTATGTTATTGGTTTCATTCTACTATGTTATTGGTTTCCATCTTCTGACATTGGTTTCATTCTACTATGATATTGGTTTTATTCCACCGTGATATTGGTTTCATTCTACTATGATATTGGTTTCCATCTTCTATGTTATTGGTTTCGTTCTACTATGATATTGGTTTCATTCTACTATGATATTGGTTTTCATCTTCTCGGATATTGGTTTCATTCTTCTATGATATTGGTTTATTCCACCGTGATATTGGTTTTCATTCCACGTCTCACGTGGCAATTAAAGTAAGTCAAAATAATAATAAAAATCAAAGAATAAAATTCAATTAATCAAATTAAACACGACAAAATTAAAACCAAGAAACACAGCGGAAGCGGACCGCTTCAATTTCAAATCGAGAGTGGTGGTGGTCAACTCAGTTCGGTCGGCAGACCGCTTCGATTTCAAATCGAGGAAGCGGAAGTGGAGGGAGTACGGCGTTGTGTTGGAGGGCACCGTTCGCATCCGGCGACCCCAAGCTCGAGCAAGCTCGCCCGACCCAATCCGACGCCCCCAAGCTAGCCCAAGCTTGCCCGACCCCAATCTAACGACCCCAAGCGATGACGGTAAACGACAGCGATGACGGAGACAGCCACGAAGATGATAAAGAACAAAATGATGACAGACGAGAACAACGCAGTTCGGCGGTAACCGTCCCGATGGATCCATGGAGGAGGCAAGCCAAAATAGACAAATCCCTTATCCAGATCCGAGGTAAGAACCGGACGACAGGTTGTACTCAACCTCGAAGCCGTTGGTGAGGAACCTGTCAGGTAGCCGAGGAGTTGGGTTGGAATTGGAGGAGAGAGAAGCGGAGGCTGTTGATGGAGATGGTGGAGTGGCGGCGAACGGCGGGAATGCGGTTGGCTTTGAGTGGGAGGGTGGCGGGATCGGGGGAGATCGGAGGGGGGGAGGACGATGATTTTTTTTTGGGGAGATGATTTTTTTTGTTGAGATTATATAGGAAAATGGTGGAACCTTAATGAGTATGTTTGGGTAAAAACTCGAAAATACCCTCAACAGATTCTGGCTGTCAGATCTATAAAAAAAGAATTTGATCAAATCTAAGGGTCCATATTTAGTCCATACCATGGGGATGGCTTTTATGTAGTCCTCCTAAATCCAAATCCATGAAATTCAAGCTAAATAATACAAGGTTCCGAGAGAAAGCATTACCTTGTGTGGGTGTCTTTATAGTTAATGTAACAAGTTTTCCGACCTTTATAATCCAACTAAGATCGACCAGATTTATGGTCATCGACAACACCTAGAATAATTTACTAAATTTATCGGATTGTTCCAAAGGATAAAAAAAGCCAATTATTAATGAAATTTTTGTCTGCTCTCCAAAAATATTTATTTGGATACATCGGGAGCTAAGCCGGTGCTGACAGACAGCCATCCTGCAATGAATAGAGAAGGGATAGTAATGCCATTACACTTCGACGGCCGAATAACCAATTTGGTCCAAGGTAAGGAATAGCCCGTTACGCAAAAAAAAATTTCAAATTTGGATTAATCAAAAAACTCATATCTGTGTATCAAGTACCAAGTGGTTCCCCTCACCCAAGATCAAAGACCAAATATAGTTGTGGTTCATTCCGAAAAGAATGAGAATAAGCTTTCCATTCCCAAATTTGGTTACATGATAATAGGCAGACAAAATCTACCGAAACAATTGCGTTACCCTTCACGATGTGGGACATCGGATCTCCCTATTGCTATACAATCTTCTAATAATAGAGACTAAGGCTGATTTTCTGTGACCACAGTTGAAATTGATGTCACTTTGTAAATTTCTCACTCCACTTGGCAGGGAAGAAAAGAAATGGGGCAAAGGGTTAAAATGAAAGTAAGGCTTTCTTTGTCTTGGTGGACAGCATCCTAGTAAGGATGCGGTTTTTTAGCCGGATTTCTAATCCGAATGTGTCGAACCTGATGCACTGCTTGTCGTGGCGGCTAGCTCCTTCTCCTGCTCCATTTTTCGGTATCTTTGCGCTGTGGCATTCACAATCTTGAGGAAGAAGTTCAAGAGCATGAGGGATACGACGGCGTTCCAGACGGCGGAGAACGAGAGATCCCATTTCTTGACCTGGATGAAACAAATCGCCCAAGTTTAGTGAATCAACAGCTCTAGAATGGGTTGCCAGTGGGAAAAAAAAAGCAACCTGCATTAAAACTGCAGAACAGTACTAGGAGTAGCTGATGAGAGATTTGGAATACCTTGGTAGCCGAGGCCACGGGGACCTCCGGTGACATGTACTTTTCTCTCAATGCATGGAGTTTAGTGATGAGTCCAGGAAGGACAGAAGCCAAACCAGGTATAAAGCTAAACATCCAGATCAACTCGTTTTCCATCCAATTGAGGAGCTGGTTATTGCAGACGGATATAATGAAAATTGTCTGTAAAGTAGCAATCAAATTAGGAAACCGAGAACTGAAAACACATTCAACCAACTAGAATTTTGAGATTTTAACAATGCCTCGAGCACAGATCTTAGAGGGGAACAACTTCAGCTTCCCAGTTTACCTCAACTACTAATCAGTGGCTGACACGGGATAATTATCACTGATAGTCAATTTCATAACAGTACCAAACAGAAGATATTATCCGAAAGACGTACTTGTATATGTGTTTTGATGATTGCCTTCCCAAGCAATGTTGCTAGGAAGAACTCCCAAAAAGGAATTCCAAATTGGCCACACATGATCCCAGCAAGATCAAATAGAGGGTTCGGCACCTATTACCAAGGTTAAGCAATCGTCAGTAGAAAGTATACACAAAGCTCAAATCCTCAACAACTATTTCTACTGCTTACCATTGCTCGTCTTACGATTTTTACAGCTAAGTACTCGTTACAACTAGATTTCTACAAAAACAGGCATGTGATAAAATGAAAAGGGGAATAAAAGACTACCCACCTCATGGAGAATGGAATGAGCATATAGATACAACCAGAAAAAAAATACATAACTAAATAGGAATCAATTGAAACTTCCCCCTCAAAAAAATTGAAACTTCAATTTCATGACAGGGCATGATAGAACAAAGAGATGAGTTCAACTAGAGTTTTCAGGAAGTTGGCACGTGAAGGTTTCTGTTGTCTGAAAGGGTATTTAATGACACCATTGAGAAATCGATTTATGCAGAAAAAGAATCCCACTTACCCTAGAGAGTCTAGGACACATCCCAAGGCAAGAATCATGAACACTTTGTTTCAAACACAAGAAAAACAGAAAGAGCGAGAGAGATAACGAGAGAGAGAGATCTAACCGAAGCAAGCAATAAAATCGTGAAGAAATTTAAATGCTGAGAATGAGACAAAAGCCAGTGTTTGGTGGTTTTCAAACGAGTAGAGATGAATCCACCATCTTCATCAGAGGAAGCATCAAATTCTTCCATTGCGTCCAACTTGCCACCAGACAAGCGTGCTGCGCAAATACATGATAAAGATAGGATCGTTATGCCATATAAACCATATCCCCGGTCTCTAATTACACTCTGAAAAGTAATAGTCATCATGACATGGAGTTGTGGGCCAAAGGAAATCAAACATGCATCATGATCAAGTGCCAGTTCCAACATTTGCAAGTGCTGGTTTCACTCAGATTCTCCAGTTAATTTCATAAGCCAGAACAAAAACAGGGACCACCGTAGAGTTGTTAATCAATTATTCAAAAAAGCGAAAACGATCAGTTTTGGAGTTGCTCTTCAAAAAGACATCGGGTCCTTAGCCGAAAACAAATACTTGGGAAATTCCGTATATTGACTATTTCCGTTACGCAAAACTCCCAAAGAACCAAATTAAGCTATAACCAAACAAGGTTGCTGCCAGAAGAGTGAAGGAAGGTATTCTAACAAATCCATCCAAGCACTCATTCAAGTCTCTCAAATGTGGTTGCCAAAGAAGTTGTTCTATCCCCCCTCTAACCAGAATTGCTATAAAAAATCCATCCAAGTATCTACTATTTTCAGGCACCAAGAAAACACGTGTCAAGACTCCCTTTCCATCAACTTGGTCGAAAACTCCCAAGGCATCATGCAAATGTTAGTGCTTTACAAAGTCTCATGAGCAAAGGACTCACCTGCCCTTGAGATGAAATAAGGAGGAAGTTCCCCAAGAGCAGTTCCAACACCCCAGAGGATAGCCTCCATCTGGATCTGTGGCAATATGCTGCTGAGTGGTACCCTAAGGCCGTGTGATAGAGGAAATACCGGCTCCCCAAATTCTTGGCAACTTTTATCGAGCCAAGAAGGACCCCTTTTCAACTGAATTGTATCATAAGGAGTACTTTTCAGATCAACCCTACCACATTGCATTGCTTTAATGGTGAATAATGCGATATGAGGACCGAGATAGAGGACAAATGTGTGCAAGCCAGAACCTGAAATGAAATTCATAGAAGACAATTCTGTCATAATATTCTTCAATCCTTCTAGTCTGACATAAGATCACTTTTCTAATACTGACATAGATTTCGGTATCTGGAACAAGTTAACTTACCAAGGCCAATTGATGATGCAACACCAAGAGTAGTCCACCACAACCCAAAGTGAAAATAATTTGAAAGCTCTTCAAGATGCTGCAGAGAAACGTCGCAGGAGGTTATGTTTCTCACAATACGAGGAACTCACTAATCAGAGATAAGAAATGCTTACAAAGACCGTAGGAAAAAAGAAAATGGAATCAAATGAAAAATAAGTTTATATCTGTACATTATTGACAATTTAAAAGATGTGAAACCCTAGCATTTTCTTTCAATCCACGCAAACATACTACCATGTATTAGCAATCCAGAGACGGAAGAGTATTGCCATCTATGATAGGTATACCTTTTCATGAGGACCGTCGATGGTCACAAGCAAAAAGCCAATTATTGCTACAGCAGCACTTAAGAGCAATAGCCAACCACCTTTAGACCTGAGATAATGTACCGACTTCCTAAAGTAGTCCGCCACAGCCAAAACAAAATACTTCAACGTCTTGAAAGGTTGAGCAATCAAAGTCAGAGTTTCTAGTTCCTGTTGATGCCTTTCATGGAGACCTGCAGAACATTAACTAGTTCAGCACAAAACACGACACTCTGTAAACGAAATCTCATTTAATGTGTAACTTCAGTCCTGATCTCGCTACTTTATCATTTACTACCTTCCTAGGTGGACATCGACCATCAATGACCATATTCCAAGCAACAGGTGCTTGAAAATTCCCACATTAGCATAAAAAACCATTTCATCACCTACCGTACCAAAAGTTCGTCCTTGATTTTGTTCTCTTCCGGCATTAACCAAACCATTCCATTAAAACTTCCACGCCTGTTGGCATTTCCGCTATTCGATTTCAATCCCTACACTTCCACAACGACCTACACATATCGTCCCTAAGACTCCACATTTCGCCAGCTGAGTACACATATGCACCAGCAACCAAGCAGCAGCCGACTGCCGTGACTTTGAACTACCTACCCCAAACTCAGTCTCTCGCTCCATTACAAATAAAGATCGAAACTTTATCAGGTTCCACACCGACCCATTTAAATTCCTCGCAAATTAAGACACCCCAAATGAAGAGATCGCCATTTCCTTCCACCAATCGCCGAGATCCCAATTGGGCAACCAACAAGAGACAACCCTTAAGCACCACCAAATCAAATACCCCATAAATAAATTTTAAAAAAGAGAGGAAATTTAAAGTCAATAACTTGCCTGCAATCGAGGAGTCCATGTTTCTGGAGGAAGAGCCGGCTCTTTTCCCAGAACCCATGTGAAGGAGACCCTTTATACGCCCACTAAAATCTCCAAATGGGTTGGGGTCCAATTGGAAAAAGATGGGTATATTATTCTCGGATTAAGTGAAACCATATAATTGAGGAAACATAAAGTTTTGGTCTTTGGGATGGGCAACTAAAAAGTTGGCTAATATACCAAGTCCTTTGTTTATTCCTGGGTGGAGAGGAGATGGGTAAGGAGGAAGACAAGGAATTTAAGAGATCTAAAACGGGAAGCAAGTAGAAGAGGAAATTGGGACAGGGATACTAGGAAGCTCTCTCTTTTGTTTGTTTTTTGTGTTTTTGGGTTGGAGATCTAGAATTAGGTTAAATAATATTAAAATACTATTAGATTTTTATCTCATATAATTGGGACAAGATTTGGTACCCGAGGTCCACTCCAGCACGGTGTTGGAGGATTTTTATTGAAGGACACGTGAATTTTTTTTAATAAAAATGCAGAAATACGGGGGCAAACTAAAAAAAGTCCACAACTATTGAATCATAACTGGATAAACTATTGAATTGTAACTGGGTAACTGGGACGGTTCTGATTTATCCGGGTCGAGATAAATACGGATCATTGGATCGTAACTGAGTAAATCATTGAATCGTAACTAAATAAATTATTGAATCGTCTAGGACGGTCCTGGTTGGATTTGTTCTTCCGGTACCAAATCTGCTCCCATATAATTTGGTTTTCTTCTCTCCGGTAAAAATATATTTATTACTTTTTGGGAAAAGTCTACTTAAGTACCCTGTGGTATCGCGAAAAATTAAGTTAGTACCCTGTGGTTTAAAACATATCAATTGAGTCAAACTTATTCCAATTAAAATTAATTAGAGGCCCGGGCAGCTGCCCGGACCCTGCCCGACCTGCCCGAAACTTACCCGGCCAACTCAACGTGCCACATCATCAAAATCGGATGACATGGCGGTCTCTCTCTCTCTTCTCTCTCTTCTTCTTCTTCTTCTTCTTCTTCTTCTTCTTCGTCCTAAACCCAGCCAACCATTACAAATACTTCAACCCATCACACACAAAAATAAAATCACGTTCGAGAGGAGGCTGCCTCATCGCGTTCGAGACCTACGACGGGGTCACCGCTGTCGTGGCAGATTTACAGAGGAAGGAGGAAGAAGCCGACGCGTTGAAGCCCACCCACAAACACAACTCTTGGAAATGGTAGCACCCATATCTTCCACCTTGACGACGCCGTTCCCCGCCTTCCCAAAACCCAGGAGCCACCCCTTCTTCCTCCACGCTCGCGCCTCCTCTGATCCTGGCCCCGGGCCAACCCTGGTCCAGACCGCCTCCAACGAGGGTGACAACTTCGAGTCTCGCCTCGCGTGGGCTCCGAGAAAAAGGCCCAAAAATTCTCTGCCACCTCGACATCGTCGGAGCCAGACGGGATCTACCTGCCGCCGGTGGCACTGAAGGAGCCGAAGTCCGAGGGGTTAAAGGTGGAGTTCGGGTTTAGCCGTACAGGGAGAGCGAGAGAGAGAGAGGGGAAAGGAGAAAGACCGCCATGTCATCCGATTTTGATGATGTGGCATGTTGAGTTGGCCGGGTAGGTTTCGGGCAGGTTGGGCAGGGTCCGGGCAGCTGCCCGGGCCTCTAATTGATTTTAATTGGAATAAGTTTGACTCAATTGATACGTTTTAAACCACAGGGTACTAACTTGATTTTTCGCGATACCACAGGGTACTTAAGTGGACTTTTCCCTTACTTTTTTTTATCTTTCTTTCCTTCCATTTCAGATTACTTAACTTAATAAATATTTTAATATTTATATTAGATAGTTATAGAGAGAAAATCTTTTGAGGATTATTGCCAAAGATCATCGGACAAGTTCATTTATGTATCTTGTGATTTCATTTTTTTACTTTAGTACTCTATAGTCCGACTTAATTTTTTTAGCTAACCAGAGATTTTAGAAAGTGACACATTTGGTAACAAATTTTAACTAGAGTCAATTTTTCCCATCGGACCATACACATCAGCGTCACGTCAACTCTGGTTAAATTTTTTTCACCAAATATGTCACTTTCGGAAACATCTATCACCTAAAAAAAGTCAAACCACATGGTACTAATGTAAAAAAATGTGAAACTATATGATACTTAAGTGATCTTTTCCATAGTTTTACGAGGCCCTAAAATGAAATACATGACTATTTTAAGTGAATTTAAATTTATTATTATTCGAGCAAAATTGAGAATTTCTATTTAGGTTTGAGATATTGTCCAAAAACCATATATTTTTCCATTGACCAGACCGCTGTGTTCTTACCTGAAGGTAATCATCAGGTGCGAAAGACTAATTTTCAGGGCACGTTCTAAATCACTTCTATCCATTATTCCTCGAACTATTTAATGAATAAAAACAGACTGGTCGGTGGTGGTAACGGTCAATACTCGGTAGCTATTATTAAAATCGTCTGTCTTATTATTGGCAGTGTAGTTAATTCCAAGGCTTGACCACCCAAATTTGTCCTCTCATATAAGCAGTCTCTTCCACGAGATGCATGTGCCATTATTTGAAGGAAGTTTACCCCATTTTTAATATTCGATATTTATAATCAATTATTGTCGAGTTGTCCCAAGTATAAATCCATTACTCGGAATTTGTCGGCCTATTGATATAACAACCAAATATGTCATTTGTGAAGAGCCTCCAGGCCCAGGCCCACAATCTAGCAAACCATTTAATTAGTGGATCCACAAAAACAGAACCGAGGTAAAGGCCCATATAGGTTATCCCGGTCACGATTTTAACCAAGCTCACAGCCCAACCATAAATTAAGAATAGTTGATTATAAAAAATGGTTAAAGTCCATATTGCTTTTTTTTTTTACAGTCTTAAAGTCCATATTGCTAACTTTGACACATCACTATTTTTTGGCTCTAAATTCTCTTATTCACGTGGTTCAATTTATTTGTGTGTCACTTGGTTGTCAATCAGACTCTCAATCGATCTGAATATTAAGAATCACGAAATAGTGGTATGTGAAACAGTAAAATCGCAAGATAATTAATTGGACTTTAACCTAAAAAAATAAAACAAAGGGCTAAATTGTAATTTAACTAAGTATATAATCTAAAAACTTCTCTCACCGACCACGCACAAGCCAAGACAGAAGACAGAAGAGAAAAGGCGGCACACAGGGCACAGCCGCCAGCCAGCCACCACAGGCCGGCGCCGCCACCACCACCACCACACCCACCAAGGTAAGCTTTAAGCTTTAGGGTTCTTGTTTTAGGGTTTTTGTTTTGTTGCCTTGTGTCTGAAGGAATCTATTGTCCCAGCCATCTTCACTATTCTATTGGCTGTTCAATTAAGTTTGAGCTTCTATTCATTGTCCCCATCTTCCGATGGAAGACAACTTGGACGAGGAAGGCGAGGTCTTCCTCGACGAAGCCGACATCGTACTCGAAGTCGAAGTCGAAGTCGAAGTCGAAGTCGACGAGGAAGGTATATCCCATGAAGTCCCCATGTCATGTGGTTCTTCTACCTGTTTGGTGTGGTTTCTTGTGCTTGGTGAGCTAAATCGAAACGTGTTTTTGTGGGGATTTAGATCTTCCTGACGCCGACAAGGATGGCTGATCCGACAATGACAACCCTGGTATGCTGCTCATTGCTTTTGTGAAGCTTTAATAGGTGAATCATCTTTCAATACCAAAAGTTTGAATGTGTTATATCTAGGAAAGCCGTGTCCTTTAATCACTTTCCTCGCGGTATAGGGTTACTGGGCGTCGAAGATTTCTTGTACCGATCAGGCCCTCCCGAATGCTGAAGGCTGTGTGGTTATGTCTCAATTAATCTTATGTTTTGTTGGTTGGCAGGTGATCCGGACGACTCTGTACATATTTTCACTGGTCATACTGGTGAGTTTCCTGGCGATTTTGTTGTGCTCTGTTCTGTGAAATCTAGTTTCTTTGTTTTGGGGTGTGCTTACTCTTTGCACCGAATTTGTGCCAGTGTTGTTGAACTGATTCTGATAGGAAATGGATTCCATTGCTGAATTATTTGGGAAGGAAAAGGATTTCAGTTGACATTTAGTTTTCATTGAAAGTTAAAAATATGGTAGAATTCCATTTTGAAGCTTCTTATTTGGAAACAGTAGACCGCTGAATAATTTATCTGATGCAGTAGACTGTTGATTCTTTGAAAGGAGTGCTACACCTAGATGCTTTGATCGTAGGACATACATGATACTTCAGATGTAATGTCTTAACTATTCTTATATTTCTTGTTAAACACAGATGAACTCTACGCTGTTGCCTGCAGTCCAGCAGACCCTACATTAGTTCCAACTGGTGGTGGTGATAATAAAGCCTTCCTTTGGAAGATTGGTCGAGGAGATTGGGCCTCTGAGCTACAAGGTACACACACGTCATGATAGCTATGCGCTTTGGTGGATCCCGGGGAATCTTATGCATACGTTGTACCACTTTTTACTTGCTCTTATGTACTTGCTAGAGCGCTTCATTAAGCCCTACCAAAAATGTGGACTCTGATCTGTTGTTTTTGTCATGCGATGCAACTCAGCATTTTGGCATTTCTTTCTCAGGTCATACAGATTCTGTAGTTAATTTATCCTTTAGGACAGATGGGCAGTTGTTAGCATCCGGAGGTTGTGATGGATGTGTTCGAGTTTGGGAGTCCTCAACAGGAAGCCTCAAATTTGTTCTTGATGGTCCTGGAAATGACTTGGAGATTGAGGTTACCCTGATTCTCATTGTAGCCTTTTCATTTTATATGTTCTTAAACACTAATTTTTTTTCTTTCTTTCTTTTTTGCAATTGAATAATAATCTTCTTTTCTCCATTTTGTACTTCTTCAGTGGGTCAAATGGCATCCACGAGGGCATATTGTATTGGCTGGTTCAGAGGACTCCACTGTTTGGATGTGGAATGCAGATAAGGGAGCCTATCTTAATACATTTTCAGGACATGGAATGAATGTATCTTGTGGTGATTTCACTCCTGATGGTAATGAATCGTCTTCAAGGGCCTTGTCATCCTTCCTCAACTTATTGGGGGTCCATTTGGTTACATGATGTTTGATCTTCTGTTGCTCTCTTCGGGTAAGCTGATATGTACGGGTTCTGGTGATGCAACATTGAGAATTTGGAACCCAAAGAGTGGAGAAAATGTTCACGTTGTGCGAGGTATTTTGTTCTGTCTTTTTTGTCCAATTATGTTCTTTCTTCATCGTCGTTTTCTTCTTGCTAATCCACAGTGAATGTAGTATTACCTCTCGAGGGGAGTTATTATACATTCTGTAAATACATTGTGCCTATCTGATCTTTGGTTGAATTCTCCGGGTTTGATAATCTCAACCTTTTAAGTTTTTGATTGGACAGAAAGGTATAGTATGTCGATTCCAATTATAGCCCATATACTTGGATGCTTGATGCTTTTGAATCCAATGAAAAATTACAGCATAGGTAATTGATACTTTGATTTTATATCTATAACGATCTGCATGAACTGTCAATCTAATTGTTTTGGTTATAACTAGACATAGATCGAGCTCATTGCGCCTTCCATCTGAAGGAATAGATCTGATAAACAAGCCTAATCCCGAGTGAGCCAGTTATTAGGATTGAGAAGGAATTCGGAGTTGAAGGCTTATAAACCAAATATAAAAAAACCCCTGGTGAGCCAGTGATTCGAGTTGAGAAGGAATTTAAGTTGAAATAGTAATAATCATGCGAAAAGATTTTGTTAAGAGCTTTTGGAGATTTTAATGATTTCTGCAATGGAGGTGAGATGAAGTTTGTCTACTGTTCTATTGTGCTATAAGGATTTTCAAAAAGTACTTCGTTTATGGCTGAGCTCGTCTGAGCTGTCAGGGTAAGAGTGGTTTTTTGGGCTAAATGACACGTTCTCAGACAAGATGATGAGAGTGGTGTTAAATTGGGAAGAATATAAATGACACGAGGTTTTTTATAAGAACTTACTTCATAAGAGAATGCAGCCTGGTCTAATAAATTTTGTTTGAAAATGATGGAAGTTATAAGGTCAATGTTCTATTTTGTCTTATGCTACTTTTTGTGATTCTATAGCTGATGATGTCAGTCCCTCTGTTGGACTTGATGACACCTTGAATCTTGTCCGGAAAACTCCATTTCCGTGGATCTTTACTTAAAACAGATTTTTAAGAATTGTGCAAACTTTTCATGTGTTGGCTATATTATCGCTAACTTCGTCTTCTGTTTTTAGGTTATCCTTATCACACCAAAGGAATAACATGTTTGGCATTGAGCTCAGATTCTACTCTTGCAATAACTGGTTCAGAGGATGGTTCCATTTTTGTTGTTAATATCACAACTGGAAAGGTCTGTGAGTGGCTTTTTCTTTTCACAGTTTTTAGATCGCGTAATTTTGTCAGTATGGAATGTTAGGCAGCTTCATCGTTTCCAAATACTGGCATTCTCATTAAACTGTTTTCTGCCGTCAACAGGTGGTTAGTTCTCTGGCTTCTCACTTGGATTCCATTGAATGTGTTGCGTTTGCACCAAGGTAGAGTTCTTTCTGACCCTTATCTCCCCGACTACCATTAAAAGATAGCATATTAAGCGTGCTGTGTAGTGTGTAGTAGTATAAGCTTGGATAACGTTCTCTCATTCCATGAACATGGTTGGAGAATCAGGGTTGATTTGATCGATATTATGGAGCAATCAGTGTCTTATATTTGCAACGTTCTACAGCTTCCCCTGGGCTGCATCAGGATACTTGGATCAGAAACTAATCATCTGGGACTTGCAACATTCATCGCCCCGCTGCATATGCAACCAGGAGGTTGAGGTTAGTTGGTTTCCTAGTTCATTCTTTCCTGTTTCGAACGGTGTGAATTTCTTATTTGAACAACTAGTTTTAAGTGAATAAGATCGGGCAGTGATTTGCTTGTGCTTCGACCATATATTAATCATACGATCTCCCCGGCTTCATCGTTTAAAAGAATGTTTTGATGAGATTTCGTGGTTTGAGCACACCTGAGGACTCATCTTTTGTGCAGACCGGAGTAACGAACCTTGCTTGGGTAGGCACCACCAAATACATAGCTACCGGCTACCAAGACGGGAAAGTGAAAGTATGGGACAGTCTATCCGGCGACTGCACGAGGACCTTCACCGGCCATTCGACTCGATCACCTCCCTAGCTGTATCCGCCGATTGCAACCATCTCGTTTCGGCCTCCGCTGACGGAACAGCAAGGGTCTTTGAGATCCCAGAATTCAAGTAACACAGACACCAGAACTGGCTGAGGAATGTAACTATGGCAATTCAAGAGTGGGGTACAAGCGTATAATTTTAGTACTCCATGAAGTGAAATATTAACAAAATAATTACAGATAAATAATTAATCAAAATTTAGCAAAAATTGACAATACACTAAGAGAAACATAATGTTTGCCAAGTCCAGCTCACACCAAACTTGTTTCATGTTGTTAACCCACTATCTGATTTTGTCTGCTTTAAGCAAAGAATAAATCTAGATGTAAAATTATCTCTTTTTTTCCTTTATCCTCTTTTTATACTTTTAAATTTGATTGCCTTTTCCTTTTTCAGTTTTCTAGGAATAATTTAAAGGGAATTCAGCGTGGAGGGGCAAAGAAAGGCTGTGAACAAGGTTACTTTTTCATTGTTTTCAACTTTAATGTAATCTAAATCTTTGTTGGGTCCGATACCTTACATGCCAAAGAAGCTAACAGTGCGATTCCAATGTTAAGAAAACAAAAAAGGCTAGCTATTCGTCGCTCGATTTATTAAATCTGTATTTTAAAAACAAGTTCCAACTCAAAATCATTAGTTAAATTAAATAAATTATTAGTTGATCTAACTACTTATATATGGGAAGATGCGGAATGATTTAACGCCTAACATTTATTTAACCAGTCATCTATATTCCTATTTAGCTTTCCTCGCCGTATGCTACAACTTAGATGATAATAGTTAACAAGTAAATATAGAAAGAGAGGCGAACAAAATAAACGACAAAAATATAGTTTTATACTTGGTGGGGTCATTGTACAATTTCTGAAATCTGAATGGACCATTATCTAACTTATAGCCTAAGAGTTAACTCTTCAAAAAAATATATATTAAAGTAGACTTCATTCCTATGCCAATAATGCTTCAATTATTCTATTGACCTATGCTCAATGCATTAGTCAATTAACCAATTACCTAGTCTGTTTACCAAAGTTACATCATACCTACTATCCAACTTTAAGGTTGGCCAGCAACAATACGAGTAACGATTTTTTTACAGAAAATATACTAACTATCGAACTGCGCAGGTTAATTAATTAATGATTATTTTAGTTTACACAGATGTACTAAACATTTTTGGGTAGATTTTGGCTGCCATATGATACATCGGTATAAATTTGAGAACACATTATCCACAATAACAACTGATACAAGGCAACTCTTTTCCCAATTACAAAATTTTCTCAATAAATTTTGTGGTGATCGAATTTTTAGTAAAGACTCGGCTGCAACTTCATACGATTGTACGGAGGAATCAATACTTGGAGGAGGACGGGTATCCACGGGTAAGTAAAGGGTAGAACATTGTAAATACCCGTAATTTTTAGTCTTCTAGTTGTAATTACTTTTAATTATTTTAATAAAGCATATTTACCTACCCAGAAAAACAACAGATAGAAAAGCCAATCCAAACCTAGCACCATGCACATGCCAATTAAATACAGTATCGTACAATTTACAAAAACCCATATTCTTTTCAAGCAAGGTTCCTCGGCACCATTCAATTCTTTGGTTGAATCTTGTCATGTAATTATAACTTTTGGCCCCAGATAAAATGCACCTCCTATTAAATGCCAACTAGAATATTAAACGCAACCAACGCTTACATCCCTCGATTATTTTAGCTTAATTAAAAAATTTTGAATTCGAACTATTTAAAATCGAGCATTGTTAAAAATTTGTTAAGCAAATTTTATCGCTATTTAAAATTTTTGCACAACTCCAACTTAGATTAGTTATCTGAATGGTATGTGTTTTCAACCAAAAAAAACTTCTCCAATGAGATAATTTCTATACTTGTGTGCATTTCATATGCACCACGGTATTCCTTAACACGAAACTTCATCTTTGATGTGGCTGAGTATTTGTTAGCTAACTCTTGTGTCACCAATCACTCGGTGAGGCCTACTTCCTTAGAGAGGTCGTTAATTCTCGTAATTGATAGTTCATAACCAAATTCATCACACTGTCATCGACAAAATTGTACACAATATATATCAGGTACCTTATTATGTCTAGTTTATCTTTTATTATCCGCAGCCTTAGTTAATGATTCCAAACACGTATCGCATTATCCTCTCTCATTCTCCCTTTTTCTCTCCCTGGGGCAGGCAGTTTAGTTAGTTAATCATCAGAAAAAACCAGAAGCTCCTCCCCAACGAACAACCCTATAAATATTAAATACAGACACAAACAAAACTTCCAAGTCCTCCCCACCATAGCAATAGTACCACATCTCACTCCAAGAATCTCTCCCACTGCTTCTTCTTTAGCAATGGCGACGTGCTGTTTCAAGCCCAAGTCCAGAGAGAATGGAGGAGATGGAAGCAACAACAGCAACAAGGTTAGAGGCAAGGTGGTGCTGATGAAGAAGAACGTGCTCGACTGCACCGACCTGGCGGCTTCGGTTCTTGATCGGGTCTATGATGTTCTTGGCAAGAAAGTGACCATCAAGCTCATAAGTTCACATCACTCGGAACACACCATAGGTGCCTATCTAAATTTTCTCTTCATGATTTTTAACGAGAGCTAAGAACTGGGTTTTCTTTGGTTGGTTTCTGTTTGAGTAGAGAATAATCTTGGGAAGGAGGCGAGATTGGAGAAGTGGGCAACTTCGCCTCCTTCGTTAGAAGCAGGAGAGAGCATTTTCTTTGCTACATTTGATTGGGAAGAGACAAGAATGAACTGGGTTCCTGGTGCTTTTATCATTAAGAACTATCACCACAGCCAGTTCTTTCTCAAGCATCTCACCTTAGAGGATGTTCCTGGAGTTGGCAGAGTCCATTTCATATGCAATTCGTGGGTCTATCCCGTTCATCGCTACAGATACGATCGTGTCTTCTTCTCGAACAAGGTAATGTCATGTTGTTGTTCATTATTTTATGACATAAACTTTCACTGATTCTTCTTTGTCCTTAGACTTATCTTCCTTGTCAAACACCGGAGCCACTTCGCGAGTACAGAGAGCGGGAACTTGTGAATCTTCGGGGGAATGGCGAAGGCGAGCTTAAGGAGTGGGACCGAGTTTATGATTATGCATACTACAATGACTTAGGCAACCCGGACAAAAGAGCTGACCTTGCGCGCCCTGTTCTTGGTGGATCCGAAGAGTATCCATATCCGAGAAGAGGAAGAACGGGGAGAAAACTGACCAAGACTGGTAAGAACACTGAACTTCAGTACATGCATATATGTTTAAATCATCAAGAATGCATTTTGTTATTGCGACAGATCCGAATTGGGAGAAGAGGTTGCCACTTGTAAGCCTAGACATCTACGTACCAAGAGATGAGCAGTTCAACCAATTGAAGTTTTCAGATTTTTTGGGCTATTCTGTGAAGTCTATAGTTCAAGTAGTGGCCCCTGAAATCTCATCCCTGATGGACAAGACTAGAAACGAATTTGACTCGTTCGAAGATGTTATGAAGCTCTACGAAGAGGGCATTAAGTCACCAAGTTGTGGCCCTTGTAAGACCAAACTGAGAGATTGTGTCTCATTGACGTGCGTCAAGGAGCTACTTCGAAACGATGGTGAAAGATGTACCAAGTTCCCAATGCCTGATGTGATAAAAGGTACATTTACTTTAGTTTTGCGTTCTTGTATTATGTCACTGTGAGGTTCAATGGTGTTACGTGCAGAGGACAAGTCTGCGTGGAGAACGGATGAAGAGTTCGGTAGAGAAATGCTCGCTGGCGTGAATCCGGTTATCATACGCCGCCTCCAAGAGTTTCCTCCGCGTAGCAAGCTAGACCGGACGATATTCGGGGACCAGACGAGCACCATAACACGAAAACACGTTGAAGGAAATATGGATGGCCTCACTGTAGACGAGGCAATCAGAATGAACAGGCTGTTTATATTGAACCATCATGATGGATTGATACCGTACCTTGGGCGTATAAACTCGACAACCACGAAGACGTATGCCACCAGAACGATATTGTTGCTGCGAGACGATGGAATGCTGATGCCTTTGGCGATCGAGTTGAGCTTACCACATCCGCAAGGCGACAAGCACGGTGCAGTTAGCAGAGTCTTCACACCAGCAGACAGTGGCATAGAGGGTTCTGTCTGGCAGCTCGCCAAGGCCTACGTCGCTGTGAATGACTCCGGATACCATCAGCTCATTAGCCACTGGTAAGAATTCGAAGCGAAACATCCAGCTAAGTGTCCTAAAACTACCTGAAAACTTGTGCCTGGAATTTTCAGGTTGAATACTCACGCTGTAATCGAGCCATTCGTCATAGCCGCGCACCGACAACTAAGCGTTCTTCACCCGATATACAAGCTCCTGCACCCTCATTTCCGCGACACGATGTACATTAATGCCTTGGCGAGGCAAATTCTCATCAATGCTGGAGGGGTATTGGAGAAAACCGTCTTCCCGGCAAGATACGCAATGGAGATGTCTGCTGTTGTTTACAAGGACTGGATTTTCACTGATCAAGCTCTTCCTGTTGATTTGCTCAAGAGGCAAGCCTCACGAATCCGGACACCGAAACACATTTTTCACACCACATAATTCCCACTCTTTCTAAAGTTTGATCTGATCTGATCTTGATTCTGCTGCTAACATTGCAGAGGAGTTGCAGTCGAGGACCCCACGCAGCCGCACGGCCTCAGACTCCTGATAGAGGATTACCCTTACGCTGTCGACGGGCTAGAAATCTGGTCGGCAATCGAAACATGGGTCGACGAATACTGCTCCTTCTACTATCCATCCGACGAAATTGTCCAAAACGACGACGAGCTCCAGTCCTGGTGGGCCGAAATCCGCAATGTAGGCCACGGAGACAAGAAACACGAACCCTGGTGGCCTCGGATGGGTACCAAGGCAGACCTGAAACAAAGCTGCACTATCATAATATGGACAGCCTCGGCCCTCCACGCGGCTGTCAACTTCGGACAGTACCCTTATGCAGGGTACCTCCCGAACCGCCCCACTGTAAGCCGCAGGTTCATGCCCGAGCAGGGCACACCCGAGTACGTCGAGCTCGAGACAATGCCGGACGTTGCGTTCCTGAGGACGATCACAGCAAAGCTGCAGACTCTCCTTGGAGTGTCACTCATTGAGATCCTGTCAAGGCATTCGTCCGACGAGGTGTACCTTGGCCAGCGCGAGAGTCCCGAGTGGACTACGGATGATGAGCCACTAGCAGCATTCGACAGGTTCGGGAAGAGGCTAGCGGAGATTGAGAAGAGGATATTGGAAATGAACGATGACGCCAGGTGGAAGAACCGGGTTGGTCCTGTAAAGATCCCGTACACGTTGTTGTACCCGAATACCTCGGACAAGTCTAGGGAAAGTGGACTCACTGGCAGGGGGATTCCTAACAGTGTCTCGATTTAGCAAGACACTGTTATATTATTAGTGTCATATTAGTATAGGCAGTAGCGATTCTTTGTAGTCTCTCTAATTGCATTTCTGCTCTTTTTTCATATCTATACTGCTCGTTGCAAGTGTATGACTTATAAATCAGTATACTATGACCAACCAATTAAAGCGACCTCGTGTGAAGTAAATCGAGTTGCGTATCTCTTTTTTTATTAATAATCGATTGGTCATTAATAATTAAAATATTATCACTCGACATAACTACATCACCATAAAATTACTCGAAACTTTACGGGTGAGTGAGGCTACGTATCAGAAGAAAACGTTCCAATTGGCTCAAAACATATCTCACCTTATCCTAAACCCATCCACAACACCCACAAAACCATCTCTCCAGAAAGAAAGAAAGAGAAAAAAAAAACTCATTCCTCTTCGTTTCTCCTTCTTCATGGCAATGGCAACTCAGGCGTCCCTCTTCACCCTCTCCACCCCAAAACCAGCCACCACCCAATGGAAGCAACCCTCGACCCTCCCCGTCAGGGCCCACCGCGGTGTCCGGGTTGGGGCAGCATCCGACGCCCCCGCGAAGACCGAGGCCCCGGTGGGCTTCACCCCGCCGGAGCTGGACCCGACCACCCCGTCCCCGATCTTCGGGGGCAGCACCGGCGGGCTCCTAAGGAAGGCTCAAGTGGAGGAGTTCTACGTGATCACGTGGGATTCCCCCAAAGAGCAGGTGTTCGAGATGCCGACGGGAGGGGCCGCCATTATGAGGCAAGGCCCGAACCTGCTGAAGCTGGCGAGGAAGGAGCAGTGCCTTGCCCTAGGGACGAGGCTGAGGTCAAAGTACAAGATCAAGTACCAGTTCTATAGGGTGTTCCCCAGTGGGGAGGTCCAGTACTTGCACCCCAAGGACGGGGTCTACCCCGAGAAGGTTAACCCGGGGCGTCAGGGGGTTGGCCAAAATTTCAGGTCTATTGGGAAGAATGTTAGCCCTATTGAGGTCAAGTTCACTGGGAAGCAACCTTATGATTTGTGAGTTTGTTTTGTTTTTGTTTTGGTGTTTGTGGTGGAACAACATTATGTGTATTTAACTTTGTAATTTAAGTGGTTGTTGGTTGGTTTTAATTTGGTGTTTTATGTTCGAGTGACAACTAATCTATTAATCTTTATTAATTATATGTTGGTAGATAAAAATGGGTAAATATGACAAACTAATCTCTTAGATCATCCAAGTATAAATCAAGGCAATTAAGTTGCGGGACATCGAACGAAGCATAATGATAAGATATAAATAGAGCATACTTGGACATTGAATCAGCTACACGATTGGCTTCCCTCCGCATATGTTTGCGAAGCTTAAATGGCAGTAAAATATGCTGTTATGCATTTTTGATTAGTGAATTAGTCACTTTTGTACATGATCACAACAGAAAAATATCCTCGCCGATTATTAAACTAAAATGATAATGGGGTGACGCGGAGATGCATTAAACAATAAATGAGATTGATGTCAAGTGAGTACCACAGGTTAGGGTTGGTGCATCTTCCAACACAAAATAAATTAGATAATTAAGAACAAGGCCGAGTGTATCCACATCAGAGTGGATGATTAGGTGACGCATATAACGCATTATTCAATACATCGCCCTGATTATTTAGTAGTCTTTAAACGTGATTGAACTGCTCGTCCTTATCACCAACTAGATCCAATCAGAAATGGATTTTTAATTAGGGTCGTTAGCCTTAGTGCAAGAATCATTTAAGAGAAATGCCACGGACTAGGAGACAGATCTTATTTGATTCAAATATTTATATGCTTTTTTACTGTAGATCAATAATTTAATTTTTATACTCTTTAATTACAAAATTTTGAGCAATATCCGTTTTTCAAAAATACCGAATAGGATCATATGCACAAACATCACACAGTAACTACAATAATTAGGAATGTCTATACATTTTATTACTGCACAAACCATTTACAAGTGACACATACAATTATTGGGCACCAGCAAACATATGTACATCTGATTGGTACAATTCACCGGAGACAAGAAAAAAAGTCCAATTAATACACAGGTTTTTCGGATTACTAAAATAATCAGGCACCGACGGTGGTCGGCTCGAGAAGGGATTCCAATTCGCTTCGAGAACGACCGATTGCCTGGCCGTCGCTCTCCATCCTGTTTACCCAAATCTCCGGAACCACTTGCGCCAGGCTGTTGACGTTTTCCAAGGCATAATCTGCTTCTTTGGTTTTCACCGTCTTCCCTACCTTCATTAGCAAAGCATAACACACATTAATTCTCTAACTCCAACTCGAGATTTTTTGGTTAAGTTAAAATGTCGTTTTCACCGACTAATCTAAGTGATTCTTAGTTTCTATTTTTCTACTAGTATTTTTGTTTCTTAGATTTTTTTGGTTTAAATAAATTTTTATAAACTTATTAATTCAAATTCGGACCAAATAAAAATAACATACCAAAACGGTGCGGAGGCCCATAGCTTTTCCCGCTGCCACGTTGCGCACGTTGTCATCCAGAAACAGCTGGCACATAGCCAAACGGAAACCCATCATTAATTAGTACATTACAGATTAATTGTCCCTATTTCGATCACACAGCTAATTAGTGTACTAATTGGAATCAATGATAGGCTAAATTCAATCAGGGAAGTTGTAAACGTACAGTGCGGCGAGGATCAACGTCGGCGACCTGGATCGCCGTTTTCATGGCTTCCATGGAAGGCTTGAGGACGACCGGGAACTCATCCGGACGGGTAGAATTGGACAGGTTAGGGTTTATGGTCTCGAAGCATATGATTTGTTCAAAACAATCTTCAACTCCCAGCCTTCTCAGCGACTCCTTGGCGTGGTTCCTGTCCGAATTCGTGAATATCTAAACCCCCAGAAATAAACATGGTTAATTACGGGAAAAAATTTCCAACATAACAGATTGCAGATTCAATTTAAATTTTTCGGGTTTTACGGGGGCTTACGATTTTCCGCTGGTTAATGCTTAATAAAAGGTTGCGTAGTTGCGGGTCGCGCTTGATCAAGTGGTAAGGCAATCTTCCGTGCACGAAACTGAGCAGAGGAAAAAAAATATATTAAAAAGATGAAAGATGATTCTTTGTTTTTTTTAATCTCAAAATGTAGATGAAGCGACACTTGGAGAAATTATTTATTTGCTAACCTGTGGTAATCATCGGCATCAATGTCGTACCCTAGAGCCTGTAAAAGCGAGAATAATAGAGGGAATTAAAAATAAGAACATTAAAATTTATTATCCCCAGTTGGGAATTAGAAAAAATAAGAGAGAATCTTGGAAATTTACTCTCAAACCGGCGAGGGAGCTCCCATAAGATTTGAAGAGCTGAGAACGGAGATTTTGAGCCTGGCTCACCGCGAACCCACATCTCTCCACCAGAAAATCTGCACATAATAAAATAATTTTATTTGAATGGTCCAACTTATTTTCAGTGAAATTTCAACCATGGAGATCGAGATTACCATCGATGTTCTTCCTTAGAGCTTCAGCTATTCCAAGCTTGGAAGAGTACAGAGTGTCGTCCAAATCTGTTTTAAATAAAACCCATTAGGGGAAAATTATACATAGATATGAGAAAAAGAAAGATAATTGGGTTTTTGGGTGGTACCGAAAATGAGGCAATCAAAAGCAGGGGACCTCTGGGTGTAGCAATCCATGGGCGTGGAAGAAGTTGATAATATCGAATAGACTAATCCAGATACGAACCGAGAATGATTCAAATATATATAAATATATGCAATGTGAATGTGATTAAGAAGAGAAGATGATGAAGACGAGGATTTTAAGTGATTGAGAAATGAACTACTTATAGTAGGAGGCATGGGAGCGAGTTGTCGTGTGCTGACTCAGAGTCGATATCTGTTACGCGGATCGGTACAGGGAGGCTTTCCCTTCCCCGGGCCCACGCGCCATTCTAGTTATTTATTTATGTCATCCCTCTCATGGACTAAAAACGTTTGCAATGGGAAAATATACCCACTCTATTTTTTTGAAAGGTAAATTTTTTATATCAAATGTTCGAATTGAGGACTCTATCAAATCTTATAAATTTTGTACCAGGTTATCGGTAGATTAAATGCCCTTTGATCTCTCTTTGTTTCTTTTTTAGGAAGTTTTTAATTATTATTTTTTGAACACAAAATTTTTATTATTTTGGGTACGTGTGAAATAGAATACTTTTAAAACAAAGTGATTCCAACTTCCAAATTGTCCAACGGAAGATTCCAGGGTTTGCACTGGATTGAAGCCGAATACGATGCGTCGGTTTGGCATGAAAGATCCCGTTGTAATAAGAATTATTTTCGGGAATGGTTTCAGTCCTGGAAATACATTTATTGTCAGACCCATCCTTGAGCTCGTTTGGGCCGCTGGATGAGTAAAAAAAAACTGAAGCTGATCTAACGGACAATGAGAAGGCGGGATAATTTAGTTTTTTACCTCCCTTCATTCGTTCTCTCTCCTGCTTTACTTTCATTGCAACGCTCCTCTTCTCTCCCTCTCTCCATTTATCGGAGACAAACAGAGAGAATGGCTTCAAGCCCACAGCAACCGACGGCAACCGACGATGAGGAGCGAAGACGCCGATGAGGAGCTACGCGACCCTTTGTCGAAGCAACCTCGATGCTACCCCATCTAGTCTGACTACGAGAAGACCCCGATGAGACTCCAGACAAGCTACATGAGGCCGACGAGCGGAGGACGGTGGCGAGCTAAGGCCGGCAAGGAGCAAGCTTCAGTCAGCGGTATAGATCTGTGGCAAGCTAAGGCCGGTGAGGAGCGAGCTATTATCGGCGAGCGTAGATCCGGGGTGAGTCCCTTCGTCGGCACTGAGGAAAGACGATCGGGGATACGCCGATTTCGGTTGGGGAGATCAGGTCCGACAGGAAGGAGGCGCTGCCGTTTCTCACCTTCACGAAGCTGAGCGGGAAGTGAGCTGATCGTCAAATGCGATGGCCTTCTTTTCGATCTCTTTTTCTTCATATAAGGACTCTCAGTCTTATCTTTGTTTTGGCTTCTGATCTCCTCAGCTTTTCACGAACCTTCCTCTGTTTACTTGGTCTTTAACTGGATTTTCTGTTTGACATTGGATTGTATTGGGTTTGTATTGGGGATGATGATCCAAATAGAAGATTGTATTGGGATTGTATTAGAGATGATGAACCAATTGGATGGAGAAGTGGTTGCTGCTATTTCATTTTTATCTAATTTGTAGGCTGTAAATTGTGTTTATATATCGAATAGTTTATTATGCTATCATACAATGGTTTATTATGTTATGATACAATGGTTTGCACAGTTATGATACAATAGTTTATCATGTTATGATATAATAGTTTGCACAGTTACGATACAATGGTTTATCATGTTATGATATAATGGTTTGCACAGTTACGATACAATGATTTATCATGTTATGATATAACAATTAAGATACAATGGTTTATCATTTTATGATACAATGATTTGCACAGTTAAGATATAATGGTTTATCATGTTATGATACAAATGTTTGTTATGTCACGATCGAAGGTTTGATCGACTATGATCGAATAATTTTACAGCTATGATAAAATGGTTCGTCATCTTGTGTTCAAATAGTTTTCACTGTTACGATAAAAAGTTTTGTTTTGTCATGATAAAATAGTTTGTTCGGTACGCACCGCTACATCAAATAGTACGTCTGGTTATATTAAATGGTACGCCTGGTTATATTAAATGGTACGCTTAGTTATATTAAATGGTATGTCCGGTTACATCGAATGATATGTCCGGTTATGAAATAATTAATTAAATTATATCGACGGGTATGTCCGATTATATTAAATAGTATACCCGGTTATATTAAATATTATGTTCGGTTATATCAAATGGCATTCTCTATTATATCGAATAGTATGTCCGGTTATAATAAGAAAGTTAAATAATTAATTAAATTATATATCGAATAGTACGTCCGGTTATATTAAATTGTATATCCAGTTATATCAAATAGTATGTCCGATTATATCAAATGGTATGTTCGATTTACTATACCAATTCTTTTACTTGTTACCGATTATCTATCTAAAAAAATAAAGTTTAAGGAAAAAAAATGAAAATGAGTAGACAGACGGGACCCACCCCTATTTTCCTCAAAAAAAATAAAGACAACGCGAGGTCTGTCCATTATTCTCCTCCTAGGGACGCGCGTCCCACCTTTTATAATTTTTTTTTCTATTTTTTACCCATTCTACTCAATCCCTTCCTATCAAGAATTGTTCCAGAACTGAATCCAGTCCCATTATTTTCACTGATAATGGGCTTGGATTCAAAAATTTCAGTTTAAGTACATCATTGAGAAAATCTTTCCTTATATATGACCCGATAATTTCTTCTTTATAACAATTCCCGCCTATTGGTCTTGCGTGGAATCTATTATCAAATTACTAATTGGCATGCATTTGTTGGTCACAAGTGCTCGATAGGTGGATATCTACCAGATGATGGAACTCCATATTACTGAATATTCAGTTTCTGAGGACCAATTACGACTAACTAAGTTAGGGTGATGACGATTTGGAACCCACCCATTTTCCTCGCTTTAAAATTTAGTAATTATTGTACATTCCCCACAACAATTGTCATCATTAATGGTGACGAATTTCGAACTTTGCATTATTGGCTCTTAATCTATTCCATCGTCGGCCATTATATGAATCACATATCATTAGATACTTAATATATCTAAGAATTGAACTATATTATGATTTGACTTTGGTTAAACAAGATGAATTGGTTAGCACGGTCAAACCCAACAGAACTTGAAATACAAAGGTCGAGTGACGAGGCCCAGGCCCAACTATGGGTCCATCAATCGATTAAAGCCCAGGCCGAAATACCCATAATTGTCTCAATGGTGGGTCAACGGATTGCGTTCGAAGAAGTTGCTAGGTCGGAGTTCAAATCCACCGTGGAGGGTAGGCATCACCGGGAAGTCTTCTTGGCAAGGCACGTGGTGGAACCCCACCGTGTACCACACTACTATATCCTTGTTTTCAATCTCTCTATTTCTGCACGCAACATTGGTAAAACACAATTAATATAAATTTGAGTAAATACAAACAATTTAATTTGTAAACTTGAAACAATCTTATTAAATGATTTGATTTGAAGTATTTATATTATCAAATCTACTTTTCTCGCACGCGTTTTAAAAAAACTCAAGTTAAATACGTTTCACCTAAAACAATTTAGGAAATCTCAGGAATACGTGACTAAGAACAAAACATAGTAACATACTGTAAAAAACTCGTGTTAGTATGTGAAGATAGTCGATCGGATCACCAAACATTACAAATAATATTTCTTGTCTTTTTTTAGGGGAATGTTTGTTGTCCTAGATGCACGTGCACAAGAGTTTGTTGTACCGGATCAAAAACAAAAGTTTGTTGTATGGATGATTTACCTGCGGGTCCAAACAGCTAGGCCGTCCTCGCCGCGGCTCCGGTCGGCGTAGAACCCACCAGCCCACCGCTCCGACTTGTTATAGGCGGTCACCCAGACCTGGTACTCGGTGTGAGCCGCTCTAATCTGGGGATAATCCTCGTCCCAAAGCAGCGAATAAACCGAATCTCCCGGTATTAGCCGGTAGCCCACCTGGTTCCCGAGCCGCGTCTTCTTATTTGGGTTCACAATCAGCAGCTCGGCTGGCTCCAAGCCGGTCCGCCGAATCTTCGCGTCGGCTTCCGTTTTGGCGGTTTCTCTGACCACCGTCCAGTAACTTTTCCTGGGTGACGGAGGGTTAACGTGCGGTACCCGCGCCGTTTGGAGTTTGGACTTTACGAATGAGTTGCCGTTACCGTCCACGTCAAGATCCATGTGATACGTGATGAAGTGGTCGTGGTTAACGCCCACGGTATTTTCCGTTACCCAAGTGCCGTAGACGGAATCCGTTGGTTGGTCGTTTTTGGATGGCGTAGCCTTCACTTCTAGTACCCCCGAGAGGTCCACCTAAAAACAAAATGCATGTTTCACAACAATCACAAAACCGATTTAGATTCAAATTTGAATTAGTCGATTGAAATTTACCCCAATTTTGATAGCACCATTCTTCTTGAACTCCCAATTAACAACATAGTCATAGTTTCCGAGGACGGCTATCATCCTAACCACCAAGCTGATCTCCGGCTCACCACTTCGAATCTGATCCATTTCCCAAAAAAATTATACATGAAAGAACAGAAATATATTGAATATTTATTAATGCCTACATTAGTCAAAGCACATTTGAGTTAGCGGCATAAAGCGTATGACACTATGACAGATATCGAGGGTTTGACTCGACAAGATATAATTATATGGTACAAAAATTTCCTTTCCCAGAAAAAATAAGTCGCTGGTAAGGAATAGACCATCTTACCACTCGTCCCGGCACGTTAATTTCGGTATGCCTCCAAGCAACATCTCCACTATACCTCTCGAAAATGCACATCACCCCGGCCATCTTCTGCGGCTCCCCGTCCGCCCCGGACACGTGCCCGTCCAGGTAGATTGCATTGGCGGGGCAGTCGGTCAGTTCACGGAGCGTATCGGCGGCCCGTCCGAACCCGTACTCGCCGACGTCCATGAATGTCCGGAAGTACCATTCGCTTGTCGGATCCATGTAGGGGACGAATGTCTCGGACACATGGCCTTTGTAAAGCACATTCCGGGATTTTTTCGATACCGGATCGGATACCGACGCCGTCGATATAACAATTCCCGCCCGAGCGTCAAATGCCAAATGGAAATCCCAATTGGCCCATTTAACCATGTGACCACTCACTTTTAGCCCACCTGAGGAGACATTGTAAATTATGGAATTGGGCTCGATCTTGGATCGGAAATCTGTACCTTCAGCTTTCGGTACAGGAGCTCGAAACCTGATGTTAGTGCAGCGGAAGCAAATATTTATTAACAATAATAGATTCGAACATGAAATTCATCTACATCACGAGGCCGAGACGAATATTGTACCTGTCAATGTACTGTTGGATTTGCATAGAATCGACGTCCACCAGCAATATAATCCCCTCTATAGGCCTTGCAAAGACATTGACCGATCCGGACCGGTAGAAGCAAGACACCTTAAGGGCTCTCCTCGTGACGGATTCTCCGTACCAACCGACGGTGAATGGAACACAAGACACTTCCGAAACATTCAGTCTCCTGCGAGCTAGTGACCGTATAAAATTCGGGTACTTCAACGGCAGCTTGCTCGCCAGATATAGCTCGTTGAATGTTAGAGGAGGGTAGCCATGACCGGAGTACACTTGGTCCGCGAGAATGGATCGGGATCGCAGGTCCACGACGAGCTCGTGCGTCCTGTCGTCCGCCCGGACGACCACCTTGGCGCGACGGGGAAGGACGGGCTTGTCCTTGGGAGAGGAAGCAAGCCACTTGAGGACATCGTCCTTGTCTGGTTCTTCGAGGTACAAGAAGTGGAATGTTAGGTTGGAAGGGGTAAATTTGGCAACCACTATCTGCCTTGTTTGGTTGATCTCGTTGTGATCGAGTGGATCTAGAGGGTGAGAAAGGCTAGCTACCAAACAACACTTTAGTACACAAATTACTAGAACTAGCAATGAGAAGGTTAAGGTTCCCATGGATGCAATAAAGATTCTGTGTTTTTTTTTCCTCTCGTTTTATTACACGAAAAAGACTCAATTGGTCAAAGGATTGTTACCGTTGAACATCATTTATTAGGTCTCCACAATCATTTTCTTCTTCATATTTAATACATTGCATTGCTGGGAAAGTAATCGCTATATTGACGGTAACGAATTGTTTCTGCCACTTGGTGCAATGTATCATTGTGACACTGTCCCACGTTCCCATATCGCAACTCAGCAAAACATATCATTGTTTTAAAACATATCGCAACCCAACAAAACATATCAAGTTTCGAGTTTAAATTTTAATTAAAATTGTAGATATGTCAAAATTTGGTAAAAAAAATTATTTTTTTTTGTAATTTTGTCCGGCTCAAACTTTTAGACGTTTTTCTTTGATGTATCACTATGATGCGACATTTGTTGGCACGCTGGGAAAGCTCATAGTATGTGAGGTTGAATTATAATTAAGGGACCTTTTCTTGAACCGGAAGCAAGAACAAAATTGGCTTGCTTGTCTTTTCAAACCGTGAGGATGAATTGGGACACTCCAGAGTTAGCCACATGCTTTAAGATTTGCCATGATCGTTTCCCTTCTTGCAATAAAATAAATAATCAACTCGATCCAGGATTAAGCCCATCCCAATATGAGTTAGCCAAAGAAGAAACATTCAACAAGCGACTTTATAAAGTGAATTTGATGATGACATTCTGTTGTCGTGACCACTAAGGCATAAAAAACGGATCTGAGCTTTTTTTGCTGTCGGGGTGTTTAGCACTTTTTTAAAATCTCTATTTTTTCATTATAATATTGTCCAATCTTATTTAAGTACATTTTGTCATTGCGTCCATTTGGCTGCTTTTCCAATTTGGCTTGCTCGCCAATTTGGTTTTTAATTGCAAAGTTTGCTTGTGCTTTGCCTCTTGTTTTTTTAAAACTTAAATTATTACCATACTGTCAAGGTTTGAACTTTGGACCTTCTAAATATTTACAACGCCTTGTAACTCTTTAGCTCTTAATGTCTTTTTTTTACATTAATATTTCTCCTATTTAAGGAACAACTATTCCAATAATATATTTTTTAATTCGTAAGTTTGAACACAAAATATTTTTAAGTGAATATAATTCTCTTACCGTTTGAACCAACTCTCACTGATTAGGTGTTTAGCATTTTAATGAATAATTCTAGGGTCAATTTTGACTGAAACACCAAAAAGAAAAGAAAAGAACAAAATTCTTCAAAAAAAAAAGTTTAAGTTTACTTTACTACCGCGTCGTTTCACATTTTGACATATCACTATTTCGTAGTTTTAAATTCTTTAACTAAATGACATAAATTTTATCTTACCTACAATTAACTGATACCTATTAACCTAAATTACTAGAGCTATCACGTGTTTCATAACACATCATTAATGTTATTTGCTCTGTCATAAGAAATTAATAATTTTTATGAGTGGCAATTACTTTTTAACCTACCAAAATAAAATAAAAGTTTTGTTTAGATTTGTGGGCCAACAACACCTAATGAGCTGATTCCCCCTTTTCCATTTGGGGAGAAATGGCGAGTATGTGCAAACCAACCACAAAGGAGCGACCCTGCTAAAACCAACGGCTTGCGGAATTCTTCGGGCAAGTGGCTGCTGAGTTTCATGGCGCTAACAGGTCATTGCACGGCGCTAATATCAGAGATTTGGGCTATATGGCGAGGCCTACAGCTAGCAAGAGTGGCGAAGCTCCAACAGCTCATTGTAGAGACGGACTCCCAGCAAGCCGTTGTCTACCTAACCGAGGGCATTGCGAAGGAAGATCCTTTGTATAACTTCGTGAGTAATTGTCAATACCTAATCCGCCTTTATAGTAGGGTTGAGGTAGTTCACTGTAGTCGTGAGTGCAATAGGGTGGCGGATAAGCTGTCGAATCTTGCACTTGATTTTGCGGATGAGTTACATGTCCTAGACAATCCTCCGAATGATTGTATTCCCTTATTAAGGGAGGACTTATCAGCTTTTTTTTCTGATGTAATTTCAGTTTATGAATGAAAGGGTGCCAAGCACTCACCATTTTTACCAAAAAAAAATTTGGGGAGAAATGGCGAGTATGTGCAAACCAACCACAAAGGAGCGACCCTTCTAAAAAAAACCACAAAGGAGCGATAGGCCTAGCTGATCGTAGGTGGGCTACCGAGATCCTTCCTAACTTCAGCCCAACAAGCTTCCTAATATTTCAGACCTTTTTATCTTCTATCTTTTTATTTGTGAAGGATGAATTTTATTTTATATCCTCTGACCAATGTCATATCTAGCATCAATGATAATTTTATGATATTTATTATTATTATGAATAACAATTACAAAAAATTTACATCTGAGTAATGATAATAATCCTTGTATATGTAAAGTTTGAACCCGTATATTATTAACTTTTCAAATAATTTTCTACCGCTTATACCAAATTTCAACGAAAAGTACATATGTCAATCTCAAAGGCCAGTGTGCCAAACGGCTCCTTCCTTCTCTCCACAAGAATTCTCAATTATTCCAACACAAAAAAAGCAAATTGTCCTGAGGTCCCTGGTGTTTGCTTAAATTACTATTTTTGTCCCTGATGTTTTGAAATCGAAACTTCAGTCCCCCTAGTTGGCTTTTATTGAATTCTAAGATCCCTCGCTAATGTCATCATCCGATTTTTTTATTTTTAATCAAAGAAATGACAATTATACCCTTCAATAAAAATATAAAAAAATATATCCTTCTTCCCCGACCATCCCCCGACCGTCCGACCGGCAAACACACAGCTCCGACGAAGGGGCAAACTTTCAATTTCCACCACGACCTCCTCCACAATCTGAGCCCCTAACCCACCTCCCCCCTTTCGATTAATTGATCTTGTTGGTTTTGTTGTTGGAGAATCGGTGCGGAGCAAGGAGAAGACATCGACGGTTAGGAGCAAGGAAAATAGTGGACGATTGCTATACGATTCCAACTACCTCAAAATCTGCACAAACAGCAAATAACAGAGAAGCACTGCCCCTTTTATTCAAAAGGCTTCTCTCTCTCTCTCTCTCTCTCTCTCTCTCTCTCTTAAATTCAACAGCAGTTTTGGCCAACGAAGGTTCATGGACGCCATTAGAAAACAGGCCACAAAGCTTCGAGAACAGGCTGCCAAGCAGCAACAGGTAATTGTTTCCCCTTTAAATTTCCCCCTTCTGCTCAGATCCACCTCCCTTTCCTATTTGATCGCTGTAATTTCAACCTCGCATTACGTCGCCATTTCGGTAGAGAGATTCTAGGATTCCGATTGGTCTGATTTGTTGTAAAAGGCTCAATGGAGCCTATTCTAAACACTAATTTGATGGATCGGGTAATTACTAGGCTTGAAAGGAATTTTGTGATGGATTAGTGATGGGCTTGAGGTCACATGGGCCGTGGTGACGCCAGGTCTGGGTCTGGGTCCGTCTAGGACGAGGTCGAGTTCTGGGTCCGGGTCCATCTACGTCGAGGTCGAGAAATTTTATCGCCGAAAAAGATGACCGGAGCGCTGGAGAAGATGATCGGAGGGCGGCTTTCTTGCCGGAGAAGGTGGAGGAAGGAGAGAAATTTGCTTTATTTTTTTATTTAAACGTAAGGGTATAATAGTCAATTTTTTGATTAAAAATTGATGACATCAGCGGTGGGTCCGGGAAGGACCTAAGAGTATAATAAAAGCAAACTAGGAGGATGTAAATTTTTATTTCAAAACAGCGGGGACAAAAATAGTAATTTAAGCAAACACCAGGATCTGAGGGCAATTTGCTAAAAAAAAACAAGACTTCTCAATTTCTTTCATTTTCTCCACACACTTGTTAATCATTTATCAATGATAATATTTTTTGCGGCCACGTTGTGGCTGGTCTATGTTATCTTTTATTGAATATTTTATCGCAGAATCTAATTAAATTTGATTTCATTGTGAATTGGATTTAATATGGAAAGGAACAATTCTCATTTTGAATTAATTACAAAACAAGCGGCGAAAAAAAGAAAGCATGGAGACAAAGTCATATGCAATTTTTATCAAAGAAGAGAGGTTCATTTTATGTTATGGACAGAAGTGCAGAATGAAAAAACTCCAATCATTTTGATTGCAATAATGAAATGAAATAAAAAAATAATATGAAATATATACCATAATGTAATTAATATGCTTGCAGCTGTGAAACATATTCATTATCACAATTATATATATATATATATGTGTGTATGTGCGTGCGCGCGCGTGCACAGATGTGCAAGGCAAGTAAGGCGTTGAAGCCCCCACCCGTCTAGTGATTTCATCTTCATTCTCCTTACTTCAAGATAGGTGATGGCGGAGGGGAGCACAACTTCTAGCTTCAACAAGATCTCATCACAGTCTATAATAGTCAAGTGATTGTTAGAAATTGACCGAATTTTGTGCAATTTAACAAATGATTTCATTCGATAAAAATTAAATTAAGTTACAATTTTAGAATCTATGTTTTGTGTACGTAATTCTAGTGTATTTATTTTCTCAAATCCAATTTCGGATGAATGAAAAAGTAATGCTTAAATTAGTAACTTAAGGTTGGAATTTTCAAGGTGGGATGAGATATCAATCCCACATTGGAAGTGACATCAATCCCACATTCGAAGTGGGAGCAAAGGAACCTCACTTTATAAGGAGGTGTCCCTTGGTAGCTAGAAACTTATGGACCACCTGGAAATATAATTCGAATATGATGCGAGGATAGTGCGAAGCACCATCCGATCGCTCACGCGCACGTGCGTGTGTGCATGGCGCATTGGGCCCTTGAGGCACACTTTGCACGTACGCATCGTCGCGAGGAGCTGGAGGAGCCTTAAGATTTGTAGTTGATTTTGGAAAACTACAGGCTGGCCGAAAGGGTCACGAGCAGAATGCCTGAAGGGCAGCCTGCCTGCTGACCGAAAGGATGCGTCTTTCTCCTAGAAATGTGCCACGTTCATGCCCCCTCGAAAGTGCATGTAGCATTTTGAAATTTCAACCCTCTATTGCCTATAAATAGGCCTGCCCCCTCACTTCCAAATCATCCCAACAACTCTCATTGCATAATATTTCTTTAGCAATAGTTATTTTCTTCTCTCTCTCTCTCTCTCTCTCTCTTTCTCTCAAGAAATTTTAGAGTCTTCGAGAGTCATTATGCTACGAACTTCAAGTAAAAAAGCTGTTGTATCTTGGAGACGATTGCCATAACCCGTAAGCACTTAATACGGGGCAATCTCGTCTTACGGAGAAAGAGTTAAACTCTTGCCTCGACTTTAGATCCTAATCAAGTACACCATCTTCCAGAAAATAATAATCGTAAGACGAGATTCGTGTACTTGAAGATGGCATCATCAAGCTCTGCTCCGGCATCAGTCCCGACGATCCCATGAACTGTCCACGCCGAAAGGCCGGCAAAGTTCAATGGCACAGAGTTTAAGAGGTGGCAACAAAAGATGTTGTTCTACCTGACAACGCTCAACCTGGTCCGGTTCTTGAAGGAAGAAGCCCCGAAGGTGGCGGAGAATGAGGTTGATCAACAAAAGATCAATGCTTTGGATGCTTGGAGTCATAGCGACTTCCTATGTCAAAACTACATCTTGAATAGATTGGATGACACCCTCTACAATGTCTATGCAGTAACCACAACTGCAAAAGAATTGTGAGATTCCATGGAGAAGAAGTACAAGATAGAAGATGCCGGGATGAAGAAATTTATCGTCAGGAGATTCCTCGACTTTAAGATGGTAGATTCCAAAAAGGTTATAGACCAAGTGCAAGAGTTACAACTGATTCTACATGAGATTCATACAAAAAGAATACAACTGGGTGAGTCCTTCCAAGTGGCGGTACTGATTGAAAAGCTACCTTCCCTGTGGAAGGATTTCAAAAACTACCTCAAGCATAAGAGAAAGGATATGAAGCTTGAGGACCTGATCGTAAGACCGAGGATCGAGGAAGACAACCGAAAGTCTGAATTCAAGAATAGCAAGACCAACTCTGAGGCTAAGGTACATCTCGCTAAAGGAGGTACCGGCAAGAAGAGGAAGAAGTCCAGAAATAAGCAGGAGAAATAAGAGCCAAAGCTGAAGAAGGCCAAGAAGATCAAGGACAACTGCTTTAACTGCGATAAGCTCGGTCACATGGCAAAGGATTGTCGTCTACCAAAGAAGGACAATCGTGAGAAAGCTAATTTGGCCAAAGATCTGTCTGAGTTAGATCTATACGTTGTAGTGTTTGAAGCAAATTTGGTGGATAACCCAAGAGAGTGGTTCATCGACACAGGGGCAACCCGCCACATCTGCTCAGACAAGGAGATGTTCTCGACCTATATCCTGATCACCGGACAGAAGTTATTTATGGGTAACTCCACAACTTCCAAAGTAGTAGATTAGGTAAGGTAGTCCTGAAGCTGACCTCGGGCAAAGAGCTGACCCTCAAGGATGTGCTGCATGTCCCAGACATCTGTAAGAATCTAGTATCCGGCTCCTTATTAAGCAAAGCTGGGCTGAAGCTAATTTTTGAAGCTGATAAGTTTGTACTGACCAAAGCTGATAAATTTATAGAAAAGGGTTACCTAAATAGGGGCTCTTCAAGTTGAATGTAATAACTGTACAACGTGTATTTGAGGGCCAGAATAAAGTTGTTAATTCTTCTTACTTGGCTGAGTGTTCTAACTTATGGCATGATAAATTAGGACACGTAAACTTAAGCTCACTAAGAAAGTTGGTAAGTTTGAATTTATTGCCTAAACTGGAGTTTAATCGAAACGATAAATGTGAAGTACGTGTTGAGGCAAAAATGGCCAAAGCACATTTCCATTCAGTCGAAAGAAGTACAACACCTTTAGAATTAATTCATACCGACATCTGCAATATGAAACACGTGCAACCTAAAGGTATAAAAAAGTATTTCATCACATTTATTGATGATTGTACAAGATACTGCTACGTATATCTCTTGAAAGGAAAGGACGAAGCTTTAGAAGCCTACAAAAGGTATAAGAATGAGGTTGAAAATTAACTTAACAATAAAATTAAAATAATTCGAAGTGATAGATGGGGAGAATATGTAGCTCCTTTTGAGGAATTCTGCCAACAAAATGGCATTATTCATCAAACAACTGTTACATACTCACCTCAATCAAATGGCATAGCTGAACGGAAGAATCGAACTCTCAATGAGATGATGAATGCTATGTTGATTAGCTCGGGCTTACCCCAGAATATGTGGGGGAAGCTGTACTCTCAGCTAATCACATTCTAAATAAATTACCACACAAAAAAAGGAACAAAACCCTATATAAACTATGGAAAGGGAGAAAGCCTTCCTACGGTTACCTTAAAGTGCGGGGGTGCCTAGCTAAGGTAGAAGTACCTAAGCCTAAACAGGTGAGAATAGAACCGAAAAGTATTGATTGCATCTTTATCAGATATGCTTACAACAGTAGTGCGTATCGATTTCTGGTGCACAAATCTGAAAATCCTGAAGTAAATGAGGGAATGGTTATAGAATCAAGAAATGTGATATTCTTTGAGAATACTTTTCCTAATAAGAAAAAAAAAGAAGTAAGTTCTAATAAGAGGACATATAAGGTTGCACAAGGTTTTGATCAAGATACTGAGGAACCTAGACGTGGTAAGAGGACCAAGGTAGTCAAGTTATTTGGTCTAGATTTCCTGACATACGTGTTAGAAAATAAACCTAGGACAACCCAAGAGACGTTGTATAGTCCAGATGCTCCTATCTAGAAAGAAGCTATCAACAGTGAGATATAGTCCATCATGCAAAATCACACGTGGGAAATCGTCCAGGTTGAAAACCTTTAGGTTGCAAGTGGGTCCTTAAAAGGAAATACAAAGCTGATGGGTCAATCGACAAGTACAAAGCTCAATTGGTAGCTAGAGGATTCAAATAGAAGGAAGGACATGATTTCTTTGACACGTATTTGCCGGTCGTAAGAATGACATCTATTAGAGTGCTCATAGCCATTGCAGCACTCTATAACCTCGAGATACATCAGATAGATGTAAAAATAGCTTTCATAAATGGAGAACTGGAAGAGGAGATATATATGGAACAACCTGAAGGGTTTATTTTCCCCGGACAAGAGCATAAAGTATGCAAACTGGTCAAGTCATTGTACGGGCTGAAACAGGCGCCGAAACAATGGCATAAAAAATTTGACAGAACAATGATGTCAAATGGCTTTAAGAATCATTGAGTGTGACAAATGTATATACATTAAAGGCACACCTGATGCTTACGTAATAGTATGTCTGTATGTAGATGACATGCTAATCTTGGGAAGCAATAATGATCTTATCATGAAAACTAAAAATATGTTAAGGAATAACTTTGACATGAAAGATATGGGTCTAGCTGATGTCATACAAGGGATCAAAATATCTAGGACGACAAAAGAAATTGTCTTGTCACAATCTCATTATGTTAAGAATGTACTCAAAAAATTTGAAACTTTTGACAAACCTCTGGCTAAGACTCTGGTAGACCTGAATCTACATTTAGCTAAAAATAGGAGAGACCCAGTATCTCAACCGAAATATGCAAGTATCATTGGGAGCCTTATGTACTTGACAAATTGTACACGCCCTGATATTGCATATTCAATTAGCAAGTTTAGTAAATTTATAAGCAATCTAGGAAAGGATCACTGGCTAGCTCTGGAAAGAGTTCTAAAGTACCTAAAATATACTTTGAACCATGACATACTTTATACTAAACATACAGCTGTATTGGAAGGATACAGTGATGCGAATTAGATATCGGATACTAAAGACTCCAAATCTACTAGTGGTTACGTGTTCACCATAGGTGGAGAAGCTGTGTCTTGGAAATTCTCTAAACAAACGTGCATAGCTCGATCCACCATGGAGTCGGAGTTTATAGCACTAGACAAAGCTGGGGAAGAAGCTGAATGGCTCAGAAACTTCCTAGAGGATATTCCGTGCTGGAGTAAACCGGTGCCTCCCGTATTGATACATTGTGATAGCATGTCTGCAATCGGGAGAGCACAAAGTACATTGTACAACGGAAAGTCTCGACATATCTTAGAAACTAGGGAAGAAGCTGAATATCTTAGAAACTTCCTAGAGGATATTTCATGTTGGAACAAACCTGTGCCTCCTGTATTGATACATTGTGATAACATGTCAGCAATCGAGAGAGCACAGAGTACTATGTACAATGGTAAGTCTCGACACATCTGTAAGAGACATAACACTGTTATACAATTGATCTCTGGTGGTATAATTACTATTGATTATGTAAAGTCCAAAGACAACATAGCTGATCATTTGACGAAAGAAATCAACAGAGATCAAATGTATAATGCAATAAGAGGAATGGGGTTAAAATCCACACATTAAAAATATTCATAGTGGTAACTCAACCATGATGAGTGGAGATCCCACAAACTTGGTTCAATGAGACAACTAAACTATGGATGGTTAAGATGATCATTTGGAATACATCCCATTTTCAGAAGCTACCCAAGTACTAACCTGAAGAGGTGTGGTCAAGTTAAGCGTCTACGATTTTAATGATTCCTATACCAGAGTATGGCAGGATACTCCTGATAGCAGATCACATATATAAGTGTGAAGTGAGGCCGCTTCAAATAGAAAAATGCTTATGAATCTAAGATAAGGTCCATGGCCGAAATGAACACAACGTGAGAACTAAGGATATTATAGATATTATTGTGTAAATATTATTGTCTTGGTTTACATCAAAAGCTGACCAGTTCAAGACATCGCGTTCACTGAGCAGCAAGTAAATCTGATAACATCTTACAAGAGAAGGTTCAAAGCCGTAAGCTGTCTATCTCTATGCAATAATAATTCATTGGAACTTTTTTAAAAGTGTCAGCATCCATTAATCATCATTTATGTGGGGAATTGTTGGAAATTGACCAAATTTTGTGCAATTTTAACAAATAATTTTTTCGATAAAAATTAAATTAAGTTGCAATTTTGGAATCTACGTTGTGTACGTAATTTCAGTGTATTTATTTTCTCAAATTTAATTTCGAATGAAAGAGAAATTAATGCCTAAAGTAGTAACCTAAGGTTGGAATTTTCAAGGTGGGATGAGACACCAATCCCACATTGGAAGTGGGAGCAAAGGAACCTCACTTTTATAAGGAGGTATCCCTTGGTAGCTAGGAACTAATGGACCACCTGGAAAGACAATTCAGATATGATACGAGTTTGTACCATCCGAGCGTGCACGCACACGTATGTGTGCGTATGGCGCATTGGGCACTTTTGAGGCCCACTTTACACTTCGTACATACGTATCGTCGCAGGGAGCTGGAGGAACATTAAGATTTTTGGCTGATTTCAAAAAATTACAGGCTGGCCGAAGAAGGGTTGCGAGCATCTTCATCCGAAGAGTCACAAGCAGAATGCCTGGCCGAAGGGGTGCCTGAAGGGCAGCCTGCCTACTGACCGAAAAGATGTATCTTTCTCCCAGAAATGTGCTACATTCATGCCCCCTCAGAAGTGCCTCTAGCATTTCAAAATTCCAACTCTCTATTGCCTCCCTCACTTCCAAATAATCCCAACAACTCATTGCATAACATTTATTTAGCAATAGTTGTTCTCTTCTCTCTCTCTCTCTCTCTCTCTCTCTCTCTCTCTCTCTCTCTCTCTCTCTCTCTCTCTCTCTCTCTCTCTCTCTCTCTCTCAAGAAAGTTTCGAGTATCCAAAGGTTCGCCGAGACTTCGAGAGTCGTTGTGCTACGAACTTGAAGTAAAAAAGTTGTTGTATCTTGGGGACAATTTTTATAGCCCGTAAGCACTTAATACAGGGCAATCTCATCTTACGGAAAAAGAGTTAAACTCTTGCCTCGAATTTAGATCCTATTCAAGTACACCATCCTTCGGGAAATAATAGTGATTTTGTAAACTGGTCGCGATTGACAGGTGAGAAGTTAGGGAACAGTACAAAAAACAAGGAAAAATAAGAGAATGCAAGAATAAATAGGAAATGAAAGGATACACAAGAAATAAAAGCTGAAAAAACAAGAAAAATGAAAGAAGATAAGAAAAATCAAGTGATTTCCTATACTGGTCATGATTGATAGGTGAAGAAGTTAGGGAACAACATAAAAAGCAAGAAAAAGTAAAAAAAAAGTAAGAGAATGCGAGAATAAACAGTAAATACAAGGATATGCAAGAAATAAAAGCCAAAAAAGCAAGAAAAATGTAAGAAGAAGAGAAAAATCAAGCGATTTCCTCAACTAGTCGCGAGTGACAGGTAGTGAAGTTAGGGAACAACATAAAAAGTAAGGAAAAGCAAGAGAATGCGAGAATAAATAGAATTTGCAAGAAATAAAATCCAAAAAAATAAGAAAAAGGAAAGAAGAAGAGAAAAATCAAGTGATTTCCTATTGACCAAGACCCTGTACTGGCACTCAGTTATATAAACATATGGGTACAGAGGGTGGTAAGTAACCTCCCAAGAGTCGGTACTTGAGGAGTAAATATCGGCCAGAACTAGAGGAGGCGGATGACGAGGAAGTCACCAGAGCGTGGGTGCTAAGCGAAGCCGGCGATGACCATCCAAGCGCGCCCGTCGATGAGGAATGGGTTGGGGAGCTCAGGAAGAATGATTTAGATGGGCCTCGACAAACTCCTGCTAGCGAATTAGCACCAGAAAGCATTTTGAGACCGCCTGAAAATACACCAGAGTTGGTGGTCCTCTCCACTTCTTGCGGGTAGGCCATGGCGTCGAGTTCTGGTAAGGGTTCTAAACATACCATTGGTTGCAATTGTAGAGGTAAAATGGGAAAGGTGTAGAGGGCATGGGAAGTGCCGTGGTAGAGGGCATAGGAAGTGTCGTGTAACCTAGTCCAGTCTTCTAAAAAATATGTTAAATCCAATCTATTTGATGTTATATATATCTATTATACTTGTAATAATGAATTGAAACATGATAAGAATAATATTTTTTTTATGGTATATATCTTTATTATGCTTACAGTAATGAAATAAAAAATCTTAATTCTAATATGTTTGATTTTATGTATATCTATTATGCTAACAATAATGAAATGAAAAATCTAAGTCTAATATATATATATATAAGCAATGCATGGAAATTAAAGAGAATTATAGTCTGGATAAACAACTGAAGGGTTTTAGATACTCTTTGACTCCTTGTAGACATCATAATTTAGTAGATTAATCATATATAAACTAATAAGAAGTAAATTATTTATGCAAGTAGCTTCTCAAGATACTAAATGACCTACTAAGTAAAGGTGGTGATACTTAGCAGGAGGAGTAAATTCAAGTATTTTCTGTGTAAACAAGTTGCAACAAATTAATAAAAGCAAGCGGTAACAAATGAACTAAAGAAAGAAAATCGCAACAAGTAGTGAAGTGTCAGCAAGTAACTAACTTGGATACTTTTCAGCCATGGTACCAAATACCAAGGTTTAGTTAAACAAGTTGTATACGAGAAAGCAAACTAAACATAGCTAAAAAAAAGTGCCAAACTTCATATAATCTGGTATCATCATAAAGAACTACCAACATACATAGAATACTTAATTGTCATATTTTTTTATACAGTTTATGCTATAATCATGCCACATTTATGCAGCTATTGATTCTTTCAATAGTTCTCCATGTTTTCCATCAACTTATCTCGATACTTCAATAACGTCATAACTCAGATCTAAATTTCTTATAGACTCATAAATTTTTGCCAATATTGATATATCTAGACCAACACCCAAAAGGTAGTTGTGCAATATGCATCAACCAAGAATCATTCTTGAAGTAGTCTTTCAGTTAAATCTTTATTTTTCTCCAGATCCTATAATGGGAAACTAATTCTTTAACACCTCAAAGGCTCTTTCAAGTGCAATACACAAAGAAGAACGCACAAATTGAAAAGCTCGTGTGGAGTTGAAGGAGGGTAGTGGCACGAATATTCCTTTAGGTGATAACACATATTCCTATAAGGAGTACCGAACCCCGACCTTAACATATATCTAGCATCAACTAGATAATTTTTACCTATAAGAAGAGAAAATATTTAGAAAAAATATTATTAACTTATCATCATCTAAAATTCTTGAATCTGATGCAGGACTCTTTACCAGTTAAGATATAGGTAAACACAAATCAAAAGAGCAAACAATCAATACATTCATGGCAGGGAAAAGTTTCCTCCCACGATATCTCGAGACATCCATATTTCACACCTTTACCCGAATATGAGTTCTATCAATTATGCCCACGCAATTCTTAAGTACAAAAAATAATTTTATTAGCAGATAAAATTTGAATTAGTTTGCAAATGTAAAGATAGATGTGAAAACCAACCATGAAGTATGAAAAAAATCTTATATTACTCGCGAGTGACAGGTGGAGAAGCTAGAGAACAACATAAAAAATAAGGAAAAGAAAAAAAAAGGTAAGAGAATGCGAGAATATGCAAGGAATAAAAGCCAAAAAAGTAAGAAAAGGGTAAGAAGAAGAGAAAAATTAAGTGATTTCCTCAATTAGTCGTGAGTGATAGGTGGTAAAGTTAGGAAAAAGCAACAAAAAAAGAGAATGTGAGAATAAACAGAAATTCAAGGACACGCAAGAAATAAAAGCCAAAAAAGAAAGAAAAAGGAAACAAGAAGAGAAAAATCAAGTGATTTCCTATTGACCAAGACCACGTTCTGGCATTCAGTTATGGAAACAAATGGGTATAGAGGGTGGTAAGTAACTTCCCAGGAGCCAGTCCTAAAGGAGTAAACATCAGTTGGAACTGAAGGAGACAGACTACTACGAAGTCACCAAAGTGTGGGTTATAAGCAAAGTTGGCGATGATCATCCAGGCGCTGCGCCCGTCGACGACAAAAGGGTGGTGGAGCTTCCGGAAGCGGCCGGTGGTGATATTCCAAAAAATGAAGATGTGGCAGGGGGAAACATCCAGGCAAAAGACCCCCGCCGAGGAGCCCACGATCTTCAGGTGTCAGAGGTCAATATTATTATGCAAGAATGACACCTGGATGTTCCAGAATTTGAGAGGGTCAATGAACGACATCATGAACTGGGACCAGATCGGGTAGTCTAAGCGCCGAAAAAGAATCATCGGCTGGCGCTGGAAGAACAGTTTTGGTGGGCCTCAGCAAACTCGTGTGAGAAGAGAAAATTGTACCTATAAGAAGAAAAAATATCTAGAAAAAGTATTATTAACTTATCATCATCTAAAATTCTTGAAGTTGATGCAGAACCCTCCTAACGATGCAAGATATAAGTAAACGCAAATCAAAAAAGCAAACAACCAATACATTCATGGGAGGGAAAAAAATTCCTTCCACGATATCTCGAGACATCCTTGTTTCACACCTTTACCCGAATATGAGTTCTATCAATTGTGCCCACGTAATTCTAAAATTTAAAAAATAATTTTATTAGCAAATAGAATTTGAATTAGTTTACAAATGTAAAGATAGACACGAAAACCAACCTTGAAGTATGAAAAAAATCTTATAAATGAAAAAAAAATAGTAACACAACTAAAAGTGTAAATTAAATGTATTTCATTCATCTTATCTCCTACAATATCAAATCAAACAACAATAAGATGAAAACAATCACAATTGACCAAACACAAGCATAATATAATATGCAAGAACTAAGAACATGTATTGTCTTATACATAAAAAGATATGGAATCAAAATTGACCAAAAATAAGCAGAATATAATATGCAATAACTAAGAACATGTATTGTCTTATGCATAACAAGAACATGTACATGTGCTGTCTAAAGAAGCAGTGTACTCCAACATCTCTCGATAGTTCTCCTTCAAGTATAAAGTAATCATGGAACTTCAATCTTTGAAGTACTCATGCTTCTAGCATCAAAAGAAAAAATGATTGCACACTTCATTTATCATAATCTGATCTACATGTCACTATTCATTAATTTCAAGCAAATTTAGTTAGAACAAAGATATACGGCATAAGAACTACATCATTGTTAGAAAAAACAAAATTCAAGTGATCCAGCAGTCAAAGTAACAAAGAAATCAGCGACAAGCTTCAGTCTATGCCCTTTAAATTCAATCACCAGAATTAGAATTCAAAGCAGCTATATCGTTCTTCAGCAAAAAATGGGGAATTAGAAAAATCCAACTCCAACAATAGAAAACAAGAAAGATTTCAGCTCAAAAACACACCAAACAGGCACATAAACAGAAACCTAATTCCCATAAAAGCTCAAATATCTCAGGAATCAAGTACAGATGAAAACTTTGCATTTTTTTTCTTCTGTAATGAAGATTAAACTTTGCAATTTCCATTAAGGAACTCAACTCAAAACCACACAAAATAAGGACGCCAACAAAAATAAAAAATCAGTTCTCATGTTAAGTCAAAGAACTAAGAAACAAGCTCAAAGAAAAAAATAACTAGCTACATAAATCCTAACCCAAAACTTGGTGCAGAAACTAAGAGCACCAAGAGGTCTACGCATTGATGCCAATTTGTATTTAACCAACCCAGAAATAAAAAATAGTGAAACAAAAAATCCTAAATTTGAGAATAAAGGGGAAAGAGGTCAGAGATGTACCTAATGGAGAAAGGTCGTCGGCGAGAATAATGAAATGAAAATTTATATATATCTATTGTGCTTGCAATAATAAAATAAAAATGTTAAGTATAATCTATTCGATGTTATAAATGTCTATTATGCTTGCAATAATGAAATGAAAATGAAAAGTACAATCTATTTGATTAATTATGCTTACAATGATGAAATAAAAAATATTAAGTCTAATCAAGCAACTCAAGATCAATAATTTGGCACACTAATGGCTCCCTTGATATGTTGAACATATAATTTCTTAATCAGGATGTGAAATCTTCTCCATTTCATTTGTTTTCGCAGGAAAAAAATTAACTCTTTAAACCATTTACTGGTAATTGATAGATTTATCTATATACAAATTAATAGTTATTTTTCACAATTTGAGTTCCACCACAATAATTTTATGGACCACTGTTGCATTTCATGTACAATGAAAATACATATTCAAAGAAGGAACAATTTGCTAGTATTTCAGCACAAGCCCTACAGCTAACATAATTAGGAAAAGATTTCAACGAAGATAAGAACTAGCATTCATTTTTTTATCAGAAGAATAATTAGCAATGTGTCCTTAACTTCCAATATGCATCATCAGAAGGATCATAATTTGTTCAAATTTATTCTCATGTCAATATTATGATCACAAATTTCATACACGAGAACCTGCATTGGAAGTTTTAGTTGAAACAAGAGGCTTCTTAGCTATAGCAGAGCCTTATTCTGAAACAAATTACTGAAATATAAAAAAAGTCATACTTTCTGAAGTGCTAGAGCATTTGACGAAAATGATGAATGGGGATAGTGCAAACATAAATTCCATACTGTTGGATTTGACACAAACAAATAATAAATGAAGGATTATCTATGCAGACAGCTTGGAAGTACCATCAACTATGCGACTGGGTTGCACATACGATTTGTTCCAAAAGATAACGACAGCATACAACGGTATGAGATTTAGGTCTATTACAGGTCCTGAATTTAACTTTTGTTTTGATGTTTTTGTTCTCTTTCAAGAAACATGCATGGACGTTTATGTCAATGGCTTTTTGTTGATGGAGAGTACTCGACGAGTTTCTATTTCCTAATTTCTGAAACACTTGTAATAATTTCATGTTAATAATTGTCTGATGATGCCATTAATGGATGTGAGGATGCAATGTTAGATGACAATCATGATTTTGTTGTCGAAGTCCTAAATTAGTCTCATGCATGCTTTGTAACAATGCAACAAGAGGATGCAAAAAAATAGTAGTATAGTACTAGTACGCAATAGTATACTATATAGTTGTCAAAATTGAAGCTTGTAAAAAATAATGCAGAGTGAACCAAGTTTAGTTGTTAAAAGTGAAGCTTGTAAAAAATGTTGAAGAGAAATCGAGATTACATGTTAATGGCTTTTCATTTACAAGCTCATTTGAAACATGACCATGTTAAAGTTACAATTTACTTTCTTGCAATATTTTTTACCATATACAATTTAGAGATCTTCCCTAGCTCTTGATGGAGGTCACTGTGAGGAGGCAGAGGGCATGCAATATTGGAGTCAAATTTCATAGATCTGTATGGAGGAGGTGCATGCAAAGTAAGTGGAGGAGAGATACCTAAAGGGTTTCGTGAGCCGGGCCTATATAGTGTGTGTCTTCCAGAATGCCTTGCCCATGTAAAATTAAGGCGTGCAGTTCAATTGTAGCTACTTTCGGTAGGGCTTTTATTTTTATTTCCCCTTTTCTAGGTTTCAATTTTTATTTTATGATGCTTGAATTGTGTAATGTAGTGTCATAAGGGTGATCTGCTATGGTTTAGTCCCACTTGATTTTACCATAGTATGGTTTTAGGGAAGTCACGTCTATAACCGGGAATACTATGTATTAAGAAATTTTACCACTCACTTTTGTCTTCTTCTTTTTAGTATAGAATGCATCGGGGTCAAGTGAACTTGTCTAACTAGTCTATTTATTGATTGGTTATACATGTTAATTTATTTAATTTTTAATAAATATCAACCTCTTCAAAAAAAATACAATTTAGAGAAAATATGAAACTATTAAATTTCTATATCCATAAAGAGTATGTGCCATAAAATGAGATTGTGCGAGATGAGAAAACTTAGCAATGATTCCCTATCAATGAGACGCGATTAAGAAATCTCAACCGCTGTTTCACTCAAGCCAAATGAGCATTTAAACATGACAGTGTGAATTCTAAAGAAAGGTAATTTTTGCTATAGTTCCTTGTATTTGGCAATAGTGCATATGCAGTCCCCCTTTTAAAAATTATTTTGCCATCTATTCTGTTTGGTTTTATTATATTATCGGCTTCCTCACTGACATTATCAATAAATTTTTTATTATTTTATATTTGAAATAATTGTATACCCTTGCAATCAAAATCTTCCTCCATTCTACCAAAAAAAATCAAAACCCTCCTCCAGCACTGCCCCGTACAACGTTCTGAGCACCTCCGCAACATATCTTGTCTTCAGTTTGCTTCGCCTCCCCCAACACAATTCAGCTTAGTTCTATAGTTTGGCACCAACATTTTATTATTAAAGATTAATGGTGTTATGTGCACTTTCCCTTGATCTGGGCAACTGTCAAATTGTTATCCAATTACCCTAGCTTTACACGTGATGATTGCTTGACCTTTGTTCATCTGTTGTTTTTCAACGCAGTGATGGAGATAACCGAAGTTGGTAATCATTTTTGGCCTTTGGCTTATATCTTTTTGTGATAAGTAGTTTCGGCGTATATCCACTTACCCAAACTAAAGAAAACTCTTCAAAAGTAATATTATCAAATACGAGTGACCCTATATTAAACACAATTTTGGATTCTAGTGTGGCTGATGGCAGCAAAGTCTACCGAAGTTGATGGAGGATAGAGAGAGGGGAGGAGAGATACAAATTTAATTTACTTTTTTATTTTTTAAGGGTATGTAAGTAATTTTCACGATAAAAACGAATGAATGACATCAGCAAGAACTCCGTCGGTATAATAAAATCAATTATAAAGGAAAAAAATTAATTTTTAAAAAATGAGTGACCGCAAAAGCGATATTACAAACACGAGTGACCCTAGCGCAATTTGCCCCCAAAAAATGTCAATTTAGGGTCTTTTCAGTTGAGCCCATCGGTTTCAAATGCCAAGCAACCGTTACAGTTTTCACTTGAGGCCCATCTGGGTTAGGAGTCAGAAAACTCTCTTTTTTTTATTGAGAAAACTCATTGTCCCTGCAAGATTTCACTGGAAAACCAAGATCAATGACCTCAGAAGCATTAAATGAGCCAAAACATTAAGTTCAAGAATCATCAAAAAAATCTTTTGGATTTCCTTTTGCTCTATTGATCAATTTCGTTGAAAATCTCGGTTTAAAGGCTAATTAATGTCGCTTATTAACTGCGTCACCGGCATAGCATATGATAACATCCTCATCCGGGCCAAACCAATAAACAAATTTTATACTCATCAATCAACTTATTGCCTGTAAGTAGACTTTCAATTTTTTCTCTTCTTTTGGAATTGAACTTTTCTCTAGTTAAACACCAAATTTGGTGTTCTTTACCCTTTTTGGATATTTACAGTTAGTCTCCGGCTCTCTGCAGATAAAAATGGATCATTCCTCTGCCTTGCTGTTTATGGTACTTGCTGTTGTTGCTACCTGCCCTGTCAATGTTCTTGGTATGCTCTTCTTTTCTTCCCCTTTTTCGTTCTTTTTTCGGTTCATGATCCTCTGGTTTTTATTGTCATGTCATGGTAACGAATAATCTATATTCGAGTATGGTCGGCCTTATAAACTTGTGCAGGTGGAGATGCAGGGATAATCTACGGAAGGGAAGGGGAGGATTTCCCCTCGCCGAAAAAAGTAATCAGATTCCTCACAACCAACTTGAAGAATCAAGTCTCGTTGATCCGAGTCTATGACGCCAATCTCGAAATCCTCGAAGCCTTGTCGGGGACCGACTTGGTTGTCACGATAGGCGTCCCGGACGAGGCGATTGCCTACGTAGCATCAAGCCAGAATGCAGCAGACAAATGGTTCCAAGACCACGTTCTAGCATACGTTCACAAAGGTGTAAGGTTCCGTTACATCTGCGTAGGCAACGAAGCAATCCCCGGTATTGTCCAATTTCTTGTGCCACAAGCAATCGCCAATCTCTATTCCTCTGTAAGAAAATCAGGAATTGATTACATCCGAGTCACTACCGCGGTCGGTGGTCGAGTACTAGGCAGCTCGTACCCTCCCTCGACCGGTCAATTTCGCCAAGAAGTTGCTCCAATTATGTGCAACATCACGAACTTTTTGTATAGTATAGGGTCACCTCTGTTGATCAATGTGTATCCCTATTATGCAATTGCTAAGGACCCGAAATCGATCTCATTGGACTACGCTCTGTTTCGGTCCGAAAAGCCGGTCTTTATGGATGGAAAATTGGCATACTACAACCTGTTTGATGCAATGGTGGATGCATTCGTCGCGGCGGTGGTGAGGATGGTGCAAAAGGCGGACGTGAAGATGGTCGTGGGCGCGACGGGGTGGCCCACCGCGGGCGCCACACCCTACGCCACCGTGGACAATGCTCGGACGTACAATGAGAACCTGGTGAGGCATGCTAGGTCAAAGGGTTGGACACCGAGGAGGGCGGATATTAACTTGGAAGTGTACATCTCGGAGATGTTTAACGAGGATTTGAAGCCTTGTGGGCCAGAGCGAAACTTTGGAATGTTTTATTCCAATTTCACCGAGGTCTATCCCCTATGGAGTTAGATTTGTGAGGTTTGGTTTTAGAATTGCAAGGTTTGTATTTGTGATAGATTGATAATGTTGAATACCTTGGAGAAAAAAATATAAACTCCGTAAAATACTAGCTAATTGAGTTTGTAATTTGGTTGCTAGTAAGCCGTAAATTACTAGTTGACGTATTTTTCTTTTGACAAAATAAAAGAAAAAGGAAAGTGCCTTAAGTCGAATCATTATACACTTTGTGTTGTATTTTCTGAATCACTTTTTCTTTATTTTATTTGGTTAATAATTCTTGTTATTTTTAAATTTATGAACGACCTAATTCCTATTTTTTTGTGAATAGTAAGAATTGAACACTCTCATCGATGAAAAGTAGCTGAGAACTTGTTAAGTAGAAGATTTATTAGGCAAGATAAAAGCAGTTGCACGAAACGACGTAAACGTAAACATAGGAATTAATTTTAGGGAAGAAGAAAACAGGTATCTCTTGGATTATCTTCATGACTTATTAGTCAGGATATTGTATTGTGCGCATCATAAAAAATGTGGAACATAAAAATCCAAAAATCCACCGGAGATTACAAAGTATCTATCAAAATCCCTGAAACCAACAAGCAAATTAATTGAAATCGGACCCTTTCAAAACCCACAAAAATAAGTAAAAACAACAAATAAACTCCAACGGTTCTCTGCTAGATCCGTAATGTCCACATAAAAAATTTCAAGCTAAATAAAACAAAGGAAACCAACAATTAGCGACTTGGGAAGGTAACAATGAGAGAGAGAGAAATATAGAGATTGTGTGTGGTCCAACTAGAAACACTCCAATTCCTCAAACGTCACTTTTGAGTCTTGATAAGTTGGACTGTGACTTGGATAACATAGCCTATAATTTTGGGGTCATTTTTAAAAATATTAATATTGAATTTGAAGTTTGTTGTGCCAAGCATGATTTTATTTATTAATTAACTATATATTCCTTTGCTTAATCCTCTTCCTGCACCACGCATGTGCATTGTGTACGTAGTTCCGTCCCGTTTTGACTTTATCAACATACCCATATAACAAATAAGAGACAGATTCCTACAAGAAAACCAAACAGGTTGGTAAGTACTTAAAAACGTAAAACAAACACTTCTGAACTGAACCGCCAAGTAACAACCATTAGAGTACATACATACATACATGATATGTACTCAACTCGAAAATTTCGAGATTCAAAACAAAAACCAATTAGCCAAGTTCTCCACACACAAGTTTCGCAAAAAAAAAACTGTTGCAAAATAAGATCGAAACGAATAAAACACGAGACACAAGAATTACGTGGAAACTCCAAGATGGGGAGAAAATCACGGGCAAAGGAGAGTCGTCCACTATGTGAGTCCAATCGGTTACAAGGCCTCCGTGAGGGTTCTCTCTACCTCACAACTCTCAACTACTACACAAAAGACCTAGGCATAGGCCAATATATGTAGGAGATTGTATCCCTACTCTAAATAGGAATAGAGTACTAATTTGCTAGAATTTGAGACAAACCCTAACAAATCTCCACCTTGGACCAAATTCTATGACTCTAACATCAACGCTACTTCACCTTCACCACCAGCCCCTAAGGGCAATCAGCTTCAAGCATGAATACCTACCAAGTCCAAGCAATGCTCGAACATAGTACCAGAAAGCGGCTTCGTCAACATGTCTGCAGGGTTGTCCTTTGTACCCACCTTGCTCACAACAATAACACCTTTAGCAACATGCTCCCGAATGAAGTGGTGCCTCACATTAATGTGCTTTATCCTCTCATGATACATAGCATCCCTCGTGAAATGGATAGCACTTTGACTATCACAGTACACTGTACTGACCTGCAGCTTCTCACAGATTTTACTGAAGAAACTTTTCAACCAGATAACCTCCTTCACACCTTTAGTTATAGCCATGTACTCTGCCTCAGTGGTAGACAACGCCACTGTGGCTTGTAGACAAGCTCTCCAACTGATAGCACATCCTCCAAGAGTGAAGACATATCCAGACAAGGACCTAGACTTATCAAGGTCTCCGGCATAATCTGAATCAACGAAACCAACAATTTCATCATTGGTACTTTCAAACTGTAGACACACGCCCTTGGTACCCTTCAAGTACCTCATAATCTACTCCACTGCTCTCCAATGACCTTCTCTAGGATTTGCCATAAACCTGCTAACGACACTCACAGCATAGGCCAAATTCGGGCGTGTGCAAACCATAGCATACATCAGAGAGCCAACAGCATTGGAGTATGGAACACCTGACATGTAATCGACCTCAGCAGCTGACTGTGAAGATAAAGCAGACGAAAGCTGAAAATGTGTACCAAGAGGAGTACTCACAGGATTACCAGTCACATCAAACCTGTCAAGTACCTTTTCAATGTAACTCTCCTGACTCAGAAATAATTTCCTTGCTCCTCTATCTCTGGCAATCTTCATACCAAGAATCTTCTTAGCAGGACCCAAATCTTTCATCTCAAACTCGCTACTCAACAGAGCTTTGAGCTTCCTCACCTCTCCTTTGTCACTTGCAGTAATTAACATGTCATCTACATACAGGAGCAAATACACTTGGGAACCATCGCGTAGCTTTTTCAGGTAAACACAACTATCATACTTGCTCCTCTCATAACTATGAGAAATCATAAAGGAATCAAACCTTTTATACCACTGCCTCGGAGACTACTTAAGGCCATACAAGGACTTCTTCAACAAGCACACATGGTCTTCTTTGCCTTCAACATGAAAATCCTCAGGCTATGCCATATAAATCTGCTCCTCAAGCTCTCCATTCAAGAAAGCTATTTTTACATCAAGCTGTTCAAGCTCCAAATCCTGCATAGCAACAATACCAAGAAGAGAACGAATCGAGGTATGCTTCACAACTGGTGAAAATACCTCATTAAAGTCTACACCAGGAATCTGACTATATCCTCTAGCCACTAGTCTAGCCTTGTATCTAGGCTCTTCAACTCCAGGTATACCATCCTTCTTCTTGAATACCCACTTGCAACTGACAACCTTCTTATCCTTAGGCAGCTTAGTAATCTTCCAAGTCTTGTTCTTGTGAAGAGATTTCATCTCTTCCTCCATAGCAACCAACCATCTAGCAGAGTCTTTTGACTTCACAGCATCTGAGTAACTAGATAGTTCTTTACAGCTATCAACTTCTTCTGCCACATTCAGGGTAAAAGTAACAATATCAGTCTCACCCAACTTCTATGGAGGCCTGATAATTCTTCTGAGCCTATCTCTAGCAATAGAATACGCTGGCTCCCTCTCAACTGTGCCAACATTCTCAGCTTCATCAGACAACCCACCATGAGTAGGACAATGGCAATCAACATCACGGAAGGAACTCACTTCTAGATCAGCATCAAACTCCACCTGCACTTTTGACTTTTGCAAGTTCACACTTGGAGCACTCGGAACACCAGGTGAAGAAATATCCTCCCTCTTACTCAGCATGTCTGTCTCTTTGAAAATAACATTTCTACTCAACAAGACCTTAAACAGCTCGGGACACCACAACTTGTATCCCTTCACTCCAGAAGCATAGCCAAGGAAGATACATTTCACAGATCTTGGCTCTAACTTGCCATTATTCACATGAGCATAGGCAGGATTTTCAGACCATAATTCTTCAGGTACCTTGCCATCAAGTGATGCATGAGGTGAACAATTGACAAGGTGACATGCAGTGGAAGCAGCTTCAACCCAAAATGACTTAGGCAAACCAGCACTTGACAGCATACAATGAACTTTCTCTAATAAAGTTCTGTTCATTCTTTCAGCGACTCCATTCTGTTGAGGTGTACCAGGGATTGTCTTATGCCTGACAATACCCTCATTCTTGCAGAACTCATCAAACCAACTAGAGCAAAATTCCAATCTATTATCTGTGCGGAGATGCTTGACATCTCTCCCAGTCTACTTCTCAATCATAGTCTTTCACTGCTTGAAAGTGACAAAGACATGATCCTTGTTCTTTAAGAAGAACGCCCACACCTTCCTCGAATAATCATCAATAATAGTCAGCATATACTTGGAACTATTCTTTGTTGCAACTTGAGACGGTCCCCAAAGATCAGAATGAACATAGTCAAGTTTTTTCTTTGTAGTGTGCACACCTTTCTGAAAACTGACTTTCTTCTGCTTGCCAAACACACAGTGCTCACAAAATTCTAGCTTCTCAATACCCTGTCCACATAATAATCCTCTCCTATTTAGCTCGGTCATGCCTTTCTCGCTCATATGACCAAGTCGCATATACCACAATGAGGTATTCTCAGAATCTATCAACGAGTCAGATGCAGCAGCAGCAGTCCCTGTAACTGTAGAACCCTGCAAAACGTACAGATTTCTAACCTCTTTCTTGGCCTTCATATGTACTAATGAGTTCTTACTCACACGAAAAACTCTACCTTCTCCGATATACTTGTACCCCAATGTATCAAGAGTACTCAGCGAAATCAAGTTCTGCTTTAAATCAGGGATATGCCTTACATTCGTCAAGGTTCGAATGACACCATCATGCATCTTGATCTTCACTGTGCCAATACCAACAACCTTACAGATAAAATTATTTCCCATGAGAAAATTACCCTCCGCACGTTCATATGTTGAAAACCAGTCCCGGATGGGACACATATGAAACGTACAAGCAGAATCAAGGACTCAAGCAGCATCAACTTTAGACTTTCTATCAATCACAGACAAAAGGTCTTCATCAGATTCTTCTATCTGAGTGGTAGTGGCAACACTAGCATTGCTGCTATCAGAACTTTCTCCTTTCGGAGCACTGGACTTTTCGCCCTTCTTCTTGTTCTTCAACTCCGGATAGAACCATTTAATATGTCCAACCTTATAACAATTGAAACAAGTCTTATCCTTGTGCCTTGACCTTGATTTGCTTCTGCTCTTCTTCCTCAAACCAGACTTAGCATTCCTCTCCTCAGACCTCCCTCTCACGACCAAGCCAGTCCCTTGGCTATTTTCAGAGGAACTCACAGTGTGCTTATCAATTCTCTCTTTCTCCAAGAGCGAATCATATCATCCCAACTCAGGGTATCATGGCTGAACAACAAAGTATCTCTGAATTGCTGATAAGAAGCAGACAACGAGCACAATAACAATAAAGCAAGATCTTCATCATCATATTTCACATCCAGAGTTCTAAGATCAGCCACTATATCCTTAAATTCATTAAGGTGGTTGTGAGCAGACTTATCTTCTTGCATCCGGATAGAAAACTCGTTGCTTCAAGCACAGTTTGTTGGTCAAACTCTTGGGCATGCACAACTTTTTAAGTTTTGCCCATAATGAGCAAGCTATTGTCTCCTTCAACACGTCCCGCAAAATATCATCTGACAGATGCAACTGGATCTGACTCACAGCTTTACGGTTCTTTGACGCCTTCATCGCAGCATCCCAATTCGAAAGCATCGACTTCTCATCAAGTAGAGTCTCATCCAGCTTTAAATGTGTCAGCCACTATATCCTTAAATTCATTAAGGTGGTCGTGAGCAGACTTATCTTCTTGCATCCGGATAGAAAACAGTCGTTGCTTCAAGCACAGTTTGTTGGTCAAACTCTTGGGCATGCACAACTTTTTAAGTTTTGCCCATAATGAGCAAGCTATTGTCTCCTTCAACACGTCCCGCAAAATATCATCTGACAGATGCAACTGGATCTGACTTACAGCTTTACGGTTCTTTGACGCCTTCATCGCAGCATCCCAACTCGAAAGCATCGACTTCTCATCAAGTAGAGTCTCATCCAGCTCTAAATGTGTCAGAATAGCGCGCATCTCGACCTGTCACAGGGAAAAATTAGTTTTTCTCGTCAATTGAGAGATTTCGTACTTCATGGAAGTCATCCTGAAACACCTCGAACCAAGAAATCAGCCCAAAACTGGTTAGAAAACCAAAATCAGTCAAATCAGTTGACTTTCGGTCAACCAGTCAAACCGTTGACCAAGTCAACTCAGAAATTAGGGTTTTCAACCCAAAACTCCCTTTTTCTCTCTCACTGTTTTTCTCCTTCCGTCGTTTCTTCTTCTTCCTCACGGACAGCAGCTGGCAGCAGCGGACGAGCTTCTCTTCGGGGCGGCGAGCTTCTCTTCGGGGCGGGCGATGGAGATACGGGCGGCGGTCGGATCTCTTCTCTCCTCGACGGACGGATCTCTTCTTCTTCCGCCAAGCTCTCTCTCTCTCCTCGACGGCTCCCGATTCTCTCTCTCCGCGTCGGACGGCCAACGAACAGACGGAGCGGCTGAGCTTCTCCCGGCGCGGTGACGGTGCGCAGGGACGGTCGCCTCCTCCAGGCGACGTTGGGGCGGTCGGATCTCTTCTCTCCTCGGCGGACGGATCTCTTCTTCTTCCGCCAAGCTCTAACTTCTCCCGGCGCGGCGACGGTGCGCAGGGACGGTCGCCTCCTCCAAGCGACGTTGGGGCGGTCGGATGCGGCGACGGCGACTCCAAGGATTTCAAAACCCTAAATCCCGATTTTTCCCAAATCGGTTACTGTTCACATTTTTTTTGTCAAATACTCGTATACTCGGATCTGGCTCTCATACCAATTGTTGAGAAATAATATCGAAACGAGTAAAATACTTGACACAAGAATTACGTGGAAACCCCAAGACGGGAAGAAAACCACGGGCAAAGGAGAGTCATCCACTATGTGAGTCCAATCGGTTGCAAGGCCTCCGTGAGGATTCTCTCTACCTCATAACTCTCAACTACTACACAAAAGACCTAGGCATAGGCCAATATATATAGGAAATTGTATCCCTACTCTAAATAGAAATAGAGTATTAATTTGTTAGAATTTGAGACAAACCTTAACAAAAATCCATCTCCTTGATTGAAATACAAATTTCCTATCTTCTTCGTTACATGACCACATAAAGAGTTCCAATGCAATGTCCTCCGTTTCGACCACGATGCCATTTCCCAAAGCTTCCACCCCAACGACCGTGGACTTCCACGTTCGCTAACCAAATTGTCGGTTCTAAAATTAATTTTTCCACCAGAATCAAATCAGACACTTTGTATTCTATTGCACAAGGTTTTAATGTCCCACCTCGAACGCTACCTTCCCCGCTATTAATAACCTCGCATACTCAAAATTATTACGGAAAATTGATACAATCGGGATTGTCCTAAATAAAATTTTCTTACGAATATAAATTAGTCGATCCATTAACTTTTGGATATATCTTAGTCTCCAAAACCACAGAAAATTGTATTTGAAATAGTAATAAATTTAATCGAATTATTAATAGTCTCAATATTCCGTTGACATTTGACACTATATACTTAAATAATACCCCTATGTACTATGATAATAATTAGCCTCTCTTTCTCCATCTGTTTTTCTGTCCTCTTCATCGGTGAGGTCATCTTGGTAATTTCAGTACCGCTGGGATAAGGACACGTGTCGGCGCCTGAGCTGGGGTGAGACAATGGAGATCAGGCCGCCAAGCGGGGGCCGCATCTTCGACCGGTACACCATCTCGTCGTACGGCCGCCGGTGGAACTTCAGGAACGGCACGAACGCCTCGCGCGACTTCTCCCCCCTGCTGTGGCAGTCCCTCTTGAAGAACATGGCCGGCGACTGGAGAAACGACAGCCGCGGGGTCCTCGGTGGGCCCGCCTTGGTGGCCTCTCGGGCCGTGACCCGCTGGGGGAGTGGGGTCGAGGCGAACATGCCACGTGGCGTCCGGGCGGCAGGCAACGCGAAGGAGACGGACCGGGCGTTGAGAGGCGAGATGAGGGACGGGCCCAGCGGGGAGTGGACGGTGGTGGTGGGCCCGACCTTGGATGATGACGTGTCAGACAGGGTCAAGTACCAGGGCTTCAGGGAGTCAGAGTGGGTGGACACCTGGAAGGCGAACCTCGAGGAGGAGCACGCGCCGATCCTGGCCGTTGATTTGGGGTCAAATCGGAGGGACGAGGCTCGCGGGTAGGATGCGACGTCGTTGAAGTCCAAGGACAAGGAGTCTTCGTAGTCCAGCGAAGATACCACCATCGTGACCGTTGATAGCTCCACGAATGGACGGACACCCTGCGTCGTGTTTAGCCAATTTAATTATTTTTACCCACATGCAATAAAAGCATCTTTGAAAAATTGACTATAATTAAATAAATAATTAAATTTTTATTTTAAATAATTACCTTCCATATATAAGAGAAAAGAGGAGGTGGGTCGATCACAAAAGCTTTGCAAAGCCTGCCCGGGTAATATTCGGCCAATATTTTCAGCGCTGCCAGGAATACATTTATAAAAGACGACGCCGATCTGAAAAAGCCTGCATCCCAATATTATAACAAATTTCACTTATTTAGGAGTTTAAATTTAAAATATTAATAAACTATGATAAACTATTAAAATTCGTACCAATTTCGTTTTGGTAATTATCATAAATACTGACATTGTCAGGGAATTACGTTTATTATCCGATTGTGATTTTTTTTATAGAATGATTGTGTTAAGGGTCACCAAAAGTAGAATAATTGGTTGCTTTCCAGGGGCGAAACCCCAAAAATATTTATTTTAAGGAAGCCTTATGATGGTATTACTATTAACCAATTGTAGGAGGAAAAGAAAGAAGGGGAAGCTACTAGGTCCAATTCCCAATATTGCCCTTGTCACCGGACTGGCCAATAATGTAGCAATCAACGTGACAGCTTTAATACCATATGTAATGTAGTTTTACTCCTTAAAAAGACATTGTCCGAAGATATCTCAAGAGCATCCGACTGCCGGTTTACCGACACTCCTGCCTCATTTAATTCTGGTGGGGTGAATCCTTTTTCTTTTGGCTTTTTTAGCGGGACGTGTAATTATTGTACAACTTGAAATTGACCCTTGTGATCTGTAAATTCAACCCTTTTAATTAATTTAATTACAATATTTTTTATATAATTGGACATTAATCGTGATAGAATTTTAATGATTGGTTTTGTGATGGAGGACTTACTTGCGTCAAAGAGGAGAACGAACTGGTCGACATTTTTGGGCATGGTGCTTATGGCCACCTCAAAAGTAAAAACAAGCAACCGAGTAAACCTGTAGAAAGGGGTTAACAAAGAATAACATGTCTTATCACATGAGCCCGACGTACACTTTTTTCGAGTAAATATCTGAATACTAAATAATATCAAGACATATAATTATATATTAACATCGGATTAAAAATGTTATCGAGTAATAAATTAATAAGTTAAAATGACTACGTGTACAGGGTTGCTCACAGTCTCTGGGAGTGCAACTTTTGGTAATCTTGTTTAATCCGAAAAATCTGCAAGGAAACAGATTATCACGTTTAAAAATCAATAATTTTTCGTACACAAATAATTAATTAATTCAGTTCGATAAAGAAAAGAAAGTAAAGGGTACGAACAAGAACAGGTCTGGATTCTTCGTCGTGACCAGCAACATAAGCGACACCTTCTGCGAGCTCAGCTGAGAACTCATCCGCCATTACATTATCTGCTTCGACAACCGAAATTAATTATAATAATAAATCTCAGTATATATATCCCAAATATTCAACTCTGAATATTTGAATAACAAAAAATTCGCTAAAAAACAAAATCACAAAGGTATTGGTGGGTTGGTGGAGGTTGAAGTAGAGTTCTTTATTTCGAATAAGTAGGCTGCAATGATTACAAGAAGTTCGCTTTTTCACCCTCAACTAGCGGTTTATAAAAAAATGTGGAGATTCCACCGTACAACAAAAAAACACAAAAAGAAGATAAGATACTTCCAAAATCTGAAAGGGAAAAAAACACAATTACGGAGATAAAATATTTATTAATTTTTTTAAAATCATTCAAATATTTTAATCGACTTAAATTTTGATTAGTCTGACAATTTTTGGTAACTAAGAGCTTACCAGCTCCAATAGTGTATCTCCAAGAAAGGCAAGCCCTCAAGTGCTTAGCAGCTTTCTTCACGTTCTCCCCTTTAGCTCTTAGAAACCTTTCCACGCACACACTGTTACAAAACTTCTCCTGCAGAATCCGTATACTAATTAGTCACAATAAAAAGTATTCCAGGAAAACAAATTTCCATGGGAACCCATTTCCCGGCGAAACAAACGAAGCCTAATTGATACTAAAGATTTATACCTGTCTCAAGGTGAGAGGGGCTTGCTTCCTTAGAAGCTGGAGAACAGCTTCGACCCTGTCCTGGCCTTTGTGATCCTTGAGCTGTGTTTGGTGGTCTTCTAGTTTCTTTCCCATTTCGAGGGAACTGGTTTCTTCGACTATTGGGACAAGATAATTGGTTATATATAGCTTAGATATGTCGCTTGTTGTTTACGCAAGAATCAGTTTTAAACTAGTTGCCGTTGGAGTAGAAAGGCAGTATGAGGGAGGAAGAAGACGAGAGAAGCTAGTTGGGAGGCAAAAGGTGGCTTGTCTATTTTTAAATTTGGAAAATAGCGAAAAAGAGTTTGAATTGGGAGAGTGATAGACTGATAGTGGGCCTTTTTTTATATGTGGAGATGACGCCGTTATCTTGAATAAACCGTTATTAAAATATAGTACTTAATCTAGTATCTCCTTCTAAAATGACTAACCAAATTCTAGTCGAGTGAGATTTTTAAAAGGTGAAAAAAAATTTAACAAATATTTACCATGGTTATATTGTCAATAATTTGAACTCAAAATCTGATTAAGTTAGAATACTGTGATGATTAGTTGAAATAGCTACTCGTCATTAAATATAGTAATAAATATGTCTCAACCTCAAATAGTTTTTGCGTGTTAATATCAGATTTATCTTGTATCTAATCCAAGATATTAATATTGTACTTATGAATTGAGCCGATCTTTGCAATTAACAAAGACCCGCGTCGTTCCACCTGCTCTAATATTGCTTCATAATTTACCAAATTCATAATCATAAAATAATAGGTACGTGAAATTCTTTTGGATATAAATATTACATAACAACTCTCAAATCTTTCTCTAGATTCTCATACATCAACATTACCAAAATTGCTATTTCTACACCATTCGTTTGTTGCTTCGGTTAGGATTAGCATTTATTGTACAGATTGCTTGAGATAGTAATTAGTAACACGATATCGTACTTAATAAATTTGTTGGCGCATTAAATAGTTCATTTAACGCTGATGTTCTATGACCAGGACACACGCCGTGGGTTGGAAAATTTCAGTTTGTGATTATTTATTTGATTTTCTTCTTTTTCTGGGCGGGATAATGGGGAACAGTATCATTTATTATCATAGTCTTGTGAGCCCATCACGATATTGCACTCAGATTTTAAAAAACCTGTGTTCGAAAGTTTGACAACAGATTCTAAGAGTTACCTAGTGGAAAAAAAGTTTCAAATTCAGTGAGGACATGGGTAATCCCCGCTGAAAGGGATAGGGACAATATTAAAAATATAATAATTAAAATAATTAAAAAAAATATCAGCAATAAATACAAGTATGGGAATATTGGTTTCTATTTTTTCGGATATTGGTTTCCATCTTCTATGCTATTGGTTTCATTCTACTATGATATTGGTTTCATTCTACTATGATATTGGTTTCCATCTTCTATGTTATTGCTTTCATTCTACTATGATATTGGTTTCATTCCACCGTGATATTGGTTTTCATCTTCTCCAATATTGGTATCCCATTATAAGTGAAAATATATACCATTTGAATGTATTGGTTTCATTCTTCTCGAATATTGGTATCATCGTTCTAGGATATTGGTATCATTCATCTATGAATTTTTGCTAAAATTTTAAGCACTAAGTTCAAACAACAACCAAACACCAACATAAAGTCCTAATCTTTAAATACAAAATCATCAGAACCACGTGAAATCGACCAACCCAGCAATAATCAAAGTCGAAACAGCGTATGGGTCATTTCTTTCGGACCAAATAATCAACGAAAAAGCTGGTAAAAAAAACCCGAAAAAAGTACTAAATAAAAGAGGGAATGAGACTTCAAGAAAAAACCCAAATAATCAAGGAATGAGCTTGGCTTCCAGAAAAAAGGGAGACGGGGAGGAGCGGGGCGACGGGGGGGTGGTATCGGGATCGGGGGGGGGGGGGGGGGGGGGGATTATAGTGGAACCCTAATGAGTATGTTTGGATAAAAACTCGAAAATACCCTCAACAGATTCTGACCATCAGATCTGTAAAAAGAGAATTTGATCAAATCTAAAGGCTCATATTTAGTCCATACCATGGGGATGATTTTTATGTAGTCCCCCCTGAATCCAAATCCGAAAAAAATACAGAACCACTAGATCAGATTCTTACTCTACCCCGTGAATCTTAAGGTCTATGGATTTTAGGTAGGGTATGAGTTTGGTTATATCTACATAGATAGGGTCTCGATAGAGTCTATATGAATCCAGATCCTGACTCTACCCATATACCCGTTAATTAGATTCTACCCTAATTGTTAGGGATTGTTCCAAATTCCTAATTAGAGTATGGCTCTATTTCCTAATCAGAATAGAGTACTAGTCTCCTATATATATACGGCCTATGCCTGGTCTTATTTATACTAGTTGAGAGTTGTGAGGTAGAGAGAACCCTCACGGAGGCCTTGTAACCGATTGGACTCACATAGTGGACGACTCTCCTTTGCCCGTGGTTTTCTCCCCGTCTTGTAGTTTTCACGTAATTATTATGTCTCGTGTTTTACTCGTTTCGATCTTATTTCTCAATAATTGGTATTAAAGCCGGATCTGAGTTTCGAGTATTCGAGTATTGAAAAAAAAAATGTGAACAGTAACCGATTTGGGGGAAAATCGGGATTTAGGGTTTTGAAACCCTTGGAGTCGCCGCCGCCCGTGTTCCGGCCACCCTTGGAGCCGCCACCACCGAACCCGTCACCGCGAAGGAGGAGGAAAGGGTCAGCCGCCGCCTGTGAGAGATTTGGGTTGAAAAACCCTAATTTTCGAGTTGACCAAAAGTCAACTGTTTGACTGGTTGACCAAAAGTCAACTGTTTTGGCTGATTTTAGTTTTCTAACCGATTTTGGGCTGATTTTTTGGTTCGAGGAGCTTCAGGATGACTTCCATGAAGTACGAAATTCCTCAATTGACGAGGAAAACTAATTTTTCCTTGTGGCAGGTGAAGATGCGTGCTATTTTGACACATCTATAGCTGGATGAGACTCTTCTTGATGAGAAGTCGATGCCTTCGAGTTGGGACGCTGCAATGAAGGCGTCAAAGAATCGTAAGGCTGTGAGTCAGATCCAGTTGCATCTGTCAGATGATATTTTGCGGGACGTGTTGAAGGAGACAACAGCTTCCTCATTATGGGCAAAGCTTGAAAAGTTGTGCATGCCCAAGAGTTTGACCAACAAACTGTGCTTGAAGCAACGACTGTTTTCTATCCGGATACAAGAAGATAAGTCTGTTCATGACCACCTTAATGAATTTAAGGATATAGTGGCTGATCTTAGAATTCTGGATGTGAAGTATGATGATGAAGATCTTGCTTTATTATTATTGTGCTCGTTGCCTGCTTCTTATCAGCAATTCAGAGATACTCTGTTGTTCAGCCATGATACTCTGAGTTGGGATAATGTTCATGATTCGCTCTTGGAGAAAGAGAGAATTGATAAGCACACTGTGAGTTCCTATAAAAATAGCCAAGGGACTGGTTTGGTTATGAGAGGGAGGTCTGAAGAGAGGAATGCTAAGTCTGGTTCGAGGAAGAAGAGCAGAAGCAAATCAAGGTCAAGGCACAAGGATAAGACTTGTTTCAACTGTCATAACGAAAGGAGAAAGTTCTGATAGCGGCAGTGCTAGTGTTGCTACCACCACTCAGAAAGAAGAATCTGATAGAGACCTTTTGTCTGTGATTGATGGGAAGTCTAAAGTTGATGCTGCTTGGGTCCTTGATTCTGCTTGTACGTTTCATATGTGTCACATCCGGGACTGGTTTTCAACATATGAACGTGCGGAGGGTAATGTTCTCATGGGAAATAATTTTGTCTGCAAGGTTGTTAGTATTGGCACAGTAAAGATCAAGATGCATGATGGTGTCATTCGAACCTTGACGAATGTGAGGCATATCCCTGATTTGAAGCAGAACTTGATTTCGCTGAGTACTCTTGATATATTGGGGTACAAGTATACCGGAGAAGGTGGAGTTCATAGTGTGAGTAAGAACTCATTAGTGCATATGAAGGCCAAGAAAGAGGTTAGAAATCTGTACATTTTGCAGGGTTCTACAGTTACAGGGACTGCTGCTGCTGCATCTGGCTCGTTGACAGATTCTGAGAATACCTCATTGTGGCATATGCGACTTGGTCACATGAGTGAGAAAGGCATGACCGAGCTGAATAGGAGAGGATTATTATATGGACAGGGTATTGGAAAGCTGGAATTTGGTGAGCACTGTGTGTTTGACAAGCAGACGAAAGTCAGTTTTCAGAAAGGTGTGCACACTACAAAGAGAAAACTTGACTATATTCATTCTGATCTTTGGGGACCGTCTCAGGTTGCAACAAAGAATGGTTCCAAGTATATGCTGACTATTATTGATGATTATTCGAGGAAGGTGTGGGCGTTCTTCTTGAAGAGCAAGGATCATGTCTTTGTCATTTTCAAGCAGTGGAAGACTATGATTGAGAAGCAGACTGGGAGAGATGTCAAGCATCTCCGCACAGACAATGGATTGGAGTTTTGCTCTAGTTGGTTTGATGAGTTCTGCAAGAATGAGGGTATTGTCAGGCATAAGACAATCCCGGGTACACCGCAACAGAATGGAGTCGCTGAAAGAATGAACAGAACTTTGTTGGAGAAAGTTTGTTGTATGCTGTCAAATGCTAGTTTGCCTAAGTCATTTTGGGCTGAGGCTACTTTCACTGCCTGTCACCTTGTCAATCGTTCACCTCATGCATCACTTGATGGCAAGGTACCTACAGAATTATGGTCTGGAAATCCTCCTAATTATACTATTTTGAAGATATTTGGGTGTCCTGCCTATGCTCATATGAATAATGGCAAGTTAGAGCCAAGATCTGTGAAGTGTATCTTCCTTGGTTATGCTTTTGGAGTGAAGGAATACAAGTTATGGTGTCCTGAGCTGTCTAAGGTCTTGTTGAGTAGGAATGTTATTTTCAAAGAGACAGCCATGCTGAGTAAGAGGGAGGATGTTTCTTCACCTGGTGTTCCGAGTGCTCCAAGTATGGACTTGCAAAAGTCAAAAGTGCAGGTGGAGTTTGATGCTGATCCAGAAGCGAGTTCCTTCCGTGATGTTGATTGACATGGTCCTACTCATGGCGGGTTGTCCGATGAAGCTGAGAATGTTGGCACAGTTGAGAGGGAGCCAGTGTATTCTATTGCTAAAGACAGGCCCAGAAGAATTATCAGGCCTCCACAGAAGTTGGGTGAGGCTGATATTGTTACTTTTGCCCTGAATGTGGCAGAAGAAGTTGATAGCTGTGAAGAACTATCTAGTTACTCAGATGCTGTGAAGTCGAAAGACTCTGATAGATGGTTGGTTGCTATAGAGAAAGAGATAGAATCTCTTCACAAGAATAAGACTTGGGAGATTACTAAGCTGCCTAAGGATAAGAAGGTTGTCAGCTGCAAGTGGGTATTCAAGAAGAAGGATGGTATACCTAGAGTTGAAGAGCCTAAATACAAGGCTAGGCTAGTGGCTAGAGGATATGGTCAGATTCCTGGTGTGGACTTTAATGAGGTATTTTTACCAGTTGTGAAGCATACCTCGATTCGTTCTCTTCTTGATGTTATCGCTATGCAGGATTTGGAGCTTGAACAGCTTGATGTGAAGACAGCTTTCTTGAATGGAGAGCTTGAGGAGCGGATTTATATGGCACAGCCTAAGGATTTTCATGTTGAAGGCAAAGAAGACCATGTGTGCTTATTAAAGAAGTCCTTGTATGGCTTTAAGCAGTCTCTGAGGCAGTGATATAAAGGTTTGATTCTTTTATGATTTCTCATGGTTATGAGAGGAGCAAGTATGATAGTTGTGTTTACCTGAAAAGGCTACGCGACGGTTCCCAAGTGTATTTGCTCCTGTATGTGGATGACATGTTAATTGCTGCCAGTGACAAAGAAGAGGTGAGAAAGCTCAAAGCTCTGTTGAGTAGCGAGTTTGAGATGAAAGATTTGGGTTCTGCTAAGAAGATTCTTGGTATGGAGATTGCCAGAGATAGAGGAGCAAGGAAGTTATTTCTGAGTCAGGAGAGTTACATTGAAAAGGTACTTGACAGGTTTGATGTGACTGGTAATCCTGTGAGTACTCCTCTTGGTAACATTTTCAGCTTTCGCCTGCTTTATCTCCACAATCAGCTGCTGAGGTCGATTACATGTCTGGTATTCCATACTGCAATGCTGTTGGTTCTCTGATGTATGCTATGGTTTGCACACGCCCGGATTTGGCCTATGCTGTGAGTGTCGTTAGCAGGTTTATGGCAAATCTTGGAGAAGGTCATTGGAGAGCAGTGGAGTAGATTATGAGGTAGTTGAAGGGTACCAAGGGCGTGTGTCTACAGTTTGGATGCACCAGTGATGGAGTTGTTGGTTTCGTTGATTCAGATTTTGCTGGAGATCTTGATAAGTTCAAATCCTTATCTAGATATGTCTTCACTCTTGGAGGATGTGCTATTAGTTGGAGAACTTGTCTACAGGCCACAGTGGCGTTGTCTACCACTGAGGCGGAGTACATGGCTATAACTGAAGGTGTGAAGAAGGCTATCTGGTTGAAAGGTTTCTTCAGTGAAATCTGTGAGAAGCTGCAGGTTAGTACGGTGTACTGTGATAGTCAAAGTGCTATCCATCTCACGAGGGATGCTATGTATCATGAGAGGACAAAGCACATTAATGTGAGGTACCACTTCATTCGGGAGCATATTGCTCAAGGTGACATTGTTGTGAGCAAGGTGGGTACAAAGGACAACCCTGCAGACATGTTGACGAAGCCGCTTTCTGGTGCTAAGTTCGAGCATTGCTTGGACTTAGTAGGTGTTCGTGCTTGATGCTGATAGCCCTTAGGGGCTGGTGGTGAAGGTGGAGAAACGTTGATGTTGGAGTCATAGAATTTGGTCCAAGGTGGAGATTTGTTAGGGATTGTTCCAAATTCCTAATTAGAGTAGGGCTCTATTTCCTGATCAGAATAGAGTACTAGTCTCCTATATATATACGGCCTATGCCTAGATTTTATTTGTACTAGTTGAGAGTTGTGAGGTAGAGAGAACCCTCACGGAGGCCTTGTAACCGATTGGACTCACATAGTGGACGACTCTCCTTTGCCCGTGGTTTTTTCCCCGTCTTGGGGTTTCCACGTAATTCTTGTGTCTCGTGTTTTACTCGTTTCGATCTTATTTCTCAACACTAATAATACCTTAGTTATACACTAGTTATATTCATATTTATATAGTCCTAAAAAAAATTAAATACAACCGTAAATTCAGATGCAGAAGATGCCGAAAAGAGTTAGATTAAAAAATTTAGCAAGAAATAATTTTGAAGTTGGGACTTTATGTTTTTCAAGAATACTTTATTTTATTTTTTGATTGATAGAATAGCCGCATATATTTTCTTTTATGTTGTGGTCAAATGTTATTAAAGTTGAAAATAAACTCCAAACTAACTAAATAGTAAATAAATTTTGTTCAACCATTTGAACAAAATTTATTTACTATTTAGTTGGTTTGGAGTTTATTCTCAACTTTAATTTGATATTATCGTTTTATCACATAGACCTTCAAATGAGAGATTTTTTTATGATTTGAGTTAATTTTGTATTTTGATTATATTAAAATGATAAAAAATATGTTGTAAAGCAATGGGTAGGGCATGGATTGTCGTTTGGACCCTAAGGTCCGGGTCCGAGTCTTTATTCAAAATATCCATAGGGTCGTAGGTAGAATTTGGATCTTACTTCAAAATCAAGGGTCTGAGTTTGGATCTTATAGATCCTTATCCTACCCTACCTATTATCACTCCTAAAAAGTTAACGACCAAATAACATGTTTAAATTGGCTGAAGTAGCGGTGAAAATTATTTAAAGGTTACTTGGTTTTATCATGTTTTTTTTTGGAAAATAAAAAGTTAAAAATTATTTGTAAGGGATAAATATATTGGCAAATCAAGCTGAAAACTAATGATTAGAAGGACCCGACCAAATGAGGTTGATGATAATTGTTATTGGCCAATCGGAGTTCCGTGAATTTTTTTTTGAAAAGTAAATTATTTCTTGCTAATCGGAGTCCCGTGAATTGTACGGTATAAAGCGATAAGCTTAGGCTATTTTTTAAATTCTGTTTCTCGAACAATGTAATTAAAATAATATTTTGTATTCGTAAAGTACGATAACTCGAGCATATTTCATAACAATATAAACAATGAGTCTGCTTATAATTATCGATCAATTCACAAAATTCACAGTTTTTTGTCGGAGAGTTTACATATCCCGTCACAATCATTACCCATTTGTTGTTGTGACGTGCACTATACTACCATCAAATATGTACCTCAATCTATATATTTACAAGCCAAAAAGCGCGGGGTTCATAAGCCAACGGTCGACCAAAGAAGCGACTTCACAAAATCACGACCGTGTGATTGGCGTGCTGAATAGTCTACCCGGGACCCTCGTCTCTAAATATTGTCGGTGGCGAAATTATATGGGCATAATATTGTCGGTGGCGACCTTGGCCTCCGATTCTGGGCTGTAGGTTCTGGCCGCTTCTGGGCAGCAGCTTGCTGCTCCTGTCTCTGCTAATGTGGATGCGTAGGTGGCCTTAGCGGATGACTGGCTGGAGCAACTCTTGCTTGTTTCGGATGTGGTGGCACAAGAGGTCGTGACGCAGCCACTTGCTACTCGCAAATTGGTCTACATGGAAATCTCCTCCCGTCTACTCCGATTAGATCGAGCATTCAGGGAAAAGAAATTGACGGAAAAAGTCGTTATCCTTTTGAAGTTTCCATTGTGTAAATTAAAAATTTTGTCGCCAAAGAGGCCAAAGCCGAAGTTAAGCCTTAGCTCGATGATCGCCGGCATGGTGGTGCAAGACGAAACTCTTCAAGAGAAGTTTTCGGCTGAAGCGTGGCGCTTTGTGGTCGCTACAGGTTTGTCTTGGGAGGAGGACACTTCTAAAATCCTACAAGCAATCAAGGATGATGCCTGTGAAACATACCATTTTTGGAGTTTTGATCCTCCTTAATTTCAGTACTATGTGTGTTAGTTAGATTTGATTTGTCCTACGCTTGGTGCATATACATGCTCTTTGATTTTAGATATACTTTTGGAGATACCCTGGTGTTGTTTCCAGATAGCGTTAATCACTACATTGTGTTTTGATTCTCATTATCTGGTATTTATGGTGCGTTACTTTCAGTATCTGTGATGTAAACTTTCTTGGTGATCTTTTCTTGAGGAATATAATACTTTACTTATTAAAAAAAATAGAATTTTTATCTTTTTGGTTTAAAAAACGAGTTAATTTTTTGAAAAAAATATCAGTAGAGAAAAAAATTATGTTGTGGGTTTGCAAAATTTACGATCTTTTGTAGAGATTGGCAATAACACATAGGACCAATGTGTAATTAATCCAAAAAATAATCAGCGAGATTCAATTTCCCTTCGATCGGTAGACAATATTTCCAGAATATAATAACGAAAGGCAAACGACTAGGCGTCTGTATGAAGAACCACAAGTTTAACGCTTCCAGTTTGATTTCCAAAGTCTACGTGAGTGGACAAGAAAGCAAATGCCAATCTGTTGACTTTTAAATTACAGATTTAAGTATTTAACATTAATTATGGGATTTCCTCTATATTTGTAGTCTTTATTTATTTAATTATCGTGAGACATTGTACGATGCGCTTTGTTATATGTTCGAACCTCGAACAAACCATACGATTATTAAAGCTTAAAGTCAAAATTCATCGAAATTGCAAACCAGAAATACGCAGTCTCACCATTCAGAATAAACCAATTATTCGCACGCGGAAAATATAAATACATGAATTTAATTTGGTTCATGGGGTCTCGTTCTGTTCCAGACTTATGCAAATTATATTTCCGTTGTAATGATCGGCGATACAGGAAATTTAACTTGCAATACTGAGTATAATATTTGTCAGGTGGTAAGAAATTTGACATTTCACACTGAACACATGAAATTTTAAAAAAAACACCGAAAATTTGGCATGTAGTGAAATCTCAATTTCATTTGTCCTTGCACAAATATGTGGAGATGGGAGGAGATTGGCTGGGTTTATACTGCTGCAATTGGAATCGTTGGCGGAATGCTTTGTATTTGGGGGAAAAGCTAAGTAGTGGGGGGTTTGTGTGTTGGGCCTAGACCTGGCCATGAATTGAATCCGATTTGTGATTCGATTCGATTCGATTCGTAAAAAATTCGATTCGATTCGACAATAATTCGATTCGATTCGACAATAATTCGATTCGTCAAAAAATTCGATTCGAATTCGTCATGATAAGAATTGAATACGGTTCAATTTTTTGTAATTCGTCAAACCGGCGAATTCAATTCGAATTCGAATTTGAGCTATATAAATTCTCCCTCAAGTTTACTAATTTGAGTTACTTCTCTTATTGTGATATATGGGGTGATCATTGGCAAACACATTCATATTTTGGTGTTACATGTCATTGGATTGATAATGAATGGAATATACAAAAAAGAATAATTGCATATAGAGTTTTTGATGATAGTCATAGTGGGAATAATTGTTATAAAATATTGCATATTATTTTACAAGAATATAATCTAGTTCAAAAAATATTTTCAATTTTTCTAGATAATGCAAGTTCTAATAATGTTATGGTTAAAGATTTAGAAATTTTTTGTACACGATTCGGAAGAAAATTTTTTCATATTAGATGTGCATGTCATATATTTAATCTTTGTACCCAAGATGGAATTAAAGCTTTAGACTCTACATTAGGACCAATTAAATAAGCACTTAATTTATTATGGGCTCGCCCAAAATTGCTAAAAGATTGGAAAAATTTTTGTAAATTAAACAACATGAAACCAAAACGTTTTCCACAAGATGTTCAACATCGTTGGAATTAATTCGAATTCGAATTCGATTATAATTCGATTCTAATTCGAAAATTCATAATTCGTATTCGATTCGTCTTGTGAAGAATTGAATACGGTTTAATATTTTGATGAATTCGAATTCGAATAAATTCGATTCGAATTCGTCCAAATTCGAACCGTGGTCAGGTCTAGTTGGGCCATCCCTCCCTACATCGTTGTCGTCTTGGTTCGGTCTTGTCAATGTTCGCGAAGGTCTGGATTGCTTTTTGGTTGCGGTATTCCCGAGGTGTCATGTATAACCACGAGCTTTTTCTTCGTACTATTTTTGTAAGTGTTCATGAGTGGTTGTTTTGGTCAAACAACAACATGGAAATTCATGGGCAAGATCTTTATCTCTATCTGGAGTCTGTTAGGGATAGCGTTGACTATGGTTGGGTTTTGTTATAGCTGCGGGTTTTTGGCTCAAAGCCATTGTAATCAATGTAATTTTATACATCCGGTATCTGTATTCCTGGTGTTAATGTGCCTTTGGCACATCCTGGGGTTCTTTTCTGAAGGAGCAATATACAAATTTACTCATCAAAAAATAATAATCTGTAAGGTCTCATTATTTAAACGACTGTCTTCACAGACGAAACAATGATATGTTTTGTTTGAAAGATTAAAGTAATTTGATTTGACTATCCATATTAACAAAGTGCATCTTCTTTTCTCACATACATTTTGAAAAAAATTTAAGGTTAAATGTGCTTAACCTAGTGCAATTTCAGGATGGATGACCTCCTGGGAAGTTTCTCTGGGTGTGTGTAAATAAGGACAAAATATGCTGAAAAAGACTTATGTTGGTCTATGGAGACAGTCGGCCAAATCACTAGTCGATACATAATCTATCTTAAAATCAGAAGCGAACACCTTAAGTAGGAGTTGCAATGGGTATGATAGAGTTAGGATGTATACGATCCAAACTGAGACCCTAAATTTAGAAGTAAGATCCAAACATTATCCATAGGTATTTTGAATAAGGACCCGGATCTGGATCTTAGATTCTAAATAAAGATTCATGTTCTACACATAGACCCGTTGTTTTACAACATACTTTTATCATTTCAATATAATCAAAATTTAAAACTAAGGTGAATCATTAAAATAATCTAAACTTTGAAAGTATATGTAACAAAATGATAATATCAAATTAAAATTGAGAATAAACTCTACAACGACTAAATAAGTATGGTTCAAATGGGTATTAATTGACCACAACATGAAAAAAAATATATGCGCCTATTCCGTCAATCTAAAAATAAAAATTTTAAGTGTTCTTTAATAACATAAAATTTTAACTTCACAACTATTTCTTGCTAAAGCCTAGCATCTTCAAACAAGTCTTTTTCGTCATCTTCTTATTCTTGCAATCTATTTTTTTTTGGTAGCTTATGCATCTAACCATCTAATTTAATATACTGAATTAGTCATATAATAAATAGCATTTCAATCAAAAAAATTCAGTACTATATATTTGTGAAATTTTAGTGTCGAGATCATCAATAACTGAAGAATATTCCATAATATTTACACATTATATTGAATCTCTTCGAGTAAAAGCAAGATATTAAACTTAAGAAGGTAACTTTCAATAAGAATTTTGATAAAATATATTATTAGCAAATTACATTTTCATGGTTTCATGCAACACATTTTGCTAACTCATCAAAAAATTTCAAAGTATCTGGATGCAAACGACTACAATGAGCGCTTACCACCCTACCTCATGTGCTAAAGGCACATTCCGAGGTAACACTTTTGACACTGGAATGCATAACACGTCTAGAGCAATGATTTGCAATGTAGGGTACCTAAGCCCATTCATCTTCCACCAACTTAATAGAGTAAAATCTCTCTAAAGTGATATCATTGGGACTGGAGAAAAATATCACTTTAAAGAGGTTATTACATAAGAGAGGTTTATGTTTTTTTCTCCAAAAATATTAAACTAGAGTTTTTGAGCAATAAATACGTAAGTACCAAAAAGTTACTTAGTCTATATTCAAGTGGCCAAATTTTTGGTTATATCGTTATTCAAATGCTATACTCGATCGAAATATTTTCATATAACAAGACGGCAATCATAAGGACCATTTGAAGACAATTGAGAAGATCAATGATGAAGTAAAATTTATCGAAAAAATAAATCTGGCACATTAAAATATTTTTTTAATTGTAAAGTACGCAAAAATTTATGTATTTATTCAAAAATATCAATTTATACGAAAATTGGGACCGAAATTTAGTACTATAATTTTCTGAAAACGTATTAGTTATTACGATAGAGGGGTTATTAGATTTTAATACTGGTTCCGACTCGGGACCGAGACTTATTATCAATTTAGAGATTATCATTTTAGAAGAGTTGATGTTTACTATATGTCAAAATTCTCTGCTCTAGATAAAACAAACTCTTCCACGTAATGGTCCAATTCAGATTTGCTCAATAAATTTCCATTTGTATTTCTTCTCGCTTTATCAAATCAAAGCACGACCGTCGGATAAGTGCTATATGATAATTTGCTTTATCTCCATAAACTAGGGAAAATGCTACTCCAATAATATGTATAGGTGTAAGTAGGGTATAATTATTATATAATTAGGATAAAGATCTAATTAATAAATGTACAGGTAAGATTAGAGTATGAATTCATATAGATCATATCCAGATCTGAACTTTATATGTGTAGATAGATCCAGACCCATATTCTAACCGGATCTAATAGACCACGGTAAATTCAGGGGACGATCCATAGAGTGTGGGTCGTTTTGCCATCCGTAACCTTGAGAAGACAGTGCACTTACGTGAAGCATTTGCATTATTTTTACTTGTTTGGTGTTTTCGTCAACTAGTGTCAGGTCTATCTAGTTGGTTTTTTTTAGGGAAGTCTATCTAGTTGGTGAGACGTTGGACTTTTGTTGGCATGATTTTGTAGCAAGATTTTACATTTTTTGTTATATCATTTCTTAAAATACAATTTGTTATTAGGAGATTTATGAGATCGATTAATCTGCAATTGAGTCAAACATGACCCACAAAGATTGTCAAAAATCTCACCATTAATGTTATAACGTTGTTGTATTATGATGGTTCAAATGCAAAAAATATGGTTTAGTTGGAACAACAATTAGTCATATGGTACAAGTGTTTGCTGAGTTGGTGGCTTTTCTAAAATATCAGTTGAACTTATTCGCGTGCATTTTAAAGTTGTGATTCGATTGCTTGATCACTTACCTACACTCTCTTTTTCTCTTCTTGCTGCAGTTAGGATTTCAAATTTTGACAAGCCGTGAGTCACTTCCCCATCTATACTAAGCAGATCATATATTAACCAACTACAAGCCAAAATCCAACTATATATTATAGCTTTTTTATAGTGCATGGTTCAATTGAATCATTGCCCCTTTAAATTCAAATACTTGAAAATTTGTGTTTAAACTTGGTAGTCAAAATTTTATCATCCTTTGTAGTCATGTTCAAGAAAAAAAAATGATTCGAGAAAAAAAATGTTGTTCAGTAAATTTTATTAATTAATATAAATATAGTTATAGTCATGTTCAATCTACTCTTTTGAGTTTATCTTTGTGTAAACTATTGTATATACTTATAGATGCTAATTGGATTGCCAAAACTATATTTCTTCCTTTTGATTTCGAAGATTTAGTTCAAAATCCTCCTTTTGAGCTTAAGCAGAAATTCTTGTGTGACTATTATTATTAAGAGAAAAGTACACATAAGTACCCTGTAGTTCTAGCAATTATCACTTAGGTATCCTGTAGTTTCAAAATCGTAAAATAGGTCCAACTTATTTCAATCTTTGTCACGGACCGGTCCCGAGCTCCGGTCCAAATTTTTTTGGCGGAACTGTGTCGTTTTACGGCCGACGTGGACTGCCACGTGGCTTAGACTAGGCTTACCCGATGCTGACGTGGCAGTGGATAAATTACTAAATTAGTACCACATTTTAAAAAGTGAAAATACCAAAAATTAACTTAAAATCAGAGGAATCGAACCTGGGTCTTCCAACGGAAGACCGAGATAATCACCAACTAGGCTGCAACAACATTGTTGATGATCAAACGCATAATAAAATTTATATAATGAAATTATAAGACGAGCTTCCTTCTTCCTCCTGGCTCATCTCCTCCAGATATTATCAAATACCCAAACTCCATGAAACTCCTCTCCGCCAACCCAGCGAAACCCTAGCGGCTCCGAATTCTGCCTCGAGCGCCTCCAAACTGCCCACGGCTTGGCCCCGTTGATCCCCGAGCCCCCTATTGAAGAACGGGAACCACATCAACATACTCGAAGGGATGAGGATATTCGATCTGGCAGAGTAGGCGCCGGAGTGGAGCGAGAGGAGGGAGAAATCGGAGGAAAGGAGTAAGAAGAGGGCGAAGAAGGGGGAGGTTATGGTTATGACGGCGGAGGATGAGAAGTATAGGCTAGGGTAAGGGCTGGCAGGGAAGGGGCTTAAGGTTCCATGATATCTGGAGAAGAAGGGAAGAAAGGGAGGGAGAGGAGAAGAGAAGAGAAGGAAGCACGTCTTCTAATTTGATTATACAAACTATATGCTACGTTTGATCAACAATGTTGTTGTAGCCTAGTTGGTGATTATGTTGGACTTTCAATCAGAAGACCCAGGTTCGATTCCTTTGGCAGCGGATTTTGAATTGATTTTTGGTATTTTCCTTTTTTAAAATTTGGTACTAATTTGGTAATTTATCCATCGCCACGTCAGCATCGAGTAAGCCTAGTCTAAGCCATGTGGTAGTCCACGTCAGTCTACCATCGCCACGTCAGCATCGAGTAAGCCTAGTCTAAGCCATGTGGTAGTCCACGTCAGTCGTAAAATGAAGCCGTTCCCCCAAAAAAATTTGGATCGAAGCTCGAGACCGGTCCGTGACAAAGATTGAAATAAGTTGGACCTATTTTACGGTTTTGAGACTACATGGTACCCAAGTGATAATTGCTAGAACTACAGGGTACTTATGTGTACTTTTTCCTATTATTAATGATATGACACAAAGTTTCACCTTTAAAAAAAGTTCCCGTCCAATCACGTCGGAAGAAAAATGGAACTCGGAACGACTTTGGGGAGATCTGAAACGACCATTATCACCAAAAAGTTAATAGAGTTTTAAAATTTACTTAAAACTGATCTCACTTCACTCCAACACGTTTCAATGCCCTTGTCGTTATAGTCCAATCTAATGCAATTCTGCTTTAAAATATGCAAATTTACTGTTTTCGTGCGACAATCCAACAAATAAAAGCAGGAAAAGGTGAAAAGACAGCTCTGCGAACGTTATAAGGTTAAAGCTTAGGTAAAAAAATCAACTTGATGATTTAATATAATTAAGTGCGTTTACCCCTAAAAAAGTAAAAAAAATCAATCAATAATAAAATTAATTTAACTTAATCAATATGTCTCGAGTTCGAATTTGTATAGTATTAAATACTTATTTTTTTATAAGTAAAATTTTGATAATGATAATAATAATTACAAAATGTAAACAGTTAAAATTTCTTCGTACAAATACGAGAGGTTGTGTTATAACATGGATTAATGGATCATTGCAATTTGGACTTGGGTTTCGAAAAAAAAAAAAAACTGTCAAGGAAACCCTTTTCTTCTGGGTGGGAAAAAAATTAGCAACCGTTGCTTGATAATGATGCGTTACATATAACAGCTTTATGGTTCACTTGATACCTTGGCCCCTTCAATAAGCTAAGATATGGGTCTCCATATGTTGACCAATATAGTTCATACTCAATTAGGTAGGTTTATACGCTGTCCTCTTTTCTGTGTGCACTACGGGACCCATCGTTGGAAATAGTTTGTTTGAGGCTATCCGCCATGTCCAACAACAAAGTGCTACAAATCTCTTTTTAACTAGTTTTAACGCAATTGTATTTAGACACTCAAATTCGAAATCTCCTTATTGGCTTGCATTTTCATACCCAAACTCGAGAATTCCGAGGTTCATAGCTTCGGTCCATAAATTCTTTCAGCCTTTTGCTTAATTTTGGGCCATGAGAAATATATCCCTTTGTTGGGCCAATCCAGCTAAGAGCTCAATAGACCCAAGATATCTTTACCAGCTTCGAGCTTTCTCTTTGTAAAGTTATTGGGTCGAAGCCCAATCGTTCCCTTGTTCGGCAATCCGCATTCTTGTCGCTAGAAAATTTGACTTTTGCATGGAGTAATTTATTTTTTTAATGAAAGTATTAAAATTTTAGATTTTCAGTTTTGTGATTTCATTTTCGTGGAAATCGTATGTACAGAAATTTATCTAATTGTAGAAAAATAAAATTTGGGTTCTGAGGCTGCTCTCAATAATAGCAATATGGCTCTGCCCTAACCGGAGATTTTTTTTTCTCGGTCCAGTTTAGAGCCGTGATTTTCAATGTGAAATTTGTATTTTATTTTACTACTTTCAAATACTCAAGATTGAGTATATTCATTAAAAAAATCCATTTTGATTGGTGTACACCATGTAATAATGCAAAAAGAGAGAACATATGTTTTTCTAAAGCACCGTACCTCCGGATCGCAACTTTTAAATGATAGTAAAATTATCTCAAAAATATTTAATACTATTTTATTTTTAATAGTTCAAATTAAAAATTTTTGGGTAAAATGAGAATAACTTTTTTGAGAAATTCACGTAAATGCTTGGTAGGAGAAACCATAGTTTGCACATGTGAGATGTGATCATATTTGCCAATTAATGGAGTTGATGTAGCAAAGTAGTACACTAGAGACTAAATTATTTTTTAAAGATAAATATTGTTAATCGTCAAGTATATATAACTTATTTAATATGATAATTTGTGGATTGACACATAATACGTCTCCTTGTAATTATGAACCAAAATTGAGGCTTCCCATTAGACTCTGGCAAAAAAGGAGGAAAAAAATACAATTTCAAGAAAGTAAAAAAAGCACATGATTTTGTTGCATTTTCCATGAGGCTCACCTACTAAAACCTCAAGCTTGCCACCTTAACACTTTCAAGTCACCCCAAATGGACACGTGGATAACACAAAACAGAAATTGCTTGAGCAAGACTCTTCCACTTGGGGAACCTTTGTCTTTAAACTTCTCAATAAAAATAACCAAACGTACATACATATGTATTTATATATATTGTATATTTCTCAAGCTAAGAAAAACTTTGAAGCTTGAAGCACAAGGGAGGCAAGGACCATGAAAATTTTAAACACAAGAAAAATTTGGGAGAGTGACATGGAGTGAAAGGAGTGTAAAGGACTAGAGATTGGTGGGGTGGCCCTCCTTCTTCTAGATAATTTCATTTATCTAATGAGCTTGAAAATGACATTCTACCAAGATCAAAAAAATTTGTGAATTTCATGATTGCCCTACAAGAGAATGTTGCGACACCCAAATCTAGAAAAAAAAAAGAAATTATTTATTTATTTATATTTTCAGGCCCTTAACTTCACCCCTTCTCTAAGCAAACCATATAGTTGTGAAGTCTCAATTTTTCCCTCCCTTTTTTTTCCTCCATCCTTATTATAATTTCCCTTCCCCATTGGAACCTGATGAGGTAGCCAGCCACATCCAGTTCTTTCTCTTAATGGGGTGGCTCCATTCCCTTTTCTCTCCAGTGAAGAAGCTCTGGTTTCGCCTGCAAACAACGCCGAAGAAGAGTACGTTACCTTCTAATTCTTCTAATATCCCTTTGAAGTCCTTTCACATTGCATCTCTACTACCCCATCTTCATTGAGTTTTTTTAATACCACCTGGACCTAATCTAGTTTACATTCGGGTACAACCTTTAAAAAGTCCAAAATTCTCTAACAAATATTTAACATGTTTCTAGAGAATCGAAATCAAGACCTGGTTAAATTATAATAACGTTTTTGGTTGAGTTGAATCAAAGTTCACAAATTAGTATCATCTTCTCTCTTTCTCTCTGTTTTAACGTCGACTAATTCCGATTCAAACCGAACAACGATAGAACTTTTCATGCTATTTTCATCAGCCTCATGCCCCATTTAGATTTTTTTTCCCATTAAACATTTTTTTCCTGACGAATTTTCAGGAAGAGGGATATACATTCTGTACGAGGATGTAAAATCCTGCCCCTATGAAGATGTTCATGTCTTATGGTCAATTCTGGTGGAATCACACACCGCTGCCACATTGACCCCGAAGCCATGAGAAGGCCTTTCTTCTTAATTATCTACACAACCGACGGTTCCAGCAGTTAATCGAGAGTTTTTTACTGATGTACATATTATATTTGCGGTGTTATTTACCTGTTCCGGATTAAAAAAAAGGTTTTTGGCTTCTTGTACCTCTTCTTTCTTAACTTAACGACCATTTTGAGTCAATAATTATTATTTCTCCTCTTTCACGCGCTTTTTTTCACTGTATTACTTATTCAAATTTTCATTAGTCAGTCGGAGACAAATAGAAAATGTCATCGAGTGACAAGAGATTACACAACTCGGTTTAATCTTCTGTTTAGCTTCTTATTGTTTAGTTGTCCGTTTCAGGAGTTGGCGGTAGCAGTTAGTATCATGTTTCGTATCCTTTCTAAGTTGTGAACTTGTGAGGTTGACGTGAGATTACCAAAGACAGGGACGGAGGAGCAACTCGCATGATTTTCAAATTGTCAATTAAAATTGATACTTTTACAAGGGTATTTAGCCAAATAATATAAGACGTTCACGACTTGTCGAAAGTTTAGGATTCAATCTCTTACAAACATTAATTTATATTGGTCAATTAATAAGTATTTAGATATTATGTAATTTCGATACTCGAGTTTGAGTATCGGGAGGTCGGAAGATATGCAGTGTCGGCAAACAAAACATTGAAGTGTCGGTTATACATCTTTTTATTTGGTCAGAGAGGCGCCGGTTATTGACTATGGAAAGTCTCCTTTCCCCTTTTTGAATATGGCAAGGATCACATTGTCTTGTGTTGTTAGTTTTAGAATTAATAATTAAAATCGCCACGCCAAAGATCAATCTCGTATCATACGATGAGCTAAGTGTTATTGGGTCGAACGAGAAACCAATCGAATGGAAGGAAACTGGATTATAGCCTATAGCTTGCCATTTGGGAGGGATTGTAATGGGATGTTGAGTTAAATTAGTGGTGCTATTAAATATACTCTTTTTGTTGTTAGTTTTTTATTGAGTTTTATTGTGGTAGGATTTGATGAAGCTTACGACCATAACTATATTTATAGTTGGAAAGTGGAAACTCAACACCGAACTTGCTTATATATAATTACATATACGAAACAAAATTAACTTACCTTAACAAGCCTATAAGTTGCCATGGCCGAAGGCAGTAGGAGAAGAAAATTAGAAACGAAGTCATGCTTCGAGGACATTAGCTTTGCACACAAAGGAAATGGAGAAGCAACTTCATGTCGACATGTTCTACACCAGAAACACTAAGTCTGGTCCAACAACTGATGTCTTCGAATTCAGTTCGAATTTAAATTAATCGATATATTCGAAACAAAAAGTTAGCGATCATGGCCGGGTTGTTTGTTGTATGTACCCAGCCAGTGAAGATGAGGCCCAATAACCAGAAGCCCAAGACGGGTCCAACATTTCACCATTTTGTTTCTGATAATAACACTTAAACTCAAATTTTAAAATATTTTTCTAACTTAAAAGCTAAATTCCATTTTAAAAATTATAATTCTTAATATATGGTAGTAGAAAAGGGTAAATATACTTACCAAAAAATGTGGGAAAAGTGAAAACAACCCAAAAGCAGTTAACCAAGGAGGTATAACCCCTCCCTAAAAAAAGGAGGTATAACCCCAGGGAGCAAGACGCACCTAAACCGGCTAACCAAAATTATGTCGTCTGTCCCCCCCACGCGATTGAGCCTCACGCCATCCCCTATCTCGCTAATCCCCATGCATAAAACCAAATAACCCTATAAGGAATGCACAGTTAGGCCCGGGCTAATATAAACCCGAATAATTTTAGGATGGTCTTTCACGTGTACCATTCGAATAACAAAGGTTTTTTTTATTACCAAGCGAAAATTTTTGGTGGTTCAAAGAGAGTAATTTTATTATAATGTCAATTAAAGATAGGGATCTCAATTAGACTCTTACAGAATCTACCATGATCTAAACTCGAAGGATCCAAGACCAGTTGATTTTGACCGAGTTTAGACCCTGATCCTACCCGGATCCTGATATTTTAAAAGGATAAGGGTATGGATATGGATCTATATGATCATGCCCTGATCCTACCTGATTTTTTTTAATTAATATTAAAATAATATATATGTATATTAATTATTAGACATAATACCAAATTCTCAATTTTTTAAGGTAAATATTCTTTATTAAAACGAAAGTTCAAAACAGAGCAAGCGCAAAAAGAAAGACAAGATACAGGGGCCCGATACTTACATCAGTTACAATCCCACCCAAGACCAAAACGTTCCTTCAAACTCAAGAGATGAAGAAGAGAGATCTATAAATCCTTGTAGGCAATCAAGAAAATGAGCAGCGATTGATTGTGAATGATCGAGGCAATCCGTCCAAAAGATTCACTCTTGCGCATGAAAGAGCACAGAATGTAGGATACACTCATTATCGCACATCGCCTCATTGAAGATAATATCATTATGAAGCAGCCACAGGCCCCAAGTAATAGCAGAGAGAATCACGAACCAAATTCTCAATTTTAACTTACCCAACTTTAACTTTTTTGGATTTGCTTGGTTAGTTTCTTTGTATTGATTTGTTTGAATGAAAATATTTCATTGCTATTTAAAAACTATCAAAAGATAATTTAATTTTTAAAAATCAAATATTTTAAAAAAAATACGGACCCGCGAGTCGCCCTGATCTTACCTGATTTTTTATGACCCAGATCCTGCCGGAATCCTTATTTTTAAATAAGATAAGGTTAAAGATTTGAGTCCACCATTTAAAAAGAGGGTAAGGATCTTAGTCCTATAGATTCTACACAAATCATGCCCATTCACATCCCTAATTAAAGAATTAATAATATAAATATTGTTAAACGATCATGTAAAATTACTCTTAGACTTTATCTGATCACGCCACGTCACAACTTCTCGTGGGGCCCAACTCCACTTGGCAAGATCGCTCCGGGGATGGGCCCAGGGTGCCTAGATTTGGAGGGAAAAAGGAACGAGAGAGCCCAGAAAAGAAGAAAGGTTTGCTTAAAAAGCCAAAAAATTAAAAAAATGGAAAAAGGAAAAAACTTTTCTTTGGAAAAAGGCTCGCTTAATGGCTTATTCACTGCATCGTTCCCAATTCTAAGCCAATTGCCTTTTTTCGTTTCCCACTCTCTCTCTAACTCTCACTATCTCCCATTCTCTCTCTTACGTCATCAGTTCCATTAAGCGACGCCGTCGAGGGGTACGCTTCTCTTAGCGTCAGATCCGGTGAGTATACGGCTCGATTGCTCGGGAGGCGGGTGGTTTGTGAGGGAATTTTAGGGATTTAGGGTTTTTTTTTTAATTCTTTGGTTGGGGGTTAGGGCGGGGGGTGGCATGAGAGAGAATGGAAGAGGGGAGGAGATCTGGTGACACGTCATCGGAGTACGTAGTGAAGAACCGGAGCTCGTCGGGTTGTTTGGTTGTGAGGAAGAAAGGCGGCGGGGACGGGGTGGGGCCCTCGGGTTTTGGAAAGGGTTTGGAGATGAGGAAGAAGAGGCAGAGGGCAGACTTCAGCGAGTCTGGGTCGAGTGACGAGCTGCTCGTGCCGCCGGGGAGGAGGCCGGGGCGGGAGTCCTTGCCTCGGCGGTGTAATGGGTTGAGCGGTTCGGATAAGGCGAGTGGCGATCTAGGGCGGAGGGTTAGGAGTAAGGAGGAGGTGGGATTGGTTGGTAGTGATAGGAAGAGGGCTAGGTTGGATGTGTTTGAGTTTGATGAGTATGATGGGGACAATGCGGAGATGGCGGGGAGGAACGTTCATGGATCGGTGGGGGTTGGGAGAGGAGGGATTGAGAGGGAGTATGATACGAGGTTGAGTAGACGTGATGCTGTTGAAAAGCACCCGATTAACTTGTTAAGGGATGAGCACGGTTCTGGTGGACCCATTCGGGTTCAGGGTAAAAACGGTGTGCTGAAGGTGATGGTGAACAAGAAGAAGAATGCTGGTACTGGTGGGTCTTTGAATGTGTTGGATTCGCTGGAAGATGTGGTAGATAGAAAGGGCCCTAGTGCAGAAGATACTTCCAAGAGAAATGGTTCGGTTCGCTTGAGGGCTAGGACAGAACTTAGGATTATGGATAAAGGGCGTTCGTTTTCTGGGGCAGTGAGAAGTCCCTTGGAGTTGTCAAAATCCCCACCACGGAAGAATGGCAATACTAGCAAACGGGATTCAGAGCCTAAGAGTGCACCAGTGAAGTTGGCCAACGCTGAAGCTCCCAATTCTTCCAAGAGGCCAATGCCGAGTAAGAAGATTAAGGTCCAGGACACAGATTCGGAAGACAGCGACGCTTCGTTAAATCTGAGGCAAAAGGGCGGAGAGGTCGATAGTGCTGCAAAGGGGACTGGAAAGTCCACATCAAATCAACCCCCTCCAACAAAGGGAAGCAATGGGAAAGTTAAGCGCGGCACTGGTACTGAAAAGCAAAAGCTTCGTGAAAAAATAAAGCAGATGCTATTAGATGCTGGCTGGACCATAGACTACAGACCCCGGAGGAACAGAGACTACCTAGATGCTGTTTATATAAACCCTCACGGAACCGCCTATTGGTCAATTATAAAGGCATATGACGCACTTCTAAAGCAATTAAATGACGACGAAGAGGATGCTAAATTGGCTGATGATGACTCTTCGTTTGCACCTTTACCGGATGAGCTTCTCAATCAACTAACAAGGAAGACGAAGAAGAAGATGGAGAGGGAAATGAAAAAGAAGAAGAGGGATGGAGACATTGTAATAGAAACCCTTGGGAGAAGATCTTCCAGCAGCATGCATGATGAGGAGAGCTTGAATAGTGGTAGCCGTGGGGAGAAACTTAGTTCTTTTATGAAGGTGGGTGGCAAGACATTGAGAAGTAGAACAAATGGTACCAATTCAGCCAGTGCCAACTCAAAAGGTCAGAAGTCTAGTCGACACGTTGCCTATGGTTCTGAGAAATCTATTTCTCACCATGGAAGAAAAACTAGAAAACTTGGCCGATGCACACTGTTGGTACGAAGCTCAGTTGTGGGCCAAGATTTGGAGGCTGATGGTTTTGTTCCTTTCACTGGAAAGAGAACCATACTTTCCTGGTTAATTGATTGTGAAACCGTGCAGTTGAGCCAAAAGGTGCTCTACATGAATCGCCGACGCACGAAAGCAATGCTGGAAGGCTGGATTACACGTGAAGGCATTCACTGTGGTTGTTGTAGTAAGATTCTCACGGTCTCGAAATTTGAGATTCATGCAGGCAGTAAGCTGCGCCAACCATTTCAGAATATATGCCTCGAGTCCAGTATTTCTCTTCTGGAGTGTCAGGTTGATGCTTGGAACCGCCAAGAGTCTTTTGGCCAGATAGGTTTTCACAAAGTGGATGTTGACGGCGGTGATCCGAATGATGATACATGCGGCATATGCGGCGATGGTGGAGATTTGATATGTTGTGATGGTTGCCCATCGACATTTCATTTAAGCTGCCTTGACATTGAGGTATTCCAGACTACTTTACATTGTTTATCTGTCATTTCCTGGCCTGTGGACATTGTGAATGTATTATCCTTATCGCGCACCGGTTATTATCACAATCTGTTATCCTTGATGCTGTCATACCTAGCCACCCAGGATTAACAGCCCTCTGATTGTGACATTCTGCATGTTTAAGGTAGGAATTTAGCAAAGAAATATCAGGACTCTACAATTCCTTTCTGCATTTTGTTTGAAATCAGTCTCTTCTGTGGCTGGCCATCTGCAGAACTTCAGAACATTGGTAGTTGGATTTGATTGTAAGAATCGTCTTAGGCAGAGAGTCCATTTTGGTTGTTGTTCGTTTATGGAATCAGTGATCATGTCTAATAAACATTGTTTCAAAAAGCTTGTTTGGACAAAGGAAGTTGTTTAACCGTCGCCTCCCTATCTGCTGATAATTTCTCTACGATTGAGGTAACTTGAGAGATTACCGGTGTTCAGTCGTGCAGGAGTTCTTAATGTTATAATGTCATTTCTTAGTGTTATATTTATTGAACTTAACCTTTTTTTCTGGTGGCAGATGCTTCCGCCTGGTGATTGGCATTGCCCAAACTGCACTTGTAAATTTTGTCTTGTAGCTGGTCAGAAGCTTGTAGAGGAAGATGATACGGCAGTTTCACAAATTTTTACCTGCAAGCTTTGTGCAAAAAAATGTACAAGCCTTTATCTTATTTGATTTGAGCTTCTTTTGCAACTCTTTTCCCTTTTTATCGTCCAAGGTTGCGGGTGAGAAAAACTCTCTTTTGTCCTTAGGTCACAAAGCATGTCTTCTGGAGAAGGATGTTCTTTCTGTTGATGCCAGTTCTTCAGTTGCTTGTTTTTGTGGAAGAAACTGCCGAGAGGTATAGTTCTTACTGGCTTTATAGTTAAAGCACCAATTATTGGGGTGAATATTTCTGGTTTCTGTCACGTTAGATATCCCAACAGTTAATGCCAATATTTGTCTTTTGATATCTTTCCTTCTTCTAATATTAAGGTGAGATTTATAATACACATCCTAGAAAGTTGAGTACCCCTGGATCTGCATCAAAATGGATTTATTTATTATTTTCAAGACTGACATTCTATCTTTGACCTCTTCTATGGATGTTCTCCAAATTGGTACTTACCTAGGATCCATGTTTATCGACTGTTCTGTCTTGTATGAACATGGTCTATGGTAGTCTGTTGAAAACTCAAATCAGTATGGTTCAAGGACCAAGCAAGAAATCGTCACTTTCTAATTTTTAAGTTGCTCTGCCATTTAGTTTTCTGTTATCCCAGATTCTTTGATATATAATGGAACAATTGAATTTTGGGAGGAATTTACTTACACATGACAGTATGCACGAATAGTTGTTTTTCCATATGTTCTGTTCTGGCAGGGACTGGATAATATGTTTTTACCCATTGACTGTGTGATTGCCCTTGCATGTTTGATCATAATGATGGTTGATTTCCTTTGCCTTAGAAGATTGTAGGTAGTTATCTAAGACCTCATTGTCCTATTATTACAGTACATCTGTTTGTTGTTCATGGATGTTGCTGATTTAATGCTGTTTGCTGAGATTGTACATGGATGCCAGCGTTGGTGCTTTATCTGATATAGTTATTTCTCACGCTTAAAAATAATGCCCCTTCCTTTCTTCTGTAACCATGTTACTTGTTTTAAGCTGTGCTGTTCTGACGGAGAATTGCTTTCCCCAGCTTTTTGAGCAGTTGCAGAGGCATCTTGGGGTAAAAAATGAACTCGAGGGAGGATTTTCATGGTCATTGATTAATAGAGCAGAAACTGACGCGGAGGCAACTGCTGTTGGACTTCCTCAGAGAGTAGAATCTAATTCTAAGCTGGCTGTTGCTTTATCTGTCATGGATGAGTGTTTCTTGCCCATTGTTGACCGAAGGAGTGGTATCAACATAATTCGTAATGTTCTGTACAATTCTGGGTGAGCAAATGCGAAGTATTTTCCATTAGTAAACTGTAACCTGACCTAGCTTTACCTGTTCGTGGTCACTTCAATACTTGTTATTTTCCAGATCAAATTTCAATAGGCTAAACTATGGTGGCTTTTATGCTGTTATTTTGGAAAGGGGTGATGAGATCATCTCTGCTGCATCTATAAGGTATGAAAGTAGTTTTTGTTTTCCTTATAGTTAATTGTCTATTTTGTTCAACTTGGTCTGCTTTTATTCTGTATTTGAGTGGTTTAAAATCTGAATACAAGTTCTCACATGGAAATTCATGAAATTTAATGGAGTTTGTGATCCAGAAATCATGTCTTCTTGTGTTACGTTCTGGATGACTTTGTTTGACTACCTTATCTAGTCCTCAGTAGATATGCCAATACCTGATTTCCATGTCCCATGACATTCTCGGTTTTATTAGAGAAGATTTTTCCCGATTATTTTTTGTTGTTACTTGAAGAACTTGACTCGTGTGATTCTGGAATAACATATAATTGTATCTTGACATGTTTAATTGATCTTGGTTAGGTTTCATGGGACTCGGTTGGCAGAAATGCCATTCATTGGAACTCGTCATGTATATAGGCGTCAAGGGATGTGTCGTCGGCTTTTTGGTGCCATTGAATCTGTAAGTGATGGAAACTCTATGCATACATATGCTTGAAACTGTAGACGTTGGTTATTGAAACAATCACTATTTCTTTGCCTTTGCTTAATTTGGCTTTTCTGCCTTTGTCCTCTACATGCAATTTGATAATTTTTGGCTTCAGGCACTGTCCTCCTTTAAGGTTGAGAGACTGGTCATCCCGGCTATATCAGAGTTGATTAATACATGGACTGGAGTTTTTGGTTTCACTACCCTTGATAAATCATTAAAGCAAGAGGTTAAATCTATGAATATGTTAGTCTTCCCTGGTGTTGATATGTTGGAGAAACAGTTTTGCCAGTTAAAGAAAGATGAAGGTCTCCAAACAGGTTTGTTGAACTGGATAGACATTGATTTCTGTTTCTGGTGCATTCATTCTCTAAATGTTTCATCTCTGCTGTAGGTACCGAAGTGATAGAATCTGGTCAAGCTATTAAGAATGAGATAGCTACAACACTAGTTGAATATGACTCTCAGGGTGCAGGTGCAGAATCTGTTCATCATGAGAATGAAGATTCAGAAATGGTCACTAAGTTCTCCGAATCTAGTCGTCCTGATATTCCTCCTCATGGTTCATCCTTGGTCAGCAATTCTGCAGATGCACTTCATGAAGATGAGTTGTTTGGGCCTGCAGCAGAAAGTGGAAACTGCAGATCGGATGCACAAGATATGAAACTGGGTGGTGAAGATAGATCACAACCTGCTATTGTAGATAATGTTAACTCAGAGGCTCACTGTATCAAGGCTGAGGATGGTACCAGTTTTCAATGCCGTGGAGTTACCTCAGCAAATGATACAGATGTTTTGACCGGTTCTCTTAACGGTTCTTCTGAGTGCAAGGTCGAGGAGAGCAATGTGAGTGCTGATTCTGAACCTGAGGTTTTGCCATCCACTTCTGCTTCTGGCCGGACATTTCCACTGACGTGTGACCTGCTTGCTGTTGGACAAGAGGAGAGGAAATTAGACTTGGTTGCTCCTGCCAGTAATTGTTGTCAATCTTCTCATTTTGATGACATAGATGCATCTGATGTGAATCATTCCCCCTATGATGGTACTGATATTCTGATAATCGCGGACAAGAAAACCAATTCCGAGACGATTGATCAATCATGTGTTGATGCTCCATCTTTACAAGATAAAGCGCCTGCTGAAAGTTTCTCTATGAATGGTGATGAAACAAGTGTTGTCTCCTGTTCTATATTACATTGTGAAAATGCTGATGGTACTGGCGTGCAATTAATTTCTGTGCCAAATGGCGAGCATACCTCAACGATGGACAGCAAGCTCTGCGTGGCTTCTTTGTCTGTCCCTGAAGCAGAGCATCCTGATCAGAGCAATTCACGCACGCCTGAAGACTGTGGTACCGTTGGTGCAGGTGAAGGAGAACCAGATCCTGGCTCTATATCTGTTCCGGCAGCAGACCGGAATGATCATAGCTCTGTATTTGTGGCTGAAGATGGTTCACATGTTGTTGAAAATGGGGTTACTGATGCAAAAGATCATGATCCAAGGGCTCCACTGTCAGTTTGAAGATGGGCTTAGTCATGGTATTAGTGATGGAAAAGGAGGCTCTTGCATTGTATCTGTTTCTGGAGCAAACATCATGATGGTGAAACCACTCCTAGTTTACTTGACGATGGTTTTAACTGTGATGTGATGTGAGTCCCCGGGCAGGAACTTTTGGCAATCCTTGAAACTATTTTATAAACACTAGAGATGCTCTTGCTCCACTTCGCTGAAATGCTCCCTCAATGCATATTGCGAAGGGTATGGAGGAGTGTGCTTATGCACAACTTGTTTACTTTGAAGGCTTTGAATATAGGAAATCGTCTGAGAAGTACTTTGCTATCACCAGAAAAACATATCCTCTGATGTAGGTGCATATCAAGATTTGCTTCCGGGTTCCTGGTTTAGCTCGACTGCACAAGTCGTTGGTGCAGCATGTGATCAAATCCTGAGGAAGATGCTCTTGTAATTCATTTTGACGAGGCTAATATGAGCAAGCAGATCTCGGCATGCCAATGAACATTCTTGTACTGTAAATACTTACTGCTACCTTTTGGAATTGGAGTCTAAATGATTCCTAGATTGTTTCCATTCCCTCCTGCAACTCCCAGAACTCTACAGAATTGTGCTATGCGACTTGGGAGACCCGCATAGCATACGCAGCATCAACCGTAGATGTTGCCGATGTTAACTTCTCTTCTGGGCAACTTGGTTGAAGAAGTTTGCAGCAGCTGCAAGTTTCAAACCTATTCATGCCTGAAGACTCCATTGCACTTTGCAGGTCAGGGGCTGCGAATGTTAGTCGAACGGGAGGATTACATATGGCATCAATTCTCCGGGGATCAATGACAAACAAAATAGACCAGATTCAGGCATTTAGAGTTGGTAGGAGTAGAGTTTTGTATGTTTCCTTTCTCTTGTTTGGCTTTATGTTGCTACATTTAGAGGGGTTTGATCTGATCGGATATTGTATGTATATTTTACAATTGGAATCCAACATTTTCAGCCATGAGTTTCGTATATTCCTCCACTCTCCGGGCTGAAGATTTGGACACAAAAAAAAAGATCCAACTTTTTTCCATGTAAAACCCTAGTTAGCCTTCTTCGGTCTCTCTTAAAACCGACATGGAGATTGTGTAAAGAACATGTACAGAGACTCGGACTTAGAGACATAGTAGTACATGACAGAATTGGACCGAACAATTTATTCTAGTTGTTTTGGTTATAGTTCGATAATACTAGAACATCAATAAATAAATAAAATATACGATAGATATAATAAATTGAAAAAATGTCATAATTTGCAATCTGATACCTGTATTTAGTTAAAGTCTGATCAGAAGGGGATGCAGGTTACAGATCTGCGCGCTCACTTGTGCAACATTTCACGCGGCGAGCGAACTAGCAGCATTCCCACATCGCTTTCTGTCACAATACGCCTCAGTCTCTGGGCCTATATAACCCGCGTCCCATCACTGAACAAATCATACCTTTCTCGGCCTTTTGGCTAAGATCAAGTGTAGTATCTGTTCTTATCAGTTTAATATCTGATATGTGGGCCATCGGCCCACTCGATATTAAATTACTTTTTTAAAGGGGAGTGGCCACCACAGTAGCTTGCTACTGGGCCTCTCAAGCGTCGCCCAAGCGTTGCACTACAGCTCGGGCCCGGCGCACCCTCCAAACATAGTCCAAATATTACAAAAAGCCCATTGGGTCCCAATCAATAGTTCATAAATTAATTGGAATCTAATAAACCAGTGTGCTTTTAAAGCATCGTTCATAAATTATTTGTTTTAGGTTTTTGACCGGGGTTATGCTAACCGAACTAAATTTAGTTGGACCGGTTGATTTTGAAGTTTATTTTGACCGGTCGAATTCGGTTAGTAATAAATGAGCAAATTAGTTTTTTTGGGTAGTTTTTGAGGAAAAAAAATTTATTTGACAAATTTAAAGAATAATAAATAAATAAATAAGTAGATTTATAGAGTGGAGAGATAAAAAATTAAATCTATTTTTTTAATGGAAAATAAGTCTATTTTAACTTAAATATATTATTTAAAATATAAAAAAATAAAAATATTTTTGGTCTGACCAGTCGATCCGAAAAATGGTAGAAATTTCGGGTCGTAGCTCTGGACCGGATTTTAAAACCATGTTTTAAAGTGATTAGCGTCGGTTCGAAGTTGGTGGAAGATGAAGAACATGGAACTTGCCCTTGCTGGCTGTTCTCGTACCTTCGTCCCTTCTTCACCTCCACCCACCAGATACTCTCTCCACCCGACACGTGTCCACTTCCCGATGTTCTCGTCAGGACCACCTCCCCGACCAATGACCTCCAAACCCGCCGTCTCCCGAGACAACGGCTCCCCCGTCGCCACCCAATCTCTCTCAGGTTTTAACTAATCTTAACTAATTGCAAAGCCCTAACGCTAATTACGCGATTTCCTGTCTCTAAGTGCGCCTCGGTTTTGAGCGTTTCAGATGGAGGGAGTCGAGTAGGGGAAGTGAAGAGGGTGACCAAGGAGACGGACGTCTCCGTTAGGATCGGCCTGGACGGTAACGGCGTCGCCGACTCAACCACCGGGATCCCCTTCCTCGACCATATGTTGGATGTTAGTAAAATCCTAAACCCTAAAAACCTCCACACACACTCATAATAAAGCAGCAGCAATCTTTGGAAATTGGAAGTGATGGTTTTTATGCTGTGTTGTGTGTTCTTAGCAATTGGCGTCGCATGGGCTTTTCGATGTGCACGTCAGGGCCACGGGGGATATCCACATCGACGACCACCATACGAATGAGGATGTTGCGCTCGCCATCGGGACGGTATTTGATTCGAGCCTTTTAGAGTCGTTGATTTAAAGGTTGAGGTTGTCTTTTCGTTTTATTCGAGTGGCTGTGGCAGGCTCTTTTGCAAGCGCTTGGTGATAGGAAAGGGATTAATCGTTTCGGAGATTTCTCGGCCCCTCTCGACGAGGCCCTCGTTCATGTTTCTTTGGTGCGTCATTTTGGTGCCTTTAATGTTGAGTTTTGATTGGTTTGCTTGTGGGGTTGCGTCATAGCTGTTGATGCTTTTGAGCTCTGTTCTGTTTCAGGACTTGTCCGGAAGGCCGCATTTAGGTTATGACTTGCAGATCCCAACGGAAAGAGTTGGGACATATGATACACAGGTGTGGCTCTTTGTATTCACATTCTATTCGGTTATGGCTTTCTGATGCCGGATTCTTTTTGGCCCGGCTCAACTGTGTTGTAAGTTGACTGGTTCATGCTTCATTCTTATCATTAACTCTCCGTTTGTAGTTGGTGGAGCACTTCTTCCAGTCATTGGTGAACACTTCTGGTATGACTCTTCACATCCGACAGGTAAATAACCTCGTGATGTGACGTCGGTGCAAGCAGTTCAGGTCTTTTCGTTCTTAAGGCAGTGGATCGAGTGGGCTGCCAAATTCATATTCAATTTAGAGTATTTATTCTGGTAATAGAAGATATAATGTAGACGTTGCGTTGACTGGATAATCTTCTGTTCTGTTGCATTTTGTAAGTGTCTACCTTTTTGTAGCTGATTGACCCTATATGAGCCCAGAGACCTCGCCGTCTTCTGTTCCGGTTTCTAATTGCATTTGTGAACTGACATTGTTAGCTTGCTGGGAGAAATTCTCACCACATTATAGAAGCGACATTCAAAGCTTTTGCGAGGGCTCTTCGACAAGCTACAGAATATGATCCACGCCGCCTTGGATCTGTGCCCAGGTATGGTATTTAGAATTTACTTGCACGTACCCATATATGCATCGGCTCCTGGTAGAAATCTGGAAAATTCCCATATACAACAGTAAACCACAGAAATACAATTTCCTTGCATTGCATGCCTATTGAGATAGAGAATGCAACTGCTTGTTTCTGTGGTATAGTTGACCATACTTGCTCTTAATGAAGGTCTAATTTGTGTCTTCAATACTGTTGAATTCCCTGCATACAGCTCCAAAGGGGTTCTCTCGAGATCCTGATATTGATGAATGTTCGCCACTGGTTTGGTGTGTGCACGAACTTATTGAACGTTTCGGTGGAGAGATAATGGCCATCCCTCTTCCCTACTGTATAGCAGCAGAACAGCATCTCATTTTGTGATTTCCCTGGCTGGCTCTATTCCTTAATGAGCGAGAAAAGGCCAATATCATGACCGAATCGATTCGATTTGATGGGGTATATCTCACTCCCGTGGTCATAGATTTTCCTTAAGAAGCGGGATGGATGACCGAAATTAAGCCAGTTTATGCAGCAAATTCTGTGACTTTATTACTGTGTTTTTTGTTGGACCCAAGTTGTTTCTCTTTTGAGTGACATAGAACGATTCCTGTATTTAATAAACCTTTTGGTAGTGGCCCAGCTTTCCTTCCAATTGACTGGTAACAACTCCCTCTATTTACTACAGAAGAAGATTCTGTTTATGACGGTGCTGTGGCATCTTTGGGGCCAAATTAATAGAGAATAGCTGTTGCTGTCTCTTAAACTTGTCAATTGAGTACCGATGAGCTTTTGCCTGTTTAGAAATGTTCCTAAATCCTTGGTCAAAGTTTAGAAATGTTGAAGCAGCTTATAACCAATTCCATCCGGAAAAGAATTATCATGCAAGTTCAATAAATCAGCTAGAACACATCATGTGCAGAAGTTGTATGTATAAGCTCCTCGTGCAGCTGGTAAGTTGGCAACAGCTACCATTATAGGCGAATACAATTATGCAACTACAAGTACACATGAATTCTTCGGAGCCGCGGCCTGAACAATCTAAAAACCAGTTCCAATTTCAAGTAAGAATTAGATGATGATTCTTACAGAAATTGCCATGGTGGGAGGATCTCTTCAAGCTCTTGTATGAAGCAAATGGGCATACTTTAGCTGAAAGAATCAATGTCATCGTCCTTCCTTCGAGTGTCGCCACCTCGGAAGGAATCACTGCTTCCAAACATCAACTGGGATGGCAATGGCATCTCTCTAATATTGGAACCAAACTGCAACCAAGGTTCTTAGTTCACCCTCGGAATCAAGATGAGCATACACAAACAAAACGGAGAATTACCGATGAGCATTCGTTGTAACAGTACGATGGAAGGGTGGATGTTTGACTTGAAGCGAGCATGATTCAAATCGTGTAACAACCTGCATGAAACATGTTGGAGAACTGGTTTTTATGACCAAGGAAGAGACAGTATTGGGCTTTGGACCCAAGTGTTTAATTAGAGGAAGAATCTGTAATTAAATACAATTTTTTTTAAAGGTAAAATATATATCGTAATATATAACCATAATGCAACCAAAGCCTATTACAACCATTTCCTAGAGACCCTCCCCAACAGTAAAAATATGTTATTAGCCAACATCCTTGAACGATTCAATATATAGGGATAAATCTTGGCTCCCAAAGACTTTTGATTAAACACAATTACTAATTGATTAATGGGTAATTTGAGCTACTTAAAATGAAGGTATTGGTTTTGGGTGTTTCTCTCGCTAACAAAGTTTCGTAACGATATAAAATACTTGCGAACAATAAATTTTCGTTGTAAATAAAAATTGACTTTAAACTGGTATGATTGTAACTAAAATAAGTACAATCTCGCATTACTTTGCGAACCATACTGAGACAAGTTTATAAGAGACTACATGTCTAGATGTCTAGCATGAGTAAACTAGTGGAGAAGAAAAAAGTTTCTCGCGTCGTCCGTCCGACCAGCTTGGCTTAGAACGCGCGCCGCGCCGCGCCCCGCCCCTTCCCGTTTCGGCTCTGGCTCGAGTGCGAGTCCAGGTTACGGGATTGTGAGAATTGATCCAAGTTCCAGGGTCTATCTTGATGGCAGGCAATTCCTTCCGGCAAGCAATGTTTTAAAAATTATGGTCCGACCGGTCGGACTGCTACCCGGGACCAAACCCGGGTCATTTTTTCATAACCCATCAAGTGGTTCGACTGGCTAAAATCCAGTCGGACCGTCGGTCAGGTACTTCCGGGTGACCCGGTTCGCCCGGATCAGTAAAAATTTTGTTTATTTTTTTTATTTTATCGGATTTAATTTAGAAACAAAACCTCAACATCCACACTCGGAGCGTATACATCACTTTTGGATCACAACAAACTTATTTTTTTAACAATTCTCGATAATATGTCAACTAAGTTAAACGAATTGAAATAATATGTCGTACAAAAAAACTTGCATAATCATCTTTTTGTACTTCTAGACTTGTTTAATTCATGTTTAAAGACTTTGTTTGGATAAATTGTATAATAAAGCTGCTAAATATGTGAACTTATTTAGTGTTTTATCTTTTGTAATGCTAAATTAAATTTATTAAACCTAATTTAATAATATTAATATAAAATAGAAGTTTCGATCGGACCGGCGGAGACGAACCAGAAAATTTGAAAATTCCGGGTCGCCTTCCGGGTCAATTTTAAAAACATTGCCGGCATGTAAATGTGAGACGAACCCTCCTCTTTCATTCCAAATCACTCCCGGTCACAATCTCTTCTGAACTCTCTACTTCTACTCTTACTATTCTCTTTTATATTGCTTCTTATTTATATAATGATCAAACTATAATATACTATTCCAACCAAAAAACCATAATATACTAATATTTTTCAAACAAAACACTGCAACAAGACAAGAAAAAGAAGACACCCAGAATAGAACGCCGCCTTCACCACATATCCTCGGGTTCTTCTTTCCCGATGTTGTTCACCAAAAAAATAAAATAAAGCCGTTTAATTGTTATACTCAATTGGATACAGTTGCAATTTCTGCGAAAATAGAAGGGTAAAATCGTCATCTGATATTCTAACCAAGATAATAGAGTGGGACCCTCCCTCGATTTAGTCAAATCCCAATTTCCCAATCAAACGCATAGAAATAATTCCCAATTCTGTTCCCACTAAAACCCTAATCCCCCAAATTCTTCCAACTCCCACCTCTCACCGGAGGAACGGAAGGATGGCCGGTGGCCCCCACCAGAAACCGCCTCCCTCCTCGTCCGACAACCGGAAATCCCGGTGGGAATCCTCTGCATCCGCCGCCACCAAAAACCCTAATAATAAAAATAAATCCACCGACCATTCGAAACCTTCAAAGCCAAGCAACCCCTCGCCCAAGCCGGCCAGGCCGTCCCCTAAAACGGCAACGGCCGCCTCCGCTGTCTCCACCGAACCGATCGCCACTCCTCCGGGCATGGGCCGGGGCCGGGTCTCGGGCCCGGCTCAATTTCCCTTCCCGGACCTTGGGCCGATCCCCCAACCGAGCTATGGCTTCCACATGCTGGACCGGCGCACCATTGCCCTAGCCGACGGCAGCGTCCGGTCCTACTTCGCCCTCCCGCCGGACTACCAGGACTTCCTGCCGCGGTTCATGCCCCCGCCGGGGGCGATAGGGATTGACGGGGGCGGCGGCCCGAGGTTCCCTCCCATGAGCCCCGAGGGGTTGGGGATGGGGCTCCACCACCACCACCACCACCCCCCCATGAAGAGGAAGTTTGAGGATCCCGTTGACTTCCGTGGGGCAGGCACGAGCAGCCCATTCGGGAGGGGGATGGGTGGTGGTAACGAGTTCGTTAGGGCGGGGAAGCTTATGAGAGTTGATGGCGTAGTCCACAAGCATCTCGGGGTTGACCCAACCCTGTTCAAGAAGGCTTTTTTGCACTTTGTGAAGGTGATTAATGAGAGCGAGGGCGAGAGGAAGCGATACTTGGAGGATGGGAAGCGTCTACGCTGCATCGCTTGTGGCAGGTAAGACCGCTTGTTTATTTGATCCGCTTTAGTGTTGTGTTGCTTTTTCCGCTTAAACTTTCCAAATTTCTCGGTAGCTTAATCAGATTGAGCTCTTGCTTCTACCTTGTGTTGCACTGTGGATCTCAAAAAGGCTATCCGGTGTATGTCATTCTTGCCAATGGCTAGTGATTTGTAGTAGGGTAAGTTCTTTAGCATTAAATGCGACTACATTTCGACCGAGACCAATATTAGGAACAGGGTCAAAACTGTTTATGTATCTCCATCTTTTAGCCAGACTTCCACAAAACATAGTGGGAATAGCCCCATTCTATGGTCCTTTGCGTAATCAGATAGAGCTCTTACTTCTTCCTTGTATTACACAGTGGAGCTCCATACTCCAGTCTATCTGGTGTATGTCATTCTGGCCGATGGGTTTCACCCCACCCCATTGTTATAGTCAGATTAAAGTTCAATTCAGGAGGCCGGTTTAGATTCCTGTACTTTATAGAGATGAACTATGGTGGTTCATTTGCAGTTGAACTTCATCTATTGAGCTGCTATCTTAGGTTTCTGAACAGAGAGTGGTTGGCTCAAAAGTTTAGATCTTTAAGCCTTGTTCTTTTTTTAATTCCTTCACTTTTCTTGGATGGAAAGTTTTAGTTTGAAAGTAACTTTTTAACAACCTTTTTGCGATTCAGTAGTCAAGATTGAGGGACAGGCAAAAGGATGTCATTTTCTTCTGGCGTTCTTATATTTTCTTATAAGCAAACATCTGATTTGGTGATTATTTGCGGGATATTTATTGATACCAGTCTTTGATCTACTCTCACCTCTTCTCTTGCTCTTTTTGTGCAAATCCTGCGTTAGTCAACCGCACTAGTTTCTGTAGCTTTATTACAGTAGGTCAATTTTATGACCATCTTGTTCTGGATGCCACCTGTGTTGTCAGTCGGAGTTGAGGATCTTTGGTTGTCATTTGTCAATGATAGATGTCTTGTGATTATATTCATTTCTAGTTTCGCTGTTTACCATTTCACTTGGTTGGGAATTTTCTGTATGCTGCTATCTTATTCTGTCTTGAGGAAACTGATTAAAGATTGGTGGTTAAGATCGTTAATCTTTTACACCCATGGTGTATATGAAACGTGCGCTGGCTAACACGATCAGAATTCTGGCCATGTATTGATTTGCTGGCTAGCTTTTTTTGCCAAATGTCACTTATGGCTCCTACTATCTCAAAGGAAGTCTGAAGCGCCTGATCAAATTGCCGTTCATAGTGGTGTAAGATGGTGATTTACTTCTTCCTATCCACTCATAGCTAATAGCTATGATCTGTTTATTCCTTCTTGAATAGACTGTAGTTTTCTTTTTTAATTTTTAAAAAAACGCCACCACTTATTTCGTTCTTCAAGGAAAATGGCAGATTTATTTGGTTGTCTTCCTCTTGTGCTTCTCCTTGTTCATCATGAGAAGTTACTTGAGGCTGCATTCTCATTAGCTTACTTATCTAATATACTGCTTGCAATGGTGTTCATCATGAAAAGTTATTTTAGGTTGCATTCTCATTATATTACTTATCTAATATACTGCTCGCTGTGGTGGGCATTATCCCTTAGCATTGATGAAGACAGCATCTATGGGCTCTTTGTTAATAATAAGGTGCAGTGTGGAACTAGTATTAGTAACCAACGGTTGAATCTTTGTGAGGTCGTTTATTCTCATATATTAATCTTCGTTGTGCAATGCATCTCAATTTCCTTTTTTCAGGAATAGATACGAAGATGAGTTTTATTATATCTCCATCTTGCCTTCTGATATTACCATGGCATGGAATTGTTACCATTTCCCTCTGATGAAATTTGGGTACAAAATAGCAGACACGAAGAATAGTTTGTACATTATGCATAGTAAAGATTTACTGAGTCTTGCTCTATAATTGTTTGGACGTCGTAGTAACAGTCTTAAATATGCATAGGTCCAACTATCCATCCTGCCTTTCTTTCCAAAAAAGATAAACAATGTGCTGCATGGGTGCTGTCATTTCCTATTAAAGTGTCACTGACATAGTGCAATGTTCTTTTTTCTTCGATTTGAATTTCCACTGTGTTTTCTTCTATCTTTGTCTGTTGTGAACTTCGTGGATTGTTGGAGCAGGAATTCAGGAAACTAGAAGGCTTTCTTTTGTTCTGTACAGAACTCATAAATTTACAACATAACTGTCATGAGCAGTGGTGTCCAATTGTTGCAACTATCATTAGGAGTTAACATTAGTATTTTACCACTTAGTTATGTCTCTTGAACTTCCTATATTTTAGATATCGTGAAGTTATGACAAGGACAGAGCTAGCCTCTGCGTTTTCAAATTGAGACTTCTTAATGTATAGCTATGTTTATATCATTACATGCGCTCTGTACTACCGCCACTAAATGCTTTAGCCATTGAGTCTGAACCCCTTGATATACGCTGTTATTCTTCAATGCCCGTGATATGCGGAATTACAGGTCTTCCAAAGACTTCTCAGAAATGCATGCACTCATTATGCACACGTACAACTCGGATAATGCTGACTTGCATGTGGACCACTTGGGCTTGCACAAAGCTCTCTGTATCTTGATGGGATGGAACTATGCAATGCCTCCTGATAATTCGAAGGCTTATCAGTTCTTACCTGCTGATGAAGCCATTGCAAATCAGGAAGATCTTATCGTTTGGCCACCTATTGTGATAATTCAAAATACCATCACCGGGAAGGGTAAAGAAGGACGCATGGAGGGTTTGGGGAACAAAGCAATGGATGCAAGAATAAGAGGTATACTGTCCCCCTTGTCCATTACTCTGATTGACATCATGTGTATGACTGTCATGCCAGCAAGGTAAAACTTCCATTTTGTTGAGATTCTGGAAGTGTGTTAACATCATGGCATTCTTCGATTCTTGTTATCTGGAATGCTATACCGCCCTCAACTTTGTATAGTTGAAGTTTCCGTACTAGCCTACTAGGGGAGGTGCCTGTTCGATTGAATTGTGATGTTAGTGTGCCTCAAGGCACTCCAATCATTTTGAGTTCTTTTTGGTCATTTCCTCTTGAGATGGCTGATATTTAACTTTGTGATACTCGCAACAGAAGTCCCTTATGAATCTCAGTTATCCTAGAACTGCAGATAACATGTTGCCAGGTGTATATGGGTAAAGGGATGAAGATCAGTTAGGACAGTTCCTTCACTCCCGGAAATACCTTTTCCAAATTGTTTTCTCTCCAAAGAGAAATGGCAAGGCCTCAATTTGGCACATATGGACTTGTTCCTTACATTTGTTCAGCCCAGTGTTGAAGTGGATAGGAAGGTGATTAAGACATTGCGGGTTTAAAACTACATAAAGGTTATCATTCGGTAACTTATGTCCATCAAGAAAAGTATTAGGTCTTTTCTGATGCTCCATTGGCAAAGCCCTTTTTGTTTTACATTATTTTATCCTTCTTATGTTTCTTGTTAGTCTCAAGTTCAAGCTTTTCTTTGAAAACACAAGAAGGCTCCCAGTAAACATGGTTTGTGGTTAGAAAGAATTGAAATTTGATCTTTTATATAAGAAAAGCAGAGTACTGAAGCCGGACTTCGCTTTGCCAAAAGTTGGATGGAAATTTTCAGCAATAAACAGGTCATGGTTGCAGGTCTTCTGGGCACCATGTGTAGATTGACTTTGGAGTCAGTTGGTGGATCTATTAAATGGGAAAACCAACTACTTTAAGTAATTTAATAGTGATTGGTTGATGTCTGCAGACAAAAACTGAAGCAGGAGAAACAGGAAAGAATGGTTCTTCTGTGTACCATTTGATTCGTCTGCCTTTTGATCCTAAAGTACATGTATTAGTGCATTTCTACTTTAAGAGTTTACTTTCTTAGTTCAATTCCGTCAATTTGATTAGAAGATATGTCTTGGATAGATTTAGAAAGTTAACCAAATGTCTTCATCTTCATCACAAGGTTTTCTTCTATTTTATCTAGCTAATAAACGTACAAGGTCTTCTTTTCTTTTTGCCACAAACGATTCCGATGACAAACTGTCAATTTTGCTTTGTCATGATTCCCTTATAGAACGGTGAAGCTTTTTTGTGTGTTATGCTCTTTATTGCTGGATAGGACTTGCTCATGTTAGTTGGTGACATATCACCTGCTTTTACTTGGCTTAGGATATTTGCATGTCCTTTGGAGTTCAGATACATCTGGCAGGAAGAATCCTTTTTATTTGATTCAAAATTTTCACTGTACTAAGTAGCTTGAAGTACCTGTAAATAAATGCAGGTATTGACATGCAACTTTTTTTTGTGCTTGCATGCCTTGAGTTAGGGTATCCTGGAATCTTGACTTTGGTCCTTGAGCTTGGTGAATTTGTTGATGTTTCGTGGCATAGGTATTACCACTTTGCTTGTCTCTGATTTAGATGGCCAAGTCCTTATGTTATAGACCTGAGTGCTACGCAAGTTGTAGCTATGCGGAACTGAAGGCAGAGGCTTTCGACCTCGACGCCGACGTTCAACGCTACTAAGGATAGAAGAAAGGGAAAGATAAAGGAGACTTCTTATTCTTATTTGTTGATAATCAAACCCTAGGATGCGTGGGCATTATATAGCCAAACACCTAAAACTAAATGAACCCTAACCTATTAAAGGTAAAATTCTAATTGAAGGAAACAACTGAGTGGAAATAACTGAATTGGAAATAACGACTAGAATCCTAACACCTTAGCTAGGTTACTCGTGATCTGCTCTGAAGGTGACTATAAACCATGGTGAAAATAGAGTGAAAAACATCTGTGACAATTAGGGAGTGGATTAACAACTCATATTTCCTTGTTGAGATGGATTTAATCGAAATCTCCCCTCCAGGAATACTAAATCTAGTGTTAAATCACTGTTGATTTTACTTCTTACATTCGTGGCAGTTTCCTGCAAGGTTTTAGAATGTGTTCCATCCTAAATTGTATCATGTCGTTTATCTGGGATCTTTCTCTCGTGTAAGTTTCTCCAATCTTTAAAGACCATTGTGAGATCACCTTAATACTTTGCTTTAGTTAAGGGTAATCAGCCCTAAGTTATTTTATATTCACCTTTTTTTATTAGTAGATGTGTTACTCAATAGGTAGTTCCCAACGTTAGAGCCTGGGTCCTGGACTAACATCCCAAATCCTAACCTGCCCTTTGCACTCAAGCCAGGCCTCGAGGGCTTATATTCAGCTGGTATTAGACTAGAATTAACAGGTGAACGGGATATTCCCTTCTTTGTTTTATTGGAAGAAGGCATCAGGTACTAGGTTGGCTTATTTGCCGAGTTGCAGACCTTGTTTGCCAAAATCGGATTGCGCAGTACATTACTTGTCAAAATGAGCTGAACAATCTTTGTTTAAAGTGACCAAAAGACTGAATGTTGTAAGTTGTTGGTTGCTATATCATGAGGTGAGCCTTGTATGTATGCTTCCTCTGATTGTGTTATTTGTCGAGTTTCATCTTTTAAATGGATAATCATTCCATTTTCTTCCGAGTTTTGAAGTTCTTAATTGCCTGTTCATAAGGCGTGTATATAGTATGTGATTTATGTACAACGTGAAGAATTAGTACTATGGTTGAGCCCTTTCTCCTGTGAAGCTTCTTCCATTCCCAAATGTCGTCGTTACAAAATTTTTGAAGTTTCTTTTTGAACTCTCTTCCAGATCTTGGAATCTCTGGTGGAAAATCGAAATCACTTTATGGAAGAGATGGCCATCAGGGAGTTACTCTCATAAAGTTTAACGGCGACGCATCGGGGCTGAATGAGGGTATACGACTGGCAGAACACTTTGAGAGAGAGAATCACGGACGTAGAGCATGGATGCACTTACAGCCTGTGACATTGGGTAAGGATGATGATAGAAATCCGGCCCTGGTTAAGACGGACCGAAATGGGGAGAAAAATAGGATCTTGTATGGCTATCTTGCAATCGCTGCTGATCTGCACAAGATCGATTTCGACACAAGGAAGAAACTGACGGTCGAGAGCCGGAGGGAATATCGAGCTCCCAACTAGAAGCTTGGAGGTAAAAAGACACTAGAAATGCCAACCCGTCGTGTTCCTAAGCAGACATCTAAATCTGTGCTTTTATGAGTTTCTGCTAATCCGTCTTCTAATCTATTTCTTCCTATGCTGCAGGTAACATGTTCCTCGCAAGGAAACAACACATTGGAACTCGCCAAGGTACAAGATTATGAAGATGTGTGTCTGTCAATGGCCCCCCAAAGTAGGGAGTTGTTCTAAGAGCCATGAGGGAGGGGTTCTAGTATATTTTCAGACACTGATCCTGAGTTGTTATTGATAATTGTTATCCGGTTTGATTCTCTATTTTGGCTGCCATTTTAGCCAGAAATTTGTTTCTTTTTTTCCACCCCCTCTTGGACAAGAGAGAATTACTGGGATAGAATAATCTAATAACTTGGCGACTCGTGTCAACGGAGTCGGGGTTTGGTTGGACGAAGTCTCCGGATCAGAACCGGAAGAACACAATAAGATAAGATTCTTCTCTTCTTTCCGGTTGGACTCGAGGACACGACGTCAGGTCATTCGAAATCAAATTTTGAATGATATTAAAGAGAGTGGATTTCAATAACCGAGTCGTTTCTTAATCGTATCCAAGAGACCGATAGTTTTGTGCTCACTTTATAAATACCCCCGGGAGAGTTGAAAGATACTTTGAGATTGGATTTCTCAGAGAGTCGAGTCGGTAGGCTGGAAAAATATATTGTCAACGTGGGCGACAGCTGTGTCCCATTCGTCTGGATAGGAAAAAATATCGCGGGACGTAGATATTAAACAAGGAAATGATTCAATATATTTATTTATTTTATTATAGACGGTGTTCATTTGGGCCCAACTATGGACCCATGGACGTCTTACAGAATAGAGGTTAATTCAATTTTAGAGATGGATAGAATGGTAACGGATTCTGCCTCATTTTTTAGATGTCGGAGGGCCAATTCTCTCTTTGCGAAAATGGCAAAATTTTACTTGGGAGGAGAACAAAACTCAATGCCGTATAGAACCCCGGAATTTAGGCCAACCCGTCTAAATTTTTAAATTCGACCAGAAAAAATTTTAGGAGTCCACGTCTAGATTAAAATGAGCAACCTGTTATTTTTATAGCTTCACAATGTTGTGGAGTTTGTGATAGTGTCTATTATTGTAATCTTTGATGTCTTGTTCCAACTTGTACTCTAAATGTTGTATCTATGCAAGGCTTCTAGGCGGGAAAAAAAACCATCAACTCAAGAGTGACTCGATTTTATAATATGGCTCGTCAACTCAGTGGACCACTCGTCCATGGTTTACGTGAAGATTAAGGAAACTATACTATAAATTTTGTTTAGGCTGTCCCCATCATTGTTTTGGTTTGTTTCTTCCCAACTAAACTACGCCGTTGAAAGTGAGTTGAGGACATGGAGATGCATGCACGAAATTGGGTATTGTTTGTTGACCCGTTACCTTAACAATCGCCCATTCTGATCAACAAATTTGGTCCCGTATTCATAAAGATACTGAATCAACTAATTTAATTTAAACTTCAATAAATTTTAAAAAGATATAAAAATTATTATTTTTATCTAATTTACAGAATTTTACATTCGATACATCTAATTAAATTAGAAGGCTCGATGTATTTTACACCTTGTCTGTGCGAACAATAGCATAGGCAACGGCGAAATGGGGCCACCCTAATGGCATTATTAGAGGGCGCACTGTGTATGATGCATGGAATCCAAAAGTCGTGTGGTTTGAAACTAAAACAGTATCCGATTCCCAGGATCTGTCTATTTCTTGTCCACATTTTCACGACACCCACCCATTCCCATTCCCTCCATCTCTCTTTCAAGTTTGATTTTTTAACTTGGTCGACCCCTTCGATTTACGTCTTCTGAAGGGTTGGATTTAGTAGGGACAAATTTGTCTCTACTGAAATGGATTAAGTAATTATTTTTATAAATACGGTTTTTAATGATTGTCAGATCATTAGACATGATTTTTAACGAAATCTGATGGTTCAAACGAAATCTTCTCCGTATGGACGATTTTTATGTTGTCCCCGCTCAATCCAAAATCCTTCTGAAGTGTATGGATATCATGTTTTGAACCATGCTTTTTTTTCCTTCTCAAAACTATATAGTACTCGAATATATGTAGATTAATTAATCTAATTTTGAGTCAGATTCGAGACGGATGAGTTATTTAAAATATGACAAAAAATTTTCAACAAATATTTAACACTACTTAATATGACTCGAACGTAAAATTATTTAGTTAAGTTGGACCAGTTGATTCCTTAATTGCATTAGTTGAAGGACATAAAATAATACTAAATTTGCCTGTGTTCGAAATTGGAAGAGTTTGTTCGCCACCGTTGAACTTGACAATCATTACAAGCAAAACCACAATTTGAAACCAGTTACGTGGTCGTTTTGAGACATTGACATCAGCCCAAAAGCGTAAAACATTTCCCCCAATAAAACGGACTTACTAAAACAAATAAATAAAAGCCCTACAAGCATCCAAAGCAAAGATCCAGCCTCCAGGAAATAACAAGTGTCGCGCTTCCAGGAAAAAAAAAGGAAAGAAAGAAGCAAGCGTTGATGCTTCGAATGAATGTACAGTCAGTCCTCTGCACATGTCCGAAACACACATTCAAAATCGAAATGCGCGTGCCCTGAATCCCTGGAACCACACAACCCCCCCGACCGTATAATAATTATAGTATTACATAATTCTTACAACTACATTATACCATACTACTATAAGGTATATAGTATATGTTGTATCTGTAATTTAAAAAAATAGTTTTAATCTGTTAGATATTCACAAAATTAAATAATATACATTCAAGTTGATTAAAAATTTTGAAGAGAAAAAAATATTTCAAAACAATGCTACTTTAGGTCAAATTTAAAAACTTGAAATTAAGCTACAACAATCTCATTCCTATTCAATGATAATAATCTTTTCTTAAACTATTTGGTATTTATATTTGTTGAATCGAATTAAATATCTTTAAAATATGATAAATCATTCTCTAACTAATATCGCTGCTTTTCAAAATTTCAAAATTGAAATTTGATTTAGTCTTACAATAAATCATTATGTTATAGTATCCGGACGGTAATAGTTTAACAAAGCAGGCAAGTGACTTTACTTTATCTGACTTCTCCCATGTGGTGGCCTGAGGGCCGGGCCCACTCTTACTCCCCACCCAACCTTCTCTCTCCACATTATTTGCTTTTCTTTTAAGATCCAGCTTCGATTTCCGGGAAAGTAACCCCACCCAGCCCCCACCCTCTCTGACGTCACCACTGGCCCCGCGCCTAGTTTATCCCCAGCTCACGTTAGCCTCATCCAAATTGTATTCATTAATTTAAGGGTATATTACCCTGGCAGAGTTTTACTATATTTGCCTCTCAAACTCTTACATTTTTTGAAGTAGATTAAAATATCTCTGTAATTTACTTTTATAAAAATTAATTAAAAAATGGGCCATTCTCCCCGACAAACAAAAAGAGCAGCATGAGACGAAGAGACACAAAAGACAGCAACCTAGTTCATTTTTTTCTTTCGTTCGCTCTTCGTCTGGGAGATCTGGTGCACAAGCCCTCAAAGGAGACAAGAACATGGAAGCGATGTGTAGGAGATAAAGAACAAAGAAGGATGGAATCCGGCGTCGGTGGAAAATTTTCTTTAATTGATTTGAACTTTTAATCGGATTAAATATTGATTGGGATTATGGTAAAATTTCTTAGAATTATGGATTGATTGGGATTTTAATCAGCGGGTTAAGCCATGGGAGGGTGAGAGGATTCATGAGGTTGGAGTGGATGATCTTGAGCTCACACTCGGAAATGGGAAGGCTTACGCTTGAGTTTCCGACTTGGGATCTATTGACAAGATGCAATTCCAGAGATAACAGAACAAAATTCTCAACGGTGACATGGTTTGACCGAGCCCAATTATGCTCTTTGTTCCTTCAGGCCTTCTTCCGGTAAAAGGCCAGAGCTCATTTGATGCTACCGACCACGACGAGAGCAGCCTCGCCAAGATAAGGGAGACAGGTTCTACGGGAACCTCTTGAACTCCTGGGCCACCGACAACGGCGAGGGCAGCCTCGCCAAGATATTCGACGGCGAGGTTGTGTTGGCGTTTGCCGGAAAATGATAAAAAATATGGTCGGCGAAAAAATGACCGGAGAAAATGACCTGAGATTTTGGTTGACTGGAAAAGGGCATAGTAGTCATTTTAAATATAAAATTAGATAAAATTAATTGATGATGTCAACAAGGGATCCGAGAGTAAAATAAAACCAAATCGAAAATATTTTATTCTATTTTGAAAATATAGAAATCTGAGAAACGAATATACCAACCTTCATATCCTGAAAATAATTTACCCTTAATTTAAATTTGAAAACTAGAAAAGTAGTATAATTTATTTTCAAAATTTTCTATAAATATTCCCTAAATTCAAAATTGTAACTATTTTTAAACTAGAAGGTATCTCCCTCACACTAGCTAATCCGTCGCACACATTAGTTTTTACGTTTTTTTAATCCAAAACTACTATGCAGTAGAAAAATTCTAAACTTTTTAATTAAATTAGAATAACTATATTTTTTCTGAGACAATAATAACTGTCAACATACACTAAAATCTCTCTAAAGTGATATCGTTGGGAGCTAAAAAAATCACTGTAGAGATGTATATGTTTTTGTTGGAGGTCAAATATTTTACGTTCATAGAAGCGAGGTTTGCGTCTTTGGAGACGAGCTTTGGCTTGAGGTCCATGTCACGAAGTTGGTGCCTAGCACGAAGTCAGGGAAGAGAGTCTTGGCGTTTCCACAAGCACATGGTGGGTCGTACTAAGGCAGCCACGTCCATCCTCGGGAAATTGGCAGTAATACTCTACCCAGGCCTCGGAATGGAGTGATTCTTATTGTCATGGAAAGCCAAGAAGTATATTTCCAACTTATATTTCAAGAGTCTTACCTAAATATGCATGGAGGAGGGTCAAAAAGAGGCTTCAAATTTCAGTGTTGGTTGCCTCGTCAAGGACCATTGCATTTTGGTATAAAAATCACAGATTTAGCCTCAGGCCTCTGATTGAGATGATTCAAGTTTCTCTGGAAATCTAAAACGTGGATCTACAACTTTGTAGTTTACGATATTTTCAGAATCGGAGCAAAAGAAGGTAAAAAATGTAGGTAAATGCGGATATTTGCTCTGGGTTCAAAGTTGGATGCCTCGGCTTTTGAAGCGGATGGGCGCTTTGTCCCACATCTGGGTGTCTGGATGGGTGCCTTGTCCCATGTCCGTGTGTCCGGGTGGGCACCTTATCCCCACGTTCGGGTATCCGGGTTGGATGCCTTGTCCCGTGGAGTGATATATCCGGATGGTCAGCCCTTGGAGAGGATGTCCGAGTGGGCGCCGTGTTCTTTTAAGTTTGGTAGTGGATGTCGTCCCGCTTTGGACTTGGCGGTAGGCGTCCTCTCACTTTGGACTTGGTAGTGGACGCCGTCCGTCCCGCCTTAGACTTGGTAGTGGATGCCGTTTGTCCTGCCTTGGACGTGGTAGTGGACGCCGTCCGCCCCGCCTTGGACTTGGTGGCGTACGCCGTCTGTCCCGCTTTGGACTTGGTCGCAGACGCCATCCGTCCCGCCTTGGACTTGGTACCGGAAGCTGTCCGTCCCGCCTTGGACTTGGCAGTGGACGCCGTCCGTCCCGCCTTGGACTTGGCAGTGGACGCCGTCCGTCCCGCTTTGGACTTGGTGGTGGCCGCCATCCCGCTTTGGACTTAGAAGTGGCGGGCCGTGTTGATAAAAGGACGCTCTGGTCCTCAATGCGGGAAATCACGGAGGGCTCTTTGGCCCTTAAGTCAGGAGTCCGGGAGGGCACTTTGGCCCTTATGTTAGGAGCCCGGGAGGGCGCTTTGGCTAATTAGTCAGGAGCCCAATAGGGCGCTTTGGACTTTCGAGAGGTAACCGGGATGAATACTTTGGAGTTTCTTTGGACAATGACAGGTTTGAGACGAGATTTTGCTTAGAAGATTCGAGAAGGTTAAGTCGGTCTACATTTTCCTAAATTGAGTCGGCCCTTGTCGGGTTAAGACGGCCTAGGATTTTTGGACATTGGAGGCAGTTTAGGGTTTTCATAAGACTGAGTCCGGGGCGAAGTCACTTTCTATATAAGGACGGCATGACAAAAGGAGGACATCACCAACACAACACAACAATTACTTTACTATCTTGTCGCTTTATCTTTCATTAGCCTAGCGTAGCCCGTAGCCTAGCATAGCTTTAGACCGACCTTGGGACGACCACTCCGGATCCGTCTCGGGTTACTTGTTCTCTTTTCCCCGCAACAGTTTTTTCTCCAAATTTAATAAAATTGAGTTTTGAGCAATAAATACGTAAATATCAAAAAATTACTTTGTCTATAATCAAGTCAGCAAATTTTTTTGCTTTATAACGATATTCAAATGTTATATTTGATTGTGATATTTTCTTATAACAAGACGATGATCACAAGATCCATTTAAATAAAATTGGGAAAATGAATGATGATGTAAAATTTATCAAACAAACAAATATAAAATAAATAAATATTTTAAATATTGTTTGACTTAGTAAAGTGTGTAAAAATATATGTATTTATTAAAAAATATCATTTTATGCAAAAATTAAGATCAAAATTTGGCACTAATTATTTTTTAAATTATTAATTATTATGATAAAAAGTTGTTAAATTTTAAAACTGTTTCTGACCCGCAACTTTTTAACTATTTAGAGTAGTTACCGAAGATGACAAGTTTTCCTGGATATGTATACTAAATAAGCACGATGTAATTGTTCAGCTACCACAAAAAAAAGTAATAGTTCCGCTAGCTCACGTTAGCCTCACTGACTCGGCGCACTCTAGACAGACATTTCGCCCTCCACCAACTACACGTGTCAGATGGCACCATCCTCCACGTCAGATCTGTCTAGCTTCTCCTCGTCTTTTATCTATCCCCCGCCACTCTCTCTCTTCCCTCCTTTTTCTTCGCCCCGCACTCACTCTCCCCTCCCCCCCTCTCTAGTTACCTAACGAAGCAACCGCGGCTTCTGACCGAAATACCCCCGGATAGGACCATGGGGTCGATCCCCGACCCCGGCGGGTTGACCGAGTTGACTCAGGCGGCCCCGAGCTTCGACGAGTTCCAGCGCCAGACCTCGCTGATGACGAGCTGCACCCTACTCTGGAAGGAGCTCTCCGACCACTTCACGACCATGGAGCAGGACATCCAGAAGAAATCCGAAGCCCTAAGGTCCAAAATCCAAACCCTAGAGGCTCAAACCAAGGCCTCCTTGGCCAATCTCAAGAAGCGCGAGGTCACAATCGAAGGCAGCGTCGAGATCGCGCTCGAGCGCCTCGAGGACCACAAGGCCGCCGCCCTCCGCGCCCTCTCCGGCGAGGATCACCCCGACGGCGAGGTGGATGACGGCGGGGAAGGCCTCCTCCGCTCGTACTGCCTCCGGATGGAGGCGCGCGAGTTCTGGAGGTTTGTAACCGCCAGGAAGAAGGAGATCGAGTCCCTGAGGAAGGAGATCCCGGCGGCGCTGGCGGAGTGCGTCGACCCGGCTCGATTCGTCCTGGAGGCGATCTCGGAGGTGTTTCCCGTGGACAAGAGGAGGACTGACCGGGACAAGAACGATTTGGGCTGGGCCTGCGTGCTGGTGCTGGAGAGCCTGATCCCGGTGGTGGTTGACCCGGTCATCGGGAAGTCTAGGCTGATGGTTACCCCGAGCGTCAAGGAGAAGGCGGAGACCATCGCGGAGACGTGGAAGAAGAGCCTCGAGGAGCGGGGCGGGATCGAGAATGTGAAGACTCCCGATGTTCATACTTTCTTGCAGCATCTGGTCACCTTCGGGATCGTGAAGAAGGCGGACGTCGTGCTTTATAGGAAGCTCGTGGTTGGGTCCGCGTGGCGCAAGCAGATGCCCAGGCTCGCTGTCTCCCTTGGTCTTGGAGACGAGATGCCCGGTGAGCTCCTTTTGTTCTGTTTTGTCTAGATGTGAGCGTGGACGGGGTAGTGTTATTAATTAATTATGTTGTTGTGAATCAGTTAGGGTTAGTGTTGTTAGGTTGTTGGGAGAATATGTTACCTGATTTGGGAAGTTAGGGCTGGTCGAGTTGTCTGCAAGTCTGAGTAGGAGTTGCATCTTATTGTGACATACTGAGCTGACGGAACGACTCGTAGAGGGTTACATGCTGATTTTGAGCTCTAATGTGTGTGGTTTTGGTGTTAAGCGAGTAGCTTGGTTTGGGAGATTTTCAGCACACAGAAGAAGTGTAGTGATCACAGGCTTACAGTTACAGCCATTTAATAGGGATTTTCCAATCTATAATCAGACCAGCTCTAGAGTGCTTCAACTTCTCGCGTCGTCGTTGAAGTTACCTTTAATCCAACCTCTTCTCATTGTTTACTTTATTTACTGAATAACTTCTTTTCCATTGCCTCTCTGGTCACTTGATAATGCTAGCTTTCTGACTTCCTGTATTTATTTTGTACCCTTTCACCATTCTGAGCAAGAGTACATGTACTGCTACTTTGCAGCAAGGGAATCATAGTCTCTTGGCCTGCATTTTACTGATGCGCAAGGTGCTGTTTCTGATGCAGATATGATTAAAGAGTTGATCAGCAGGGGTCAGATGCTGGATGCAGTGCATTTTAGTTATGAAGCTGGTCTGCAAGATAAATTCCCGCCTGCTCCATTGCTGAAGGCTTTCTTGAGGGATGCCAGGAAGGCTGCGGCTGCTATTTTGGAGGACCATGATAACACTAGCCGAACAGCGGTACTTTCTTTTTCTAAGCAATTATCCTTCTTTTTCCCCTCATTTTCATCTTTGATCCTCTGTTACCGCCAGTCCTGTACGATGTATGCTAAAAGTCTCCTCGGCTTTTTTCCTGTGTATCCTGCAAACCACTATAGAGTTTCAAGAATGTTGCAAAATCTTGAGATAAAGGTCACCCTTTTCTCTGTTGGTCCTTGTCAAGGCTTTTCATTGGTACATCCGTGTAGATGAACTTGCCCTTGACATGAATGTATAGCTTATTAAGAGTGGTTGAAGCCTTTGCTTTTGATTGTGTCTTTAATACTTTTAGCTCTAGCTTTTGTTGGAAATTGTGATGTGATTCAAAAGCTTGTCCGTTTTTGCATTGTTTCCATTCTTGTGGGCACCAGTGATCTTTTTTTACTAATCACTACTTGTTCATGCTCATTTGGACCTTGCAGCTTTCTGTGCGTAGAGAGCAGTCAGCACTTCGGGCTGTTATTAAATGCATCGAAGAGTACAAATTGGAAGCTGAATTCCCTCCAGAAAATCTCAAGAAACGGCTAGAGCAATTAGAGAAGCCAAAACCAGAGAAGAGAAAGCCAGTGGCTGTTCCTGCAAACAAGAGAACCCGTGCATGCAACAATGTACCTATGCCTCCAGCTAAGGCTGGCCGTTTGACTAATGCATATGTTTCATCTTTCCCTGCACCCCCACCTTTCGTCAGGTCGCCATCGCACGCTCAATACCCTTCCCCCGTAATGGCGTACCCTTCTCTGCCAGCAATCTACGGCAGCAGGAGCCCTCCATCTCCATATGCCTACTCACCAGAGGCCGCTTCCCCTCCCATGGTAACATACCCCACTGCTTCCCCTCCCATGCCAACATACCCGGCCCCTTCATTTACCTACCCTGCATATGGAGGCTACACCAACGGCTTCGCACCGGCTTACCAGCAGGCTTATTACCGATAGACATCATGACTCGTTGAAGATGGTGACCACTGATGTGACGACGCGATCTCATTATGCTTTCTCAACTGGTTTGTTTGTAATCACTAACTGCTTTAACGGTAGCATGTGTGTGTTAATTATGACTGCTGCTCTCTCCCTACTTCTTGCTTTGTCTGTGGTGAGAAGTTGTACTTCTGATTATGTTCATCGAAGTTGTAGAACTAGGCGATGGTGGAAGTGATCATGACAATGTCCAGAGACTGAAAAGCACCACCATTATTTCCCAGACTAGCTGTAAAAATACTTCATCCTTGCATCTGTCTGTATCATTTCCTTTCATATTCTCGTCCCTCAGAAGTACAGATTTTTTTCATATCACTTGATATTCGATCGACTAAAACAAGTTCGAGCAGCCGGTATTAAGTACTTCAAATGACTGTTCATGGTGGAGATTTGGAAAAGTTGGTATTATCCTATCTGAGGGCCAGTAAAGTAAACCCTATTAAATAAGTTGGGGATGCCTCTTATTTGTATTTTGTATTTGAAGACGGCCACAAATAGAAGGAATGGGATTTTTCAGGTGAGACCTGCTGATTTTCAGGGAACGCTAATCCATCAGATGTTGAATTTGTGCACAGATCCGGATTTTCTAAGAATAATTTTGGTCAGATTCGGCATTTTATATACGAGCATAAAAATAAATGATTTGTCTGACTGAGTAGATTTATACGAGGCGGTTTAGCTCGAACCACTAGAAATTATTATTTTTCTATATATTCTAAGACAGATTCAACAATCATTTTTAAAAATTCAGTGAATCATTTAATTTTATGAATTTAACTTTTATTAAGTTCATTGATCATTTTTCTTGAACGATCAAACAGCTTGATTTTCAATTGAATTTATTATATGACGATATAAGATTCTGAGTTTGGTGTTTCAATTTCCTACGAGTCGAGGTCCAAAAATCGACTTATTTTGCCTCAATTTTCTTAATTCCCGTAATTTTTTTGGTTTCCTTTATGACTTATCATGCTTCACAAAATCTTATTGGGCCAATTCCCTAAAGTCGAGCCCAATGACTTAAACCGACAATTGCTTCAGCTTTACAAATCAGGAAATTTCCAATCTATACTTAAGAACTACGCGTTATAGCCGTTAAGAAAACGCGTCCATCAGACGCTATATAAGAATAAACAAACGCTCCCCTCTATTTAGGGATGACAATTAGATCCTTATCCTGAGGGTCTACTCTGATCCAGACTCGAAAGGTCCAAGATCCGTTGACTTTGACTGGGTCTAGACTCTGATCCTGCCCGGATCCTGATATTTTAAAAAGATAAGGGCATGAATATGAATCTATAGGATCCTGCCCTGATCCTACCCAAATTTTATAAATTAATACTAAAATAATATATATGTATATTAATTATTAGATATAATACCAAATTCTCAATTTTTTTGGTAGCTAAATATTCTTTACTAAAACGATAGTTCAAAATAGAGCAAGCACAAAAAGAAAGAAGTGATACATGAGCCCAATATTTCATCAGTTACAAACAACTCTAGCTTCGACCAAAACGTTCCCTCAACCTCAAGAGGTGAAGAAGAGAGATCTATAAATCCTTGTAGGCAATCAAGAAATTGAACAACGATTGATTGTGAATGATCAAGCCATTCGTCCAAAGAATCCCCTCTTGAGGATGAAAGAAGACATAATGCAGGAGAAGGTCATTACCGCACCTCGCCTTATTAAAGATAATACTGTACGAAGCAGCCACAAGATAATATTGTATGAAGCAGCCATAGGCCCCATGTAATAGCAGCTAAAATTACGAACCAAATTCTCAATTTTAACTTACCTAACTTCAACTTTTTTTGGATTTGCTTGTTTGATTTCTTTGTATTGATTTGTTTAATGCATGAAAATGTCCCACTGCTATTTAAAAATATCAAAAGATAATTTAATTTTTAAAAATTAAAATTTTTATAAAAAAAATTAGACCCGCGGGCCGCCCTGATCCTGCCCGGTTTTTTCAGACCCAGATCCTGCCCAAATCCTTATTTTTATAGAGGATAAGGGTAAGGATCTGGATCCACCATTTAAAAAGAGGATAAGGATCTGGATCCACCATTTAAAAAGAGGATAAGGATATGGATCCTATGGATCCTACCCGAATCCTGCCCATTGCCATCCCTACCTCCATTAGATTTAGTCTAAAAGGCGATTTCTTTGTTTTCCTCTAGGTTAGGGGGATAACTAAAAAAAGGCTATATGAAGAAAAATAAATTGATTTGCCGATGGGTGGAAGTTCGGTTTCGGATTAAAAGGTACGAATCGTGGTTCTTTCTTTCGAAATTATTTCGTTTTGGTTTCTCTCATGGTCAGCGATGTTAGATTCCATCTTTGTGATGATGCTTAGGGTTATGGTGATTCTACTCAATCTAATGTGGGCTTAGTATCGATTCCTCAAGGGAAGGGGAGGTACGTGTGTTGCACTTGTCGCATTTTCATCCGAACTTTGTCCTAGTTTCAGAGTAAATATATAATAGTTTTCATGCAGAAATCAATTTCCAGAAACCTTACATGCCCGTTCAAGAGAGTGGATTGGCCATTGACATGTTGGTTAAGGTTTAGAGCCCTGCGTGAGCAACATCTGATGGTTTCGTCTTTGTACTCTAATTAGATGTGGCCTTCAGGTCAGTTAACTTTTTCTGAATTTCCTACTATGCAATGGTGTTGTGGAAGGAAAGTTCACACTCTTACTATGCAAAGGCATAGTGGTGTCGAGACATTCCTACTATGCACGAGGCATGGTGGTGTCGAGACATTCCTACTGTGCAAAGGGTTTATGGTAAAAGAGGTATTGTGGTATGAAAAGATGGTCACACTTAGTATGCATTAAAGTGTTGAAGGCGTGAAAAAAGAAGTCGAATTCCTATATACTAAGGATTATTAGCAGCATTAGGAGTCGAACCTCCTACAATTGAAAAGGCATAGTGATCTCAAGTTTGCAAAAAGTGTTCAAAAGTTGACACTCCTACTCTGCAAAGGCATACTAGTGTCAAGGCATTCCTACTATGCACCAAGCACAGTGGTGTTAAGAGAGACCATGACACATAGTATATATGAGGGGCAACGATTCAAAAGAGGGTTGATTCCTCTATTATGGTAAAAGATGCATGGTGGTGTCAAAAGATTGTCACACCTAGTATGCATGTGTCGAAGGCGTGAAAAAATAAGTTGAATTCCTATTATACCAAGGATTAGTAGCAACATTAAGAGTCAAACCTCTTACTATTGAAAAGGCATAGTGGTGTCCAAAAACCTTGACACTCCTACTATTTATGAGGCATGGTGATCTTAAATATGCAAAAGTGTTCAAAGGCGTGAAAAAACAAGTTGAATTCCTATTATACCAAGGATTAGTAGCAGCATTAAGAGTCAAACCTCTTACTATTGAAAAGGCATAGTGGTGTCCAAAAATCTTGACACTCCTACTATTTATGAGGCATGGTGATCTTAAGTATGCAAAAGTGTTCAAAGGCGTAAAAAAATGAGTTGAATTCCTACTATACAAAGGCTTAGTTGCGGCATAAGGAGTCGAACCTCCAACTATTGAAAAGCCATAGTGGTGTCCAAAAACCTTGACACTCCTACTATGCAAAGGCATGATGGTGTCGAAAAGACATTCCTACTATGCACGAGGCATGGTGGTGTCAAGAGAGATCATGTCACCTAGTATATATGAGTGGCAACGATTCTATTATGCTAAAAGAGACGGTGGTGTCAAGAGATGGTCACACCTAGTATGCACAAGTGTTGAAGGCTTGAAAAAAGAGGTTGAATTCCTATTATCCTAAGGCTTAGTAGCGGCATAAAGAGTCAAACCTTTTACTATTGAAAATGCATAGTGGTGTCTAAGAACTTTGACACTCCTCCTATGTATGAGGCATAATGATCTCATGTATGCAAAAGTGTTCAAAAGTTGACACTCTTTCTATGCAAAGGCATATTGATGTTAAGATATTCCTACTATACACAAAGCATGGTGGTGTCAAGAAAGACCGTGGCACCTAGTATATATGAGTGGCAACGATTCCCTGCCGAAAGCATCAACAAACACGACAAAAAAGAGAGCGAAAAAAATAATAATGCAAATTTCCTATGCTTTGACAAATTGAATAGGAAAAAGGGTTAATGCCTCTACATGGTAGTGTCAAATGATGGTTATACCTAGTATGCATTAGTGTCGAAGGCATGAAAAAAGAAGTTGAATTCTTATTATACTAAGGTTTAGTAGCGGCATAAGGAGTTGATTCTCATACTATTGAAAAAGAATAGTGGTGTCAAAAAACATTGACACTCCTACTATTTATAAGGCACAATGATCTCAAGTATAAAAAAAGTGTTCAGAAGTTGGCGTTCTTACGATGCAAAGGCATAGTGGTGTCGAACATTTCTACTATGCATGAGGCATGGGGTGTCGAGAGAGACCGTGGAAACTAGTATATATGATTGGCAATGATTCAAAAAAGGGTTGATGCCTCTATTATGCTAAAAGAGGCATAGTGGTGTCAAAAGATGATTACACCTAGTATGCATACTAGCGGTATAAGGAGTTGAACCTCCTATAATTCACAGGGCATAATGGTATCCAAAATTCTTGACACTCCTACTATGTATGAGGCATAGTGACCTCAAGTATGCAAAAGTGTTCTAAAGTTTACACTCCTACTATGTGACGGCATAGTGATGTCAAGACATTCCTACTATACACGAGGCATGGTGGTGTCGAGAGAGACCGTGACACCTAGTTTATATAAGTGGCAACCATTCTAAAAAAGGTTTAATGCCTCTATTATGCTAAAAGAGGCATGGTGGTGTCAAAAGATGGTCACACCTAATACCTAATACATAAGTGTCGAAGGCGTGAAAAAAGAAGTTGAATTCCTATTATACTAAGGCCTAATAGTAGCATCATAAGGAGTCAAACCTCCTACTATTGAAAAGGCACAGCGGTGTCCAAAAGTATTGACACTTCTACTATGTATGAGGCATAATGATCTCATATATGTAAAAGCGTTCAAAAGTGACGCTCTTACTAGCCAATGCATAATGGTGTCAAGACATTCTTACTTTGCACGAGGCATTGTGGTATCTGGAGAGATTGTCACACCTAGTTTATATGAGTGGCAATGTTTCAAAAAAGGGTTGATGCCTCGATTACGCAAAAATGGGCATGGTGGTGTCGAGATATTCCTAGGCATGGTAGTGTCGAAAAAGATCGTGGCACCTAGTATATATGAGTGACAACGATTCTAAAAAATGTCGATGTCTCTATTATGCTAATAGAGGCATGGTAGTGTCAAAAGATGGTCACACCTAGTATGCACAAGCGTTGAAGGCGTGAAAAAAGATGATGAATTCCTATTATACCAAGGCTTAGTAGCAGCATAAGGAGTCGAACCTCTTGGTGTCCAAAAAACTTTGACACTCCTATTATTTATGAGGCATAGTGATCTCAAGTATGTAAAAGTATTCAAAAGTTGACACTTCTACTAGACATTCTTATTATACACATAGTACTTACTAATTTGCGTCCAAATTAGACATTAATACAAATTCAAACGTGACAGAAAAAGCGACAAAAGAAACAGTTAAAACTAGAATAATCGCTTCAGGACTTTTTTTTCTTCTAAAGGTGATACGATTGTTTTTTTTTTGTCGGTGGTTAGGTGATGCCATTGTTGAGGGAGACACGAACGGACAAAACGGAGGGAAGTCTTAACCGGCCCAGAAACTTGTTTTTTCCTGGAAAGAGGCCCAAAACTAGAGAAGGAAACACAAAAGGAGAGTAGAAAAGAAGAGCCCATAAAGAAAAGGCCAATCAAAGACCGCGGAAATAAGAAGAGGAGCTTGTACACCACCTGTTCGTCCCTTTGCCTGATCGGAACACCCAACATGTTGGTGCTAGTACTTGTCCGGAGGTTGGCCAGGTACTCAACAATTCCGGCCGCCTCTATCCTCCCTACACTTGGTGGCTATTGCTCGAAAGCCAACAGGGGTGGACTCTCTCCTTTGCTCACTTGCCAACCCTGGGACGGTACCTGCAACGTGGAGCTCGTCGATGACGACACGTGGAAGGTCTCCTCAGGCTTGGCCCTTTCCTGGCGACAAGATTTGGGTGCAGAGACGCTGCGGGACGCCCCGCTTTTGAGCCAGGCGGAGGGTATCGGCAATGCGCTCGAGGATGAGACGGATTTCGATGACATTGAGACGATGAGGGTTCGGGGTGATCTGTTCTATAAGCTGGACAGGGGATCCAAGGAGTTCGAGGAGTATAGCTTTGATTTCCATAGGAAGGGAAAATCGAAAAGGCGGGATGGTTGTGGTTCCCTCGAAAAGGAGAGATCGAGAACTAAGACCAGGGACGAAGAAGAAGAAGAAGAAGCTCGTGGTTATGGTGCGGGAGAGGAGAAACTTCCGCGGGTGGTTATTGGTGGTAAGGAGTATTACTCTTTGGCTGGTGGGGTTAGGAAGAAGAGGTTGAGGAATCCTACTTTTAATCAGCTTACCGGTCCTTACCACGAGCCGTTTTGCCTTGACATTTTCGTATCGAAGGGCTCTGTTCGCGCTTGCGTTGTGCACCGGGCTACTAGCAAGGTTGTGGCGGTTGCCCATTCGATATCCAAGGATATGAAGTTTGACCTGAGGTCAACGAGGAATGTTGATGCTTGTAGGGCTGTTGGCCAGGTCCTGGCGGAGAGGGCGTTGGCTGATGATATTCATGATGTTGTGTACACGCCAAGGAAAGGGGATCGGCTGGAAGGAAAGCTTCAGGTTGTGCTCCAGTCTATTATGGATAATGGTGTCAGTGTGAAGGTTAAGATCAAGCAGAGGCAGCGACGAGGAGCCGTTCATCGTCCAGTTGATGTGTTAAACCAGGGGTGAAAGAAAGGTTTTCCGTAGATATTTCTTTTCTGAAGCTATTGTTGATTGAGGAAATGTAAGTTCTCTGTTCTTTGTTTTTCCCCTCAAGGAGGTGAATTGAACTTCCAATGTTGCCGATAGTATGCTGATCCTCGCATATATTATTTGCAGCAGCATTGCCTAAGTAGTTGCGTGTTTCTGCTCATACACGGACTTGCAGCGAAGGCGGACAGAAAAACTGTTATCCGTGAGCAGAACTCGGTTTGCTTGGTACAACATCCAATGGAACGGCCCGATGCACCTGTGATGAATGGTATGCTGCTATCTCCTTTATGGATTTGTATATGCACATTCGAGTTGGGATCTATAACTTGTTCATTGCGGCTTGTGTTTTATTGTAAAGTTTCCATATCATTCGAAGTGATAACTGAAAACCTACCATGTTCGTTGTCGTAGCATAACTCTGAATTGCTCGACCCGAAGTACAGCAACTAACTCAATTTCAGTGGGGTTCAAGCAGCATCTCTCATGTTAGGAAGAACAAAATGCAGCCTTTTAGATGCCAGGACTTCTTCATCTGTAGGGATATCGACTAGCAATAGAAAGCTGCAATTTCACATATCTATATTACTTGGCAGAAACAACAGGCAGAAGCAAAACAAATTCGATCTCGAACGTGCTCTTATGGGAAACAAAACATCACAAAGATCCTGCTAAGGTTAACTGATGCATCATCAAAATTCTTATCCAAACGATCGGCCGGAGAATAAGCTCAGTCATTGGCAGTTGCTAGTTGCATTGCCAGCAACTCCTCTTCAGGTATGGTCTTAATGTGACAATCTGACCTCGGATACGATGCACACAGCAGTGCGAATCCACGCTCCACCACGTCATCGCTGAGCATGCCTTCACTCTGATCGACCTTGCCGCTAATCAGCTTCGCGGGGCAGGTCATGCACACGCCGAGCTTGCAGTCGTGTGGGACGTCCAAGCCGGAGTCGATAGCCTTGGACAGTATGGTCTCGTCAGGATCCACCTCCAGCTCTGTGGATTGGCCCTGATGCTCAATGAGCACTTTGTAAGACCTCGCAATCGTCTTCACGGATCTTCTTCCAGCTCTGAGGTTGATTCTGAAGGGAGGAGGAGCAATAGAGGGTGGTGTTTGTTTCCTAAGTGTGAAGGCAGGGGTTGCAGTGAAATGCTGCAGGGTCGCCATGGTTGCGAAGAAGAAAAAATGATGGGAAGTCTTTTAGAGGAGCTTGTGGTGTGAAAGATTGGATAAGGTGGTTTCTCCATCCTTTCCGCCTGGGCCAAGTAATTGGAAGTCTTCTCGTCCTTTGCTCATCTGTTACATGGGCTGTTGGTAAGTGGGTTTTTTCTTTTCTCTGGGCCTTTTCCCAGCAAGCGATTCTTTCAATTTTTTTGTCTTGTTTTTTTCAAACACTACATACCACTTTTTCTAATTCGATTAATTCATATTCGATTAAAGTTAAGACTACGAATTCCAACCATATTACTTAAGGGTTAAACTCTTCTTTTATTTTGTTTTTAACTCAATTGAATTGGTCGAGAGACTTAGATTCATGTAAAAATATCTTGGTTCAAATTATCCGAAAGTAAAAAATAGAACCCGAGGGTGGTTACTCCGGAGAGCAAGCCAAAATCACTTGGGACGTTTATCTCTTCTCTTCTCTAAATAGAATGTGACAATTTTTTATTGTAAATAGCTGAAATTTCAAAACAAAAGACCGAACATAAAAAACCAGGCAAAAGGAAAGAGAACTCAAAACAGACATAAAACCCTCTCTTGTTTAACAAAGCTCCGAGTCTACTTGCTATTTGTGACGCCCTCGACACTTTTCTACTCGGATCTGAAACCCACTCGCTTTTCATTTCAAGGTACCTTGGCTTTCTTCGATGCATATTTCCTTCCATCAGTAATCTTCCGCGTGTAATGAATCCTTTCGGGAAGTCCCGTTCGGAATCCTAGGGTTTTAGGGCATTGATCTTGAACCGGTCCCCGCTTCCCTCGTTTATGGGACAGACAGACAGACAGGTACAAGAGTTTAGGAAGGAATTCCTAGGTTTGGACTTACATGTAGAGTAGTAGATTTTGTTGCGCTTTATTTTACTGGACGAGCTGGATGGTTGCAGTATGTTGGTTTCTTTCTCTGGGTATTAGTTTGATCGGGGTTCTCATTTACGATTCGAATCGCTTGTCGAGATCCGTCTACTTTTCCGGATGGGGCAACAATGGGGTTGGATTAATCTCGGTTTTCTTCCTGTGAAACCCTAAAGCTAAGGCCCAAGTTTCGTGAATATTCGTATGTCCAGTTCGATAAAGTTCCTAGTTTTGGGGGGGAAACTAGTTGGATTTCGAGCTGGTTCTTAGGTTGGAATGTGGAGAAGGTGGACATGTAGAGGGTGCGATTGGATCCGTGCCAGAAGAACTACTCATTAGCGGTTTTATTTGGTTGATTGATTTTATGCTACTGCCCAAGTTGCTTATTCTGTGTTGGTTTTGCTGTTTGCCTTGGCGGGTTTTCTGTGGTGTTCGTATGTCAAGTTCGATAAAGTTCATAGTTTAGGGGGAAAAACTAGTTGGATTTCGAGTTGGTTCTTAGGCTGGAATGTGAAGAAAGTGGACATGTAGATGGCGTTTGGATCCGTGCCAGAAGAACTACTCATTAGTGATTTTATTTGGTTGATTGATTTTATGCTACTGCCCAAGTTTCTTTTGTCTGTGTTGGTTTTGCTGTTAGCCTTGGCGGGTTTTCCGTGGTGTTCGTATGTCAGGTTCGATAAAGTTTTTAGTTTAGGGGGAGAAACAAGTTGGATTTCTAGTTGGTTCATAGGTTGGAATGTGGTGAAGGTGGACAGGTAAGAGGACAATTGGATCCGTGCCAGAATAACTGCTGAGCTTGATCCATATGTTTCTTTTGAGGCAATGGCCTGAATGATCTATATATTTTCTTCAAGTTTTCCTTGCAGCAAGGGCATCTAATACTTTCTGAGCTTTTTACGTTTTTGTTTTTCCGAAAACCTGTGCTTCTGTTTATCCTGGACAGTTTCTTGTGATTGTGCAAGGTAATGCACAATAGGGAATATAGATCTCATGTTTATGTATGTTAAGATGCTGGTTGCTGGTTGAGAGGATGATGAAAACAGATGCATCTCTGTTCATGTATTTGCAGAAAATCATGGCTAGCAGAGCCGAGGAACCGATAAATGAGCAGATGGTTGCCAATATTTACACTTCCCTGAGAACGGAGCTAAACCAGATTTACTCAAAAATTACAGAACTCGAGATGGAAGTGAGCGAGCACGCTTTGGTTATCAGCGCTATTCAGCCCCTCGACCAAACCAGGCGATGCTACCGTATGATTGGCGGCGTGCTCGTCGAGAGAACAATCAAAGAAGTTCTCCCTGCTGTGCAGCGGAACAAAGAGGGAATCGAGGAGGTTGTGTCCAGGCTCAACGAGGCCCTGGAGAAGAAAAAGAAGGAACTCGCCGATTTCGAAGCTAAATACAAGATCCGGATAAGGAAGTCCGAAACCGATACGAAGGACGACGGAGGCAACAAGGAAGGCACTTCCCAAGGTGTTCTAGTTGGACCTGCAGGAGGTTCCAGCGAGTAAACAGGTCCGGCATTGTTTTACTACCTGATGAACCTAGCATTTTGTTGTTCAATGTTTTGGATAGTTGAAATCGAATTAGTCGGTTAAATCGGTGTTGAGAGTTGACTATACAGTTGACTTACTGGAAATAAAAACACACACACAAAGTAACAAAGCTGAGTCTAATTTATAGCTTAAGAGAAGAAATCCTGGACCCCTTTCCCAGCGAAAACGCGATCGGAGAGCTCAGCCAAAACGGCGTTAAAAGTGAGCAAAACGACACTGGACCCAGCGATAACCCCAAGCACAACTCCCGTCGTCCCCAACACCTTCCCGAAGCCGGGCCACTCGATCTCCCCAATCTCCTCCGCCACTCCACTAAACGACATCGTCGCGCCCTTCCCTTCCTTCTCCGATTTCCTCTCCTCCATCGCCTTCCTTATTTCCGCTCCTATCTCCCTTCCTTCCTCCTCCTCTATAGCCTCGCCCTCTGCTCCTTCCTCCTCATCCACCGCCTTCGGCGGCCGCAGAGCTCGGGTCGAGAGGGAGATACGGCAACGCGGAGGCGTATTAAGTAAGGGCGCAGTAGCACGGGGGACCGGGAATGGAAGCTTCGCCGGCTGCGGCGGCCCCGTGACCGGAGCCTTCAAGGTTACGGTGAGTGTCATTTTTTCTACTTTTTGTTTTGTTTTATTTTTTATTTTTTAAGTGAAATAATAATACGGATAAATACTTAAGAGAAGGAAAAGGCCGATGAGATGCGGTTTGTTTCTTCTTTTTTTTGGGCCGGGCTTTTAGTTATTGGCTGTGCTTTTTTAGGAAAGCCCATTCATTGATGCATCGCTAGATTTTTTTTTCCCAAGTCTTGAATCTAGAATTTTTATCGCGATGTGGAAAATTTTATTCCAACGATGAGGTACATTTCCCAAGGATCAATAGCAGACGAAACTGAGAGAGACGGGGTAAATAGTAAAACCCATCAAAGTCTTGTCAAATGTCAAGTCATATTATTATTAGGGCAAGAAACAATTCCAGAAAGACATATTTGGAAGGGACCTAAAAAAAAAACAGAAAAAAAGTCCTTGCCTGACGAAAACAAAATTAATGCACAGCTACAAAAACCATCACATGCGTGTCCGTACTTTTTTTGGTAGGTAAAATTTTCTTATTTATATATTTCATAATATAGTAATATAATAGTATCTACAATGGTATAGCTCACTCTCTCCTACCCAAGTGTTCCCCTTCCCAATCCGAATGGCGACTCTCCCGTATGAACGTGCGAAAGTTGAAGTCGAGTATTTCACTAAAAAATTAATCATCACAAAACTTAATAGAAAAAAATGATAATTGAGAAAAGAGTTGCATCGAGTGCATTGCGATACATGGTCAACCAATCAAAAAGAATTTCTCTAAAAAAAAATCACTCAAAAAGAACTAGTGCATTGCGATACATAGTCAACCAATCAAAAAGAATTTCTCTAAAAAAAAATCACTCAAAAAGAACTAATAGCAAACGAGCTCACCATTTACATTTGTCCACGAATATTACCGAAGAGGACCCAAATTAGAATCCATGCATATCATGCACTGCTTACCCCTTTTCTCTTGAGCCCTCCGTGGTTGATTGCAAGTACAAAATAACATCCCTGTTGTTTAGCTCCGGTCAAATGTTTGTCCAAATGAACCACTTTTGGACTTAGTAGTAAATCGAATGCAAGAGAAGCTGTCGGTGACTTACAATTTCATCAAAAATCATCTTATTCAATACAACTAAATTCACCACGTTATTACCCCAAAATCACCATTCTGACGTGTGAGTTCTCCTAATTATGTTTGTGTGAATTAGAAATTTTCGGTTTTTCTTAAATTAGATTTCAAATTTTCTAAGTAAAGATTGTGATGCAAGGAGAGTATGTGCATGGACAACCATGAATCTGTTGATTCTGCAAAATACCGAAAATGAGCTATGGATACAGAATCGTGAGTCTGATCCTTATCTCCATTGGATTTGTTTAAAAAATCTGATTTTTTTCTGAAGAATGTTCTTTATAAATTGGGAAAATTACACATAAGTACCCTGTAGTTTAGCAAATTTCGCATTTAGGGTCCGTGGTTTAAAATTCCATATTTGAACCCTGTGGTATTTTTTTTGGGACATACCTCAGTCCCGGGCAGCTACCCGGCCATTTGGCAGCCCACGTGGATTCCACCTCAGCCTAAATGTCACCATATGTTGTCCTACGTGGATAGTCCGTTGTATAAATATTTTTTGATTCATTTTTGGTCTTTTTTGATCTATTTTCGGTCCATTTTTTTGGTCTTTTTTGTTCTATTTTATTCATTTTTGGTCTTTTTCGATCCATTTTTGGTCTATTTTTGTTCTTTTTTATTCATTTTCGGTCTGTTTCGGTTCTTTTTTTCGATTCTTTCTTTCGGTTCTTTTTTCGATATACAACGGACTGTCCATGTAGGACAACATATGGTGACGTTTAGGCTGAGGTGGAATCTACGTGGCCTGCCAAATGGCCGGGCAGTTGCCCGGGACTGAGGTGTATACCAAAAAAATACCGCAGGGCTCAAATATGAAATTTTAAACTACAGACCCTAAATGCCGAATTTGCTAAACTACAGGGTACTTATGTGTACTTTTCCCTTATAAATTTCGATCAAACTCGGCTTTTGAATAAAATATTCACGGATATAGCAACGAGCGCAAAATATTGTGGAAGAAATTTATCAAACATTTGGCTGCTTCTTGACGTGTAAATGGGAGTGATTTGATTGATTAGGAACATTCAAGACTGGCTCTTTCGATGGACCCATCATTGATTTCTGCGCGCAAATAGTTCCCAGGCCAACCCACGGTCTAACTTATTTTAGGTTATTTTTAGTCTCTAATAATTTATTAAGGTTTTGACCATTTTATTATTTTGAAAAAAGTGAATTTTACTACCTTGTAGTTTTACCGATATCATGTTTAGGTTGTATGATTTAAATTAGTAATTCAGTCCCTATATTTTCACACAATTTGGGACATACAATCCATTCTGAATGATGGAGTTAAAAGTGCCACTTGTTTTGTCATGTAGGCCGAAACGACGTAGTTTTTAGGAGTGGCAATGGGTATATGACCCAAATCCAAACCCTTGATTTAGAAGTAAGATCCAAACTCTAACCACGACCCTTTGGATATTTTGAATAAGGACCCGGACCCAGACACTAGGGTCCAAACGAAGATCCATACCCTACCCATAGACCCATTGATTTACAACACATTTTTGTCATCTCAATATAATCGAAATAAAAAATTAATGCGAATCAGTAAAAAATTTCCCTTTGAAAGTCTATGTCACGACCCGAAAATAAAAGTGACAGATGTCCGAGGTATTAAATACCCCGTTAGGCTCCCGACTTTATTATGAAATACATTCCAACATTCGAAAGTACTCATTTCTTGAAAATCAAAAGGTTGACATCAGATCATATACCGACACTCATTATTGAAAATCAACAGTGGTGATGCGTGCAGCTAAAACCCTTTCTACTCCCGTTCCCGAGCCTCCCCTGAACGATATGATCACATACGACTATAGTGAGTTGAATAAACTCAGTAAATGGAACATTTATAAACATAACTCACAATGAAATCAAATAGTCGATCATTCACTATAATAATTCCCTAACCGACTACTTAGCCAACTAACAAATAGGTCTCCGGAGCCTAACATATAACATATCATGACGAGGTTCTCGTGGGGCACAGATAAATACTCTTCCGTTCTCGCGATGCGAGCCCAAAAGACAGAAGAGTATCCCCTCCACGAGCCCAGATAATTTCCACACTCCCTATCCATTTGATTACATGCACCTAGAGTTACCCGGTATCCTCTTAAACAGTGCATATAAACTATAGGGCCCAAAAGGTGTGGAAATAACCCCGCATGTCAAACAGAACATAATTAACTCCATATTCACATTTACACTCATATTCAAACCTTGACGAAATCATATCCATAACAAAATCATAATTTATATTCTAACCAGACTCGAATTCAACCAAAAATCAAAGAAGATGCGAATTGAATTCTATTTCAGAAATGGGTTCAAACAAAGGATCAAAGAAAACATGAATCAGATTCAGATTTCAATCCGAATTCGAATTCGCAACAAAGCAAACACACTGATCAGATTCGGATTCCAATCCGAATTTGAATTCGCAACAAAGCAAACACACTGATCAGATTCGGATTCCAATTCGAATTCGCAACAAAGCAAACACTAATTAGATTTTAATTCCAATAGGAATTCGAATTCATAACAGATTTGTATGTGATCAGGCCTGAATCGAGTTCAATTCCGAATTCGATTTCAGACAGACTAAATCAAAATGAAATTCCACTTACCTGTCGTTGCCTCTAATCTCTAGTTCTTCACGAGAGATCCTCCAATAATTCTCCCGGAACTCCTTTCTTTGTGATGGATCCAACTTGTCCTCTAGGAGTTAGAATTTCTTCTCCATCTTCCAACAAGGAAAGGAATTCATGAGACTACTCAAATTCCTCTCCCTGGCACTACTTAAGGTAGCAATTCTTTTCATTTAAATTGCCATCTTTAGCTTTACTTAGTGGAAGAGTACTTAGTGGAGCACTAAGTCACCATGGTGGAGCACTAATTTTTTTCTCTTTAATTTTAATAATCCCAATTCTTACAGTCTATGCGATAAAATGATAATATCAAATTAACGTTGAGAATAAACTCTAAACCAATTAAATAAGTGGTTCAAATGGATAACAATTGACCACAACATAAAAGAAAAGAAAAATTACTCTCTAGCCCTTCGAGTTTGCTTAAATGTACTAAAAAATCTCCATGTTTGTACAATATACATCGAAGTCCCTCTAATTTATTTTTATTATACTTTCAGGTCCCTGGCGCACGTTAGCAGCTCTTTTTTCATTTTTGTCAATGAAATGACCAAAATACTCCTTAAAAAAATTTTAAAATGCTGACATCATTGCAGCTCTTCTTCAACCTTTATAGACCAATCAACCAAAAAACATAAACGCATTGAATCAGTCGATGACAAATTGAAGGCCGGAGGAAGGGAAGGGCTCGTCCGTTGTGCCGGCACGACGTGGAGCCGGAGGAAGGCAGGGGCTCGTCCCAGGAGCTCGGGGTCGGTCCGCTGTCCGTTTCCTCTCTCTTTCTCTCTCTCTCCGATTATCAGTTAAGGCTTCGGATAGATGGTGAGGCCGACGAGGAGGAGGACGACGCGGCATCCTGGGCCATCTCGAGGCCGACAACCTGGGTTTGCATGCCGGCGAGGTAGATGGTGGACCGGGAGCTACTCCACCAGCCGGAGAAGGAGGCCGAAGACGATCCACCACACGATGCTCGAGCTTCGCAAGCTCAGTGACGTGGGTGTAGATCTGCTGCTCCTTTATGACGACATACGGCAGTCTGCATCTCCCGGGAGATGACGGCGACGACACCCTTGATCTTATCTCCGGGTTCAGGATCGGCTGCGGGCGAATCGAAGCTCTGGGTTTTTCGGTGTGGGGGACATCGACGACGGTGGGATTCGTGGCGGTGGAGTTCGACACGCTCATGGTCGACTACGATGGCTACCACTTCTTCCGCCCCGAGCCCGACCGGAAGAGCAGTTACTCTTCTTTTAGTAATTGAAACACCGGCGACGGTGGGGTTCACAAGAGCTGAGGAGGACGATCGGGCCAAGGAGCCTGGGTCTTGTTTCTTGATTTTATTGATTAGGTTGAAAATTGGTCGTTGATTAGGTAGAAGATGATGATGTGGGCGATTTTTTTAAATTTTTTTGTTTGAAGGGTATTTTCGTCATTTCAATGACAAAAAAGAAAAAAAATTGATTGAGAGACCCAAAATTATAATAAAATCAAACAAGAGGGACGTAGGCGTGTATTTTGCAAACAGTGGAGACTTTTGAGTATATTTAAGCAAACTCGAGGAGCTACAGAGTAATTTTTCCTAAAAGAAAACATATGCGGCTATATAAATATGAATATAAGTAAGGTATAACTAGGGTCTAATTAATGGGTTTATGGATAGGGTCAGCGCCTGGATTCATATAGACCATATTCAGACCCAGACCTTATCTATATAGAAAGACCAAATCCAAACTCTATCTAAGATCTATAGACGCTAAGATCCACGGGGTAGGGTAAGGGTCTAGTCTACCGGGTCTGGGTCTTTGTCTTTTTGCCATCCCTAATAGTTTCACCGTCTACGGGGTGTGTTGAATGAGTAAGTCAGGTATGACTTACCTGTCATCCGGGTAAGACATGTGGCACTTTTCGTCCCGCCATCCGAAATTGACTGTATGCTGTAAATTTTGTGAAAATATAGAGACTGAATTACTAATTTTAAACTGCACTGCAGGATAGTAAAGTGTACTTTTCCAAAGTCCATGTATCTATTTTTATATTGTAAACTTTTAAGGAAAAAGTGCTATATGTTTCAATCGAAAAAAATACTTCAAAATGAGATTTCTATCTAAATCTCCCCGTTAAAAATAGAATTATTAACATTTTTTTGATAAGTAGATAAACTTTTTCCTTTCATAGTTTATTCAATCAATACCATATCTACCTTATAATTTAACCGATACGTCAAATCGGGTGTTTGTTCTTAGTTGCTTGCTGTTTACATGTTCTTAGTTCAGCTTTGGTTCGTTCAAATCGGGCTGTCCTATTCGTCATGTGGTTTGCAGCTCATCCTTATGTCTAATTTGTTTATTAGACTGTTTTTTGTTCTATGTGATGTTTTTGCTATGACTTGGTTTTATCTTGTTGGCTCTGTCTGGGAAAGATTCGTCCGACCACGGTTGACTCCGTTAAGTAGGCCTTTATTGAGCCACATTTCTGATGTGGGTCAATATTTCTCAGCTGATCTCTGTGTTAACAGTTTGAAGGTCTGATCTTTTACAATTCTTGTAGTTGTTTGTTCGACCATAGTGACCATTGTTATCGTTTCTGTTACCTTTTAGCTGTGCGGTACTTTTGTTGTAGCTTTCATCTCTAGATTGTATGTTGCTTCTACTATGTATTTGTTTCCGTGTTTATGTCGTGTTATCTTTTATTTTAATGAATGACCTATGAGTAACTTTTCTAAAAAAAAAAGATACGTCAAATTGGGTGTGCGCCTTTTTATGTTAATGTTGACTATCAGTGGCCCAAAATAAATATATTTTCTCCCACCATTATCACCAAAAATTTTTTTTCCTTATTTGACAAAATAATATTCCAGCTAGTATTTCTTGGGCTTCACCGTTCTTACAAGTTTTGCCAGTTTCACCGGCTCACGTGAGCAACTCAAATTTCTGGGGAGTTGGTAAACGTATCCATCCCTTCTCGGCGACTATAATGTGGTTATGTTTTTATTTCTCCAATGAAACAAAAATATGTGAGAATAATACGAAATTAACTCATTTTGACATATTTTATAATTTTATTAAATACGGTGATTTTCTTCAATGAATAACCACCATCCGGAGATGCTGAGGCTGGTTTGCATTGTGCTTCAATTATATGAGTTGCTGAGTCTGTGTTTTTCGGAAGATACGGGTTGAGATTCATTTCAGTTTCACGTGCACGTAAGACAATTACGCATTCCGTGAAAATCCTTCTTCGACGTAAAGCGGTAAGAAATTTATATATCCTATCCAAAAATTTAAGACAGTGAGTAGATAAATTTTTCACACTTATAAAGTAACTCAATCTAATTGTAATTTCTGACGTGAGATTCTCTCCAACAAAGTCAGCCCATGTGAGTAAAAAATTGGGAAATTTCACTTATGCAAAAGCACGTTGTTTAATAGATTTTAAGACACTAGATATGTAAATTTTTTGAACTTATAAACTAGTTCAACCTAATAACAATTTGTGATATGAGAGTCTCTCTAACAAAACCAGTCCACGTGAGTAAAAAATTGAGAAATTTCATTTATGCAAAAGTACGATGTTTAATAGATTTTATTGATAATTGATTAGTGATGATATCCGATAGATATTGGCTGGTCGTTCACGTTCATAGGTGGAGAACATTAAATTGAGAGATCTTCACGATCTTTATTGGATTCCATTTAGTAACACGTCGAATCCATATTTTGTGGCAAATGTAACCCATTTGGAAATAAAAATGATATGCATCTTATTTAAGTTTAGTGTCAATAAGAAACTAAGACCATCAACATTCACAACCTGCTTCAAGTTATGTTACGAAATAAAAAATTGGGTGACAACTCCGAAATTGTATCCAAAATTATGTGCAAAAAATAAAAAAAACCTTCCCTCTTCAAATTCGACTAATTCACCTGCCATTACGTCCTTCATATCTTAATTTATCTCTCATTCACATCAGCTCAACCCAATTATCCTTTTTTTACCTACATCTACAACCTACCCCAACCTAGGTCACATAATAAACAATTAATTTCTCTCTCATCCAAATATTATCTACTATCATTTTTTGGATATATAAAAATTATAATAAATATACGAAAATGATTATTCTGTAACTATAAACAGGAAAAAAAATTATGATTAAGTAACAAAATTAATTACAAAAGTTAGAATATAAAATTAGATAGAACTAATTCGAGATATAAAGAGATGCGGTCAATATTGGGCTCTATTTATAGAGATTTTTTAAAAATAAAAATTTTCATATTTTTTAAAGATAACTCTAATTTTTTTAACCACACAAATAATATCCAAAATTTTTATTTATATGAATAACATTGTACCAAGTGTAACTAACTAGATAGAAAAGAAAAAAAATAACGAGGGGGAAAGTAAAAATTTTTTTTGCCACATGGCATGGCTGAAGCGGGGCGAGGGCACCAATGGAGTATTTTTCTTGAGGGGGGGTTATTTTTACTGACAAACCTCTGAATGAGGTTCTGAGAGAATATTTTTCCTGTTTGGGGTTGAGCACAAAATTGCTCCAAACTGAGCGATTTTGTTTGCATGAAAACGCTAGGAATTGAGCATTTTCAGTCAAAAGCCGACTCCAACCCCCCACGCCCTATCGCAGAGAATCTTCACCTCGGGCGTCCCTCGGCTCGGCTCGGCTGACCAAAAAATGCTGAGTTTTGGGCATTTTTGTGCAAATTTAAATAACCACAAATATTAGTTTTGTATCTAGCCTTTTTTTACCGATATACTTGTTTTTTTACATTCTAATTTAATTTACTCTTTTTTTAAATAATTAACAAAATAAGTTTATGCCATATGTTCTCAATTTTTTGCCAAACTGGACCCATTATTATAGATTTTAATTGCCTAGTAACACATACTACTACATATACTATACATGTAAAAGTTAGAAAATTAATAAAATCTGAGATTTAATGGGACAAAATTTTGAGATTAAATTTTAGGATGTAAAAAATTATTTTAAAAAACTAATATTACAAATTAAATTAGGAAGTAAAAAAAAGAGCAAATTAAATTACAATGTAAAAAAAGCAAGTATATCGGTAAAAAAAGAGTTTTTTCCAAAATAGACAAAAAACTTAGATATATTCCCTAAATATGCAAAAACTTAATATATTTCTAAAATAGCCAAAAATTTAATTAAAAATTAAAAAAATAGGAGACGACCCCTAGTTTGGTCGCCTCCCTGATATTATACTATTATAGGTCGTCTCTTATTTTTTAAATCTTTAATTAAATTTTTGCCTATTTTGAAAATATATTAAGTTTTTGCCTATTTAGAAAATATATCTAAAATTTTTGCCTATTTTGGAAAAAAAATCCGTAAAAATGGCTGGATACAAAACTAATATTTGTGGTTATTTAAATTTGCACAAAAATGCCCAAAACTCAGCCTTTTTTGGTCAGCCGAGCCGAGCCGCGAAACGCCTGAGGCGAAGATTCTCTGCGACAGGGCGTGTCGGGTTGGAGTCGGCTTTTGACTAAAAACACTGCAATTGGAGCGTTTTGATGTAGAAAATGCTCAGTTCCCAGCGTTTTCATTCAACCCCAGACAAGGAAAACATTCCCCGAGGACCCATTCATAAAATTGTCAGCAAAAAGAACTCCTTAGAAAAAAATACTCGCGCCAATGCGCCGGTCTAAGAGCCGTCCATCCAGTGTCACTACTTCAATAGACATGATCTACATGCGCCAAAATAGACGTGCTTGATTTAAGGCTCTTTGATCGACCCAAATCCAAATGGTACAGTCCACCATTTAAAACAAGAGCTTAATAGGTCATATCGTAGGTATAGAATAGTCAATACAACGATTGTTCAAATATAGCTGAAATTGATATTCAATTGGAGAAATTGAGTTAATGGTCATCAGGCCTCACCTAAACCAACTAACTTAAGGGGGCTTTGCTAATAATTAATTCAATTATAGGGCAAGGATCTCTTTGGATCCTCCTCGTTTGTCTTTGTGATTAATTATTATTTTTAATGTATTTTTTGATTAATTAATTGGTAAAAACAAACAACTTTTCTAAAGGTAATTGGAATACCCACTTCCCCTGCCTCCTGCCGCGTGCTCTCTTCCGTGCCAACGCAAAAGGAGTTTCTCTATGAACTTTTTTGGATCCTAATGAACTTATTCAATTCGAGAATCCAAACTGTGTACCGAAATCCCATGAAAATCCCAAAAAAATCAGCCAATGGTTGACACTGATAGGCTTTGATGAACATTTTTTTAGAATATATATTTTAAAATTTTGGTAATCCCATTAAAATCGAGCAGTATGTTTTTTGTCTAGACCACATACTATATAGTATTTAGGAAAAAGTATCATTTGAGTCCTGTAGTTTATACCTATTTTCTGTGGTTTAGAAACAATTTTTTTTGTAATTGTGGTTTCACGTTTTTTGCGTCAGAGGCTCGGGAGCCTTTCCAAACCAAAATCAGCTGCGAACCTAGAAACGACGTCATTTTCTCTGCTAACTTGTCACGCCATGTTGGAAATTTTTGTCCGATTGGTATGCTGACATGGTACAGAAAGAATATCAATTTCAATCACTTAGTTGTTTATAATTTTTTAAAAAACTTCTCATTTAACCCCAACCCACAATTTTCAACCTCCTCTCTAAACCCATCTCCGACCCTTCCGACCCACAGCAAGCTTGACCCGCAGCCACCGACAAGCCCGACTAGGACCCCGGGCCTCCCTACCTTGCCGACGATGATGATTCTTCCTCCGCCGCCGACGAGCCCGTCGATGACCAGATCTGGAACTCCTCGGTGACGTAAGGTCGATCTAGTGTTTGGGACTGAACCTCCCCAAATCGGTGAGCTTCGTCGAGCGGTTGGCGCAAAATGACGCCACCACGGATAGGTTGCGTGGCCTCCTTCCCTCGGAGTCGTGATTGGACCAGTGGCGACGGGGGCTGGCCCACACCAGCGGGCTCATGCAGAACGCCATCCCGTTCGACGACGACGAGGAGTTCCTCGCGTGCCCGCCCTTCCTCCCCCTCCCTGCGCCGGCGTCCTCCGACAATCCTCTTCGGCGGGGTCGGGATCAGGGGACATCCCTCGGGCGACGGCGGATGGGCGATGGCGGATGAAGGAGGAGATCCAGGAGGGGCAGGGATCGATCTTCTCAGATCTGGAGCGGAAGAGGCCGGAGAAGAGGAAGGAGCGGCGGTGCTTCTTCTTTGGATCGGGTAAAGTTTGAATCTTTTTATGGGTTGAGGTTAACTTTATCGCTTTTTGTTCAAGGAGTTCGTTGGTGTTCGAGCTTCGGTTTTTATCTCCTTTGGTTTCTTCTTGTACTGTGAAGTGGTTGTCTTTAATTTTTGCACCGGCCATAATCGGTGACATCTCCTTTTTTCTTAGGTTGTTGTCGTTGTTTGATTAGTTTGCTGTGTTGGTTGGTTTGGTTGTGTTGCCATGGAGATGGAGGTTTGAGGAGAGAGGGTGGAAAGAAGGAGAAAAAGAAGGGGGATTTTGAAAAGAAGGGAGAAGATGAATGGTTTTTTTAGAAAGTATAAAAAATAATGGGATCGAAAAGGATATTTTATTTTCATGACATGTCAGCATTCTAAGCGGAACAAATATTCCAACGTGGCGAGGCACATCAGCACTGGATGACGTCGCTTCAAGGTTCGGAGCTGATATTTGGTTCGAGAGCCTTCCCGAGTCTCTGACGCAAAAAACGTGAAACCACACAACTACCAAAAAAGTCGTTTCTAAACCACAGGATCACATCGCAAAATCGGTGTAAACCACAAGACTCAAATAGTACTTTTTCCTAGTATTTATATATTACTGTGACGACTAATCCAGCTTCAGGTGACAAAACTCTTGTTAGATACCACTGCGACTATGACACATTCGAGTTAGATATGACTTTTGAAAGATGACTAAATTCTCCCAAAAAATATTCAATAATCCGATATTATTGAAATTAGACTTTTCTTTAATTAAAAGAATAATCTCAAATTAATTAAACCAGAATCCATTTGTTAATCAGAACATTATATCATCTTCCTCGAAGCCCGATGACATAGTGTACTATAGGATTCTCTATTCCCAAGAAATTTTGGATCGGTTAATACTCGTTTAAGATAAGTTAAGAAAAATTTAAATAATTTAATTGTATTATCTCTGTCAAATATTTGTGATAATCTCGAGTTGGATTGTCCTATCATAAAAAAATCAGGATGTGTGTAAATAAAGACAAAATATGATAAATTTTTTGTATTATTCTGTAAAAATAATCGATAGGGAGTTTACACCCTCCATATTTCACTCGTAAATCATAAGATTATGACGAAGAACAAAGCAGCCATAATTAACAACAAACATTCACCTTCTAGCCCAAGTAGCAGACAAGCTCGTTTCTAAACAAGGCTAAATTGCACCATTCCCCTGGGGAATTACGACCGAGCATCCATGTGGTTATGCGTGCTAGCCGAACCCAGACCTTGCAGGGACCACAACATACAGAGGACAGCAAAACAAAATAGTGTCTTATATGTCGTTAACCAGCCATCTATCTATGATCATTCTTGTTATTTCTTTATAATCTTCCGGTGAAATATTTATAGATACGAAATTTTTTGCTTTAGTGCTCTATTTGGTTTTAGCCTTTTTGATTCTGATACTTTAAAATGCATTAAACTAATATTGGAATTTGCAATTTTGACACTTTAGTGACACTGACAGTCTTTTTCGTATTGTCTGGCCACCTAAAGTGTTATGTTGATCTAGATCGCCGTACAAACTACCACGTGGATGATGACATGACTTGTGAAACCAACATTAAATTTTTAAAAAAGCTCACTTTGGTAAATTGTGATTTTGACATTATTCTGTGATATTAAGTGGTTTAAAAAGCAATTAAAATTTGACATCTTTTTGAAAAAGTAGAATTGTATTAATCTTGGTACTATATATAAGTATGAAAAATGGTGAGAGCCCTCACACTTACATTTGACACATACATTTTACATGTAAGCTTGATGGTTTTTATAAGTTAGCATATATGGATGCTGGCGCTAGTTAATTAAACCACTCTGCTGTTAAATACAGTAGCAGCTAATCCTCCATCAATTGCCATAAAAAAGAGAGTAAATCCCTACAAAAGATAAAATGAGAGACATGTGGTAACATGCATAGAGAATAGCAACATCTCCACGCTTCCTTGGTTTCCAAATTGTAAAACTACACTGTCTTTTGTCTTCACACAAGAAAACATCTCTCTTTCCACGAAAAAAGACAAAGTTATTCCCTAATTACAGCGGAACACAAGAAACCAACATAATCAAAAGTAAGCCCAACTTCTAATATATTCCCATCTATTTTCCATGAATTTGGCATTTCATTCATTTAAGTTTTAAATTATTTTAAAACTTTTATTAAATAAGATCTCACAGTACTTCACTCTAAATCCTATAGATTAAAAAAAAAGCAAGCCCAACTTCTAATGTATTGGCATCTATTTTCAATGAATAGATTAAAAAAAAAGCAAGCCCAACTTCTAATGTATTGGCATCTATTTTCAATGAATTTGATCAAAGTGATAAAAAAAAATTGGATTCACTTAAATATATATTGAGTTCAAGTCTTACAAATATAAAAGAGAAAAAATTATTTCTAAATAGAATTCGACACTACTCCATTCTAAATATAAAAAATTGGAAAGAAAAGAAAAATCAATAAAAATTTTTTGTACAATCCGATAGAAGTTGAGTAAATAGATGAATCCAAATTTGAACATCACAATACATACACTGTTGTATACTCTCAATTTCTAAAGTTTTAAATATAACTCGCTAACTAGTGCTCGACGGCTGAAGACCAGAAGAACCTCGATTCCAGCTATCAGAGAAGGGGCAGGGTGAGGCTTCGCGATGGAGACGTTGTCGACGTTCCGGCCGGACGTCATCGGATTCCGGCGGAGAGGAAGCCAATAGGGTAACAGTAATATCCGCGAAAGCACTAATAATAAACTTGTGAGCGTTCTTAGGGTTCAACGTAAGGTAGGAAGAGAGCAACTCATGCAAGTACTCCCAATCCACGTGGCCCCTCCCTCCCTTCAGCTCCCTCGCTTCCACCATCTCTTGCATCGAGAGCTTGAAGTCCTCGTACGGGTCGGGAGAGTACTTCTTCACGGCCACGCCTCCGGTGAGAGGCGACTTGAGGGTGCTCTCCGAGGAGGACTCCGTGATCGACTTGGAACGGCCCGGGGAGGAGAAGAAGAGGCGGTGGGAGGCGGAGATGGCGGCGAAGTCGACGGGGGAGTCGGGGTCCGAGACGGAGGAGGATGAGGAGGAGGAGATGGAGGTAGAGGAAAAGAGAAAGGAGGTGGAGTCGGCACTTGGTGGAGCAGTGGCTGTACGACGTCGGATAGTGTTATTGTCGTTGTCGTCTGGTTCGTGAGAGAATGGAGAGGAGGATGATACGGGTGAAGTTGGTAGGCATTTGAGGAGGTTCTTCCAGAAGAGGATAGGCATGTTTTCTCTCTTGGTGCTTGAGGGATCGGTATAAGAAGCAGAGAGGAAAATGGGAGGGGTGTGAATACCTATTGGACGAGGATTAATGTGAACCTACTATTTGTGTCTGCCTTTTATAGATGATTGATATTTATTTCATACCACCTGATATTCGAATATTCTAGATCGATTGATATAAGTTCGAGTAGCAGCAAGTATATAACATTAGTTCGATTTTAGAGACTCCAACTCAAAATATTTTTGTTTTTTTATAAGTAAATTCTTACACCAAGTTACACATATCATTGATTGAACTCTAGATCTTCGTCAATTTATCTCCCCGCCTTTTGTCGTTAAGTCAAATGCCATTTTTTGAAAAGGTATATGTATATTTCACTATAAAAAATGAAAGTACAAAAAACATAAAGCGCAATATTATACATGCCGTAACCAAAGTGCAAAAATGCCATTTGACACTCGAATTTTTTTATTAAGCTGCTAGTTACTGAAGATCGTTTTTGTGCTTCGAGGAGACTAGATAGTTTACTATGTAATAACACTTTAATTTATATGTTATAAAATTTTGGGGTTATTTAGAAGACAAATCTTTATAACATGATTAATTGTCAGGGTTTTAAAATAGATTTTTATGAATTTGTCAACATTACACTATATATCTTTTGGCATAAAATTTTGGGCTTAATTAATGTTACATATATGCTATTAATCAATTTCAACCCAAATTATAATACTAGAGAAAGTAACTCTTATTCCGATCCAAATATGTGGCTAGCGTGCTGCAATCTCATACGAGCAAATTTTACATTCACTATCTATGTAAAGGTGTAAATATTATACCGAGAAATAAAATGTACTCACCAAAAAAACTCATATTCGGATCCAATTTATTATGATTTTTTTCCAAATTTGAAATCATATTTGACTAAAGTTTAATCATGCCATTGTATATCTAGATAACATGTAGTTTTTGATCCTAATTAGTTTCTCGATGTTATAAAGGAGGCGATGATATATATCCTCGAGCCAAAAAGAAAGCGGTGCGTTGCGTAATAACTATTTGGCTAAGGCCAGAAACAACTACATACGTACAAAACGCGCCATCTCTTGGCGGCCACCAACAAATGCTTCCACATAAGTAAGCGCATATTCATTACATGGCTAATAAAAATCTATGTTGAATATTTTTGCTGTCTGTTCATATAATGGGTACGATTTTAGTTGTGAGTTAGGCTCGTTCGATAATTGTATATGAATTTGTCGTTTTTTGATCTCTTGGACCCCGATCTTAATCCAATGTGGAGATAGGGTATATTTATTATACCTTTTATGACTCAGCTTAAAAATAACCAACTCGTGGGATAGTTGAGTATCATATTATGTTATTAAACCTCAAAGTTCGGATCCAATAATTTCTACTATATATGTAGCTTTAGTCTTTTAGTTTATCATATAATTGAGAATTAAAGTTTGAAAAATATTTTCCCAAAACAGTTACACTTTGTATTTGTACTAGTTTAACTGGAATAGTAAACTCTACTTCGCCCGTTGTTTTTTCTCGTCTTGATATTTTTCAACTAAATCTTGCGAATTCTTTGTGAAGATCATGATTTTTAGGTTGTATTCCAAAATGGGCCAACATTTGGCTTTTCTTCCCCCAAAAAGGGCCTACAAACGTTTGGACTACTCGTCTTTGGTTCTAGCACATCCAATTTCACCTCTCTGCTTCGGAACTATGCAATTATTTTCTCCGATCCGCCGGGGAAGATGTCAAAAGAGCAGAGAGATCGGCCGCCCCACATTATTCCTCCCACCGCGTTTCTCGGATTCCATCCCATCAAATATTTTCCCGTGAAATTTCTGTTTTAGAAGGTTGAGTATTCTCAAATTTTATTTAGTAACAACTAAAAACATTTGTTCTAATAATTTAAGAAAAGATGGGGTAAAAAATAATCAATTTCTGTTTTAGACGGTTGAGTATTCTCAAATTTTATTTAGTAAAAACTAAAAACATTTGTTCTAATAATTTAAGAAAAGATGGGGTAAAAAATAATCAGGATTTAAATTTTGTTCACGATAAAAAACTACTTATAAAAAAAATTTATTTAGAAGCGGCTTGCCCGATGATTTTTTTTTTTGCATTTGAATCTCATTCTCATTCTCTCAACGTTTGAACCAAATCCTGTTGGTCATCCCATCAAAAATTAGACGGGACTATAGTACTCCGGCAACCAAATCCGTCGGAATTTGACTTTGGCCCACGCTTGGCGCTCGTCTTGTTTTGTCCTTCCGATTGACTATTTTTATCATGAAGCAGTCCGCCTATTAGCCATTGTAAACCAATTATCACAAATCTTTATTCGTCGATGCGATATAACTTTAAATAGTAGCAAAACTCAACATACCGTGCTCCCCAAGAAAGAGTATATTTACAGCATATACCATCCAAAAAGAGGAAACACCAAGCGACAGGGTGAAGACCTCGTCTACTGGTGAAACAAAGAGCAGAGGGGCAACAAGGCCACACCTTTATTTGTCTGTATAACCGTTGTAGCGATCAAGCGTTGACATTCTCATTTAGCCTTGCAGCGGCCGTCATCGACGCCGCCACTCCTCCCGGATGGGTGCTCAGGCTCGGGTTGTTCCTCAGTTCCGCGCTCACAACGCCCTCCGCGTCTCCCCTCGTCACCACCTTATCCGCCGCCAGCATCTTCGTCGCACCCTGCCAAAATAATACACACACCATCATCAGATCACACAATTAAGCATGTCGTAGCGCTCGAACGCGATCGAAATTGTTCAATGTGAAGCAATGACGGATCTCGCACTTGTCAGAGTCGGTTTGTAACTTACAGTCAGGACCGCCTCAAGCTTAATTTTGTCCTCGGCGCGGTTCGTAGTAGCGTTGTGAGCTGCGGCAGACTGTGCGGTGGCAGCTAGCCCGCCAGGCACAACGGCATTGGCACCTACGGCTCGGACCTCCGCGGCCTGTATAGCAGCCGCGTCACTATAATCAACTGGCTTGTCTCCGGCGGTTCGAGCAGTTGCTTCCAGGGCCTGTCCTATGGTGGCCGAACCTACAGCCTGCACGGGCGTCGGTTCCACGTATTGCCCGACTACCTAGATCGAGATAATCACCGAATACGTAAATCAACTAACTAAAGACCATTCCAGCTTTTTAACCCGAGCTCGAGCATGGATTAATTACCTGGCCACCAATAGTTTCAGTGATTATTCGAGCACCAGGTAGGTCAGTCTCGCAAACACTCACACCCTGGTTACCAGCAGCATCAGTGACATCCCCGTGGCTAACAAGACCCGCCCTCTCATTGTAGGTGGCCGCGGCCTGCATGGCAGCAGCCGCCCCGCCTTTCGGGGTCTGCCCCAAAACCCGGGTCTCGGCACTCTGCATCAGGTTGGCGTCTCCAGGGGCCACCGGCTTCGACGCTAGGTCCCCGGTGACAGAGAACACATCACCATATCGTATTGGCCCTTGTGGTTGGTCTTGCTCGCCAGATTGAGGCCTGGTTGGTTGTCCCTGGCTCATCTTTGGTGATACGTAAAGTTGCGAAGTTGGGTCTCTTTAAAGCTCAAGGAAACACCATTAAAACCGGTATCACTGGAGAGCTGAGGCGGCCAAACGGTGAGGTCGGTTACTCTGGTACTGACAAGTGGCGACCGGAGAAGGGAGAATTCGAGCTCTGTAATGGTAGACGTGGCAGCAGTTGGAGACTGCTGGGGGAACAGATGGCAGTCGAACGTGGCGGATTCTTATTGGCCAAGTAATTCAAGACTACTGAGTTGCTTTAGAACAGATTGGAGCACATTCGGCGAGAGGTGCTTCCATATTATTAGCACATCAAATAGGATCGAACACAGACACAAAAGATCCACAATTACATGACAGCAGATGGCATGGGAGTTTTCTTAAGAGGATACACAATACAAGTACATGCCACTTATACTTAATAAATAAATAAAAAAAGCACATGCCACTTATTTTGGTTACACACTTGCAGCATTCGGAGATTCACTCTCCGAGGCGACGAGCAATCCTATTCTTCACGACTTGCTACCTCCAATCCATTACCTGATAGTATAAGAGAGATGTGACAACGATCAGCGTCTCCGGCGGTCGAATTCGTAAGAGAAAGGTTTAGCTGGTAGAAGAGAACAACTTACCATCTGGGTCAAAGAAGAAGACCTGCCTAATAGGCCGGTTAGGGAGAGACCTTTGGAAATTCTCTATTCCCTTCTCCTGCAATACCCATTTTCAACGGGATTAGTTGCTTCTTCGCCAAGAAGACCATCGATCCTACTACGGTCCGAATGAAGTGGAACATCAGTTGCAGCAAGCTAATCGCCGGTAGAAGTTGTATCAGGTAAAAAGTAAATCTTCCATAGAGACTACTGATTGCAGTAGCGGAGAGTGAGTGCAACACATCTTTTTAAGCAACTCGTTTAGTGATACGAAGATTCTAACATGGTATAAAGTAGATTGATTGTTAAGATTGGAATGGTTTCAAAGCATCTAATTGCTACAACAGTGAAACAGTGGGAGGAGACCATCTCAGTCTCGAAGCAGCAGCATCCAAGTCAACTCAATTCTGCAGCAAGTCAACTCAAAACTAGAACCATCTATCCACTAAAATCAATGGTTAAACTGATGCCACGTCAGACTCCGATGCTCAAAAGGAGTGAGGAAGGAGAAGCAGAAAGAGAGGGGGAGACCTTGAGGGAGTGGAGGAAGGAGTCGAAATTGGAGATGGAGAAGCAGATGTGGTGGCCACACTGGAGGTGGGAGGGGTCAAGCACGGGTGACGTGGCACTGTACGGACCCTCAGGGAGGTTGGTGGAGGGGCTCCTCTCGATGAGGTGGATATAGAATCCCGGCGGCAGCAACAGCCATATCACCTTGAACTCCACGAAGTTTGGGCTCTCCACCTCTTCGAACCCAAACATCTGTAATTAAAAAAAAAACCCCCCTCCACCTATTTATCTTCCTCCTCTTATTTAGTTAATTTGATATAGAAGGAAAAGAGAGAGAGAGAGAGAGAGAGAGAGAGAGAGAGGATTCGAACTGACCTCCTTGTAGAAATCGGCGAGGCGACGGATGTCGGAGGATTCCCGGGAGATGTGGTTGACGGTTGCTCCCTGCGCCACCGCCATTTCTTCTTCTTGTCGTTGCTTTTTCTCCGCAACGTATTATAATCTGAAATTTTAGTGAAGTTCACTGTCAGGTCACCAATGTTTTGGACTGTTTATATATACATTTTTTGTCGGTAAAATTGAGTCTGGTTTGTCTAAATCTTGGGACTTTAGATAATATTAATTTTTGTTCTCTTCTTCAGTAAAGTGTTTCCCGTAAAGAGTGAGAATTGACATGGACCCATCAAAAATAAGTATAATATGTTGTCACCATACTCTACAACTTCCAAGTACCACCACCACTCTTGGTGTGAACGCGCTTCCATGCGCCCCCAAATCTTGTCTCCTGAAACCCTCCTCATCTCCTCCCCTGAAACGACCAAAACCCCGATTTTCAACAATCACTCACCAAAACTCTAGCCTAGATCGACTCCCCCGGGCTCCTCCACCGCCTTCCACCGAAGGGGAGGCTCGATGGAGGGGAGGGACCCCTGTTTCCCAACCCATCTGAAACCAAAAGAATTAAATCCTATCCCTCCTTTTGGTTACACCGCTGGTCGGGCCGCGCCGGGTGCTCATGACGAGGCTCCCCCCGGCCTTTGGGGCCTCTCTCCCTCTCACGTCTCCGCTCTCTACTGCCTAAGCAAGGGCTCTAACCACTACTGCCCCAACGCCACTCTCGGTGGAATCCTTGCCGTCGCTTCCTCTTGCGATTGGGTCTTCTCTAGGGTTTGTGTGGCTCTTCCACCCGAATCTCTCCTGCTCTAGTCTCTACAGCTTTGGAGGTCAGTAATGTGCAGGAGCATGCAGATTCTCATGTTTCTCTCGTAGAAGAAATGGTCATTGTGGGAGCTGAGGTCGCGAATAGGGATTTGCAGGAGAGGGTTTTTGGAAAAATGTGGGTTGGAGGATGAAAGAACAATTTTGGTATTGCCGACTTCAAGGATCTTTTAAGGATTCTTTCAAACAAATAGTTCGACCCTCCGGATAATTCGCGAGTACAACAGGTCTATGAACTTTTTTCATCAGGATACAATGAAGCCTCACACCATCATTGAGTTCAAGGATTGTACTACCTTGACCCGACCAAGAACACACTATGAGAAATATTTGATGATGCTTAGAGAGAAAATGAAGGTTGGATTGATTAGAAATTAGATCGTTGGATTGGAGATGAAACCCGCTATTTATAGAGATTGGCACTATCAAGTAATGCCATTTCATCACCCAAGAAGTTCCTGGAATAATTCACAAAGGTGGCTAATGGGAGGGTCACTTCCCTTGAGTTTAAACTCAAGGGTCACCAATTTCAAAATGAAACAAAGGCCACAAGTGTGAGAATTTTGAAATTTCACAGACAAGCCGGAAAGCTGTAGATCGTGAAATTTTCATTCCGAAAATATATTATAATAGCAAAACAGATAAACGAGTCAAAAGTTATGCTATTTTGAAAACATCTAACATTCTTCCCCTATTTTCAAAACTTTAAAATAGTAAACAAAATAAAAGTTAGAACAACATAGTGACTGCATCACTTAAGTGATTGCCTACGTACCCGTGAGGGATCAAGCCAACGTAGTTCAAGCTAGGATAGGAATGTGCATTATCGTAGAAATCAATACATAAATGATAGGTATCGTTTAGATTTGAACCTTCACTTAGTATAAGAAGTTCAAAGCCTTATCGAGGTTCTATGGTGAACGAGTCTTGAACCAAGTATCCCTAGCGATAAAACCAGAACATCCACACATATTGACTTCAGAAGCTAGTGTGTTATGTAGCTTGCACGTTAGTGACCATGTGCTTATACCCCGAATTCATGAGTCTTCTTTAGAGAGCGGTCTTACTCTCTTAGGAAATGGCCTGATTTCCGTACTCATATAGGTAAGTCTCTTAAGGTGCTTCTGTGAGACACCTGTAATCACGTAGACTTATTAAGAATTTGCATTCATCCGCGTTCATGCAAAAACGCTGCACCAATTTAGAAATGGGTAGTTTAACTTGGTACACTATAACCATGGTTTTAAAAAACGACCCGGAGAGTGACCCGGGATTTCTCCCGTCCTCCGGGTCACCCGGTCCGACCGGTCAAACCACCAGTCGGACCATAGAATTCTTTTACTCATTATAGCCCATGTATTCATCTAATCTTGGGCCTAGTCCACATAAAATTCAAGCCCAAGGTATTTGCCAATAACCCCTCGCCCCCCTGGTAAGGCATTTCATCTCCACCGTAAAAAAAACCAAAGAGAAAACAAAGAGAGCTAAGGAGATGGAAGGCATAGCCACCGGCGACGCTTTCCCGACCCCGCCGACCCTCCCCCAACCTCACCAACGTGGATCAAACGTCCCTAGAAAGTCGATTCACAACCCCATTTCCCACCTCTCTCTCTCTCTCTCTACCTCTCTCTCTCTCTCTCTACCTAATGTTTCCCCTCTAAAAAGCGAAATCGCCCTCTCCACACCACCGTTTTGACGAGCTCGCAGCCCCCCTCCTCTCTACGACAACTTGGATGATTTGGGTTTTGGTTAAAATTTTGGTTTTGATTTGGAAAATTGGTTTATTGGGTGTGAGAAAGAAAGATGATGAATCTCTTGCTTCTTTACTGGAGAAAGAGGATGAATCTCTATATGTTATTTGTTAATTGGAGAAGTTGATGATCCCGTAAGGATCGTTGAAGAGGAAGGAAATCGATGAAATTAGGGCTTTGGTGAAAATTCCTTCCGATTTCACCCCTAATTTCGAACATCCCGTACGAACCGGAAAATTCCGGGCGACACGATCATACGAACCGCCCGGTCGAACCTGATTTTGGCCGGTTCGTACAGACCCCGTATAAACCCTTAAAACCAACCCGGTCTGTTGAATGATTCGCAGTCCAACCGGTCGAATCACCGGTTGGACCGCATTTTTTAAAACCATGACTATAACCACTCTAATGACTTGTTGGTACCCATTGAACCTTGTTTATCCATTTCAAAACATAGGTTGGGTTTCTGTCATTGGCGGTCAACCTTCTTTCACAGATCTTAGCCCCATTTCCTTACATTTTATTGAAAATATTACCTTTGGTAGACTTTTCGTAAAAGGATCTGCCAAGTTCTTCTTCGTTTCAATAAAGTCAACTGCAACTACTTCTCTCTTGAGCAATTGTCTTACCATTTGATGTCTTAGACTTGCATGTCTAGACTTTCTATTATAAGTCTTGTTAAAGACGTTATAGATGGTAGCTTGATTGTCACAATTAATCAAGACCGCTGGAGATGGCTTCTTCCACAGTGGGATCTCTACAAGTAAGTTTCTAAGCCATTCTGCCTCCTTACTTGCATCAGCCAACACTATCAACTCTGACAACATCGTTGAATCAGAAATACAAGTTTGCTTATTGGACTTGGATTCCACATTGTTCCAATTAGCGTCACTGTGATACCCCGAAAATGATATGTTCTGTCTGAAAGTCTTAAGTGATTTGATTGTACTATCCATACCAACAAGGTGCACCTTCTTTTCTGGCACACATCTTGAGAGAACTCCAAGGTTAAACGCATTTGGCCGGGAGTAGGATCAAGATGGGTGACCTCCTGGAAATTTTTTGGGATGCGTGCGAGTGAGGATAAAGTACGCTGAAAAAGACTCGTGTTGGTCTATGGAGACAGTCGATCGGATCACGGGATGTTATATTTGATATCAGAGCAAAAATGGTTCTAGGACTGTTCTGTGTTCTATCTGGCGCGACGAGGACGTCGCATATTTAAGAAAGGGTGTATATGATACCCCGAAAATGATATGTTCTGTCTGAAAGTCTTAAGTGATTTGATTGTAATATCCATACCAACAATGTGCACCTTCTTTTCTGGCACACATCTTGAGAGAACTCCAAGGTTAAACGCGTTTGGCCGGGAGTAGGATCAGGATGGGTGAGCTCCTGGAAATTTTTTTGAGATGCGTGCGAGTGAGGACAAAGCACGCTGGAAAAGACTCGTGTTGGTCTGTGGAGACAGTCGGTCGGATCACGGGGCGTTACAGTCACTATATCCTTCTAATACAGCGGGATAGTTTTGGTAATGCAAACCATAATTTATGGTTCCTTTCAAGTAATTCAACACTTTTACAAGTGCTCCCCAATGTTCAACTCCTGGGTTACTTGAGAAATAAGATAACACTCCCACAGCTTGAGCTATGTCCGGTCTCGTGCAATGCATATCATACATAAAACTTCTAATGACACTTGAGTACTTAAGTTGTGCATGTGTTCGTCCAACATTCTTCATCAACTTAATACTAGGATCTAAAGGAGTGTGGGCTGGTTGTCATCAAAGTGACCATACTTCTTGAGAAATTTCTCAATGTAATGAGATTGGTTTAACACCAACTCATGTCCACTTCTTAGAATTTTAATTTCCAAAATCACATCAGCCATCATATCAAAGTTAGAGCTAAGAAACTTCTTTATTTCTTCTACACAAGATATGTTAGTTCCAAATATAAGCATATCATCAACATATAAACACAAAATCACGCAACCAAAATCATCATGCTTACTATAGATACATTTATCAGCATCATTAACAATAAAACCACATGACAATGCAACTTTGTCAAACTTCTCATGCCATTGCATGGGAGCTTGCTTCAGGCCATAAAGAGATTAAACTAACTTGCAAATTTTCTTTTCTTGGCCTGGTAATACAAAACCTTCTAGTTACTCTATATATATTTCTTCTTCCAAATCACCATTTAGGAAGGCAGTTTTCACGTTCGTTTGGTGTATAATTAACTTATGAATATATGCAAGTACAATTAAACAACGTATGGATGTAATGCGAGCAACATGAGCATATGTATCAAAGTAATCAATCCCATGTCTTTGCTTATATCCCTTAGCAACCAATATGGCTTTAAACTTATCAATGGTACCATCGGCATTCAACTTTCTTTTGAATATCCATTTGCATCCTATAGACTTTGTACCAGGAGGCAAATCACACAATATCCAAGTTCCATTAGACAAAATTGAATTCATCTCATCATTAATAGCCTCTTTCCAGAACACAACATCTCTAGAACTCATAGCATCAGAATAAGTTTTAGGATCATCATCAACATGTATAACATACTTAACAATATTAACAATCTTGTTTTTATTACCCTCTACAAGGTATGTTATGAATTCAAGACCATAGTCTTTTTCTATTCTTGTTCTTTTACTTCTTCTGGGTTCAACATCTTATGTAGGAGCTAAAGTGTCATCATTGTTGTTAGTGTCTACCGATTATAGACTAGGCAACAATGGATCTTCAACGGGATTATTTTGGGAACTATGCCTAGTTAAGTTCTCAAAAAATTCTACATCTACAGATTCTATAATCTCGAAGGTATCAAGAATTAGAAATCTGTAGGTTGTACTATTATGTGAGTAGCCTACAAATGCACATTTATAAGCTCTATTTCCTAATTTTGGTCTCTTAGGATCAGGCTTTCTAACATATGCTAAGCAACCCCATACTTTCAATCTTTTCAAGTTTGGCTTTCTTTTAAACCACAATTCATAAGGGGATACATTCTTCTTTTTCAGAGAAACTCTATTCAGAATATAGCATGCGGACAATATGGCTTCTCCCCACAATGAGTTAGGCAAAGTAAAACTTATTAACATAGCATTTACCATCTCTATCAAAGTCCTATTCTTTCTTTCAGAAATACCATTTTGTTGGGGTGTGTAAGGTGCAGTAGCTTGAATGCTTGATGAACTAAGCCATGTTCTTGACAAAATAAAGTGAACTCATTAGGAAAGTATTAGCCACCACGATCAGATCTTAGAATTTTAATTTTCTCTCCTAATTGTATTTCTACTTCAGCCTTGTAAATCTTAAATTTGTCAAAAAAAACTTCATCCTTAGACTTCATCAAGTATACATATGCATATCTAGTGCAATCATCAATGAAAGTGACATAGTATTTATTTCTACCATGAGTCATATGACTTTTAAGGTCACCAACATCACTATGTATTAATTCAAGCAAGGCAGAATTTTCTACTATGGATTTAAACGATGTTCTATGTATTTTTGCTTGTGCACATACTTCACATTTAGAACATTTTCAAAATCGCAATCAGAAATCAATCCCAATCTTTTCATGTTTCTAAGAGAATCATAATTCACATGTCCTAATCTTGCATGCCAAATGTCAAAGGAGTCAACAATATAAGCAAAAATTATTATTCATTAAATTGAGTTTAATCATCCCATTACAAGTGTATCCTTGTCCAACGAACATCCCGTTCTTAGATAGTACAAACTTATCCGACTCAAAAGTAGCCTTGAATCTGGCCTTGTTAATAAAGACTCTGGAGACAAGGTTCTTTACAATATCAGGAACATGTAGTACATTTTTAAGAGTCAAAGTCTTTCCCGAGGTAAAAGGGAGTTCAATTGTGCCTTTGCCGACAACTTTGCTTCCTTGGTTGTTTGCTGATGTGACTTCTTCTCTGATAATCAGTTCATATGTCTTGTAAAGATTTTTGTCTTTACAGATGTGAATGGTTGCACCAGTGTCGTACCACCATCCACCACTATTGTCAACAACAGCATTGGCACTTTGCACTACAGTGACAAGTTTGCCCTTTTCATCCGCCATATTCGCCTCATTTTTCAAATATTTCTTTCGTTGACGACAGTCACGAGCATAATGGCCGAGTTTCTTACACCATAAGCAATCACCCTTCTTATTATCCTTTTTGTTAGGATTTTTCTTCTTAAAAGAGTCATTCTTTGGCTTCAAAGAATTCTGAAATTCAACATTGTTAGCCTTAGAAAAATTCTCAGTTTGCTGACTATCCTTCATTTTTCGTTTACGAGAGTCTTCTTCGATACGAAGATGCTGCTGCAAACCTTCCAGGTCATAGTCAGTTTCAGCATGCTTCAATTTCTTCTTGTAATCATTCTATGCAGGAGGAAGACGGGAGATTATGACTCCAGCAACGAATGAAGACACAAGATCAATACCAGCATCCATGAGTTGATTGACGATGAGTAATAATTTGCTGACCTAGGCGATAATTAACTTACTATCAACCATCTTGAAATCCATGAAGTTACATATTAGGAACTTCTTGTTGCTTGCCTCAGAGATCTTATACTTGTTGTCCAGAGCGGTCCATAATTTCTTTGCCGTCGGGAGGCTTTTATGTGCGTTGTAGACATTGGTGTCCAAAGCATTGAGGATGTGGCCACGGCACATGAAATCTTCATCTTGACGCTTCTTACGTTTGGCCTTCAATTCGTCATTGTCCTCCGCGGTTGCAGTAGGGAACTCCTTCAAACCATCTTCAAGAATGTGCCACAACTTGATGGTGATGAGGAAGAACTTCACCGTCTCTTGCCAACGAGTGAAGTTTTCACCATCAAATCGTTGCAGGCGGTTCAAGGTCTGGTTCATAATTTGTAGTGATTGTGCAGCAATGATTGAAGTCTCACCCTCCATTGTGTCAAAGATATTTGTTTGAAAATTGTTAGAAAATTGTGATCGAATGGATGCTTTTGGAGAGCACTCGGGTTTGTATTTTCGCCAGATGGAAGCTGTTCCTCTGGACAAAGCGAGATTGTTTATGCAATTGGCTTCATATTTGATTGCATATATAATCTAGACTTTGTGCTCAAGTGGGTTCTTTCATGAAGGTTTATGTTTCAGACGGTAATTCCATGTATACCCATGTATCTGTAAATATTTCATACGTTATATATAATCTAATCCACTTATTAAAAAAATATGTTGTCATCATACTACCAAATATTTATTTTACAAGCTAAACTATAAAATTTGTCAAAAAGAAAAGTCACTCGCAATTTTGGTCACTAGAGTAAAAATAATTAAGTTTGACTGGTCAATAATGGTGAGCTTCTTGTTTTCGTTATTCTACCATTTTTATTTTTCGTTATTCTACCATTTTCATTTCTCCCCTCCCTCTTCCTCCCTGCTTCCACCTAATCTTTCAGTTTCCCCTCCCAAAGGCGAGTTGAGCGTCGACCCTCCCCACCCACCTCGGGAGGACCGCCGGTGACTATGGCGGGGTCCCGCGCGGCTCAGTGAGAGTTCTTCTCCTTTTCGAGTCGGGTTTCTGTTCGTTGGGGAGTCTGTCGGGGTTTCTCCTCCGCCGGTCCTCTTCCCTAGCTTTGGCTAGCTTAGAAGGCCTCGCCCTCGAGGTTGCAGCTTCTCTCTCCCCAGGACACCTCGTGGTGTTCCTCCCACTGCGACTTTCTGCAGGTTCGGTCGGCGTTCGCCTTTTCTGGCAGTTATCCCTTTTGGGAATCTGGAGTCCGTCTTCTCTGCAGGTGTTATTGGGGTTTTTGGCATTCCTGGGCAGGAGACGCGGTGGCTGTCGACTTGGCTATGGGGTCTGGTCGGCGGGAGTGATGGCAGAGCTCTTGGACCGGTCTGGTTCTCGGCTTCTCCAGCGGATCTCCCCCCCCCTGTTGGGGCGTGTCTTATTGTTCTCCCCCTTGCGGTTACGGCCTCCTCTTCCCCAGGCTCCCTCTGCTAGATCAATTGGGTATTTGGCGTTCCTGGGCGGGTGTCGCGGTGGCCATTGGGGGTGGCTGCAGGGCTGGTTGGCGGCAAAGCTCTCCTGAGTTAGGGTTTTCGGCTGTTCGGTGCTTGTCATGGGCTCGGTTCCCTGTTTGGGCTTCCACTCATGTTGGACTTCTGGTTTGGGCCTCTTGTGGGCCCTATCCACTCTGGGCTGGCGGTCTTGTTCCTTTGGCAGTGTGGGCTTCGTCGCGATGGGCTTTAGGTGTTACCTTCGGTGTAGTGCGCTTGCGCACCTTTGGTGTAATCTTAGGTGTTTGTCTGTGTCTTTCAACACTTTTGGTGTAGTGCACTTTGTGCACCTTTGGTATTATCTTTTTGGTGGGTAATAAAATCTTTTATTTATATAAAAAAACTTAAACTTGAAAAATGTAAATCAATTCCCATTGTTTTGGACTCGAGGTTGCACATGATCTTGGATGTCCAAAATACCGGTCAATTCAAACTTGATGCAAGAAAAGACTTTTAATCCAATAGTTCATCACGAAGATGATAATTAATTTCCATACGACAAATTCGTACCTTAGACTGTAGAGAGTAGACTGCTGACCATGTAAATTAGCCCGCATGAGAAGGTAATCGCTCTCCGTTTTGTTTCGGTCGGAACGTGGCGGATTCTTATTGGCCAACGATTTACGCACTTGGAACAGATTGGAGCACATTCAGCGAGAGGTGCTTCCCTATTATTATTAGTCGAACAGAGACAAAACAAAAGGTCCACAAGTACATGACAGCAGATGGCATGGGAGTTTTATTAAGAGTATACACAATACAAGTACATGCCACTCATTTTGGTTACACACTTGCAACTGCTAAGCATTGAGCAATTGAGCAATCCTATTCTTCACGACTTGCTACCTCCAATCCATTACCTGACAGTATAAGAGAAATGTCACAACAATCAGCTTCTTCCATGTTAGAATTTTCATATCCAACACACCAAATGACATTTAGCCTAGCGGTACAAGGTGTATAAGATTTGGTGGGGATCCAAGTTCAAACCTTCGCAGGGTGTACTTGGTTTAAAATTTACCTTTCAAAAAAATATATATTCAACATAAAATCTTAACGCAATGAGTAGGTTGATCTCTCATACTAATAAACTGACCCACCGTACTTGATACTTCTAACATGAGATTCTTTCCAACATCCGGCAGTATAGTTCTCAAGAGCGAGACGGGTTTAGCCGGGAGAGCAACTTACCATCTGGGTCAAAGAACATCACCTGCCTAATAGGCCGGTTAGGGACAGACCTCTGGAAATTCTTTATTCCCTTCTCCTGCAATACCAACGTTCAGCGTGATTAGTTGCTTTGTCATCAAGAAGAACATCGATCCTACTGGTCCGAATGAAGAGGAACACCAGTTGCAGCAATGGAAGTTGTATCAGGTAAAAAGCTATCTTCCATAGGACTGCAAATTGCAGGAGCGGACAAGTTATCCTGCATTCTCAGCAAGGTACCAAACTGCAACACATCCTTTTAAGCAAGTACTAATCTATAAGGCACTCGCAAACTCTAAAAGCACACAAATACAAGTTTAGAGTGGTGTACGTTGATGGTTGTTCATTGTCGGGCCTAAATTATAAGTATTAAAACTCGCTTAGTAATACAAAGATTCTAACATGATATAAAAGTGTATTATTTTCTGGCGAGGATTGTAACTTCCCATGAATTTTCGATTTATCAATAAACGATGCTTAGTTCATTTTTTTCAAGATGGATGAATCAAGTGATATTTTTGTTTCAATTTTTCTCCCATGACTCCAATTTTTTCTTGCTATAACTTCCTATAAGTATCGCTAACAGGAGTCAAATCTTAGATGTAAAAATAGAAAAAAGAAAAAAAGATTTAACGAAATTTGCCCGAGATAGAGGCAATCAAAAAAGCTGCACAAGTAAAAATATAATCTAGAAAAAAATGGACTAAACTAACCAATCTTGCTTCCAGAATAGAACGAGTCTATCGAATCAAATTAGCCAGTGGTTATGTTTCATGAGCCCATGATACCATTAATTCGTGGCAATATTTTCTCCACGAAATTAAAAACACGATCCAGTAGTCTAAACCAGATGTCCAAATAAGCCTTAAATTGATCTCACGAACTTGAAAGCTCCAGGTCTCAAGTTAATTGTTAAGGTTGGAATGATTTCAAAGCAGCATCTGAGTCAACTCAAATTAGAACCTAGAAGAAGCACCATCTATCCGCTAAAATCAATAGTTAAACCGATGCCGCCACGTCAGACTCCGATCCTCAAAAGGAGTGAGGAAGGAGAAGCAGAGAGAGGGAGGGAGAGGGAGACCTCGAGGGAGTGGAGGAAGGAGTCGAAGTTGGAGATGGAGAAGCAGATGTGGTGGCCACACTGGAGGTGGGACGGGTCAAGCACGGGTGACGTGGCACTGTACGGACCCTCAGGGAGGTTGGTGGATGGGCTCCTCTCGATGATGTGGATATAGAATCCCGGCGGCAGCAACAGCCATATCACCTTGATCTCCCCGAAGTTTGGGCTCTCCACCTCCTCGAACCCAAACATCTGTAATTAAAAACAAAACCGCTCAACCTTATTTATCTTCCTCCTCTTGTTTAGTTAATTTGATATAAAAGGAAAAGAGACAGAGAGAGAGAGAGAGAGAGAGGATTCGAACTGACCTCCTTGTAGAAATCGGCGAGGCGACGGATGTCGGAGGATTCCCGGGAGATGTGGTTGACGGTTGTTCCCTCCGCCACCCCCATTTCTCCTTCTTCTTGTCGTTGCTTTTTCTCCGCGACGTATTATAATCTGAAAAATAAGTATAATTTGTTGTGATCATACTATCAAGTGTTTATTTTACTACTAAACTATAAAATTTGTCCAAGAGACTTTAATTATTTTTTGAAAAAAATGACTCATAATATTGGTCACTAGAGTAAAAACAATTAAGTTTGAATGGTCAATAATGGTGAGCTTCTTTTTATAGTTATTCTACCATTTTGAAAAGACTTTTAATCCAATAGTTCATCCCGCCAAGATGACAATTAATTTCCATACGACATATTGGTACCTTAGACTGTCGAGAGTAGACTGCTGACCTTGTAGATTAGCCGGCATGAGAATAATAAAACATAACCACATGTGGCGAGTTTAAAGATATCACACAAATGCGTGTACAAGTAGTATAAATAAACTATAGGAAAAAAAATTCCTAGATTTTTAAAGTTAGATATAATGTACATTTTTTTTTTCAGAGTGAAAATTTTTGTATATATACTCCAAATGGATAAACACATTTATATTTTCCCAAATAATTAAAATTTTCAAAGACTACACAATGACGACTCACCTCTACGTGCCGCAATGCCACATAGTTATGCCATAGTCAGGTTCTCTACCTGTGGCAGAGGTAAAATTATTGAAAAAAATAAACCGTAGGAGGCGACCCGTCCACTAGAGAAAAAACTTAAGTGGTTTCACAATCTGATACATATAATCATGTAGTTTAAAATTATTTGATAAATTTTATGTGTCAAACTGTCAAATCATAGGATATTAAACGGCATCGTTTGTACCGAAGTATAATTTTTGCCAAATTAACATACCACATAAGTACAAAACGACATCGTTTTGAATTTGGACAGTTAGGACTTAGGCTGCTGCACGTAAAATCTCATAGAAACTACAGAGACAATTTTGATGAATTGTAAACTATAGGGTATATGCTTCAAACTAGCAAACCACAGGGTATTAAAATTAAGTTTTTCCTAAAAATAAATGTATTTTAACTTGGTCTCACTCTGATGCTGAAGAAGAATTCCTCTGCAAGTGCATGAAAAAGAGAAAAAAATAAAAAAATATATAGATTTTACATACGAAAATTTTATTTTAGTACCTTGTGATTTCATGCGTTTTTAATTTGGGAAAATGACACTTCAATAACCTGTAGTTTTAAGGAAAAATAGTTTCAAATTGCATTTTTAAGCCCTGTGATTTTTTTTTTGCTCGGACATGTCTCAGTCTCGGGTAGCCCGAGTAGCTGCCAGGCCATTTGGCCATCCACGTTGGTTCCACATCCTCCTAAATGATGCATTTTTTTATCCTACATGGACAATCTATTGTGTAAGTCATATATGACTTGACATGTGATAAATTACCAAAATTTTCCAAAAAGTTGAAATATATTTTAAAAAATTAAAAGACCAAGCAATTATCTAATCGTATTTTCAAGTTACAGGATACAAGATAAGCCAATCCTATAAAACAAAAACCTAAATCAGCACCATCCATTTCCTTCCTCTCCTCTAATCCCTCTCTTCCTCTGCTACTTCCTCTCCACCCAGTTGGGCGTAGCCTTTATATCAATAGGGATGCTAATGAGAGTCACGTCGTAGAGCGGGGGAGGCGACGACAGTGGTGGAGCCTCTGCCGCGACGGGAAGGGTACGACGGTGGTCAAGCCTCTATCGCTATCGGGAGGCGAAGTACCGTAGAGGATGGGGCAGACAGACTGGAATCACCCTCGATTTCCAGTATTGGATTTCCAGAAACTTTAACCCACCCTCGATTTCTAGTATTGAACTCCGACTAGGTGTCGTCGGGGAGTGGGCGGGCAGGGAGTGGGTTCGAATTAGTTATGACCTATGATTTATTTGGGGAAGAAATTATACCCTGCATTGCATTTTTTTGGATTAGGGTTTCGATTGGGTTGGTTGCGATTGGGGATTGTTATCGGTGTTCATCGATTGAGAAGAGCTTGTGGTTGTTGTGTAATCGTTATGGACAAGGCAGATTGATGTCTCGAGGGTGAGGGATGTGCACAATGGTGGATTGTCTAGGGATATTGATGGTCAAGTTAGGGATGTGCGCGATGTAGGGTGGAAGCGACATGCTTAAGAGGTTGTGCGTGGGTTGGATGTTAGGAGGTTTTCTCGTTGTCGTTCAACAAGCTCGTGCTCATTGGGTATTGGCTAAAGGTTGAAGATGGTAGAAGTGGAAGGAGATAATTTTTTTAAAATATATTTCAACTTTTAGGACTATTTTGATAATTTACCACATGCCACGTCATCTACGACTTACACAATGGACTATCCACATAGGATAAAAATGACGTCGTTTAGGAGGATGTGGACCCAACGTAGACACTCAAATGGCCGGGCAGCTACCTGGGACTGAGACGTGTCCGAGCAAAACAAACCACAGGGCTTAAAAACATATTTTGAAACCACATGACCTTAATTTAGAAAATATGAAATCACAGAGTACTAAATTATACTTTTTTCTTTTAATTTAGTATCATGTGGTTTGGCTTTGTTTTGGTGATTGTAGTTTCCTAAATCAACACTTTTGGTCGATGACATAGTTTTCGATAGTGGGCATTCCAGCCGCTATCCACAACTAATTTCAAAAAAATGTATCAACCCACGCTGGAGCAGCGCGCGGATGGTTGAAGCGGCCGGAGCGGAGTGATGCGGAGATCGCAGAGCGGTCTGACGCGGTCTGATGCAGGCACTATAGACAGAAAAAGTTAAGATGGCCATTTTGTCCTCATGTTTTGAATTTTTCCACGGTTAGTTTTGTAATTTCCAAAAAAGTCTAAAATATCTCCTTTCCTTCTTCTCTCCTGTTCGCAGAACAGATTTCTCCTCCCTTCTTTTTTTAATTTTTCTCTTTCCACGTTGAGACCCAAACACCGGCTGCCAAGAACCTCCACGCTCCAGCTGGATGCCGACGGCCGACCTCTTTCTTATTGATAAATAATGTGTCTGTGGGTAATTGATACTCGTTTATCTTCTATAGTCTTTGGGTGGTTGGATTGGTTTTTTTTCTTATTGTTGCTGGATTAATAATGGGTTTTCTGATGTTGTAAGTTGTAACTTGTATATGCGATTTAGTTGGATTGACTTTTGTCTGTTTTGATTATTATATTATTTATATTTAGTATTAAAAATAATGGGTTTTTGTGTTTATTATTGGCATTTGCAAGTATGTTTTGATTTCTTACATTGACTTTTATCTCTAATTATGAATATTTATAAGTGTTTATTTTTAATTTTGAATATTTACAAGTATTTATTTCTAATTATGAATAATTGTATTAGTGTCTACGTCAAGGTAAATAGTGCCTGCTTTGCGTGCGCTACCGCACCGCATCATATTTTGGGTTGGTCACGCCGCGTCGCGTCACCGCTTTGACGACTATGGTCGACGGTTGCTCCATGCGCCACCACCATTTCTCCTCTTCTTTTTGTTGCTGTTTTTCCTCCAACTATTATAATCTGAAATTTTTAGCGAAGTTCACTGTCAGGTTACAAATGTTTTGGACTGTTTATATACACACATACATTTTTTGTCGGTAAAATTGAGGCTAGTTTCTTGAGATTTTAAACGATATTAAATTTTATTTTTTTTCTAAATAAAATTTTTACTGTAAAAAGTAAGAATTGACAACCGATCCATTAAAAAAAGTATAATCTGTTGTTATCATATTACCAAGTATTTATTTTACAACTAAACTATAAAATTTGTCGAGGAGACTTGAATTATTGTTTGAAAAAAGTCACTCACAATTTTGGTCACGAGTAAAAACAATTAAGTTTGACTGGTCAATAATGGAGAGCTTCTTGTTTTAGCTATTCTACCATTTTCAAAATGATATGTTTCCTAAATTTAAATGAAATTCAAATTATAATAACTTAAAACTTGAAAAAAGTAAATCAATTTCCATTGTTTAGACTCGAAGTTGCACATGATCTTGGATGTCAAAAATACCGGTCGATTCGAACTTGACGCAAGAAAAGACTTCTAATTCCATAGTTCATCACAAGACAACTGATTTCTATATACGACAATACGAATTCGGTCCTTAGTATTTTACAGCAGTCAAATTTGTACCGTGGACTGTAGACTGTTGAGTGTTGACCATGTAAATTAGCCGTTATGAGATATAACATAATTACATGTGGCAAGTTTAAAGATGTTACACAAACGATTGTACAAGTATAAATATATTATAGGAAAAAATTCATAAGTTTTTAAGGTTAGATAATGTATGATTTTTTTCTCAAATAAATAAAAAAATGCATATATTTATGAAATAAATAGAAACATACATATATTTCTAAAATTGATAAAATTAAATTAAATTTTTTAAAAAAATTCGAAAACAATCTAATAGCGAGTTGCCGCTGCCTGCCCGAGTGCCACATGGCAGTACTAGTCGGGTCCTCTGCTCGTGGTAGAGATAGAATTATTTAAAAAAAATAAACCATTGGAGGCAACCCATCAAAGAAAAATTGCATTTTTTAAACTTGACGCCCCCACCGGAGAAAATTTGCATTTTTTGAGACAATTTTATTTTAGTACCTTGTGATTTTGCGATTAAATACATATAATCTGATAATTTATAATAATTTTAATGATATTAAACCACACGGTTATACATATCAAACAGCCAAATTATTGGTTACTAAATGGCCTCATTTAGTACTGGGGTATAGTTTTTGTTAAGTTCCACTAAAAAACCATAGATATTACAAATCTCGACCTAAACGCGGAGTAGCCGCAGGAAGCTAGTCACCGACTCACCAGTAGTAACCCGGAATTCCAACCCCACGAAAGGGGCAAGAATGTAATTGCAGACAACCTACCTTTTTGGAAAGCGTATCCAGGTTCACATACGGCTCTCTGCTTGAGCCCTCCAATTTCAGCTCATTTCATCTCTTATCCATTTCTCCGAGGAGGGCGAGGAAGGAAATTTAATCGCAGAATTAAGACGAAGGTATGTTGCTTCATCTTTATTACCAGCCTTTTCCCCCTCAGATCGGGAAAAGAATCATCGTCTTTCGCTCGGATCTGGATTAGTCGGCTCCATTTACCGATTGTTTTTTCTGATCCTCTGTTTTTTGTTGGCTTAATTTGTCTTTAGATCTGTTGGATGGATTTTCATTCGATCACCGATCCGTACATCCCGTCTTGGGCGAAATCTGAGGCGCAGGGCACAGCGTGAGCTTCCGTTTTCAGATCCATCTTTCTATTTTTGTTTGCTTTTTTAATTGAAAATTTTGACTTGTTGTTTTAGTTCTTAGCCTTTAGTTCGGACATGAACATGGTGGAGTTTGTGTCCTGAGATGGGTAAAGAGAACCGTACAGTTCAGGCATTAAAAAAATGGTTTTGTGATGTTATTGTTCAGATCTCACTTGGCTTGCTTGAAAACTCTTTAGCGAGAGAGATTTGATGCTTTTTTTTTGTTTGACTCGGCTCGAACTTGGATTAGTCTCACTCATTGTATTCGGGTACCATGTGGTCTGTCGCGGGTCTCTAATTGGAACAGAATTTAGTCACGCTTTTAGTTCTGGGTGCGTGTTTTTAGTCAACTTTAGTTGCGAAAGTGTACTTAGCTAGGGTCTTTGGTTGGGCGTAGAAGGAGTAATTTCGTGATGTGGGGTGGTTCTCTCAGTGACAAGAAGAATTATGGGGCTCCTTTTTTTTGGGTGTGATTGGGGGTCGTCTTAGGTTGTGATGAGGTTGGTGATTTTTGCAGGAGCCTATTTGACTGTAACGAACAGCAACCCATGGAGAACAACCCATTCGACTGTAACGAACAACAACCGATGGAGAACAATTACTCGAATCTGAACAACGAGAACATGCAAGCATTCTCTGATCTGAACAATGAACAACAACAACAACAACAACAACCCTTGGAGAACAATTACTCGAATGCAAATAATGAGAACATGCAAGCATTTTCTGATCAGAATAATGGCGGCGATGTGCCGCTGGAAGGAAGTAACTTTTTCGGTGACAACGTGCCTGTGATGGAAGACAGTAACCTTCTTTGGCCTGTTTCTCAATTTGAAGCTGGTGAAGGTCTACCTTATGCTCCCATTGATTGGCCGAATCCAGGTGATACATGGACGTGGAGGGTGGGCAGGCGGGTTAACAGTGCTGGATATTTCCAGGATAGGTTTCTGTACCCTCCGAAGCACATTGTGCCTCCCGGAGCGCCAAAGTACTTTGCGAGCAAGGCTGCTTGTGAAAATTTTGTCAAATCAAACTTCCCGGGAGCGGATGTTGGTGCATTATTTGCATCTTTTAGCTGGAAGATTCCAGGAAAGGCTCCCCCTAAAGGTTGGTTTATGTTTTCTCATGCTATCTCTTTTAATTCTCTCTTTTTGGGAATGATGTTTGATTATTCGATCATTGCTCGGCATCTATTAATGGTATCTCCTCTCTGCGGCACATAGTTGGGGCTTTCCATTTAATGGTACTCAGTTCCGCTAAGGAAGCAAATGGAAGTATCTAAATACGACTCCAAGTTAAAATGTATTTTTTCTTACTTTTCCAGCCTTTTTGTTCCCCTTTAGCCACTGCCACTGTCAATGTTTTAACGCCTTGTCTAACAATGAAAGGTAATACAGTTCTCCAACTCGAATGCGATAGTAGTTATTTGAGTCTGCTGCTTTTCCTAGTTAGGCAAAGTTTTTGCTAGATTTCTTGCTCGTTCAGGACTAGTTCCTAATAAAAAAGGACTGCAACCCTTAAAGCTTCTGCAATAATAAATCTTATGAAATCTCAGTGTGATTTGGATCCCGTATCCCCTTCCTTTTCCAGGATTGCTTAATTTTTTAGCTGTTCTCTTTCATCCAACAATTGGCTGGTTCATCCCAGACCTTTTTCTCTTTTCATGGCATATCGAAAAGGCTCGGTAACATCACTTACTTCTATACACCGCAAACAGCTTTGTAGAATCGGGCTATGTGATTGCTAGTATTGTTTTATAACTTTTTTTCATAGAGGAATTGTGTTATAAAGTTTTGGTTAGTGATCATATATGTACATCAATCTATTTCTCAACTGCCTCTGCTACTTGTTCTTTTTTCTAGTTGAACCTACCGCTGCCCCGATGGCTGAAACCTCAGAAGCGAAAGTAGAAACTGTCGAAGAGAACAAGGATAATCCAACCCCTCGTTATAGCAAGAGGGAGAGGAAGAAAAAAATTGAGAAGGCTGATGTAGAAGAAGATTCAGCAGAGCCGAAAGCAAAAGTTCCCCGATCAACCACCCCAAGGAAAAGGAAACAGGCTGGGGATCCATCATCAATTACTTCACCAGCAGGAACAACTCAGCGGAAATCCAGGGGATCTTCTAGGCGGGCTTCTCGCCTGGCTCCTGGTCATGATGAACAACAGCAGGAAGCCACGGTTAATTTGATCCCTGAAGACTTTGATAATTATCTCAATTCCTTGGAAGACATGCTTGGCCAGCCTATAGCAGCAGAACCTCAATTCCCTGCTTCCTTGTTTGAAGATTCCTCTGTACCTGATGATGAGATGGTTAAAGCTCGAAATAAGCTGTCTTCACTTCTTCAGAAGGACTTCCACCTATGGCTATCAAGCAAGAATTTCTCGCAGCTGACAACTTTAGCGTCAAAGATTCGACAGGATCCCACGCTAACTGCGGACCAGCTTGTCAAGTTGAAGTTGATTGATGAACTACCGCTGTTCAGCGAGGTTTATTCAGAGAGCAGACAAGCTATACACCAGGTTGACAAATTCTTCACGACCTTGGACGGGAACAAGAACAAGATTGCCTCCATGAAGCATGAGTACAGTGAACTGAAAGATAAAGCAGACCAGCTGCAATCACTGGTGGATTCCAGCTTAATGGCAGTGAAAGATATCGATGATCAAATTGCACAACTCAAAGCCCGCCGAGCTGAGCTCACCAAAACCATAGAGACAAACAAGGCTGCAAAGGTAGACCTCTCGTTTTCGCAAAAGATGGTTGCAAGTTCAATCCCGAGCGTTGTGCACGACATTCAAGTTGCCAACTCCAAGATATCGGAGATGGAGATGAAGAAGATAAACGCTCAGAGGCGCGAGTATGAGATCCTCGAGAAGTTTGCACCCTTGAAAGGGTTCGCTCTGTAATGTAAGCCAGCCATGTATTTGGTCGCCGGAGTATGGCTCGCTCCATGATTCGGGCACTCTTATCGCCATGACATTGTGTTTCGCGACCTCAAGAAGTGTCTTCCCTTCACTTGCTTGTAGGAAACTGCTAGTCGTAGATTTCGTAGACTCCCCGGCGCAGCTACGGGTTGTGTATCAGACCGATAATAAATAGGTGTACCAAAAACAAACTTCGTTTCTGTGAGGAATCCATGTTTGATTAGTCTTGATGTCCCTTGTTAATATTGCCAGTCTCGCAGGAATCCTTGTTCGATTAGAGTGGGGTTTTATTGCCCAACGATGGAGAATGCTCTAGGGTGTAGAGAATTTCACAACGGTTGGTACAAATAGGATGGGCTCATCGGTTAGTACAAGTGGGATGGGTTAATTTATAAGTGTTAAAAATCTACGATGCGTGACGCAGCCTGTAAGCCATGCGAGGCAGCCCGCAGCGATGTGCGAGGCAAAAAAATACTTTGTTTTGGGAAAATCAGCTTTTTATGATCGAAAGAAATTTATGAAGAACAATTCAGATTGGTATAGTATTTTTCAATGTGATTTTTGGTGGGGCTTTCAAATTCGTGCATATAAAAAGGCTATGAATTCAATTGGATCAAATACGGCTGCGGATATATAAATATATTTGTATAAATCCCGACATATCTACGAACATCCAAAACTGGTTCATACAGGTCCATGGATGAACAACCGTTATGAACCTATAAAAATATTTTTTAACTTGTAGTAGTTAAGTTCTTTTTTTGAGAACTTTTTTTTTAGAACGTAGTAGTTAAGTTCGATGAGTACTACCGTGGATAAATATTACTATGGTTAAATGTGCTATGGTTCAATCCCCCACTCCAACATTGTTGAGTTGGATATGTAGATTCTAACAAAAGAAGGGTCCTTAAAGTGCAAACAACTGCGCCGAAGAGCCAAAACAAGAGCACGGATATAATATGGGTCAGGGCCCATGAGGAAGCCCAAACAGATGTTTTGGGCCCACTTTTAAGCCCTAAACATGGGCTCAGAAACCCAATAAGGAAAAAAGAATGAGCTAGAAGACCCATTTGAAAATCCAAACACATGGACCATAAACGTTGGATGGTTTTTTTTAACGATTCTTACGCTGAAATATGTTCATTTGAGAAAATAAAATAAAATAAAATATAAATTATCTCTCTAATACAACTTTATGGTGCATCTTTTTTCTGATGTTTGAGGCGCAATAAGTTCATTTACCTAACAAAAAGTTATCTTATATTTTTCACCGAATAGAATAATTAAAAAAAAATTTTAAGCAGTTTCAGGAATCTTTTGAAAAAGAGACATATTTCTGATTTGGAAAAGTAACTACTCCAGCGTTTCCTATTAAAGGGAACTCTCGCAAAATAATCCATTAATAAATAATTTATTTTGATCGGAATTTTTAATAACTAATCCATTAATGCATGAAAAAATTGCTAACCAAAAAAATTTACGAATTTATGTCAAAAACAAAATATTGCGGGAAAATTCGTTAACTAGACACAAACTGGTGAATAACGAACTTAGAACCAGCATAAATTATTGCAGGAAGATTTGGTGAGTAATTTGAACCAGAAAATAGCATACTAAAGTCCAACACGAACCTTTAGAAAAAAGGTCACACATGAAACGCAGGAAGATAACAAACCGGAAAATAACGAATTTAGATCAAACACTAAATTTTTCCAAATCGAATTTAGATCAAGTTTGGTTACGATAAAGATGTAGCAAAAAATTATCAAAGGAAACAAAACCACTCCGATTCTTTCAAACTGTAAATAGGCGAGTAAAACAGTAAATAGGGAGGAACATAGACAAGGTAACTCCTCGTATGCAAAATCTCACGTTTCCTACCAAAGAAAAAACCACATTTCTCCAAAACGATCAAGGAAATTGCGAGAACTCTAAAACTAATTTAAAGAATAATATAAAATTAAGTGACTAAATAGTAATTGAACAAATTAGGGTTAGACTTTGTCTATATAAGGTGAGCTAGAAAAAAAATACCTAATTTGGAGGAAAAGAGAGAAATTTCGTAGGTCCCAAGAGTAGCCATCATTGTTTGTAAAATCCGACGATGGAATATTGTCGGATTGACACGAAACATTGGGGTTCTTTTCCTAACACAATGGGCAAGATTATGGACGGTGAATATATTATTTAAAGGTGTTTAAGACTATCTACACAAGCCAACTGTGAAAAATCCAAATTTGAATAAAATAGGAAGGTAAGTCGGTTTTGTCTTGTGTTATGCTAGTTTTTATATGGGTTTCAAATTTAAGTACACGGTTTCGTCTTTGTCGGTTTATCAGTATGCTTCAATTCGTTTCTAAATTCTCATGATATGAAGGCCTTAAGGGATTATCGCTACTGTAAATGGATTGAACTTTGTTTGTGTTATTAGTAGGTTGGGAATTAAAGCATTGTAATAATATGTTAAGTCATTCATTTGCTTCTGATTTTAATGGAAGGGTGAGCATTATAATAGTAGACATGAATTCTCTTGGGTTTTCAAGTCGCAGGAATCGCATGAGTCATTACGATAAGATATGTTGTAATTAACTGGTTTTCTTTTCGTTGTATTTTCAATAATATTTCTTTGATCTGATTTTGTTATGATATTCAAACTCTATTGTCTTAGTGATTATTATGATATACGAATTCGGATTTGACTATCATCTCTGACTTGTTCTGACAGATGATCAGTTCGGATTTCTGTTTGTTTTTGATCTGACTCTGATCTGTGGTTCGAACATTATGTTTCTGTTCTGTTTCTGACATGCGGAATTATTCTCACACCATTCTGGGCCTCGTAGTTTATACATACCATATTAAGGAGGAGTTACCGGGTAATCTTATGTGTGTGTAATCAATTGGACGAGGAGTGTGAGAATTATCTGGGCTCGTGGAGGGGATATCCTTCCATCTTCTGGGCCCGCAATGTGGGAAGGAAAAGGTATTTATCTATGCCCCACAAGAATCCTGATATCTGTTAGCCTCCGGAGTCCTATTCTGTTAGATGGCTAAGTTAGATCGCTAAGTGATCTATGTTCGTTCTGAAAAGCTTGTTAGTGTATATGTGATTTATGTTCTATGTGAATGCGTCGTCTTGATTTGAATAATCATTGTTGGGAATATTTGATATATGAATTGTTATATCATTTAAGATATGATCAACTGTATGATTTATTATGTGCTTGAATGTGTGTTATATGTGTCACCGGCTTACTGAGTTGCGTATTCTCATTAATGTGCGCTATGTGTTTCAGATACTAAGGGACGATTCTGGAGTGAAAACTAGGAGTAGACTCATGTCTTGCATGGCACGACACTCATTTTTGTCAATTAGAACGAGGACTTCTATTTACCATCGATAATATAAACTTAAATATATATGTCTTATAACATACTTTGAAAGTAATTGAGCCTTACGGAAAATTTTCTCTCCGTGGCGGTTGACATGTCCATTTCCCGAGTGTGACAAAAACAAAACCACTCTGATTCCTAGACCAGACAAGAATCCCGTCACCATTTCCTAGGTGGTCTGTCCCACATCAAAAGAACCGGGCGACGGAACTCGGAGGCGACGGGCTGGCTAGTCCGAAATCCAAGAAGAGGAAAGCCAATGGAATCTTGATCAACAGAACATTAACCTTTTGCCATTACCAGAACCTCAAAAGACAACCATAAACACTATATACGAGGGCAACTACCTCAAAGTCAGAGTGCAGCATGAATAAGAGTTAAGTAAATAACAGTAATATCTATTGAACCAAAGTTACAACTGAAATCTTGGAAGTAAACATAAACAAAGCACTGAGGTGCATTCAGAAAAGTGATGGCATACTGTTATATTCAATTCGAAATGAAGCTTGTTAAAACTTAATAATATTGCAAAGTAGGAGTGAGGGGGAAATGAGGTCCATCACTCTTTACATGCAGAATAACAAAAAGAACTCATCATTAAGAATTGCCAATTCAAGGAAAGTGGATATGTGGACCAAAAGGCCTCTCCACCACTGCATTCTGCCTAATTTACCAAAGAAACTTATAATGCTTGTAGGCATCTAAAAAGTGTTAGATAAATACGGCGTGGTGATATGGCCCAAGGATGGCTACTTTGTAAGAGATGCACGTAATGGATGAGAAGAATATATTCTTGACCATGAAATTACAAGACGAGCAACTTCCTTCAAACAAATAAACCTGCTTGTTAATGAGTGAAGATAAACAAGACTCCAACTTCGGGCAGATAGTTCAATCGGAGAAATAAACTCGATGACTAGAGTCACGGTCTAAATCTCGCAGAATACAGACTCTCCGGCAGGGCAATTGCTACTCTCAAATTTGATTCCGGTTATTGAAAATATCAAATCTACTTGCCAAGACACAAAAACAAATGCAAGATAACCCTATTGATAAGATACTCGAACCTGAACTTCCAGGGGGGAATCTTTTGTCTCTTCCTACGATCGGATGCGGAGGGTTACCACGGGAGATGGTCTTAGAATTTCCTAATTAGAAAAAATAATATACGAAACAACGCTTAAATCAATAAAGAGGTTGTTATAGTTTAAGAAAGAGTTATCGAATATTTGAGAACGTAACATTATTAAATATTTTTTGAAAAAATTTTATTATTAATACTAGGTCCTAACCGACTTGATAAGAAACTTTAACTACTCATACCACAGGCGGTTAATGGGCATTTGCATGCATTTCGAATGCATAATGTTGTGGTTATTATTGTTGCTTTCTCGCCAGTTGTCTGCTTTGATAGTTAATTGCCGTAGTTTTACGTTCGGCCTTTGCTTCCACTCACATCTGTATTCATCGGTTTGATTTTTTTTTTGGGTGTCTTTGTTTGTGGTCTATATTTTCCATATTTCAATATTATACTATTTTTGTTTAATATCAAGTTTCTCTTCACCGAAAATTTTATATTGGTCCATACATACCAAATCATCAAATGATTTGATATGTACCCACTAATTAATAAGAAACATGTAGACAAGTGGGCCACAATATTAATCTAATAGTACAATGAACAATTTAAGACAAAGAATCTTGTTATTAATATGATTTAGGTTGATATAGAAACTTTTATTAAAAAATGAGCTTATATATATATGATAGAATTCGTCTTCCTTTACCATTAGAGATTTCAAAAACAATTAATATATTATTTACTTGATTTTAGTGGAAAAATATATAATTGGTTATACATATCAAACATATGTTAGATATTATACAAAGATAAACTACAACATATTATACTAATAAATGATATTATTATTTACCAATTATATTATATAATAGACTATACGTTATTACAAAAATTCGGTAATTAATTTCACAAATCACCTAGTTCTTGGGCTTCGGAAATTAGAGGCATTTAGAATTCTCTACACTAGTTCTTATCGCCAATTTATTTTATTTGGTTTAATTAATAATTTGTCTAAGCCAATTTTTTCTTGATTGGATACCTCCTTGGTGAAACCCTCTATTTTGTATCAAGGCAATTCGTATTTACATAATAAAAATAATCTTACATGTAAAAAAAAAGTTCTAGTTCTGCTCATCCCATAAAAACCAAATTAGTCAGACTTTTTACGTAAGAAAAAATCAAAGTTGGTCAAAATACAATCAAATAACCTATCAACTCTAAGTTGAAGAGCATGTAGAAGATACAAAAAATTATCTCCTCGTTATTTAATATTCACGGGATGCATACATGACCCAACAATTGATAGAATGGCCTCTTTTATAAATTCTATTTTTTCACTGGAAAGGCAATTAGCTCCAATTGTATTAGAATAAGCTCAATTATTATATTTATTAATTAGTGGGCACATACCAAATTATCTATATCGATGTTTGCCATCACCCTTTAAAAAAATATGATTTGATTTTGAATTTTGGGAACTCGGACTCCCGTTTCCATCTCCAACACGATGTCGTCCAAGGAAAAGATAAGAAAAAACCATCCGAGCCCATAAGTAAATATATATATATATAGAATTGTCCTTTTACCCAATGTAATTCCTCTCCTCTACCCCCAATTTTTACTGCAAACCCTAATTCGCGTATCGATCGTGGAAATCTCTTGTCGCCGATCCAAATTCCGATTCTCCAGGTACGCGCCTCTTTTTCTTCAAAGTCGGTGTCCCCGATTCGTCGTTTTGTGGGCGGATCGAGGGTTGGGGATTTGTATTCGGTTCTTATTTTGAAGTTGAGAGAGATTTTTCATTGTTGGGTGATCAAAGCAGGTGGTTTCGATAGCAAGCCTGGGGAAGATGTTGGGCAGGTTATTTGGGAGGCCTCGGCCGGAGACGAATACTCTCAAGTCTTTGGACCAATTGAATGGGGTATTCTCGGTCGTATTTCTTGTTATCTGTGGCGGTTTCAGAGTTTGATCTTTTTAGTTTAGGTTTGTGGGTATGCTTGGATCTGGAGATGTTGGATTGCTTGGGATTGTTTTGGGACTGTTATGTGCTTCTGGTGTGGCCCTAAATTAATGCCTTGTTTCGGCAATTTCAGACCCTGGAGATGCTAGAGAAGAAGGAGAACGTATTCACTAGGAAGGCTGCTGCCGAGCTTGAGAGAGCAAAGCAGTTCAGTCTGGCAAAGAACAAAAGGAGTACGTTTTCGGTACTAATGGGTTTTGTTCTGTGTGTGTTGTTTCGCACGTTGCGTTTGGAACTGTGCATATCTAGATGATTATTTTTATTTTATTCCTTTTTGTGAGGTTGTAGAGATTCCAGCTTAATTGTCATCTTCTTGTCTCTATTTTTTTTGGTTCATTAGTGCATCACATGGGGTTGTGGACTGTGCAGTTCAAAATTTCGTATTTCCTTTTTACCCTCAGTTGTCTCTTTTGGATCATTCAAGTGTCTAATACGTTCTGAGCTGCATCATTGCTTTCTTTCTTTATATATATATATATATGGTGTGATATATTGCTATGCAGTGGCTATTCAGTGTTTGAAGAATAAGAAGCTTTATGAAATTCAAGCAGATACATTAGCACAGTTGCAACTGCGCATACATGATCAGGTTAGTGCATCAACGGATTACAATGGAAGCCATGTAAAGTTACTTTTGAGCGGATATAAAATCTTTTTTGACGTGCCATGTGGTCATAGATGATTATGCTAGAAGGGGCAAAAGCTACTACTGAAACTGTAGATGCCTTGAGAACCGGAGCAGCTGCAATGAAATCGATGCAGAAAGCAACGTAAGTCCGCGCCTTGTTTTCTTGGCTTTGATGCTACGTTTGTGGCACTTGGTTTCTTTCATGGATGATACATTCTTGTGATATCTGGTCATCATATACGTTTGACTGTCTTTGTTGGTTTGCAGAAATATTGATGATATTGACAAGACCATGGACGAAATCAATGAGCAGACGGAAAACATGAAACGGATCCAGGAAGCATTGTCGACGCCAATTGGCGGTGCTGCCTATTTTGATGAGGTTATTCCAAGATGATTCTAACTAGTACACTTCTATTTTGGTTGTGGAAGTAGAAAAAGTGTGACATGTTGACTTGTCAGGATGAACTGGAGGCTGAACTAGAAGAACTGGAAGGTGCCGAGTTGGAGGAGCAACTTCTTCAGCCCGCAACAACAGCTCCAGCAGCACCGATGCGTGGTCCAGCAGGCCGGCAACCAGCTCGTCCTACCACACAAAAACGCACCGAGGAGGAAGAGGAGCTTGCTGCATTGCAAGCCGAAATGGCCCTCTAAACAGGTCTTATTTTATGCTGAAACTTGTTTAAAAATTATTTGTTTTGGCTGAATACAAATTCATTTGCATCTAGAGCGTGTACCGTCAGTTGAATGGTTGCTGCAGATATTCTTTCCCGGAAGGCAAAAGTCCTCATTTCAAGACGGTGGCCACATTATATCTACCATCTCGGGGTTTCTTGGATGCCAATTGTTTTGCTATCTTTCCCCTTTTCTCCAGAACCTTCTTCTGGATGCGTCGATGATGCTTGTATCTATCAACACATCGTATCTATCCAACTTTTGGTAGCTTGACGGTAGGCTGGAACCACACTACAATTTATTTTTATTGTTGAACACAAATTAATGAGGTATCGATTAGGATTGCAAGACCCATACTGCTATCATGTTTCATCCGTGGACTACAAATAAAAATACAACATGAAGTACCAACGCTGGATGGAAACGGATCCGTCCTTAAGCTTGAGTCGGGAGGAATCGAATTCTAATACCGTCAAGATCCCGGGGATTTAGGTCAATCTACCAAAATTTTAATTAAAAAAAATACAACATGAAGTTAAACCTTTACGAGCCGCGCTGGATTAGACCCCGCTTTCAACACAAATTCTCGAAACATCACACTAATCATATCTTGGTTTGGTGTTTTAAGCACATTTGGTGGTGGTTGTCCGGTGAGATCATCCAATTCAAACTCAGTCCAGGTGACCTTGGCGAAGCCAATCGGAGGGTGTTCTAGAGGATCAAATAAAAGAATTGACAGCTTCGGAAACTGGACCATTCATCTCGATCCTTCGATTTTCTCTTCATAAAATGGTGGGAGTCAAACCCATCGGGAAGAATGTGGATTTATATATTTTAATTACTTCGTGGCTTATATTCTTAATTGTTTCTCACGTAATTGCTCTAAAATGTTAACTGATAAAATAATGTCCCTACGCGCCTCTCCACCCGTTAACGAATCGACTCTTTCTAATTCGAATAAAATACTTGTGATTTCTTTTGAACCCACGCCACATTGAAGTATTAATTTTGTTTCCATGCCTTTTTTTAATCCACTTTTTACTAAATATTAAATAGGGACGATTTTATTACCAAAAGAAAAAAAAGAGCGTCAAAACAAAACAAAGAAAAAAGCGAAAACATCAAACAAGAGAGTCTCGACAGCCAGACTATATTTTTTCCTAAGTCGGATCGACAGCCAGACTATATTTTTTAATAAGGTTAATATAGGTTGATTTGATGCGTGAGCTTTTATAAGTAGGTCCGCTAGAGAGGTTTAAAAATTGAAAGGTATTAATGGGGGTGAGTATTTTATTAACAGTGTTTTAAAAAATATGGTCCGACCGATGATCCAACTTATCGGACTGCTAATCGGCTAGATTACTGTCTCAGATTTTGTGGTACAGGCGCCAACCTAACTAACCACTCGAAATTCGGTCAGACCAGTCAGTTTGAATAGAAATTTGACCCAAATTTTTTCGATTCGTTAGGTTCGACCAATAAATAAGGGATGGGTATTCTGCGAAACTCGATTTCTTCCCCATTTTGCCCAAAAATTCCCAAATCGTCATTTTCCCTAACCATAACTCAGAAGCCTCCATCTCCCTCGACGCGACACATTCCTTCCTCCAACTTTGATGAACATCTGGCTTCCAAGAACAATGATATGCACTTGGGTGATTTTGTTGAAAGCGAGTTCCTAAGTGAACATGTACATCTGTTATACTCATTACTATCTACAATTGATGAATTGCTAATGAAAGATTGTAGTCAACTAGTCTTCTCATCTCAACCTATGCCTGTTTGTAACCTCCTTATTGTTTTTCGATTATCGCAGGCGTGTGGCACTTCGACCAGATGCTTCGAAACTGCAGCGTGAATGTGGTTTAGCTCGTCAGTCTTGTAGAGGGCATTTTCTCATGTTTCTAGTGGGTGCGCCTTTTAGGAGAATTTTGGTTACAGTTAGTTGAAAAGTTGACATCTCTCATTTTAGGAGATGAAAAGTTGGCCCTATAAACTACATATTATGACCTCTTTACCATTCGTAATCGACAGAATTTTTATCCCTTTTTGAATTTTTATCCCCAAGAGGTCTTAAATGTGACCTTTCCATTTAGAACCTTTATTTAGAATTTCATGGGCCTGAACCTATATATATTTAAAATATTTTTTAAAAGTTTTGGTCCAACCAATAGAATCAGACCAAAACTCGGGTCGACCTCTGGGTCATTTTTAAAAGGGAAAATTTTATTTTAGTACCTTATAGTTTGGCCAATTTTTTCTTTAAACGGGTCCCTGAGGTTTCAAAAGGACCTCACGGGCAGCTGCCCCCTTGCCCGAAATCAAAACGACGTAGTTTTGTGGCTAGGTGGCACACCAATTCGAAATTTTTTTTATCTCAGTGTCGCTGAGTTGTCCTAATAAAAAATTTACATAACAATCCTAAATTAGTTTACATTTTTTTCAAAATCACCGTCCCTTCCCCTCCATCTTTCTCCTGCTCCTCCCGTCCTCTCCTCTCCCCCAAAAAAGGCACCCACCAGATTAAAACATGGTTCCTTCCGGTTTTCAACAAGCGGCACCTAACCTTCCCCCATCTCCGTGTACAAGAAAACAGATAACCCTAGCAAGCTCCATTAAACTGTTCTATGGCCACCTCCCAACCAAACCCACTTCTTTAATCTAACTATCCAAGAGCACGTTGTTCACTTTCTCTTCCTAAAATAGATCCCCCTTTGGTCCAATTGTCCCCATGAGATCAAAGGCGGGTCTATTTTAGGAGGGGAATGAAAACCGTGACTTTCCCTAACGAGAGAGGCGAAGGTGACAGAAAAAGTTTGTCTTTTTGGTGTTCCTTGCAAAGAGTAAAGTAACAAATTTTAGTTTCTGGGTTTGTGCTTGGTGTTGGAAAAGTTCTTGTCTTTTAGTTAAAGTTTCGATGTTTGGCCATTTTTAATGCGACCCAGTTGGTGTGTATTTTTAATTTGTTAATTTGCTTGCCGAAGTTTGGAAATGGTTGTTGATGTGTTTTACGAAGTTTGGTAATGGTTGTTGATGTTTTTTTTTAGGTCAGAATTGTTGTTGATGTTGAAGTTTTTGGGGAGAAGAGAGAGAGGAGAAAGAGGGGAAGGGGAAGGGTGATTTTGGAAAATGTTAATTGATTTGGATTGTTTTGAAAAAAATCCACCACAACAACTCAGCAAAATTGGGTTAACTTTTTTTGCCCAGTTGGCGTGCCATATGGACACAAAACGGCGTAATTTTGGTTTTGGGATGTCTTTTTAAAAACTCAGGAACTCGTTTAAAATTTTTTTTACCACAGAATTGTAAGTAAAAATTGACCAAATTACAGAATACTAATGTAAAGTTTCCCTTTTTAAAAACCTTGTTTATTAGGTGTTTTGTGGCATGTGAGATTGGAAAAGTAAAATAATTAAGGGTAGGGTCCAGACTTAAAAATGAAGGCGCCTCAAGATCAAGTTATGGCTGAGCGAAGGAATTCACGAAGGCCAAATATGCAGTTAAGCGACTGTTGTACGGCGAAGAGAGAGAGAGAGTGGTGGAGGAGCCACACCTGGTCGAATGAGTTGAAAAGAGACAAGCTGCGTATGTTGGTGAGTTACGCAACTTAGAAATTGTTTCCAGGCTCATACAGAAGCCCAAAAATTTGAGGCCCAAAATACTGGGCTCTATAGGCCCACTTTTAAGCCCTAAATATGGGCTTAGAAACCCAATAAGAAAAAAAAGAATTGAGCTACAAGACCCATTTGAAAACCCAAACACAGGGACCATAAACGTTGGATGGTTTTTTTATGATTCTTACGCTGAAATATGTTCGTTTGAGAAAATAAAAAATGAAGGGAAAATTGCTCTCAGTTCCAAGGATTTGCCTAAATCACTATTTCAGTCCCTCCTATTTCGAAATCGAAAATTTGGCCCCCTAATTTACTTTTATTTAACTCTAAGACCCTTCGCTGATGATACTCAAAGCCCAAAAATAACAGTATACGGGGGCAAGTATCTCAGAGTGCAGCATTAAGTAACAGTAATATCTATTGAACTAAAGTTATAAATGAAGTCTTGGAAATAAACATAAACAGACACCGAGGAGCAATGTAAAACAAACTTATTTTTATTGCAAAGTAAGACACCCATCACAAAGCAAAGTAGGTCATCACTCTTTACCCGCAGAATCACAAAAAGAACTCTATCAATAAGAATTGCCAATCGAAGGAAAGAGGATACGTGGACCAAAAGGCCTCCACCACGAGCTCCAAATTTACTAAAGAAACTTATAATGGTTGTAGGCATCTAAAAAGTGCCAGACAAAGACGACGTGGTGATATGGCCCAAGGCGATCTACTTTATAAGAGATGCACGTAATGGATGACAAGAATATATTCTTGACCATGAAATTACAAGAAAAACAACTTCATGCTTTATAGAAGAGACCAATGCTTTTTAATTTCAAATGGTTTTGCACATGCAGTCAACTAGAGTAAGCAACAATTTGTAGCCTACCAGCACACAGCCTTGTCAATTTCAAAGAGGTTTAAGGTTCAAATTCTGGCACATATAATGGTGTAAAAAATTCACCTTTTGAAAAAAAAAAAAGAGAGTAAGCAACAATGCAAGCATAATCCCAAAGGACTGGAAGCAGTTCAGAAAACCTGCTTGTTAATGAGTGAAGATGAACGAGACTCCAACTTAAGGCGGATAGTGCAATTAGAGTAATAAACTCGATGAATCAAGTCTTGATCTAAATCTCCCAGAATACAGACTCTCCGGCCAGGGCAATTACTACTCTCAAATTTTGTTTCAGTATGGAAAATATCAAACCTACTTGCCTAGACACAAGAACAAATGCACGAGAACTGCAGTTATTCAAAGCATATATAGGTAACATAAGAAACTTGAACTTGACCTTCCAGGTTCCAACTCCAGGGGAAGCCACAGATAAGCACACCTCAAAACTCCCACAAGAATCCGTCTCAAGCTTCAGTCCAGAATGGTTCAGTGGCTATGCAACATAGGAACTGAGAGACCTAACTTGATCGCTTCATGAAGCAAACGCGACAAGGCTTTAAAATGCTCATCCCAAGTACTCCAACAAAACAACCTCGGCCGAATTCCATAACAAGCATTTGATTTCAAAGAAAGGGTCACTAAACATAGGAGCAGCAGCAGCGGACAACAATTATTATCACCATACATTACTGTACAAAGACAAGTCTAGCACTAGTAGGACTATTGCTATTATTTCCCATACCTCCCATGAACTCGCCCCCATCGTCATCATCCTCCTCCTCCTCCACTCCCTCCTCCCCTTTCGGCACCGTCACCACGAGCTCCCCGCCCTCGAAAACCGCGCTGGCGAGCTCCGGACGCGTGGACTCCGGAAGCCGAAACCTCCACATGTCCAACTCCAACTCGTCCAGGGAGGCGAACCCCAGGTACCCATTTGGCCTAACCACGATCTTGGTTACCCCGGGGTGTATCTCCACCATGTGGGCCCTCACCCCGCCGGCGACGGCCTCCGTCTCCGCCACGAACCGGAAGAAGTCCGGCCCCTCCTCCACCGACACGTCGGCGTCGGACCGGAAGGGGAGCTCCAGCACCCGGTTGAAGATGTGGGGCAGCCTCCTCAGCTTCTTGTGGGTCCCGCCCAACGGTGGGCCCCCTCTCGGGTTGGGGTTGTACTGGATGGTTACGCTGTTCCTCTTATTGGGTAAAGGGTGGACCTTCATGGCTTTTCCTTGGAAAGATTGCAACTTTACCAGTTGGGCTTTCTTCTCCTTGTGAGGAGGAGGGAGAGAGATGGGTTGGGATTCTAAAGATTGCAACTTTTCCAGTTGGGTCTCCTTCTCCTTGTGAGGGGCAATAAATAGGAGGAGGAGGAGGAGGATGGCGAAAGATGCCGTCTTGATGATAATAGAAGGGGCCCAAATTGGTACTGCGCAGGAATCAAAATCTTCAATGGAGGGAGGGTTGTTGATGTGGTTGTCTAGTGATAAAAAGATGGGAACTTTGATCATATAAAGATGGGATCTTTTTTTTCCCTAGTGGGCTTCCCTTGGTTTTTTGGTAAAATGTGTCGAAGAAAGAGAGGAGGGGGGGCCTCAGAAGATAACAACAATGCTTGTACATGAAAATTAAGAGAGGGAAGAGGGAGGGAGGGAGGATATGTGCTGAGATATTGGTGGGTGAAATTACTTGTTTTGGCCACTTTTTTGTGCCGGAAGAGAGAGGGGTGGGGATTGGGGATTGGGGAATGGAGAGGCAAAGGATTGTTTCATCCTTTTCTGTTGCATGAAATCTCCTCCTTTGGATCTGCACTCTGAGGAAAGGTTGGTATCTTGGAACAGGTAAAACGGGTACAGGGAATATAATGCAAGGTAAGTAGGATGGTAGCAGATTCTGCGTCGTTTTTTAAAGGTCGGTGGATTAATCTCACTCCTTGTAAAAGGAAACAAAATCCAATACCATCTAGAGCCTTTGAGTTTAGGTCAATCCGCCAAATTTTCTTTAAAAAAAGGGTAAGGGGATTATTGCTTCTCTCCATATATATATTTTAGAATTCTACCTAATATATTTCAAGAAATTACAAAATTTATTTGAATTGAAGTGATTTACAGTTTGTCATTGTGACATGTGAACTAGTGTCGACTTTCCCGTTAACCACGGGATTAAATGATTAAATTAGTCACATTCTTAAAATGGAAGCATAATGTCAGTTTTGCTGCTTATAGAAAATCCACAAGTCTTGGCAACATTTTTTGGGATTTACCGAACAATCGCATCTGATGTAAATCTGGAACAATCTTGACTCGTGAAAAAGTCGAAAATTTGATTCATAATTTAATCATAAATTGGATAAGAATCAAGCTCATCGACGTGTACTACCAGCTTGCTCATTATTTTTTATTTTAAAGTAAAATTTTACATCATAGTATTATGAGAGTTTGAATCCTAATTTTTTTTTTAAATTGACAATATTTTATGCCTTTAAGTTACGTTTACTACCCGCTTGCTCATTATTTTTGTCACTTGATCGACCTTCATTTGCAATATCAGAATATATTTTTTGTTGAAGTTGAAATCCCCTGATTTCTGTACATCAAATCGATTAATTTAGTTTTAAGTTGGACAAGATTTATAAATAGTGGTAAAGTAACGCTATTCCATGAATTATTTAGTATTTGTATATTTTCAATGACTCAAATAATTATTTATTAGTTGATCTAAGTACTTCTTCATAAAATTAAAATAAATTGAACTACATTGGATTATAAAAAACTCTTATCTATCAACATCATGTATTATTCCCCACCAAAAATACATCCTTTATTACCTCGGACGGTCAGGAGCAACTTGCAAGTGATAAAGAAACAAATGTAAAATGGAACATTTCTATAAGTAGGATAAGATTACCAGAAGTTTATTTTTGTGTCTCAACCAAAACATGTCATGTAATAAGAACCTGACAGCGAGTGAAGGTTCCACGATCCTTCCTCCTTACCAAGGGATGTGAATTTATGAGGATGGAACCTGAAAGCTACATCCAACTTATGGTTTTGGTGGGTCTGGATCTGGATTAGGACTTGTCTTCATTACAATGTGGGGTAACGTGAACCTGTAGTTTCTGCCACTTTTCGTTAGCATTGCACATCTGGTGGCGCCACAAAGCACTATAATTTGACCCCCACAGCGGAATTCAATTACGAGTCTTCCTTGTTTTGGTTTTGTTTTCTGGTTTTTCCTCTCTTGGGGTATTTAGATATGTATCCATCCAAGATCCTGCGTTTGGTGTAGACTAAGACCGGACTAGAACCAAGCCATGCAACTTTATAACAAGACTAGTACAATTCGAGTGTGAGGGCAAATCTTATGTTGTATCTTGTGGTGTTTGTACACCCTAATGGGACATCAGAACTCGGATTCGAATTGAGTTGAACATTAAAATGTGACTCACTTCTCCTTACCGAGTTTTAACAAAACCCAAGTACCCATTTCCATGTCCAAAACGCAAGCTTCACCGAATTAATCCCACGAAATAATTCTACTTCTTAAAAAAAAAATCCCACGGAATAAGATCGAGGGCCCGAGAATGGTTACCTGCCCACTTGAGGCCACCACCAGCTTAGAGCGCCGGTGAGGAAATCATTTCTAGCCTTGCTCTCGCATCTAAATAGTAAATACCACATTTGCTTCTTCATCTGTCACTCTCTCCTTTGAGACAGGAAGAGAATAGAATTAAATTAACCTCACAATAGACAATAGAAAGATAAACTTTGTCCAATAAGACATAAAAATCCAATCTTGAAGGTTAATACAACCAATGGAAAGATAAACTTTCTCCAATTATGTTTGAGCTTAATAACAGAAGGTGCGGGAGATTTATTTGCTTTGAATTAACACAAGGCTGTTCTTGAACAGTCACTTAACACAAGCTTGATTGTTCAAGTTGGACGATATCTTTCTCCATAAGCTCTCTCATGAAAAAACATGTCGAATTCGTTCGTCGGTGCATGAATTCGAATGTTGGCCAAGTTCAAAGGTATGTGAAACACATGCTGCCTTGCCTAACCTTCACAGAGTAAAGGTTTTGCCATGATTTAAGCTGGCAAAAAAGTAAAATCTTCACATTTAGGTCCTAGCTTTCTATGGTTCTCTAAGAAATGAGATACAGGCACTTGCAGTAAATCTTGTAACGTCGCACTTGATTCCTGGAGAGAAAAGGAACTTTGACTCAATTTTACAAGCTAATTGGCCTAACAACCACTTCGACACGAGACTTGATCTGTTCCTTTGTGTAGCCCACCCAAACAAAGGACTCTACTATTTGGAATGTTGAGGGCCTCCCTCCCTTCCCTATATCATGTTGGGGTCATCATCCTTCGTTGCCTGGTGGAGGATGCAGATCCGAAATACCGGTCCTTGCAAGTAAAGAGCATACATGTCTTAATCTTCTTCATAGCCATTGAGACCTTGTATCCCAAAAGCTCCAAAACTGCTGGCAACAGCCTTGACCTCTCTACCACCGAGCTCCTTTTATACTCCAAGATCCAAGTATTGGGATCCAACTGCACGACCGACGCGCCCCATTTCTGGTGCTCCCACGACACATTGGCCCTGTGGATCGAGTACCCGATGCTCCCATCTGCCCACTTTTAATAGCCAATTCAAACAAAAACAGTTGGACCACAGAACCGAATACTTATCTAGGCACGTTACAAATGCATAGCATCCAACAGGAAACCTAAGTTTTACCTCAGTAACTCTTCCAGATAACACGGTGAAAGACCGCGAAGGGAGTCCAGTTCTGAGCAGACCAGCGGTTTGCAATGGCCAACCCCAAATGCTGACCTCTTCTATTGATGACTTGTACAGTACACACCTAGACCTAAGCAACGCTCCATCCTGCAATTTGCAAAAGAAATAATAAAGTTCCAAACTTTATAAGCGAGACACACACTCTTCTGTAAGACGGATTGATACCTGATCGATTTCCCAATTCGAGTCCAAGTAGCTGCAATTCGAAAACTTTCCAGGAGCAGCAACAACAGCCAGTCCCTTAATCCAGGCTTGCAAGTACCTTAGCCTCCCACTCAAACTATCCGCGATTAGTGACCTTTCGCCTACACTCCTAACTACGTCATTAGAATAAACCGGCCTTAATACCCGACAAACCCCTGATGAAAACCCAGCCTCCGCAGCTAGAAACAGGACGAGGCCTATTGCGAACATCCAAAAACCACCTCCGAAACTTAACCCGCTCTTCCTCGTCTTCTCGATCTCCTTCTTCAGTTCCTCCTTGACCTCCTTCCTTTTCTTTATCCCATCCGACCTCGTCTTAGCAGTTGACTTGAGCACATCAGGAGAGGAGTCGAAGGAGACTGGCACCTTTTCGACATTGGGGCGGGGCCCGGAGAGCTTTGTTATAGAGGATCTCTGGCCTCTTGCCGACATTAGGTCGAGGGTTGCGCTTATGCTCGCGAGACACATCTCGCAGCTGCAGTTGGCGTCCTTCCTGCACCCCGGGTAGTAGCAGCTGCTGTCGCCGCCTTGTCGTTCTTTCGCCATGGCCGTGGCCGTGGTTGAGTTGATGGAGGATGAGGCTGATGTGCCGTGAGGTCTCATTTCAGGAATAGGCGTCTGATTTGGCTGGGTCTTTCCTTTTTAGGACTAGGGTTTTGAATTTTGAATTTACAACGGTCATTTCGGTGTCACGTGGGGAACCTGCTGCGACATTTTTTGAATCCTCGGGAGCCCTGATCTGTATGGCCTTATGTGCTTTTGGGCCTTACATCTTGGCCCACGTTTTCATCGAGGCCCAATCTCTTAACAAAGAGAGAGCATCGATGCCTCCCTAGCCAAACCCCTTATTTTTTTCGTATGGAGATTTAAGTATTGTTGGACTACGTTTAGGGATAATTTTTTTAAGCGTAATTTTATATTCGTAAAATTTGAATCTAAAATTATTTTAAGTAAATTTAAGTCTCTTAAACCAATATTTGGAGCACAAGATTAAAAAGATTTGATCACAAACATATCGTAAAGATGGAGCACAAGCTTGTGAAAAGAAAATGAAGCTGAAAAAACTAGCATTCGAAATTAAATCTAATATTTCCCTAAAAAAAATTAATCAAATATATCTGGAAAGTAGGCGGTGCTTATTGCAATTTTTTAAAGAGGATGAACTAGCATTTAGAATATTCTCGTTATGCTTAACCAGTTAAAAAAGAAAAAAAAGACCATACTTGGTTACTTAGTATAATTATATCAAAGGGTATCTGGAAAGTAGGCGGCGGTAATTGCAAATTTTTTAAGGCACTTTTGTCGTTTCTTAATTAATTAAATCGAAGCTTCAAAAAATATTATCTCGCCGCCGCTCTAACGCGGTTCAGATATTGGAAAGAGTAAACGGTTCTCGTGGATGTGCCTTATCGCATGTCAGTGTTTTAAGCGCTTTGGAGGCGGCGGAGTGGGCTGGCGGCTCACTCGCTAAATAATCAGGCGATGGATTGGTCGGTGGAGGTTAGTGTCGGTGATAGCTCTCTATGGATGGTCAGGTTGCAGTTAACGTGTCGATTTAAAAACAAGTTTCTTGCTTTTTTTGTTGTTGAGGAAATTCTTGCAATTAGGATCGAAGACTTCAGCGAAACCGACAATCTCTTAGGATGAAATTCAAAACCACAATGGGTTTGGATTGTGTTTTGAATGGGCCCATTTTGAACTGTTTAGACCGAAATATATGTATGAATTTTTTCGTAAAAAAGTTAACACACAAGAACAAAAACAAAAAAAACTCACACGCGGTAGGGGATCACCAACATGCCATTATCGATAATTAGGCATACTATTGTCATAGTACGCTGTACATTATCAATAAGTGGATATACCAGTGTCGTAACCAGGACATGCTTTTGTCAGAACCGGAGTATGTTATTATCGATGCTTCAGTCCAACCAGTTTGGAATGACTCCTTCACTCCAGACCATATCCATTGTACGCCACAATTTGTAAATTTATAAATATTTATTTCTACTTATAAGAAAAAAAGGCAAGTTTGATCTGCACGAAATTGATTTTGTCTTTCGTGCTATTATCGCTTATGTTGTATTGTCAACAAAATTAATTGAGGGAATGACATTTTTAAGATTTTCTTGTATTCTTTTTGGTAATTTAAGGGTCTTAATAATAGTTTTGGAAACTTTATCCACTAAAATACATCTCTTGTGTCTTCTGTATTTACACTAATCGTCTTGCCTTTTTCGTATTTCTTTCGAAATCTTTTACTGGAGAACCTTAGTTTGAATTTTTAGTAGAATTTGCCAATTAAATTAAGAATTTTTTTATTAAAAAATAAAAAATATATTTTATTATCTTGTAATTTCACTTTTACTTTTTCATTTTTAGGCCTTAAAATTTTAAATTGGTAATTTAGTCCCTCAGATTTACTAATTATCCGTTTGATAATTGTCTTTCGATTTTTTCGTTTTCTCCTTAAGAATATTCAAGTACTAGTTCAATTAATATTCTGGAACCAGGGAAACGAGTTGGCAAGTTAACAGATCAACTGAGAGAAAAAGGAATGCCATGTTAGCGCTAGCAATCTTATGACGGTGCCAAGCATTCACAGCTGGTATTTTAATTCCAATGGCATAAAATCATTAGTTGGGATGATTCAGGGTGGACTTGGTCCCTTACGGCCCTGGAGGAGATATCTGCTGGCATGGGAGGAAGAAGAGGAGCTTAAACTTTTGCATTTGCTGCTGAACCCGAGTCGAGGAGGGGCAAATGTGGATGTCCTAAGGTGGCAGTATCAGGGGGAGGTTTCGTTCTTAATATCTGCTATCCGCAAGAAGTTTTATGCCTGAATTTTTGTGGAGGAACGTTGTCATATTGCACCACATATTTGGACTGGTAGGATCCCCTTCAAAATTGAATGCTTTATTTGGGTGACTATGAAAAAGAAATTGCCTACAAGTGACTATCTTATTAGGCGAAGAATGTTGGATCCTTGGGATGCTTTGTGCCCTATTTGTGGAAATGATGATGAATGCATTGAGCATCTCTTTCTCACATGTTCTTTTGCAAGAAGTATCTGAGATTATTTTGTGAAAAGTCTAGGCATCCAGTGGTGTAGCAATTCGAACATTGTCTCTTCTTTGGACGAATGGATGGGTCTCGTCCACGGTGGTATGATTAAGAATAGGAGTGAGCATTCGGATTATCCGAATCTGAACTATCCGAACTTCCAAAAATTTGAACTATCCGAATTGAATATTTTACTATCCGAATCCGAATCCGAACAGTGAATTATCCGAATCTGAATATCCGAACTTTTTTCGGATTCGGATTCAGATAATCCGAACTATCCGAAATAATACAACTGATTGAAAAAAAAGATACAATTACTTCAAAAACTTCGACGAGAGACACTCGATCCTTTTCTTTTGGGTCTCAACACAACTAGTAGTTCCTTCTCATCATCATAAAAAATATATTCAACAACGGGCCCATGAAAATAAGAAAAAAATATAACTATGGAACTAGGAAAATAAGAAAAAAAAATTCAACAATAGTTCGGATAATCCAAAATCTTATTTTTGTTATCCGAATCCAAATTAAAAAATTTGGATAATCCAAATCCGAATAGTAAATTATCCGAATCAGAATCCAAAAAAAATTCGGATTCGGACATCAGATATCGGATTAAATGCTCACTCCTAATTAAGAAGGTTTGGTTCGCTCTGTACGGTGCTATTTTATGGAAAATTTGGTTAGCAAGAAATCGAACTATTTTTCAAGGCGAAAGGTGCAACCGGAAGCTTCTCACTCATAATGTTGCTTTTCGAGCCCATGAGTGGCTACGATGGTCCAACTCAATTGCGAATTTCGGACATCAGAACCTACTTTTGTACATAGAATCTCTTCGAGATCGCAAAAATTAGTCATGTAATTATCAAGTAGAATAGTTTTTTGTACTACTTGATGTAAATATTTGAGGTTTATATATAATTAAACTATTTACCCAAAAAAAATCATTAGTTACTTTGGGAAACCTTTGTAATTTTTGCTCTTGTTCACCCTTTTTCCTTAGTTCCTTTGTTCTGTTGTAAGTTTTTCTTCGACCTATTTTCAATAAAGGTTATTTACCTACCCAAAAAAATGGCCTAAAATCATTATATATAATCCGTAAAATTAATTATTGGTGACAATGATTTGATCGTTAATTTAGTTCTAAGAAACACCTAATGTAATAATTTATATGTTGAGCTAGTAGGAAGTTGACTCTGTCTCGGATGATTTAATGTGAAGTTGAGATTTTCTCTATGATTCTATATGTTGATATCAAGGCTTTTAATTCATATACTTTAATCAAACAAGCTTGATAATGTATATCTTCTTTCCAAATTCTGATTATGTCAAGGAAAACGATGGCGATGGTGGTCCAATTCATTATTTTTAAAATTAGATTTATCGACCATGAATAACATATGTTCAAAAATAAAGAAACTTAGTTTTTTTAATCCAAAGAAACTTGGTGTTCTTTTCCGAGTTCATATGCATCATTAGTTAACTTATATCTAGTTAATTTTAACCCAAAAAAGGAAATTGAAGAGACCAGTTTTTTCCCTAGTTTACCCTTCGGCATTTTGGGACCCGGAAATAAATAATTAGAAACCTTCATAAATGTGAATTTGGCAACTTCAAGTTTCCGGCAGAATTAACCCATCAAAAGGAGATTGCCATAAGAAAAAAAAATCCGGATGAACTGACCGTGCGTATCAATTCTCTTTGATACGTGAAGAAGAACAAATAAATAAGAAGACCACAATTATAGCTCGAGAATTTTTTTTAGGTACAAAATTGCTCGAAAAATTTAAGGTCACTAACCGATCCTTTTTAATAAATTAGAAGATCAATGATTCAAACTCTCACTATGTCGTGGTAAAAATTTACATTTAAAAAAAATAAGAAAGAAATCGATCAAAGATGGCACTTCAGCCAGATGGTGAGGTGATCAGAGGCTAACTAAAAATCCCATCAAACATACTTAATTATTTCATAAAAAGGGATTAATCAGTTAAAACAGCCACCATTCCCGTGGTTATTATTAGTACATCCTCGTGCTAGCTGATCTCGAGTACCTCTTAGAAGACGAGGAGTTGCTAGGCAACGAAGACGACATGTCGCCCGACCGTCGCCGGAGCATCTGCCGCATCCCGTCGGCGACTCGAACGGCCGGGTTGGAGTTGAACTTGCCACAGAACGACATGTGGGCACTCACAGCTTCCTCGACCGATCCCGAGTAGTTCTTCTTCTTCTTCCCTCTACAGACCTCGTCCCGTACGGCCTCGGAACACAAACCACAGAGCCATTTGCCGTCGAATTTGGACCGAACTTGGGATATGTAGTCCTGGGTGCAATCCTCTTTCAGCCCGCAACACTCGCATTTGGCCGACTCTATCTCCATTCGTAAGTTATGTGTGTTTAAATTTTGGAGTGAAAATTAAACCTGGAGGGAAAGAAAAGTTGTGTAGACCAAGAAGTGTATGTATTGTATTAGTTTGGTTAGTCTCTTTTATAGTTGTGTATGGATGTGTAGAGGTTGGTACCAATAGGGGAGGGAATGGAGAGTTTTTGTTGGTGTGGTTTCTTTTGGAACTCTCGTATTTCATAGTCGAGATATTTAGAGTCAAGTCGGGTTTATTTTGAAGGTGATTTTCTTAACAGAATATTTTACATTGGTAAATATTTAACCCAATACATTTTTAAATAATATCATGTGTTTGTTGTTGCTGTCTGGGAGAGGGAGGAAAGTTGCCTTAATTTCCTCCATGTTATAAGGGACCTTTTTTTTTCAGGGACCTGGAGCTGTGGGAATTAAGACAATCTGGTTGCAGTGGGCCTGCAAATTGGCCCCTCTCTCACCAGTTCCAGTTTTTACCTCTGGGCTTCTTTCATCCTCGTAGTTTATAGAAACATCGATAATTATATTTCTGATAAGATGTTATTTTTTTCTAAAAATAATTTATCAAATTCGAATAAGATTGTACTTTGGTAGTTTTATTGGACTTGAAATTCAAACTAGCTAGTCCAATGAGAAATGTAAAAAGATTGCATTGCTTAAGTTCTATTTTTAATTGATTATACGCAGTGTTATCGAGCGTATTCTTTTTCTAGCGCAATTTTTTTAATCGAATTTTACCGTGCCAAAGTTTTAATAAAATTGGCGACTACAACCTCGTATGAGAAAATTTAACGTGTTATATCAAGCAATCAAATTTCTACAACCATGCATCATTAGGCGTTAAGCTTAAGGATAATTAAGTACTAGCACAAGTTCAAAAAAAAGGATAATTAAGTACTGCATGTATCCAATTGCGTTTTACATAAGATGGCAATTACACTCTTACTCGAGGATCTATTTGGTTCTAGATCCGAAGGGTACAAAACTCGTTGACTTTGATCGAGTTTAGATCCGGATCCTATCCGGATCCTGATATTTTAAAAAGGATACGAGCATGGATAAAAATCTATAGGATTCTGCATTGATGCTGTCCGAATTTTTAAAAATAAGATATATGAATGTTAAATACTAAACATAATACCGAAATTTCAAAAAAAATTTGAAAAGTAAATTTTGTATTAGAACTGCAAAGGTATCTACGACCACAAGTTACAGCCCAAAAAGATGAATGCTGCACAGCAAGTAGGATCCTACTCAACCTATTCAACTTAATTTTTTTTAATTTGATTGTTTACTTTCTTTATATTATGTTATTTTAATAAACGAATCAATTGTATTCACAAATTTAGTATCCATTATTATTTGAGAATAATTACATGATGGTTATTTTTTTTAATAAATAATTTTAAAAAAACACGGACACGCGGGTTGCCGTGATGTCTGGTTTTTTAGGACTCAGATCCTACTCGGATCCTTATTTTTAAAGAAGATAAGAATAAGAATCTGGGTCCATTTTTCAAAAAGAAGATAAAGATCTGGGTCCTATAAATTCTATCCGGATATACCTAATTTTACAGTCAACGGTTTCGGCTTGCCTTGTATAAATGAGGACTTCTTGGCATTATTCGTCGGTTATAGTTCACTAGCCGGGAAGACTAAAACTGCTGGCTTGATATTATGATATTATTTTCCTAAAAAAAATATTATGATATTATGATATATTTATATACATATAGACTATTGAAGTTGCCCATCTTTGCTTATTTTAATATCTCATTTGTCTTATCATCCAATCCTTCGTTTGTATTGTTGCACAAATTCCATGTATTTGCTGACCACTAGACCTTGGATGGTGTGAAGAATCATATCCTTTTTCCCACACAATATATATATAAAAGAACCATATCACCACATTTATGCTTTATTGATCAACTAGCATTATGGTAGTTACCTTTTACAAAAAACAAATAGTAGTTCAACATCCAGTGATTGGCCCAACTGATTAGATTTTTTTCGAAATGGCCATATTATTTCTAGTTTAGCTCCAACCACGCACATGAAGTGTCATTTAACGTGGAACTGAGAGTGGACTTCTTCTTCTCATGCTCTTTGTTTTTCTCTTGATGCTTTAAGCGTGAATTTACCCGATGACGAAGTTAGACTTTTTTTTCGAAAAAAAAATGGTGGAAACAGTCATCTCATAAATAGAGTTCGTTAGTACTCAACTCTTTAAATACCGGACGTTTTTGAAGAAAAAAACACAGGCCTCTGATCATGCTCCAATAAGGCCCAAAGTAGTATACATTATTCATTGTGGCTTCTTTTAAGCAAATGCATACTGTACTCATTGCATCATAAATACATTGAGAGACACCATCTTGATTGATTTGTTGTCTCGATCGAAGGAAGTAGACTATATTACAATTTGGAGATTGGGTCCCAAACAGATGAACAAACATGTGGGGCTCCTAGGAGTAGTGGTGAATCAAATTAACTAGTATAAGCTATATATAGGTGAGAAAAGCTTGGCCATTTCTGTTGAATGAGAATATGCATGGAATTGCCCGGTAGATGTCCGGCAACTCTAGTGGCCACATTGGTGTTTCCTCTCAGCGTCTAGAAGGACACAAACCGTGGTCCATGGATATGTTTATTACTTTTTTAAGTGCTTCGTTTATATAATGGAAGAGTAGGCCTAGCTACTAATACTCGTACAATCATTTGGCATCTATTTCGAAAGTGATCATACTCGTACTCGCTAGAGGGGGAGCATCTAATTAATTGATTCTTGGATGAGGCACAAAGATTATGCCCGAGAAATCACAGGAACTTTTTTGGTGTGTTTTAAACCACATATCTATATGCATCAACCAGACAAATCATAAAGTACAATTTTCCTGTTACAATGTGTATTGAAGTTATTCAGCCTTAATTTTTTATAAGTTGAATTTTATTGATGATAATAATATTTACAATTTATCTAAATTTATAGAGCACAGAATTTCATTTATGGCATGTAGGCCACAAATTTGATTTCTACTGGTAGTCAGATTAGATTTTTTTTTTTTTGGGATGTGGAAGATGAATTGAATGTTGGATCAAGTCTATTTTATAAAATTATTATGCCTTATCCAGTACAGCTCTTTTTTTCTGGCTAACCATGATTATCAGTTTAACCTTGATTAGCTTACTTTCGGCTTTACAATCGATTATTATTATTTAGGGGTCAGTGATGGTGCACATGGGATATTTGTTAGCTACCACCAATCAATCCACCATTACAATAATCAGAACAATTAAGTGGGGAGGTTGAGTTGGTTATGAAATTTAATGTCATCCACATGGGGCAACCCACATGTATGCTTATCATTTTATGATCAGTCAGTAGCAAGACTACCTTCTAGACCAGGGAAATACGGATTGCTTCCCAGGTCACCCCAGTCAAATCAATCCCAACCACTACTACTAATTCATCGAATTAACTCCACTTTTAACCTCTAACGGTCTTAATTTAATTTGACAGCCAGATTAAATATTGAAAGGTTCCACTGTTTCCATATGCTTGAAACAGACCGTTCCCGACCAAAGTCACGTCTCACTACTGCCTTTGGGACGCTGCAACTGTCATATGGGACACCATTCACACAATTTACAAAGGGTTAGGGAGAGACTGAGAATTGTGGACGTGGTTTGACAGCATCAGTTGCACGTGTCGCGGCCTGAGATAATAAGACCTGCAGTTCCCGGCAACGAATCCTTGTTCCGGGATCTCGGCGGAGTCAAGTAGCCTGTAACAGTCAGACAAGTGAATACCAGCTTTAGAGTTTGGCCTCCTCAAGTTAGCTGATTAACCACCTGATTAATACAGGGTCAAAGTCAGAGAGTAATTCCATCAAGAAAAGTTCTGATACCCATTACAGACATCCAAAATTCAAATCGGAACTGTTAAGAGCGGGGCTTGAGATCCGTAAAGACCAGCCCTGCGTATGAAGTAACGCCATTTACATTTGATACATCTAAGCTATTTGTCCATCTCTAATTTCTGTGTCCAACTTTTGATACTTACAAAATCTGCATACCGTTTCTTCCGCTGAGAAAAGAGTGGTCCAGCACGGTAAACATCTGAAATTAGTTCTCCTTTGATATTTCTGTATGTACCATTTCAATATCATCATTCTCCTTTGAAATGGCATCAGAGGAATCCTGGGGAAGAAGGCCGAGGAGTGGTAATGGCAACAATGAGCTAAGATTGCACAGAATTATGAGTGAGGCCAGGTTGTCATAACTGTCCTTAGTGACCCCAAAAAGCTGGGTCAGACCTGCACCAATCAGGCCCCCGAGAACGCTTCCTCCGTTTGATATTGACATGAGAGTTGCAAACAGTGTCGCCTCCATTCCCTCGGGGCACAACTTAGCAGCCAGAACAAGAACAGGCATGAATGATGCCTGCAAAAAGAGCATAATAAGCTTCACCGCTTCAACTACAGCAGGCAAGCAGCCATATGGCTTTTCGAAGAAATGACACAAGATGAGACTGACAGCATCAAGTTACCTGGCCAAGGACTGTCAGGATCAAAGAATCGCCGATGGCAAACCATTCATCACTGATCCCAAGTTTTCGGTTCAAACCAGTAACAAGAAAAACCTGCACCAGAGACAAAAGGTTGTTAGAAAGTAACATAACAGATGTGCTCTACTTTCTAACCCACAGTGATGGCCAGAGCGTAGGGAAACATAGTACAAACCTGAGTCATCCCCAATCCAGTACCAATTATGGTGGTCACCAGAAAAATCTTGCGCAATGGGACATTTTTCAGCCAACCATTATAGAGCCCAACGCCAGCCAGTGATGCAACTGAAGTAACAAGCTTAACTCGCCCAAGAAATTCTGGAGTGAAGCCAAGCTTATTAGTGCTGTAAAATTAATTGCAAATCAGATTCACAAGATGGAAGAAAATAATCTGTACCAAAAAGAAAAGAAAAGGCTAATTTTATTTTATGTTCAGATTTTGCACTTACGTGAAGTAAAACATAGCCGAGTCCGATTGAGGTGTTGCCTGCCACAGAAAAATAAACAACGTGGGAAGAAATACATTTGGTTGCTTGGTAGCTCCCCACAACTGGATCATGTGCTGCTTTGAGCTTTCCAAGAAGCTAGTGTCACTTGTATGAAGATTTAGCTCTCTATCAGAGCTAACTACACGTTGTTCTTTCACAAGTACAGCAACTCCAGAGGTTATCAGCGGTAACAGTGCGGTGACTCCAAAAACAAACCTGAGACATTAGAGAATAAATGAATTAATTTTTGTAAAACACCGATCTCTGTTAGAAGTTACATTTCTATAACAGTAGGACTGAGTACCTAACACCATAAGCCTCCACCAGAGACCCACTGAAGTAAGAGCTAACGATTCCACCAAATGCAGAAGAACCCCAGCATAGAGACTGGAGCGATCCCGACATGCTTTGTGACTCACCACGAGCTCTTTCTACAACCATGGAATCTACAACCTATGCATGAAGCCAAATATAGAGGAGACACTTCATTAACTTTCAGTAAAGAAAGGGATCAGATGCTTGGACAACTGCGTCCATATGCCTACAATTGAGAGAGTTGCAAGCTGAAAAATGGGACGTCCTCCGAGACAAACACAACTGTGACACCTGTACCTTTGTCTTTTTATTGAAAATAGAAAATCCATGTCAGCCACATACAACAAAGACAGATTTAGTTCTTAATTCTCTACAGGATAGGATGGCACTCAGTAGCAACTATAGCAACGCAAAAGTAAATAACAGAGATAATGTGAAATGGGGAAGAATCCCAATTCTTCATCTTAAGGTGGTTTGAGCCCCCTTGGTTGTCACATAATCATTACTTTTGAACTAAAACCATTAAGCACAGCCTAAAAGCACCGGTAGACCTCAAAAATGCTTAAATTAATTGGACTCTTGACCTAGGCAATCAATAGAATATGGATGTGAAGATACTTACAACATCCGAGAAGGCAACTGACAGTGATCCAAGAAGTATGCAGAAAGCAGCACTGTACTTGCTATAGACAAAGGTAGCCATCAATGTCCAAGAAAGCGCGCCAAGAAGCCCCGAAAGGACCAAGTACGACCTCCTTCGATACCCAAATAGCGGAACAGAGTCACTGCAACCACCACACAGGCTCTTTCAAGAACAACCAAAAATCAACATATCAGGAGTTGTACACAAAAACAATGCAATGATCAGATAGAAAACTCACCTAATGAACCCATAGAGGGGTTTAACAAGCCACGGCAACGCCGAGAAACCAGATATCACGGCTGTCTAGTCAATCACGCACACCGTTAGTCCCCTCTCAATCAAAACATTCACACACACAAGCCAAATCAAACTCATTTTTTTTATAAGTAAATTTTATTAATACTCTGGGCAGAAGGAATACTCGCACTCTCGCAGCCGCTAACCTCGTAAAAACGCTGGAGCTACTCAAACAAATTCATTGCAACTAAATGCACGCACTTCGCATTCACTTCTTACTCAATGCACGCAACAGAAAGTTTCAATTGCCCGTAAAGATTATTTGCCCTAGACGAGTTCCAAATTTTAATACAAAAAATAAATAAAGTACATAAAAGAGAAGTCGGAGGTAGTTATTCTCTTCACCTCGGCTGGATCTAAATGCAAGTCGTCCTTAAGGTAGAAGCTAACGGCGAGCCTCGCGAGCCCTAGAACACCTTGCACGAAGTACACCATCGCCACCGCCACGTTGTCCGGCGACAGCTCCACCCCGAAGTACGTGATCCCGCCGCCCCTCACGTGCTTGCTCCTGCGGGCTCCGCTCTTCACCAACGGCGCCGCTTCGTCCGCCGTCGCCATCTCGTCTTCTCTACTGCTAAACGCTGCAGTGCTACGAGCCCCGTAAACGGCGCCGCTTCGTTGCGGCAGTTTCCGCCGGGACTTCCAGCTGGGAGATCGTTTCCGCGGGGGGAATCTTAAGGAGATAGAGGGAGAAACAGGAAATCGCAGGGGTAGAACTGGGAATGTACAAAAAAGAAGAGAATAAGCCATTAACAATTTAACATTAATTAAAGAAATAATCGCGGCAACCGGGCAATCCGCATGTTCTTGGTGCTTCTTGGAATGACTGTTTTGCCCCTGGATAAAAACGATATTACCTTTCTGGTGTCTTCTTGCTCCTCCAATAGATGGAGTGTAATGTGGGGACACGTGTTCATAACATCTGGGCTATGAGTAGCTCGGCCTTGAGAGTGTCCGATCATATAAGGTGTAGGCCTTCAGGCCCATGTGTAGATCGGCCCAATATGATCTTTTCCAAGCCCGTTTTTGTTATTCCTTTTCAAGGTTGTGGGCCTGGGATTGTTCCGTATTGGGTCTTGTGTGGGATAATCATGTGGTCCCATGGTTGATTTCGTGAGATATATTAACCTTCGGGCTGGGCTCATTTTCAAGCATGAAAGTCCAATAGCTTCCAATCTTTAAAAAAAAATGGGAAAAGTATACTTAGATACCATGTAGTTTCACCGATTATTACTTAGGTACCCTGTGATTTCAAAATCGTAAAACAGGTCAAACTTATTTCAATTTTTATCACTGACCGGGTCCCGAGGTCCGGTCTAAGTTTTTTTTTTCGAACAACGTCGTTTTATAGCCTACGTGTACTGCCACGTGGTAGTGACTCAAATTAGTCGTTGCTGACGTGGTGAAGGGCTAATTACCAAAAAAATTTATAAATTAAAAAAAAAACTCATCTTTCTTCTCTCCTCATCTCCATCCGTCATCCTCCTCTCTATCTCTCTCTTTCATCCTCCTCCTTCAACAAACAGCAAACCAACGAACCCATTCCAAAATGGCCTGAAACTGCAAAATCAAACTAAAAACACTACAATCTTTTATCCCGATTTGAAAACCCTCTCATGGAAGCCACAATGCGCCACCCTCTAAAAACCCTCTCATGTAAAAATGATACTCACCTTTTCATTTTACATTTTTTAAGGTAAATTTTTATACTAAGATATTATCAGGACTTGAACCCTGGACTACCTAGATATTTACAACGTCTTGGGCCATTGGGCTACATGCCTTTTGGCCCTTTTCATTTTATAGTAAAATCTCTCATAACCTTTCTAAACTGATAAAAAGTCTTAGTTCTGAATTGGGACCAATGTTAAAATTTAATAATCTCTCTATCGTGATAACTAATACTTTTCCAAAAATTTTAGTGCAAAATTTCGATCTCAATTTTCGCATAAAGTGATATTTTTGAATAAATAAATATATTTTTATATACTATACAAATTCAAAAAAATACCATAAGGCAGTATTTAAACTAGACTTGTTTGTTTGATAAATTTTGCATCATCATTCATCTTCTCAACTGTCTTCAAACGGTCTTTGTAATTACCATCTTGTTATAATAAAATATTTCAACCGAGTATAGAATTTGAATAACGATATAAACTAATATTTTATGTAATTTGAATATAGCAAAGTAATTTTTTGATATTTTCATATTTATTGTTCAAAAATTCAATATAATATTTTTTAGAACAAAAAAAACCTCTCCTATTCTTTAAAATTATATTTTTCTCCGATCCCAAATATATCATTTTATAAAAAAATTTATTGTATATGACTATGGCATTTTTTTCCTAAATAAAAAATTAGTAAAAAAGTACAAGTTATGTTTTTTTTTCATTTGCGTGGAATATCCAAGAAGACCATCAAATCATTCTTTTTTATAGATACAATTTGCTATATCTCAAAAATTCTAACTACATGTACTCCACATTCATATTCATACCGCCTTGTACCATAAAATCAAATCTTTGTATGTATCTTTCACTTCTCTTTCCCATTAAACTATCCCAAGTATCGAACTCCACATCCATAAGTTGTAGACTTTAAATTATGGTGGACCCGCCGAGTCCCTATATGCATAGCAAGAACGAAATAACGGATTCTATCTTCCTGAACAAAATCTTGGTTATTCGCTGTGATTTTCCTTTTCCTACGAAAAAGGGTGTCGTTTTGTAACGTCTCGTGATCCGATCGACTGTTTTCACAGACTAACACAGGTCTTTTCCATCGTGTTTTGTCCTCAATCACACGTATCCCGAAAATTTCCCAGGAGGTCGCCCATCGTGATCCTACTCTCGGCCAAACGCGATTAACTTTGAAGTTCTCTCAGGATGTGTGCCGAAAAAGAAGATGCACATTGTTAATATGGATAGTACCAATCAAATTACTTCAGTATTTCAGATAGAACAGATCATTAACGGGATATCACATACACCCTCCTTAAATACGTGACGTCCTCGTCGCAACAGATAGAACATATAACAGTCGCAGAACTGTATTTGCTCTGATACTAAATGTAGCACCCCGTGATTCGATTGACTCTCCACAGACCAACACGGATCTTTTCCGTGCATGTTGTGTTCTCACTCACATGCATCTCCGAAATTTCTCATAAGGTTACCCATCCTGATCCTACTCTCGGCCAAACGCGTTTAACCTTGGAGTTCTCTCAGGATGTGTGCTGGAAAAGAAGGTGTACATTGTTAGTATAGATAGTATTAATCAAATCACTTAAGTATTTTGGACAGAACAGATCATTAAAGCGGGATAACAAACGTTTATTGTCTTCAATGAAAAACAACGAAGCAGAGGTACAAGGAACAACTCAAAGATCCAATATGCTATTTGATTGATCGAGCTAGACTTCGGATTGCAGCTCAATCATTGGAGAATCTCGAATTATAAAACTTTATAATGACGTCCGCTCGTTGAACAAACAGAATCTCTAAAGATTTTCAGTACCATGCATCGAGTAATTATATTGCGAGGTATATTTAATTAATGGAGTAGCAAAAAGTCATTGTACCACGAAATATTCCAATCCAACTTTTATTGGCCCACTGATTTTTTTCTCAAGAAATACATAATTCGTATGAATTAAGGGAGTATCGTAGCATGTTTATTACAGATTGGGATTTAACCTGATACACTTAAGTATTGGGTTAGATGCACTGACCCTAACATGATACTTAAATATTTATATTTTTTTAATACGACATAAATTTTTAATATTTATAAACAAATTTACTGTACTCGCAATTCTAACATTGAGAGAAAGAAAGAAAGAAACAAAGTTGTAATCACTTTTAGATGTACTCCGAAGTTCCTTTCCTGCAAACAAATGGCCTTTGGAGTTCGCGATGGTGAAAGTGTTTTTCCATGAGTAGATTTTTATTTCATCCGAAATAGAAATACTTAGATATTCATAATTTTTTTATTTAATTGTAGTCACAAATTTCATTACCAACACAGAGGTGTTGCCACCTCAAGCATCAAGCATGCAACCTGCGCAACGTTATCGGGACTCGTCGCCAAACCAGCAGCTTATAGTGGTATCCTGATTCTATAATGAGGGTCACCTATAGAGAGCACCGGCCAAGGCACAACACTAGAGCTGGAGCTAGAGAGCTGGACCAACTATTATTAATATTACGTGTCAGCATACGGAAGTCTTGAAACAGAGCATTGTAGAGCCTATTAGCTTTCATAGGATTCAGACTTGCCGTATATAATGGGAAAATGGCACTCACTTTAGTGTCACCAATCAATTCCTCGTAAAATGTAACTGAACCGTTGAGAATTAAAGAAAAAAAGTAGGTTTTTTTCTCTCTTAAATTTATGGTTTTACAAAAAGTGAGCAGTGACCACATAATGACCAATGACTAATCTAGAAAAGTAGCTTTTTTTAGTAAAAGTGTGAAGGTTTTAGAATGATTAAGATGATCAAAAAGTTGGAAGAAAAAACATAAAAACCAAAATTAATCTTAGTATTTCATCTGAGCTCGTAATGGTCCTCATCTAATCTAATTAGATAAGACTCACTCTTCTCCTTATCTTGTAATTATTTAAGGGGTACCAAATCTTTACTAATTACCCAAAAGGAACAACAAACACCTCTCCCTTTTTTCTTCAGGTGCTTGGAGAAAAATGTTCCAAGTAATGTTTAATGAAGAATAATGCACCTTCATGTGCAGGGAGTAGTATTTGTAGGAGGAGTCCCACGCACTAATTGCTTTCACTTATCCTGTCGCAGTTAATCAATGAACAATAGAACTTGTCTCATACTAAAATCTATTCGTGATGCTTGTCTCTTCTCGTTCTTCATTTGCTCTTCGACGTCATCGATAATTATCCGAAATCAAAGAAAAAATAGATATGATATTCAACCATAGCAATTTATTAAAAACTCGAGATCCTGAATTCTATTGGAGCACATAGAAGCTAGGTACTAGTAGATGCCTACCTGTAATGGTTGGTTTCCACCTCCCAAGCTCTGTTTCATGGCTTGAAAAAGGATTCAAAAGATATTTTCTTTTTTCAACTCTTTTTAGAGAATAGTGGTGTAAATCCTATCATTAAGGTACCGAGTTACAAAATATAAATAGGAAATACATACACAAATAGCATAACACCAAACAGAAAAGAAAAACCAAACCAAAATCAGCAGAGTGATACTGGTGGAAGCGATGGGCGGTCGAAAAGGTATGAAATCCAATGACCAAGATGAAGTTCTGCCGAGACTAGTAACGGCTTAAAAACCACAAGGTAATATCATAAATACAACCTCGTGGACATTTGAATACATACGAAATGTACACAAATAAGAGCCGAGGTCGAACGAGTTCAACCAAAACAAGTTTCTTCACCTGCAACCACAGGAAAAGTATCGAGATCCGTAATGGATCTCGATATTATTCCTTTTCAACTCGTATCCGAATACTTTATACTAAATAATTAGCGTCACATCATTGCGCCAAGCAGAAAACGCAATCAGTTCGATTATTATACATCAATTGTGGTTGCCCCAGTCAATAAAGAAATGAATGTGATCAGGAGATGATCAGAAAAGGACAGGCACATGAGAAAAATAAAAAGAATCTTACATCAGTAAAGGTCACTGGTTGGCCTTACGTCAATGTTTGGATCATAATATAAACCAGTAAATTATAAAATTATTCACCATCATATCATACCAACTCCGGACAAAATCACCACAAAGAAACAATTATTTGAAACAAACCCAGAAGCAGTAATCACCTAATCAACCATGCAAGCCAAGAGAAAGAAGAACAACTTCTGCAGATTTTTTTAGCATTTCATTGCATATTCCTGTTTCTGACAGGAGAATACTGTAAAAGTTGCAGAAACAAAAGGGAGCCAAAAAGAAGAGTACAATATGAGGCCCAGAGGAAGGGAAGGGAAGTGTGAAGCATGGCATCATCTCCTCCACATCATTTGCTCAGCTTTAGAGGCCTAGTTATTTTGATCCTTGTGGTGGTTCCTAGAGGCAAGAATGAACTGAAATGGTAAAACACCATTTGGAGGATTCCATTATGAACAGAAACTGGTCAATTAGACCCCAATTCCACCTTGGTCCAACTTATCCAACCCTTTTTCCAACAGCATCTCCTGGCACCTGCATTCATTGCTGCAAAATGCTTTCTCTCCCCTGCAGATGACACATCAAAAACAAATTTAATTAGCTAAAGAACTCGAATATTTCAACCGAATAAACGAGACTAAGTCCAACCTGTACATGTAGATGTCCTTTCCCTGGCCAAGATTCTTCTTGCAAGTGTAGCAGCAGCTCAAGAAACTCTCCGAAGGGTAACTTGATGTCTCATTTCTTAAGAACCCGTTTGTTCTTCCTCCATGATCAGTTGGAGGAGAGAAGCAAAAGCTATCAACAACACAATTGTCAAAAATATGAGTGGTCTTAGGAGTTGGGCCGATATGTGAGATCACACAGGTATAGTCCTCAGAGAGCTCCATGTCACTTGCAGAGAGACACCCGGAAAAAACGGTAGGAGAATTCGGAGCATCCAAACCCGGGTTACCCTGCCCGAAAAATGGTCTCTTCACCGGAGGAGGAGACAGCCTAGTAGTGAATGATCCCAGCTGGGAATTCCTTGTCTTGATCCCAAAATCACCAGGAGACAGGGGGGACAAGGACTCAGTACCCTGAAGAGGGACTTGGATTTTCAGCTTCGACCCGAAAAGGACCATCCTCTTGCTCTCGGGTCTGGACAACCCGGAGTCCGGTTTCTCATCAACAAGAACATCAACTAAGCCGAGACTGACACTCTCAGGCCTGTCCCAGTGTCTTTTGGTACTCTCCGGTCCGGGGGCCTTCGGGGTGGCGAAAGGGTTCTTCAGGCCGGAGAATGGCTTCGTGTCCAGGATTGAAGTCGGGCTCATCATTGCATTGTCAAATGTCTCTGAGAGAAGTCTTGGAAATGAAGTGGGTTTCGAGCTAAATTCGGACATTTTATTGCTTTTACAAAGTACTCCTATTCCTATTTCATGATCTTCGTCGTCTCTTCTTATCCCAACATCAATTTAGATGCCCATACCCTTCTGCATGGAAGATCAGAAAATGCAGTTACCACCAGAGAACAGCAAATTTGGAACCACAAGAACTTATTTTTCACAAGAAAGTTCTGATTTTTACCACCACGATTTAAGATGCTCCAAGGCTTCAATCTCCCAACTTTGACACAAATTTGGCTCTGTACTGAGGTTGGAATCAACAAAACAGAGGGAATCCTCTTTCTAGTTTCAGCTGTATCTCTCAGTGGCCTCCATTACCAACCACTAACAAAACCAACCCAATAGACGATGAGGGAAAAAGAATCAATTTTCTTAGTTGCTCATGAACAATAATAAATCAAAATAAAAAACACAAAGCACCAAAGGGTTATTTATATAATAACGATCAAAAGGGCCGGTACAACTCTGGAACTAGTACACGGCAGTTTTTGAAGTGGGGTTTCACTTTTACACGATTTCCTATGCATCTCAATAAAAGACTAAAGACCCACTAATCCAGAAAATGCATTTGCCTGAAAATGCGCCGGGCAAATTGCAGAGAGAAGGACAGCTTAATGAGCGTGCGTATTGTGAGAGAGAGAGAGAGGAGTGGCAGTGGAGGGAGGGTCGTGGGGTTGGTGATGATGAGAGATGATGCAAGGAGTAAATGGGGAGATATTTAGATGCGTATATTATATATAATAACAATAATAAGTGCATGGGAATCAGTGGCTGTGAATTAAACGACTTGTCGTTCCTTTCTAGGGGTTTTACCCTTTTTTCCGGCTTGAGATTAATATACATATAAAGTACGTATGTAGTTCTAGTAATATGCTGTATTCCCAAATAATGAGATGGAAACCTAATTAGAGCAAATTCATTATAAATTATTTTAATTTCACCCAAAATATTTATATTTAATAGATCTGTGTTAAGATTTGTACTTTTTGTTGTTAATATTTTTTTTGGGAAACTACGCTCAGGACCTTGTGGTATGAATGGTAAAATAATTTTTGAAAACCTAGGGACCCGGAACCAAACTACAGGGACCTGAGCGTAATTTTTTTTGTCCAAATGAAAAAGTAATTGTGATGCCAAAAGGTATTTGCTCTAACGGTACAAGGAGTTAATGAATAGACAAAGGTCCAGGGTTCAATCCCTCGCCGGGTGACAATGTGTAAAAATTTAACTTTAAATAGAAAAAGTAATTCTAATGAAGTTCAATTAGGAAAGAATTTATAGAATGATGTTATATCTTAATCAAAAGTTATTGTTTCGAAGAACGCGGTAGTGTTAAAATTTTTGTTGGAAAAATTTTTCATCTTGAAAATTTTTATTCTTTTTAAACTTGAATTAGTCGGTGTAATGATGATAATGGTTTCAGAAAAATTTAGAGAAGAATTAATGAAGAGGAGAGATGGTAGGTAATGGCCCAATAAGGAGGATGATGCAATGAGCGCAAGTGGACATGAGTACGGTAGATCCGAGGCTCACATAAAATCATGGAGGCAACTTTAATCAACTGACAACGGTGTCCCATTTCCGAAACTGACCCCATTAGAACGAGCTCCGTTTTGACTGGTGGCCCCCCTACTCTTTTAGGCTACTAACAACAACAATTCATCTCAACTTAGGTCATGGGATAAATAATTAATTTTTCACTTATCCACATATCAACCCAACTAAATATTTGATACTCACAACAACAATATATCTCAACCTATATCACAATATAAATAAATAATTTCTCTCTCATGTATTAGTTATACAAATTTTTATAGAAAATTAAAAAATAAATTATATACCCTTTAAAATATTAGGCTCATTTAATAAGAAATTTAAAAATATAAATTTTCATATTTTTATTGAATAATATTGTACCAAATATAACTAAACTAGATAAAATAAACAAAAAAACGTGGATTGCAATTCACGAGCGGCCGACCACTCTGGGCCGCCAACTATTCACGAGTTTTTATTTTTTTAAATATTTTCTGACGCAATCCACCCCGTTGTGGATAGTCTTAGGGGCTCGGAATCTCAAGAACTCAGCAATTGGCAGGTTTGTTAAATTCAAATTCACTACCATCCGATTTCCTTTTTTTACTTGATGAACAACTAAGGCAACCCGCTAACCAAGTGAAAAAGAATAGATCGAGTAATTGAGACCAGCGACTGTTAAATTTTTAATAATTAAAATTTATGTCGCCTATTAAAAAAAATTATACAAGGTATTTTTTTGTAAAGGTATTATACAAGGTATTAATGAGTCATTAACATGAAATCACGGTGTAGCAAAGTGATTAAACTATTTTTTTAATCAGATAGTCATTGAACAATTTTTATAAGGTAAATTTTACATCATTTCATTATTTAAATCCTGAACTTCGTCAATTAGGCCAAATGATCTCCAAGTCATTGAAGAATTCAAATAATCATAATTAGATATTTTAAGTTTAAGTTACGATAATTATAATTGTTTTAACCAATAATTATATATTTGCTATATTTTGAAGTCATGCACTCGTACTCCTTAAATATAAAATAATAAATCTTATAGGTGGATGCATGTAATTTATTTAAAAAGTTGTGCTATCATATCATATCATCATCGTCGTAGGCAGACCCACCCCCACAATACAGGCCTCGTTTGTTTGGATCTCAATAGCTTAGCTGCTTTTGAGAAAGAAATAAAACTGCTCTTGGGCCCCACTTAGGTCTAAGTTCAATGGAGTGGGCCCGTCGGTCACTATCTGGGCCCCGTAGGGATATAAAGGACTGGGCCCGTGACCCCCCACTAGTTCCATGTTCTGTTATTAGTTATTACGTATTATCCGTCGTCCTTTAAAAGTCAGTTGCAGTGGAGATGCTCTCGTTGGCAGGCTAAATCCGGAATTTCATTTGGCGTTGCACGCTGTTTGTTAATCATGATCCATGATCGCCGTACTTGTCCAACGGCATCGTCGCTATTACTTCTTTCACACAACAAAAGGTGAAAAAATATTGGGGTTAGGTTGGGTGTTATTAACATAAAATAGACCCTTTGTAATATCCGACACTACATAAAGATATTTTGAGAAATAAAATTATATTTTATTTAGTAGTATATCATGTTGTATTTAATGGTACATCATATTACAATTTATGATTTTATCTAATATTTAGCGATAACATATTTTTTGTACATATAAAAAATATTTATTTTTATCTGGATGATGATGCTAACTCTATTAGAGGCACCATACAATCAATTCCCTCAAAATTGACAAATAATTGCATGTGTAATTACAAGTATTTCAATCTCGTTCCCATTATTTTACAAGTGTGATAGGTTTGGAGGCCTTAGCATGACATGAGAAGAATTGACGATGTGTGACTGTTTCTATTCTGTTTCATCGAAGATTGAAGTGGGATTTTGAACTTTGAAATATAAACATTCATGTTTATAAAAAATTCACGTCAAACGATAATAGTTTCCGGAAAGTGTATTTGGCCGAGGCAAATTTAAAGTTCAAACATTGATAAATTATTTTCGGTATAAATAATTTACTTAAAAAATGATAATAGTTCCTCAAATTTGAGAGAGCGAATCTCTCATGGAATATTTCGGGAAGGTCTAATTTCTAATTGGTATTTATTAGGCTAATATAACATAGTTTCTAGATTTTGTCTTGATAATGTTAGTAAATGTCCAAAAATATATAGTTTTTAGATTTTATTTTGATAATGTTAGTACATGGCCAAAAATATACTTCAATAAAATCAACTTATAAAAAAATGTTAATACATGTCCACCTAAGGAAAAGGGTTGACTCACTTATAACTTATAAGGTTTATTTAAGTTTGATTTCTCTATCAAATATGTATCGAAAACACATTTTTTCATGAAAAAAGTACGAGCCACCGTTCGAGAGAAAAAACCCAGAGATATTATAATAAAAATTGAAAACCATATATATATTTCGGTAAAATCAAATACACGCTCGGTGGGACTCGAACCCACAATCGTCTGATTAGAAGTCAGACGCCTTATCCATTAGGCCACGAGCGCTTATTTGCTACAAAAGCAACCTCTTTTAAAACATAATAATGAGTACTTTTTGGAATATCATAAGTTTTGTCCTTAATGCGACATTTGGACTCGTCACTTTAGGAGGGCCCCACCTCGGTAAGCCGGAACCCCTTCAATGTCCTTTTGTTGGGTTTAATGCTGGTGGCCCCTTTATTTTCTAAAATATACAACTTCTCCATTATTTTTCCCTAGTCCTTAAAATATCGTTTCTACGCCTTATTTGGACATTGTCAGGAAATTATTGTCAACAAAAAAACAAAACAGCAAATTGCTGACTTGTTCTTTGGTAATTTTTTTATTATTTGAGTGGGATAATATGCTCAAGAGGTTGAAGGAACGAGAATGACTGCTACAAGATCACAATCAGTGTTGCCTTTGTAATTGAGTAAATAATTATTTTTTTACCCAAACGATAAGATGTATTATTGAATAGAAGAGGTGATGACGTTCATTTCTGCCTCTTCGGTTCCGTGATGATATTTTTTTTATATTACTAGGTATATGTACCCACTAAATCTATTAATAGATATTTGACATGAGTATGAGTAATAAAGTCTAAATTTTTTTAACAAATATTTAATATTATTATATTTAAATTCAAAAATTTTTGATTAAATTAAAATAAATCGGTTGGCTTAAGTTTTTTTTGGTGATGATTTTCCTCTCAAAAAAAGTTGGTGATGATTTATATATATTGGTGGTTAAATGATCCGTAAGCTCTTCTCCTATTACAGGTAAGGATAAACACGGAGAAAACGATAAACATTGACAGGGACTTGACGATAGAGGACGTCGTAGCTATGGATTCCTTGGATAGCAACCGCATTTCCGGCGGTTCCGTGCAAGTCACTTCATGACGACTTGAACATCTCTGGGCCTCCCGTGAATAAAACATCCGTAGGGAAGAAAACAGAGAGAGAGAGAGAGAGAGAGAGAGAGAGAGAGATGGTTTTGGCTTTTCCATTATCCCATCAGTTTGATTAAACGAAAGGGGAAGACGTATATGCAGGTATAATTGTAACATTACCAATAGTTAAAATGAATCATCGAGTACTCGGTTCTAAATATAAGAATTTTAGGTCTTCATCCTTGGGACCAAATCTGCCTAGTTAACGCGGAGGAATGGCCATTGACTAACATATTCTACTTGCGAAAAATAATTACATCCTCATTGTAACTAAAGGCCCCAATAATTCGTCACTCTGATGACTACTACTTAACACATAATTCTCTTTTTTCAAGTTGTGATCGTCGGTCGAAGTAAAACACTTTCATAACAAAAATCACTGAAAATACCCACGAGAAGGAAAAAGCACAGTAGAAACCCCTGCCTTGATGCCAAAGGGTTTTTTTTGTCGATTCGTCAAGAGTTTATAGCCCAACGACATGAGACGTTGTAAATATCTAGGAGGTTGAAGTTCAAACCATAAAATTTACATCTAAAAAAACCGCCTTGACACTGATATCGCAAAATTTATTCTGGATCGTCGGGACCAGAAATCCTACAAGTACTCCATAGATATTCTACTTATCGATAGCATGGGAGATTTTTGCACTTGACGACCCATAGGTAGAGACCCGATTACTTGATGTCCTACTACATGAGCTTACGAGGGACAGAAGCAGCTCCGGGCCGGCCATGTAATAACACGTCAATCCACAAGTACTTCGATCAAATGTTACTACTAATTTGAATCACTCGATACAATAGATATTCTAAATAGACAACACAATGTTCAAAGAACATTGTCAGTAGACAGGAAACTAAAGACAATAAAGTCCCTAATCCCACCCTTACAAAATCCATACTGCCTCATAAACCCTTCCTTGGTAAAGCCAACCTTCTCCACCACCTTTTGTGACCCTATATTCTCCACTTCAACAAGGGCTTCGAGCCTGACCAAGTAGCTCAACTCCTGGAACACACAAGAAACGGCCATCTTCAAGGCCACTGTAACAATCCCTTGGCCCCAGTACTCGTATGCCAGGGCGTACCCTATGTTGGCCCGGTGGCGGTTGTCCCCACTGGTTGGAAAGATCGAGATGTACCCAATCGACCGGTCGTCCAGGCATATTGACCTGCGCCATGGGTGGGGTATGGCCACCTTCTCGATGTGGGCTACTGCTTCTTCTATGGAGGCGATGGAGTTCCACCTCAGGTACCGGATCACTCGGTCGTCGCTTGCCCATTTGAGGAGGTCCTGCGCGTCTGAGAGCTTGAAGGGGCGAATTGAAATTCTTGACGAGTCCATTTGGTTATAGTGCGCAATCGGGGTATGTTTTTGGCTTACATATGAATATATGATTAGGTTATAGTTATGTTTAGGCATGGGTGCAGGCGTAGCATATAATATTGTGGCTTGTTTTGACTTGAATTTAAGTTGTTGGCTAGCCCATTGCTTATAATTAAAGTTTAAAAAAAATGTTGTCTGGCTAGTTGGGTCATCGGCATGAACCAAAATTTGGTCATTTGTTACTTCAATTTTGATGGTGATTTAATTGGTGGTCAATTATCAGTTTAATTGGTCAAATTAATCGATTTACCTTAAAAAATCGTCTAATCAGACAAAAAAACAAAATTAGAAAATATATATTTTTAAGTTTTATTGGAGTAAGAATGATTAAATCATGATTGTAATGCTTGCATTTTTCAATAAAACTAGATAATGTTTATAATTGTAACCGTAATCTTAATGCTTTTTAACCGTATTTGTGGTCTACTATTTTTTAATCGTAATTGTAGATTTATAACTAACACGACAAATTTCCATCAAGAAAAAAAACTAACACGACAAATAAAAATCGAACCGCCACCAAGGCTAGTTTTTGAGAAATATAATACATGCCTTATATATTAAATTGAAGCCGGTAAATTCAAGTACAACAAGTAGCTAACTTTAGTGGCAGATGTGGTACCCAACTAAGAACACACAGTTTTGTCTTAAACCTAGCAAGAGTACAATTGGCCACTTCATTTATCAGGTTATATCTAATTTTGGGCTAGACAACTTTTTGTTAACAAATGCATACTAAGCTAGAATGCGTAGTTTGGGAGCTATAAAAAATACAAATGCAACGCAATAATCTCTACGGCAACACGGTCCCGGGCCTGAACGAGATCAGACCAATTGGCTGGCCGTCCAGGCAGATGGTACGACAATAAGGTTGGGGGATGGCCTCCTGGTTAAGGTAGTTGAGTGCGTCTTCCCTTGACGAAAAGTTTCTTAGTGTGGTGTAGTGGATGACGTCTTCTCCTCGAGCCCAGTCCATGAAGTCGTCGACATCGAAGGGATGGTATGGCCGGAGAGTTATCTCCATGTGGATTATTGGCGGGGAGAGAGATGGGATTGTCCAGGTTGTGGTGTAATTTGGTTTGGTCTGTTTGGACATGAACAACCAGCTCCATGTGAGTTTGTTATGGTTTATTCTACGAATTTGAAAGTCAACGATATATGGCAGGCGTCATTTTTTTATTATTGGAAAAGTTCAATAGTAATGCATGTCGTTTTACGTTTTTTGTGTTGTGAGTCTGTGGCTTAGAAACGAATTTTTTTGGTACTTGTGGTTACACTTTTTTTGCCTCAGAGGCTCAGGACTCAAATAGGACTCTGAACCTAGAAACGCCGTCGTTTCGCTATCAAGTTGGCACGCCAGCTCCCAAAAACATTCAGATCATCTAGAACCAAGATCATAGAGATCGCCCTGAATTAGGCGTCAAGTCCCACGAGGTTGCGCATACGAGAACTGTGTTATGTCTGCTGAAAGTTTGGTTGTATCCAGCCCAATTTAGCCACTCTGCTGCTCTTCGTAGCATTGTGTTGATTAGTCGCTCTAGATCATGTTGGCCCCCTTGAAAAACTATCTTTGTTGCGGTGTAGCCATAAGTGCCACATTGTCGAGGCCTAGATAATATACCAGACTGCTCTAATCTTCTTGCTAGGCATGAGACCCATCCAGCAGTCCAGTGAGTTATTGACCTCACCTCTGTTGGCCCATTGGATTCCGATGAGACCAATGAGATGGTTCCAAACGCAACATGCGAAAGAATAGTTAAAAAGAATAAATGGTCGGCTGTTTCAGTCGCAATGTTGCACCAAGAACAGGTTGCGGATGCCCAATCCATTAGTCTCAATTCAAGCCAGATTTCCCCTTGGTTTCGCATTATCTAGTAAAGCCGACCACAGGAAGCAAGAAACCTTAAAAGGTGTAACGCCTCCCCAAGGCTTTCCAATCACATTCGGGGATGTGTCGCTGCAAGCTTCCAAAGATTTCCTGTATAAGTTGGATAGTAAACCCTTCCCTTAACTTGACAACTGTGGTACTGCCTGCCGGATCTAATCAACTAGCCCACGTCTCCTATACTCTGGTTCACCCGGCCGTAAACCTTTTTGCATACTGAAAAGCTGCGTAGGTGAGCCGTTTACCAAGACAGACGCTTGCATGCAACCTCTCCCCAAAACCCATAGCACCCAGAGTATCATCCAAATAAGTCCATGACACCAAGTCGAAGGCTCTACAGAAGTCAAGCTTTATCATCCATCCTTTCATGTTGTGTGGCAAACTGGAATTATCGAATTGGAAGAAGAAAGAAATCTAGGGTTCATGACAACAAGTTGGGAATTCCATCGACTTGGGGGTTTTGGGGTAAGAAGTTGACGTGAACATGGCCAAGGGAAGAGTTCAACTTTGACTTTGGGCCTCATGCCTGAAGCCCATCAGCTTATCTTCTGTTATTACGTTGGATTTTATAGGTCTGTTTGTTGTTCTTATTTTATTGTAAGCCCAAGGGTAATTTTGCCTTTTCTAGTTTAGCTGGTATCACTATACAGGATGAGAAAGCGGAAACTATGGTTATGCTTGATCAATTAGAACAAAGTTGTTACAACCGTTTTACATCTCCTCTAACCTCTCCCTCTCTTCCATCCTATCCTCGACCACCATTTCTGCATTTTTCGGAGCCCCTTCTCCACCATTTTTGGAGCTCCCCAGAACTCAGATGTCATTTCACGCTTTAAGTAGTCAATGAGAGATCAAAACGTCATCCAATATCTGCCTTTCTTCAATGTAGACACTCTGTTCGGGACCTATTAACCTGACCAGTGACCAATTTCAACCTATTGAAAAGCACCTTGGTGTTGACTTTATATAAGATGCTAACAAGTGAGATTTGTCTGAATTCTGATATGTTCTTTGCTCCGTGAACCTTTGGAATCAAAGCAATAAATGACGATTTAATTTGGGGATGCATTCTGGATGTGATAAAAAGTTTGTGACAAACCTAGTAACGTCCATAGAGACAACCTCTCAACCCGCTTTAAAGAATGGAAAGTTATATCCATCCGGTTCTGAGACACAATATGATTAAGTTATTTGAATAGACACTTAATCATATTCTAGACTTAATCGAGTATCCGCAAATGAAAGTACAATAACACTATGATCTTCACATTACAGGTAGTTACTGTATACTCACAACATACGTTTAATATTGTCCGGTTTATTATCTAGGGTTCGACCAAGACTATTAGTTCGACTAATCGCTTGAGGGCCTATGGATCATACAACAAGTAGTCTTAGTTTACCAATTGAAGTTGATTAGATTAAATATTGATTTGATCAAGAATATTTAATATATATATATATAATTAAATCTAATTTAATTAAATAATTATAATTCTATCGAATAGAATTATAATTATATATATATAAATGTTGGACATGTTAACTAAGTCAAGAAAATAATAGAATGGACTTAAAGAAAAAAAGGTCGATGTTGAAAAGCCACCGAGACTTTCAACTTTGATCTTCCAACAAGTAGTCTCATATATTTATATATATAAGTATCTAGGGTATAAAACGACACAATCAACCTCGTCACATAGTTTTCTCTAGCAAACTTCGAAAAGAATTCTCGTATCGAATTCTCGAAGATCTCAATTTTCAAAGGTGTTCATGAACGAAGACTGCGCGGATACCGTAATTGAGGATTCGATCTACAACGCAGTGTAATAATTCTCTACCGATGTTGTATATTTTATGTTATACTTCCATGATCAGATTCGTGTTAGTGAAAATTTTATCTTTCCCTGCTACGATTCGTATCTATAAAATCCTGTTGGGTTTTGAATGGAAAATTCAATGCAAGCCCAATAATGGAAAGGCCCAAAAGAAAGGCCCAAAGGGAGATGGAAGGTTGCAATCCCACATTGATTAGAGCAAGGAGGATTTCCTTGTTTATAAGGAATTTCCCTCCTTGCCTCTCAACTTGATTGGCTACCCAAAAGGCTAACCTACCGCTAGCTGCCTGCGAGGACGGTGCGAAGCACGAGCACGCGCACGAGCACGCGCACGAGCACGCGCACGAGCACGCGCACGAGCACGCGCACGCGCACGCGCACGTGCACGTGCGTGTGCGCATGGCGCATTGGACGCAGGTCGCAATGGGCGCTTTGTGGCGCACTTGGCCTGTACCGCACTGAAATATACGGGGCAATCTCGTCTTACGGAGAAAGTGTCCAACACTTGCCTCGACTGAAGTGATCCTAATCAAGTACACCAACTCCTACAAACAACAATCGTAAGACGAGATTGTGTACTTGAAGATGGCATCGACAAGCTCAGCACCAGTGCCAGCGGTCCCGGGAACTGCCCACGCCGAAAGGCCGGCCAAGTTCAACGGTACCGAATTCAAGAGGTGGCAACAGAAGATGTTGTTCTACCTGACGACGCTCAACCTGGTCCGATTCCTGAAGGAAGAGGCTCCGAAGGTAGCGGAAAATGAGGCAGATCAACAGAAGATCAATGCCCTCGATGCATGGAGTCACAGCGACTTCCTATGCCGGAACTACGTCCTGAATGGACTAGACGACACGCTCTACAATGTCTACGAGGAAGCTAAGACCGCTAAAGAGCTGTGGAGTTCACTCGAGAAGAAGTACAAAACGGAGGATGCCGGGACGAAGAAATTCATCGTCGGACGATTCCTCGACTTCAAGATGGTGGACTCCAAGAAGGTCATCGACCAAGTGCAAGAGTTGCAGCTGATCCTTCACGAGATCCAAGCCGAAAGGATGCAACTCAGCGAGTCCTTCCAAGTAGCTGCAATGATCGAGAAGCTCCCTCCGCTGTGGAAGGATTTCAAGAGCTACCTCAAGCAAAAGAGGAAGGACATGGGACTAGAAGACCTGATAGTGAGACTAAGGATCGAGGAAGACAACCGAAAATCCGAAGTCAAGCAAGGCAAGGCCAACTCTGAGACCACCGTGCACCTCGCTGAGGGAAAAAGTGGCAAGAAGAGGAAGAAGTCTGAGGATAAGCAGAAGGAACAAAAGCCCAAGAAGAAAAAGATCAAGGGCGACTGCTACAACTGCGGGAAACCCAGACACATGGCTAAGGACTGTCGCCAGCCGAAGAAGGACGACCAAGGAAGGGCTAACCTGGCTGAAGACTTATCCCAGATGGATCTGTCAGCCGTAGTGTTTGAAGCCAACCTAGTGGACAATCCGAGAGAGTGGTTCGTGGACACTGGAGCTACCTGCCACGTCTGCTCGGACAAGGAGATGTTCTCGAACTATATCCCGATCACGGGCCGAAAGCTGTTCATGGGAAACTCCGCAACGTCCAAGATCGTCGGTCTGGGAAAGGTGGTCCTGAAGCTGACCTCAGGAAAGGAGCTGACCCTCAAGGATGTGCTGCATGTCCCGGACATCCGCAAGAACTTAGTCTCTGGCTCACTGTTAAGCAAAGCCGGTCTTAAGCTTGTATTTGAGGCTGATAAGTTTGTACTGACCAAAGCGGGTCAATTCATAGGAAAGGGTTACCTAGAAAGGGGGCTATTTAAGATGAATGTAATAACTGTACATCGCACCTTTAACGGTGAAAATAAAGTTAATGCTTCTTCTTACTTGGCCGAGTGTTCTAATTTATGGCATGGTAGATTAGGACACGTAAATCTAAACTCGCTAAGAAAGTTAGTAAGTTTAAATTTATTACCGAATCTAGAGTTCAACCCGTCCGATAAATGTGAAGTATGTGTGGAGGCTAAAATGACCAAAGCACCTTTCCATTCAGTGGAAAGAAGTACTACGCCTTTAGAATTAATTCATACGGACACTTGCGATATGAAATACGTGCAAACTAAAGGTGGGAAGAAATACTTCATCACGTTTATCGATGATTGCACGAGATACTGTTACGTGTATCTCTTAAAGGGCAAAGACGAAGCTCTTGATGCTTTTAAGAGATATAAGAATGAGGTTGAAAATCAACTCAGCGTGAAAATCAAAATGATCCGAAGTGATCGAGGAGGAGAATATGTAGCTCCGTTTGAGGAACTCTGTCAAGAACATGGCATTATTCATCAGACGACTGCTCCATACTCACCTCAATCGAATGGCGTAGCTGAACGCAAAAATCGAACTCTTAAGGAGATGATGAACGCTATGTTGATTAGCTCGGGCTTACCCCAGAACATGTGGGGGGAAGCTGTGCTCTCAGCTAACCACATTCTAAACAAATTGCCACACAAGAAAAGGGACAAAACCCCATATGAACTATGGAAAGGAAGGAAGCCTTCCTACGGTTACCTTAAAGTGTGGGGGTGCCTAGCAAAGGTCGAAGTACCTAAGCCTAAACAGGTGCGAATAGGACCTAAGACCATTGATTGCATCTTTATCGGATATGCGCAAAATAGCAGTGCTTATCGATTCTTGGTGCATAAATCTGAAAACCCTGAGATAAACACGGGAATGGTCATAGAATCAAGGAACGCAATGTTTTTTGAAGAAAGCTTTCCTAATAAGGAAAGAAAGGAAGCAAGTCCGATGAAAAGGGCTCACGAGACTACGCAAGGGTCAAATCAGAAAGATGATGAACCTAGACGCAGTAAACGGACGAAGATAACCAAATCTTTCGGTCCGGACTATCTAACCTATGCGTTAGAAGATGAACCCAGGACAATCCAAGAAGCATTGTCCAGTCCAGATGCTCCTTCCTGGAAGGAAGCTATCAATAGTGAGATAGAATCCATTATGCAAAACCACACGTGGGAAATCGTAGATCTCCCACCGGGCTGTAAACCTTTGGGATGCAGGTGGATCTTAAAAAGGAAATACAAAGCTGATGGATCAATCGACAAGTACAAAGCTCGATTGGTAGCTAAGGGGTTCAAGCAGAAGGAGGGATATGATTTCTTTGACACGTATTCGCCTGTCACAAGAATCACATCGATTATAGTACTCATAGCTGTTGCAGCACTCTATAACCTCGAGATCCACCAAATGGATGTAAAAATAGCTTTCCTAAATGGAGAACTGGAAGAGGAGATATACATGGAGCAACCTGAAGGGTTTGTGGCTCCCGGTCAAGAGCATAAAGTGTGCCGACTAGTCAAGTCACTATACGGGCTAAAACAAGCGCCGAAACAGTGGCACGAGAAATTTGACGGAACAATGCTGTCAAATGGATTTAAGATCAATGAGTGCGATAAATGTGTTTACATTAAGGGCACGCCTGAAGCTTACGTAATTGTATGTCTCTACGTAGATGACTTACTAATTATGGGAAGCAATAAAGAGGTTATTGTGAAAACTAAGAACATGTTAAAGAACCACTTTGACATGAAAGATATGGGTCTGGCAGACGTCATACTAGGAATAAAAATTTCTAGGAAAGCTGACGAAATTATCCTGACACAATCCCACTACGTGGAAAACGTGCTCAAGAAGTTTGAAGCTTTCGACAAACCTCCGGTTAAGACTCCAGTAGATTTGAATCTACACTTAACCAAGAATCGAGGGGACCCAGTATCGCAACTGAAGTATGCGCAAATTATCGGGAGCTTGATGTATTTAACAAACTGCACTCGTCCCGATATTGCGTACTCGGTTAGTAAACTTAGTAGATTCACAAGTAATCCAGGAAAGGATCACTGGCTAGCTCTAGAAAGGGTTTTACGGTATTTAAAACATACCATAAACCATGGCATACATTATGCTAAATATCCAGCTGTATTAGAAGGATACAGTGACGCAAATTGGATATCGGACACTAAGGACTCCAAATCCACCAGTGGATACGTATTCACCATAGGAGGAGGAGCTGTGTCTTGGAAGTCCTCTAAACAAACGTGCATAGCTCGATCCACCATGGAGTCGGAGTTTATAGCACTAGACAAAGCTGGGGAAGAAGCTGAATGGCTCAGAAACTTCCTAGAGGATATTCCGTGCTGGAGTAAACCGGTGCCTCCCGTATTGATACATTGTGATAGCATGTCTGCAATCGGGAGAGCACAAAGTACATTGTACAACGGAAAGTCTCGACATATCCGTCGGAGACACAATACCGTTAGACAGTTGATCTCTAGTGGGGTGATCACCATTAATTATGTAAAGTCCAAGGACAACTTAGCTGATCCTTTTACGAAAGGAATCAATAGAGATCAAATGTACAACGCAGTAAGGGGAATGGGATTAAAATCCACACAATAAAGAACGTCCATAGCGGTAACTCAACCATGATGAGTGGAGATCCCACAAACTTGGTTCAATGAGACAACTAAGTTATGGAGGGTTCAGTTAATTACCTGGAACCTATCTCATTCTCAGAAGCTGCCCAGGTATTAGCCTGCAGCGGTGTGGTAAGGTTAAGCATTACGCTTTTAATAATTCCTATACCTTGATTAAGGTGGAGTATGGCAGGATACTCCTGATAGGAGATCACCTATGTAAGTGTGAAGTGAGGCCGCTTCAAATGGGAAAAATACTTATGAATCCAAGATACGGTCCATGGCCGAAACGGACACAACGTGAGAACCTAAATATACTAGGGTTATTATTGTGTAAATGTTATTGTCTTGGTTTACACCAAAAGCTGACGGTTCAAGACATCACGTTCACCGAGCTGCAAGTAAATCCGATAACATATTACTAGAGAAGGTTCAAAGCCGCAAGCTACCTGACTCGATGCAATAATAACACGTCAGAACTTTCGATTAGAGTCTGCATGCATTAATCATCATTTATGTGGGGGATTGTTGGGTTTTGAATGGAAAATTCAATGCAAGCCCAATAATGGAAAGGCCCAAAAGAAAGGCCCAAAGGGAGATGGAAGGTTGCAATCCCACATTGATTAGAGCAAGGAGGATTTCCTTGTTTATAAGGAATTTCCCTCCTTGCCTCTCAACTTGATTGGCTACCCAAAAGGCTGACCCACCGCTAGCTGCCTGCGAGGACGGTGCGAAGCACCGTCCGAGCACGAGCACGAGCACGCGCTCGCGCACGCGCATGGCGCATTGGACGCAGGTCGCAATGGGCGCTTTGTGGCGCACTTGGCACTTCGCATCGTCGCGAGGAGCTGGAGGAGCCTTAAGTATTTTGCCCGGGCCCGGAGGCAGCTGTGTAGCTACCTAAGCGACAAGGAGCTGCGAGCGCCTTCAGGTTGGCCGCCGAAGAGGCACGACGGACTGGAACGTCCAGGAGGCTTCCAGAAGGCCGAAGGAGTGCGAGATCTCCCGCGAAAGGGCGCGAGCGCAGTCTGGCGCGCCTGGAAGGATCCAGAAGCCACCGAAGGGCCACGAGCGCAGCCTGTTGGCCGAGCGGACGCGTCTCTTCGGGGTGGCTGGCTCCCTGCCTCCTCCAGCCTATAAATAGGCGTGCCTCCCTTGCCATTTCCTCATCCCACCAGCACATGCACTTCCTAGCATTGTTGTCTTCTCCTCTCCCCCCGTTCTTCATCTAGAAAAGAGTCCCGAAAGTTCTGGGTATATAAGGGTTCGCCCGAAAGTTTTGAGATACGTGTGCAACGTTCTTGGAAACGCCCTAAACAGTCGTTGTATCTTGGGGACGATTGCCTTAGCCCGTACCGCACTGAAATATACGGGGCAATCTCGTCTTACGGAGAAAGTGTCCAACACTTGCCTCGACTGAAGTGATCCTAATCAAGTACACCAACTCCTACAAACAACAAATCCAACAATTCACCCTTCTCCAATACATAAGTTTCTATTTTCTTTTATTATTACCATCGATCCGATCTGATTCTAAATTAATATCTTCATATTTAATATAAAATTTTAAAATAATCAGTACGTCACATCTTGATGGATTAAAATGGTCGGGCGCAACAACGCAATTATGTAATGAAAACCTCTTAGTTTATTTGGAATCGTTAGACAGTATTTTAAAGTAATACTTTTTTTAAATTGTGTTTGACGCATCGTGAACCCTCGTATGCTCTTTTCTCCTGTTGTGAGTTTTTCATTAAATTTTAATGCGATAGATTTTTGGGGAGATATATGGTGTAACTTTGCATGCGGTAAAATTTTTTTCAATCGTAAAACATGAACATTAACAAAAATTTCTTTGCACTGCCAAACTTATTTCGATGACCTTAAAGAATCAAGAATCTATTAAAATGTGAATGCATAATTTTCTACAGGCAAAAGAGACCTTTTCAGTGGGTGATTTATTGAGTAAAATACGAGAAACAGTGGAGAACTGAATAGGAGATGGTAGAAGTGAGAGAATTAAAAGAAGAAGATTTATTAGAAAGAAGAGTGTAGAATAATATTATCGAATGCCAATTTCAATTTCTAAGACTAGTATTTATATTTCTAATCTGTAACTGCCCCAACGGCTGTAACTAATTCTTTTGCCAACTCCACTTGGCCCTTTTCCCGCCAAGTCCAGCTCAGCAACCCGTAATTCAAGTTTCTTTGCTTGGTGAATCAAGAATCTATGACATCCTTATAATAAAACATAATCTTACTATAATAAAAAATACTTTTTTAGATAGTTTGATGTCACTTGGAAATGTCAAAACTACCTTATGTATATTTGTAAACTACCTCAAAGCTATTTATACAAGCATCAAAATAAGTTGCAACGTCAGCCTTCTATTCGATTATGGAAGAAAATGGGGCTTGGAGGCTTTGTGGGCTTGCTCTTGCTCATAAGAAACTACATGTTCTTTCCCTTCGATGGTCACGCATACATGAACTTTACAAACAAATTTTATAAAGTAAATAGATTCCTCTTCTATCAAATAGAGTCTAAAATTACATGATTAAATAATTTTCTTATCATAATAAAGATAATCTCTATTTTTTAGTAGCTTGATATATGACGTGAAAATGTCAAAATTACCCATAAATACTAAAAATTTTAAACCAAATGTTAAACCCCAAAATTCAAAACTCAAATCTCAAAACCCCAACCTCGAACCCCGAACCCCACACCCAGACCCTCGGACTCTTACCCCCGGACCTCTCGACCAAGAACCACAGACCCCGGACCCCGGACCCACGGACCATCGGCCCACATGCATTTCCGGATTATTGAGAATTGATGTACACACAATTTTATGACCTCTTCTATATTTATAGCCCCTCTTTTAAAAATTTTTTTCTCAATATTAAGTACTTATACCTAGCGTAGGTAGATAAGTAGTTTGTAACTAATTGAAAACTAAGTGATAAATTTTCCTGGTTTAGATATATCCGACTTTTCCAATTAATTATCCATGTGAACTCAAGTTGCTAATCATCTTGGTTACTTGATACTTTTTAAGCACATCTTTTTAACAGGTTTTGTATTAATGTGGGGGATTGAGAGGTTGATTCGCTAAGAATTCTAACCGATTAAATTGCTTAGAGAATTTTTAGTACATATTTTTTTAATCAAGATTTGAACTAATTTCTTTGTATTAAAAGAAGACAATTTCAATGTAAAGGAACGTATACTTGTTTTTGGTCTCATTTATACCTTAAACTTGTAGAGTTCAATCAACCGGAAAGCAGAAGCATAAAATATAAGTTTACCTCCATTTATTGATTGGTTCTATAAGTTCACCAGAATTTTTAATAAAATATCACTAGAATAAAAAAATAACTCGTATCGATTCTAGTTGGCGAGTTCTTTAGTGGGGGTAATCTGGATTCTTTTGACCTCTTGCACTTTATGTGGGCCCACCGTTGACATAACTAGGTGGATCCTTAATCCAGAGATTTGATTCGATAGATTCGGACAGATTAAATTTATCATCAATCTCGTCGAACAAAATTAAGAGTCCATTGGAAAGAAAGAACAAAATTAAATTAAATTCCGCGTAAATAACGCAATTATCTGTTTAAGAATAAATAAATATATATTCTGGGAGGATCCCTGGTGCTCATAGAACGCAAAAAATTGGCCAAATGGGAGCTTGGTCTAATGAAGAATGGAAGTGGAACTTGAATTGGAGGCGTCCAGTTGCTCCCGAGTATTCCAGTTGTCCCTTCTCTTTCCTCCACGCCACAGCCAGAGAGAGCCACCAATTGGTCCCCTTCCCTTCCTACACCGTAGCTCCGATGTTTTCTATATTGTTTCTTGAGCAAGCCCAAGATCTCGCCTTGCTTTGAGGGTGGCGAGTTGTTGCACCAACGTCTCCATTCGCTACTCTAGGTGAGCACTATCAGCCGGCTCTCTTCTAGTCACGTCGTGGCGGCATGATAAAGGAGCGTATGCTGATCTTTGAATACCAACCAGATTCAGAAACAAATTTGCTTGAACCACACTATAACTTTACCAGTGACAAAAGGTATAGAAAATTATTAAAAGGTCCTCAAAATTTTCTCAATTACTCAACCAGATCGCAAAGCTAGAAAAATTTACATTCAATCCTTAAACTTTTACTCATTGCATAATCAGTAAAAAAATTCCCAATTCAAGCCAGAATCCTAATTAGAGAAAAGGGAAAAATCCAAACCAAGCAACAACAACCATAAGGGCGTGGGCGACCGTGGCAGAGGCGGGATCAGATGGTGACTGTAGGGAAGGCATCGGCCGGGACAGGCGCGGGGGGAGGGGGGAAATGATGAACTGTTTGTGGAGGATCACATCAAGTTGTATTCCTTCTCAAGGTTTCTATTCTGCCAAAGGGATGCACGACGGTCGAACTATCGAAGGTAGTTTGACTTCTGGCCACCGCTTTCAAATTCTGAGAGCATCCCTGGCGCTCACCTGTGCCCCTTTGCATCCTTTTCCAAGGCCTTTTCTTTTATCCTTCAACAAGAACGCAAAAATTGGCCAAATGGGAGCTTGGTCTAATGAGGAATGGAAGTGGAAGGCTTCCACTTAGTCACCTGACCACGGTTCGAATTTAGACGAATTCGAATCGAATTTAGACAAATTCGAATCGAATTTAGACGAATTTGAATCGAATTCGAATTTATCAAAACATTAAACCATATTCAATTCTTCAAAAGACGAATCGAATACGAATTATGAATTTTTGAATTAGAATCGAATTAGAATCGAATTATAATTCAAATTCGAATTCGAATTAATTCTATAATTTTAATACTTAATTAAAAAATTCTAAAACCTCTACATTTTTTGAATATTTTGAATATTTTTGTAATATTTTCGAAAAAGTTTAAAAAGTTTTGATATTTTTTGAAAAATTTAAAAACTGTGATTTTTGCTTCAAATATTAAAAAAAATTAGGAATTAGTGTTTAACATTTTTTGGGAAAAAGAAATAAACTAAAGATTGGGCTTGCACTTAATGTACCAAATTAAGTTGCCTACGTATCCTTAGCTCCGAAGGAATCAAAGCCCACGTAGTTCTCTTACCTTTATGGAGCTAACTCACTTAGTCGGATGTGTTTGTGCTTTCACCGGTTGTGGCATCATCGAGGTCGTATAGTTGGTCGGGATTTTCCCGGACCAATTCTTGTTGTCGTCTTTCCGCCTTGGTCCAATCGGCGAGTAATGCTTGTGCCTCCAAAGATTGCGGTGTCATTGAGTACCGGTGTTCATCCAAAATATTACCTCCTGCACTAAATGCTTGTTCCACGGCAACCGTCGAAATCGGACAAGCAAGCAATTCTTTGGCAATAATTGACATAACCGGAAATTGTTCTACATGGTTGTTCCACCATTCTAATAAAGGAAAACTAGAAGATTTGACAAATGGAATATCAAATTGTGTGTTAAGATATAAATCAAATTCCGAATTGGTTAAACTTATTCCTCGGGGTCTTTTTTGTTTTTTCATTAACAATCTTTCCGTAAAACTTAATTTTTTACATTGTGAGGGAGAGGGAGTTGGTTCATTAGATGTAGAAGCATTATTCCTAATACTATAATCACTCATTAAATCCAAAATATCTTTTTTTACATTGTTTGTAATTTTTACAACATGATCTTCTAGATTAGCAAATTGCAAAAAAATTTCCAAATTTGTGTAATACGCATATAATAAATTTTGTAAACCATCAATTTTAATGTTCGGCATAAAAACGGTTGCAATTAAATTAAGTTGGGGAATCTTGTCGAAATACTTTAACCATTTATTAGCCATTTCCGAAACGCATGATGACAATACAAAATCTTGATAAGCGCTACATATTGCCTCCGATATATTACAACATTCCAAAAATAGTAAATGAGATGTAGGATAATAAACACCCGATAAAAGATGTGTAGCATAATTAAAACATTCTAAAAGCTCATTTAGTTTTTCTACAAGGTCCCAATGGTAAGGTTGTAACATAATATTATTAGTTTGATCATTAGATGCAAAAAAATTACATAGAAGTTCTTTGTATGGAAGAGCTTCTTTTAACAATTCATAAGTCGAATTCCAACGATGTTGAACATCTTGTGGAAAACGTTTTGGTTTCATGTTGTTTGATTTGCAAAAAATTTTCCAATCTTTTACCAATTTTGGGCGAGTCCATAATAAATTAAGTGCTTGTTTAATTGGTCCTAAAGTAGAGTCTAAAGCTTTAATTCTATCTTGGGTACAAAGATTAAATATATGACATGCACATCTAATATGAAATTTTTTTTCTCCGAATCGTGTACAACAAATTTCCAAATCTTTAACCATAACATTATTAGAACTTGTATTATCTAGAAAAATTGAAAATATTTTTTGAACTAGATTATATTCTTGTAAAATAGTATGCAATATTTTATAACAATTATTCCCACTATGACTATCATCAAAAACTCTATATGCAATTATTCTTTTTTGTATATTCCATTCATTATCAATCCAATGACATGTAACACCAAAATATGAATGTGTTTGCCAATGATCACTCCATATATCACAACATATAGAAACTCGACCATCAAAATCAAAGAAAAAAGTTTGTAATTTTTCTTGTATAAATCTTTTATATATCGTGTTAATGTACTTCGTGGAACTTTTTTTGCACTAGGATTTAAAGCATTTTGACAATAAGTTGTAAAATTAAGTTTTTCACCAAAACTAAAAGATAAATGTTCGGTAGCAACTAATTTAGCTAATTCCTCTCTATTATTTTGATCGGTGTAATGAAATAAAATATTAGGTGTAGTAGATAATTGAGTTTGTGATTTTTCAAAACCAACTTCGTGTGGATGTTTAGTATTCAAATGAATAGTATAAGTACCATATCCATTCCCGGTTTTGAATTCATATTGTTTACCACAATAATTACATGTAATTTTGAAGATACCTTTTTCTCCGGTAGAATTTTTTTTGAAATGCTTAGTAAAAAGTAATGAAGGTGATCTTTTTACCTTTTGTGGATTGTTGAATATTGAATCAACACTTTCCCGTTGTGCTTCATCATGGACGTTCATCATTTCTTCCTGAATAGGATAAGTAGAAATCGGTAGAAAATTCGATTCAATAGAATCGTGATGTTCCACACGTTTTTTCTTACCCTTATTTGCTCTACTTGATGACATAATTATATAGTAATATGAGTAATTATATGAGAAATATGACTAATATATGTAATTAGTAAACTTGAGGGAGAATTTATATAGCTCAAATTTTTAATAAGAGAAGTAGAGAATTGAGATTGGAATGTGTAAAATTTGAAGAATAAGAGGTGGTATTTATAGAGTTGTGAAGAAATTCTGAATTTATAAATTTTTTTTTAAAAGTACCAACAGTAAAAAAAAGGTAACCTGGGGATTAAAATGGTAACAAAAAAACGGTAAGAAAAAAACGGTAATTTATCCCCCTGGCGCTGACGCAAGCGACTGCGTCAGCGAATTTCAAATCTCAGCGCGCGCGCCCCCCTGACGCAAGCGCTTGCGTCATCTCCCCGCGCGCGCCCCCCTTTTTTGAATTTTTTTGAATTCAAATCGAATTCGATACGAATCGAATTCTCAAAACGAATTCGAATTGAATTTGCCGGTTTGACGAATTACAAAAAACTTGAACCGTATTCAATTCTTATCATGACGAATTCGAATCGAATTTTTTGACGAATCGAATCGAATTTTTTACGAATCGAATCGAATCGAATCACGAATCAGATTCAATTCATGGCCAGGTCTGTCTTAGACGGTGGGAAACTGATGCTGAAGGTGAGCTCATTGCTAAAGTGGAGGGCTGCAGGCCTTCTTTTTGGGGGAGTATCGAGAATTTTTTTATAAATTCCCTACCGGTTGAGTCAACTTTAATAAATATATCGAGAATTTTTTTATAAAATTAAAATGTTACGTTATGATTTGACCCATCGGGGCGTAATTTATGGTGAGTCATTGCTCCTTATTTGGCCGCTATAGGCCCAATTTGTCCTAGCACAATTACAACGCAAGAATACCATGAAACTATAAAGGGTAGGTTGCATTTATTTTAATGGAAATTGACTTTAAAATTGCACCCTAGTCAATCGTATTTATTTAGAAATGCACGGGAAACTGTTGCCCAACTCAACTGAAATATATAAAACCAACATGGAGATCTCTCGAGAGGGTTTTGACTTTTTCGTCCTTGTATTCATGGAGGGGAATCTCTTAGAAGCTCAAGGTACAAGTTAAGAATATTTAATTTGGTTTTAAAGATTTCCCTTTGTATAAACTAAAAAATTGAAAATTATGCCGTTTTCGTACGAAAACAAGGAGATCGGGGCAAGGAATTGGGTTCGGAGTGAACGGGTCATTCTGCACCATTTAGACTGAAGGAATGATAATGGCATTCCCGGGTTCTGACAATTGCATGTCCCGATTCTGACAATGGCATACCCTGGTTACGACACTGACAAGTCCAGTTATTGATAATAACTTGCGTGCTACGACAATGGCATGCCCAGTTATCGATAATGGCATGTCGGTGATCCCCTGCCGGGTGTTGACTTTTTTATTTTTGTCCCTGTGTTTTAACTTTTTTGCAAAAAAGATCCCGCGTGTCCATCACTTCAAACGATCTAGAATGGGCCCATTTCGGACCCAATCCAAGCCCGGAGATCGGCAAGGTAGGACCTTCCGAATCTGAGTCCAAGTACAAGTTTTGTTTGGGTTCAATTGAGTTGTTTGTTTTGATAAGTTTTCAATTGAGAGTTCTAGTCGGTTGTAATCATGAAATATGTCTTTATTGTACTGGCTAGATTCTTGTTCTAGTTAAAGACTATGGTTATATATCTACATAAAATCCTCGCAAATATGTTTTAGATTTTAATTTTATTCGTAAAACTTGAAATAGTGACATTAAGAAAATAAGTTTTTTTGCTTGGTGATTTTTGCATCCACACACTTATGGGAAGAATCAAGAATCTACGACATCCTTTTCTACGCAAAGCATAATTTCTAAATTGTGAACAATATATCAATATTTCTAAAAATGGAAATTTTGGTCCCTAATTTTTTATTCTAGAATAGGGCATCGGCGCCAACTAGATACATACACATATCCGGCATTAACATTGAAAAAAATCAATCAATTGTATGTAAATTGGAATCTTGCGAACGTAAAATACAAGATTAAAATATCGCATCTGAAATAGAATCCGAATTCGAATAACAACATTTCCCTTCGTATAAACTAACAAATTAAAAATGACGCCGTTTTCGTAGGACAACAAGGAGATCGGCAAAGTAGCACCTTCCGAATCTGAGCCCAAGTACAAGTTTTGTTTGGCTAGATTCTTGTTCTAGTTAAAGACTATGGTTAAAGGTAAAAAAATTAATAAAATTATAATCTCTGTAGGAGATTTAATTGAGTAGCATAAATTATAATCTCTGTAGTTTGTCAAAAAATACAGGCTCGTTCATAATGTATGTTTCGGTCCCTAATTTTATTCTCGATTGTCCCTAAAATATTATTTCATCTTCGGCGGTCACATCACCGTCTTCCGATCCATCCGCCCTCGGCGCGGTTCATTGATGCATATAATTCGTATGAACTCAATTATTATATTTTGCTTCCAAATGACCCATAAATTAGATTATAAGAATCTGGTTTATCCTCTTTGAAAAGGGATTTTTTAAATATAAAAAAGGCAAAAAAAATTAATAAAATTTTGTAAATTGTGAACAATATATCTCAACACGTATATTTCGGTCCCTAATTTTTAATTCTCGATTGCCATAGAATAGGCACAGCGCCAACTAGACACATACACATATCCGGCATTAACATTGAAAAAAAATCAATCAATTATATGTGAATTGGAATCTTGAAAATGTAAAAGACAAGACTAAAATAACGCATCCAAAATAGAACCCGGACTCGAATAACACACGGAATAAAAAAAAACTCCATTGGGAACTCCAGAAAAGAATAAAGAGAAGGAAATCAAGAAGACTATTATATTGTTTTTATTATTATTATTCAGTAGAGTCATAGGAGTACAATGAATTGCCGCAAGAAAAGAAAGAAACAGGTACATCTTGGTGGAAGAGGAAAGCGGTAAATTGCAACAAAAAGAAACTACACCTCTGGAAATCTTGGAGGAAGCGGAACCAGCAGATTATCGTGGACATAGAGAACCCACATGCAACAGCCGTAAAGAAGCAGAAGCAGAAGCGCGAAGCAAAAATACATCCTGAACGCACCGGGATAGAAGTAGACCAACAAGGCGGCGAATACGAGTATGAGAGAACTGATGCAGTATGCGTCCGAGGCGGTGCGAAGTTCATCTTGGGCGCCTGCGCGGAGGGAGGAGTTGTCGACAGTCTCCTCGGGGAAAGAGGGCAAGGGCCTCGCGTCTGCTCCTCCCGGGAAATAGAATCTTGGCGGAACCGGAACCACTAAATTGTCTTGGATATATAGAATCCACATGCCCATGGCGTAAAGAAGAAGAAGGAGGGTGCAGCAGAAATACATCCTGAACGCACGGGGATGGAAGTAGACGACGAAGGAGGCGGAGATCAGTATGAGAAAACTGATGAAATATGCGGCATAAGCTGTGCGAAGTTCATCTTGGGCGCCTGCGCGGAGGGAGGAGTTGCCTCGAGTCTCCTCGTCCGGGAAAGAGGGCAAGGGCCTCGCGTCTGCTCCTCCCGGGAAACAGAACTTGATCGCCAGCCAGTAAAGGACCAGGAGAAGGAAGAGTGTGAGGAGGCTGCGGGGACCCATGTCGTCTTTGTTCTTTCTCTCTCCCTTTTTTTTTTCCTTCGTTGGTTCTTCTTCTTCGTTTCTTTTCTTTCCCACTTTCTTGGAGTTTTTTTTCTTCTGAGGCGGGTTATGGTTGGGAGGAAGAGAAGAGAAGGTGGGTGTGGTTTTTATATTGGGGGCTGGGTGGTTTTAGGCGGGAAGGAGCACGTGACGTGGCATGGCCGTTGTGAGCTGGGTGGGTTTTGGGCGGGAAATAGAATGGAGGAGCAGGTGACTTCGGGAGGTCCAAAGTGTGGGTGGGTTGTGATGCTTATTTGGGCTTCTTGGTCCAGTAAGCATAGGCCCTTTCTTTAGGGAGAGTTTGTTTTTGATAGGGACGTTCAATGTTTTTAAAAGGAATAATTACTACGAGGCCCCTGGTATTTGGCATATTCGCCTCTCACTCCCTGGTGTTCTAAAATCGTTTAAAAACTCCCTATAGTTTGGCAAAATTATACTCTCAGGCCCCTCGCTGATGTCAGCGACCTTTTTTTTATTTTTTTGTCATTGGAATGACAAAAATACCCTTAGAAAAAAATACTCTCCCCTCCCTGACCTCTATCTTCCCCATTGACCCGACACCCACCATCATCCACACCAAAATCTCCGTGGGCTCACGTCGATTCGAATAGCCTGGGTTACTTATAATCCACAGATTGAGCAACACCGAGAATGAGAACGACGGCGGTAGTGAAGCATCGGGAACAACCAAGCATGCCTAGATCCCGGACAGAAGAGACGGTGTCGTTCGAGAGAAGGAGGATGTACGATGGAAGATTGGTCCAGTGTTGTCGTCGGAGGGGAGCGAGAGGTTGGTAGCGGCGATGTAGGGTTTAAGCTTCTTGACGAACGGAGGAGACGGCGTCGTTCCCAACCATCTTCTCCAGCCTCAGATTTGGCTTCAATCGGCCTCCATAGACGGAGAGGACCATCGCGACGCCGTCGATTTGGCTTCAATCGGCCTCCACCGATGGAGAGAACCATCGCAACATCGTCGATTTGGCTTCAATCGGCCTCCACCGACGGAGAGGACCATCGCGACATCGTCGATTTAGCTTCAATCGGCCTCCACCGACGAAGAGGACCATCGCAACGCCGTCTCCTCCCAGGCACATGGCGACCTGAGAAGATGGTTGGGAACGACGCCGTCTCCTCCCCCTCACTTCCCATCTTTTGGATGGTAAATTGAGGGTGGCGATTGAAATTGGTGGTTGATTGAATCGGAGATGAGGGTGGCGACGTAGACCAGAGAAGATGGTTGATTTTTTTATTGATTTTTGCAAGGGTATATAAGTCATTTACTTAAAAAATAGATCGATGATGTCGGATGACATCAGCGATGGGCTAAGAGTATAATTTTGCCAAACTATAGGGAGTTTTTAATAGATTTTAGAACACCAGGGGGGTGAGAGGCGAATATGCCAAACACCAGAGAACGTTTACGTGAAGAATGTTTCTAGTGCGTTGATTAAAGAACGAAATGGTCCTTATTGAACTAATGTTTATGTGATATAAGTTGTTTAGTTGGACATCACGTACAAGAAGATGTGTCATTGTTAATCGAAAATATTAGTTTTAAGGTATTAATTGGTCTATTTTGACAAATACAAAGTGCTAAATAGACCTATTTTTAATAAATATATTAATTAGACTTTTTTATAGGTAGAAGGACTATTTGATCTTTATTCCTATAAAAAAAATCCATTATACCCCTCCTAAACATCATAATTTTTTTTTTCTCCTTGCTCTCTCCCCCCTCATCGATAAGAATCTAAGCACTCGACCCTGACGTAAAAAATTCAACCAATTTTTTCATACAAATGCAACCTAGTTTATGTTATTAGATAGCGAGATTTAACATTGACTAAATTTCTTTGCCACTGTGTTCACACAGTTTGACCATGTTCAGAAATCGGATCTAACGAGTCTGTTCAATACATTGAACATCCGATTGTTCATACAGTTTGGCCACCAGAACAATCACGGAGAACGTTTCACTAACTTTAGCATCAACCAAACAACTTTTAACAAAAGCTCAGCTATTCCCATGGTCGAACTTTTTTTAATAAGTGGATGGATTAATTATACACAAAAACAATGTTACAGGCCTAAACTCCCAAACCAGTCGGGGATTTTTTTTTGGTAGATAGTTTTTTTTATTAATAACTAGTAATATTTATAATAGTATTTTTTCTTCCTCCGAATCAAAACACAAAGCGAACAAATTCACTTTTTACATTAAAACTAATTCCAAGAATTGGCCCAAGTAGAACTTTCTGCAGCAATACAAAGCACCAGACAACACCACATCTCAGTGCCCTTGTCACCTAGTATCAAAGTGCAGAAGAAGATCTCACTGTGTTGCCCCGAAATTGCCATCCCACCACAACCATTCTTGTTCTCTTCGGATAACGTTATTTATAAGTAGTTCTCTATCACAGTTGATACCCCGGAAGATATAGTGATTCCTCTGATTTCAAACCAGTCCGAAATGGGAACAACAAAGTAGTTACATGAGTAATGTAAACTATCCCCTATAGTTATATGTTAAAGGACATTTAGCTTAACGGCACAAGACGTGTTCAATTTCAAAGAGATCTAGGGTTCAAATCTTAGCGAATATAACCATATGATATAAAAATATTTTATTTAAAAAATCTATCCCCCTATAGTTAAACCAAAGATTGCAGATAAAAAGAACTACATCTTGATGCGCAAAATTCCTATCCTAGTTCGCCCAAATTAGCCATTTTCGGATATGAGAAAGGATGGAATATAAAAGAAGCGTTTTGTCGAAGTTAACACCTTCTATATTTGTAGCAAATTTATAGGAAAAAATTCATTATTAAGTAATATCCAGTAGATAATTAAATTGTAACTAATTGAAAATTAAGTGATAAATTTTCCTGTTTAAGATATATCCGAACTCTTACAATTAATTATCCATGTGGACTCAAGTTGCTAATTATCCTTGTTAGTTGTTACTCGTATATCTCAAATCCCGCTCGATTAGCAATTTAGCGCTATTTGACTAGGTCACTGGCCGCAAAGATCGAGATGTCCGGGTCGTCGAATCCGAGAGCCCTACGGGGCGAATTGAAATTCTTCACAAGTCCATTTTGTTATAACGCGCAATTGAGTGTATGTATGTTTTTGGCTAATATATGAATATATGATTAGATTATAGTTAGGTTTAGACATGGGCGTAGGCGTAGCATATAATATAGTTGCTTATTTTCACTTGAATTTAAGTTCTTGACTAGCCCATTGCAGCTTGTAGATATGGTTAGAAGTTACAGTTTGGGGATGAACATTGAGAATTAATATGCAATTACAGAGAATCGAAAAAGAAAGAAAATAAAAGATGCGTGATTTATTAACCTCGTTTGTCTTTTTCAAAAGGATCAAGATCGATTTTCTATATTTATTATAATTATGAATGAGCAAACACAAGACCAGTATGTAGATTATGTAGTGACAAGTAATCTAGTGCTCCCGAGGAGATGGATCAAAATAATGAACAACAAGCGGAAAAAAAACACAAAATAAATAAGGAAAACTATCGACAATTTTTGAATATTGCTTTCTCAAAGATAAGGTCGGCTTGAAAGCCCATAAAGAACTATTACAAATATTATTCATCTCTTTGATAGGACCAAAACGAGAAGAGAACGTGATGAAACCTACTTAGGGAGGGAGGCAGCACATCGTATTCCTTCAACACCCATATCATAATCACAGAAAGATGTACAAAAACAATGAGTAGTTGGAGGTGCCATTTCGGACGAAGGTACATCAACAGGAGAAATACCGTCGTCAAGAGGTAGATCAAAAGACTTGTTGAAGACTCAAGATCCATCGGCCCACACACGTGCATCTCCGGATTATTGAGAATTGATGTACACACAATTTTATGACTTCTTCTATATTTATAGCCCCTCTTTAGGAAAAAAATTCTCAATATTAAGTATTTATACCTAGCGTAGGTAGATAAGTAGTTTGAAACTAATTGAAAACTAAGTGATAAATTTTCCTGGTTTAGATATATCCGACTTTTCCAATTAATTATCCATGTGAACTCAAGTTGCTAATCATCTTGGTTACTTGATACTTTTTAAGCACATCTTTTTAACAGGTTTTGTATTAATGTGGGGAGTGAGAGGTTGATTTGATAAAAATTCTAACCGATAAATTGAGTTTGAGACCAGTATGACTGCTTAGACAATTTTTAGTACATATTTTTTTCTTATCAAGATTTGAACTAACTTCTTTGTATTAAAATAAGACAAATTCCAATGTAAAGGAACGTATACTTGTTTTTGGTCTGATTATACCTTAAACTTGTAGAGTTCACGATGGCGCGAACGAGGCTGGCGCGAGTTTCATCAATGTCTCAATGTCCACAATCACTTCCAAATGGTTCGGAGATGATGAGAAGAACGTCCGAACTTTGTTCACGCTGGCTGCGAAGGTTTCCCCGACGATCATATTCGTGGATGAAGTCGAATATTAATATTAAGTAACGATGTACAATCTCGACACCTGTCACACTCGAAATCTGAAAACCTAAATTCCAAACCAGAAAATTTTTTTTTTAAGGAAAAGGAGAACATTAAACCTCGCGGAAGTTGTTGAAGAGCCAATTGCGGAAGTGCATGTCCACGGGGCGGGGGGAGGGGGGTAATTGGACCCAACACAATTGCTAACAAGAGCAAGTAACACACGAAACTACAAGAATAAATGAAAGAACATAAAGAAGACAAAGATTTGTTCACCCGGTTCGATCTCGAGGATCTACGTCCGAGGGCATATCAAGTCAGGAGAATTTTTACTAATCTCACTCAATGGAGTTTACTTGCTCTCTCTTTACAATGAATGAGCCACTTACACTATTGGAATAACATAAATGAGCTTTACAAAGAGTATTTATAGAGGCACCAACCTAGGTGAGTAAATGCACAAGGAGGGGCAAACTTATCCAAGAAAATACACTTTTTCCGGCACCCTTGGCGGGCTCCAAAGGCTTGGCGGACGCCAATGGAGGCTACTGCCTTGTAGGCCCTTCAGAGTTGGCAGATGCCAATGAGTTGGTTTACTCTAATGGGTGCCCATTGCGAGAGCACTGGTGTTCTGAGTCAACTCCCGAACCACTTCTCAGGCTCCATACCCCAACAGCGGGTAGGGTAGAAAGTCTCTGATCCCTTTCGGCAGATATACGTCGATCCTCCCTGGGGCATTGTCCATGGCAGAGACGGAGGAGAGAGGCCTCGGCTTGGGAGGGCAGAGATAGAAGCGAGGGAGGAGAGAGAAGGAGATGCGCGGGTGGAGCGAGGATGGGATTGGGAATGTTCTAAAATCGTTTAAAAACTCCCTATAGTTTGGCAAAATTATACTCTCAGGCCCCTCGCTGACGTCAGCGATCTTTTTATTTTTATTTTTTTGTCATTGGAATGACAAAAATACCCCTAGAAAAAAAATATTCTCTCCTCCCCGACCTCTATCTTCCCCATTGACCCGACACCCACCATCATCCACACCAAAATCTCCGTGGGCTCACGTCGATTCGAATAGGCTGGGTTACTTATAATCCAGAGATTGAGCAACACCGAGAATGAGAACGACGGCGGTAGTGAAGCATCGGAAACAACCAAGCATGCCTAGATCCCGGACAGAAGAGACGGTGTCGTTCGTGAGAAGGAGGACGTACGAAGGAAGATTGGTCCAGCGACGTCGTCGGAGGGGAGCGAGAGGTTGGTAGCGGCGATGTAGGGTTTTCGATTCTCAACGGACGGAGGAGACGGCGTCGTTCCCAACCATCTTCTCCAGCCTCAGATTTGGCTTCAATCGGCCTCCACAGACGGAGAGGACCATTGCGACGCCGTCGATTTGGCTTCAATCGGCCTCCACTGATGGAGAGAACCATCGCAACATCGTTGATTTGGCACATGGAGGTCCGCAATGCCCAACTTTCCGAGTAAGAACTGGAAGCGATGTCGTCCTAAAGCCTTGGTAAAAATGTCAGCTAGTTGGCCAACACTGTCGATCTTTCTAGGAGCAATTTTGTTGGATTAGACGCGTTCCCGAACAAAATAGTAGTCCATTTCAACATGTTTAGTACGCTCATGATAAACAGGGTTGGCAGCGATGTAAAGAGCAGCCTGGTTATCACAATAGAGTGTAGTCGGGCGAGTCTGCGGTGCTTAAAGCTCACGTAACAACCATCGAAGCCAAATGATCTTGCTAACTGTAGCGGCCATAGTACGGTACTCAGCTTCAGCTGATGAGCGAGCCACTACTGATTGTTTCTTCGTACGCCAAGAAATGGGCGTGCCACTCAAAAGAATGAAATAACCCATTCGAGAACGACGAGTCATAAGACAGCCTCCCCAGTCAGCGTCGCAATAAGCTGTTAAACTGCATTGACCATCGGAGGGTAAAAGAATACCTTGGCCAGGTGATTATTTCAGATAATATAGGACTCCATCGGCAGCATCAACATGAGCTTGATGCGGGTTTGTCACAAACTGGCTCAATATACTAACGGCATATGCAATATCATGTCGAGTTACCGTAAGGTAGAGAAGCCGTCCCACCAGCCGTCGATAACGGCCACCATCGACAATAGTAGTATCTGCGGTCTATGATAAATGATGATTTTATTCCATTGGAAAAAGACTCGAACGTCCAGCCAATTTCTTGCTGTCTTGTAAGATGTCAATAGTGTATTTACGTTGACTAAGGACCAAGCCCTTGGCAGAGCGGGCTACCTCTAGCCCCAAAAAATATTTCAGATCACCCAAGTCCTTAATGCCAAAACGTGCATCCAAATAAGAGGTGACTTCCTTAATTTTGGTAAGAGCATTGCCTGCGAGAATAACATCATCCACATAGATCAAGGCAAATAAGATGATGTTGTTGGCAGCAAAGCAAAATAAAGACGTGTCAGAGTGACATTGTGTGAAATCGATGCTCAACAAGGCCTGCGCAAACTTGTGATACGAGTTGCGCGATGCCTGACGAAGACCATAGAGAGATTTTCTCAATCGGCATACACGTGGGTCTGCTGGCGAGCTATAACCTGGAGGTGGCTTCATATAGACTGCCTCATTGAGCTCACCGTGAAAGAAGGCATTGTTGACATCCAGTTGTGTGATAAACCAGCCTCTCTGTACAGCAATAGCTAGTAAGCAGCGAACTGTAACCAGTTTAGCCACAGGAGCAAAGGTATCCTGGAAATCAATGCCAGCAATTTGAGTATAGCCCTTTGCAACCAAACGCGCTTTGTAGTGCTCAACCTCGCCACTGGGCTTGTACTTGATCTTGTACACCCATTTAGAATCAATTAATTTCTTTCCCGGTGGTAGAAACTCTAGCGTCCAGGTTTGATTTGCCTCAAGGGCTTGTAGTTCTCTTGCTATTGTTTCTCGCCATTCAGGATGCTTTACTGCCTGAGAGAATGCTTTAGGCTCATCATGATGTGTGATGGCAATAAGAAAAGCCTTGTGTGAGTCAGAAAATCTTGAATAAGAGACAAAGTAAGTAAGAGGATATACCACCGAGTTCCCAGACGAAGAGGCAAGCCGCGGGTGGGGATGGAAGGTGGCAAGCATGTTTCAAATTCTTCTAAGTACTTCGGAGCATGTTTCTCGCGAGTGCTACGGTGAGGCAGACAAGCAGGAGGAACAACAGCTTCATTCGTTGCCTCACTGGGATTCCCATCTTCTATTTTCACTTTATTTTCGGGTGCAACATTGTCAATGTCGTGATCAATGATGACTTCATCTTCAATCGATATTTTGTCATCAAAAATAATAGTTTCAAAATTCAACAAAGGTGGCATGCTCGCTGGTTCTTTGGGTTCTTTGTAAGGATGCACATTTTCCATGAATGTCACATCTCTAGAATGATAAATTCTTTTATCTTTGAGATCAAAAACTCTGTAGTCTTTCTGTCTTTCTGGGTAGCCAATAAATACACATCGGCGACTTCTTTCTTGGAATTTATCCTGATTTGGTGTATGGACATGTGCATATGCCAGGCAGCCAAAAGATCGCAAATGATCGTACGTAGGTTCTTTGCCAAATTCTTGATCACTCTGGATGGCAAGTGATTGATCAGATAAACTGCTGTCAATACGCTTTCCCCCCAAAAGTATGTAGGCAACCCTGAGTAAAAAAATAATGCTCTTGCTGTGTCCAAGATGTGCCAATGTTTTCGTTCCACCACACCATTTTGCTGCAGTGTGTATGGGCAGGAAGTCTGTAACACAAACCCCTTTTCCCTGTAATAGTCCATCATGGTGTGTGACTGGAATTCCATCCCATTGTCAGTGCAGATTTGTTGTACTCGTTTGCCAAACTGTGTCTCTATCATATTGCAGGATATTGTCAGTAATTTAGAAATAGCAGACTTGTCTCGCATAAGGTAAACCCAAGTGCCACGACTATAGTCATCCACGATCGACAAGAAATAACGAGCACCAGATAAAGAAGTTGTCTTGTACGGACCCCAGATATCACAATGTAGAAGTGTAAAACAGGAACCTGACTTTATTGAACTATTGGGAAAAGGAGGGCGAGTGTGTTTCGCTCGAATACATGCCTTGCAAAATAGTTTATGATCTAAATTGACTGTCTTACATAAATTCTGAATATGACCTAACTTGTCTGCTGATGGATGCCCCAAACGCTCATGCCAGGTAGTCTTGGATGCTCCTGTCGAAACATGCATTGCCGCCCCATTGCTTGATATTGGTTCCATCAAATACAGCCCCCCGCGGTGCTTAGCCACTCCAATCAGGGTCCTCGAAGGTAGGTCCTGCAATACACACAAACCCGCAATGAAGGTCAAAGCACAATTTAGATCTTCCGATAGGCGTCGAACAGAAATAAGATTACAACGAAACATAGGGATATGTAATATATTCTTCAACACAATCCCATTTGGTAAGTTTACTGTCCCAATTCCCTCAACAGGAACAGACGCACCAGTAGGAATTTTTACTGGTGTATTAGATGCTCGCTGTATAAGACCGAAAAATAAGCTGGCATCACAAGTTATATGCTCGGTTGCCCCTGAATCAATAATCCAGGGACGTTTTCCTGTATCCATACCAGCCATGTGAACCTCCGCTCCCGAACCTTGCACAGTGAGCGCACTGGTGTCTCCCCCTAGTTGTAACACTTTAATCAGTTGACTGTATTGATCGGCACTCAATCCCGGAATTGGGCTTGTATCAGCCCCAACCTGGGCAGCACGAGGTGGAAATTTTTGGACAACAGATGTGTCCCCTCGCTCCTTCCTTCCTCTATCAGGATTCTCGTCATGCTTCCACCAATCAGGGTAGCCAACCAACTCAAAATATTGGTCTTTAGAGTGACCTGATTTATGACAGTGGGTACATCGGGTCTTGTCCTTCTGGCTTCCTTTTCGATTAGCTGCATCCTTGCTGGTCTGGTTATAACTTCCTATCTGAAAAGCAGCAGCTTCCGCACTTGGCTGTCTTGCGGATGCAATTTACCGAGTTTGCTCTTCTTCTAGGATTAGATGATAGGCTTCCCCTATGCTTGGTTGCGGTTTTGTGCTGAGGATTTGAGTCTTTACGGTACTGAACATGTCGTCCAATCCCATCAGAAAGACGTATAGCAATTCTTGCTCCCGAGTAGCTGAATATATTGATCGTGCCGAACAAGTGCAACCGATCATTGGAGAGATAGACTCCATCTCATCCCAGAGGGATTTCAGTTTAGAGAAGTACGCTAAGACACTCATCTTCTCTTGGTGTAACAGCGAAATCGAACGGCGCAAATCATACGCCCTTGGTGCACTGGTCTTTTTGAACCTCTCCTTAAGGTCGATCCATACCTCGTGTGCAGATTTGGCATACCGCACGCTGCTCCTGACTTCCTTGTCGATTGTGATTGACAACCATCCCTTGACCATCGCGTCGCAGCGTAACCAACTGTTCTATTCTCCCGAACTCGCCTCCGGCTTGGGAATGGAACCGTCGACGAATCTGAGCTTATTCTTGGCCAAGAAGAAATTGGTCATCTCTCCTACCCAGTCCTTATAGTTTCTTTCATTAAGCAGCTCGCTTACATTGAGTTGCCCTGGGTTGTCAGAGGGATGGAGAAAATAAGGCGACGTTATGTTCGTCGCTGGGTTGTTCCCGTTTTTGGCCATCGTAGGCGGTGCTTGATGATTGATGGTGCTACGGGTTTGATGGTGCTATGGTGGAATTATTGTACGGTAGGTTTATTATTGTATGGTAGGTTTATTTGTGGTGGTGGATTTTTGATGGTGCTACGGGTAGATTTTTTTTGTTGGTTTTTTTTAGCCTTTTGTATTGAATCTCTGCTCTGATAACATGAAAAAAATTAGAAACTTGATTATTACACCAATGAGTCGGGCATTATATAGCCACGAGGTTACAAGACTTGGCTAACAAATTTCATCTAATAAATAGGAAAAAAAGACCAAATAAAAATAGGAAACAATAAACTAAGAAAATATATGGACCATAATAGTCAAAACTAATTGATCTCCTACGGTACTCCCCCTCCTCTCTCCCTTTGCGTTTTATTCCTTAATTCTTGCCTCCCTTCTCAGAGATGACCAGCAAGTCCGGTTATAATGTGTTCTTACCAAAATGACATCATGTATCCATTGACTTTGCTCTTTCGAAGGTAAGAAGGTCAACACTTTGAACCCAATTGTGTGTATTATGAAGTGTTAAGCTGAAATCGTTGCACATGTTTGTTGAATTGAATTTGAGTATGTGTTTGGATCTGTTCTACGTGTCATCCTGAACTGTCTTTTTTCGGGAACTGACAGAATTCTCTCAATTAAAAAATTTTGTTTTCTGAGCACTTCGTGATATTGTATATCTTTTGTGATTAACAAGGTTTCCTAGAAATTCGAAGTTTTTACTACTTGAAGGTACCCTCAGGCTTGAGTGAGAAACCCGATTCACCCGTAGTGCTACCAACGACTTCGCATTCCCCATGCAAAACCTACCCAACACCTATGATGTGCACGTCCCTTTAGACAACCATAGCAGGGCCCAGCTAATAATACTTCTCCGAGACAACCATGGCTCCTTGCCAACCATGCCTCCACGAAACAACCATAGCTTGCTATTCATGTCTCCGCGAATCCCAACTGCACTCAAACCATCTATGTCAAGCCTTTGCTCTCTCATACGAACCAATCTCATATGACCTGAGCTTTTGCCAACTCTTTCAGACCCATTGATGTGACTCCAGCTACAACAATGTGCCTCACTAACCAGTAGGTATTCTCTTTCACCCTTCATCTCTACCATCGCATCCTTCTCTACCTTTATTAGCCTACCTTTTAACTATCACTGTTATAATCCAAGGTTCCTAACAAAAAGAGATTACTAGGATCCATTGGACTTGATGAGAGAGAAAGTCAGTCACCATCCGACCCGTCTGAACATGTGTTCATGGTTGTGAATGTCGATCCCTCCTCGTTGTCTTGATTCCCAGTTCATCTTGGATAGTCCCCTTCATGTGCCCTTCTCCGCACTTGAAGCCACTTCTATCGAACTTCTTTGACTCCGAACTAGATCCTCCTCTTCCATGACTCAGGTTGTGGCTCCTCATCATCTGCCAAGCACAAGCAAATCTTCGCTATCGTCTTGGCCTCCAACTCATCCCACTCTTGCTCCTCCATCTTCTCAAGCTTCTTCCCTGAGAGCGTGATAATCTTCCCTTATTGCACGAAGAGATCCTTGACACACCTTTGCCATAATCCAAAATTTGATGAACAATCCACAGAGAGAAAGGAAAACGTTTATTGATAATTTTCCGAGCCACAAAGCCATAAAAAACCCTTGAGTAACATGCTTTTATATAGAGGCAAACCCTTGTACATCAAGTAATCTATTTAGGTCGAATTAAGAGTCCAAAACAAAACAGAAAAATAATTCTTTATTCCTCGCCAAACTCAACAGGGACTAACACAAACCTACACATGCAAACCAGCCTCATGCAAACCAATATCATTTCACTGTAAACCAGTATCACTTCAATGCAAACTATTATCACCAGATATGTTATTGACCATCAGATTCAAAGACAATCAAATCTGACGGCCTAAAATTTAGTCCCCACCTAGGGACAAATTGTATTTAGTCCCCATATTCTCCAGCGAATCTCTACTTGAAATAAAATTCTCCTCCCACTTAAAAAATTAAAAAAATCTCTCCTTCTCCCACTTCATCTTCTTCCTCCCCTTCATCTTCTTCCTCTAACCTTGAACCAAATTAAACCCCTTCCACCTGTACTTGTTCTTGGCTTTCCTCACGAGAACCTGTTAAGAGCCATGGCATTGCAGATATACAGAGACACTAGAAACCAAACCCAAAAGCTATGTTCCTTCAAATTATTCAGAGAAAAAAATAAATAAGAAAAAAATAACGAACGGGACCTAATCTGATAGCCTCATCGTCGAGCCTGATAACATCGATCCCGTCCAGCAAAGAGCAAGAAATATCAGTTCAGACAAACCCAGCATGTTGCCTCCTTCATCCTCGTCGTCACCGCTGCCGCCCTTGCCGTAGCCTCCCTGTTCTATCTCTACTCCTCTGACTCCTGGCGGGCTTCCCCTTCGCAGAGGTCTTTGTACGGCCTAGTTATTAACGGTGGGAGCACGGGGACGCAGATCCACATCATTATATACTGTGGCAGGCCAGGCCGACCCGAGATCGTGGAGGAGGGCGCGCTTAGGGTGAACCCTGGGCTGTCTTCCTACTAGGGGGATCCGACTTCTCTCTATCTTCTTCTTCTTCGGCTCTTCCAGAAGCTTATTCTCATGCTCCTTCCTCTTCTGATGAGGCCATCCACTTGACTGATAATTTTGTCAAGGTAATGAACCTCTGACCCATTTCGGGGTTGAAGTTTGGAATTGTGGTGATTTTTTGTGTCAATTGGCATCTGGGTTTTTGAAAGTTTTGATTTTTGTGATGTGGAAAATGATTCTTGGTGAGGCTTGATTGGGAGTTCAAGTTCCATATCTAATTGATTTTGATTCTCACTAAGAATCTTTGAATTTGGATTTGAGTTTTTGGTTGGAGGTGGGAGGAAGAAGATGAAGTGGGAAGAAAAGAGAAATTTTTTATTTTTTAAGTAGGAGGGACATTTTTATCTTTTCAAGTAGAGGTTCGCCGGAAAAAAAATGGTATATTCCGACAAAAAAATAGAATATTCTGGCACCAGGGACCTGAGAGTTTCTAAAACCAAAGACGGGGGACCCGAGAGTTTCTGAAACCAAAGACGGGAGACGGTAAAATTATTTTTGAAAATGCAGGGACCCGGGGGAGGATGATCAAACACCAAGGACTAGAGGGTAATTTACCCTAAGTTTTGTCCTTAATGCCACATTTGGACTCATCACTTTAGGTGGGCCCCACCTCGGTAAGCCAGAACCCCTTCAATGTTCTTTTGATGGGTTTAATGCTGGTGGCCCCTTTATTTTCTAAAATATACAACCTTCTCCGGTCCTTAAAATATCGTGTCTACGCCTTATTTGGACATTGCCAGGAAATTATTGTCAACAAAAAAACAAAACAGCAAATTGCTGACTTGTTCTTTGGTAATTTTTTTATTATTTGAGTGGGATAATATGCTCAAGAGGTTGAAGGAACGAGAATGACTGCTACAAGATCACAATCAGTGTTGCCTTTGTAATTGAGTAAATAGTTTTTTTTTCCCCAAACGATAAGATATATTATTGAATAGAAGAGGTGATGACGTTCATTTCTGCCTCTTGTGTTCCGTGATGATATTTTTTTTATATTACTAGGTATACGTATATGTACCCACTAAATCTATTAATAGATATTTGACATGAGTATGAGTAATAAATTCTAAAATTTTTAAACAAATATTTAATATTATTATATTTAAAATTAAAAATTATTGATTGAATTAAAATAAATCGGTTGGCTTAAGTGTTTGATGGTGATGAGTTTCCTCTCAAAAAAAAGTTGGTGATGATTTATATATATTGGTGGTTAAATGAGGGTTTGGATTGGGTACGGAGTGAAGGAATTGATTCCGAACGGTTTGGACTGAAGGGGGACCGCAGCGGCAAACGTAGGTATGTGATAATGGCAAACGCAGTTATGTGATAATGACAAGTGCAGTTATGTGATAATAACATTTGTTTTTGTGAAAACGGCAAGTCCCCGTTGATGATAATGGCACGCATAGTTTTTTTCATTTTGGTCCCCCATGTTTTAGCATTTTTGCAAAAAGGTCACACTGGCATGCACTGTTATGTGATACTGGCATGCGCAGTTATGTGATACTGTCATGTGCAGTTATGTGATAATGACATTTGTATCCGGCCTGTGTTTGTGCATGGCTTTTTTCATTTTAGTCCCCATATTTTAGCGCGTTTGCAAAAAAGTTCACGCGTATTTTCGTTCCAAACGGTTCGGAATAGTGGCATCCGTACCCAATCCATACCCGTTAAATGATCCGTAAGCTCTTCTCCTATTACAGGTAAGGATAAACACGGAGAAAACGATAAACATTGACAGGGACTTGACGATAGACGACGTCGTAGCTATGGATTCCTTGGATAGTAACCGCATTTCTGGCAGTTCCGTGCAAGTCACTTCACGACGACATGAACATCTCTGGCCCGTGAATAAAACCTCCGTAGGGAAGAAAACAGAGAGAGAGAGCGATGGTTTTGGTTTTAACATTATCCCATCAGTTTGATTAAAAGAAAGGGGAAGATGTATATGTAGGTATAATTGTAACATCACCAGTAGTTAAAACGAATCATCGAGTACTCGGTTCTAAATATAAAAGTTATAACGTCTTCATCCTTGGGACCAAATCTGCCTAGTTAACACGGAGGAATGGCCATTGACTAACATATTCTACTTATGAAAAATAATTATATCCTAATTGTAACTAAAGGTCCCAATAGTTCGTCATTCTGATGACTACTACTTAACACATAATTTTTTCTTTTGAGATTGTGATCGCCAGCCAAAGTAAAATACTCTCAAAGAAAAAATCACTGAAAATACCCACGAGAAGGAAAAAGCACAGTAAAAACCCGTCTTGATGCCAAAGGGTTTTTTTTGGTCGGTTCGCCAAGGATTTATAGCCTAACGACATGAGATGTTGTAAATATCTAGGAGGTTGAGGTTCAAACCATAAAATTTATATTTAAAAAAATTGCCTTGATACTGATATCGCAAAATTTTATTCAGGGTCGTCGGGACCAGAAATCCTACAAATACTCCATAGATATTCTACTTATCGATAGCATGGGAGATTTTTGCACTTGACGACCCGTAGGTAGAGGTCCAATTACTTGATGTCCTACTACATGAGCTTATGAGAGACAGAAGCAGCTCCGGGCCGGCCATGTAATAAGACATCAATTCACAAGTACTTCGATCAAATGTTACTACTAATTCGAATCACTCGATACAATAGATATTCTAAATAGACAACACAATGTTCAAAGAACATTGTCAGTAGACAGGAAACTAAAGACAATAAAGTCCCTAATCCCACCCTTACAAAACCCATACTGCCTCATCAACCCTTCCTTGGTAAAGCCAATCTTCTCCGCCACCTTTTGTGACCCTATATTCTCCACTTCAACAAGGGCTTCGAGCCTGACCAAGTAGGTCAACTCCTGGAACACACAAGAAACGGCCATCTTCAAGGCCACTGTAACAATCCCTTGGCCCCAGTACTCGTATGCCAGGGCGTACCCTATGTTGGCCCGGTGGCGGTCGTCCCCACTGGTTGGAAAGATCGAGATGTACCCGACCGACCGGTCGTCCAGGCATATTGACCTGCGCCATGGATGGGGTATGGCCACCTTCTCGATGTGGGCTACTGCTTCTTCTATGGAGGCGATGGAGTTCCACCTCAGGTACCGGGTCACTCGGTCGTCGCCTGCCCATTTGAGGAGGTCCTCCGCGTCTGAGAGCTTGAAGGGGCGAATTGAAATTCTTGACGAGTCCATTTGGTTATAATTCGCTATCGGGGTGTGCGTTTTTGGCTTATATATGAATATATTATTAGACTATAGTCAGGTTTAGACATGGGTGTAGGCGTATCATATAATATAGTGGCTGTTCTTAAAAAAAAAATATAGTGGCTTGTTTTGACTTGAATTTAAGGTCTTGGCTAGCCCATTGCTTATAAAGGTTTCAAAAATGTGGTCTAACTAGTTGGATCATGACCACAAACCAAATTTTGGTCATTAATCATTTAAATTTTGAAGGTAATTTAATTGAGTTCAATGTTTAATTAGTCAAATTAATCAGTTTACCTTGTCAAATCGACTAATAAGATAAAAAAATTGAAAATTATATATTTTTAAGTAAGAATGATTAAATGATGATTGTAATGCTTACATTTTGTAATAAAATTAGATAATATTTATAATTATTTGATATTTTAATACTAAATATAATTAATAATATGTCTAATTGTAACCATAATCTTAATGCTTTTTAACCGTATTTGTGGTCCACTATTTTTTTAATCGTAATTATAGATTTATAACTAACTCGACAATAAAAAATCGAACCGCCACCGAGGTTAGTTTTTTGAGAAATATAATACATGCCTTATATATTAAATTGAAGCCGAAAAATTTAAGTACAACAAGTAGCTAATTTCGGTGGCAAATGTAAATGTCGTACCCAACTAAAATTATTTAAATATCAAGATTTGACAGAGTTACAAATGAAATTAATTAAATAATGTATCAATTTAGGATGTCAATTAATTTATCAAGTTGCTGTTGCCAGGAAACACATAAATTTGGGTATTTTTTTCTTGAGCCAAGCCAAAGATTAGTGACTGCCAGCTTTTGCAAGAAACTGCACAAAATTGTGCATTTTCTTACAAAAACTACATTGTTTTGTGTAGTTTCTTACAAATAAAAATTTACAATTTTGTGTGATTTCTAACGCAACTCTAAACAGGAAATTTTTTTTTTCACAACCCATTATAAAATTTGTCCTTAAATCCGAGGCCACCAAAGAACGACACTCCCGAAACCCCTTCATTGTTCTTTTATTGGGTCAAAACGCTGGTAGGCCATTTTTTTAACCTGCTCGATTATTTTTCCATAATCCTTATATACCGTGTCTAAGTCTTATTGGAACTTCACGGATATAAAAGACGAATAAAAATTGGTCTAAATAATAAGAAAATTTGGATTTATATAAAAATATTTTACTTATAAACTTTATGAATTTAAAAGATATCATTCGGAGAGTCGCTTCTTTATAGAACCTTACAACTCTAAAAAAAAAGTGAAACAACAAATTGCTGACTTTTTAGTAGGCCAAATTGGAGACTCGTATTTGTTTTTTGAAAAAAATGGCTATTTGACTTGATTGATTTAATTGCCGGAAAGCCTGATTTGGTAATCTTTCTTAGTTAACGGCGTGAGGAAAGCCTGGTAATGTACTTGCCCGCTACGAAATACAGCCTCACTTCTCACTCCAAATATGGGACATCCTGTCACTAAAAATTATCCCCCTAATGCTGATTTTTTAAATTAAACATTTAGTGAGATAATATGCAGAAGATGTAGAAAGTATAAGAATGACTGCTACACGATCACAATCATGTTTGCCTTTTGTAATGGAGTAACGATTTATTTATTTTTATTCCAAAGGATAAGATATATTTATTACTCACAAGAGGTGATGATATGTATTTATGCCTCTTGTGTCGTCCTATATTTTTGGTTGATGTCACTTGATAATATTTCGGATAAATATTAGATCGATTTATCCATGTTTTAACAGTGACATGAACTCTCCAAAACTAATATTTAATAATGATACATTTTTAATATCCCAATAGACATTTCGGTTAAATTAAAATAGAGTTACCAATTATAATTTATGTAACCAAATGGTACTTAGCTTAGCGATGCAAGACGTTCATAACTTGACGGAGGTCTAGGGATCAAACTCTGACAGGATATAATCTAAGTGTAAATAATCTACCTTTCAAAAAAGAAAATTATTTAGTTATGTATATCGGTAGTCAATGATTTGTAACCACTGCTCCTACGTCAAGTAAGGATAAACATAGAGAAAATGATAATCATTGACAGGGACTCGACGATAAAGGACGTCGTAGCTATGGCGTCCTACGACGTCCTCGGACAGTAACCGCCCTTCCCGCAGTTCCGTGCAAGTCACTTCACGACGACGATTCCGTTAGGGAAGAAAACAGTGGGAGAGAGTTTGACTTTTCCGTTATCCAATCAGTTTGATTAAAGGAAGAGGAAGAAGATGTCGGTAGGTAAAATTCAAACATTACTCCCGATTATAAAAAATTTACCGAATTTACCGATTCCTAATTATCAATTGCGCACCCGACAGTGACTATCAATCGCATGGAAAACTTTTGACTGTTATTACTAATTCGAAGTACTTGATACAATAGATATTCTAAATAGACAACACAATATTCAAAGAAGATTGTCAGTAGACAAGAAACTAAAGACAATGAAGTCTCTAATCCCACCCTTACAAAATTCATACTGCCTCATCAACCCTTCCTTGGTAAAGCCAACCTTCTCCACCACCTTTTGTGACCCTATATTCTCCACTTCAACAAGGGCTTCAAGCCTGACCAAGTAGGTCAACTCCTGGAACACACAAGAAACGGCCATCTTCAAGGCCATTGTGACAATCCCTTGGCCCCAGTACTCGTATGCCAGGGCGTACCCTATGCTGGCCCGGTGGCGGTCGTCCCCACTGGCTGGAAAGATCGAGATGTACCCGACCGACCGGTCGTCCAGGCATATTGACCTGCGCCATGGGTGGGGTATGGCCACCTCGATGTGGGCTACTGCTTCTTCTATGGAGGCGATGGAGTTCCACGTCAGGTACCGGGTCACTCGGTCGTCGCCTGCCCATTTGAGGAGGTCCTCCGCGTCTGAGAGCTTGAAAGGGCGAATTGAAATTCTTGACGAGTCCATTTGGTTATAATTCTCCATCGGGGTGTGCGTTGTTGGCTTATATATGAATATAGGAAAAAGTTCACTTAAGTACCCTGTAGTATCACAAAAAATCAAGTTAGTACCATATGGTTTAAAACGTATCAATTGAGTCAAACTTATTCTAATTAAAATTAATTAGAGGCCCGAGCAGCTGCCCGAACCCTGCCCATCTTGCCCGAACCTTGACCGACCATGTGAACCAGGCACATCAGATTTTTCTGATGACTTGACGCCACGTGTATACCCAATCTCTCTCCTCTTCCCCCTCTTCTCTTTTTCCTTCGTCCTCTCTCTCTGCATCCTCACCGGCGGGAAGAAGCTCCCCGGGCTGTCCCCTCAGCTTCCGGCGTTGGCGCTACCGTCCCGCCAGGGAAACACCCATCCCCTTGGAGACCCCGTTCTCCCAACACCCTTCGTACCGGTTCGTATTGGCCCACAACAATGCGCCCTTTTCGGAGATGACCCAGCCATGCCTCTCCCCGTCGTACTCGTTCCCGTTCCTCCACACGTACCACCCCTTCCCCTCCTGAAGGTTCTTTTTCCACCCGCCCTCGTAGAGGTCGTCGTTGGTGTACCTCTTCTGGCCGAACTCGTACTTCTGATTGGCGAGCCAGGATCCCCGTTAGGTATCTTCGTTGGCGCAGATGAAGGTCCCGAAATCCTCCATCCGGCCAGACCGAAACTCTCCTTCGTAGGATCAGGAGTCGGCTTCAATGAGGCAAAAAATGGAAGAAGCAGGGGAGAAGAATGGGCAGCCAGTGGGGCCCACATTGGGAGAAGAGACGGACTCATCCTGGGCGAGGGCACGAGGGCGTGGATTTGGCTTCGTTGAGGTCCTGATCGCCGGAGTGGGAGAGAGAGAGACAGCGGCCTCTTCGGGAGCCTCGCCGACCAGGTCCCCAACATCTGCCCCCTCCCCCAAAATTGCCTCTCCCTCCGTGTCTCCCTCCAAAGCTCCAGCTTTCGCTCCCGCCTCGGTCGTCCCCTCCTCGGCTTCGATCAGCTCCCTGCCATCTCCGACAGGCAGCGCGGCCTCCACTCCTCCGAACAGCCCCGCCTCTACCAGAGGAGCCGCTCTCTTAACTTTCGTCGGCTTTGTTGGTGTAGATCTGAGCTTCTACTTGCTATTTCTAGCGTCAGTATTATTATTGAGATTTCGGGTTCAGAGAAATTTGTCATGTTGAAAGAAGAACAAAAAGAAGAAGAAGAAGAGGAGGAAGAAGAAGGAGAGAAAATGAGGAAGGAGATATGGCCACATCATCAGAGAAATCTGATGTGGCTAGTCCACGTGGCCGGGCAGAGTCCAAGCAAGACGGGCAGGGTTCGAGCAGCTGCTCGGGCCTCTAATTGATTTTAATTAGAATAAGTTTGACTCAATTGATACGTTTTAAACCACAGAGTACTAACTTGATTTTTCGTGATACCACAGGGTGTTTAAGTAGACTTTTCCCATAAATTTTTAATGACATGACTTATAGTAAATTACCATTTTAGTACACATTTGTTTATAATTTTTAAAAAACCTCATCTTCTTCCTTCTTCTCCCTTTCCATCTTCAAAAGAATCAAAGCTAAAAAGATCCACCCAATAATCTTCCCCCTCCAATAACAACAACCACAAAAGATCACATCTTTAATGTCCAAATAAGCTCAGGAAAGGCAGAGACATAAACAAAAAACCCAAAACCCAGTAAAGGAAGTTTCAAAAAGGGAAATTTCCCTAATCTGCTTCTGCTTCTCCTTCCCCCGTTTCAATTTCCCCCACCGCCATCAACGAGGCCTCAAGGAACTAAGCAATTTCACTGGGTAGATACCTCAGTGAGTATATTACTCAATTGACTTCGATGCCTGAAAACCAGAAACAAAAACCCTAGCGAAAACCCCCAAGCATACTAGCCCTTTCTCCGGTGCCGTTGCCGGTCGGTGGCCTCATGGCGGGGTCGCCGCCGGACCCAGGAGAGCTGCCCCTCCATCCGCTACCGCCACAGTACTATTTCCAGGCCGGGGGCATCCCGTTTCTGGTTCCTTGTCTTCTTCCACCTAGCCCCGCCGGTAGGGTTCTCGAGGCGCCTCTCCCACGGGGTCTCCAGCCTCTATTCCAGTGTCGGATCCTTCTCCCTTACAGGGGAGGATGTCGTCGGCTGTTCCCCCAACGTTGGCGTCCTTTTCGCCAGGTCTTGGACCCAACCTTCTTCTTCTTCTTGTTGTTGGCGAAAGCTTTACCGAGTGTCCCCTGCTTAGGGTTTAGATGGCGAGATTGGGATCAATTATGGGAAAAAAGGTTTAAGCTTTGGGATGGTTTCGGTTCCCCCTGTTCTGGTGTTGGTACAATTTCATCACATTCACAAATTGGGACCAAACTGTGTAATATTTGTTTAGCTTATTGAGAAAAATGAATGGTTGAAATTACGAGGGAAGAGAGAAACGAGAGATGGATGAAGGAGGAAGAAGGGTAAGGGTGAGATGAGATAGTGAGTTTTTTTTTAAATTAAAAATAAATGTGTACTATAATGGTAATTTACCACTAATTAAAAGTTCATCTCATTGACTGACGACGTGGCAATCCACGTAGGATAACGAACTACGTTGTTTTGAAAAAAAAATTGCGGAAAGTTACCGAACTGCCCGGGACCTATTTTTGATGAAAGTTGAAATAACTTGGACATATTCTATGCATTTTAAACTACAAGGTACTACAGTGAGAATCCGTTATACTACAAGGTACTAAAATAAACTTTTCTTTTTTGATTACATATTTAATATAGATATGGTTCGATATATTTATCGGTAAATTTTGTAAAACTTTATACTTAATATGGTGTTAAGTAATTCGCTCTCTCTCTCCATCTTTTAGATTTGATATAATTTTTAACCAATAAAAATTGATAATAAAATTAAGTTCTCATTAAAATTCTTAAAGTTAAGCTCTCCGAATAAAAAACAGTTCCATTACAATGGTCACTGCGTGGCTATTTTTTGTGCCTCAACAGGTATGTATTGTCTTTTTTTATAGAAGTAATGTATTGTCAATTCGGTAACCGAACATAGTGATCGAAATAAGAATACTCTACTCACTCAATAAATAATTAATTTTTTTCTCATCAAACTAATATTCAATCTAACCCAATCTAATCCAATCTTTTACCATTTTTATTGGTAATCTCATCAAATCTAGTAGCCAAATAAATAATTAAATTTTTTCTCATCTACATATTATCTATAATTTATCTAATCCGTTATACTACAAGGTACTAAAGTGAACTTTTTTTAATTACATATTTAATATAGATATGGCTCGATATATTTATCGGTAAATTTTGTAAAACTTTATACTTAATATGGTGTTAAGTAATTCACTCTCTCTCTCCATCTTTTAGATTTGATATAATTTTTAACCAATAAAAATTGATACAATTGATAATTAAATTAAGTTCTCATTAAAATTCTTAAAGTTAAGCTCTCCGAATAGAAAACAGTTCCATTACAATGGTCACCGCATGGCTATTTTTTGTGCCTCAACAGGTATGTATTGTCTTAATGTATTGTCAATTCGGTAACCGAACATAGTGATCGAAATAAGAATACTCCACTCACTCAATAAATAATTAAATTTTTTCTCATCAAACTAATATTCAATCTAACCCAATCTAATCTAATATTTTACCATTTTTATTGGTAATCTCATCAAATCTACTAGCCAAATAAATAATTAATTTTTTTCTCATCCACATATTATCTATAATTTAATTTATGTATACTTATAAATTACAATAAATATATAAAATTATGCATCCATAATTTTAAAAAGGAAAAATTATAATAAAATAGCAAAAGTAAGATTACAAAATTTGGAATACAAAATTAGAAAGAAATAAATCAAGCTACAAATGGATGTTGAAAATACGTTTGAAGTCAATAGTCGAGCGAGTTACGATGATTAATTTTAGTTGAGGAGGCACAACTTCTTATTCCGGAATCGAATTGAGTTGATTCAAGTTATTTTGCAAAGATAAAATATATATCTACAATTTTTTAGTTTATAATTTTTTCAAATTCATCAATTTTCTTTTTTTTTATTTGTTGTTTGACGGCTAGTAGTGATCGCTTAGACGCGATCACCAGTAAAGGTGGTTTAACAAATGCGCGGGGCTCATGTTTGTGACATATTTGGAAAGGTGCGACTCCGAACAAATATCTTGTTTCTTTTTTTAGTTAATTTAAGCTTATATCCTGTCACATGGCTCTAATGCCTAAATGGATACATGAAAAACTCCTGAAATTTTCTTATTCGTTTTTTTACATTGAAGCAAAATTTAACGTGGATTACCGAATAATATGTAGGACAAATAAGACAAGAAAACTTTGAATAATGTATTGCAACTTGAGTGAGAGTAAGGTATTTCAACGGGTTTTTCTTCTTCTAAATATTTAGTCTTGTATGAGTTTTGTCAACATTTTTTAATTTAAATTTTGAAGTGGGTAAATTGCCAACACACTCTTCATACTATCTGCATCATCAACCCACCCCAACCTAGGTCGTAGGATAAATAATTAATTTTTTTCTAATTCACACCCAACCTAATTAAATATTTTTCTACCTACATCAGCAACTCACCCCAATCTAGGTCACGGAATAACAATTAATTTCTCTCTCATCCACATATTATCTACTATCATTTGTTGTTTATATATAAATTACGACTACGAGTTTTGATTGGGGAGCCACAACTTCTTATTCCAGAGTCTGATTGAGTTGATTCAAGTTACTTTGTGAAGGTGAGACATATATCTACAATTTTTTAGATTATTACTTCTCCAAATCCAGAGCGTAAGAATATCAAAATACGTTTAAAGTCAATAATTGACCAAGTTACTATAACAAGTTTCGGTTTATGAGCCACAACTTCTTATTACATATTCTGATTGAGTTGATTCAAGTTGCTTTGCGAAGGTGGGACATATATCTACAATTTTTTAGATTATGAGTTCTCCAAACTCGGAGCGTAAGAATGTCGAAAATATATTTGAAGTCAATAGTCGACCGAGTTACAAGCGTCCAAAGTTGGAAAACAAAATTATGTATCAAAATATGTTAATATTGAGCTCTATTTATAGAAATTTTAAGAAAATACAAAATTTCATATTGTTAAAGAAAACTTCAAATTTTATAAACACAAAAATAATATCTAAAAAATTTATTTATACGAATAATATTGTGCCAAGTATAATTAATCAGATAAAAAAAAGATAGTTTAATCAGATCCGAGGCTACGTGTAGTAGTTGTCTAACAACTCTGACACGCAGCTCGGCCGCTCCCCACAATTTCATTTTCATTTTTTTTTGGACTCTTGCATGCCGACCTAGCCTTAGGGCTGCTGATGGATAATTTTCCAAAAGGGGGTTAATTTCCCCGACAATTCCCTGAATGGGGTTGTCAGGGGATATTTTTCTTGTCTGGGGTCGAGCCAGAAACCGCTCAGCATGGAGCGTTTTTCCTTCGCACGAAACCGCTGCTCGGGCAGTGTATTTTTTGTTTTGCCAAAAACCTCTCCACCTGGAGCGATTTTTGGTTTGCCAAAAAAACCCAACCTCCACAATTTTAAATAAGCACTCTAACCAATCAATCTACAAGAGCCTATTGACTTATAACTTTGTAATAAATAATATATTACATATATACGATTTCTATAAAATATGTAATATATTACATAAATACATATTTATATAAAATAATATTTATTACATAAATACGTATTTATGTAATATTTTTTATTACATAAATATATATTTATGAAATACATATTTATGTAATATATTATCTATATTTATGTAATATATTTTTATTTATGTATATTATATATATTTATATTTATGTAATATATTATTTATTAAATAAATATGTATTTATGAAATACATATTTATGAAATATATTATTTTTAAATAAATACGTATTTCATAAATATATTTATGAAATATATTATTTATTTAATAAATATGTACTTATGAAATATGTATTTATGAAATAAGTCTTTATTTTTTTTTGTATTTAGCTGGGTGTATTATATTACGAAATTAGTTGTTCATATTAACTTCAAGATAGAATTTTTTATTGCAACCTTATCAAAGGAAATTCTAAAATATTATTATTTTTAATAAACATTACTTTCTCTTTATTTTTAATAAACAAGTTGTATAATGGTTAAGACCGGGTTCTGGTTTAAATGAGACAATTAAATTGGTAAAAAAAGAAAATGCTCCCGACGGAGCGATTTTTGGCAAAAAAGAAAACGCTCCTGGCGGAGCGGTTTTAGGCAAAACAAAAAATGCTCCCGGCGGAGCGGCTTTTGGTAAAAAAAAAGTTTTCCGGTAATTTTCTTTTGCTTTGGGTAATTTTGTTTGGAACCCTTATTTATGTAATATATTACATATTTCATAGAAATCGTATATATGTAATATAATATATTATTTATTACAGAGTTATAAGTCAATAGGCTCTTGTAGATTGGTTGGTTAGAGTGCTTATTTAAAATTGTGGAGGTTGAGAGGTTTTTGGCAAACCAAAAACTACTCCCGGTGGAGAGGTTTTTGGCAAAACAAAAAATATGCTGTCCGAGCAGCGATTTCGTGCGAAGGAAAAACGCTCACCGCTGAGCGGTTTCTGGCTCGACCCAGACAAGCAAAACATCCCCTGACAACCCCATTGAAGAAATTATCGGAGAAATTAACCCCCTTTTGGAAAATTTCCCGCTGCTGATGCTCTTGATCTCAGCTGCCGACACAATTCTTCCTCATAATTTTTTTGAAAGGTTCCTTCCTCATAATTGTTATAGAAAAACTCAGTTAAGTTGACATGTGTACTGTTCAGGAAATAAAAAGATAATCTTCTTAGCTCACTAATCTTCTAGAACTCAATTAGTTGGTATCGTGTTAATCATCGAGGCACATTAAATAACGAATAACCTCAGCGATTGACAAATATATATATTCGTACCAAATTTTAAAATAACTATATTATGATATTCAAATTTAAACGATCTTATTAGCGTGTAATAATATCTCCGGCACGTTATAGTTTATCGGCTTCCATGAAAAATAACAAGTACATATATTCTTTGATCAGATTATTCCATAACAGCAGATATCGATTTTACAGTATAAGATGTACTGAGAAGAGTACGTAACCGGAGAACATAACTTATAAGATGTATAATAAAATCGCAACTTTCCACCAGACGTTCAACACATGACTGGAGAAGACAGAAGAATCAACTGCTAGTCAACGAGGTGATGTCGTTTTGAAACTACCAAATTAATAGTGGTGGGGCGTATCTTATTTAAGTATAGTTCACATCAGTAGTTAGTTAGATGTCCTCCGAAGGAAATAGACCTCCTTGGTAAGCCCACTTGAACACGATTGGAAGCAAAGCTGTTTTTTTTATAAGTAGATATTTATTAATAAAAATAATAAGTAAATAATTACACAATTCTATACTTAACGTATGTACCCGATGGTTTCAGACTAGTGTTTCAATATGAAGCATTTGTAAGTATGATAATGACTCTGTTTGTCGAAACAGTTTGGAAGCAGATAATAGATTTTTAGCGGATAGAAGATTGAATAATGTGTTTGGTAAAATTAACTAGCAGATAGCACATTCAATTTAGTAGATTATATATTTTTGGTTAAATTAATTATTAATTTATAAAATAAACTTAAATAAAATAATCTAAATTATTTAATTACATTACAATAGTAATAATTTAATATATTACTATTTATATTTCTAAATAATTAATAGTTAACTTATTGAATATATTAATTTCTTACCTTTGGTTATATATACAAATAAGAATAATAAGACTGTGTCATTTATTGTAGTAAATAAATCAATATTTATGACAACATGTTCAAGGAATATTGCATTATCATTTATTCTAATTCTTATAATTACATGAAACTAATTTTGGTCACTTAATGGATGCATCTTCATAATTCCTAAGCAAAATAAAATATTTTTAATAATTTAAAATTTTATTTAAATTTTGACAACCAAAAGAAAATTACCCAACAACCAAATCTCTAGATATTAGAAACTATTTCTAAATTATTCATTTATAGACATGTAGAGAGAATTCAAAAAAACTTTAGTTGAATAAATTCTTCCATTTATCAAAAAATTCTAAGAAAAACAAAATATTTATATTACCTTAAATTATTTGAATTTGGACAACCAAAATAAATTACTCAACAATCAAACTATTGATGTTAGGAACTAATTTAAAACTCTTTATAGTATCTTGCAAAATAAATCTCATAATATTTTAAATAGTAGTTAAAAGAAAATCTTCTAATATTTATTTAATATGATAGAATCTTTAAATTTTTAGATAATTACTAAGCAAAATAAAATATTTATTATAGTTAAAATTGTTTAAGTTTTGACAACTAAAGTAATTTGCAAAAGAACCTAAATCTTTGAAACTAATCCTAATACTTTCATCAATCTTTTTTTGGGATTTTCTTTGAAACTAATCCTAATATTTTCATCAATTTTTTTGGGAAAAGTCCACTTAAGTACCCTGTGGTATCCCAAAAAATCAAATTAGTACCCTGTGGTTTAAAATGTATCAATTGAGTTAAACTTATTCCAATTAAAATCAATTAGAGGTCCAGTCAGCTGCCCGGACCCTGCCCATCTTGCCTGGACCCTGCCCTGCCACGTGGACCAGCCACATTAGATTTTTCTGATGATGTGGGGCCACGTGGCTTCCCTTATCTCACCATCTCCTTCCTTCTCTTTTTTTTTAGGTAAGTACAAAAATTGAGAGCTTTAGGTCGGGATGGCTAAGAAAAATGACAGCGTCGAGGTGGATCTAAGGAGCGGCTTAATCGATACTGCCATACCGGCTGCCACATAATTGACGCTGCCATCGGCCCACTACGACCACACCGCCCTAATCAACACTGCCTCACCTTCTCCGAGCTATGGACAGCCATAGAATTCGTCGCCGCCTCCCTCTCCGACGACATGGGAGTCAGGAAAGGACACATCATCCTCATCTTGTCGCCGCCAAAATGCCTACACCTTGGCTCGGTCGTTGAGCACATCGTCGTCAGGGGCCGACACGTGCTGCCAGAGGAGGGACGAGAGAATCGTCATCGTCGTCATCGGGGGCCGACGCGTGCTGCCAGAGGAAGGACGAAAGAGGGTCATCGTCGCTCTGGGGGGTAGGGGGTGAGGTGGGTGGCCGACACGCGCTGCCAGAGGAGGGATGAGGAGGGTCGTCGTCGTCGCCGTAGGTGTGGTGCTCCACCACGCGCGGGGTTGGGTCGCTATCTCCTCCTCCATCAACCCCGGGAAGGCAGGGTTCTCGGGGTGCGGCATCGTTTGGGTGATCCCCGCACCTCCTCCTCCCGCTTCGTGTGTCGTTGACGTGGATCTTTGTTGATCACTAGTCAGTCGGTCTTCGCAACGAGGGTTTATTTATTGGTTTCAATTTTTGATTTCAATTTACGAGGAGCTTTTTTATTTCAATTTTTTCTGGGTTTTGTTTTTGGATAGAAGAAGAAGAAGAAGAAGAAGAAGAAGAAGAAGAAGAAGAAGAAGAAGAAGAAGAAGAAGAAGAAGAAGAAGAAGAAGAAGAAGAAGAAGAGAGGATGAGTCAGGGGAAGGAGGAGAGTGAGGGATGTACACGTGGTGCCAAAAATCTGACGTGGCTGGTCCACGTGGCAGGGCAAGGTCCAGGCAAGACGGGCAGGGTCCGGACAGCTGCCCGGGCCTCTAATTGATTTTAATTAGAATAAGTTTGACTCAATTGATACGTTTTAAACCATAGCGTACTGACTTGATTTTTTGGGATACCACAGGACTTAAATGGACTTTTCTCATGAATATATTATTAGACTATAGTTAGGTTTAGACATGGGTGTAGCGTAGGCGTACCATATAATATAGTGGCTTATTTTGACTTGAATTTTAGTTCTTGACTAGCCCATTGCTTATAATTAAGGATTCAAAAATGTGGTCTGACTAACTAGGCCATGGCCACGAACCAAATTTTGGTCATTTTCTACTTCAATTTTGAAGGTGATTTAATTGGTGGTCAATTTTCGGTTCAATTGGTTAAATTAATCAATTTATCTTGTCAAATCGACTAATAAGACAAAAAAAAGAAAATTATATATTTTTTAGTTTCATTAGAGTAAGAATGATTAAATTATGATTGTAATGCTTGCATTTTGCAATAAAATTAGATAAAATTTATAATTATTTTATATTTTAATACTAAATATAATTAATAATATGTCTAATTGTAACCGTAATCTTAATGCTTTTTAACCGTATTTGTGGTCCACTATTTTTTAATCGTAATTATAGATTTATAAATAACTCGACAATTAAAAATCGAACCGCCACTGAGGGAGAAATATAATACATGCCTTATATATTAAATTGAAGCCGGAAAATCCAAGTACAACAAGTAGCTAATTTTAGTGGCGGATGTGGTACCCAACTAACTTAAACCTAGCAACAGTCTAATTGGCCACTAGGTTATATCTAATTTTGGGCTAGACAACTTTGTTAACAAATGCATACTAAGGTGGAATGCGGTAGTTTGGGCGCTATATAAAATACAAATGCAACGCAATAATCTCTACGGCAACACGGGATCAGTCGATAATACACTAAAAAGAGCGAGATCTTTATGTTCACCCTTGAAGAAGCAAAATTTCCTAAGCACGCCTTCCTTAACAAACCCAGCCTTCTCCAATATCCTCTGGGAGGCCACATTCTTGACATCAATATACGCTTCTACTCTAACAATCTCCGGGAACTCCTCGAACAGAATCGGAACCACCATCTTCACCACTCTGGTCATTACGCCCCGGCCCCAATACTTGACCCCGAGGGCGTAGCCCACGTACCCTTTGTATCGTTCCAGGCCGGAGCCGAGGTCGAACATGACGTATCCAACCGGGCGCCCGTTCAGGCATATGGCTCGGTGCCATGGGTGGGGAACTGCTTCTTGTTCGAGGTAATCAAGTGCATCTTGTTTGGTGTTGATGGGTCTCATTCTAGTTGGCCGGGTTACTTCTTCGTCTCGGGCCCATTCCAGGACGTCGTCTGCGTCGGAGACTTGGTATGGTCGAAGTGTGATCTCCATGAGAAGAGATTATGTCGCTCAGGAGATTCTGTTGTTGGGAGTTGGGGGAAGAAAGTAAGGAGAAAAGGAAAAAAAGACTAGCTAGCTAGCTAGATATGAATCGTAAAAACGGCCAGAATATAAAGTCGCCGTTGGGAGGGCCTTGCTGCGAAATTTCGTCCGCATAAGTCATGAGATCTACACTTCTTTTGACTAGTCAACAGGGCCAAGATCAGAGGATTTACGCATTTTGGCTAGTAAATTCAAAATTTCTATTTTTTAAGGATAATTCATTCTGTCCGGATATATTGTGAACCGACGTTTTTGTGGTCTTTGGATGCACATTGAACCGAGCATGTCTAATAAGTTTCAACCATGTAGGGCCTCACCAATTTCCGCTACTAGCAGCCTGGATAACGAGGTCAAAAAAGGCGCAAAACACAAGCAGACACAAACTTATATTTATTCTATTACTTCCTGGTCAACATATCTTGATGTCCACTCCAAGAAAACATAATATACCAAATTTATATTAACGGTCCCCACCTTAATTATTTTTACTATGTAGTTTCGTAGCAGTTTCCAGTGTCCCCTCGATCCTAAATTATAATATTACTGCATGTATAAATATATACAATCTATACCTCCTCAGTGATCACAAAGAGAGAATTAAAAAGTGGAACGAATTCTCAGATGCGACACTCCGGCGACTAGAGGTCTCCGATATCGACGACTTCATGGAATGGGCCACCGACGAGAGGTCGGCTAAGTTCTGCTCATGGGAGCCCTACACTAGCAAAGAAGACGGCATCGCCTACATCAAGAACCACGTCGTCCCGCACCCGTGGCTCCGGGCAATATGCATCAACGGGAAGCCAGTTGGGTCTATTTCGGTGACCAAGAACATGGGCAACGACATCTGCAAGGGCGGGTCATAGGGTCCGTCGATACTCGATTTTTATTTTAAATAACAGAGAACTAAAATTGGTTTCCACAGGAAGCAAGTGGATAGCTCGATACAACACTATAAACAACAACATCCATAACTTTTCCTTTAAAAACAATAAACTTCCTAAGAACACCCTCCTTTACGAACCCAGCCTTCTCCAGAACCCTCTGCGAGGGCTTATAGTTCACATCAACCAAGGCTTCGACCCTTTCCACGTCGGGAAACTCCTTGAACACGGCAGGCACCACCATCTTCACCGCTGTCGTGGTTATCCCCATGCCCCAATACTGCGACCCAATTGCGTACCTCACCTGGCCCTTGCATCGGTCCGACAGGTCGGTCCCGGGCCTGAACGAGATCAGCCCGATTGGCCGGCCGTCCAGGCAGATGGCACGGCAGTAAGGTTGGGGGATGGCCTCCTGGTTAAGGTAGTTGAGTGCGTCTTCCCTTGACGAGAAGTTTCTTAGTGTCGTGTAGTGGATGACGTCTTCTCCTCGAGCCCAGTCCATGAAGTCGTCGACGTCGGAGGGATGGTATGGCCGGAGAGTTATCTCCATGTGGGTTATTGGCTGGGAGAGAGATGGTGTTGTCCAGGGTTAATTTGGTTTGGTCTGTTTGGACATGAACAGCTAGCTCCATGTGGGTTTGTTATGGTTGATTCTACGAATTTGAATCACGTGTGAGACAAGTGATTGGTCCAAGTGTAATGTACTTTAATTCAATTAAAGAAACCACAAATTCAAATTTCGTGAATATAATTTTTTATTCAAATAGTAATTTTTAAAATAATTACCAAACCTACCTAAAGAGGTTGGCAACATGTCGTATTTCATCAACACCCGTATCAAAAATACATTAAAATGCACAAAAATAATCACGAGTTGGAGGTGCCCTTCCAGACGAAGGTACCACAGCACAAAAAATATCAGCAACAAATTTTTTTTTGTAGAAGTCTCAAGATCCATAATTAAGTGCATCCCGGGTTATTGTGAATTGATGTAGACATGTGCTTCTATATTTATAGAATTTTTTTTATAAGTAAAGAATTATATTTCATCAGAAAATTACCAAGAAAGAATACATTACTGGTACTAAAGAAACCGCACCCTAGTCGGGAGATAACGAGAATCAAGAAGCGAACCTAGTGATTACCGCTATTTGAAGACAACGCCAAGTATCTCCAAAAGGGCATCAAAACCAAAAAACTCGAGACTAGGGAGGATCAAAGCTCCAAAAACAATTCATACCACAGGCAGCATCTTTGATTGCATTGAGAATATGAGAAGTATCCTCCTCCCATGACAGTCCAGTAGCGACTGCGAGGTACCAAACTTCAGTCAAGAGCTCCTCCTGAAGATCATCGTCTTGCATCTCCAAGCCGGCGATCAACGAGCCAAGGCTTAGTACCGGAAGAGGCTCTACCGGGGGAGCTGAACGAAACCTCAATTGACACAACTCTAGGGTCGTCGCCGCTTTGGCCGAAGGTCTTCTAACCCTATAGCTGGATCTAATCGGGGTCAAAAGCATAGGCTTCCTCTTGGATGGCCTCTTTGAGGCAGGTAAAGGCCTAATCGTATCAGGCGAACGCCAAGCTTCAAAGGACGACGATGAAATTATATTCGCTTAGTCAGAAACCAGTAGGTTGATCATTCCAATGAAAGCCAAATACTCCAAATCAGCCTGCACCTGAGAAGAAGAGCCAGCCTCCAGGTCAGCCACCACCGCCAAACCAGGAGCCTGCACCTGAGCAAGAGACTCGGCGGACATCGCCACAACATCCTTTAGAAAAAAAACATATCTCAATATTAAGTAGTTCTCCGTGGTGTAGGTGGATTGTAACTCGGTAATTGAAAACTAAGTGATAAATTTTTCTTGTTTTGGTATATATGCGACACTACCTGTTGGGATGGTGAGAAATAGAAAAGATTTATTTCCTATTCTTATTCCTATTCTGACTAGGTTTTGGACTCTTAATGCAACCTATTTAAGTTACTTGTACACCAAGAGTTTGTCTCTATATAAAGACATGTTACCCTAGGTTTTTTGTATGGCTTTGTGGCTCGAAAACTCATCAATAAAAGTTCTCCTTTCTCTCCGTGGATGTAGGCATTAGTTCGAACCATGTTATCTCTTGTGTCCGTATTCTTTGCGCATTTTATTCTCTGGTTGCTGAATTCATAACAATTGGTATCAAGAGCTTGGGTTGGAGGATGACAGACGGTGCGAAGTTTACTCTTGTGAAGTTCGATGGTTCTTCAAATTTTGGGTTATGGCAAAGGCGTGTCAAGGATCTCCTCGTGCAACAAGGGATGGTCATCGTGCTTTCGGAGAAGAAGCCCGAGAAGATGGAAGAGCAAGAGTGGAAGGAGATGGGGGCCAAGGCGGTGGCGACAATTCGCTTGTGCTTGGCAGATGATGTGATGTATCACGTCATGGATGAGGGGTCACCAGCTGAGGTATGGAAGAAATTGGAGGCAAGGTATATGTCTAAGTCTTTGTCGAACAAGCTTTATCTTAAGCAAAGATTGTGCGGACTTAAGATGAAGGAGGGCTCGGATTTGAGCTAACACATTAATGGTTTCAGTCAACTTGTGAGCGACTTGAGAAAGGTTGATGTGAAGTTCGAGGAAGAAGACAAGGCATTGTTGCTGCTGAATTATTTACCTGGCTCCTACAAAAATTTGGTTACAACTCTAACTTGGGGGAAGGAGTCTCTGGTGTTGGAAGATATCACAAGTGCTCTGTTAGGGTTTCATCAAAGAGGGAAAATTGGCGATGAACAAGCGGAAGGGCTGGTTATGAGAGGTAGCTATGGTGATCATAGTGGAGCAAAAGACGGGAAGGGATCCAAGTCGTGGTCAAGGAGGTTCAAGAGAAATTACTTCGAGTGCGGAAAAAAGGGCATGTGAAGAAGGATTATCCAAAAAGAACTCGGGATCGCGAAGAAAAAAGATCAGGTTCCGTGAATGTGGCCTCATATTCGGACGGGTCGGATGGTGATCTTCTTTCTATTTTGTCAAGTCCAAAGCATTATGATTCCTGGATTTTGGATAGCGCTTGCTCTTTCCACATGACGCCTAAGAGAGGGTGGTTCGACACCTACAAGTTCATTGATTCAGATATGGTGACTATAGGTGATGGTTCTACTTGCAGAATTGCTGGCATAGGTGATATCCAAATCAAGATGTGGGATGGTGTTGAGAGAAAATTGTGTGAGGTTAGGCATGTTCCGAAGTTGGAGAGGAATTTGATCTCGTTAGGAGCCTTGGATTATAGTGGGTACAACTATAATATTGTAGGCGGGCTAATGGAGGTGGAGAAGGATGCTGTGATAGTGATGAAGGGTGAAAGGAATGTTAGGAACACCTACAGGTTACTGGGGAACACGGTTGTAGGTGGAGTCACCTCGTTAGATTCCGATAGAGGGGAGAAAAGCTCTTGTGTGATGGAGCGAAAGCTTGACATGAATGGTTTGAGTGGAGTTGGAATTCGCGGAGACAAAGTTAGCAAGTTTCCGCTATGGTTGTCTAAAGAGACGTACACATCAAAGGTATTGGGTATGTTTTGCATGAGGAATGCGAAGCCGTTGTTAACACCACGCGCGAATCGCGTATCTCACTCAAGGCCGAATGATGGAGTTCGAGGCATGTCGAGAGTTCTACTTGGTAGAATAAAAGGTTGCTCTTTGTCTGCTATGACATGTAGCATTGGTTTGAGGCAAGAAGGTCCAGCGGAAAAGCAGTTCGAGGTTGCAGAGCATGGGGCTAACCAAAAAATAGAGGGCGTGTCTATTGGTCGCAACGTTGCTTCAGCAGGTAGACTTGCTAGTTGGGGTTCAATGGAGATTGGAGAAAATAGGTCAAGCAAGCTCAGAAGCTCGAGTTTGGGGGCTGGCTCCAAGTGATTGAACAAAAAGTGAAGAGAAAGTTGAGATGGTCTTATTGATGCAGTTATCTGTGGTCCGAGATGGAGTCGGTAGAGTCGGATTAGTTTTGCAAGATCTCATAGTTCTTCATGGGGCGGTGTTTTGTCAAGGTGGAGTTTGTTGAAGTTCGGGTGAAGCTTCATGGTTTTTCCACGAGATAATTTCTCGCCAAGGTAGAGATTGTTGGGATGGCGAGAAATAGGAAAGATTTATTTCCTATTCCTATTCCTATTCTGACTATGTTTTGGACTCCTAATCTGACCTAGATAGGTTATTTGTACACCAAGAGTTTGTCTCTATATAAAGACATGTTACCCTAAGTTTTTTGTATGGCTTTGTGGCTCGAAAACTCATCAATAAAAGTTCTCCTTTCTCTCAGTGGATGTAGGCATTAGGCCGAACCACGTTATCTCTTATGTCCGTGTTCTTTGCGCATTTTGTTCTCTAGTTGCTGAATTCATAACACTACCAATTAATTATCTTTACCGTGTACCTAGGCGGGTCCGTCTCAATACCAACCAAAACCCGGGTCTTTCTCAATGCCAACAGAAGGTCGAATCTATCTCTATGTTAACTACTTTTTTTGTCGTAGTTCAACAATTTTATCCGATTCAAATTTATATTAGTTAACTTATCATAGATTAACCAAAATTCCTTCATATAAACAAGTAGCCTATGGAATTCGAATTTGCAATTTTTTATCCGCTTAAGTGTTTGTGGACTCATATCCAAGTTGAAGTGTTGCTATCTCAAGCTGCGAACTGCACTACTATCGGGAACATATCCAAGTTTGTTGTCAATTTCTGAGAAATTAAATAAATTCAAATTATATCTAAACGTATTAAATTAACCAATGTGGTACATTCAGAAATATTTTTCAGACAACACTTGAAGCTAACTCAACCTTCTTCACTGCCGAATGTGGGTGAATTTGCTCACGGTAAAACAGAAATAATACTTCAGAACTAATTAGTTATCCAATGTAGCTCTCCTAAATATCAAACTCCGCATCCATAAGTTGTATACTTCAACATTATGGTCGAAATAACGGATTCTATATGCCATTCCAACTATTATTCACCCACTAATTTCTTTCATAAAAATACGAGTTCTCGAGTTCAACTATTAACTACTTATTAAGAAATTTTTGTCATCGTTCAAAAATTTTATTTGATTCGAATGCAGAATTATTATAAATAAACTTCGAAATTTCTTTCCCGGAGTTCGAATTTGCAATTTTTTATGTTAAATTGTCTTATACGAGTTTGTGGTCTCAGTTGAAGTGTTGCCAGCTCGAGCCGCGAACTGCACAACGTTATCGGGAAAATATCCATGTTCGTTGTCAATTTGTGCGAAATTCAATAAATTCAGATTATATCTAAACGTATCAAATTAACCAATGTGGTACATTTAGAAATAATTTTCAGATGCCTATTCCACAGTGACGACTTCCACAGTGACGACTGGCCTAACCAAATTATTAAATAATTAATTAATTTTTCTCTCATCCATATTAAACCCAATCTTTACAATTTTTACTTATAAAATTTTTTTTGAATATGGTTAACATCGATTCTCGGCGACGAGCTTCCGAAATCGAGAAGTTGACAGAATTACTTGTTTGACGAGTGGACCACAGCATCAGCACGAGGAGGAAGGCGTGGAGTTATCTCAAAGAGCGGAAGAGAGGGATCAAAATAATGAAAAAGATAAACTATCGACAATCATGAACATTGCTTTCTCAAATATAATGTTGACTTAAAAGAACTATTACGAGAAGATAACGTGGTCACAAAACCTACTTAGACGTGTTGGTGTTTCTTCAACACCCATATAGAAAAAAGTACATAAAGAAACACACAAAAAAGAAAGAAATTACAGGTGACATTCCGGACGAAGGTGCAACATCGGCGAGAGAAACATGAGCGTCAAGAAGTAGACCAAAACACTTGTGGAAGCCCATAGAGAACACTATCGAGTTGGAGTACCCATTACAGCACGAGAAACATCAACAACAACTTGTAGTAAAAAATACTTGTAGAAGTCTCAAGATCCATACTTAAGTACATCCCGCGTTATTGTGAATTGATGTAGACATGTGATTCTATATTTATAGAACCTTTATATAAAAAAAATCTCAATATTAAGTACTTCTCCGTGGTGTAGGTAGATTGTAACTCTGTATTTAGGTAGATTGTAACTCGGTAACTGAAAACTAAGCGATAAATTTTCCTTATTTTGATATATATCCGACACTACCAATTAATTATCCTTGTGAACTCAAGTTGCTAATTATCTATACTTATCAATTTCAATATTTTCCAAATGTCTGGTATATCTCATCTCAAAGTCCGCCCGATTAGCAAATTATTGATTTTTTTCCTCTAGTAGTAGCAAGTTTGAGACTTTTTTTTAAATGGCAATTTTGACTTGATTGGTTTTTATTGCTGGGACTCCTGTTACTTGAGTCCAAATGTGAGACATGCTATCACTAAAACTTATCCCTGTAGAAAAAAATGACCGTAATCAAATTAAAGTTTAGCCGCATATATTCAGCGGGAGAGCCAGAAGAAAACGGTTTGGTTGGTGGAGTAAAAAATATTTTTCTAATTGTTTCATTACTGGTACATTTTTGGTTGTCTTAAGTTTTCCGTGTGATTAACTTGATACACACATATATGTAAAATTAACTTAATAATTTGATATTCATGGTATGTAAAATAAAAAATATAGTATGCACCCGCGAGGTTTTAGACTAGTTTAACCCTTTCCAGGCAGCCATGGTGGTAGAACTGAACCGCAAGTTTTCATGTACTATGACTTGACTAATGCAATTTCAAACTTAATTGCGAAAATCTATCTCCGTGTTTCCAAAGTTTGAAATGGGTTTCTAAAACGAGTTGAGAAATTATGCAAAAGCCCATTAACCCTAACCCAAACCCAACCTTCATTAGATGGGCCTATAAACAAAATGTCGGCCAGGAGGATGGTCCTCTGCTGCTACAACTTCACTTCCACTTCCACACCGTTGCGGCAGTTTCCGCCGGCTGGGAGATCGTTCCCGAGAAATGGGGAGTCTGAAGGGTAAAACTGGAAATGTATCGCAAGGAAGAGAGAGCCAACAGACAGAATGAGATATTTCCTACTATACTATACCACTTTCAGATTGAATTCTATTTTCCCAAATGTTTCAAAGTAGATCACGAACAGACAATGAATAGTAAGTAGGCTTCTACCTGGTCTGTGTGTCATTGTCTGTATGTAGTATTTATCTGCACAACGCTCACTTCCAACAAGATCGATAGAGGACAGCTTTCCAACTAGTCGTTGTCGCAGCTTTGATTCATTTCCATCAACTGATCTTTCGACAGCAAGCTGAAGGATAGCACGTGAACTGGATTGATTCCTCATTGGCAAAAGTTGTGGCACTAGGAGTCCTAGTCGCATTTCCTATCTCAATGAGGTCCTTTATTGATTCTACATCTGAAACTTGCAACCCCGACTTTCTGTTTTCCATCTTCTCTCATGCGATGTTTTCTGCAAAAGCAGAATATCTTTTAGTTTTAAGCATAATCCTAAGCCAGAGCTACAAACTTCTGAAAAGAATTGTGAGTCAACTTACTTCCTATCCCTGAGGAGATCAAAAAGTTTCCCTCCGTGTATATCTACATAAAGCTGAAATCTTGATTCCTGCAGGTATGATGCATCAACCGCAATATATCTCGGGATGCTTTAAGAGGCAAGGGTTTCATAGCCACTTCCTGAATGGAGGAACAAACAATCAATCTAAGCAAACATGTGAGAAACACTGTAGTCAATAGCCTAGGACACTGACTTCAACTTAATAGATATGCATACTAGTAATTCGAATAACAAGCAAAATGAGTTCACAGCCCTACCAATCTGTTTATCAAAACATTCTAATCCTCTCACTGTCAAACAAAATTAAGCTTCAAAGACTTTTTGTTAATCATTAAATGCCATGAGTGTTACAGATGTTGGAAATTTGCACTACAACCCAAAAATACACCCGGCATTTACTGATGCTTGCTCTTACCGAGATAGGGAGTTACCTGTTTGTCCATATGCAAAGCACGTAGCTTTTGTTCGTTGAAAAATGATAGGCACAATCGGTTCCACAGTCTCACGGTACACCTACACCAAGTAGTCCAATCAAGATAGAATCCAGCAATTCAGGTTCTATCTATATGTCACTTAGGAGGTGTGTGTAAGAATTATTTATTAATTCTATTAAAGAGGCTCTCATAGAGTTGGACTCTATGACTGATATAAGAGTCCTATTATGGTTATGGTTATTAGTTTAATCTCAACCGTTCATTGGGAGCTTGATGGACGCGCCCGATTGATTCTAAGTATATAGCTTGGTCTTCTCTCTGCCTATAAAAAGATGCTAATGCTATCCATCAGTGGGTGTCACTAAATGATAGGAAAGAGAGAGAAACCAAGCTATGGCTACAGGATTGCGACTACGTAGACATCAAAGTTTCTCTTCATCAACCAATCCGGTACGCTTCCGCTTATTGTTAATGTAATTAATTATTACATGTGGTATCAAGAGCCTGTGTTCTAAGATTGGTTTATTGATTGATGTTTGTATGCATGACCGTGATCTGTTAAATTTACTGGTATGTATAATTAATTGTGTGAAGTAACAGATTGATTAAAATGATTGGTGCATACAAAAATAAACTAGGGTTATAAAAATTCAAACCTTTTGTACCTTAAGTTTGGTGCATGCAATATAAAATCTAGGTTAATAAGGTTGATTGATTTTGGGAAGGTTGCTGTAAATTACAATTTCATGTTTTAAGGTTGGAAAATAAATGGGTAAAGAAAAGGCATGAAATTAGGTTCTAGATGGAACGAGTTGAACAAAGTAGTAAACCCTAGAACTTAAACTGCCTTTACGAAAAAAAAATTACGGTACCGATAATTATCGCCAAGCCTTAAAATAGGAAAAATCGTAGTCGCCACTATTGTTTACTGTCTTAGAAAAGTCTAGCTTTGTTTTGGTCATATCCTGCCGTGAGCAAAGAAAAGGGACACAACAAAAACCAGGAAAGAATCCATCACCGCCGCTCCACGAAACCTAAAACTAGTATCAATAATAGGAGCAGCGACCAGAGCCTTCGCTGACATCTAAAATCTAGCTTCTTACGGTCGCGAGCGAGATGAACAAAGTATGGATGTTGCCTCAGTGATCCGTTGACAAAAGTCGAGTCGACGGTGACACACTTTTGGCTTGAAAAGCGGCGATAAAAGATTGAATTGTAAGGGCTGAAACGAGTTTAACGAAGTCCGACTCGGTCTGGTCTTAATGGTTTGGGTTCTGTTCATACAAGCCTTTACATTGTGGCTGTCGAATTATTTGTGGTCACCGATGGCTGGTCGCTGGTCATTACTTGGTGATTCGTTTTGGTTCGTTAGTACCTAGAAGACCATTAAATATTTCGGTGCTGGCAGCGCGATTTATTAAGTGGAGCGACAGATGAGTTTTTGTATTATTTGGTCGATAATTATTTCCTGGTTATCTAATTGTTGTTGGCTGCCGATAATTTGGCCGTCCGTGACGATTTTAATTATATCTCCTCTGTACATTTTTTATCCGTGAAAATTTCTGGGCATGCGATTAAGGGTTTTGATGAATAAGGCATTATCTGTTTATGGGCCTGTAGAATGATCCCAAGTTGGAGAATCATTGGACTTGAAATGTTTTGGTATTAAGGCTGAATAGAAAAGGTGATTTCAAAAGAAATTATTGAATTGGAGTAAAAGTTTCTAATATGTGTGTCCAAATTAAATGTTCATAATTAGTTGATTAAGTTGATTTCTAATTAATAGATTAAAATAATAACATTATTGATAATTTATCGAATAGTTCGTCATTATTTAGAAATTAACATTAAAAGGAAAGAAATTAACATGATTATACTTTATTAATTAATTATCATAATTTTGATTATGAAAAATGCAATTAATGTGAGGATTGACATGCATTATTTAAATTGTGATAATTAAGTTAAACTTGATTTATTGAAATGCAACATAAATCTTGCTTGGTATTAATGTGAATATACATGCTTTATGCTATGGTTTGTTAGTCACTAAAGTGGCCAAACTTTTATGTTGTTACATGTATATATTAGTCTTTTATTCGTCAATTAATGCAATACCAATTATTGAGATTTGATGGATAAATTGACGCTTGTTATTTAAGAAAAAACTAATTCTACCCAAAGGTAGGTCATTATTCTATAAATAATAAGTATAAAAGTGATAAACTAATATTTTGGTCAGGTATACATGTTTATCCAAAGATAACGTACATCTGATTTAAAATATTTAGCGATTCGATAAAAGTTGTATATGAATTAATATTTTGATCAAGTGTAGGTGTCTATCCAAAGATAGCATGTATATTTGGTTTGAAATATTGAATTTTACAATGAAAGTTTTATATGGTATTGAATTATGATAGTATGTTATAGTTTCTACCCAAAGGAGAGCTGTAATATACTCTTATTATTTTATTTGAATCCATTATATAATTTTTATTTGAGCATGTATGTAGTGTATTCTTCTTAAAAGTCTCTCGATGACATATTATTGGCAATACATGACCATGAAGTATAATGGGTCACATGATATGTATAAGAATGCCAACGAGATAATCAATTTAGTAGCAAAGCTAACAACATTGAGCATGATTGTGAATGATTTCTACTCATCGTATTCTCTTTCTCTTGAAATTTGACCATCGAAAAGTTAGTAACTTGGTCAGAATGTTAGTTCAAGAGGTTACAAGAATTAAAGGTCAACGAGATCATTCTATTAGCTCAATAGTTCAATGAGCTGAGAAAATATATAGGGTCAAATCTAAGACATTTATGATGAAGGAGCCAATTTAGGTAGTACAAACTACCGAAATGGGTAAGAAAAGTGATAATTATCATTTCTGAAAATGAAAGATGTTATCTGAAAATATTGCCCGGAACCTAAAGTTTGGTTCGAAAAGAAAGATAATAAATTTATCTTTGTAAATATACAACCAAACTTACTTTGGTACCTTCATATATTTGATGGATCTTAGTGCTATTACTCATGTTTCCAATATTATATAGAGATTTATATGATCCAAACTACAAACCCAAATGAAAGATCTCTCCTGAGAAATCGAATGAGAGTTCCAATAAAGATATATTATATATAACTAGACATTGGTAATTACTTAGGCCTATTATATACTGTTTATATACCTTAAATATTAGAAATTTGGTTACTCTTAATTGTTAGAGATTTGTGGTTTTTATGTTAAGTTTGGATTCATACGTTTTAGTTTATTTAAAAATACAAACCTTATTGGTTCTGGTATTTTCTTATAATACTTTGTATAAGCTAAAACTCAATAATGGTTTCTCTAAATCTCTACTTAGTGTTTATAATTTTAGAATTAAAGTAACATTGAGTATAATAGGATATCGCACTTGTGGCATAAATGTTTGGGTCATGTATCCAAGAAAGTCGCCACGTGAAGTACTCATCATATTGAAATTATACACACCTATAATTGTTGACTATTTTATTGACCATCTTTAATGTATGAAAGTATATTATCACCTTTATTGATAATTTTCACATTATAGTTATGTCTATTTACTTCAAGTCTCAAATATTCGATGACTTTGAGGTATAACTGAATGAAGTTGAAAAGATAATTAGACATGAAAGTGAAAACCGAAAGGTATGATAGAGGTGATGAATATTACAGCAAACATGACGAAAGTGATCAATATTTTGGTTAGCTTTTAAAGTTTTTCGGAAAGGCAAAACCGAACTTTAATGGTTAGGAGAATAATGAGTAATATAATGTACCCATCTCGTAGTGAACATATACTCTCAAACTGTTGTGCATGATTGAATAGCATTTCTAGTAAAGTTGTTCCTAAAGCTCTTATGAGTTGTAGGACGTAAGGATACCTAATATATGACACATGGCTATTGTGGTTGCCTAGTGGTAATAGGATTGTATAACACATGTGAAAGTAAATTAGATTCTTGAACGGTGGGTGATTATTTAGTTACATAGAGAAATCTAAAGGGTATAAATTTTACTATCTAAGCCATAGTTCGGGAATTGTTGAAACTGGAAATGCACGATTTATAGAAAATGGTGAAGTTAGTGGGAGTAATAAAAATGAAAGGGTACAATTATGGAATCAGGGGTGAATGTCAATTTTCTTGTATTGGTATTGTCTTCCATAATCGTACTACATGTCACTCCAAATGTTGAAGTAATGCAAGTCAACATGAATGAATATTTGGACAACAAGTACCAAATGAATAAGCTAAACTCACCAAATTTAAATGAGCAACAATCACATAGAGTAACATTAAGGTATTTCTAATGGGAATGAAAGTCAGCTATTCAGAATGCTTTGTGGTATATTTGCATTAATGTAGACTTTGATATAAAGTCAATAATCTAGTTTTGTTTTCCATCATGGTCTTGAGTTGTACTAAAAGAATGTGAAAATAGTCTTTCTTAATGGGGCTTTGAAGAGGAAATTTATAGAATCAACTTGAAAGGTTTGAGGTTGAAAGAAAAGAAAAGATTGGTGTGTAGACTTAAGATGCCAATATATAGGCTTAAATTTACTTCATGAAACATGTATCCTAATGTTTACAATATTAGTATGTCTTTTGGTGTTAAGGGAAATGTCGTTGATCGATGTGTATACCAAAAAGTCAGTGGGAGCAAATTTTTGTTAAGTCTTATATTGATAATATTTTGCTTGCTAAGAATAATTTAAGAACTTTATGTGAGACTAAAGATTTTATCTCATTAAAGTTTTGAGACGGAAGATTAAGTTGAAGCATCCTATGTGATTGGAATAGCCGAATAGGTATATTCCATAATAGTTCGCAAGTTGCTATAATTGTCACCGAAAATAAGTGTAGTCTCATTAATTTGATTCCTGAATATTACATGCTCATGTATAGATCACGACACATTAAAAGTTGTCGGATATTTGGATTTATGGTTGTCTTATTTCTATTTTTTGAGGGACAATATTATGGAAGATTGCTAAGCAATCTATTATTGGCACTGCTCAATATGGAAATTAAGATTGTGGCAGATTGTGAAGTCACGATTAATGTGTAATGACTAAGGAACTCATTTTAGGACTTTGGGTTGTCGACGCCATTATTAAGTTGCTGAAAACTTATTGCCTTAGTAGTATGTTTCTCTAAGGACAAATACTGTAAATGTGTCAAGCACATGAAAGTAAAGTATTTTGTTGTTAATGAGAGAAAATTCAGAAACATAGTGTCTACTATTCACATGATGAAGGATCTCATGATTATAGATCTGTTAAAGATAAGATTACAACCAAATAATATGATCATGAATGGCTTTTGATTGTACTTCTGAATATTTTGGTGATTGACACTCTGAGCTCACTGATATGTTTCTGAAATACATTATCGTTTGCTTGTTTTATTAATGGTGTATACATTATGGTTTTATGAAAAAATAAGAAAGTCTGTATAAGACATTACTGTGGACCATAATGGTTATATATACTGCTTATTGGTCTAGTATGTTGAGTTGCTAGTGTCGTGGTTATGGAAGGGAGTATGTCTCATGAATGATGTATAACCGTTATAGCTCGCATTTAGTAGCTTACCATATAATGATATTATGATAGTGGACTTTAAGTTGAGGTTGCTTATGTTGTGCACCTTATGTTATACTATTAACTAATATTCGAGCCTAGTGGGAGAATGTAAAAATTATTTATTAATTCTATTAAAGAGGCTCTTATAGAGTTGGACTCTATTACTGATATAAGAGTCCTATTATGGTTATGGTTATTAGTTTAATCTCAACCGTCTATTGGGAGCTTGATGGACGCACCTGATTGATTTTAGGTATATAGCTTGGTCCTCTCTCTGCCTATAAAAAGATGCTAATGCTATCCATCAGTGGGTATCACTAAACGATAGGAAAGAGAGAGAAACCAAGCTATGGCTACAGGATTGCGACTACGTGGACATCAAAGTTTTTCTTCATCAACTAATCCGGTACGTTTCCGCTTATTGTTAATATAATTAATTATTACAGTGTGATGAACAAACCTCATCATTTGAACCTCCTCGTTCAAAACTGCATAAAAAATACATTCATGTTTCTCGACATATTCTGTGAGATCAACCTACAAACAATTAGCATTTACAATCATCAGCACTTCTCATGGGACTACGTTGTGATAAGAAAGAAATAGAGCAGGTGATCAAAGACATAGTAGTACAAGTAAAGCCCGAAAAACATGAAGGTTCGATAAAATGATAAGTTAGTAACTCTGAAGAGAAAACTATAGTTAACAGCTGCTTTACAACTACTTCACGACTTTATGCAAACATCTGTGCCATTTTTTTTCCAGAAATCAGCGTGATAAGATGATACGTCCATTACATTCGAATTAATTTGTTGATTACCTTCATACATGCCATGGCAGATTAAAACAACAGTATAAGTTACCTTCAGTTTGGTCTCGTGAACTGTTATGGAGTGTCTATTATATCCTCTCCTCATTTTTTGTCAACTCTTTTTTATTCATAAGCCTTTCCCGCACCTGCATTAGAAAGTTTAAAAATGGCATGAGGTCTTAACGAATGTACAGCTAAATAACCTTAGATGTTCTCGGTGCTGAGCGTTTTACAGCTTCAGAGGAAGGAAGTGGTAACAGCTAAAAAAATTAACAAAGAAAGGCCTAATAAAGGTCATTAGTAATATAAATGGCATCGCAGTAGAGAGGAGTTGGAGAGTCTTAAATGCACACAAATTAACAAATCGGATGCAAAAGAAAAAGAAGAAGAAAGGACTAGAAAAATGATGGCATATCACAACTTTGATCTTTGCAACAGAGCTCGCCTTTTCTTTGTCAACAGCAAAGATTTTCACTAGGCCTCTATCAGCCATTCTCAGGGGAGCTCTGAGTGTCTGCTGCTTGTCTGACAAGTAAATTTCCAAAGCTCCGACCCCTTACAGGTTGAAACAATGAAGAGCCATCATACACAATCCTCGAGTTGGCATCTGACAGAAAGAAATAGAAGGAAGATCCTCGGGTAACAAAAGTAGTCAGCACAAAATCACGTCACTGCCATTTCCACACAAAAACAAACTGGTGTACCAACGTAACCACTCTAACACATTGATCACTACTCGACTCGGGGAATGAGAATATTCAAACAGGTCAAAACCCCGATCTTCTGCTGGCTGGACGACCTCGAATTCAGCGAAGGCGTGCCAGACTCAATGTTTGATGAGGAGTCCAGGATAAAAAACACAAGAAAAATAGAAAGAAAGAGGAGGAAAAGAAGAAGATAAGAGGAAGAAAGCTGCAAACTTTTTTATTATTGAATTGGTAAGATTGTTACAATACATGTTAGAGAATTGGTTTTAACCAATGGAACAGGCTGACTCAATATATTTGAGTGTATTTAGTTTTTGGGCCCAAATATTTAATTAGAGGAAGAATCCTAATTAAATATAATTAGAGGTCACACCAATTAGATTTGGGTGTTTGTGAGATCAATACGAAGCTCATTGATAAAGCTTCGTAACAATATATATAACACTTCCGAAAATCTAATTCTCGGGGTGAATGAGAAATTGGCTTAAAGGTGGTCTGGCTGCGGGTTACAGGATTGTGGGTTTGTGAGAATTGTTCCAAATTCCAAGGCCTTATCTTTTTAGAGTTGGGCCGGACTTGTTGAAGTGATTCTCAGGCCAAAATCTGATTGGGCTTCCTCTTGGACAAGCCCATGCTCTAGAACCTTCTTCCCTTTCCATGCCATTTGAATTTAAATTTAGATTTAAATTTATGAGTGTAACAACCCATTTAATTTAAGATTTTATGAGTTTTGTAACATCTCATTCATGGGTGGGTTAATGGCCATAATAAATTTGGTTTTGAATGTTAGAGGTCCTAAGCCCCTTATAAAAGGAGGCCTCCTCCTTCATTCCAAATCACCCCTAGCTCACACTCTTCCTTGAGCTCTCTACTTCTCCCCCTCTAGATTATAGCATTTCTCACATTCATATGAGTCAGAGTTCTACACCACCAAAGGTTCGAAAGGTGTACGAAAGTGCTTACTTTCGTACACGTGATTGGGCGTTGTACCTTGGGAACTCTCTTACCCATGGAGGCCTGGAGCATATAGGCGGGTAATAAGAGTTTAAGGGCACACGGTTAAACTGTGGCCTCGTCCAGGATTGAATCCAAAGCCTCTACCTTGAAGACGACAGTTTTACACACTTAGCTCCAAGTGTGATCGTGAGCAAACTCTCACCCTTCTCTTTACTTGCTTACGATTTATATTTCCATGCTCAAACCGTAATCTACTAATATATGTTCCAACATTCTTAAACTCTTATTAATTTTTGAAATATTAGTAAGTTAATTTTTTCATCGTATAAACAGGCATGCCATTTTATTATAATCGGGCATACCGGGTCTTGCCGTTTGGTCATAAACGAGCATGCCATTTTATCGTAGGAGGGCCTTCCATTTGAACATACACGAGCCTGCCATTTTATCGTAACCAGACATGCCATTTTATCGTAAGAAAACATGCCATTTTATCGTAAGAAAACATGTCATTTTATCGTAAGGGGGCATGTCATTTAAACATACCCCGGCATGCCATTTGATTGTAATCGAACATGCTATTTTTGACATACATCACGACCAAAAATAAAACAAACGATTTAACTTTCCAATAAATCTAACTTTACACACTTCAAAAAACCATTTCAGAGGGAGGGGGGTGGGGAGGGCTGGGGGAGCGGAGGAGAGAGAGGGAGGAAAGCAAGAGGGCATAAAAGAGAAGAGAGAAAAAAACCTCGTCGGCGTAGATTTTTTTTGGGGTTGGGGGAGAGAGAGGGGGCGAGAAAATGGGAGGAAATGGAAGGAGAAGAAAAAATGTGAGGTAAAAAAAGATTAATTCTTTCTGGTTTATTTGACTTTGGATTATGGATATCTCTGCAATTTATTTGGATTTGGATTTTATGGTTTATTTTTATTAAAGGTTGGGTGGGAGAGAGAGAAAGTGGAGGAGAAGAAAGAAGCGTAGGAAGGGGAGAGGGAGGAGAGAGAAAGATAGAATAAGGGAGGAAAGAGAGAGGAAGGAAGGGAGGGGAGAAGATAGGGACGTAAAAGACAAAAATACCCTCGAATAATTAGTACCGTCAAATCTCTGACGCGCATCTAGTCATTCAGATCAGGGGACAATATTCAATCCCGTATGGTACAAGAGTCCCTATTACTCCCTGCACCCAATCCAACTCCGTTGTAAAATTACTCGAATAAACTCTCCTTGGTCGCTCAGGTCACAACTTCGTGTGGGGCCCAACTCCACTTGGCAAGATCACGCTGGGGACGGGCCCAGGGTGCCTAAAACTTTCCCGCCACTACGTACCAGTAACGAACTTTGGATTTCCAGGGGCATTTCGGTCAACTTACCCCTAAAACTTTCCCGCCACTACCTTAATTCCGTTAATAAGGTTCCCCTCCCTCATCTCGAAGCCAAGAAAACACCAAGAAGAAAAGAGAAGAGAGGAAATAAAGAAAATCACCAAACTCCATTAAACTCCGTTAATAAGTTCCAACTCCCTCTTTCCCTTCCTCCTCTTGAAGCCCAGAAAACACCAAGAAGAGAAGAGAAGAGAGGAAAGAAAGAAAATCACCAAACTCCGTCAAACACCAAGGAGAGAAGCAATGAGGTTCAGTATGCTTCATTTCACCGTTCTGGTCCTCATAGCCTGCATGTTGTTCCAAGTCGTCGACGACGGGGAAGCATTCAGGAGAAAAGAGCTGCTCGAGGATGGTCCTTTGCTCGAGTATGATTTCTACCGGAACTCTTGCCCGCAAGCGGAGAAGATCGTCCAGGCGGTGGTCCGGGATATGTACAGAGTCAGGGCATCCGTGGCTCCTGCTCTGGTCAGGCTTCTCTTCCATGATTGCTTCATCGAGGTAACTGATTTAAGAGGTTTGCCTTTGTTGATTTTCTTTTCGTTCCAGAATCCCTTTATTAATTTGGTCTGGGATTAGTTGAGTTTCTTGATGAAGTTGTTATATGGGTTGGGTTCCCGTTGATTCTTGGTTACGCATTTTAATCTGTCATTCTCTGGCTGGTTTTAATCTGTTAATTGCCCGATTTTTGTACCCGTGCGTGGTTTTTAGTCCAAGTAGTTGGTTATTTTAGTGGTATCTTGAAGTTTGCTTGGTATTGACCAGCCTGTGATTCTTCTTCATATTAGGGATGTGATGCCTCTGTCCTTTTGGATCCGATAGAAGGGATGGGATCGGAGAAAGACTCGCCTCGGAACCATGGCTTGAAGGGATTTGATGTAATTGATGCCATAAAGTCGCAGCTCGAACTAGCATGTCCCGGGATTGTTTCTTGTGCTGACATTGTCGCTTTAGCGGGCAGAGAGGGAATAGTTGCGGCTGGTGGCCCATCCTATCCTCTCTTTACTGGCCGGAGGGACAGCCTCTTGGCTTACCAAGACAAAGCAACCGAAGAGCTTCCCTCATCCGATGCCGATCTTCCTCAGACACTTGCAGCATTCGCATCCAGGGGATTCAATGAAAAGGAAACCGTTACCTTGTTAGGTACCCTTTACCCACTACAGCTTCCTTTTCTTACTGGTGCTTTGTAGTGAAATGGTTTGGCCGTATTGTACGCCTTTTTTTTTTTACATAGAATCTGCAGATCTCTTACAGTTTGTTTGGTTTACTTGTAGGTGCTCACAGCATTGGAGCGATCCACTGCAAGTTCTTCGAGAACCGTCTGTACAACTTCAGTGGAACCGATAAGCCCGACCCTTCTGTGGATACTGGATTTCTTACCCTGCTGCTGGCAAGCTGCAAAAACGCAGAAATGGAAGCACCGGCTTCCTCTCGTCCTCATGCCTCCCCGTCATCGCCTGCTCATCGTCCAAGTTCATTGTATGATATCAAAACAGAGGAGCGTGCAGACTCTCCACCAGCAGCACCGCTCCATTCTTCCAAGAGCTCGAAATGCATCTACGACTCGCTGTTGTGTAACGACAATGAGCCTGCAGTAAACATGGGATACAATGTAACTGGACCAGATGATTTCGGCTCGCTGTACTACCTTCGCCTTCTACAAAGGGAAGGCATCTTATACTCCGATCAGCAGCTCATGGCGGGCGAACACACAGCAACTTGGGTCAGAGCATATGCGGCGGACCCTTCTTTGTTCCGCAAGGACTTTGCGCTGACAATGATGAAGCTCTCTCATCTTGGAGTCTTGACGGGATCAGAGGGCCAAGTTCGGCGCAAATGTTCCGAGGTAGTTTTTTGAAGATAAAAAGATCAAGACCCATTTGTGTTGGAAGTATCATAGACGAAGATTGTCCTTGTACTCTTCTTTTTGGTTCCTTTTGTTACTGCAACTTTTACAGTATTCTCCTGTCAGAAACATGAATATGCAATAAAAAAGCTTAAAAAATCTGCAGAGTAGCCGTTCGTATAAAATTAGAGGCCTAAATACATTAGATGCTTGGTTGTTATTTGAAGATAGAAAGATCAAGACCTATTAGTGTTGGAAGCTATAAAATTCCAGAACCATTGCTTGGTTTAAATCCAGGAGTTGATTTGATATATAGCCCCAGTAACAATGAAGAGTCTACTAACATTATTATATATACTACTAATATTTTTAGTTATTGTTGGAGGTCAAATATTTTGCATAAGGTTTCACACAAGGTCCGCATCTTCAGAGACGAGCTTTGACTTGAGATCCATGTTCATGAAGTTGGTGCCTAGCACGAAGTTAAGGAAGAGAGTTTTGGCGTTTCCACAAGTGAATGGTGGGTACTAAGGCAGCCACGTTCATCCTCGAGAAATTGGCTGTAACACTCTACCCATATCTTAGAATGGAGTGATTCTTATTTCCATGGAAAGCCAAGAAGTAGATCTCCAACTTATGTTTGAAGAGTCTTGCCTAAATATGCATGGAAGAGGGTCAAAACTAGGCTTAAAGTTTTGGTGTTGGTTGCCTCGTCAAGGACTATTGCAGTTTGGTAGAAAACCCACAGCATCCGCCTCAGATTTCCGAATGAGATGGTTCAAATTTTTTTATCTTATGATCCAACATTGACGTAAGAGTAACCAGTGATCTTAACTGATGTAAGATTCTTTTTATTTTTCTCATGTGCCTGTCCTTGTGAGAAGTATTTCGAGAAACCTCATTTATAGCGGGGAGACTAAACGACGTCGTCGTCTGAATTTTGAGAGTGTCTGTGAGTTCACTCTTATTCTCCTAAATCTTAATAAAATATCAATTAAAAAAATAATGATCTAAATATTATTAAAAATAATCGTTGTAAAATTACTCGAATAAAAGTCTCTCCTTGGTCGCTCACGTCACAACTTCTTGCCAGTATAGTGCATTAGTAGTCTGACGAATTGCGTGGTTTTTGTTGATGTTGGTAGCGGATGGACCTGGACTTGTGAGTTGCTCCAAAATCGATTGATAATGGGAAAGAAGGAGGAGGTTCTCATGACGTGGCACATAAGAAAGGTAAAGTGTCCAGGTGTTCATTTAAGTGCTCACGTGCGCCACCTAAGCAAGCAGAGACTTTTGGGCTGGCCCAATCTCTATTCTCCCAATTGGGCTCCAGAGACGGACACGGTAGAAACGAAGGCAGGACGGAGCTTCCATAAGCTTCTTCCATTTGACGGTTATTTAGTTTCCCAAACTGTTCTAATAGCTCCCGTTATATAATTAATTAGAAGGCACTTCTTGAATGATAAAAACGGTTACTCACTCTCCAAGAAGCTCTCCCTCTCTCTCTCTCTCTCTCTCTCAGTTTGATCCTTTTTCGCAGAGTCTCAGTCCTCAACCCCAGAGAAATAAAGTTGGAAGAAAAATGGGTTGGAGCGGAGACAGCGTCGACTCGATCAAGTCCATCCAGATCCGCCAGCTCCTGAACCAAGGCGTCAGTTTAGGTCAGTCTGCGTCTTTTAAATTTCTCTTGTGCGATCTGTTCGGGTGGAATCTCGGAGCTTTATTGATATTGTTGGTAAAAGCCCAAAGCCGCGCCGTCGTCTTCGTTTGCACCTGACCCCTCTAGGTATAATCAAGGCTAGGAGGGGAGTGTTAGGGTTGGTGAACTAACTGTCTGTGATGATGTTAACCATCGTCTACCATTTCCCGGAAGGAAGACTGTGACTGATCGTATAATTACACAATTAGCTTGGATTTTATGTTTGCTCAATTCTTGTCTCTCTAATTTGTGGAGGAGCTGGCTCCTCTATTTCATTCTCTCAGGGACCATGTTTTCATGTCTGGGGGTTTATTTAGTCTTGGTGTTTCTGTTCTGTGTCGGCTCATTTTAGTCTTGGTGTTCTGCTTTAACTTCTCTTGTGATGGTATGTGCTGGATGGTCATTCTGGTTTATATACGCTCTTATGTAAGTTTTTCTTGTGTCGTTTGATCCCTTGTTGTTGAGACAACTTGGTACTATAAGGTAGACCTGGGACAATGTAGACAATAGGAGGCTGTGGCAATGACTACAGATTCCGTTGATTGTTTTTCCGATTATGCAATGTCTCCTTGTGTCCACTAGCCACTGAGCATCTACGTTTGCAACACATGCTGTTTTCTTCTCAGGAATGATCGTTACATCTGCCCTAATAATATGGAAGGCCTTGATGTGCGTCACTGGCAGTGAATCCCCTCTGGTGGTTGTTGTTTCTGGTAGCATGGAGCCTGGTTTCAAGAGAGTAAGTCAAACTAATCTGCAAATGATGCTTTTTTTTTTATTGGATAAACCAATTAATCTGTCGTATTTAATGCATGCTGGAGGACGAGAGTGACATATATTATCAGTTTGAATGCGCATTGCTACTTGGATTCTTTTTCTTTTTGTCTTTCTTAGATAAATTTTGTACTTATCTAGTAATGCACCTTCTTTCTGAAGTCCTTGATTTTGATGAATCTGTTAACTACTTGTCTTTGCAGGGGGATATATTGTTTTTTCACATGAGCAAAGATCCAATTCGTGCAGGAGAGATTGTTGTTTTCTATGTTGATGTAAGTTCCGTGGTTCTTTCTTGCGGAACTTGAACTCTCTATTTCATGTTTTATCTTACTGGTATAACGCTTTTTTACTTTAAGCCTCTCACAAGACTTCCTTTCTCTAAACAGCGCTACGAAATTCCGATTGTACATCGTGTCATTAAGGTAGAGACATCCTGTTCTTAAATATTGTTGGAATCAGTACAAACATACATCTCTGTCAGCATGCTAATTTTTATGGAGAACTAAGAGGAATTTGCAACTCAATTTCCTTTCACTAATTTCAAAGCATAGTGTTAGGCAGTTCGTTTATCCGGAACTAGCTACTGACCTGGACTTTCTATACATGACACAGCTGAAAGATAAAGCAACTATCTCTTTCTTGATCATTGATAAGATGACTTATGACTGGTTTTTTGATGAACCTGAACTTATGTTTATGCAGGTTCATGAAAGACAAGAGACTGGTGCAGTTGATGTTCTAACAAAAGGTACCCCTTCTTTAAGTTTTTTGCTCTTGTTGGTCACTTACTCATATCTTGTGAACTTCCTTTTGCTGCCATACAATATTCTCATTGTACCCTTATCTCATTTAGGTGATAACAATTACGGGGACGATAGTTTTTTGTTCGCCCAAGGTCAGCAATGGCTTGAGAGACACCATATCATGGGTCGTGCTGTTGGGTGCGCACTTTCCCATATTGCATTTCCTCGTTTGTATCATCACTCCAGTGAATCTCGAAGTTAATTTCCCTTGTTCTAACAGCAAGTGCCGATCAGAAAGCATGATACTTATCGTTTCATTCCATTTTTACAGGTTCTTTCCTTATGTTGGCTGGGTTACTATAATTACGATCGAGCAGCCAATCATCAAGGCATGTTAACATGCAAAACATGGAGTATCCTTCCCTTTCTCTTGTGCCCCCAGCCCTGACTCGTCCTTATGCATTTCTGCATTCTCTGCTTATTACTGTTTTTCCTTATCTTGCTGCAGTACATCCTCATCGGTGGTGCACTAGGACTGCTCGTCATTACCTCAAAAGACCGAAGGTCAAATTAGCATGGCAAACGTCCTGCTTGCCGCAGCTCGAGAAACAGCACCTGCTGCCATGACTCAAATTGGCCGAGTTATACCTGTGATTTTGCAGGCTCTACGGAGGGGGAAAATACTTCGGACATCACTTTCTAAATGAATCCTCGGTTGATGATAGCTAGTGTGTGCTAGATCATCGGTTGCAGAGATTTAATCCATTCAGAGATCCCTTAAATCTTGAGCAAGCATAGCTGCATTTGACAAGATACATTGAACAAGTTCGGGATCATGCAAATAGTAGAGAGTGAACAAGGGAGATGGTAGCAAATCCTAGTAGAAATAGAAATGCAACAAAAGTTTTTCTACCGAGTTTTAAAGTATCTTCAATGTTTTAAAAATGGACTGGGAAACAGGACTGGGAGTTTTCTCGTTTTGCGGTCAGCCCTGGTCCGAACGGTAGTTAGGACCATAAAGTTTTTTATAAAAAAAAAATATTATTAAATATATAAAGTAAAATTTTTCTAAAATGATATCATGGGACCGAAAAAAATATCTCTAAAATATCACTTTTAGAGAGGCAAGAGTGATTTTTCCACCAAAAAATAAACATAAGAGAGCGATACTTTTTTCCTCCGAAAATTTGAAAATTGTATTTTTGAACAATAAATATGTAACTTTGTCTATATTCAAGTCACCTAAAATTTTAATTTATAGTGTGACAATAATATAACGATCAGAATGACTATTTGAAGACAACTGAAATGAATGATGATGTAAAATTTATCAAACAAACAAGTATAGTACAGAGGTGTACTGTATATAAAAATATATATATTTATCCAAAAATATTATTTTATACGAAAATTGGGACGGTAATTTAGCATTATAAAATTTTCTGGAAAAAATATTAGTTATTAGGATAGAGGAGTTATTAAATTTACCGATATTTTTTATCATTTAGAGAGATTATCATTTTACATGAGATCACTTAACAGATGTTTACTGCATATAGCATTAAATTGTCAAAATTTTCTAAAAAAACTCTAATTTTATTACAAAATTTGTTATTATAAGTACTGAAATTTTTATTTAATCATTTTTAATATGATAAAACAAAAAAAAGTTTTGGACATTTGATATAGACCGATTGGTCCAATCAGATGAATCAGTTTGTTTGATTGGTTGCACTGGCTGGCTGGCCAATCAGTTGGTGTTGACCATTGGTACAATTGTCCTTCGTTTTTCCTATAAAACTGACCCACTTCTATAACCAGATTGCAGTCGTACCGTATTTTTTAAAGCATCGAATATCTTCATACTCGATGGTTTCCCTAAATAAACTAACTTAAGGTTTACCAAACAAAGTAAGGTAAAATACATCCCGGACCTATGTAGTTTGCTATAATGTGCTACTACTTGTAACCTACACTTATGATCCCCTCATATTTGCAAAATATTTGGCTGGAAGTTGGCCGAGGCAGAAGACGACTTCGGTCTTTGAGGGAGGTTTTTTTTAGGATTTTAAAGAGTCATACAACTGCAACTTTCTACGCGATGACAACTTGTACTTATCATGTATTATTAAGTATCAATAGAATTTTATCATTCCAAAAAAAAGACAACCAGTAATTATGACAGGAGAATACTGTGAAAGTTGCAGAAACAGAAGGGAACCAAAAAGAAAAGTACAAGGACAATATGAGGCCCAGAGGAAGGGAAGGGCTAGTTATTTTGATCTTTGTGTTGGTGATTCCTGGAGGCCAGAATGAACTGAAATGGTAAAACACCATTTGGAGGATTCCATTATGAACAGAACTGGTCCTTTAGACTCCAATCCCACCATGGTCCACAATAAGACTCAGAAGCCGTCGCATGCAGTCACGACTTTGATGGTAATACCTCGGAACATTTGCGCCGAACTTGGCCCTCTGATCCCGTCAAGACTCCAAGATGAGAGAGCTTCATCATTGTCAGCGCAAAGTCCTTGCGGAACAAAGAAGGGTCCGCCGCATATGCTCTGACCCAAGTTGCTGTGTGTTCGCCCGCCATGAGCTGCTGATCGGAGTATAAGATGCCTTCCCTTTGTAGAAGGCGAAGGTAGTACAGCGAGCCGAAATCATCTGGTCCAGTTACATTGTATCCCATGTTTACTGCAGGCTCATTGTCGTTACACAACAGCGAGTCGTAGATGCATTTCGAGCTCTTGGAAGAATGGAGCGGTGCTGCTGGTGGAGAGTCTGCACGCTCCTCTGTTTTGATATCATACAATGAACTTGGACGATGAGCAGGCGATGACGGGGAGGCATGAGGACGAGAGGAAGCCGGTGCTTCCATTTCTGCGTTTTTGCAGCTTGCCAGCAGCAGGGTAAGAAATCCAGTATCCACAGAAGGGTCGGGCTTATCGGTTCCACTGAAGTTGTACAGACGGTTCTCGAAGAACTTGCAGTGGATCGCTCCAATGCTGTGAGCACCTACAAGTAAACCAAACAAACTGTAAGAGATCTGCAGATTCTATGTAAAAAAAAAAAGGCGTACAATACGGCCAAACCATTTCACTACAAAGCACCAGTAAGAAAAGGAAGCTGTAGTGGGTAAAGGGTACCTAACAAGGTAACGGTTTCCTTTTCATTGAATCCCCTGGATGCGAATGCTGCAAGTGTCTGAGGAAGATCGGCATCGGATGAGGGAAGCTCTTCGGTTGCTTTGTCTTGGTAAGCCAAGAGGCTGTCCCTCCGGCCAGTAAAGAGAGGATAGGATGGGCCACCAGCCGCAACTATTCCCTCTCTGCCCGCTAAAGCGACAATGTCAGCACAAGAAACAATCCCGGGACATGCTAGTTCGAGCTGCGACTTTATGGCATCAATTACATCAAATCCCTTCAAGCCATGGTTCCGAGGCGAGTCTTTCTCCGATCCCATCCCTTCTATCGGATCCAAAAGGACAGAGGCATCACATCCCTAATATGAAGAAGAATCACAGGCTGGTCAATACCAAGCAAACTTCAAGATACCACTAAAATAACCAACTACTTGGACTAAAAACCACGCACGGGTACAAAAATCGGGCAATTAACAGATTAAAACCAGCCAGAGAATGACAGATTAAAATGCGTAACCAAGAATCAACGGGAACCCAACCCATATAACAACTTCATCAAGAAACTCAACTAATCCCAGACCAAATTAATAAAGGGATTCTGGAACGAAAAGAAAATCAACAAAGGCAAACCTCTTAAATCAGTTACCTCGATGAAGCAATCATGGAAGAGAAGCCTGACCAGAGCAGGAGCCACGGATGCCCTGACTCTGTACATATCCCGGACCACCGCCTGGACGATCTTCTCCGCCTGCGGGCAAGACTTCCGGTAGAAATCATGCTCGAGCCAAGGGCCATCCTCGAGCTGCTCGTCTCTCCTGACTGCTTCCCCATCGTCCTTGAGCACTGGGGTATCGACGACATGGAACAACATGCAGGCTATGAGGACCAGAACGGTGCCATGAAGCTTACTTAATCTCATCTCTTCTCTCCTTTGCGTTTGATGGAGTTTGGTGATTTTCTTTCTTGCCTCTCTTCTCTTCTCTTCTCTTCTCTTCTCTTCTCTTCTCTTCTCTTCTCTTCTCTTCTCGGTGTTTTCTGGGCTTCGAGAGGACGGAGGGCAACCTTATTAGTTATTAACGGAATTAAGGTAGTGGCGGGAAAGTTTTAAGGGTAAGTTGACCGAAATGCCCCTGGAAACCCAAAGTTCGTTACTCTTTTTTTTGAGGTCTCTGATGCGGACCCCACTACTTGGGCTTCTGGGCCCATCCCCAGCGTGATCTTGCCAAGTGGAGTTGGGCCCCACACGAAGTTGTGACGTGAGCGACCAAGGAGAGTTTATTCGAGTAATTTTACAACGATTATTTTAATAATATCTAAATCATTATTGTTCAATTGATATTTTAATAAAATTTAGGAGAAAGAGTAAACTCAATACAAACCATCAAAAAATTTCACTTTATGATATAAAATTTGTTAGTTGTATTGAATCATATTTTTAAAAGACCACCATTAAATTTTCAGGTTTATTTTGTTTGGGCCTAAATTGAAGTATTTTTTGGGTTATTTGGTTTTATAAGTGGGGATTAACGAGATGGGGAGGACGTGGGTCCCAATTGCGTTAGGCGGCGAGTGAGGGTGTGGGGATGCAGACGACAAAATCTCGGTAAGACACTAGATCTTGTTCCCTTGATTGTATCATCTCCTTGGATTTTTCATTTTCAAAATATTTTTCCCTTCCAATATTTTTCTATTGACAACTATTTCTACCAAATTTGACACATGAGATCATCAGTTTAGTACACATCTGAACATCACGTGGTATAAAAAATTATGTATGTTTTGTCCTTTTCTACTTCTACAGATCAAATAAAAATCGAAAAAGTTTTCAAAATAAAAATTACAAGTTAATGCATATATCTACATTCATATCTACATTGAATATGAGTGTATCAAGTGTTAAATTGATCTAATGATAAATGTTCTTTGTTTTACAGCTTAGAGTCTCTTGATGGGTTATAAAGTTGCAAGTTAGTTTAGATGAGTGTTTATGTCTGCCATATTGGATGTTGAAGCTTCTCATGTATAATTGTTTTAGCGATCATATGAGGACCAAAAAAATTATATTTATTCTATGTGGAACAAGAGATCGGGAAGTCTCTTCAAGTATAGAAAATATTGTACAAACAACTCTGGGTCATATTTTTTTTACAATAATACATCTACCCCTAAAAGATTGTGGGGTCAATGCACAAGATATAGAAATAGACCAATAGTGTACATGTAGATGTACTCCTCAAGTGGATATTAATATGCTGCGAATGCATAAAGAACAACAAGCAAGATAAATAATATAAAGTATTTAACTGGGGAAGGCATGATCAAGGTGTGGTTTGTTCTTTTTGACGTTATTTTTTGAAAAAATTGGCTTACTAGGAATCGTGTAATCGAAATTTTTTTACTCATACCATTTTTCATCGTGCCTACGAATGATTCCGCTGATCGAATTCGGTAGTGGATTTAGGCCACCAAGATTTGTCATTGAAGATTCAATAGGTGTGGATGGCTTTTGTATTCGGCTGTTATTATTTATAAAATCAATCTAACTTACACCAAAAAAAAATTATCGACACATAATGTTTACTTAAAAGCCCATAAAGAACTACTACGATAAGAGAACATGGTCACAAAACCTACTTAGACGTGTTTCTTCCCGATATCGAAAATACATAAAGAAACACAAACAAAAAAAAAAGAAATTGCAGGTGACATTCCGGACGAAGGTGCAACATCGGTGAGAGAAACACGAGCATCAACAAAACACTTGTGGAAGTCTCAAGATCCATCGTCCCACGTAGGTGCGCCCCCTACAATAAACGTTGGCTTCAAAGCCCATAGAGAAAACTATTAATCTCTTTTTATAAAATTAATACGAGAAGAAGAGAACGTGTTCGCCGAACCTACCTAGAGAGGGAGCCACCATTACATATTTCATCAGCACCCACATAAAAAATACATAAAGAAACAGGAGTTGGACGCGCCATTCCGGACGAAGGTACCACAGCACGAGAAACATCAACATGAACAAGTAGAATAAAACACTTGTTGGATCCATACTTAGGTGCATCCAGGGTTATTGTGAATTGATGTAGACCCGTGCTTCTATATTTATAGAACCTTTATAATAATAAAAAACTCACTTATCCGTTGTGTAGGCAGATTGAAACTCTATAATTGAAAACTAAGTGATAAATTTTCCTGGTTTTGATATATATCCGACACTACCACCAGTTAATTCCCCTCGTGAACTCAAATTGCTAATTATCCCTGATATATCCTCTACTTATCAATTTCAATATTTGCCAAATGTCTGGTATATCTCATCTCAAAGTCCGCCATATTAGCAATTGCTGACCTTTTTTCTGATTATTAAAATAAATGGCGATTTGACTTGATTGATTTTTTTCAAAAGTATCACAACGGCTTGTGCCGTTGGGCTACTAGTCTTTTAGTACTAGATTAATTTTTATTGCTAGGAATAGTGTTATTTAATCTAATTTGAGTCCGAATGTGAGACATGCTATCACTAAAACTTATCTCTGTAGAAAAAAAAAATCAAATAAAAGTTTCAATGATGTTATTATCAGTAGCGAGCCAGAAGAAAACGGTTTGGTTGGTGGAGTCAAAAATATTTTTCGAATTGTTTTATTACTAGTACATTTTTGGTTGTCTAAGTTTTTTGTGTGATTAACTTGATAGCGACATACATGTAAAATTAACTTAATTACTTGATATTCACAAAGAGACTATTACTTGGTATGAAACATACAAAACGTTAAGACATTCTTTCGTAACGTAATTAGCTATCTTACTCACACATGATCCGGTAATGTCGGATAATCCAATCAAAATGACATTAATGGAACTCTCCCTTTTTTGGTGAAGGAATTAGTAGATACGAATATTGGAGTGAGAAACAAATAATCAAAGTACAGCATAAATATACTTATAAAAAAGTAGCCAAAAACTATTAACTACTTGCATCAATAATGAGAGACTTGTTCTAATTTAACACAAAAAACTCTCCCATTATCTAATTGTTTTATTACTAGTACATTATTGGTTGTCTAAGTTTTTCGTGTGATTAAAATTTTTTTTGGTGTGATTAACTTGATAGAGACAAACATGTAAAATTAACCTAATTATTTAGGAACACAGATATTTACATTTACAAAGAAGCTAATACTTAGTATGAAACAGACAAAACCCTTATCCCGAATGGAAATAAATCTCCATAAACTCGATTCCCGAAACAAAAGTACCACCTCGAAGAATCCGGCAATGGACCCGCTATCGGCCCTCCGCGACTTCACGATCCGGGGCAAGCTCCAGAAGATCGCTCGGGTCAACGACGAGTTCCGGTTCGGCACCGACTACGCCTTCCCCTGTTCCATCAAAACCGCCTACAAATCGACCTTCTCCAACTTTGCCTCTCTCACCCCATTGAAATTAATACAAGTCTGACGCACGTCTCACACGTGGCAGGGCTATTAATTATATGGTCATTTCCGACGCGCGTACCAGTTAATAATATCTTGGGAAAAGTCCACTTTAGTACCCTGTAGTATCGCAAAAAATCAAGTCAGTACCCTGTGGTTTAAAACGTATCAATTGAGTCATACTTATTCCAATTAACATCAATTAGAGGCCCGGGCAGCTGCCCGGACCAGCCCGAACCCACCCGACCCCTGCCCGAACTACGTGGCCAGCCACGTCACCAAATTTTGATGACGTGGCGCCACGTGGACATCCATCTCCTTCCCTCCTCCTCCTCCCCTCCTCCTCCTCCTCCTCCGCCTCCTCCTCTGCGTCCTCCTCCTCCCCCCGCGTCCTCCTCCTCCTCCTCCTCCCCTCCTCCTCCTCCTCCTCCCCCCCGCGTCCTCCTCCTCCTCCTCCTCCTCCTCCTCCCTGCGTCCTCCTCCTCCTCCTCCTCCCCCCGCGTCCTCCTCCTCCTCCTCCCCGCGTCCTCCTCCTCCCCCCGCGTCCTCCTCCTCCTCCTCCTCCTCCCCGCGTCCTCCTCCTCCTCCTCTCCACGTGGCGCCACATCATCAAAATTGGGTGACGTGGCTGGCCACGTAGTTCGGGCAGGGGTCGGGCAGGTCCGGGCAGCTGCCCGGGCCTCTAATTGATGTTAATTGGAATAAGTATGACTCAATTGATACGTTTTAAACCACAGGGTACTGACTTGATTTTTTGTGATACTACAGGGTACTAAAGTAGACTTTTCCCTAATATCTATCTTTCGAATTGGTCAATATTTACAATTTTGTCAGTGTGAATTGTCCCCTTCCCTTTAGTTTGGACAGTCGTCCATTCCGAATCTTAACTTTCATTTACCTTTCAAGAAAAAAGAACAGTCCAATACGGACCGGTATCCGGGCCCCTTTTAAGGAGATTTTCACCAAGAGTGAGTGTTTCATCTTATTGGACCTCTTACTTGCTTCTGCCGCTTATTTGGGCCTCTAATTTTCTACCGACCCTTAAGCGTCAAATTCTGCAGTCCACAGCCCCCAAACCCCACTCGAAGAATCCGGCAATGGACTCCCTCCCCCTCCGCGACTTCACGATCGAGCTCCCGAAGATCGTCCGGTCAACGACGAGTTCCGGTTCATATTACCTATTGACTATTATATTTTTGTTGGTTTATATCCGACTAATTGAAATAAATAATTATATTCAGTGATAAGTCATTTCATTATCAAAATATTTATTTAGAAATATAAGATAAGTTTAATCTTAAATCATCATCACTTATTTATATAAACAAGTTAAATTCGTTTATGTTAAGTTTATATAAGTTATTAATTATTTTAACAAAACATATATAATCTACTAAGTCGAATAAACAAATTTTACCATTTCTCAGTCTACTATTTGCTAAAATAAATTTATTATACAGTGCCTTTGTTTGTAAGATTTCTTTATTTTAAGGAGATTTTCACTAAAAGAGTGAGTGTTTTGATCTCATTGGGTTCCGCCGTTTATTTGGGCCTTAATTGGGCCTCTTATTTTCTACCGACCCTATTTGGAAATAAATCCTCCCAATAAACCCCAAACAGAAACCCCACGGCGAAGAATCCGGCAATGGACCCGCTATCGGCCCTCCGCGACTTCACGATCCGGGGCGAGCTCCAGAAGATCGCTCGGGTCAACGACGAGTTCCAGTTCGGCACCGACTACGCCTTCCCCTGTTCCATCAAAACCGCCTACAAATCGAAGCAAGGCGACCTCTACACCCTCGAAACCCTAGTCTACTTCATCCAGAACACCCACGTGAAGCACACCGACTACCTCCAGAACGCGCGCGCCCTAGGGATCGCCGCCGTCACTTTCATCGACCGGAAACCGCTCTCCGATTACCTCTCCGGGAAGGTCTCCTCCTCCGATTCCGTCGTCTTCCCTCCCCCGCAGTTCCACGACGAACCTTCTGGCGCCGCTGGATTGGGGGAGTACCGGCCCGAGGAGCCGATTCTGTACGATCCGTCCGGGGGTGGCGCGGCGGAGGAGAATGGCGGCGCCGGAGCGGATGGGGTCGCCATGGAAGGGGAGTGCGACGGATTGGATTTGATGGGGTTGATTCGGGGCGGGGAGCGGCCGTTGAGGGATCGGGAGGCGATGCTGGTGTGTAGCAATAGGGATTTTTATAGCTTGTTGATGACTTCCACGAAGCGGGAGGAGGAGAGGGTGAGGATGGAGTCACAGCAGAGGAAGGACGGTTTGGTCGCGAAGAGTAGGCTGATGGGAGTTGACGAGAGGGGTGGGGGAGGAGGGTATGGCGACGAGGCGGGCTATGAGAAGCCGAAGATGCACTTGAAAGGTGGGAAGATTGGGGAGGGGGTACCGATTATCCTGGTGCCGAGCGCTTTCCAGACTATGATCACTATCTATAATGTGAAGGAGTTTCTGGAAGATGGGGTGTTTATACCGACGGATGTTAAGGTTAAGCAGGCGGGTGGGGTGAAGCCGGAGTGCGTGACGGTGCAAAAGAAGTTCAGTACGGATAGGAACAGGGTGATGACTGCATATGAGGTGAGGGACAAGCCGTCTGCGCTGAAGCCGGAGGATTGGGATAGGGTGGTGGCGGTTTTCGTGCTGGGGAAGGAGTGGCAGTTCAAGGACTGGCCTTTTAAGGACCTTGTGGAGATTTTCACTAAGAGTGAGTGTTTGGTTTGTTGCTGTGCTGAGGGTTATCTTGTTCTTGATTCGTTATAGTCCGAGTTGCGTGATTTACACTTTCTGAATGTTGTTGCAGTTATTGGATTTTATATGCGGTTTGAAGACGATAGCGTGGAGGCTGCTAAGACTGTGAAGCAGTGGAATGTGAAGATAATCTCAGTGAGCGTCTTTCCCATTTTAGCTGATGGTTTAATGAGCTGATGGTTTACCACTTCTAGTTTTTACTTAATTGCATTGTGTTGCATTTTGAATTAGAATTTGACTGCGGTGTTTGGAAATTGTCCAGGTTAGCAAGAACAAGAGACACCAGGACAGGGCTGCAGCTTTAGAGGTCTGGGATAAATTAGAGGCATTTATGCGCTCCCGGTCTCATACTTGAAGGGCAATGACTTGTAAAAGTTAGTGATCATCTTTATTTCAATGCTCCAGCACTTCGTTGTCAATTATCGGGATCTTTGCCAGCACGTAGTCGTAAAGGCATAAAACGGAAAGATCCTTGATTATTTGCACTGTTTTGATGGTTTATCTTTTGTACTTGTTACCGGTACAATTTTTTGCCATGCTTTTGTTTGGAAGAAAAAGTCCTTGGTTATTTGCACTGTATCCAAAATGAGTTTTTCTTCGGCATACTGTTAACTTTGTGCACTCTAAAACTCTTCTGAGCTGCTATCAGACTTTGACTAATGCAATTGCTCGTAAAATTTGACCATGTTCATACTTGCATGTTTTAGCTGCCAATGACATAGGCCACAATGTATGTCTGAAACTTCACATCCTACCCGATCAGCGAAAAGTGAGGTTCTGGCGGACTTTTGTTCTCTCATGCAACCTGATTTCCTTCACCATTTGGTCATTGAGATGAAGAAATGTTTGTCAATATGGAATCAATGTGTTAAATTGATCCAGTGATAAATGTTTTGTTTTAAGGCTTAGTCTCTTGATGGATTATTAAGTTGTAACTTAGTTGAGAGGAAAGCTTATTTGTCTGCTGTAGGCAACCTCAATACCTTTTCCTCCATGAATCAATCTGCATTACTGTTTCCCTTTTTAATATTTACTGTACTTGGTGCATTGAATGACCTTTGTGCATGGACCTTAAAATTCTTGCCTTATCAGGTGGCAAGTAGAAGCTGTTTTCTGATAACTGCCTGCTCCTGATGGAACTGGCATTGCGGACGTATCAGATCGATTAACATCTAACCCGAAGATTTGAAGGGTAACCAAGCAGCTTCCTACTCGTGCCGATAGCTTTCGACTTTTAATGTTAATTTTCATGGGGCCAATTCGTTCACAACCTCTGTGCAGTACCATCTTGTAACTTCATTGTAAAAGTTTGTACACTAGCTGACAGATATCAAACCCAATTTTTTGTGTTGGGGGATACCTTTGATGGAAGTTTTGGATTTATTCTATCCCATTCAGCTGTTTGATTCTGTGTTAGTCTCTGTTTATTTTGACCATTCTGGATGTTGAAGCTTCTCATGTGTAATTGTTTTAGGGATTAGCTATGAGGACCAAAAAATTATCTTTATTCTATATGGAAGAGATCGGGAAGTCTCTTCGCTTCGGGTATACAAAATTATACAAACCACTCTGGGCCATAAAAATTTGGCAATAATACATCTACCCCCAGCCACACCTAGAGAGAGGGTTGTGGGGTCAATGGACAAGATATAGGAATAGTGGACATGTATATGAACTCCTCGAATGGATATTAATATGCCGTGAAGGCTGAACCATAGAGTGCTGCAAAAAGGAGGAAGGAGGAGAAGATCGACAGCTTGATGGAGCTTCCGGCCGATGTGTTATTTGTATCGGTTGAGGGTGTAGTTTTGGAACTGGTTCCTGCACAATATTTAGTCACCTTCACCTTGTGAGGTTCAAAACGTGGATGAACAAAGTTTGTGATAACCAGTCGCATAGTGTCAGATCATTCTTTACCTGAAGGAGTAGCTGGGGATTCTGGTGTGCCGGAAGGAGAGGCGGCCGGAGAAGTAGCTGCACGAATAAAGATGGTACACATTACAACAATGGATGGATGATATTTGATTGTACCGTTTGGTGTTTTGTTTTAGTTTCTTGAGCTTTCAAGGGGATTCAGCATATCACAGGTGACTGTTTGCCGTTGCTGCAATCGGAGTCTAAAAATCGAGGAGAGTCAGGTAATTTAAATGGAAGTTGTTTCTTACCATTGCACTTGCTAGCAGGAGGAGTTTCAACGTTGCATTGACCAGGCAAGGCTAAAGCTTGAGTCTGGTTAACATCGATTCCCAGCGACGAGCTTCCCCCGTCGAGAACCTGACAGAGGCACTGAGGCGACGAGCGGACCACACTCGCAAGCTGGGTGCAACACGAGGAGGAAGGCGTGGAGGTGTTGCCTTGTATGTAATTCAGGCAAGGGGACATGCTGATTAACGCATTGGTACAATCTGATTGAGCGGTTGCTCCTGCCCAGAAAGCGGTCAAGACGACCAATGCCAACCCTGCTACCACTTTAATCGATGCCATTTCGGTCTCTGCTAACTTTGAAGTATCTCTAAGCTCTTCTAAGAGTTTCTTTGCTTGAAGATGTGATTTGTTTGGTGAGTTAAAGAATGCGATTAAGGGCTTTTATAGGGACTTGTGGCAGGAAAGAGTTGGGTTTCCGGGTTACCAACTCTACCTAATCTTTAACGGGTTCTTATTTTTTTAACAGCGAAGCTGGTTTAAATCTCTGACCTTGAAGATTTTGCCGCCATTACAGCTTCCGGAATCGGTTATGTGGGTGACCAACTTCTTCCAACTGGCCGGTCGTCCAAACACAATTTCGTACACGAGGATGGTCAAAGGCTCCAAGGAGCGTTGACATCCCAGGGAGCATGATGTAAGGTTAATTTGATTAATCCCTCTATGAACCTAATACGTTTCCACCTTCTCAATGAACTTCCACTTTCTGTACTGGGAATTGGGCGGGCCAACCTTTAACCCAAAAAAAATATAATGTTACGTAATCAGATTAAACTGCTTTTGTGAAATAGAAATTCAAAAGAACTAATTTGCACTCAACCTACATTTTTAAGAAAACTCTACTTTTTTCATTTGCGCTTCTTTCTGTCACTCAAACACACCGTAGATAAGTTCTTCTGCTTTTGTTAAAACCAGTTTATTTTTTATGCCAGTGTTTCAAATTTGTTAATGTATCTCATCCAAGTCAGAAAGAGGAACTCTTGCGAAGCGCTCAAAGAAATTATTTTCCCGGAAATTTAATGGAGGAAAAAAGAAGCTTATTCTTCTTTACCAAAAAATAAAGAAACAAAAGGAATTTCGTAGTAAAATTAGTAAACCATGGCCTTTACTTGGACCCTATCTGTCTAGGACTCAGCCCTTCGCATTGTCCGGCCTAATGGGCTGAATAGGCCATGGACTCTGAGCAGTCCATTAATCGAAATCCCAGTTTCTATACAATGTTGTGACTTGTGAGTACGTAGGTAGCCTCATTGGAAAAAGAAAAAAAATTGCATTTTAAAAAGAATTTTATTAATAGTAATATTTACGATCTAGTTAGTGTGAAATTCCTCTTGTAAGATTATAACTGTCAATTTTGATAAAATTTATTACGATAAAATTCAGTTAAAAAAATTACGGTGCGAAAAAAAAAACCTTGATATGTAAAGCTTCCAATATTGCTTTTCTTTATTATTTGTTCTTGCCCCTGGTCTGAAACGTCTAACATTTAAGAATAGAGTTTCTTTTTCCAAATGTAAGTTATTATATTATGTTAATTATTATCGGTCTTGTGTGTCACAATTATATACCATCGCGGTGGCAGCAAACCAGGGGCGAAGGGACTTATAATATTGTGGGGCAATTGCCCCCACTTAATTTTATTTTGGTCTGATAACTAGGTATATTTTTTAATGTATGTCCTCATTAAAATTAGAAATTGACCCCACTAAAAAATTAATCTACCTAAAAATTGAAACCAAATCTTAAAAAATTTAGGAATTCCTTAATTTTTTAATATATATTATAAGATCTTTTTAAAAAAAATTATATTCTCCCCACTCCTCAAATTTTCTGGCTCCGCCCCTGCAGCAAACAATGAAACTAATCAAGTTTTTTAAAGATAAATTTTTACACCGTAGTACAACTTCGAATATAGTTTTCCTAAACTATACTTGGTTTCAAAACAGAGGAGTTATTTGGTATCTGAATGCGGTTGTTGGCAAAGTGGGGTTTGGGTTTGGGAAATAAGGTGGCGTCGGGGGCTGTTTGTTTGGGAGCAAGAGCTCGAAAATCTTTTTATGCAAACTCTTATGAGTGTCAAGCTGCAATTCTCTTTTGCTGATCGTGTCTTGTGGGCAGATGGAAAGAATGAAAATTTCACAACTTGTTCTTTGTACATGAGACAGTTCAGAGAAGTTGAGATTACACCTACAATCAAGGCCATTCGTGAGCCATGGAAGGGAGAGATATCATACAAGGTTGAGTGCTTTTTATGGATAGCTTTACAAGGAAAGTTACAAACTCAAGATAATCTCATCCGAACAAGACGACTCGAAGCTTGGGACTGCTTATGCCCTTTTTGTGGGATATATGACGAGTCAGTTGAGCATCTTTTTCTCCATTGCCCGGTGTCATGGAAGGTATGGAGTTAATTTGCCAGGAAAGTAGGCGTTCATTGGTGTATCGAAAGCGATATTATCAGATCATGGTCGAGATGGTCTTTTTTGTTGTGTGGTGGCATGGGCAAAAAGGTCTGGTTTGTAATCTTCGGGTCGGTTATGTGGGGTCTGTGGAACCTCCGAGACTAGGCAATATTCCAAGACGAGAGTCGTGCAAACCGGAGCTTCTTTTGCATACTATCATTCATCAGATCCATGAATGGCTTTCCTGGTCCTCAGCCTCAGTGGGTTTTGCAAAGCAGGATGTAGTCTTGCTACTAGATTCTATTAATGCTGCTCCTTAGTATATTTACCTTACTCGTGGAGTAGGTACCTGTAAATCCCGGGAGTTATTAGACATACTGTAAAGTTCTTTTGGTTAATATACAAAATTTAGTTATAAAAAAAACTTCGAATATAGTAAGATACGTATGTATTTATATATTTTTTGAAAGGTAAACATTATATTACTTCTCATAAAAATACCAAAGTATCACATCAACCTGTACTGAAATACAACTTTATAGGTACTAGACAAACACTATCAGGGCTAAACGAAGATAGACGTTGTCTAGTACACATCAAAAATCTCACAGTTTATACACCAAAAATTTCCCCAACACTCCTAAAAGTAAGATGAACCACGGCCAAAACATCAAAGAGGGTCAAAGCGCTTGACTCGTTCAATTCCACACGCCGATTCCTTGAATCGTAGAAGAGTCGTTGAATAGTCTTCCACTAAAGAAAGACCCACTTGCAAGGCGGTGTTCAAAACCTCAGTCGCTTCCTCCTCAGCCCGTGCATCATCACTAACCTCCAGGCCACAGGAACGGAAGGCGGAGCAGCTTGATCAACTAAAGACAAGGACGGAGGTTTAATCTTTATCTTACGTAATGGAATCTTCTGTAGGGCCACCGCTTTGCTGGTGAGCTTTTTAAGTCGAGTACTTGACCGCGTCGGAGTGACCAGGGGAAACGACTGAGGCACATTCAACATATCCTGATCATCAATTTCACCATTCATCAAAGCATGATCAGTAATTATAACACTTTCAAGGCTGACATCAGGAACAACTTCCTAGAGAACTTCCAACCCATCAGCTTGGGCATCCTGAACAGCCACTTGACATTCTTCCAGCCCTGTAACCTGGTTTCCAACTTCACCAACATCCAAATTGAATATATCTCCTTCGCGGTTGGTCATTACCCCCGAATCATCACCAACCGCAGTAACATCATGCAGTACAGAAATAAGATCACCATCATCAAGAGATGTAGTAGCAGGACCAAAACGACATCAAGCACAATACAATCGTATTATATGAAATCGTATTATTTTGTTTTACAAGTGCGAGAACGTATACTTAAACAATACAATGACTTATCAAGCACAACAAAACGACATCGTCTGATGCCACGACCAGAGCAAACGATAACAATCTGAAATAGAAAAGTAGTTTTCTTGGAGTTCTAATAAAATCAGGTACATTAGCGCTCGTCTGATCGCACCCTCCCGCAATATCTTCCACTTTAAAATCATACTCTAGGGTCAGTGGAAAGAAGACTAAACATGACCATATCCCGTGTTCTTCCTTTCAAGACAAGGTACTTCCTGAGGACACCTTCCCTCTGAAACCCAGCCTTCTCAAGAACCCTCTGGGACCCAACATTATCAACATAAACCAGAGCCTCAAGCCTCTCCAGGTGAGGCCACTCCTCAAATATCATCCCCACCACCATCTTCACCGCTCTCGTGACGATCCCTCTCCCCCAGAACCCGGACCCTATCGCGTACCCCAGCTCGCCCCTGCAGGCGTCGTTGCCCGTGTTCTTGGTCACCGAAATCGACCCGACTGGCTTGCCGTTGACGCATATTGCCCGTAGCCACGGGTGTGGGATGACGTAGTTCGTGATGTAGGCGATGCCGTCTTCTTTGCTCCTGTAGGGCTCCCATGAGCAGAACTCGGCCGTCCTCTCGTCGGTCGCCCATTCCATGAAGTCGTCGATGTCGGAGACCTCCAGTGGCCGGAGTGTGACGTCGGAGAATTCGTCCGGAATCCGTTCCATTTTTTTAAAAATTATCTATCTCTATGAACTATGTGATCACTGAGATATAGATTCTATATATTTATAATTAATGATCGAGGTCGCCGACGGAAACTGCTATGAAGCTACCTATTAAAACTAATTAAGTGGCGGACCACTGATATAATTTTGAAAAAGTTTTACTTTTCTTGGAGTGGACATCAAGAAGTGTTTGTGTCTGCTTTTGTTTCGCCGCCTTTCTTTGACCTTACGACTGGTCAAAACGCGTCTCTTATGGGCCTAATGGGCTTATGAACTTAGGTAGCCTCGTTGCTAAAAGAAAAAAGGTAAAAGTCCAGTGGTTTCAAAATGACACTCCACTACTTTCTCTAATTCACACTCCACTACTTGAATAATTTTTTTGGACATAAAAATTCTCAAATATAATTAAGAAAAAAAATTGGTTATAAACTATCCATCGACACAAATCTGAAAAAATATATGAAAAAATATTTCTCCCACTCTTATAATATTTTTCATATATTTATTTATTTTTTAAAAAAGTTTAATTTAACTATACTTAAGGGTATTTATGTCCAAAAAAATTATTCAAGCAGTAGAATGTCAATCATAGAACATTTTGATACTCTAATATTGTCAACAAGGTAGTGGAGTGTCAAAGTGTTTAACCACATGATACTAAAGTGAACTTTTATCAAAGAAAAAAATGTGCATAGCCTCCAATATTATTTTTCTTGCAGCTAATCTGAAAAGTCTGATTGCAAGTTGGCTCACATGCTAATCTCAGATCCTGATCCCCAAATTTTTTGGCGATTAGAGAAGTTGGTGGTCGACTCTCATTCCATCCTCTCCGTCCTTAAGTTTTGTAAATTCAATCTAGTTAATAGTCACAAAGCCTTGTAGTAGATTGGATTTGCAAATTTTGTAGACTTAGCTCTCTTCCTCATAATTAATTATATGTCCATCCTCAAAACTTGATACCCTGATGTTCATTAACTTTCCGGTTTAAATATATGCACCTAGGTGCGATTGGTTACCCCTAAAAAAAGTCTGAAAAGCCTAATGTTAAGAAATAGAGTTCCTTTTTCCAAATTTAAGTTTGGCACAAACTTTGGATAGAAAACGCAATTGGATTACAAACAAACTCGATAAATTGAGAGCGCTTATTTTGTGTTAATTATTATCGATCTTGTAATTTTTTGGGTCGAATTGTATACCAATCTCGGTGGCAGAAAAAAAACTAACAAAGTTTATAACTCGATATCATATTAATCACGCGGGAACAGTGATACATGTAGTAGTACAAACTTGAATTATAGAAAGGTACGGACGTATGTATACGAGATCGTATACTTTTGTTTTATAAGTACGAGAAGACATACTTAAACACTACAAGCACAACAAAACGACATCGTCTCAGCCAAAAGCCGGTGCGTTTGATGCCATGAACAGAACAACGAGCACGAGCTGAAGCAGGAAAGTACTCTTCTTAATCGGGCCCACCATGGAGCTCCCGCTTTGTTCTGGTTCTCCTGCTGTAAAAAAACGTCAAAAATGGACTTTTGGATCATTACATGTAAAAAAAAGCATTTGAATTTTGATGAACAAAAAAAAATTTGTGCCATGCAATTAAAAATTAAAATCGTATACAAGTCATTCCATGCCAAGATACGTACCTGCCAAACCTTGGGGAGATCCAGCTGGAGATATATCACCGGCTTGATTGACCTCTGGAGGTTTTAGAAAAAGAAAGATCGTTTCATTAAACTCCGACGTTAACAAAACTTAAGGCAGCCATGGTATCAATCAATGTTTTTAAAACAGAATCGGAAGCGAAAATTTTTTGGTTCATCCGATTCACCAGATGATGTAAACGTTCCGAGTGTAGAAATGGAAGTGTTAAATTTATATTAAATCAGATTAAAAGAGAAAATAAATATTAACTTTTATTTTTTCGGGCAAACCGAATCACCCGGAGATGTCTAACTGGGCAATCCGACCGGATTTTGAGCAATTGGACTACTCTCTGATTTTTAGTAAAAAATCAAAGCGGGATTAGTTTAGGGTAGTTGTCTGACCGGTCAGGCCATCAGTCGGACAATAATTTTTATATTATTGGTATCAATAAAAACGTGGAGTTTTTTTTACACTTATAGACGAAGTCATCATAGTGAAATTTATCAAACAAAATTTGTACGAATTTTAACTGGGCCGTTGTATAATAAAATAGATGTTGTGTGAAGAGAACAATAAAAATATTGACCATATATTAAACTCAAAAATTTAAAGTTATGTATATGTAAAATTTTCATATTTATAAATAACTTACCAATATTACTTGTTGTAATCTCAAACGATATGCTTTCAATTTAATTAATTATTGTCCGTACCACACGTATAGCAAAAGGGACAAATTGAAATCTCAACGTTCAAGTAATTCGATAACAACAGAAAATGTTCAAACCGATACATTTCCTTACCGTCACATTTACTAACAGGCGGGGTCTGAACCTTGCATGCACTAGGGAGCGCCAGGGCAAGGGTGCGGTTGATGCTGACGCCCAGCTGGGACGCGCCGCCACCTATGGCGACGCAGAGGCACTGCGGCTGAGACCGGACGACGGTGGCCAGCTGGGAGCAGCAGGAGGAGGACGGGGTCGAGGAGCTTCCCGTGACGTAGTTAAGGCACGAAGCCATGCTAATTAGGACACTGGTGCATCCTGATTGGGACATGGCTCCTGGCAAGTATAGCATGGCTACCAGGGCTATAATTGCACCAACGGAAACCCTAATTCCCCTGGAAGCCATGCTTGATAATATTGCTAATCAATGGAAGTCCTGAAGTGGAAGAACTTCGGCTCGACCTATTTATAGGATTTTTTTTTGTCGAGATGTTTCGTATATGTATTAAGCCGACTAATTTAAGCTTGATGGAATGATAATTTTTTTTATTAACGTGGAGGTTGTATTGTAATCCTTATCGGGGTGTATGATTATTAATTTGGTGAACTACAAGGGTCAACATGAAGTCACATTTGTAATATTTTTCTATGGAAATCAAGGTTAATTTTATAGTGTGATTTTTTTGGTACGTAAAATTTTATTACCTATTAAAAAAATTATATAATATGTACAAATGCACTACAAAAATGATATCTGTAAATACGTAACTAAAAACATTAGATTATTATAGTGGTGATTAAATACATTACTATTGATTCTTAGAAAAATTGTAAGAAAAAAGTGAATAATGTAGTATTTACAATAAAAAATATCGCTCCTTAAAATTCCAACCACTAAATATCACCAAGTTGAATGTAAATTTTCGGGGGAATTGTCTCTTTGATGCATCAAGGGTCCATCAATTTAGAGAGTACCTTTTGGTTGATGCTCATGTCATGCATTTACAATATATTTGATAGCCTGTGTAGTCAATAAGTAAGGTGCAATTTTGCGGCGGATTGAATTTGCACCATACAGATAGTTGAGGTCGACGTTGTTCGATAACCTAACTCCTTAACTTGGCAACTTGATCCTGGCTGGTTAAGTTATCTTTATACGACCTAGTATTCGTATACCTATGAACCGATTAATCAGCGTAACAAAGTTTTTTCGACAAATATTTAACATCGTTTAGTATACGTTTCAATTTAATCTATAAAAAAAAAAAGAGTATAATCATTTACGCAGTTGCTGAAACTGGGCTCAGAAAGAGAGAAATAGAAGAAGTCGGCCCATTGAAAACTTACTCTTGGGGCCCATTAAGGATCGAGACTAACAAAGAAAGCCTTAAGCCTAAGCCCAATCTATTATCCGCAACTTCGACCCGGGAACAAATTAGCAGGTGAACCAATAAAATGCCCAAGTCAAAATCAGGGGCCCATAAGCCTACGTGGCAAGCGCCAGCTCCCTAATCACGGCATCAGTTAGTTAAGGTAGTTGAGCTTCAAAACCAACTCAAACCCACCACAATACTGAGCTCTTAATTCTGTATTCCCTTGATGAGTTTGGATGAGTTATAGAACGAGAATACTCGACTCTGAATATCAAAAATTTGTGAACACCTACATTATAAATACCTCTTCCGTTTCTCTTCCAATCACACACACAAAAGAAAAGAACCAAACACAACATTGAGAAACCTGTAACCCAAGTTGCAAGAAAATTCCAAACTGTACTAAATGGAGCCTTCAATGTCTAATAGCCAAATGATTCCAATTGTGGGTATAGCTTTGATGGCTCTAATTGTGCCTGCTTTTGCTCAAGTGAGCTCTCCTTGCTCTGCTTCAATGCTCACCAGCTTCACCCCTTGCATGAACTTCATCACCAACAGTTCTGGGAGTGGAACTAGTCCAACATCAGATTGCTGCAATGCACTTGAGGCCCTCACCAACACCAGCATGGATTGCGCTTGCCTGATCGTCACGGGCGGTGTTCCTTTCCAAGTACCCACCAACAGAACCTTAGCCATCTCGCTCCCGAAAGCTTGTAACATGGCCGGTGTCCCTGTCCAGTGCAAAGGTAAGATTCGAGGACCCGGGTTCGAACCCCGTAAATGTCTGAATCTTGTGGGGATACTGATTGCAACTGTTCTTTTCTTGCAGCCACTGCAGCACCAGCTGCTTCTCCATCAGTTAGTCCCAGTGGTAAGCCAAAAGAGGAGATGAACATATATGCACGTCATGGATTGAATGCAATGAAACTGAACATTGTTCGTCTTAATTCCTTGTGCAGCTGCTGTTGCTCCTGAGCCGACTTCATCAGCCGAGGCCCCTGAATCCGACACGACGAAGACACTTACTCCACCACCATCCACAACAGAGGCCGGATCACAGCCAACATCCTCCGTTGGGGTCCGCCCCGTCCTGACTCCATCAGCTGCTTCAGCAAGCTACTACAGCATTCCATCGTCTCTTGTACTACTAGCATTAGGAGTCCTTGCTACAAACAGCTATTAGATTGTGAACATTTCTGCAAGTTCCATGCCTTTACCTATGAGTTTGTCACTTCTTACTAGGGAGTTTCCATATTTGTTTTTGGGCTTGTACCACCATTAATGTGGATTATTCTTTTGGGGATTGTCTTGATATATGATTGAATTATAGCCTGGCTGGTTGATTATTGCTTGTAATGATTTGCATTCCTGGAATAATAGATTGCTAAATTATGATCACAATAAACTAAGTATGTTACTACCGTATTCCCAAGGACAGGACTCGAACTTACAACATTATCACCAATTGATTTAACTACTTGTTGATACCAATAGAACATACATAGTTTATACTCTGAAAATGATGATAAAAGATAGGAAATTAGTGAGACTAATTCCGAAAATGTATATTTTCTGACCGCTTTCCACAATTAATTAACAGGCATCAACCCTGTCTTCTTACCATCACTCTTGTACTAATATTTTCCAACAGTGACACTATTACTAGTGCAATCACCATGACTAATTAAGTTTCAATGTAGTGCTTCCCAAGAAATTGAAACGATGGTGGCTTTCTCAAACCTTGTTAAGCTTATTAGGAATTTTAGTGTAAAAAAATAGAAAGAAGCGTCCCTCAATTTATTAGATCTGGATCTAGATGTTGCCTTAAACCATGGCAGCCTTAAAACAGTACGACTTCGACCATTAAGAGCGTATTGAATAAGTGTCGTGAGAAAAAAAAAATCGTGGCAGTCTAACAATCTAACATACCAAAAAAAAAAACAATCTAACATTAATTATTCCAAGGCGCCCGACAACAACAACTCTGTTTTAGATCATGCACTAAAACCCTACCACGCTTGTGCGATTCTAAGAAACTAACAATAAATTCCACCTAATGTACTCAAAAGACCCTAGTAATCAACTAGATAACATGATAAATCAACTTAGCGCGGCTTCTTGATGGGGAGAATTATGCCTCCAAATCGATCGGGGGTTGAATATTCAAACACCCAAATCTTTATAGAATCGTCTTCCTTCAATCTATTATCTTTCATGAACTTCTTCCACGCCCCGTTAAAAACATTACCAATCTTCCATTTTGTGTAAGTGAACTCGTACTCTCTGTCCTCCCCATCGTGGAACCTGAACTTGTTTCCCACTGCTTTCCCAAACACTGGCTCAATGTACACCACCACGTCGCTCCCGGGTATCAACAGCCTTGCCTGATCGTCCTTGGCGTCGCTATGGGTCAGCTTCTTCTCGAATGGCCCGCGGTACCTCGCAATCTGCCCTTCGGCTAGGAGACGCGCCAGCCGACGCTCCGATTGTGGTTCATGCGCTGGTGTTGGCGGTGGTGATGGTGATCTTCTTACGAGGCTGCTTCTCCACTTCATAAAAATAAGAGTACCGGCTACTTGGATGTCATCGAAAGTATTCTCTTCTTCCTTTTCCAATACTTGCAATACCGGTCCCTTGATTTTCCTCTTCCGCTCCTCTTCCATGATCTCTCTCGAATCTCCGGGGCTCCGTTTCTTCTTCGCTCTCCCCCATCCCAATATTTTTCCTTCCATTGCTGTTTCTTTTCCTTTCCTCTCCATCTTCTCCATAACAAATCCTCTCTATGATCATATATTTGTATACATTTATATTAAAATTGATCAAAGAAGTAGTAGAGGCTACTTGGGATTCTATGTATTTGGCGGAATAGGAAAAAGTTGCAACCGTAGAATCTGCCAGGGAGCTGTATACAACTCCTAATCAGTTTAGACTTCAAAGTTTCTATTTAAATTGGTTTCGTGTTTCATATCCTTATGGTGTCTGAAAATAAAAGTAGAGCAAAATTATAACTCCTATGAACTTGGACTTCTATTATCATCTGTTTTTTTTTCCGACAATATCTTTCGGAAAAAAAAATGCAACTATCCATTGTTATGGAGAAGATGCACCTATATATGTGCACGATGTTTTTATTATTGAGTATTGATACACTATTTCCCACTCTACATTTTAATTTTATGCGTTTTGGCTGTCACTCTTTAAAAGACGCCTTTGCTCATATGTGGTACTCGTTAAACGGTGTCGTTGCTCACAACTTCCTCACAAATCAAGTAGTCCGGATGAGATCATTCAAACTCCTGCCTTCTTAAACATGAACTTTACAGCTCTCCACCGGCATAAATAGAGTCACCAATTATAGTACCAGCACAACAGCTCATCAGATCGACCGGCCGCTCTGATAAATTTTTATAGAATCTGTTAACGTAACCTTAAATCTGAAACTATTTTCGTAGTTAATTTGATCAACGATGTATGGTAATATGATCAAGAGTCAGACAGATGAACAATTCGAAACTCCTTCACTGCTTCGTCGCTTATCTGCTCCGCTGCTTGATCTCCTGATCCTTCCGTTGAGGGTTCCTTCCTTTTCCTCTTCCGCTCCTCCAAGATTCTCTCTTTCCTCGCCCATATTCTCATTCTTCTTGCTCTTTGCCAAATACACGAAGCTCCGTGTTCTCTTCTGGGCCCATAAGATTTCTTCCATTTCCGTTTCTTTATCTTCCCTCGCTCATTCTCTGTACGTACTAAAAGTCTACTCCAGTTCTTGATATTTTGTTCTGATTCTTGTTTGTTTCCGAATTAAGCAAATTTCTTCCCTTCTTTTTTTAATAAGACATGCCTTTCGGCTCAAGCCAGAATGCTCTCCTAATTGTTATTATTGATATTTTCAAAATTCGAATTTAATTCTGTGCGGTGCAAATGCACTACATTGACAGACAGAGTTTAATACTATATTTTCTTGAAGCAGTATCTTGCAATTCGATCTTGCCTATGCGACATGGTATCGTCCCTGATTTGTAACAATAAATATATTATTCATTTATCAAATAAAATGGAGAGATCAACTCAATACAATTTCATTATGTATTATGAATCTAGTCGATTAAAAAATGCGTCAAATTATATTATATTGAAAAAGAAGTTTGGGTATTTAATTTTGGAAATAAATAGCTTATAGTTTATAGTTTATAGAACTAAATGCTAAAGGTATGTAAATTTATTTTACCCGCTCCATCAAGTTTCGGACAGCCAAAGCGGGGCGAGGTAAGCCATGAGCTGAAGTAGTAGCACTCTGTACTCCACCAGATATTGGAGTTCAGAAAAGACCTGCCCTGGTTCCTCCAACCACTCCACCGGCTGGGGGAATCGAAATAGATGACTCATCCTTTAGTACATTCTCAACATCTTTTTCAGCTTCCTCTCCATCGTTTACAGTATTCTGGCGGTGCTCTACGTTACCCTTTAGAAGTTTGAAAACATACTGATTACAGAGCAATGTAAACACCTAAATAATCTTGGTTGGCAGCAACTTTGTAAAGAACATCCAGATGAAACGGGTAATATTTGCAATACACTAACATCAAGGGGCAAAGAGAAGCCGATGTACGGATAAAAACAGAATATTTTCCCAGCTGTTAGAAAACATTTGAATGGACGGACTAGGGTAATTACTTACTGAACCAGTAAACGAATGCCATATCAAAAGCCTCCATATCGCCAGACAAAATTTTACAGCATACTGTTGCATCAACAAAATTGAGTGACAAGAGACAGAACACACCTAATTCCACATCCTATAACATCGAAATCCAAAATTGCTACTTCTATCCACCATCATCCCAATACTATGGTGATTGGATAAGGAGTTAAGCAATGGGAAGTAGGGTGAGGTAGTGGTAAATGCCAGCTGCCTTCATTTGATTATAAATGGGAGGGAGTAACGAAAAGGGGAAGTATGGGAAAGAATTCCCCTCATTTTCCTGTCGTTCCCCGGATAAGTCCCTCCAAAATGGGTTCAGGAAGAGACCGAGTCTGTACCTCCAATGATGGTAAATAGCAACACTACCCTCATCGGATCAGCTTGGCATTGGCTAAACACACAAGAGTAGATAACTCGGGTCAAGAAGAGACCAAGTTTGCACATGCATTCAAGGTAGATAGCAACTCCCCTCATACGATTAGAGTGGTTGCGGTGGCTTAACACACAACAGCCCCTAAGCACAGTGTCCTCGTAAGCTAAATTGCACTAAAGCAACAAAAGCTCCATCCGATAGAAACCGTTAAAAAAAAACCATCTTTCATCGTACATCACACGAACACCGGCAAATCAACATAAAGATAAAATAAAAATAAAAATCAACAATTCTGACGCCTAAACAACCTCACCTCAGATAAAGAGAGGGAGTAACCCAAAACGAAGCTCAACCCATTACTAGGAGCCCACTGGTCGTCGCTTTCCTCGCCGGAAACCTTGCGAGCCAGGCCTCGGGCCCGGAGGCAGAAGCAAGCAGGGGCATGGCAGTTTCGGCTAATTTAAAGGACCCAATTCGCGGTTTTTGATCATTATCGTAAGTTTAATTACTTACTATTTTGGCGATTCATTTTTGAATAAGTAAAATTTTACTTCTTAAAAAAAATCGCAGTTTTTGGTTAAGAGGCGAAGGAGGAGAAGAAGAAGAAGAAGAAGAAGAAGAAGGGGCGTTTGAGGGAAAAGGGTACGTTTCTGGGAATCTGGAGATGGAGATGGAACTTGAGAGAGATTCCGTTGGGGGAGTGGAGGAGGGAGGGGTTTTAGGACATACGGGAGGAGAGTTTAGAGAAGCACAGGGGTCGGCTTGCCACGCCAAAGTTAAACACAGTTGGTTTTGGGATAACATGTATTACAGACCTAGTTAAATTATAAGAACCGATAAAATAATATACAAAGTTGAGTATTCAAAATTTAGTTCATTTGTCACTCGAATTTTATTAGATTTATACTAAAATAAATATAAATCACTTACCCGTCGAATTAAATTTCGTCAGAGAGAATCTTTGTCCAAACCCGGGAATTACTCTGTTTTTCTTTTTAACAGGAAAGAATCCAGGCCCACCTCCCTATGCGATAATCTTGGGCATAATTGTTGAATTTGATGTCTTATTTATTTAAAATATTTAATCAATTCGTTTATATTTAAGAAGTTTAGTTTATATGCAAATGATGTTTAGATATTTGATGTCCCGAGCTCTATGTATTTCATATAACTAGCACCGTTCTTGTTTTAATTAGAAAATTACTGTACTTCTACTACCTCTTTTTGTAATTGCTTTACAAATAGTAGTGGCGTATCCGATTAAACATCCAATTCGTATTGAATGAGCGACAATGGAGGAAAACAAATCAATTTCCCTTTAGAAACCTTGATTTAATTAATATTAATTATTGGCGAAATCTTGTAATTTATCGGACAGACAAATCAGGTAAATTCTTTTTTGTCAAAATCACTCGGTATAGGAAATCTATACCAAACTAACAAATTTAGATTCGTGTGAGACTAAATTTATGATGTAATTTTCTCTATCAAATTTAAATACCACAAATTATTGATAAACTCGAATTATAAACACATGATAAATTTAAACAATCATGTCAAATAATTAGTGACATCAAGTGAATTACTTAAACACAAATGGCCAACATCAGATTTGTTTATTTATTGAGACTATTTTGAATTTTTCTTAAAATACACTAAGTTTTAAAGAAAATCGTGATGCACGCCACATCATCAACCAAATATGATGTGGCTATCCAGATCGTCGGACATGATTCAGATAGCTGCCCGAACCTCTAAGTAATTTTTATTAGAAAAAGTTTGACTCAATTGATCTGTTCCAAACCACAGAATACTCATATAATTTTTTGCGATATTACAAGGTACTAACGTGTAGTTTTTGTAGGAGATCAATTGCGACTATTACGATTGTCCATATCTTTTCCTAGTTTATTGTTTGTATCCGATCTCCTTTCCTAATCATATTAGCAAACTTGAGAGTCAAGTTTTGTTATATATATAATGCCCGACTCATTGATAAAATAAACAAGCCGCTAATTTCTTCAATTTTCCCCTAAAACTATAAACCCTCAAAATTGACCGATTGAGGGAGACTGAGGGTGGTGGGAAGTTGTCACCAATTTTGAATTTCGCGTGATTGCTTGGGTTAATTTTGAGGCTTGCCTCCTGGGTTTTGTGGTGGAGGTCGGCGTCGTCGTCTTCGATGAGCTTGGAGGAGAGGTTCCAGCTGGTGAGGAGCGTAGGGGAGGAGTGTATCCAAGAGGAAGAGCTCCGGAACCTCCTCGAAAAGAAGCCCTTGCCCGTTTGCTATGACGGGTTCGAGCCCTCGGGTCGTATGCACATTGCTCAGGTTTCCGCCCGTCCGCTGTCTTCTTGTTTTGGATGATAAATCTTGAAGCTTTAGTTAGTAATCCAACTATTTTGATGGGAATGTATGTGTTTGTTTTGGTGGTTTGATTGGCAAGTAGGGTGTGATGAAGACGATAAATGTGAACAAGCTGACGTCCGCAGGGTGCATAGTGAAGATATGGATAGCGGATTGGTTTGCGCAGCTGAACAACAAGATGGGAGGAGATTTGAAAAAGATTCAAACAATTGGGAAGTACTTGATCGAGATTTGGAAGGCGGTTGGGATGGACCTCGGGGATGGTAAAGTGGAGTTCCTATGGTCATCGGAGGAGATTAATGCCAGGGCTTCCGAGTACTGGCCGCTTGTTTTGGATATTGCCCGCAGAAATAAGCGTCCTAGGATAATTAGGTAAATGCGCTTTTGTTACATTGCAAGTCATTGGATTTTTTTTATACATTAAGGTAACCATTTCTTGCCTTGTAGTTGTTCTCAAATTATGGGCCGTAGCGAGGATGAGCAAATTGCAGCTCAAATTTTCTACCCGTGCATGCAGTGTGCAGATATCTTTTTCCTCAAGGTGTTTGTGATTATTGAGCAAATGATTTGTTTAATTTCTTTTGTTCTTTATCTTAGTATTATTTTCCAGAAGTTGCTCAATCAAACTAAGATCGTGATGTTGGTTGTCCTACAGGCTGACATTTGTCAATTGGGCATGGATCAGCGACAAGTTAATGTACTTGCTAGAGAGTATTGTGATGACATTAAGAGGAAGAACAAGCCTATCATTTTGTCGCATCGTATGTTCAGACCGCATTCCTCATGCCATGCGTTTTTCCTGCTCAAATGTTTATCATTCATACTGTTTTCTGTTCAATGCTTGTTTGCAGATATGCTGCCAGGATTACAGCAAGGGCAAGAAAAGATGTCAAAAAGTGACCCATCATCTTCCATTTTCATGGAGGATGAAGAGGTGAGTACAATTTGAGATGCTGAGAACTTCGGATAACTAAGAGATCTAATTAATGATGACCACTGTTCAGTTTTCTGCATTTTTTAATTTTTAATTTAAATCATATCTTGTAGGCAGAAGTAAACGTGAAAATAAAGAAGGCGTACTGTCCCCCAAAAGTAGTTGAGGGAAACCCTTGTTTAGAGTACGTCAAATACATTGTGTTGCCGTGGTTCAAAGAATTTAAGGTGAAGCGGGGTGCAGACAGTGGTGGAGAGAAGTGAGTTTTTTTTTTTTTTGCCATTTGCCAATGCTTACATTTGTATTGATTTCCGAATTATTTCACTTATTTTTGTCTCTGTAAACTTACATGGTTCAATAGTCTGATTGTCTCATGGTTTATATTTTTACAGTTTTGGCATTTTTTCCTGCTTGTCATATAATGATCTCCCAAATTTATCGTATTCTCCGGGTTACTCAGTCTGTTTCATCTGTTTACCATATATAGGATCTTCAAAAGCATTGAGGAACTTGCGGCTGATTACGAGAGTGGGGAACTACATCCCGGTGACTTAAAACCTGCACTGGCAAAGGCAATAAATAAGATACTGCAGGTAATTTAGGTTTTTTTAAGTCATGGATAATTGGCAGGGAGCAGCAACAATATCACGCTCCTGAATTCATAGCATTTTCCTCCAATATCCCGAATTTTTTTTTGCAGCCGGTGCGCGATCACTTCAACCAAGATGCTGCTGCCAAGGATTTGATGAAACGGGTCAAGGTTTGTGAATCTCCTTAGCTCTTGTTTCCGCATGCAACGATGCTGATAGTTTTTTTTTTCAATCTAAAAACTTTACTTTCCATGATCCTTATATGCAGTCCTACAGAGTAACGAGGTGAAGGTGTGCTCGAACCCGCCGCGGATTGAAGTTTATTGCATGATGAACATTGTGTTTCGATTATCCTTGGATCAGCTCATTGTACGGATGAAGTACATGTTGGCGATGAGAAAGATTTTCTTTCAATTACTCTTGTTGGCTATTTATTAGCAACATTGGTTTTTTTTTTAAAGAATAGGAACATTGACTTGTTGGCCTGTGGTCTAGAGAAATGTTAGGTAATTATCGTAATTGGCGAGTGCAGAATATCAGTGAACATTCTTATGATTGTCAAACTGAAGAGGAGCAAATTGACATTTGTTGAAGAGAATCGAAACGAATGTTAAATGGCAATGTTTTTCAAAACTTGGAGTTTTCTATTTTATGTGAAATCACAGAAACAGATGACCAATCTTTTTCCGGTCTAACCGGTTGGATTATTGTTTGGATTGGATTGAAAATTTTTATTTTAAATATTATATTATTAATTATATTTAACATTAAAATATAAGGTAATTCTAAATAGTTTATGATTTATAAGTATCAAAAAATTTCATTTAACCATTTTTAGTATAATAAAATTTAGGATAAATTACCTTCAGGTCTTTAGGGTATGATCTTCCTACCCTTTGGGTCCCTAGGTTTCCAAAATATATTTTTTCGTCCCTCGTGTTTGGTTTTAGAAACTCTCGAGTCTCTGTTGCTGGCAGCGAACCTCCAATTGAAAAGACAAAAATGCCCTTCCCATTTAAAAAATAAAAATTTCCTCTTTTCTCTCCCTTCTTCCTCCCCATCATCTTTAACCTCCCATCTTTAACCAAAATCCAAATCTTCTTAATAATTCTCAAAATAAAAATTTCTAAATGAGAATCAAAACTAATTAGAGACATAAAATCCACCTTCAAGAAAAATCAAAACTTGAAGAACCCTAATTTTTTGAAAATCTCATTACCTTCTTCCTCCTACTTCATCTTCTACCTCCTACCTTCAATGATAATCAAAACTAATCAAAGAATCAAAATTTGAATAACTCTATTTTTTAAAACTTCAAATCCAAATCGACAAAACCAAATCACTTGGGTTTTTGTTCCTGTAGCAAGATCAAATCGAAAACCAGTGAAGAGACCACGAGCCCGTTCTAAACAAGTGAAGCCACATGTCTTCCTCTTAATTTCTTTAATTTAGACTTGATTGTTCATGTCTTCCCCTTAGTTTCTTTAATTTGGGAAATAATTAGAAATGTAGGACTTTTTCCAATTAGGAATTTGTTGTTCTTGCTTCTGGAAAGCTTTTAAGCACTAGGTCTGATTTAAGTACTAGATCTATGCGAAACCTGTTGGGGTATGGTTTTGTTGTTCTTGCTTCTGGATGCACTACCATTCCACATCCCCAAAAACACGAAAAGCTCGATCCAAAAGTTGAGAGAAAGATTTTGGGAAGAAGAGTTGAGATGGATGTGTCTTCCTTGGCAACCACATTAATCCCTTCTCTTACAATCTCAAATTCTCCAACTTTATCTCACAAACCCACATCAAAGTTCCAACCTTTCATTTACAACTTACAACACCCACTCTTCCACGTGGGGAAGAAGGTGGGATAGCTTCATGGTAATTTTTATTTTCTCCATTTTCCCGTCCTCTCTCTTCTGGGTTGTCGTTGTTTTGTAAAGAATGTTCCTTTTGGTTTTTAATGTGGTAAAGGATTAAGCTTTGGTTAGTTTATGAAATTATATTGGCGGTGCTGTGTTTTGTACTGTGGGGAAGATGGTGAAGTGAAGGAAAAGAAAGAGGAATTTTTGTTTTTTAGGCCGGGTATTTTAGTCTTTTTAAGTTGGAGTTTGCCAGAGAAAATGATATATTCCGGCGATAGGAATCCGAGAGTTTTTAAAACCAAACATGGAATTTGGCATAATAAACTTTGTAAATCTAGGGACCCGATGGGTAGAGAGACCATATTCCAAGGACATAAGAGTAATTTATCTTAAAATTTAATAAATCTTTTTTTGCAAAAATTAATTTAGCAGCAGACAATTTGTCCAACCGGATGAACCGACACAAATTAAACTGATGGTCAATTTACCTCAAACCACAGAAATACGCATTTATCTTTCTCCATGGAAATTGTGCAAAACACCAAGTGCATGATTTGACCCAGTATATGAGTATTCAGATCAACCAAAAGTCATTTGAATTAATGATTTGAGAATGTGATTTTATTAAAGTCTAGTAGTATAGAATTACGTTTGACTCGAATTTGAATTAATTATTTTAGTAAATATTTATATACCAAATTGTAAATAAAAAAATTTGTGCAAAAGATTCCTTACTAAAATACGCCGTGTCAGAAATCTGATTTGGAAGCGAAAAATTCTGCAATTGATTATTTAAGTCGTTGATAATTTGGAAGTTCTCGAAAACAATCAGAGAACTATTGAATATTTTTCTCCAGTTTTCTCAATTAAAACCTTGATTAGCAGTAAATGGAAAATACGCCATATCTTTCCGTACTAAAATGAAGTTTGGCGTCAAAACTAAAAGGAATATAACTGCAGAAAAAGAGCAGTTGACTATTTTCTTTTCTTTTCTTTTTAGGGGTAAAAAGAGCAGTTGACTACGTTTCCCCTCCCTGATCTTTCATCCGTTGGAAGAAACTGGGAATTCTGGGAACCGATTAGCTAAGGTAATCACCCGACATTTGATCCCAATTCTCAACTGTAAGGTGCTCGGCTGTTGTTTATCTGATGCTCACAAGGTGTTCGAACTAATGCGTCAATGAGGGGTTGCAAGAAACTACTTTGCTGACACGGTTTCTTCTTTCGCGCTTCCTGTGCGAACGGTTAGGCGGGGATGGGATCAATGTCGAAGTCCCATGAAGGCCTGGCGATGGAGCTGGTCAAGTGTTTGAGCCAATCCGACTGCGTTAAGGTATCCAAGAGCCCTGGTTTGGTTTGGTTTGGTTTGTTATGTTGGTGTCTTGTTCGGTCTTGAGGATGGGATCAATGTCGAAGTCCTGTACGCGGGTGATCATTGGTTTCTTTGTCGGTTCAGAAGCGGCCATACAGGGAATGTGCCTTGTATTCCGAGCGAGTGTGTTGGGTTGAGGGAAACGTTTTATTCCATTGTACCAAGTGTTATAAGTTGTTGGAATTTTTTTAAAAGTGGGCAGATTTTTTTTTTGAAAGAATATAAGTTTAGAAAGTTCACTAATTCTATTTTTATGATACCGAAAATATAATGAATTTGTGATTATTATTTTTGCTCGAATTGTTAAAAATCAATGTACACATAAATTTTGTCTTCAGCACCTACACGAGGCCGAAAGTTAGACAGAAGATTCAAAAGAGTTGCCAAACATTCCTCCTCCCAAACAAATAGCTTTCTCCTCCAACGAAAGGTCCAGGACCAGCCTTCGTTAATCCAACTTCCACAATCAGAGACTGAAAACTCAGCCTGCTCAGAGATAGAGAAGAGGCGAGGGAATTGGTCTTTCAGAGTAATACCCTCCCACCAAGGATCAGACCAGAATTTGAACCTCTTCCCATCACCCACAAAGAGCTAGCATCCTTCTTTGAAGACCCGCGAAGCCTGCGAAGAGCCAGAAGCTGTCTTCCAGATATCAGCCCAGATTCCACTCCTTTTCGCCCAAGGGAGATCAGTAGAAGAGATAGATGGGAACCTGTACAACCCAGCTATCATTTTGCCCAGAAAGTGGCTCCTAAGTATTTCATATGTAGCCTAGTATGATATAGATCGCTTCCTAACTTGTAGGAGCAATACATATGAAATACTTAGGAGCCACTTTCTGGCTTCTTCTCTTGTAGGCTACATGTAGCCCTTTACTCATTCATCTCTACAATAAGCAATCACCTGAAACAATCTTACACCCAAGTCACAATTAATCCATGTTCAATTATTTATAGTATGCAATCAAATACTAAACAGAAAATGAAGCGCACGTACATTCTCACACCTTTATTAATCAAATACTAAACGGAAAACGAGTACATCAAGATAAGCAGACTCCTCGAATCCCAGCCTGAACAAAGCAAACCCCTTCAAATCATGATCGTACACAATGTTAGCTTTGTGAGGTTCACACATGATTCCCACATTCCTGAAGAAGCAAAACACACCATGTGCATGTGCCCCATAAGCGTACATATGATGCTTCTTCACATTGGAGGAATGTTCCCTCTAGTCAGCGATCGGCCCTATAATTACCGTCTGTGATGGGGTTTCTTGGATCATGCACCATCCATGATGCTACCTCGAGGTTAGAGCAACAGTAGTTGAAGTGTGTAAACTTGAGAGTCGACTTGTTTAACCCGAATCCGAGTCGGACTAGACCATAAAGAGGAATAAAGCTCTTGTTACTAAATTTCCAAACAGTTACATTCTCAATTTGAGACATCATCATCGGTTGATCTACCGAGCTCACTAGTAGCAAAGGGATTTCTCACTCGAATGGTGAGAAAAACGTTGTTGTACCTGGTTACATACTCAAATGTAACTAGGTCGTCGCCCAGGGCGGTTCCGTCGTGGGTATGTCGCTGGCCGAGATGTTGGCCCAGAGCCACCGGCATGTACAGTAAATTGACCACTTTGGTCATCATTTCAAATATAATCCCTTCAAAGATACTATCTCAAATATATTATACCAATCGAACACTTCACTTATTAGGACAGAATGTTACTCCTAAACTTCATTTTCTCCACAAGGAACTCTTTATAGTTGATCTCTGCCTCGAATCCCTAAAACTACAAAATGTTAAATAATTATTAGAAATTTTTTTTACACTAACATCCAAAATTGAATTAGTAAATTTATTTGTATAAATACCACTCACATTAAAAAAATTTGTTCTCTTTTTTCTAGGGATAGTCCCGCCAAATTCCTCCTCCCCCACACAAACACATAAAAGAAGAATCCAACACAAACTAAAAAGTAAAAACTTGAAAACCCCTACTAGTCAACAAATTGGATTAATTTACGTTCAACCCCTAAATCCCTTCACAATTTTTTTTAAAAAAAGAAATCTAAGGAGATGGCCCGCTAAAAGGTCGTAGCTTTGCTCTCTCGCCGCTATCCCGCCTCACACGGCCTTTCCTCCAACTGGGTACTCTTCGAAATTACGAAATTCTTCGAAAGTTTCAATCTTTTTGGATATCCGCGGTTAATTTCAGTCATAATTTGGTGGGTTTTCAGGTGCATAATGGTCTTGTTAATGGGAGCTGTCGGAATTTGAGTAGTGGGTCCCTTGGAAGTTTCACTCCCAGGAATGGCACTTTCGGTAATTTTGCTTTTGTTCTATTTGTTTGATTTGGAAGTGTTATAACTTTTTGTTGCTTGTGGCTAGCAGAAGGTTTTTCATTGAACTGGTTGTTTGGTTTGGTTTGGTTGATTGTTGTGTGCAGTAAGTAGTAAGAACTGGTTGTTATTCGGGGCTTCGGTTTTCGGGCTTGGAGGAACGCGGGCGATACATGGCTCCGGTGCTTCACTCTTTATCGTTTGGCTTCCATTTTCAATTGCCAGCTGGTTACCGGTGTCTCGTGTTGAGGTGGTTATTTGCTTGCTTGTGGTCCAGCTTATATGGCAATACGATATACTTGGCGTCAGCAAGAGCGCAAGCCCTTCTGAGATAAATAAAGCTTTCTATGCGGTATGTTATTTATTTGGGTGTTGGTAATCTTGATTTTGACTCTCTCTCGGCAAGCTGCGTCTGTTTTTTCTCTTGATTTTCAATTCCATGCTTCTATGCAGGCTGCAAAGGATATCCATCCTGATGTGAATAAAGAAGATCCCGAAGAAAATGCAAGAGATTCAAGAGGCATATGAGGTGAGTATCCTTACCTCAATAGTTGGGACCTTCTCAAACAAAGACACGCCTTCATTCTTCGTTTTTAACGTTGAGCACCTTCTTTTTGATGTGTGCAGATTTTAAAGGATGATGAAAAGCGTGGACTCTATGATCAGGTTCCTTTAGACTTTATACTTCTTTTTTGCCGTGTTAAACTATTATTTCCATTTTTGTGATTTATTTTCAATTGAAGTTCCATTCAATAGTTACCAATTATTCTAGTGAGCTAAAATATTCTTAGGATGACCTGGTGATTATATTTGATGGCATAAGAATTGTATGTGGCCAGTGTAACATTTCACATCCAACCTTTTAAATGACTAACCCAAAAGATGAGTTTCAAGAGGCCCGTGACACAGGGTAGAAGATGCACATCATATTGACTAGCACTTTTGATTACCACGAGTAGGACTCTGACCATGACACAGTTGACTAGGTTGGACTAAATGAAATTTATGGAATTGCTGGAGCTAAATTAAATGGTAGATATGCTCTGCTAACGCGGATGAAATGATTCTTCTTCGCTAAAAAGGGTATAGTCTATGTTGTCAATAGCGCGCTATAGCGGCGCTATGTGGCGTTTTAGGTACCCCCGCTATGCTATGGAGCTGTTAAACGCTATACACAGTAGCGGGTGTAGCGGCCGCTATAGCGGCCAAATAGCGGTATAGCGGCCGCTATTTAAGCTTTTGGGGAGAATTCCTAAATTACTCCTGATTTTTTAACTGATATTTATTTATGGAGGGCATGTAGGTAATTTTTTACCTCAATAAAATATCTACTGCAAATGGGTACCCAATTTATTCTCATATAAGTCTTCTCTCTCCCTCACCTAAGTGAAGATGAGGAAGAAGCATGATTGTCACTTTGTTGAGAATCTTGAGATATTATTTTGAATCATTTGGAACTTGATTAGCATTTTGATGGGATGTTATTTTGAATCATCAATTATTTTTGGATTATAATTACTAAGTATGATGGTCTCTTTAATTTTGACAAAGTTGATTATCATTATTAAGTGTAGTGATCTCTTTAATTTTGAATATTTATGTTTATATTTTCAGTCGTTGCAATAGCGGTCATCCCGCTATCCGCTATACCGCTATAGCATTTTAGAGGGTCGCCGCTACGCAGCGCTATCTGCTATTGACAACATAGGGTACAGTATAGGTCGATCATCTTGTAGCTCATGTCAGCGATAGAAGAGTGGCTGGATGAGTGGAAACGCTGCAATTCTTTGGTGGTACATAAATAGAGCAGAGATTGATAGTCCTTTGTATGGGTGAATCCAAATGAAGACGGCTCGGTATTGTTGGTTTGCATTTTAAGTTATCAACCATTGGACCAGTTGAAAATTACAAATCAACCTATGTTAACTTAATGTACTACCACTCTAGGGGCAACAGTTTGGATCCAACAATTCATCGATTTTGCTTTGTATGTTCTTCCCCTAGTATTTGTATATTACCGTTTGTCCAAAGAGTACAGACATTAACTTTTTTTTAAATATTATTTGTCTTTTTGATCTCCTTACTCACAATGTCTAACTTATAGCTTGGCCATGACGCGTTTCGACGACAACAAAAAAATGGAGGGTCCGGTGACTCAAAATGAAGCCATTATCTAATGAAAATTGGTTTGCTTGTCAATACAGTTCTTTATCACTTACATGGTGCTATTTATTTTACTATTTGTAATTGTTTTTTAGGCTTTAGCTTTGTTGTCCAAATATGCTGCTTATAACCCTCACTGGGGTATGAGATTGGACCAAGCATTATGATTATCAATGATATTGTTCTTTCTACGCTTCTTGCCTTGAGCTGAAGGTTTGTTGAATCTGCAGGAGTTGATGACAATGAAACTATCAAGGTTCCAAGAAGTGGTGGAGTGGATCCAGATAGAAATAAACCCGGTGATCTTTTTATAACTCTCAGGGTATATTATTAGCTCACTTGGTTCCTTTTTCTTCTTCCACATTGTTAATAGATACTTGACTTCTATCTTGGGTGTTCTGGGAAAGGAAGGCTGCCCATATTTTCATTATTTTTTTAATAAAAAAATTTGTAAGATCACCTTGAGGAGAAATCATCACGATTGCCTCTTTGCATATCTGTCCACGAAAATGGCATAATACGTTTGTTCTTCAATCTGTTCTCCGTCCCCACCCCCCAGCAGATGATTGCATATTCTCATAGCCCAGAACTATGGGTTGTTCAGTGATATTGGTGGTCAATCTGTAGGACATTGCATGTACTGTAAATAAGCCTCTGAGATTCTGGGACAATATTGGTTTTCCTGTGCGGTAACTGGTTCATTTGCTATTGACTTGAAGAACCTGATATATCAGCTTTTATCTTATATCATGTGCTGTTAATCTGTTAGTAAATATCCTTTCCGGTTATAATGAATCGTTCTTGAAAGCACCTTGCTTGATAAAGTTGGGGGCAATTTGAGCATTGAGATGTGTGGTTAGGATTTTTTGGTGAAGTTTAGGTAGTAGCATCACCCTTTTTTCCTATTATTGAAACTACTGAAATTGGTTGTTTTCCTTGATCTCCAAGGTTCGGCAAGATCCAATTTTCCGCAGAGAAGGCTCGAACATCCACGTTGATGCTGTTTTAAGCATCACGCAGGTGAAACATCTCATCATAACACTGCAATTTTATGGATGTGATTATTTTGTAGTTGCTTGCCATCGTGCTTGATCTAATGGAGTGCTTATCTACAGGCAATATTAGGGGGGACTGTCCAGGTCCCTACTCTCACTGGTGGTGCTGTACTCATGGTTTGTTTTAATTCTTCTACTTTGAAATAATATCCGGAAGAATAACTAAAGGGACTAATTGAACTTCTTGCGCATTTCAGGTTCGCCCAGGCACCCAACCTGGTCAGAAGGTTGTCCTAAAGAATAAAGGTATCTCCATTCTACTGCATAGCACATTTAGATGTAGACGTGTAGTTGCAGCCTTCTGTTACTATTGATCTAGTTTTGTACTGCATAATAAATTCTGATCAGCTTGATGTGTTTGAATGTAAATTCTGCTTTGTGGCACATTTTTAACTCGTTGATTAATTCATTTTTGGTGGCATCTGACAGGAATAAAATCTCGTGGTTCATACTCGCACGGTGATCAATTTGTACACTTCAAAGTCAGCATTCCAACGTATGGTTTCTTCCTCGGCCGAAATTTATTTGCGCCATCATTTTCATTTTCTGTGAACAGCTAAATGAAAAACAAGCTCCGTCTCTCTTGCCTCATGGCTATTTCATGCGGTTTGGTTATGAAAGCTTGATTGTCAACTTTCTGCAGGACTTCGTCAACTTTCTTTCAGGACTTTCTGCAGGGCGAATTAATTGAAGAGTTTGCTAAAGAAGAACAAGGTGAAGCCAAGAATCGTGCTGCTGGAGCGTCAGGGTGAACATAATTTGCCGGACCCTGATGATCAACGGGTCCGACGGTGGCGCAAGCAGCATGCATAAAAAGGTAGTGATCCAGGATAGCAGTGAACCTGCTTACAAAATTTTGTAGCATGTAAATACTGACCCGGCCTCTCATAATAATAGTGTACCCATTTGGGCCGAGTTTTGATCTGTGTTCAGGTTTCTAGAGATAATTATACTGTACATAATTGATGCATTATAATCACAAAACGAGGTTGAGGAGGTGGATTTCTCCCTATCATGTTTCCAGGTCTAACTTGTTAGCTTTCTTTCCTGTTGGATTTGCATTGCTGAGGAACTTTCTTACAAACTTGAAACTTCCATACTATGTAAACATTGTCTTACAAAAAGTATTATCTAAAGCAGGAACGATCAAATGTTACATGTACTATGAACACTACCTAAAGAAACGAGGAGGAGAAACAAAACCCTCAAAGGAAGGAAGCCATACGTAAGGAGAAGTGGCCTCGTGTAACTATGAACTATCGAAAGAAACGAAAAGTGGCATCATCACCAAGAACTATGAAGTCATCATCAAGAACTATGAAGTCTAAAGAATGAATGAATACTATCTAAAGAAAGAAAGAAAGAAAGAAAGAAAGAAGCCATACGTAACGAGAAGTGGCCTCATCATTTAGAAACGAGTCACATTTGGGCCTCCAGCTCCGTCAACCAGCTCCACCTTCGCAAAAATAACGAATGGTTCAATTATATATTATAGTGGAAACAAGAAAATAATTTCAAGAAAGATAAAAAAGATTACCGTGAACTAGGATGTGGTGGCGAACCCTCCACAACGACTTGTAAGTCCCCCCATTGACTCCGATCAAAGTATATCGGTAGTTTCTACCGGGTCTGACCTCGATGAACCATCCCAGATGGACCAAATGGGCGCGGAAGGCGATGTAATTGTTATTTTTCATGATGCATTCAGGGTCCGCCATGACCTCATCGAAGATGATGTTATTCGCCATCGGCTCAACTACAAACGGTTGCCACGCCATTGTTTATATCTCCAAGCTACAAGAACTCGGCGGTGGGAAATTTGGAATGCTTGGAAATTTGGAAGGTTTTCTGGCGGAGCGAGAAAGAAACAGTTTGCATGAGATAAGAGAGTTTGGAAGGGGCGGGGGGGTTGGTTTAATGCCCGTTAAAAAGAGTTAATTTTTTTTTGTTACTTGTACATCAAGTAAGTAAAAACTCTCTAAAGTTATATTGTTGAGACCCGATAAAAATATCACTTTATTACATAAGAGAGATTTTTTTCTCTCCAAAAATATTAAAATTCATATTAACTGGTCAAATCCAATTCATTTTTTTACGAATCAAACCGAATCAGAATCTGTTTAATTTAAAGTCACTCCTAAGATTACCTAATAACACATTAAATGCATTTTGACCCGACAAAAAATTCTATACTAAATTTAACAAAACTTGACCAAGCTCGACAAAAATTTTATGCTTCGTAATTTTGATGGAATGTGCAGTATATTGCGAATTTAATTTAGCAGATAATATATTAGCACATTCTATATGTTCAGTCAATTAAATTATCAAAAAATATCTAAAATTAAAATATAATTGAATAATATAATCATTAATTATCTCAAGAATATTTCTTTAACCACAAAAGGACAATCATTTTTAACCAACCATAGAAAAATGGAAAAAAAATATTTCTAAATTAATAACACAATAATGAAAACCATTTATCCAATATTCATGTATCAATAGGAGTTACTACGTACTAAGGAGGTCAATGGAGTTACATACTTTGGAGTCAACTTCATAAAATAACTACTAACAAACATTTTGATTAATTAATAAGAAAATTTCTAATGTAAACAAAATTCATGGACTTGAATTTGTAAAAAATATTTGTACTATCCGAAAACACTGTGACTATCCGAATACCTGCCCGTGCCCAATAACTATTTGGTCATAAACATTCAAATAAAAGACTTTTTTTTCTTGGTCGCCCAACTTAGTAATGACCTGGTCACTCTTACCTATTTGGAACTATCTCGTCGCCGACTGACATGAAAATTTCCGAAAATAGGAGTTGCTTATTTTTTTCAAAATATCAGTCGGATCAATCGGTTCTCCTACAAATCGATTTGTTAAATAAAAACCTTAATAAATAACTACAGCCAAACTCTCTCTCTCCACCCCTTTCTTATTTTCTCTCAGTCAAACTCTTACAAAGCTATTTTTTTTAGGAAGAATTCTACGGTCTTTAAACATGAGATAAGAGGATCGAATCCCATGACCGTCTAAAATTCGAAATTGTGAAACAATTTAAATCTCACAAAAAAAAACTCCTTCTCAAAGTACTAACTTTTTTCTCTCAGTTCTACAGTCAAACTCTTACTTGTAGTACTTCTACAGACAAACTCTTACAACTCTTTTTTTTTTTTGAGAAAGAGTTCGGCAGTCAAACTCTTACAAAGCTGGCCAGCCCAAACCCTCCCATTTCCCTTATTAGCAAATTCTATCTCCTCCATTAAACGCGTTTCCTCCCCTCCGAGCTCCCAAATGGCTGCCAAACGTGTAAGACGCCCTAAGAAGGTTTAAAAAAAAACTTGAACCCTTTACTTTAGTAAGCGTTTATATTTTTCTTTTTCCGTCACTGTCGATGCTTCTTCTTCGTGATTAACCTAAAATGTGGCTTTTTTTTTTATACCCATTTGCATGTTCTGCTTAAAAAACTCTGCCTTTTTTGTGTTCTGCTTAAAAGCTCTGGTTTTGGTGTTATTTTTGTTTTCGATTTCATTTTTTTCTTTTGTTGGTTTGTTGTTGTTACAGGTTCGGTCTGGTGGGTACAGGAGGGACGCGGCACTTGACTTTCTGAGGCGGTTAGGCTGCGAAGATGACTTGATAGAGTCAACGCTAGATGAGCTTTTGGAGGTAATGGTTTCGTTTGCTCTGTGTTTGAAGGTTTTGTTTTGGAAGTTCTATAAACTGATTAGTCCAAACAGAGACTTTTGACCTTTGTTTGAAATGTCTTCCTAAATTTTTACCAACTTATGATTATTATAAATTGGCATCCATCCTTGTGTCCTTTTAGGTCTATAGAGCAAGACTGTTACAAGATCTTACATCTTCCCCGAACAGGACCAGGCACCGGAAACTGTGAGATCATTTTTCGTTGTTTGTTTGTAAGCTTTTGTTCGTTCGCCTGTGCATCTTCCGCATTCAAGATACGATATGCTACGGACCAATGTGAACAGAGCTGGTCTGCTTATTTGTTTTGCAGGCTTACTCGTTTTAGTTATCAGTCCATTATTTAGCAACTATAGCTATAGCTATACGGTATTTGCAACTTGGTAATGGCTGGTGTGGTGTTGCTTGCATTATTAAACCGGTTTTTGCAGAGTTCGCTTGCCCGTTACCTGCACCATAGAGCAGAAATGGAAAGTGACTTTTCCTTTTGCAGAAGAATGAGCTAAATTTAGCAAAATTACCATCTTGTTTTTGCAGAGTTCGCTTGCCCGTTACCTGCTGAAGATGGAGACTCGAGTGGCACAAAAGATATGGACTTGGAAGAAGATGATGATTGCTTTGATTCGGATTGTCCTATAAGCTCAGACCAGCCCCCCTCTTGCAGCCAATCTACGACTGCATTGACGATGACGAGGAGGACGAAGACAACTCCATATTTTGTGCAGTTTAAATGAAGTCCATTTTAGGTAAAATTCACTGGGAATAAAACATGCTCATAGTATGCTATATGATAAAGCATCTAACATCGTAGTTGCCACTAATTAGAGTTAGCGCTGAGTAACATCGGATTTAAATTATCTTAGTTATTAAATATCAAGTTCGAACCTTGTGAATGCTATTATCTTAGGGAAACATATTCTCTTGTTCGTTTTGCCTTAAAACATGTGGCATATAGTCGATAACACAAAGCAGATTCAATTTAGCAGATAGCCGATTGGACGATTTACACTTGCATATATGTTGTGTTAAATACTCGCGCCACCTACAATATTTGGATATGATTTTATATGAGACATGGTTCAAATTGTGCATACGCCTTACTTATGGCTCACAGCGGGTTGCTTTAGCATTTGAAGCTCTTCAAAGGCCTCTGCGGAAGCAGACATTGTCCTAAGAATCGTTGTGTCATTCTTAGGATCTCAAAGTGATGCAACTGATATTTATTTTCCTGCATTTATCCATCTGATGGTTGATTTGTTTGGTTGTTAATTTTGGATCACATCAATAGGAACAAGAACCACACGAGGTCGGAGAGACTCCTCCAGAAATCACACTGCAAAGTGAACCATAGGATGATTCTCTGACTATAGTAGTAGATAAAATTCTATGTTGTCAATAGTGCGCTATGGCGAGAAACCATTGTTACTCCTACGCTAAGTTGCTGCTACCCGCTATGGAGATTAGCGGCTGTAGCGGTGCTATAGCCGTCAAATAGCAGTTTAGTTCGCCGCTATCATGATTATATGGGAAATTTCTTAAGTTTCCTTATGTGTTTAAATGTTTATTTATATATAGGTAGTTTTGCACCTCATTAAGTGACCGAAATCAAGTGAGTGCCCTAAGTTTTTCGGAACATCAGTCCTCTCTCTCCCGTACTCCCTCTCTTCCTCTCTTCTCATCTATGGAAAGAATAACTATAACTAGCCTACAGACAGTAAGTAGTACATGTTAAAGGTATTTAGGGACCATTTGGTTATGAGCATTGCTTGAGGAATCAACAGACGAGAAGCTCATTAGAAGAAGAAGTTTGGTTCTCTTGGGAGCTTTTATTGAAGAATAGTGGTCTGCAATTTGTTAATGGTGGTCTGCAATTTGTTAAATCTGCTACAGAATTCTGCAGATGTTCTTGTCTGCTGAACATCTGCAGAATTCCTTCCCTCGAGATGTGATCTTATCAGGTGCAATCATTGGTATCTCGATATTCCAATGATTGCCAACTACACCATTTATCTCTGCCAGCCATCTACATGGTTCCAAGCAATGTATTGCTTCCCAAGACAGAGTTACTGCTACAGCTCTTCACCTTCTCACCAACGATCACTTGTCATTAGTCTTACTGTAATTATTATTAGGAGTTATTGGTTCACTAACCGACATCTTTATCCTTGTATATAAACTTATGTAATCATTCTTTCATGATAGATTGAATCACTTTTAACAGCTTTTGGTCATCTTTTTCTATCCGGTTGTCCATGAGTTGTGAATTTGCTTAAAGTAAATTGCAAATGAACCACGACAAGAGACCAGTAAATTAGCTTGAAGTAATTAGCTTGAATTTTTTTGTTTATGGTTCTCTTTAATTTTGTGTATTTTTCTATTTTTGAGTATTTATATTTAATTTGTACACTGATTTTTAGTCTTTGCAACAGCGGCTATTTCACTATCCGCTATACAGCTAGGGGTAGCGGCGCTGTTTGGGATTCACCAACCATGAGATCAATTGGATCATGCGAATGATAAGACAAGCACGGATGGTGTCTCTGTGGTAAGTATTTTTTCTTTATCGAGTAAGGAACATGACCATTATACTGTTCAGAAGAGTGACAATCTTGGTGTTCTGTTATTAGTTGTTGTGTGCCTTTTGTCTTTTTAATGTCGAGGCAAGGAAAAGTAGCGATAGTTCAATGACTTCAAGCTTGTAACTCTAAACCGGTATATTGTAACTATTGTGATAATGCATCTCTGCACACATAATAAGTTGTAATTGGCGAGTACGTAAATCGACGGATAAGCTTGCAGATAAAGAGATTGTTTTAGTTTTACAAGTGATTTCAAGAATTTTAAAATACACCAACGACCTCGTAGAAAAAAATTGCAACAGTATAGAAAGGAATATGACAAAAGAAGACACTATCTATCTCAATGAACTGGTGTAGGCCACCATGGGAGAGTAGCTGTGATGTGACGGGCAGAGTCTACAACGATCACCCCACCATCATAAGAAGGGTGAGTACCGGGATCAATAAATGGTACAAGCTCCCCAACCACTTGCCATTCTTTGGTACGTAGGTTGTAGGATGCAGTACTAAAAGAAGTGGAATCACTTAATAAGATAATATCCCGGTTGCTAGGATGAAAACAAAACAACAGTACTAAGGAAGCTGTGTCGACGTCTGCAGCCATGTAGCGAACTTGGTTGAGGAAACTTGGAGCACCAACAGAGTTGAAGAGATTGTGAAGAAGAATCCTACATTCAAAACACCACTCCCCGTGATCATCACCATGTCCCTTTTCTTTTAACTTGGAAACGGACACCTCAAATTGCACTCGGTCCATCCCCATCTCTACAAGGACAACCGACCCTTGTACCACATTAAATCTCAGTGCTTTACGTAAAGAAGTATCTATCTTCTTGTCATAATTATAATATAAACATGGGTCAGTGGCCGTAACAAACGGATCATAAACGACAACCTTCTTCGAGGTGTACCAATAGAGCTTCCCATTGTGACCCAGAATATTGGCCACACTTAGGTAGTCTCTGTATTTAAGTCCTGTCTGTAGACCCCATTGCCTTGTCTCAGAACAATATGTAACAAGAATACAATCTGCATTCCATATGCTGCGGTGATATTCAATTAAAACAACTCTGTATCGATAGCTGGCATTGGCACCTCCACATGGTTGTTGAGAGCAAAAAGGTTCACAAACAAAGCCCACTTGACGAAGGCTGCGATACTCGGAATGCATGGGATCAGGTTCATACACAGGGAGCTCGATTTGCTCCTTGGTAAAGGGGTTGAAGATATAATAAACAAGGGGGTCCGTCTTATGGTCGGAGCACAACAACAAATCATTAAAGGAGCTCTCAACTCGGTAGCTTGTCCTTGGAAGCAAACATGACCCACTGGTAATCATTGTATGTTCTTTTATGGAATGATAGGTTAGGAACCAGAGCAGTTGGTGGGTGTCGAAGTTGGTTCCATAATTCTTCTCCCGCTGGTGTTCAATAAAGCGAGTAACAAAATATTTGTCGGAGATTAAAGAATTCCAACGCTTAGAAACGCACTTACACTGAAATGCGGATTTTGCAGAGGGGAGACGCTGGAGAATTTCCATCCATATGTAGTCATCCAAGCCAGCTTTTCTTCTTCTTGTTGCAGCGGCTGATCTGATCGTGTGAGAGACAATCAAAGATTCCATCACTCCAAATTAATTAACAACCGTATTATTGATGTTAGCAAGGAGTTGAGGGGTGTAATTTATAGTTGATTGGCCCTAATTTCCTAAACCCACAGGGAATAAAATAAGGGTTCGTTTCCCCAACACAAAACGAGATCGAATCGTACACAACTATCTCCGGCTTTTTAGGCTGAAACCGTCCAATATACCATTAATATATATGTATAAATATAAATTTATCAAGGCCAGTATCTGCATTAATTAGTGTTTATTTTTGGCAATACAAAATCTACTATGGCTTATCCAATCAGTAGCTTAATATGGTTAGAACTCTCCAGATTATAAAAAATCTCGGTCCAAATAACTTGCTGCGTATGCTTTGTTGAGATTTACCGCGTGTGGGGAGCAGAACCAAGTGTTGGCTGAGTCTGCCTTTTTCTGTTATTATTATTTATTATTTTGTATCTCTCGTTTAGAGATTCTCTTTAATTTTCTCCCATTTTTGTATTTTATAATGGTTCTTTTCTCCCATTTACTGATTTAAGGGACGGAAAAATGATACATGCATCTCACCGCTGACTTTAAATATTACGGATCCTGTTTTAACGGCGGTCTTACTCGGTAGCTTCGATCGCATCGTATTCAGTATTCTAAAAGGAATAAGACACTAATGGTATGTGACCCATTTTTATTATAAGTAAATTTATTTCTTTATTATTTTGTTAGTATTTGCACTCCGGTAAATTCTTTGCCTTACCTTTTTATTGTATGATTATATAAAGTGCTCATTTGTATAGAATTGTCATGTACTTTATAATAGCAGACCTCGTTAAGATCCTGCTATATGTAGTAAAATTTAATGGAAAAAAACCGACATGAAAAGAGTGCCCAGACATTAGGAAGCTGCGAAAACAAAATTATAGATGTTATTAAAAAAACAAATTTGATCGATTAGAACTAGTCAAAGTATTAAAGAAGTTAGATTCAAATATCTCAAATTTGTAGACTAAATAAAATTCTGAAGGACCATTAACACCGCAACTACATGATTTGATAAACCAAGTATCACGGGGTCTAATAGTTGTACAAGGGAAGGGAGGGCACAACAGACTTGGTCAGAGAAGAGGTGGATCGCCCGCCACGGCCAACGACGGAGGGAGGAGGCAAGTGATTATTGTGGCCCATTTTCCTCATTTTGGGCTATTGAATCCCCGCCCAACGGGCTTTCTTAGAGATAATGGGCCGGTAGAATGGTAAGCCCAAAACAAAGAGGAGGGAGCAAAGGTGTCAAGAGGGAGGAGGAATTTTGAGATGTTTGTTAAGTTTGAGATACTGACTGACTGTTGCATAGTCTGTTAAGTGTTAATAGAAGAAGATTCTTGTTTTCAAGTCGGAAAAGAAAAGTTGCAGGTGCCGTGGATGTTTGTCATCAATCAACCGTAAAGAGTAGCAAGGTCCCGATGATTGACGCACGGCCCCATCCCATCTCACTGTAAGGGATTTTGTCCATTTCACTGTTGTTGTTGACAGCCGAGAGTGGCTAGTCCCTGTCGTTAGCTTCAGATTGGTAATGGTTACTCTGTTGTTTTGGTGTACGGCACCAGAGATACTCACTGCTTGGGGTCACTGCCAAAGTCCTGGATATGCCGGACCAGTGTATGTATGTAATGTCTTACCATCAATGCCTTTCCTCTTGTCTATGTCGTCTGAATGAGATTTATTTAATCTTTATTGGTCGTTTTCTCCCTATTGTGATTGGCTATCCTGAGATCATCAGATGTGTGTGTGTTATGACACCTAGTTGCACACATCTTCGGAAAAGATGTCCTTTCGGAGCAGATTAGTACGTGCATTGTGTACATCTTCGTGGAAAATTTGTTGCCGCGGATTATGTACATTTTGAGACATGTCAAAGTAGGTAGTAGGCACCTCATCTGACTGAATTGCATCTTCTTTGCAGTTAGTTACATTGTCCCTGTTTCTCCCTGCTAGTGTTAGTTACTTCATAAAGTTCTTACCGCTAGCTAGTATAGCCTCTTCGACTGATTAGCCGTGCATGGTTGGTTATGCCTTGTATTGTGAACTTTTCCCCGGACTCTCCAAATCGTCTTGGCTGAAGCTTCACAGTTTTATGTTCTTTTATAGTTGTGAATGCATTCTAAGATCTGCTAGTGCAAATTTAAGAACGTCATTCGCCGCAATTTTGTGTTGTTGCTAGAAAAGGACGCACAAAAATTTTGAATCGATTTCTTCTTGGTGTATTGCTCTGCTAAAATAGCTGTTTAACTACTCAACTGTTTGCCCTCCTCATCAGGTGTCACAGTGTTGGCAACTATGTGATGGTTTTTGCATTTTGATCCTGTGTGTGAGTTCTTGTTGGCTTGCAGATGCTACAACAATTCATCCAAATATTGATAAATTCTGGGAAGTTGATCACTGGTCCAATCATATTCTTGTCAGATACACATGGTCAGTGCCTTTTTCCTTTTCAGATAAATGATGTTCATTATCAGTATCACAGCTAGGAACTTACTTTCTTGTGGAGGGAGGGAAATAATCATCATCTAGGTTAAGTTACTCAGTTGAGTCATTTTGTTGGCATGTAACAGGGAGGGAGGAACAGTCTCTGTGATAGATGTAAATTCTGGATTCTATCTCCTGTTTGGATCAGGTGATTGATCTCTACTTATGAATTTAAACAAGCATGCTATTTATTAGCAACGAGAAAGACATTATTAAACTTGTTTAACCACATAACCAGGAGGCCTTCTGCTGTCGTTCATTCTTTCGATCTACATCTTGCAGTCCTCAGGGGACAAATCAGGATTCAATCTGTTGTAGAGACGTTAAGAGTACAACAGATTGAATCCTGATTGCTGCAAAGTGCAAAGTGGTCCTCTTGTTGATGGATGAACATATCAATCCGCTACTTCATTCGGGCCTATGATTCCCCTAGCTTGTGGTCCAAATTATTGCAAAGGGTATAACTTAGAGACCGTCCCCCACAGTTGGTAGGAAAGTGTGATTATGCTTCTCTTCGATGGTTTGCGATGAACTAGGGCAATGCTAATTAACGTTTCCCATCTGTTGGAGTTTATGTTGCATCATTTTGTTGCCACCCACCACCAAAAGTTGACAGATCCAGTAGGACAGGACCCTTTTCACTCGGAGCCCAAAAGTTTGAAGCTAAAAGTGTTTACCAATGCATGGTGGGTAGGATGGCAACGGATCCTACCTCGTTTCTCAGGGTTCGGTAGGTCAATTCCCACCCCTTGCCAAAATGAGAAAACTTTGTTTGGGAGGGGAACAAAGCTTAATGCCGTCTAAAGTCCTGGGATTTTGGTCAACCCGTCTAAATTTTCTCGGAAAAAAAAAAGACTTCACTTTAATTACCAAACTTGTGGATGAAACTAATGTAGTTGTTTCAATCTAAATAAACGTCCCAATTCGAATATGATGTGTTGCGCAGAGAGTATTTGAAGTTGTTTTTGCTTTAAAATTGAATAAAACAATAATGCTAGTGTTATTAAATCATTTCGAACCTTGATTAGTCAATCTGTTGGTTAAAAATACCAGTGGGGTTGGAAGATAGGTTGGTGACCATCATCAGGATTCCTGGTATACGACCAACAGAAAGTGAGGCATCACCAAACCCATGCCTTTCCGTAATAACTTTTCAAGTGAAAGTTCTAGTTTTCGTGTGCTTAATCTGACGGCCGAAGCTGGGCCTGGATGGGCAGAAAAGTGGTGTCCTAATTCTTGAACCAGTTTTTGTCTTAATGCAGATGGGCACGGAGTGTAGAGATCACCGAAAGCCATGTTAAAAGGTGGTATAAGCGGGAACTTTAATGGCGGTCGGGAAGCTTTTTGTATTTATAACCATGTGAACCAACAAATAGTTATATTAATTAGGGTTTTGGATTGAGTGGGGACTATAAAAAAGTCGTCCCTTCACTTTTAAATGGTCAGATTTACTTTTTAATCTAAATTTTTCCTAGTAAATTAGGAAGAATTTAGATTAAAAAGTAAACTCCTTTTCATTGGGGACATTCCCTTGTCCCACTCAATCAAGCCCCATTAATTAGTGAGAACAATATTTTAAGAAGTTATGAGTTTGGCCTATTGAGAAAATTATATTGCTAAATATTTGTTGATGCTATATTTTAAAAAATTTATCCGATTTAAATCTAAATTATTCGAAGTATTTGAGTGTTCGAGTATTATGTAGTATTAACTAAAAAAGTTATAACCATGTGAGATGGATGAATTAGTGAAGTCCCTGCGGCTAATATTTTTGTTATCTTTTGGGAATCGTGACTTGGAGATGGAACATTATCCAAATTGGAAATTCGGCATCTCGTACGGATGTAAAAAAAAATCTTATCACGCCTTGTGCTGTTTACCAATTATGATTGCCCTTAACATGGAAAACCGAGCTTAATTTAATTTTATGTTGACGGGTTTCATTGTTTACCTCGTGAGGGTAACATTTATTTATGGCCATATTATGGCGATCAATCAATCATTAGTCTAACATGTTAATAATACCACATTTTGTGGGTATGTTTATAAGATGAAAATCTACATGTCAATTGTTTTAAAATTTAAAGTTGAATATAAAGATTCTAATATAGTACCAGAACACGTTATTCTTGTATTTATTGTTGTCCTCTCATAAACCCCAATTTATTGCATTTTGGCGAGTAAAAAGTCCATGAAAATATTGGCTAGATAAATTTTGTTTGAGGGCGTGTTAAATTAGAGTGAGAGATTTGTTTACAACAATGATTTGGAAAAAAGATTAGTTATTAGATAGGTCCAGAGGACATAGGATGCCAAGCAACAATATGAGAGTCATGTGTTAGACATAGTTCATATCTAATAACCTAAGATTATCATAATGTTAAATTGTTAAGGATTCATAGGAATATTTGGATCCATCAACGATTGCTTACTGCTACAAAATTTTTACGACGATCGGGAACGATGAAACCTGTACGAACACGGTGGTTTGTGGTCTTCCTCAACTAAATCTCCTTAGACCTCAACCGGCAAATGTTCGTCTTCCTGATGGAGAGAAGAGAACGTGATCGATTTAGTGTATTGGGGACCATAACCTAGGGGTCTTTATATATTGGACGACTAGAATTCTCATAATCCCATTAATAAGCCAATAATGGTATCCGCTCATTAATTCTATATTCAATTAGAAGTCGAACAGTCACAGACAGTCAAACAGTCAGGGAATTCGAATAATGACGGACTTCCTAAATTATGGATCACCTCATAATAGCCCATCTAATCAAATAGCTAATATAATTGATACGATAATATGTGGCTCATTATATTATTAGAAAAATAAATTTTTTAACAATCTCCTATTTGGGCTACATATTATTCCTGAAAAAGTTATACCACAAATTCCTAAGACACGCATCTGTATGATATTTATCTTTAGACTACTCCTGAAACAATCTGGTCCATCTCATGTACATATATAGGACCATCGCGATATTTTGTCACATTAGAAGCTTGACTAATTCTCGATGATCACAATTCCAATATACTCAATGACATAGATCGAATATGAATGAGCAGCATGAAAATTACATAAAATGTGATCTCTAACATGTCTATTTTCAACTGGTCCTTCTTTAGCGAGATCATTCAAAATTTTAATGCAACACAAACATTGCACATATCAAAACATACTTCATGTTCAAATATAGAATCAAAAAGTATCCTTATTCTTTAGTTGAACAAATAGTTCACAAATTATAGAATATCAAAATGACTCACATTAAACTAAGGCATCAACTTGAAAAATGCTCATATGAGCAGTGTGCTTGTGAAAGACTTTTGGAATTAAGCCCTTAATTAGTGGGTGTGCTAGCATAAATGTGTCCTTATATGTTCTATGAAAATTTATCAATTTGTTGGCTTCCAAGAAGGTAGCTTTTCAAGCAAACAAAACAAAACGTATCCTCATGCAAGTATCTTTCATACTCGCACCTTGCAAAATCAAAGTCAGAATACTTGATGATCTCTAAAATTTTTGACCTCTAATAAGTGAGCATATAAACCTTTATTCTCCTCAAATAACGCATAACACATTTAATTGTATTCCATTACTGAATACTAAAATTAATTAAAATCTGCCAAAAACTCCCACTAGAAATGTTATATAGGGATATGTATAGACTTGAGAATATATTAGACTTCATTATTGCAAATGCATAATGGAACTATTACATCTCTTTTCTGTAGATTAATTTCTGGGACATTATTTGAGACTACATTTGTTTCCTTTAACAACGGCCATATCTCTTTGATGGTTATTTTTATTGACGAAACTAAAATTACTCAAAAAACTTATCGATATAGCTCTTTTGTAATAACCTAAGGATTTCTTGGGAGCGATCCCTCAATATCTATATATCCAATACAATAGAAACTTTGCCAAGATCTTTCGTCTCAAATTTCTTTTATCGAACTTTTTTGGTTTCGTGTAGAAAGTCTATATGCAACTTGCAAGTAGACGCAATAGAAGCTTCGCGTCGGTCTTGGACAGCTTCTTCTCGATCGGCCCACAGCACCTCAGATCCTTAATCTTGCCTTCGGCGTGTAGACGCGCCAGCTCACTCTTGCTCTGTGTGATGTCCACCTGATTTCGGAACTGCTTCGTCGCTTATCCTCTCCGCTGCTCGGTCACCTGATCCTTCCGTTTCGGGTTCCTTCCTTTTCCTCCTCTGGTCCACCGAGATTCTCTCTTCCTCGCCGCCCATATTCTCAATCTTCTTACTCTTTCTCGCATACACGAAGCTCGAAGTTCTCTTCCCAGCCCATGAGATTTCTTCCATTTTCGTTTCTTTCTCTTCCCTCTCCTCTCCCTTGCTCACTCTCGAAGTTCTTGATATTTTGTTCTAGTTGTTGTTTGTTTCCGAATCAAGCAAGTGTATTCCCTTCGTTTTTTTAAATAAGATTCCGAGCCTATAGATGCCTTCCGGCCAAGCAAGAGTGCCCTTCTAATTGTTATTCTTGATACTGTAGTTTCTTGGTGCATAATTTCCAGAATATTGCTAGGGCGATATTGGTTTTGTGACATGGTATCGTTCCTGATTTATATATATATAATATTATTCATTTATCAAATGAAATAGAGAGCACAATACAATTTCATTATGTATTATGAATCTAGTCGATTGAAAATGAGTTAAATTATATTATATTAAAAATGAAGTTTGGGTATCTAATTTTGGAAATAAATAGTTTATATATACTCTAAAAATTGTAACGAAGGCAGTAGTCTAATTGCAACTTGAGCCCACGGTAGCTATAGAAGCCCACCAGACTGTTTGGTCAGGTCCAGGAGAAAGCCAACTAGACTAAGCCCATCATCTGTCACGTTTTGTTCCTTTGTTTTCTGCTCAGTGACGTGTCCGTACGGAATATCGACGTCCGTAATACTACTCACTAAATAATATTAATTTTTTCTAGAACTAAATTATACCAATATTGGCTACACGGTATTACTACTTGCAATATTTGATACCGCTATTATTTAATTTTGGGAAAAATTCACTTAAGTACCCTGTGGTATCACAAAAAATCAAGTCAGTACCCTGTGGTTTAAAACGTATCAATTGAGTCAAATTTATTCCAATTAAAATCAATTAGAGGCCCGGGCAACTGGCCGGACCCTTCCCGTCCTGCCCGAACCTTGCCCGGCCACCCGAATCAGCCACCCCAGATCCTTTGCTGACATGGCACCACGTAGCATCCCCCTCCCCTCCTTCCCCTCTCTCTTTCCTCTCTCCCCCAATCCAAAACAGAAGCTCATCATCTCCTTCCCCAAACCATCTTCATCCTGCAAATAGAAGCTCTAACCAACCAAAAAAAAAAAGACAACGAGACCGCGGGCGCCACGATTGTTCTCAGGAAGGTCCTTGGCGAGGCGGGAAGAAGAAGAAGTTCACGTCGTCCTCGGTGGTCTGCTCCTTGGCCTCGTCGTAGCCGGTGCCATCGTCCTTGTTCAACAGTTCCCGGAGGAGGGCGCTGTGAAGGGGAGACGCCGATGAGATCTCGATAACGGTGAGGTTGACCCCGATGGTGGCGGGGGACCTTTACATGAGGGCGAGGTGCTCTTCTCGCTGGAGTCCCCGACCAGAGCCCCATCGGTGGTCATCGACGAGAGCTGCCGACGAGACAGACGATCGGAGATGACGAGAATGCGGGCGCCACGATTGTTCTCAGGAAGGTCCTTGGCAAGGCGGGAAGAAGAAGAAGTTCACATCGTCCTCGGTGGTCTGCTCCTTGGCCTCGTCGTAGCTGGTGCCGTCGTCCTTGTTTAACAGTTCCCGGAGGAGGTCACCGTAAAGGGGAGACGCCGATGAGATCTCGATAACGGTGAGGTTGACCCTGATGGTGGTCAACGGCGGGAGCTGTCGACGAGACAGACGGCCGGAGAGAGGAGAAGGTAGGAGAGGAAATTTTAATTTTTCTCTCAGTTCACGGAATGAGGAAAGATAGAAGAAGAGAGGGGGAAGTGGAGAGAAATAGGGTGGCCACGTGGCGCCATGTCAGCAAGGAATCTGACGTGGCTGATCCGGGTGGCCGTGCAAGGTTCGGGCAGGACGGGAAGGGTCCGGGCAGATGCCCGGGCCTCTAATTGATTTTAATTATAATAAATTTGACTCAATTGATACGTTTTAAACTACAGAGTACTGGCTTAATTTTTTGTAATACCACAGGGTACTTAAGTGGACTTTTTTCTTTAATTTTTTTTTCAAAATGTTCTTATGTATTTTTTTCAAAGATAAATATTTTACACCATGATAGTTGTGAGAGCTTAAATTCTAAACCTTTTGTAATTCAACAACATCTTACAGTAAAATCTCTATAAAATGATAATCCCTGTAAACTAAAAGATCTCGATCCCCGATTGGGACTAGTGTTAAAATTTAATAATCTCTCTATTGTAATAACTGAAAATTTTAGTGCAAAACTTCGGTCCCAATTTTTGCATAAAATAATATTTTTAAATAAATACAAATATTTTGAAATTTTGAAAAATATTGTAAGACGCTAGTTTGTGTTGCTAAATTTCTTTGTTTGATAAATTTTACATCATCATTTATCTTCTCAATTATCTTCAAATTGTCTTTGTGATCGTCGTCTTGTTCTAAGGTAATTCTTAATCTAGTGTAACATTTAAATAACAATATAGGTCGAGATTTTAGGTAATTTATATATAGGTAAAGTAATTTTTGATATTAACAATATCACTTTAGAAAAATTTTAAGATATACCTTTACGCTACGTCCCCTTTGGGTGTCCCTATGTATTATATGTTTATCCCAAACGTGCGACCGATGTCCGTTTAGTTTTGCTGAACCTTTCTCAGCATCCAATGTGGACCCGTATTAGCATAATTGATGACTTTGTACCAAGTGTTATAAGTTGTTGGAATATTTATAAAAGTGGCCGGATTTTTTTAAATAATATAAGTTTAGAAAGTTTACTAATAAATTTTGACTCAATGAATTCTTTTCCTAAAACAATATATATTCGAGGTTAAAAAAGTATGGAGTGATTGAAATCTTTGACAAAATTACAGAATAAAAAAAATTGAAAGAGGGACGCGTATGTTGATTAAAGATAGGAAATTAAACAGAATAATTCCGACAACGTGTAAGCGTTTCAATGAAAATTTTCCGACCGCTCTCCCCAATTAATTAATACGCCTCAACCTTTTATGAAAAATAATTACACGTGCAAAGAGTTGAACCATGAGCTTCTATTAATTTTTCTCTTAGATATTTTAGAATATCAATCTTATTCTCATAAGTATCATACTAAATTTTATCAACCGAATCACTTTTTCGAGAAATACGAGACATACACAACCCTGTCTTATTACCATCGGTTTTGTACTAATATTTTCCTACTAATATCTTCCAACAGTGACACTATTTCTAGTGCAGTTAGCATGACTAATTAAGTTTCAAGGTAGTGCTTACCAAGAAATTGAAACCATGGCGGCCTTTCTCAAACCTTGTTAAGCTTATTAGGTATTTTTTTTAATAATATATATAAAGAAGCATCCCTCAATTTATTGGATCCGGATCTAAATGAAGCCTTAAACCATGGTGGCCTGAAAACATTATGACTTCGATCTATTAAGAGCGTAGAATTTGATAGATTATTATTAGTCGGTTGAATAAATAAGTGTTGTTGAAAACAAAGTCGTGGAAGTTCAACATTCTAACATGAAAGCGCCGGACAACAACAACTCTAGAGATTTTAGATCATGCACTAAAATCTTACCACGCCTATGAGATTCTAAGAAAACAACAACAAAATGTAATCAAGAAACACGATGAAGCAATTTACTTAGTCCTGCTTGATGGGGAGAATTATGCCTCCAAACCGGCCAGGGGTTGAATATTCAAAAACCCAAATCTGGACGGAGTCATCTTTATGTAACCTATTAGCTTGCATGAACTTCTTCCACTGCCCGTTGAAAACAGTACCGATCCCCCACTTTCTGTAAGCAAACTCGTACTCTATACCCTCCCCGTCGTGGAACACGAACTTGTCACCCACCGCCTCCCCAAACACCGGCTTTATGTACGTCGCCACGTCTTTCTTAGGTATCAACAGCCTCGCCAGCCCGTTGTCGACGTCGCTAGTGGTCAGCTTCTTCTCGAACGGCCCGCTAAGCCTCGCAATCTGTCCTCCGGCTAGGAGACGCACCAATTGTGGTGGCTGTCCAGGCGGTGCAGGTGGCGGTGGCGGTGATCTTCCTACGGCCCCCTCACTAAAAGAAACAATAATTTCGGCCAAAAAGCTGTCTCTCGAATACCCGGGGCTCCGTTTCTTCGTTCTCCCCCATTGCACTATTCCTCTCTCTTTCATTATTCTCCCCATCTCGCCCATATAACTATCTTCCTTTATCGATGCTTCTTCTACTACGAGTTCCTTCCCTTTCCTCTTCCTTTCCTTCAATATCAACTCCTCCTCGCTCATGCTCTCTCTCTTTCTCTCTGGTTCTTTTCCTTTCCTCTCCATCTTCTCCATAACAAATTCTCTCTATATGATTATATGTATATGTATAATTGATCAAAGAAGTAGTAGAGGCTACTTGGGTTTCTATGTATCTGGCGGAATAGGAAAAACTTGCAACGGTAGAATCTGCTAGGGAGCTGTATAAAACTCCTAATCAGTTTAGGCTTCAAAGTTTCTATTTAAATTGGTTTTGTATTTTATATCCTTGCGGTGTCTGAAAATAAAAGTGGAGCAAAATTCTTAACTCCTATTAACTTGGACTTTTTTTATCATCTGTTTTTTTTACAATATCTTTGGAAAAAAAATGATATTATCTTTTGTGTTAAGAGTTCTGATTTTCTTCTAACTCTCAAAATGCACCTATGTTTACGATGTTATTATTATTGATTATTTTTTTGGCTGGAAAATTATTGATTATTGTTACGCTATTGCCCATCGTACATTTTAATTTTATGCGTTTTTGTTGTTAAATGTTAGAAACGACAAAGAATATTTCCATTATTATTGATATTTTTTTATACCATATGTATTCAGATTTATTGGGTCAAATAATTTTGATTAAAATTGAATGAAATTTTTAAAATATAACAAAGTTTCATTGCTAAAAGATTTTGATTGAAGTGATTTTTTTTAGGAAGATCGTTGGTTCGTTCCATGATAATTTATATTATAAAACAACTTTTAGAAGATAGATACGGACTCTTTAAACGACGCCGTTGATCATTGTGGCACTTTTTAAACGACGCCGTTGCTCGCAACTTCCTCACAAATCAAAAAACGGACTCTTTTTCTTTTCCCGCCACCAAGTCACAAACGAGTCTATGACGTGTCACCTAAAGAAATCCCATTCCACTTCTATAACAAGCTCTCTCTCCTCTCTCCCACGAGAAACTGGCGGTTGTCGTCTTAGTTGTTTATCTCCTCCTCCTCGACATCATCTCCGCCGCGTCCCAGCCACCGCAAGCTGCACCGACGAGCTCGGCTACAAGTCGGCGTTGCCAAACACGGAAACCAATGCCGCGGTGCCGGAGTGCTGCGATGCCCTCTCAAAGGCCATAAAATCTGTGTGTACTATTATGATTCTAGCAAAACCAACATCTGGTAAACTAGCTAGCAACAAGTTTTACTTCCTAAATTAGTTTGCAGAAAGAAGAGGAACAATTCGGCGGCACAACTTTTTTTTGGGTAGAAAAGGTGGAGGGAAGCCCCTATATAAAATGGGAAACAAGTCCAAATATAACAGACAGCCTAGTCATAATCCAATCGCCTAACTAAAGGGACACAAGGCACCTCATCAACTTTAGAAATGGGATCCTCTCTTTCGAGATTGCGGCCGCCGACCTCAGTAAAATCCTCCAGCGGTAAAAACCCAGTAGGAAAACCCGCAGCGAGAGAGAGAGCACATTGGCAGGGTCAAAGTAACCCGCCTTAACGTAGAAACCGTTAAAATTGATCCCCGCATATCATCCCTGGCCGAACGAGTACATCGAAGGAGATTAACTCCCCGTAAGTCATCGAGGTAAACCTCTAAACAACAAAATAAGGGAATATCAGAGACAACAAAATCATACGAAATCTCTAAAGCATGCTTCGGCGGCACAACTTGGTGTCCACAAGTGCAGCTAGTGACTAATGCAGTATCAGAATGGATGTAGAATCGGAAGGGCTCGAGCCTTCGAAGTGGAAGAGATGCCCTTTATAGTTGCAGGTGACACCATATTAGTTCCAATCGGACCAGTAATCTTGATCTGCTGGAGGTTTATGAGCATCAGTTTGAACTGGTTCATCGTTCCATTCGGCTTCCTGTGATGGTTGGGGCACGTCTGCCCATTCTCCTGAATAATCTTGATCCGCTGGAGGTTTATGAGTATCAGTTTGAACTGGATAATCATTCCATTCAGCTTCTTGTGATGGTTGGGGCGTGTCGGTCCATTCTCCGGAATATTCGTTTGCCATTTGATTATCGCATGCGCTTTTCCCCAGCTTTTGTTGGTTAGCCATGAAAGGCTTCTTCAGTATAAACTCGGTATCGAGTTCCACTTTTTCTGGGAGAGGACAGCCTTGGTATGACTCATTCTCTTGGCAATACCACAACATCTTATTCCAAAATGGATCCTGCAGATGCAAAACGCCACAGAGAAGTAAACAATTATATCCTACAAACTTGCTACACTTGAATAGCTAGTACCTGCAAATCCGGGCATCTGCAATTTGTTGTTAAGAGCTAGAAACGATACCGACATGATTTTCAAGATAGTCGTTTGTTTCTTGTGGTTGCAAGAGATCATTCCATATGGTAAGATTAATTTCGAAAAGGCCTGTGGAAAGAAGTAATACCTTGCTTATGATGTGTGGATTCCCAATAATGACAAGTAAAGAAATGGCACGGGTTACGGCCACATTAAACCTCCTCGGATTGCTCAAGAATCCCAGGCAGTGAGCTCGGTCAAACTCATTGTGCTTGACTGTTGATCGGACAGTTGACACAATAATAACTTTCCTCTCTTGCCCTTGAAATTGTTCGACACTACCAACCTTAATCTCTGACATATCAAGATCGTCAAGAGCCCTTTTGATCTTGAATACTTGTTGCCTGTAAGGGGTAATGATACCAATATCAGTCATGTCCACATTTGCTCTTCCTGTCAGTTTCTTTACGATCTCCACAACCTTGCTTGCTTCAATTCTATTAAACCACGATGGGTTGGTTCCTTCTCGCTCGTCACAGCCTTGTATTCCATGGAAGAGAACAGGAAAACTCTTGCCTGGTAAGAGTTTTGCCAGCGCAAGCAAAGAGTCTGTTTCATCATTGCACTCTTTGCAGGCTACCAAGTCCCCCTCATAAAACAGGTCTGAAGGGAGATTCAGAATCTGCGGGTGGCATCTGTAGTTCCTTACCAATTTTGTGATATAGTTTTCATTCCCCGAGCAGTAAGGTTCACACTCAAAAAGCCTTTCCATGAAAGATTTCCCCAGTCCGTATTTCAATGAATCTTTCGAGTGTATCACTGGACCTAGTTGCATCGGATCCCCAGCAAGCACAACTACTGTGTCCCTAATACAGAGGTTGGATATAGGAACCATGCTTTCTGATTCAGAGGCTTGGCCCGCCTCATCCAAGAAAATGTGTGAGAAGTGACCTTGTCGAATACCTTCTGCCAGTAATTGAGAGGCACTCATATATGTTGATATGATGACCCTATATCTTGTGAGTGCGCGAAATGGAGGGCACTGGAAGACCATATCGTCAAAGAAGCAAAACCGGATAAACTCTGGATTTACATCATCATATGGGCGAGAGGCTGCATTGAGCCTGAATATTTCATTATCTCGGATATGGACAGTGTCTTCACGCAAAAGATTTTCCAGAATGTGATCTGCTGCACTATTTGAAGGTGCACAAACCAGAATGTAGGCATTGGTCTGGTGTTGATATAGCTGAAGAATGGCTTCCACGATTGTCTTGGTTTTACCTGTTCCGGGAGGCCCATGAATGATATATGGTGGACCTCCTTTGCACCCAAGGATCATTTCCACTGCAAGTATTTGCTGATCATTAAGATTAAAAGATATAGGCACCAGAGTAGGGGGCACAATACTCCTGGAGACAGATGAATCAGCAGGAAATAAGAACTCTGCCTCCAATCTTTCTGCAGCATCGATGGCCTGATACTGTCTTCTGATAAGGATCCGATTGTATGTGAAGTTCACATCGTAGAGGTTTCCATCTATATGGAGACTGTGGAATTCGTCATCAAACCTCAGAAAAACTTCATCAGCTTCTACACGGTGTACAAAACCCTGCGGATCACATTAGAAAATCTTGAGACATGATATGATTCGGTGAAGTAATATACAGTCCAAACATCCACTCCCAACAATTATGATATTAGCATTCAGTTGAATCGTATATGTGACATTTACCGTGTCCTTGGTGAGCAAGTGCTGCTTGGCTTGTGGTGGGAAGGAAATGCGGGAGGTGCGCACATTCGTATGAATTCTATGAATATAATTATACAAAGAAAAGAACCTGATAAGGAGCAGAGTTGTCTTCTGCTCCAGCAAACTTGGCAAAGATAAAGTCTCCATGAATAAGCGAAGGTCTCCTCTCAGCAAGTCCTGGGACTACGAGGGTGAGAAACCTCCCTTTCCTCCCGAATGCAACATTCTCCATGTCATAAGCTCTCATCCCTTGCTGGAACAAAAGAGAAAACAAACATTTTAGCCAAGAATCCAAAGAAACATATAGCTGCAGACATGACCATTAAATCCCATTATAATTTTACCTCGAGCTGAAGTTCTTCCATTATCAATAGCATTTTGAAGTAAGAAATGTAATTCTCCAATGTCAGACCAGCCAAAATGCCTTCAGGAACCTGCTTGCTCTCAATCATCTCTCTGATGTCCTTGGGAATTGGATACAACGGAAGTCGATTCTTGTAGATACGGTTTGAATTCCCACTCGGCCGTTGACCAGCGACGAACTCATCCTTAGCAAATGGCTTCTTCCCAACAGTCCTAGAGAACGGTTTCCTAGCAGCCAAAGATTGCGACACCATATCTTCGGCCAAGACAAAAGCCACACGCTCTATCCTCTCGTTCCATACATCCAAATGCACAACACAAGTACACAGCCCGATCTCCTTAGGCTTGCACGAAAGCCAAATGGTGAGCTCCTCGTGCGGCTGGACCATCCTCTCCTCGATCTTCGGACCCTCCCAGAACCCCAGCCGATCACCCTCCGGGTCACCAGGGGCGGGGGGCTTCACGACGGACAGAGTGAAACAGCCCTCGGGGGTACACGCGTAGATCTTGGTCCACAGTTCAAAAGCTTCATCGGTCGTGTTCTTGATCGTGATCGAATCGAAAACCGTCTCCCCGGAGGGAACAGACTGAGGCTTCCCATCACGAAGGGGGAATGGCGCGGAGATGACAACACCACACTCCTCCACTTCGTCCGGGTTATAGTTACACACGGACGGTTCCTTCTCGTAATCGATAAACCCTATCTCTCCCTTATCCCCGATCACAGAGACCTCGTCATCGTCCCACTTCCCACCGAACGTACCCATCGCTAAAACCCTAGGCCCAAATTCCTGCCAAAACAACAAATCTTTTCAGAAAAAATAAACACGCACATTGTCATTAAATAAGACGAGCTACTACTATATCGGACGGATATAAAGGGAAACGCGTCTCACCTTCAAGCTCTTCGGCCCAAAGAACGGACCAAATGTACGTTGGCTGGGAAAAAGGAAGAAGCCTCTTCGGAAAGCAGGGAGAGAGAGTGTGAAGCGCTTATTCAGCGGAAGTGAAGCGTTTGGAAATATAAATTGGCTTCTTACTGCCTGCCCCTCTTTCTTTTTCGGGTCAAAGTAATTAATTTTTTACATTCCTGACTTAAATTTAATATTTTTTACATACTTTTTAAAGTAAGTCTTAATCTTGGAATTTTAGAGGCTTTATTTTCTTTCCTAACCAATTTTTTTCATTTAAATAAGGAATAAAAATTGACCTGCCGAATCCTTAAAAATGATATAATATTCGTTATTATTTTACTTATCAAACATTGATCGGTCCCAATTTTTATTAGATGGATAAAAGAGAGAGAGTTGGCAGACATTCATGTCCCGTAAACATAATTAAATTGCTCAGGCCGGCATTTGAACCATGTACCCCATACATTTCTACAAGTAAAATGGCCAGCTTAATCATTGAGAATTAGAAAGCCGACAATGGAATGCAATTGCAAAACAAGGAAGAGATCCGAGAGAAAAATCAGAAATTTTGGATCCCCAAATTCATCATTCATGTGAAAATTCGAATCTACATTAAAGGTGCATAAAGAGACCCAAGATTAATATTATGTGATCTTGCAAAATAGTTCAGGATGGTATAGAAGCCCTTGGATTGGGTGCGGAGCGTTGAGATTCTCCCAGCGCACCACATAGAAGCGAACCACAATCATCCACGTCATCCAAAAAAAAGTCCACCCAGATCGAAGGGCTAGGGTGACGCGTGTACAAGGAAGGGCACTTTCGAGATTTTTAAATTATTTGGTGGTAGAGCCCTTCCCGCTTCTCTCTCTGCAATTTTTTTTTTTTGCATTTTCTCAAATGGGGGCCGCTACCTTTTTTGTCATTTGTATAATTATTTAATTAAACTGTTCTTTTTGGAGCGCACTCTCTATTAAATTTAATAAATTATTTTGGCAGTTTTTCAGATTGGATCCACGAAACTTTTCTTAATTTTTTTGGTCAGGTTTATAATTATTTAATTGAACTTTGTTTGTATGCAAAAAATAATTTAATATAATGGCAAATTCTGTTAATATTTAATAATACTCATAATAAAAAAATTAAATATTTTAAAGTCATGCTTGGTTACGATCAATTGGTATGCTCGGGTACGAAAAAGTCATTCTTGGTTACGATCAACTGGCATGCCCAGGTACGATAAAAAATTATGCTTGGTTACAATCAATCGGCATGCCCGGGTACGATAAAAAGTCGTACTTGGTTACGATCAATCGGCATGCCCCGAGTACGATAAAAAGTCATGCTTGGTTACGATCAATCGGCATGCCCGGATACGTTAGAAATTCATACTTGGTTACGATCAATCGGCATGCCAGAGTACGATAAAAAGTCATGCTTGTTTACGATCAATTGGCATGCCAAATTGATTAATTAAATAATGAAAATACTAATTAATTAATTAATTGGCATGTCCGGTTATAATAAAACGGGCCCAGATTCAAAAATATTAATAATACTTACAAAAAAAATAATAAATGGGCAAATTACTCTCACGTCCCTGGACTTTGGTCACCCTCCCCCTAGGGTCCCTAGACTTTGGAAAATGATTGTCCCGTCCCTAAGTTTTAGTGATAATAGACTCCCGGGTTCCTGGAGCCGAAATATTCCCTTTTCTCTGGTGAACCCCCAATTATGACCAAAATGCCCTCCCACTAAAAATTCTTTCCCAATTTCCTCTCTTTACTCCTCGAACAAAACCCAGAAATTGCCCAGATTCAATTAGAGTTTAAATTAGCAAGTGAAGGGGAATTAGAGATTCGACAGATTCAATTGATTTAATTTATCGAAACTCTAATTCCCAGGAGCTTCTCCCCACTCGACACCCAAACTAATTATCCCTTTCCGTTTTTTTGGGGGAAAAAGGGATTCTGCAATGGAGCTTCCTAATTCCCGAAGCAATGGACGCAGCAGCACCGAAGAAGGGATTCAGAAGGAGAAAGGGCGGTGGGCTCAGGAAGACCGACAAGGAGCTCTCCGACCAGTGCTCGGCCATCAAAAACGATAAGGAGCTCAGAAAGCTTCTCTCCAGTGTCACCATTGCTCACCATTGCTCACGGTCCCAACATCAACCCGGTGCTCCTCCCTAAGAAGACCGACAAGGAGCTCCTCAACCGGTGGGTCACCATTGTCGTCGTCGTGAACCAACCAAGCCTTTAGGAGCAGCCTACATGAGGCCACCAAGACCCGCTTCCCGGACGACGACGCCTAGGAGCTCCCCGACGGCAGACGATCGTCTTCCTGGTGAGCCCGCTGCTGCGAACGGTTGCGGCTACTATGGATGGATCTCGGGGCGATCGTTGAGTGTCAACGACGAAAGAGACGAGGAATCAAAGAAGGCCTCGTTAATGCCGGCGGATGTTTGAAGTTTTCATTTCAGATCTGGATTTTGTTTTATTTTTTAAAATTGTATCATGTGATTCGGGTTCATCCCTATTTTTTAGATTGGATGTGGGTTAATTTTTTGTTGAGATTGATTAGTTTCATGGTTTTTTTTTTGTCTCCATTGGTTAATTTAATTGAGCATTTTTGTCAAAAGTTGAAGATGATGCTCTTGTCTGATGATGGATTCGATTGCTATTTCGATTTGATATTTTCAAGGGTTGAAGATGAATTGGGGAAGAATGTGAAGGGGTTTTTTTTTTAAGTGGGAGGGACATTTTGGTCATTTCAAGTGGGATATCGCCGGAGAATATGGAATATTCCGGCTCCAGGGACCCGATAGTCTATTATCATTAAAACTTAGGGACGGGATAATCTTTTTCCAAAAATCAGAGACCCTGGGAGGAGGGTGACGAAAGATCAGGGACTTGAGAATAATTTACCCAAAATAAATTATTAGTTAAATAATATATCAGTTTGATTTATTTTAGTATAATATATATATATGAATAAGGACAATTTTTTTAAAATGGAGTGATCAATTGGCCCTTTGACCATTTTACTCTTCGTGCGTTCCAAACGGAAAATCATTTTCCATGCGTAATCGTGCCCCGGTATATAATGGTGACGCGATCATGATTCTCCTAACTTTGTTATCAATTAATCCTGGTGGGAGTATTTAATGTAAAAGATAGCACATATCCAGTAGCTTAGGTTATACTATCTTTTAATATTAGTTATGTGTAATAAATTTTTATGTATAAAAAAAAGGCCAGCTTAACGTGGGCCAATCCCAAAGAAATTGAACTTTGCGAAACTGTTTGATCTCCCGCTAAAGACTAAGGTCTAATTACGTAATTCTAATTCAATTTGTAGTTGAAATTGGACTAAAAAGTAGCATATTGAAGAATATCATGGTTCTGTTCAAACTTAGCCATGTCTTCCCCTTCAAGTCCCATCCATACTTCTATCCCTTCCCCATCCTTGGCATCAATAAAAAAAGCTCCATTAGTGACATACAATGGGAACGAAACGCCCACCATGTCCGGCTTCCCCCACCCGAAGTCGGTCTCGTAGAAAGGGAACCTGCACCAACTACTAAACGTCATGGAGAGATCGAGATCATCATTCACCACATTGGTTCTAAAAGCTTTAGAAGCACCAAAGCACTTATCACCATTATGGATGTCCTTAACCACGTTTGGATCGTTCAGGGATCTTATTGAATCGCTGAGCTTTCCGGCCAGTTCGTCGAGGTCCACGGATCTGTTCATGGGCCACTTCGCCACTGCTGCCTGAAGGGTGCTCCCTAGAGAGCGATCCGGCAATGGAGGATCTATCCTTTTTCGCAAGTTCATCGGAAAGAAGGCGACGTGGGACCTGCTTGAAGTTTGTCTGAACTGGGGTTTCTTCTCTTGCAAGATACTGATGATGGTTGCCCATAGCAAGGTTGCCAAGGCCTCGAACCGAGTGGGGCGACGATCCGCGAATCTCCCGCTCCTGGACCTCTCTCTTAGAGAGGCTATCTTAGAACCATCAAACACGAACCTCTTCACCGCCCTTTCGCTCCGTGCCTTGTCGGGGGAGATTATGTCTGTGAAACGCACTCTTTTGAAGTTTCTCGGAGGGAACAGAGCGGCAACATCTACCACAATGCCTTCTCCATCGAAACCTGTACAATAATAGAGTCTGACTGTATGAGCACGACTTTTTAAATACGAATTGGTAAATAATTCTTATATGATCATCATCAAGAGTAGTACTATTCGAAGGGTCTCGAGAGATGTCGGCCCAGTGCGTAAGAAACGAAGCCAAAGCTGATGCATCCGCAATGGTGTGCGAAAACCTAACGCCAATAGCTAACCCTCCACAGGCAAATGTAGTGGTTTGAACGGACAAGAGCGCTCGGTCTTTATCAATCAGATTGGCTAACTGCTCCTTGGGAACCAGCTCGGATAGAGGATGGTGAGGTGCCCCAGGGTTAGCAATCACTCCGGACATGTCCTGAGCTGCCCGAGCTTCAACGTAGCTCACGCCTTGGTCGTTGCAGCTGATGGAGAGAGCATCGCTGCCCCGCCCGGCTAGCGGGTAGAAATGGGCCAAGGCGGTCGAGAGGGAGAGCTTGAGATTGTCGTGGATTTTCACGGTGGGTATCAACTTGTCTGAATTTGGATAGAAGAGGACACAGTCGCCGTCCGCTAGGGCCGTGAGCTGGTCGAACAAGGAGTGCTTATAGAATCTCTTTTCCGGCGGGGTGGGAGAGAACGGCTTAACTGTTTCCCTGGACACGATGTGAACTTCCAGGTACATGGTTTTAGGCTAATTTGTAGTGTTTTTTCCTGGATCAGTTAGTGTTTCGACAATTGCCAGGGACGTCGCTTTACAATATTTATAGGGTTCAAGAGACACCACCAACCAACAGTTGTCATACAGAAATTCATGTCATTGTACATTAACCAGATTAAAATTCGTATAAATTAAGTATGACTTTGTTTTTGGCACACTAGTTCATTTTTTTATAATAGATTTCATTTCAGTGACACAAGCTACCGCGCAAGGGATGACGAATATCATAAAGCTGACTTTTTTGGGGTACAAATATCATATAGCTGTTGGGACCCACGCTTCCACCACCAACAATAGCAGATTCAACTACTACATATGTTTAATTAAAGCGTCCACTATGAGGTTACTGTCCCAATTAAGATTTCGTTTTAATTGTTGAAAATTACAAATAGGTGATGTGACTTTCTTGCTAGACATACGTGTGGGATGAGATGGCTTAGCGTGGTGTTTCAAATAAATGTTCACGTATATCGTTTCTTCACCTGATTAAATAATTCCACCATCAATATTTTAATAAATTAATAATCTTTTTGAAATAATATATTTTCCAATCCAACTTTAAGGCCGATAGCTAATTTTTCACATATTCGTGACTTTTTTTTTATAAATAAAATATTATTATTCCTCAAAGAAAATACCAAAGTTGTTACACCAATTATACATGAAGTACTAATATCTAGGGAGCTAGATACAAACCTATCTAAGTAGCAAAACTAAGATAGAAGATATCTAGTTCCACACCAAAATAAAATTTCACCAAAAGGCCTACAAGGCCACACAAATCAAAAGCACCACAGGAGGTCACTAAGAACAAAAGCCATAGCTTCTGTAAACCCCAATTCCTCTTATCTGCAGTAACTGAATTCAAGGGGATCAAATAATCTTGTTTGGTCCTTACCCGATGCTGCTTCCCAATCCATGATGCCCAATTTTTTTGCCATTTTCTTTGCCTCTTTAGCCCTCGATTCTTCCAAGGCTTTTTTTGTCACTTGTTCATCAAGTTCACCAATGAGCGAAGCAATAAATGGTACCTCCGGAGGCTTGGAGAGGCGCAGCTTTGCTCGTAAGTCTTCTCGGCCGGGAGCTCGATCGAGTTGGAACCTGAGGTTCTTTTCCTTTTCCCTTGATAGTCTTCAAACTGCTTTGAAAAAACTTTGCTTGTATCTTCACAGATTGCTCATCTAATGTGTTTTGGGTAATCTCTCTTACCAAATTCTCAGAGAGCAAACCAATCCATGACTGCTCCTCCGAATCCTCCCATTCAGCTTCATCCAAGCCAGGAGACGCATCAGTGCAAGCAACATCCTTCGGGGCAGCAAGAAGTTGTGCTTCATCCACAAGAGTGAGCCCTGGAACAACATCAGAAGCAATAACTGCAGCAAGTGACTGCACATTAGCATCGATGACACCAGCAACACACACTCCAGCCACCAGAGAATGCCCTGCAATTGCCTCAACAGGCTGAACAAGTCTGCCTTGCGAGAGACAAACCTCACGCGGGGATGTGGCAAGACCCGAAACACCAAAATCAGTAGGTTGATGCCCAACAGCTAGCCCGGAAGCAGCATATATTGGCTTTACTTGTTTTGATGCCCAACACCAAAATGAACATTAGAGTTTAATTTTAAAAACTAGCTTTACTTGTTCGTGAGACAAAATATTTTGGCCAGTCTGATCTTTCTCAAAGTAAGTTTGCTAAAAAAAACCATCATAACATTTTTCCTTAAAAAAACCTCGTTTACTAAAAAAGTCCCATAAATAAACTAAAAACAATCCCCACGATTTACGAATCTCAAAACTTGACTCGGTAAAATAGCCAAAGCCAAAAATAGCAAACACCCCAAAATTCGTGCGTACCATGCAAATTACTGGCTTTCCCGTTACCGGGAAACCTTATATATACCGATGACGCCTCGGGTTCAAAATCAAGGAAAGATACAAAAACAAGAACAAATCAACAATACAAAGGCCAAACTCAAGCTTCCACGAAACTTAACGAGATCATTTTAAGAGACAGAGAAATGGCGGGCAAGGGTGTTGTTGCGCTGTTGGTGGTGTGCCTCGTCTTCTTCGCTGCCGTGCAGGTCCCCCGGGCCGCTGCCGGCGATGCCGTGTTCGCCGAGTGCTTCAAGGAGTGCGATGATACTTGCAAAAGCCAGGGGATGGGCCAGACTTTCTGCGAGATGAAGTGTGACACTGACTGCTTCAATGAGGAATTCGCTGGTAACATAAATTATCGGTTTTTGTTAATCAGTCTTTTGTTATCCGTTGTCATATATTTTTTGATATTTTGATGTTGTTGGCATATGTTTTTACTCACATTTGGTGATTGTTGTTTTGTTTGCAGCCCGTCTCCATGCTGCCCATAACCTTTGAGCAAGGCGAATTTGTGTTGGGATAAAATATTAATTGTGCTATCCTCAAATAGTCCCAAGATTTGTTTTTTTAAGTAATAATAAATAATATAAATCTTCCTTCCCTCCTATTTCATGACGTTGTTCCCTTTTTTCTGCTCTTCAATTTTTCTTTGGTCTTGTACTTGTGTGCTAATACGCTACTGTGTTTGACGTGAAAGAAGGTCGTATTTACGTGAATCTTTCATTTCATTTCTTTTTACGGTTTTCTGGGGAATCTCGGAATACATTGCTTTGCCTTGGATATCAATTTTTCTTTGGCCTTGTACTTATGTGCTAATATGCAAGGGTGAATATTCGGACCAATTCGGATATCTGAATCTTGATTTTGTACCCGAATTTGAATCTTCTACCTATCTAAAATTTTAAATTTAATTTTTTTACATTCAGTTATCTGAAACACCCCAATTTCAAACAAAAGAAGACTAATATTTCCTTTTCAAACAATCAATAGCTCCTTTTCAAACAATCAATCACCATAGGCAATAGAATCGCATTCATATCATTATGGGATCTAATTGCATGCGTCGACAATTGGCCGTGGAATAATTTTTGTTTCGGGTATTTGGGCCTTTCGGCCATCCCATGAATGATCGGGATTCTAAGTGTAAATACTGGGCTCATCAGATTCAGGTGGGCAGATAAATAAGCCCACAACTTTCGTTTTAATAAATCGGCGTCACGTGGTCGTAGTTCACTGTTGTAGTTTTCGTCATTTTCCTTTTGAAGATAAAGTTTCATCGTCAGCAGAAGAAAAATCTAACAAAAGAGATAACCTATCAAGTTGTTCAAAATTTGATATCCTTAAGTAGGTTTTAGATTTAGTTCTTACAATTAGAAAAATATTATTGAAAAAATTAAGCGTAATAAAATCCCATATTAAAAAATCAACAAAAGAGATTGGGATAAGCATGTCAGGACTATTAAGTTTAACCGAAAATCAGAAATTCCTCAGTAGAAGGCAGCCAGCAGCCAAAACAGAACAAAATTGAGACAATTAACGGTCAACAGAAGTTGCTTTACAGCCCATGAGAAAAATTGTTGGACATCAACATTTACATTTCCACCAAAATAGAACATAACTATATCTACAATTTTAACCACGTGGACGTCTGCATTTATAATTTAAAAATTATCCCATGCAAACCTCGTCTCTTAGCCTCTCTTCCAGATTTGACCCGAATTTCTATATAAGTACCGTCATCTTCCCCTTCATCCAAATCATAAATTTATACAATTCTCGAAGTCCCAATAGAAATTCATTTTCCGACGCTATGGCTTCCAATTACTTCCTAATCTTTGCCATTCTTATTTTATCCTTCGTCCAATTCCAAGCACAAGGAAGCTACGTGGAATCCCTAAACCCGAAAAGACTAGGTCTGAAGAAAGAAAAGCTAACCTACTTCCGGTTCTACATGCACGGCATAACCGCGGGATCAAGTCCCACCGCCCTGACCCTCATCACACCTGAGAAAGACACGATGGTCCCTGGCGCCGGCACGACCAACACCATTGACGGAGTGTTTGGGACCGTTAACATCATCGACAACCCTCTAACCGAAGGCCCGGAGAGCAGCTCGAAACTGATCGGAAAAGTTCAAGGCGTATATGCGCAGACGTCCCAAGAGGAGACGAGCTTGTTGATGGCCATGAACTTTGTGTTCCTCGAGGAGAAGTACAACGGGAGCAGTATAGCCGTGTTGGGAAGAAACGAGGTCTACAATGAAGCTAGGGAGATGCCGGTCGTAGGCGGAAGTGGTCGGTTCCGGTTCGCCCGGGGATACGCGGTGACTACTACCTACACCTTCAATGAGACTGCTCAGGGTGTCATCTCCGAGTACCAGGTCTATGTCCTGCATTATTAACTTGTCTTTCCAAGGGACTCGTTCCAACGACACAAGAACGGAAGAAGGATAATATTTGTGTAAAAATATTTAAAAAGACTTCTCTATGATAAGGCTTTATTTGTAACTTCCATAAGATGAAGAATTTGTTCTTTTGTATTTAATTGAGCTATTTAGGCTTTATTAACTTGGAGCCCAAGTAAGATTTATTTAGTATATACGTTTACGGCCCAAGGATTGTGTAAGTGCTACATGTGTATTGTGAAATAATAAGTGTAATATTGTGCTTTATAATTTGAAGGTGTGAGAACTTTTTTCTGAAAAGATATATGTTTATCGATTCTTTACATTCTCATATAATCCGATTATGAAATAATTACCTCCTAATCGATATCTCTCTTAAGTCCCTATAAAAAGAGCGTCTTCCTCCAATCTCTAGCCATTAATCCCTCCAAAGAATTTCTGCGAAAAGAACCATTCATTAATAAACAAGTCTCACCATAAACCCTAGCAAAAGTCTCAAAAACAATGTCGTCGAAGAAGATAACACTGAAGAGCTCGGAGTACCAAACGTTTGTAGTGGACGAGGCGGTGGCGCTTGTGTCACAGACAATCAATTACTTGATCGAGGACGGCTGCACAAACAACGTGATCCAGCTCTCTAACGTGACCAGCGAGAACATGTCGAAGGTTCTCGAGTACTTCAAGAAGCACGTAGAGATGCCAAGGATGACAAGTCATTCGCCATCGAGGCCGACCTCAAGAACTGGGATGCAGAGTTCGTGAAAGTGGACGAGACCACCCTTTTTGGCCTCATGCTCGCCTATAAATACTTGGACATACAAAGTTTGCAGGACCTTACTTGCCAAACAATGGCAAATATGATGGTCCACGGAAAAATAATCCACTAATCTTTATTAATATATATTTTTATATATAATACATCGTTACATTAAATTTGATATTCTCTATACGATAATTATCCAGTAAAATATAATTTAATATTCGTATTAACTCAATCCTTGTAATTTAAATAATGCATATTTCAATAATACTTTTAACATTTGTAAATTTTGAACTTAAAATTAATTCAATTTAGTTACTTCGTGGACTGTGCGATGCGCCAACATTAGATTTTTTTAGGTGCCAAGATAGATACATATTTTGTTTAACACTAAACCAAATTAATTAGCCAATAGTCCTCTAATTTTTTTTGGTATAAATAGTCCTCTAGTTAAATCAAGCCTTGAGCTTCTGAAATCTGTGACTCTAGATATTTCCCTCCCACGATAAAGTAATAACCGTTTAATACAAGGCGTCATAAATACTTAGGAGGTCCAATGTTCAAATTTGGCAATATCGTAGTGTAATAATTTTTCTTTAAAAAAAATCGTTTAACGTCATCAAATCCACAAGAAAGATTTCTCCTGGCATCGTCTTTTTTTAGAAGCTTCCTTACCGAACACATACCCGCAACTAACGAACTGAAAAATGACACTGCGATGCTCTTTTCCGAGGCCTACTAAGGAGATCATCCTCCCGCCGCAGGAAGATGTCGGAAGCGAGAAGGTGGCCTCCTGGTACTTGGATACGACGCCGGATGGGAGAAGTGAGAAGAAGCACAAGATGGATGGCAAGGTATCACCTTCGGCAATATATATACATAAAATTGATCATAGAAGCAGTAGAGGCTACTTGGGTTTCTTTGTATTTGGCGGGATAGGAAAAACTTGCAACGGTAGAATCTTCCGGGAAGCTGTACAAAACTCCTAATCAGTTTAGACTTCAGAGTTTCTATTTAAATTGGTTTCGTATTTTATACCCTTACGGTGTCTGAAAATAAAAGTGGAGCAAAATTCTAACTCCTATAAACTTGGACTTTTTTTATAATCTTTTTTTCGACAATATCTTTTGAAAAAAAATGCAATTATCTTTGGTGTTAGAGTTCTGATTTTCTTCCACCTCTCAAAATGCACCTTATACGTGTAAGATGAACTTTTTTAACAATTTCTGTCAATTTATACTGTATCTTATTGATGCACGGACTTTATCTTAATTTGGTCTAATACACCGGGTTTTAGGCCCAGTTAACTGGATCAAATTGGACTTTGCTTGTAATCAAGTCAAAAAATATCTTTGTTCGTGTAGTGTTATCAGCAGTACTCTTTCTCTAAGGTGATTTTTTCTGAAATGGTTTTACCGTTTCAGAGTTTTGAAGTGACCGTACACTGCGAAATCTTCTTTGACACATAGTATTATTAATAAATTTAACCATTTAAAAAAAATTGATACGATATCTTGTGTTATTAGCTCAAGAGCTCTTTCTTATTATTATTGATTACTGTTACGCTATTGCTCATTCAACATTTTAATGTTGTGCGCTTTGGCTGTTGATTTTAGAAGTGACAGAGAATATTTCCATGATAATTGATATTGAAAAAAAAATTAGAAGATAGATAGACTCTTTAAACGACGCCGTTGCTCACGTGTGGTACCTGTTAAACGACGCCGTTGCTCACAACTTCCTCACAAATCAAGAAACGGAGTAACGGGACTCTTCTTCTTCTTTTTTTCTCCTCTTCAATTTTTCTTTGGCCTTGTGCGCTAATACGCAAATGCACGTGACGTGAAAGTGAGATATTATTTACGTGAATCTTTGATTTATTTATAAGAACTTGAAACTAAACATACTGCTTACGATCAACTAATTAACGGTACATAAACATGATCGGATCCCTTGAATCCAGTCTCTTTCTCTCTTTCTTCGGTTTCCTGTCGAAATTCATTGCCATCACGTGGATATAATCACATTTATATCATTATGGGTGATTATTCAGACGCATCAGAATATCCGAATTTTGTTTTTTTATCCAAATCTGAACATTCCACCTATCCAAAATTCTAAATACAACTTCGTTTTTACATTCAGATTTCTGAAACACCCCCAATAACATCGGAATCATGTCATTATTGGATCTAATTGCACAGCGTCTACGTTTCGGCCTTCCGATAAAATTTTGTTTTGTGCATTTGGGCCGTCCCATGAATGATTGAGATAGTGGGCTCATCTGATTCAGTTAGGCTTTTCAGCACAGAAGACCATGTGAGCCCACCAACAAGAGAGAGATGACCAATAGGCAATTGAGTTGTTATCCTTCACTATTAAAGTTGTCGTCGTTATCCTTTTGAAGATAAGTTTTTGTCTTAGAGAAGAAAAATCTAACAAGAGAGAGATGAAAAATAGATATGTTAGACTGAAGTATGTTACTATGTTTTAGGTTAAAATCTTAAGAATAAAAAGTTAACGTGGAAAAAATTATTTGTAATAGAATATGACAATATTATAAATATTTTTTTAGAGGTATACTATACTCTAAATATGAAAGGTTCAAAAATCAACAAAAGAGATTGGAATACCAAACACTAAAAGTTAACCGTAGATCAGAAATTCCTCAATAAAAGGCCGCCGGGAGCCAGCCGCCAAAACAGAACAAATTTGAGACATTTAACGGTCAATTTTTTTTGAAAGGTTTTAACGGTCAACTGAAGTTGCTTGCACCGGATAATGCATTTCCTACCATTTAACGTTTGACCACGTGGACGTCTGCATGTATATTTTAAAATAATCCCATGCAGACTTAGTCTCCTTGATTCTTTTCGAGAATTGGCCCCGGATTTCTATATAAGTACCGTTATCTTCCCCATCAGAATCATAGTTTCATACAATTCTCGAAGTCCTCAGATTTTTACCAGCTCCGAATTTGATATCGACCATCAGACATACCTCTTCATTTCCCAGACGCTATGGCTTCCAACTACTTCCTAATCTTTGCCATTCTCATTTTGTCCTTCGTCCAATTCCAAGCACAAGGAAGCTACGTCACATCCCTAAACCCTAAAAGACTAGGTCTGAAGAAAGAAAAGCTAACCTACTTTCGGTTCTACATGCACGGCATAACCGCGGGATCAAGCCCCACCGCCTTGACCCTTATCACACCTGAGAAAGACACGATGGTCCCGGACGCCGGCACGACGAACACCATCGACGGTGTGTTCGGGACCGTTAACATTATCGACAACCCGTTAACCGAAGGCCCGGAGAGCAGCTCCAAGCTGATCGGCAAAGTGCAAGGCGTATATGCACAGACGTCCCAAGAGGAGACGAGCTTGTTGATGGCCATGAACTTTGTGTTTGTCGAGGAGAAGTACAATGGGAGCAGCATAGCCGTGCTGGGGAGAAACCAGGTGTACAATGAAGCTAGGGAGATGCCGATCGTCGGCGGAAGTGGTCGGTTCCGGTTTGCCCGGGGATACACGGTGGCTACTACCTACACCTTCAATGAGACTGCTCAGGGTGTCATCTCCGAGTACCAGGTCTATGTCCTTCATTATTAACTTATCTTTCCAAGGGACTCGTTCCAACGACACAACAACGGAAGAATTCGTAATAGGATAATATTGGTGTAAAAATATTTAAAAAGACTTCTCTATGATAAGGCTTTATTTGTAACTTCCATAAGATGAAGAATTTGTTCTTTTGTATTTAATTGAGCTAGTTAGGCTTTATTAACTTGGAGCCCAAGTAAGATTTATTTAGTATATATGTTTACGGCCCAAGGATTGTGTAAGTGCCACATGTGTATTGTGAAAATAATTTGAAGGTGTGAGAACTTTTTTTCTGGAAAGACATTTTTTCGATTATTTACATTCTAATATAATCCGATTATAAAACAATTACCTCCTAATCGATGCCTCTCCTAAGCGAGCGTCTTCCTCTAATATCTAGCCATCAATCCCTTCAAAGAATTTCTGCGAAAAGAATCATTGATTAATAAACAAGTCTCACCATAAACCCTAGCAAAATTCTCAAAAACAATGTCATCGAAGATGATAACACTGAAGAGCTCGGATTACCAAACGTTTGTCGTGAACGAGGCGGTGGCTCTTGTGTCACAGATGATCAAGCACTTGAAGGACGGCTCTGTTAAGCCAACGGACCCAACAAAATTGTCAACACGAGCAAGCAAATCACAAAAACAAATGAATGAAAGACAAGGATTTGGTCACCAGGTTCGATCTCAAGGATCTACGTTCGAGGGTGTACCAAGCTAGGAGAATTTTTCACTATCTCACTAAATATAACTCACTTGCTCTCTCTTTACAATGAATGACCCACCCACTCACATGGAACAACATAAATGAACTTTAGAAAGGGTATTTATAGTCCCACAAATCCTACAAGGTTATTTGGATCGGAAGGGGCACTTTTATCCATGAAAATATACTTTTTCTAGCACCCTTGGCAGACTCCAAAGACTTGGCGGTCCCAAAGAAAGCTACTGCCTCGCAACCCTTTTAGAGTTGGTTGGCGCCAATCATTTGGCTTACTCCAGGCAAGGATGTTTGGGAGGGCTGGCGCCCGCCAGGGCAGCCAATCCCAAACTTTTCCGCCTCTTCGTGTTTCGTTGTTTCACCCGTCACTTGATCCGGTTGACTCCCGAGCGTCCCCAAACCCCGAATCATATTCGAACAAGTCCCGAACCGCTTTTCGGGCTCCATACTCCACACATAGACAACGTGATCCAGCTCCCTAACGTGATCAGCAAGATCATGTCGAAGGTGATCGAGTACTGCAAGAAGCACGTGGAGACCGCCAAGGATGACAAGTCGTTCGCCATCCAGGCCGACCTCAAGAACTCGGAAGCAGAGTTCGTGAAAGTGGACCAGATCACCCTTTTTGGCCTCATGCTCGCCGCTAAATACTTGGACATACGAAGTTTGCAGGACCTTACTTGCCAAACAATGGCAGATATGATGATCGACCAAAAATACTAATTTTTGTTAATATATGTTTTTGAGATATAGCACATGGTTACATTGAATTTGATATTCTCTATACGATAATTATCCAATAAAATACAATTTAATATTCGTATTAACTCATCCTCGTAATTTAAATAATGCATCTTTCAATCCCTACTTTTATTCCTGTTAGTCCCTTCTTTCAAATCTCTTATTCGATATTGACCACCGTCTTAATGAATTTTTTAATAATATTTTTAACATTTGTAAAAGTTGAACTTAAAATTAATTCAATTTAGTTACTTAGTGGACCACCGATGCGCCAAAATAGATACATATTTCGTTTACTCTAAACCAAATTAATTAGCCAATAGTCCTCTAATTTTTTTTTTGGTATAAATAGTCCTTTAATAAATCAAGCCTTGAGCTTGTGAAATCTGCGACTCTAGATATTTCCCCCCCAACAGAAAGTAAAAACCGTTTAACGTAATCAAATCCACAAGAAAATTTTCTCCTCGCATCGTCTTTTTTTCAGAAGCTTCCTCACCGAACACCTACCCGCAACTAACGAACTGAAAAATGACACTGCGATGCCGTTTTCCGAGGCCAACCAAGTAGATCATCCTCCCGCCGCAAGAAGACGTCGGAAGCCAGAAGGTGGCCTCCTGATACTTGGATACAACGCCGGATGGGAGCAGTGAGAAGAAGCACAAGATGGACGGCAAGGTAGCACCTTCGGCGACGAGATCAATATTCTATATCGGATCTCCGACGAGGGAGAAGAAGGGTTCTTGGAGTTCCTCAGGAACTGCAGCCTCTGCGAGAAGGTGCTCGATCATGGACGCAATATGTACATGTACAAGTACGTAAAACTCTTCTTGTTTGATTCCCTCCTCCTTGCCCTATCTCACAAAAACATAGGAGAATCTTTCATTTTTCATTATTCTTCCTTCTTTATTGATTAATTTTTTGAATTTAGAATCGAGCATCCACATATAAAAGAGCAAGCTTCAAAGTTACAACAGATCGCGTTAGCTAAACGTCACTAGTGTCCCGCATCAAAAGAGCAACAAGGCCAGTAGGTGGCGTACATAGCTTATGAAGTCCTAATGGAAGTGAAAAGCCAAGGTTGGTAACAACAATTCGCTCACGATAAACCTGTCTAATCTCTACTACCCACTCACGGCCCAAAATTTCCCGATGAGGATAGAAGAGGCAGTAGGGTCAGGCGGGTCTTCTGTCAGGAGGGCATCCGCTACAAGTTTTGAGTCAACCTCCAGGAGAATTTGCCTGCAACCAAGACTCTATGCTGTGTTCAACCCATGGAGTGCGCCCCACAATTCGGCCGTCACACAAGAGCAGCTTCCCAATTTAGAAGCAAAACCGCCAATCCAGCAGCCGGCTCTGTCCCGGAGGAGACCCCCTGCCGTCGCCATACTTGTGGATGCTCTTCGTGCTCCGTCTGTGTTGATTTTTATCCATCCAGGCGGGGGTGGTTGCCATACAATCAGTTCTTCATGCCTCCTTGGCCTTAAACTCATTTCCGCAGCTGCTTGCCATGCCTCCTCAATCTCCTGAACCCTAAGACAAAGAAAGGCAAATGGGTCAGCAGGCCACTCTTCCACTTCTTCCCAAACCTCCTGATTTCTCCACTTCCAAAATTGGTTTAATGCCACAATGAACATATTTGACCAAGTTGGGGAGGCAGAGATATTAGTTTCAAGCCGGGAAGAGAGGTCATAAGTAAAGAAACCGAGCATTTTCCTGATATTTATTAATGCAGCAACCGAGCATTTTGCTCGCCTGAGTGCAGACAATTGAAGATGATGTTGGATGGGGTCAATCTAGACACCACTTCGAGGCGTGGCACACTTGCAATAGAAAATTGTGCAATTTAGCTCGTTGTAGATGTGCATAACTATTAGAATCAGAGTTGTTTTTTCAAGGGACATGCCCATAGTTGAGCACTTCTAGATTTCAATTTGTTTAGTTGGGAGACGTTACCCAACACCAATTTTAATAGAAAATAACAAAAGAAATCGAAAAAGATCTTTACCAATTTTAGTTGATCGACGCCTCACTATATAAACATACCCGTAACTTTTTTGATGAAGGAATGGCGGAAATTTTGTGTTGTTGATTCGTATTTTTTGTGATGTTTTTGTATTAGAACGTATCATCTGGCTTATAGAGCTTTAGACTTGGATTTATTTAGGAAAAATTTCACTTATAGTTAATTTTTTCAACTCGATTGTATACATCAGCGCCACGTCAACACCACATTATATTTTCTATCCTAGATGTTGATGACGTGTCAAAATAAAAATTCTAATTTTCTAACCCTATTTAACAATCTCAAATCCCTACTAATTTTAACCTAACTCCTAAAATACTTACAGAACCTTCTCCCGCTCTCGCCTCACCATCTCCACCTCCAATTTTCCAACCCAACTCTCAAAATCACAAATTGTTTAAAAGGAATATAGAAAAGTTTCAAATGAAACTTTCCTATCCTAAGGAGAAGAATCCTCGCCGTGGGGGGACCGGAGACGGCGGAGCGGGGACCGATCGATGGCGGACGCGAAGAGCTACGACGTGAAAAGCGACACCTGGGCCCCGGTCGTGAGCCTTCCCTCGGGGTTTGAGAGGTAAGACTCCGCTGTGATGGGCGGGAAGATATACCTAACAAAAGGCTGGGTGTGGCCATTTTATTTCACGCCACGTGGCACAGTGTACGACAGCGATTGGGACGTATGACCGGAGATGAGCAGCGCGATAAGGGAAGCCTGGACAAGGCTGAGCATGGTCCTGGATGGGAACCTGTTCGTGCACTCGTCAGGGTTAAACGTCGCCGTTGGAACAGTGAGTGAGGTCCGGGAGTGGGAGTTTTCCGTCGACTGGGAGGTCATTGTTGCCCCAAAGGCGTTTTCCGACTTTTCACCTCGCAACTATGAGGTCCTTTACGCCTAGTGATTTTCAGGGAAAGGTGTAAATTCGTGTAATTTGATATTTCATAATCATTGTACAGTACCGACGTCATTGATAAAATGACCAATTTGAGATTTTTGAAACTTTCCTATATTCTTTTTAAACAATTTGTGATTTTGGGAGTTAGGGTTGGAAAATTAGAGGTGGAGATGGTGAGACGAGAGAGGGAGAGGGTTCTAAAAGTATTTTAAGGGTTGGGTTGAAATTAGCATGGTTTTAAAAAACGAGATCCGACCGGTTGGACCGTGAAACGGGCACAAGATCGGGGCATTTTTAGGCTTTTAACGGGGTCTGTACTAACCAGACTAAATCTGGTCGGACCGGCCAATTTTGAGGTCCATCCTGACCGGTCGAACCCGGTTAGTACAAAAATGGGTGAAATTGACTTTTTTTTGTGGTTTTCGAGGAAAAAAATTGATTTGACAAATTTATAAAGTAATAAATAAATAAATAAGTAGATTTATAGAGTAGAAAGATAAAAAATTAAGTCTACTTTTTTTAATAAAAAATAAGTATATTTTAACCTACATATATATATATATATATATATATATGTATATATATATATATATTATTTAAAATATTTAAAAATAAAAAATAAAAAATTTTGGTCCGACCAAGGGTTCGACCGGTCCGACCGATCGACCCAGAGGATGGTAGAAATCCCGGGTCAGCCGCCGGGTCGTTTTTTAAAACCATGGAAATTAGTAGGGATTTGAGATTTTTAATTAGATTAGAAAAATTGAAATTTTTTATTTTGACATGTCATCAATACCTAGGACAGAAAATACGATGTGGTGCTGACATGATTCTAATGTATATAGTCGAGTTAGAAAAATAAACTCCGATTATAAATTTATCATCAAAAATATCACTTTTGGAAATTTTTGTCACCCAAAAACAAACCTAAACCGGAGTCCCAAGATTTGTTTTTTATAAGCATTAATAAATAATATATATCTTCCTTCCCTCCTATGTCATGGCTTTCTTCTTCTTTTTTGTCTCGTCTTTATTTTTTCTTTGGCCTTGTACTTCTGTGCTAATACGCAACTGCGTTTGACGTTTCTTTTTTTTTTTCGGTTTTCGGGGTAACCTCGGAATACATTTCTATGCCGTGGATATCATAGTATTCATGTCTCAGGGGTGAATTTTCGGACCAATTCTAATATCCGAATCTTGATTTTGGTATTCGAATTAGAATCTTCCATCTATCAAAAATTTTAAATTTAATTTTTTTACATTCAGTTATCTGAAACACCCCAATTTCAAACAAAAGAAGACTAACATTTCTTTTTCAAACAAACAATCACCATGGGCAGTAGCATCGCATTGATATCATTATGGGATCTAATTGCATGCGTCTACATTTTGCCTTGGAATAATTTTTGTGTCGGGTATTTGGGCCTTTCGGCCATCCTATGAATGATGTGTATGTGTAAATACTGGGCTCATCCGATTCAGGTGGGCTTTTAAGCCCACACCTTTTGTTGTAAAAAATTCGGCGTCACGTGGTCATAGACCCGTAGTTCACAATTGTAGTTTTCGCCTTTTTCCTTCTGAAGATAAAGTTTCGTCGTCAGCAGAAGAAAAATCTAACAAAAGAGATAACCTATAGAGTTGTTCCAATTTGATATCCTTAAGTAGGTTTTAGATTTTTTTTTTGGTAATTAAAGTACTTTATTAAAGCAAAGAAAGGAAATTACAACCAAACGAGAAGCAAAAAAACTTACAGGTAATTATAAAAGCCTACCATATCTACAGATAAAAATAGGTTTTTGATTTAGTTCTTGCGATAAAAATAAAAGAGATTGGGATAACCATGCCAAGACTACAAGTTAAACCGCAGATAAGAAATTCCTCGGTAGGATGCCGCCGGCAGCTAGCCGCCAAAACAGAACAAATTTGAGACAATTAACGGTCAACAGAAGTTTCTTTACAGCACATGAGAAAAATTATTGAACGTAAACAAATACATTTCCACAAAAACAGAACATAAAGTATAATTACAATTTAACGTTTGACCACGTGGACGTCTGCATTTATAATTTTAAAATTATCCCATGCAGACCCGGATTTCTATATAAATACCGTTATCTTCTCCTTTACCCCAAATCATAAATTCATACAATTCTCGAAGTCCCTCAAAAGAAATTCATTTCCCAGACGCTATGGCTTCCAATTACTTCCTAATCTTTGCCGTTCTCATTTTGTCCTTTGTCCAATTCCAAGCACAAGGAAGCTACGTGACATCCCTAAACCCTAGAAGACTAGGTCTGAAGAAAGAAAAGCTAACCTACTTCCGATTCTACATGCACGACATAACCGCGGGATCAAGCCCCACCGCCCTGACCCTCATCACACCTGAGAAAGACACGATGGTCCCGGGCGCCGGCACGACGAACACCATCGACGGCGTGTTTGGAACCGTTAACATCATCGACAACCCGTTAACCGAAGGACCGGAGAGCAGCTCCAAGCTGATCGGAAAAGTACAAGGCGTATATGCTCAGACGTCCCAAGAGGAGACGAGCTTGTTGATGGCCATGAACTTTGTGTTCCTTGAGGAGAAGTACAATGGGAGCAGTATAGCTGTGTTGGGAAGAAACCAGGTGTACAATGAAGCTAGGGAGATGCCGGTAGTCGGCGGAAGTGGTCTGTTCCGGTTTTCCCGGGGATACACGGTGGCTACTACTTACACCTTCAATGAAACCGCTCAGGGTGTTATCTCCGAGTTTCAAGTCTATGTCCTGCATTATTAACTTCTCTCCGCCAAGAGCCACAAACGGCACAAGAACCGAAGGAAGAATTCGTAATTTTGTATCATTCTGTAGAATGTGTTCGTTTGTACTTAATTGAGCTAGTTAAGCTTAATTATTTAGTAAACACTTATACGGCCCAAGGATGGTGCAAGTGATACATGTGTATTGTGAAATAATAAGTGTAATACAGTAATTAAAAATTTCAAGAAGTGGTAATTTATTTCTGAATCAAAATATGTTTTCCATTTCTTTACATTCCCTTAACAAATAGACGCATTTTTTATTAAAATAATATAACACCCTTATTATTATTACTAAAATTGAACACGAACAAACCAACAAACACTTACTCTAATGACATGAGGGATAACTTGGGTGCAGTTTATCGGAGTTTTGCGAAAAAATTTACTCATCAAAAAATTCAACAATAATAAACACATTCCGACGGTTCATCGTCCTCTAAAAAAACGACGTTAGTTTTTATAAATACGAACTTTGAGTTCAAAGCAATGGAAGATAAAATTTCTCCTTAACACAAATCTGAGGGCAGTATAACATAAAATCGGATAACGATATCGTTAGAGAAATTTTTATAGTGTGTTGTAGACCGAATTTTCAGTAGTCTTCATCTACGAACTTATTTCTGTTGAAATTCTCGAAAATTTGCTAAGAAAATTTTTCGACAAAGAAGCCAAAGAAACTGTGTATTTTTCTTGGTTAATGAAAACGTGTATTAACCCTAGATACTAATACATATATAGTAAATAAACTAAACAACTCCTAAAGTTTACGTGAGCATTAAGTTGGAAGTCGTTTGAGGCTTCCAACGTCGGCTTGCTCTTCTTGGGCGTTGAGGTTAATTCTATTATTTTTTTCCCTCAGTCAACATGTTCAACATCTAATAAATTTTACTATACATGTTATTATTTAGGGAAAAGTTTATTTTAGTACCCTGTGATATTGCAAAAAATTATTTTAGTATCATGTGGTAAAAAATTTATCAATCGAGTCAAACCTCAGCCAATTAACATCACTTAGATCCACGGGTAGCTGCCCGAACCCTTCCCGACCTCCCCGAACCTTGCCCGGCCATCTGGATGGACCACATCAGCATTTTCTGATGATGTGGCACCACGTAGCATCTCCTCTCTCCTCTTTCTCCCTTCCCTCTCCTCTTTCTCTCTTCCCTCTCTATTCTTCTTCTTCTTCTTCTTCCTCCTCCTCCTCCTCTTCTCCCCCAAAACCCGGAAATTCAAAAACCTTCATGGTCACTCCCACTTTGCATCATCAAGTGGCCAGCTCGGGCTCCCAGCTTTATTTGTAACTTCCATAAGATGAAGAATTTGTTCTTTTGTATTTAATTGAGCTAGTTAGGCTTTATTAACTTGGAGCCCAAGTAAGATTTATTTAGTATATATGTTTACGGCCCAAGGATTGTGTAAGTGCCACATGTGTATTGTGAAAATAATTTGAAGGTGTGAGAACTTTTTTTTCTGGAAAGACATTTTTTCGATTATTTACATTCTAATATAATCCGATTATAAAACAATTACCTCCTAATCGATGCCTCTCCTAAGCGAGCGTCTTCCTCTAATATCTAGCCATCAATCCCTTCAAAGAATTTCTGCGAAAAGAATCATTGATTAATAAACAAGTCTCGCCATAAACCCTAGCAAAATTCTCAAAAACAATGTCATCGAAGATGATAACACTGAAGAGCTCGGATTACCAAACGTTTGTCGTGAACGAGGCAGTGGCTCTTGTGTCACAGATGATCAAGCACTTGAAGGAGGACGGCTCCAGAGTGTTAAGCCAACGGACCCAACAAAATCGCCAACACGAGTAAGCAAATCACGAAACTACAAGAAGAACAAATGAAAGAAAGACAAGGATTTGGTCACCAGGTTCGATCTCAAGGATCTACGTTCGAGGGTGTACCAAGCTAGGAGAATTTTTCAATATCTCACTCAATATTGCTCTCTCTTTACAATGAATGACCCACCCACTCACATGAAACAACATAAATGAACTTTAGAAAGGGTATTTATAGTCCCACAAATCCTACAAGGTTATTTGGATCGGAAGGGGCACTTTTATCCATGAAAATACACTTTTTCTGGCACCCTTGGCAGACTCCAAAGACTTGGCGGTCGCCAAAGAAAGCTACTGCCTCGCAACCCCTTTAGAGTTGGCTGGTGCCAATCATTTGGCTTACTCCAGGCGAGGATGTTTGGGAGGGCTGGCGCCCACCAGGGCAGCCAATCCCAAACTTTTCCGCCTCTTCGTGCTTCGTTGTTTCACCTGTCACTCGATCCGGTTGACCCCCGAGCATCCCCAAACCCCGAATCACATCCGAACAAGTCCCCAACCACTTTTCGGGCTCCATACTCCACACATAGACAACGTGATCCAGCTCCCTAACGTGATTAGCGAGATCATGTCGAAGGTGATCGAGTACTGCAAGAAGCACGTAGAGACTGACAAGGATGACAAGTCGTTCGCCATCACTTGGTCTCTTCTGTAGATTCACCAACTGGTGTGCTTCCTAAGCAGCCATTGAAAAGTGTGCTCATCTCTCTGGATTTGTCATCTGCAGCTGCAAAAGTGCAATTCTCGCAGCAACTCTGCAACTATTTACAGTAGCAACACTGCTCTTTTATGCAGCAGCTATAACTTTTGCAAAACTGCAACTTTTTACAGGTTTATCACCAGATTTTGCAGATGCAGATCTGTCATTTGTGTCATCCACTGCATCTATGCAATCTGCTGCATATATGCCATATATTGTAGCACTGCATCCTGCTGCATATCTGCAAATTATTGTAGCACTGCAAATGGCTGTAGGTCTACAATTTAGAACACGTTATTCTTTCCCTTTTAATGGGCAGCAGCTATTGGAAGAATCTTATGTAGGGTTGCAAGTTTTTGCAATTTCATCAACTGGTTCAGCAGACAAGTGTCTGAATTTTGTTCTTGCAAATTCATCAACTGGTTCAGCAGACAAGTGTCTGAATTTTCATGCACCAGCAGCACTACAATTTTATGCAGTTACAGCTCCTGATCAATTGCTGCAGTCCCATATTCCTACTGATTGGGATGACAAGTGGCCTAATAAATGGTTTGATCTAAAGGGTGAGAGGGACATAACACTTGCCTTGATTACTGGATGCACTCTGGATTCGGCTGAAGATCAATGGAAAGTTATGATGCATAGGCGGGTCCATCGTTTTGATTTTGATGTTCCTTAAACCTTGAGGACAAGGTTGCTTGAAGGGAGGGAGTTGTAATGTACAAAGACACTAAATTGAGAATTAAGAGAAGTTCAGGTATCAAATTATAATAAGGCTTTATAAGCCGCCTCTCAGGGGTATAAAGAGAAGTACAGGAAGTGTGGATGTACTCTTGACCTTTTTGACAATAAATCAGATATATTTTCTCCCTAAAACTCTATCTTCTCTCTCTCGATATCTTTTCTCAATTCTTTCCCCAAATTAACACTTTCTTGAACCCTAATCATTGATTAGGTTTGTTACAGATCTCCGACGAGGGAGAAGAAGACGGACGACCGGTCGCCTGGGGAAGGGTTCTTGGAGTTCCTCAGGAACTGCAGCCTCTGCGAGAAGGTGCTCGATCATGGACGCAATATCTACATGTACAAGTACGTAAAACTCTTCTTGTTTGATTCCCTCCTCCTTGCCCTATCTCACAAAAACATAGGAGAATCTTTCATTTTTCATTATTCTTCCTTCTTTATTGATTAATTTTTTGAATTTAGAATCGAGCATCCACATACAAAAGAGGAAGCTTCAAAGTTACAACAGATCGCGTTAGCTAAACGTCACTAGTGTCCCACATCAAAAGAGCAACAAGGCTAGTAGGTGGCGTACATAGCTTATGAAGTCCTAATGGAAGTGAAAAGCCAAGGTTGGTAAGCCAGTTGGCACAACAATTCGCTCACGATAAACCTGTCTAATCTCTACTACCCACTCACGGCCCAAAATTTCCCGATGATGATAGAAGAGGCAGTAGGGTCAGGCGGGTCTTCTATTTTGAGTCAACCTCCAGGAGAATTTGGCTGCAACCAAGACTCCATGCTGTGTTCAACCCATTGAGTGCGCCCCACAATTCGGCCGTCACACAAGAGTAGCTTCCCAATTTAGTGTTGTTTCGGAGGGTTGGTGTACTTGATTAGGATCTACGGCAGTCGAGGCAAGTGTTGGACACTTTCTCCGTAAGACGAGATTGCCCCGTATATTTCAGTGCGGTACGGCCTACGACAATCGTCCCCAAGATACAACGACTGTTAGGGCGTTTCCAAGAACGTTGCACACGTATCTCGAAACTTTCGGGCGAACCCTTATATACCCAGAACTTTCGGACCTTGTTTTTTTCTAAGTGAAGAACAGGAGAAAGGAGAAGACAACAATGCTCGGAGATGCAAATGCTGCTGGGATGAGAAAAATGGCAAGGGTTTGGCCTATTTTAGGCTGGAGGAGGCAGCCACCCCGAAGGGACGCGTCCGCTCGGCCAGCAGGCTGGCTGTGCTTGTGGCCCTTCGGTGGCTTCTGGATCTTTCCATGCGCGCCCAGGCTGCGCTGGCGCCCTTTCGCGAGGGATCTCGCACCCCTTCAGCCTTCTGGAAGTCTCCTGCACATTCCTGCCTGTCGTGCCTCTTTGCTGGCTAACCTGAAGGTGCTCGTAGCTCCTCGTCACTCCGGTAGCTGCGCAGCTCTCTCCGGACCCGGGCAAAATACTTAAGGCTCCTCCAGCTCCTCGCGATGATGCGCACGTGCGAAGTGCGCCACAAAGTGCCCATTGCGACCTGCGTCCAATGCGCCATGCGCACACGCGCGTGCGCGTGCGCGTGCTTGGACGGTGCTTCGCACCATCCTCGCGGCTAGCGGTGGGTCAGCCTTTAGGTAGTCAACCAAGTTTGAGAGGTAAGGAGGGGAATTCCTTATAAACAAGGAAATCTTCCTTGCTCTAATCAATGTGGTATTGCCCCTTTTTCCATTTCCCTTTTGGGCCTCCACTTTGGGCCAAATGCATTAAAAATGCATTCAACCCAACAATCCCCCACATGAATGATGATTAATGCATGCAGACTCTAATCGAAAGTTCTGACGTATTATTATTGCATCGAGATAGGTAACTTGTGGCTTTGAACCTTCTCTAGTAATATGTTATCAGATTTACTCGCTGTTCGGTGAACGTGATGTCTTGAACCGCAGCTTTTGGCGTAAACCAAGACAATAACATTTACACAATAACAACCCTAGTATATTTGGGTTCTCACGTTGTGTCCGTTTTGGCCATGGACCGTATCTTGGATTCATAAGTATTTTTCCCATTTGAAGCGGCCTCACTTCACACTCACATAGGTGATCTCCTATTAGGAGTATCCTGCCATACTCCACCTTTATCAAGGTATATGAATCATTAAAAGCGTATGCTTAACCTTACCACACCTCTGCAGGTTAATACCTGGGCAGCTTCAGAGAATGGGATAGGTTCCAGGTGATTTACTGAACGCTCCATAACTTAGTTGTCTCATTGAACCAAGTTTGTGGGATCTCCACTTATCATGGTTGAGTTACCGCTATGGACGTTCTTTAGTGTGTGGATTTTAATCCCATTCCACTTACTGCATTGTACATTTGATCTCTATTGATTCCTTTCGTAAAAGGATCAGCTAAGTTGTCCTTGGACTTTACGTAATTAATGGTGATCACCCCACTAGAGATCAACTGTCTAACGGTATTATGTCTCCGATGGATATGTCGAGACTTTCCATTGTACAATGTACTTTGTGCTCTCCCGATTGCAGACATGCTATCACAATGTATCAATACGGGAGGCACCGATTTGCTCCAGCACGGAATATCCTCTAGAAAGTTTCTGAGCCATTCAGCTTCTTTCCCAGCTTTGTCTAGCGCTATAAACTCCGACTCCATGGTGGATCGAGCTATGCACGTTTGTTTAGAGGACTTCCAAGACACAGCTCCTCCTCCTATGGTAAATACGTATCCACTCGTGGATTTGGAGTCCTTAGTGTCTGATATCCAGTTTGCATCACTGTATCCTTCTAATACAGCTGGATATTTTGCATAATGTATGCCATGGCTTATGGTATGTTTTAAATACCGCAAAACTCTTTCCAGTGCTAGCCAGTGATCCTTTCCTGGATTACTTGTGAATCTACTAAGTTTACTAACTGAATACGCAATATCGGGACGAGTGCAGTTTGTTAAATACATCAAGCTCCCGATAATTTGCGCATACTTCAATTGAGATACTGGGTCCCCTCGATTCTTGGCTAAGTGTAGATTCAAATCTACTGGAGTCTTAACCGGAGGTTTGTCAAAAGCTTCAAATTTCTTGAGCACATTTTCCACGTAGTGGAATTGCGTCAAGATAATTTCGTCAGCTTTCCTAGAAATTTTTATTCCTAGTATGACGTCTGCCAGACCCATATCTTTCATGTCAAAGTAATTCTTTAACATGTTCTTAGTTTTCATAATAACCTCTTTATTGCTTCCCATAATTAGTAAGTCATCTACGTAGAGACATACAATTACGTAAGCTTCAGGTGTGCCCTTAATGTAAACACATTTATCGCACTCATTGATCTTAAATTTATTCGACAGCATTGTTCTGTCAAATTTCTCGTGCCACTGTTTCGGCACTTGTTTTAGCCCGTATAGTGACTTGACTAGTCGACACACTTTATGCTCTTGACCGGGAGCCACAAACCCTTCAGTTTGCTCTATGTATATCTCCTCTTCCAGTTCTCCATTTAGGAAAGATGTTTTTACATCCATTTGGTGGATCTCGAGGTTATAGAGTACTGCAACAGCTATGAGTACTCTAATTGATGTAATTCTTGTGACCGATGAATATGTGTCAAAGAAATCATATCCCTCCTTCTGTTTAAATCCCTTAGCTACCAATCGAGCTTTGTACTTGTCGATTGATCCATCATCTTTGTATTTTCTTTTTAGGATCCACCTGCATCCCAAAGGTTTGCAGCCCGGCGGGAGATCCACGATTTTCCACGTGTGGTTTTGCATAATGGATTCTATCTCACTATTGATAGCTTCCTTCCAGAGAGGAGCATCTGGACTGGACAATGCCTCTTGGATTGTCTTGGGTTCATTTTCTAACGCATAGGTTAGATAATCCGGACCGAAATATTTGGTTACCTTCGTCCGTTTACTACGTCTAGGTTCTTCATCTTTCTGATTTGACCCTTGCGTAGTCTCGTGAGCCCTTTTCTTTGCACTTGCTTCCTTTATTTCCTTATTAGGAAAGCTATCTTCAAAAAATGTTGCGTTCCTTGATTCTATGACCATTCCCGTGTTTATCTCAGGGTTTTCAGATTTATGCACCAAAAATTGATAAGCACTATTATTTTGCGCATATCCGATAAAGATGCAATCAATGGTCTTGGGTCCTATTCTCACCTGCTTATGCTTAGGTACTTCGACCTTTGCTAGGCACCCCCATACTTTAAGGTAACCGTAGGAAGGCTTCCTTCCTTTCCATAGTTCATATGGAGTTTTGTCCATTTTCTTGTGTGGCAATTTGTTTAGAATGTGGTTTGCTGAGAGCACAGCTTCCCCCCACATGTTCTGGGGTAAGCCCGAGCTAATCAACATAGCGTTCATCATCTCCTTAAGAGTTCAATTTTTGCGTTCAGCTACGCCATTTGATTGAGGTGAGTATGGAGCAGTCGTCTGATAAATAATGCCATGTTCTTGACAAAGTTTCTCAAACGGAGCTACATATTCTCCCCCTCGATCACTTCGAATCATTTTGATTTTTACGCTGAGTTGATTTTTAACCTCATTCTTATATCTCTTAAAAGCATCAAGAGCTTCGTCTTTGCCCTTTAGGAGATATACGTAACAGTATCTCGTGCAGTCATCGATAAATATGATGAAGTATTTCTTCCCGCCTTTAGTTTGCACGTGTTTCATATCGCAAGTGTCCGTATGAACTAACTCTAAAGGCGTAGTACTTTTTTCCACCGAATGGAAAGGTGCTTTGGTCATTTTAGCCTCCACACATACTTCACATTTATCGGATGGGTTAAACTCTAGATTCGGTAATAAATTTAAACTTACTAATTTTCTTAGCGAGTTTAAATTTACGTGTCCTAATCTACCATGCCATAAATTAGAACACTCGGCTAAGTAAGAAGAAGCGTTAACTTTATTTTCACCGTTAAAGGTGCGATGTACAGTTATTACATTCATCTTAAACAGCCCCTTTTCTAGATAACCCTTTCCTATGAATTGACCCGCTTTGGTCAGTACAAACTTATCAGCCTCAAATACAAGCTTAAGACCGGCTTTGCTTAACAGTGAGCCGAAAACTAAGTTCTTGCGAATATCCGGGACATGCAGCACATCCTTGAGGGTCAGCTCCTTTCCTGAGGTCAGCTTCAGGACCACCTTACCCAGACCTACGATCTTGGACGTTGAGAAGTTTCCCATGAACAGCTTTTGGCCGGTGATCGGGATATAGTTCTAGAACATCTCCTTATCCGAGCAGATGTGGCGGGTAGCTCTAGTGTCCATGAACCACTCTCTCGAATTATCCACCAGGTTGGCTTCAAACACCACAGCTGACAGATCCATCTGGGACAAGTCTTCAGCCAGGTTAGCCTTTCCTTGGTCGTCCTTCTTCGGCTGGCGACAGTCCTTAGCCATGTGGTCGAGTTTGCCGCAGTTGTAGCAGTCACCCTTGATCTTCTTATTCTTTTTCTTCTTGGGCTCTTGCTTCTCCTGCTTATCCCCGGACTTCTTCCTCTTCTTGCCACTTTTTCCCTCGGCGAGGTGTACGGTGGTCTCAAAGTTGGCCTTGCCTTGCTTGACTTCGGACTTTCGGTTGTCTTCCTCGATCCTAAGTCTCACGATCAAGTCTTCTAGGCTCATGTCCTTCCTCTTGTGCTTGAGGTAGCTCTTGAAATCCTTCCAGAGCGGGGGGAGCTTCTCGATTATCGCAGCTACTTGGAAGGACTCACTGAGTTGCATCCCTTTGGCTTGGATCTCATGAAGGATCAGCTAGAACTCCTGCACTTGGTCGATGACCTTCTTGGAGTCCACCATCTTGAAGTCGAGGAATCGTCCGACGATGAATTTCTTCGTCCCGGCATCCTCCATTTTGTACTTCTTCTCGAGTGAACTCCACAGCTCTTTAGCGGTCTTGGCTTCCGCGTAGACATTGTAGAGCGTGTCGTCTAGTCCATTCAGGACGTAGTTCCGGCATAGGAAGTTGCTATGACTCCATGCATCGAGGGCGTTGATCTTCTGTTGATCTGCCTCATTTTCTGCCACCTTCGGAGCCTCTTCCTTCAAGAATCGGACCAGGTTAAGCGTCGTCAAGTAGAACAACATCTTCTGTTACCACCTCTTAAACTCGGTACCGTTTAACTTGGCCAGCCTTTCGGCGTGGACAGTTTCCGGGACGGGTGCTGAGCTTGTCGATGCCATCTTCAAGTACACAATCTCGTCTTACGATTGTTGTTTTGGAGGGTTGGTGTACTTGATTAGGATCTACGGCAGTCGAGGCAAGTGTTGGACACTTTCTCCGTAAGACGAGATTGTCCCGTATATTTCAGTGCGGTACGGGCTACGGAAATCGTCCCCAAGATACAACGACTGTTAGGGCATTTCCAAGAACGTTGCACACGTATCTCGAAACTTTCGGGCGAACCCTTATATACCCAGAACTTTCGGACCTTATTTTTTTCTAAGTGAAGAACGGGGAAAAGGAGAAGACAACAATGCTCGGAGATGCAAATGCTGCTGGGATGAGGAAAATGGCAAGGGGGCTGGCCTATTTATAGGCTGGAGGAGGCAGGGAAGCAGCCACCCCGAAAGGACGCGTCCGCTAGGCCAGCAGGCTGGCTGTCTGGCTGTGCTCGTGGACCTTCGGTGGCTTCTGGATCTTTCCAGGCGCGCCCAGGCTGCGCTGGCGCCCTTTCGCGAGGGATCTCGCACCCCTTCGGCCTTCTGGAAGTCTCCTGCACATTCCTGCCCGTCGTGCCTCTTCGCTGGCCAACCTGAAGGTGCTCGCAGCTCCTCGTCACTCCGGTAGCTGCGCAGCTCTCTCCGGACCCGGACAAAATACTTAAGGCTCCTCCAGCTCCTCGCGACGATGGCGCACTTCGGCCTCTTCGCTGGCCAACCTGAAGGTGCTCGCAGCTCCTAGTCACTCCGGTAGCTGCGCAGCTCTCTCCAGACCCGGACAAAATACTTAAGGCTCCTCCAGCTCCTCGCGACGATGCGCACGTGCGAAGTGCGCCACAAAGCGCTCATTGCGACCTGCGTCCAATGCGCCATGCGCACACGCGCGTGCGCGTGCTCGGACGGTGCGAAACCGTCCTCGCAGCTAGCGGTGGGTCAGCCTTTGGGTAGTCAACCAAGTTTGAGAGGTAAGGAGGGGAATTTCTTATAAACAAGGAAATTCTCCTTGCTCCAATCATTGTGGTATTGACCCTTTTTCCGTTTCCCTTTTGGGCCTCTACTTTGGGCCTTTCCACTTTGGGCCAAATGCATTCAACCCAACATTTAGCAGCAAAACCGCCAGTCCAGCAGCCGGCTCTGTCCCGGAGGAGACCTCCTGCCGTCGCCATACTTGTGGATGCTCTTTGTACTCCGTCTGTGTTGATTTTTATCCATCCAGGCGGGGGTGGTTGCCATCCAATCAGTTCTTCATGCCTCCTTGGCCTTAAACTCATTTCCGCAGCTGCTTGCCATGCCTCCTTAATCTCCTGAACCCTAAGACAAAGAAAGGCAAATGGGTCAGCAGGCCACTCTTCCACTTCTTCCCAAACCTCCTGATTTCTCCACTTCCAAAATTGGTTTAATGCCACAATGAACATATTTGACCAAGTTGGGGAGGCAGAGATATTAGTTTCAAGCCGGGAAGAGAGGTCATAATTAACGAAACCGAGCATTTTGCTCGCCTGAGTGCAGACAATTGAAGATGATGTTGGATGGGGTCAATCTAGATACCACTTCGAGGCGTGGCACACTTGCAATAGAAAATTGTGCAATTTAGGTCGTTGTAGATGTGCATAACTATTAGAATCAGAGTTGTTTTTTCAAGGGACATGCCCATAGTTGAGCACTTCTAGATTTCAATTTGTTTAGTTGGGAGACGTTACCCAACACCAATTTTAATAGAAAATAACAAAAGAAATCGAAAAAGATCTTTACCAATTTTAGTTGATCGACGCCTCACTATATAAACATACCCGTAACTTTTTTGATGAAGGAATGGCGGAAATTTTGTGTTGTTGATTCGTATTTTTTGTGATGTTTTTGTATTAGAACGGATCATCTGGCTTATAGAGCTTTAGATTTGGATTTATTTAGAAAAATTTTCACTTATAGTTACTTTTTTCAACTCGATTGTATACATCAGCGCCACGTCAACACCACATTATATTTTTTATCCTAGATGTTGATGACGTGTCAAAATAAAAATTCTAATTTTCTAACCCTATTTAACAATCTCAAATCCCTACTAATTTTAACCTAACTCCTAAAATACTTACAGAACCTTCTCCCGCTCTCGCCTCACCATCTCCACCTCCAATTTTCCAACCCAACTCTCAAAATCACAAATTGTTTAAAAGGAATATAGAAAAGTTTCAAATGAAACTTTCCTATCCTAAGGAGAAGAATCCTCGCCGTGGGGGGACCGGAGACGGCGGAGAGGGGACCGATCGATGGCGGACGCGAAGAGCTACGACGTGAAAAGCGACACCTGTGCCCCGGTCGTGAGCCTTCCCTCGGGGTTTGAGAGGTAAGACTCCGCTGTGATGGGCGGGAAGATGTACCTAACAAAAGGCTGGGTGTGGCCATTTTATTTCACGCCACGTGGCACAGTGTACGACAGCGATTGGGACGTATGACCGGAGATGAGCGGCGCGATAAGGGAAGCCTGGACAAGGCTGAGCATGGTCCTGGATGGGAACCTGTTCGTGCACTCGTCAGGGTTAAACGTCGCCGTTGGAACAGTGAGTGAGGTCGGGGAGTGGGAGTTTTCCGTCGACTGGGAGGTCATTGTTGCCCCAAAGGCGTTTTCCGACTTTTCACCGCGCAACTATGAGGTCCTTTACGCCTAGTGATTTTCAGGGAAAGGTGTAAATTAGTGTAATTTGATATTTCATAATCATTGTACAGTATCGACGTCATTGATAAAATGACCAATTTGAGATTTTTGAAACTTTCCTATGTTCTTTTTAAACAATTTGTGATTTTGGGAGTTAGGGTTGGAAAATTAGAAGTGGAGATGGTGAGACGAGAGAGGGAGAGGGTTCTAAAAGTATTTTAGGGGTTGGGTTGAAATTAGTAGGGATTTGAGATTTTTAATTAGGATTAGAAAAATTGAAATTTTTTATTTTGACATGTCATCAAGGATAGAAAATACGATGCGGTGCTGACATTATTCTAATGTATATAGTCGAGTTAAAAAAATTAACTCCGATTATAAATTTATTACCAAAAATATCACTTTTAAAAATTTTTGTCACCTGAAAACAAACCTAAACCGGAGTCCCAAGATTTGTTTTTTATAAGCATTAATAAATAATATATATCTTCCTTCCCTCCTATGTCATGGCTTTCTTCTTCTTTTTTGTCTCGTCTTTATTTTTTCTTTGGCCTTGTACTTCTGTGCTAATACGCAACTGCGTTTGACGTTTCTTTTTTCTTTTTTTTCGGTTTTCGGGGTAACCTCGGAATACATTTCTATGCCGTGGATATCATAGTATTCATGTCTCAGGGGTGAATTTTCGGACCAATTCTAATATCCGAATCTTGATTTTGGTATTAGAATTGGAATCTTCCACCTATCAAAAATTCTAAATTTAATTTTTTTACATTCAGTTATCTGAAACACCCCAATTTCAAACAAAAGAAGACTAATATTTCCTTTTCAAACAAACAATCACGATAGGCAGGAGCATCGCATTCATATCATTATGGGATCTAATTTCATGCGTCTACATTTTGCCTTGGAATAATTTTTGTGTCGGGTATTTGGGCCTTTCGGCCATCTATGAATGATGTGTATGTGTAAATACTGGGCTCATCCGATTCAGGTGGGCTTTTAAGCCCACACCTTTTGTTGTAAAAAATTCGGCGTCACGTGGTCATAGACCCGTAGTTCACAATTGTAGTTTTCGCCTTTTTCCTTCTGAAGATAAAGTTTCGTCGTCAGCAGAAGAAAAATCTAACAAAAGAGATAACCTATAGAGTTGTTCCAATTTGATATCCTTAAGTAGGTTTTAGATTTTTTTTTTGGTAATTAAAGTGCTTTATTAAAGCAAAGAAAGGAAATTACAACCAAACGAGAAGCAAAAGAACTTACAGGTAATTATAAAAGTCTACCACATCTACAGATAAAAATAGGTTTTAGATTTAGTTCTTGCGATAAAAATAAAAGAGATTGGGATAACCATGCCAAGACTACAAGTTAAACCGTAGATAAGAAATTCCTCGGTAGAATGCCGCCGGCAGCTAGCCGCCAAAACAGAACAAATTTGAGACAATTAACGGTCAACAGAAGTTTCTTTACAGCACATGAGAAAAATTATTGAACGTAAACAAATACATTTCCACAAAAACAGAACATAAAGTATAATTACAATTTAACGTTTGACCACGTGGACGTCTGCATTTATAATTTTAAAATTATCCCATGCAGACCCGGATTTCTATATAAGTACCGTTATCTTTTCCTTTATCCCAAATCATAAATTCATACAATTCTCGAAGTCCCTCAAAAGAAATTCATTTCCCAGACGCTATGGCTTCCAATTACTTCAATCTTTGCCGTTCTCATTTTGTCCTTTGTCCAATTCCAAGCACAAGGAAGCTACGTGACATCCCTAAACCCTAGAAGACTAGGTCTGAAGAAAGAAAAGCTAACCTACTTCCGATTCTACATGCACGACATAACCGCGGGATCAAGCCCCACCGCCCTGACCCTCATCACACCTGAGAAAGACACGATGGTCCCGGGCGCCGGCACGACGAACACCATCGACGGCGTGTTTGGAACCGTTAACATCATCGACAACCCGTTAACCGAAGGACCGGAGAGCAGCTCCAAGCTGATCGGAAAAGTACAAGGCGTATATGCTCAGACGTCCCAAGAGGAGACGAGCTTGTTGATGGCCATGAACTTTGTGTTCCTTGAGGAGAAGTACAATGGGAGCAGTATAGCTGTGTTGGGAAGAAACCAGGTGTACAATGAAGCTAGGGAGATGCCGGTAGTCGGCGGAAGTGGTCTGTTCCGGTTTTCCCGGGGATACACGGTGGCTACTACTTACACCTTCAATGAAACCGCTCAGGGTGTTATCTCCGAGTTTCAAGTCTATGTCCTGCATTATTAACTTCTCTCCGCCAAGAGCCACAAACGGCACAAGAACCGAAGGAAGAATTCGTAATTTTGTATCATTCTGTAGAATGTGTTCGTTTGTACTTAATTGAGCTAGTTAAGCTTAATTATTTAGTAAACACTTATACGGCCCAAGGATGGTGCAAGTGATACATGTGTATTGTGAAATAATAAGTGTAATACAGTAATTAAAAATTTCAAGAAGTGGTAATTTATTTCTGAATCAAAATATGTTTTCCATTTCTTTACATTCCCTTAACAAATAGACGCATTTTTTATTAAAATAATATAACACCCTTATTATTATTACTAAAATTGAACACGAACAAACCAACAAACACTTACTCTAATGACATGAGGGATAACTTGGGTGCAGTTTATCGGAGTTTTGCGAAAAAATTTACTCATCAAAAAATTCAACAGTAATAAACACATTCCGACGGTTCATCGTCCTCTAAAAAAACGACGTTAGTTTTTATAAATACGAACTTTGAGTTCAAAGCAACGGAAGATAAAATTTCTCACCAACACAAATCTGAGGACAGTATAACATAAAATCGGATAACGATATCGTTAGAGAAATTTTTATAGTGTGTTGTAGACCGAATTCTCAGTAGTCTTCATCTACGAACTTGTTTCAGTTGAAATTCTCGAAAATTTGCTAAGAAAATTTTTCGACAAAGAAGCCAAAGAAACTGTGTATTTTTCTTGGTTAATGAAAACGTGTATTAACCCTGGATACTAATACATATATAGTAAATAAACTAAACAACTCCTAAAGTTTACGTGAGCATTAAGTTGGAAGTCGTTTGAGGCTTCCAACGTCGGCTTGCTCTTCTTGGGCCTAGGTTAATTCTATTTTTTTTTCACTCAGTTAACATGTTCAACATCTAATAAATTTTACTATATATGTTATTATTTAGGAAAAAGTTTATTTTAGTACCCTGTAATATTGCAAAAAATTACTTTAGTACCATGTGGTAAAAAACTCATCAATCGAGTCAAACCTCAGCCAATTAACATCACTTAGGTCCACGGACAACTGCCCAAACCTTTTCCAACCTCTCCGAACCTTGCCCGACCATCTGGATGGGCCACATCAGTATTTTCTGATGATGTGGCGCCACGTAGCATCTCCTCTCTCTTCTTTCTCCCTTCCCTCTCCTCTTTCTCCCTTCCCTCTCTCTTCTTCTTCTTCTTCTTCTTCTTCTTCTTCCTCCTCCTCCTCCTCCTCCTCCTCCTCTCCCCCAAAACCCAGAAATTCAAAAACCGTCATGGTCACTCCCACTTTGCATCATCAAGTGGCCAAATTTTGGAATAGTTACAATTGCAGATCATTGAGGTTTCACGCGATACTCCTTAAAAAAAGAGAGTTGGTGACACACAATCATCAACCTAATATTCAAACCATCGGGGAACACTTCACGGAAAGACCTTGTCCAGCAAGAAAATGTAAGCTACTAGCCAGCCAGCAATCACTCTTACCACATTCAAAACAATCCCCCGCCCAAACACACTCCCTACGACTACCATTACAAGTAGCAAGGTTTGAAGTAATCAAAAATCAATAAAATCCAAGAGAGAAAGTGACATTGTAAGGCCGCCATACATAATGTCGTGGCAATGCCAAAACCTTCCCCCTCGCTACTCCAGCGAGTAGAAATTCTAAGTCGGACCACATCTACCACCTTGAACCATAGGAAAATATCCAACTGGCCGCGGGTTCAGAACTAAATCTCACTCAGTTTCATCAGGTCTATCCAACAATTTCACATTTCTATAAATTCTCTATAGAAAAGAACAACTCTGTGAGAGAGAGAGAGGTCACTGTCCCGAACGCGGGGGTCGGAGTCGAGGACGGCGAGCCTGTCTTCCTCGGAAATGGCAGCGACCAGGCGGGAGCAGAGGGACGCGAGTCAGGAGATCTCCTAGCAGAAATCGAAGTCCGGGGCGGATAATTGGCGTGGACCTAAGTGATGTTAATTGGCTGAGGTTTGACTCGATTGATAAGTTTTTTACCACAGGGTACTAAATTAATTTTTTACAATACCACAGGGTACTAAAATAGACTTTTTTCTATTATTTAATTAAATCTAACTTAATCAAATAATTATAATTTCATCTAATAGAATTATAATATTTTTCTATAGATTAAATATTCTTGATCAAATCAATATTTAATCTAACCAACTTCAATTCGTAAACTAAGACTATTTGTTGGGTGACCCATAGCCCCTCACATGTCAAGCAATTAGGTAATGTGAAGCTCGTAGTATTTCGGTCTAGAACATATGATCAAATTGTTTGAATGACAATATGATCAAATTGTTTGAATGACAATATGATCATCTGTCTAAAAGTGACAATATGATCAATTAGTAGAATGAGACAATATGATCAAATTATTTGAATAAATACTTTAATCATGTTTTAGACTTAATTGAGTATTCGCGAATAAAAAGACCGAAATACTACGAGCTTCACATTACTGATAGTTGTAGTATACTCGTAATGTACCTCATATGTTAAGATTGTCTGGTTTATTATCTAGGTTTAGACACCATTCCAAAAGTGACGTGTATTGGCCAATGACTAACGATCCAATTAGTTATGAGAAGACAAGTATCTTCTCCAAATCTATTCGAGGAATGAATCATATTCTTGGCTCAACTACCACACACATTGACTTCGCGAAGTACCCAACACATGATGTATCTACCTCGTTAGGAGTGTAAGTGTTGGTCATGGTCAAAACCCATCACACGTACATGTCGTGCGTATTGACCTCAAGTCGAAAGACTATTACACTACTCCACAAACTGATATTTTCGTAGACACGTAAATAGAATACACCAAACGATTTCTCGGTCGGACATGCCAATACTCCCTAGAGTATCTGTGCATTCATCATGAAACACCTAGTATCTCGTAGTTGTGAGAACCATTACATCTTCTAAGGTTATGATGCAGATCGCACACCAATCTCAAATGCATCATTGATATCTCAATCTCGATGATCATTGATTGTGGCTGTTTGAGAACTATGTTCATAGTCATTGAGATTTCACATTCTCAAGGACAGTACTAGTTCATGAGAACACAAATATGAATAATGCAATCAATCAAATATTGTATATTCAATAAGTGTAAGGCCGAGTATTATAAATTAATAACACAGAATAACTTAATGTGATCAAGTATAATGTTCTTATTTCGAATGTCTCTATACTAATAAATACATATTTTGGTAAAATTAGACGTCCAATTAGATTAGGAGACAAAAGACTTCATAATTTATCAACGCCTCTTATTTTTACTACCCTATAAAAGATCAACTAATCCAAATCTAAATCGAATAAAAATTTTGATAAAATTTTCCTATCATCGAGATTATAATCTCAGACCAACTAAAAATTAGACATCGATGACTCTCCTGAACCTCTATAAAAGGACAGAGACCTCCAAGACCTAGCCATTAATCCCTCAAATGAATTTCTTCGAGAAAAAAAACATCGATTAAGAAACAAGCTTCTCCATAAACCCTAGCAAAGAGTCTCAAAAACAATGTTGTCGAAGAAGATAACACTAAAGAGCTCGGACTATCAAGCCTTGGTTGTGGACGAGGGGGTGGCACTTGTGTCGCAGAAGATCAAGCACTTGATCGAGGATGGCTGCACCGACAACGTGATCCAGCTCCCGAACTTGACAAGCGAGATCCTGTCGAAGGTGATCGAGTATTGCAAGAAGCACGTCGAGGCCGCCATGGCCGACAAGTCATTCGTTGACGACGCCGATCTCAAGAACTGGGATGCGGAGTTCGTGAGAGTGGACCAGATCACACTCTTTTGCCTCATGCTCGCCGCTAAATACTTGGACATACAGTGCTTGCGGGACCTTACTTGCCGGACAATGGCGGATGTGATGGCTGACGGACAAGTAGTCTACTTTTTTTTTTGAAAAGTAAAAGTATATTACTCCTCAAAAAATCCCAAAGAAGCTTACAGGAATTACAACCTTAATGAATCAGATAGAACCTATCGAAGTAGAACCTATGAGATAAATACTATCTAATTTTCTTGAAAATATGGAACCAAGTCAATAAACTCACGAATTGTAAATGCCACAAAAGAAAGCCAAAATCCAACGAAACACCTAACGAAAAAATCAAGGGGATCAAAAGACCAAGAGTGAGAATGCCCACTGGCGGCCTCCTTAATTGAGCGGAAGATAAAAGAGGCATCCTCCTCTCAAGAAAAACCCGCCATGATAGCAAGATGCCATGCCTCGGTCAAAAGCTCTTCGCGAAGAGCATCCTCATTTGAATCCATACTCGCCAAAATCGAGGGGAGGCAAAGCTCCAACTCCAGCTTCGAAGGTTTTTCCTTCAATTTTGGAATCGAAGATTGCAAAAGAACGGCGGCTAGAACGGATCGGAGCCATCTGTTCAAAATGACTCACTTTAACCTTCTTGACCACCCGGACAGTAGTGGAGGACTCTGGCGGTGCAGAAACGGGTCGTTGCACCTTCAGTAGTGTTCAATCAAAGAAATTATAACATTAGATGGGGATCAAGTGTGGGAGGTTGTTATACCACAAAAGAGATGCGACAGAGATATTATCAGGGTATGACTCCTACACCTATACTGGAGGCGGTCTGGATTAATACAATTCCATACAAAGTACAATGTTTTCTTTGGCTCTTGATTCAAAACAGGCTCCCTACTCGATGTAATCTGATCAGAATGCATAGACTGGATCCGTGGGATTGCCTATGCCCTTTTTGTGGGAATCAGGATGAAACGGAAGCTCACTTATTTTTCAATTGTGATTTCACTTGGCCGATTTGGAATTTCTATGTCAACTTGGTGGGAGTGCGATGGTGTGGCGGAGAAACAGTCGAGAGCTGCTTATCTCAGTGGATGGGTCTCGTCAGTGGTGGTATGCTCGGGAAGGTTTGGTTTGTGATATTTGGTGCGGTTATGTGGGGAATTTGGCTTCATCGCAATCGTACTATTTTTGATGAAGTTGAATGTCATCGAGAACTTCTCATGCTTTCTATTCACTACCATGCAGAGAGTGGCTGATTTGGGCAAACATTTCGAAGGAGATAAACAATCAAGATGTTATTTTATATTTGCAATCCGGTAAGAATTGAGGCCGACTGGGGGTTCTTTGTAATTAGTTTGGTGTTTCAAGTGTAATCTCTTTTACACTTGTTAGGTTGTAAATATTACTCAATAAATCAACTTATCAAAAAAAAACGGGTCGTTGCACCTTGGTGGGGGCTGGAGCATCCACAGATGAAAGGAACTTCTTCATCCAATCAATATCCGCACCAACAGGGGGCACGACCAACTCCTTCAGCCAATCAACATCATCCCCGACAACAGCCAAGGACTGCACAAATAGTCTACTAATCTTTATTAATACATATTGAAATATACATCAATACAAATCAAAAAAACTCGATACTAAATAATTAAAGGCTATTAATATATGCCTATATAGAACGCTTTTATATGTTTTGGAGATATAACACATCGTTACATTGAATTTGATATTCTCTATACAATAATTATCGAGTAAAATACGATTTAACCTTTGTATTAAGTCGTCCTTGTAATTTAGAGAATGCATCTTTCAATCCCTACTTTTATTCTTGATAGTCCCTTCTCTTAAAATTTCTCTTGCAATTGAATATTGTGAGGCCTTATTTTAGGACGTGGATTGTTTAATAATATTTTAAATTAATTCAATTTGGTTGCTTCTGGAACAACCGTTCTAATCAGTGCGCCAAGATAGATACATGTTTCACTTAACATTGAACCAAATTAATTAGCCAGTAGTTCTCTAATTAAATCAAGCCTTGAGCTTCTAAATCTGCGACTCTAGAGATCTCCCTCCTTCAATAGGACGACGAAAAAAGTAAAAACCCTCTAACGTCATCAAACCCCACAAGAAAGATTTCTACTCGCGTCGTCGGCCTTTAGAAAGCTTCTCTGCCACGTGGCACAGTGTACGACAGCGAGCGGGATGCGTGGCGGGTGATGAGCGGCGCGATGAGGGAAGCCTGGACGGGGCTGAGCGTGGTCCTGGATGGGAACCTGTTCGTGAACTCGTCAAGGTTAAACGTTGACGTTGGGACAGTGAGTGAGGTCGGGGAGTGGGAGTGGAAGTGGAAGTTTTCCGTCGACTGGGAGGTCGTTGTTGCCCCGAAGGCGTTTTCCGACTTTTCACCTTGTAACTATGAGGTCCTTTACGCCTAGTGATTTTCAGGGAAAGGTGTAAATTAGTGTAATTTGATATTTCACAATCATTGTATAGTACCGCCGTCTTCTTGGAATCAGATTGATAAAATGACCAATTTCATTTTTTTGAAACTTTTCTATATTCCTGTTAAACAATTTCTGATTTTGGGAGTTAGGGTAGGAAAACTAGAGGTGGAAATGGTGAGGCGAGAGAGGGAGAGGGTTCTAGAAGTATTTTAGGGGTTGGGTTAAAATTAGTAGGGATTTTTAATTAGGATAAAAAAAATTAGAGTTTTTTAATTTTGACATATCATCAACACCTAGGATAGAAAAGGGTTAAAAATACTTCAGTACTATGTATAATTAAAAATAGACACTTAAAATCTTGTATTATAAAAATAAACACTTAAGACCCCAACTTATTCAAAATACTAAATTTTCTGAGGAAAAGTCCGTTATACTCCTCTACAAAATAAAGACAATAGAATGTTAATTTTCTTTTTTCTTTCTTCTCTCCCCGCAGCCACCACCGTGAGGTGAACAAACAAGGGAGAACCGTCAGTTTTTTTCCAAAAGAAATCGAAAAGATTGGAGTGCAGTGCGGCTAGTGAGCCCGGTGGGGACGGTGCGTGGCTTCGCCGCTGGCTAGACTTTGTCCGCCATTGTGGACTGGTTGATAGAAAAAGGAATCGGAAAGATCGGAACACGTTCAGTTTTTGTCCAAATGAAATAGAAAGAGAGAGAGGCACCTAGCTATGGTTTTGGCTATTGAAGCGGCTTACGTGTTCTAAACATAATTACTTAAATCAATTTGGAAAATAAAATAACCCAAAAAGAGTTGAGCCACAAAGCGTCACCATTGGGAAAACGGTGGTGGCTGCTGGGAGAGAAAAGAAAGAGAAGGGAGAAAAGAAAATGAAATTCTAATATTTTTATTTAATGGAGAGTACAATGGACTTTTTCATATAAAAATTTAGTATTTTGAATAACTACTTGTGGTCTATTTTGCGTATTTATATAATACATGACCTTAAGCGTCCATTTCTAATAATATAGGATACTAAAGTATCTCAAACTTGATAAAAAATGGCACGGATGAATACAGTCGGCTTAAAAAAATTAACTCGATTAATAATTTGTCACTTTTGAAAATTTCTGTTCTAAAAAATAAACCTAAACCACAGTCCCAAAATTTATTTTTATAAGCATTAATAAATAATATATATCTTCCTTCCCTCCCATGTCATGGCTTTCTTCTTCTTTTTTGTCTCGTCTTTGTTTTTTCTTTGGCCTTGTACTTCTGTGCTAATACGCAACTGCGTTTGACGTTTCTTTTTTTTTTTTCGGTTTTCGGGGTAGCCTCGGGATACATTTCTATGCCGTGGATATCATAGTATTCATGTCTCAGGGGTGAATTTTCGGACCAATTCAAATATCCGAATCTTGATTTTCGTATCCGAATTGGAATCTTTCACCTATCTAAAATTATAAATTTAATTTTTTTCACATTCAGTTATCTGAGACATCCCAATTTCATACAAAAGAAGACTAACATTTCTTTTTCAAACAAACAATCACCATGGGCAGTAGCATCGCATTTATATCATTATGGGATCTAATTGCATGCGTCTACATTTTGCCTTGGAATAAGTTTTGTGTCGGGTATTTGGGCCTTTCGGCCATCCTATGAATGATGTGTATGTGTAAATACTGGGCTCATCCGATTCAGGTGGGCTCTTAAGCCCACACCTTTTGTTGTATCCGAATTGGAATCTTTCACCTATCTAAAATTATAAATTTAATTTTTTTCACATTCAGTTATCTGAGACATCCCAATTTCATACAAAAGAAGACTAACATTTCTTTTTCAAACAAACAATCACCATGGGCAGTAGCATCGCATTTATATCATTATGGGATCTAATTGCATGCGTCTACATTTTGCCTTGGAATAATTTTTGTGTCGGGTATTTGGGCCTTTCGGCCATCCTATGAATGATGTGTATGTGTAAATACTGGGCTCATCCGATTCAGGTGGGCTTTTAAGCCCACACCTTTTGTTGTAATAAATTCGGCGTCAGGTGGTCATAGGCCCCTTTCTCAAAAAGGTGGTCATAGACCTGGGGTCTGGATTGGGCACGGAATGCTCAGATTCTGAACCGTTCGGAATGAAGACACGCGGGGACTTTTTTGCAAACGCGCTAAAATACGGAGACCAAAATGAAAAAAACCACGCACAAATGCAGGCCGGATACAAATGCCATTATCGCATAAGTGTGCATGCCAATATCACATAACTGCGCATGCCAGTATCACATAACTGTGCGTGCCAGTGTGACCTTTTTACAAAAATGCTAAAATATGGGGGACCAAAATGAAAAAAACTACGCGCGCCATTATCACCAACGGAGACTTGCCACTGTCAAAAATACACATGCCATTATCACATAACTGCGCTTGTCATTATCACATAACTGCACTTGCCATTATCACATAACTACGCTTGCCACTGCGGTCCCCCCCCCCCTCCACTCCAAACCGTACGGAATCGATTCCTTAACTCCGTGCTCAATCCACTCCCCATAGACCTGTAATTCACAATTGTAGTTTTCGCCTTTTTCCTTTTGACGATAAAGTTTCGTCGTCAGCAGAAGAAAAATCTAACAAAATAGATAACCTATAGAGTTGTTCCAATTTTATCCTTAAGTAGGTTTTAGATTATTATTTTTTTTTAAGTAAAGTGCTTTATTAAAACAAAGAAAGGAAATTACAACCAAACGAGAAGCAAAAAAAACCTACAGGTAATTACAGAAGCAAAATATCTACAGATAAAAATAGGTTTTAGATTTAGTTCTTACGATAAAAATAAAAGAGATGGGATAACCGAGATGGGATAACCATGCCAAGACTATAAGTTAACCCGTAGATAAGAAATTCCTCAGTAGAAGGCCGCCGGCAGCCAGCCGCCAAAACAGAACAAATTTGAGACAATTAACGGTCAACAGAAGTTTCTTTACAGCACATGAGAAAAATTATTGAACATGAACAAATACATTTCCACAAAAACAGAACATAAAGTATAATTACAATTTAACGTTTGACCACGTGGACGTCTGCATATATATTTTTAAAATTATCCCATGCAGACCCGGATTTCTATATAAGTGCCGTTATCTTCTCTTTTATCCCAAATCATAAATTCATACAATTCTCGAAGTCCCTCAAAAGAAATTCATTTCCCAGACGCTATGGCTTCCAATTACTTCCTAATCTTTGCCGTTCTCATTTTGTCCTTTGTCCAATTCCAAGCACAAGGAAGCTACGTGACATCCCTAAACCCTAAAAGACTAGGTCTGAAGAAAGAAAAGCTAACCTACTTCCGATTCTACATGCACGGCATAACCGCGGGATCAAGTCCCACCGCCCTGACCCTCATCACACCTGAGAAAGACACGATGGTCCCGGGCGCCGGCACGACGAACACCATCGACGGCGTGTTTGGAACCGTTAACATCATCGACAACCCGTTAACCGAAGGTCCGGAGAGCAGCTCCAAGCTGATCGGAAAAGTACAAGGCGTATATGCTCAGACGTCCCAAGAGGAGACCAGCTTGTTGATGGCCATGAACTTTGTGTTCCTCGAGGAGAAGTACAATGGGAGCAGTATAGCCGTTCTGGGGAGAAACCAGGTGTACAATGAAGCTAGGGAGATGCCGGTCGTCGGCGGAAGTGGTCGGTTCCGGTTTGCCCGGGGATACACGGTGACTACTACCTACACCTTCAATGAAACTGCTCAGGGTGTAATCTCCGAGTACCAGGTCTATGTCCTGCATTATTAACTTGTATTGCCAAGGGTTTATTTGTAATTTACATAAGATGAAATCTTGTTATGTTCATTTTGTTATTGTTCTATAGAATTTGTTCTTTTGTATTTAATTGGGCTTTATTAACTTGGAGTCCAAGTAAGATTTATTTAGTATATACGTTTATGAACCAAGGATGGGTGTAATTGTTACACGTATATTGTGAAATAATAAGTGTAATACTGTAATTTATAATTTCAAGGTACGATATTTTTTTTGAAAAATTTTTTTTTTTTCAATTCTTTATATTCTTTTGAGAAATAAAGCATATGTGATTAAAATAATCTAGCACCCAAATTATGTGACTGGATTGGGAAACAAAAGACTTCCTAATCTATTTATGCCTCTTTCTCTCTCCCAATTACGGAATCCTAATCTCAGGCCAACTAAAAAGTAATCATCGATGACTCTCCTAAATCCCTAAAAAAGGAGCGGCGCCCTCCAATAACTAGCGATTAATAGTTTCTGCGAGAAAAACCATTGATTTAGAGACAAGCTCCTCCACAAACCCTAGCAAAGAGTCTAAAAAACGATGTCGTCCAAGAAGATAACACTGAAGAGCTCGGACTACCAGGCGTTCGTCGTGGACAAGGAGGTGGCGCTTGTGTCGCAGACGATAAAGCACTTGATCGAGGATGGCTGCACCGACAACGTGATACAGCTCCCGAACGTGACCAGCGAGATCCTGTCAAAGGTGATCGAGTACTGCAAGAAGCACGCCGAGGCTGCCATGGCCGACAAGTCGTTCGTTGATGAGGCCGATCTCAAGAACTGGGACGCGGAGTTTGTGAGAGTGGACCAGATCACACTCTTCTGTATCATGCTCGCAGCTAAATACTTGGACATACAGAGCTTGCGGAACTTTACTTGCCGGACAATAGCGGATATGATGGCTGACGGACAACTAGTCTACTACTAATCTTTATTAATACATATTAACGTACATATCATGACAACTATTCAAAAAAAACTCGATATTAAATAATCAAAGGCTGTGAATATATGCCTATATAGAACGCTTTTATAAGTTTTGGAGATATAACACATCGTTACATAGAATTTGATGTTCTCTGTACAATAATTATAGAGTAAAATACGATTTAACCTTTGCATTAACTCGTCCTTGTAATTCAGAGAATGCATATTTCAATCCCTGCATTTTTATTATCGAGAGTCCCTTCTTTTAAAATCTCTCTTATTTAGAATTGAACATTGTTACACTTTATTTTAGAACGTTGATTTCTTAATCATATTTTTTTAATTCTAAATTAATTCAATTTGGTTGCTTCTGGGACCACCGTTCTAATCAGTGAGCCAAGATAGATGCATATTTCACTTGACACTAAACCAAATTAATTAGTCAGTAGTCTCTCAAGTCTTGAGCTTCTAAATCTGCGACTCTAGAGATCTCCCTCTTTCAATAGGACGACGAAAAAAGTAAAAACCCTCTAGCCTTATCAAACCCGCAAGAAAGATTTCTACTCGCGTCGTCGGTCTTTAGAAAGCTTCTCTTGCCCATTAAAAATGCCACCGCGCCGTTTTACTAGGCCAGAGAACAAGATCCTCCCGGTCGATCCGGCCTCCTGGTACTCGGGTATGACGCCGGATGGGAGAAGTGAGAAGAAGCCGAAGATGGCACCTTCCGCGGCGAGACCAATATTTTATGTGGGATCCCCGCCGAGGGAGGAGGAGAAAGAGGGCGACCGGTCGCCTGGGAAAGGGTTCTTGGAGTTCCTCAAGAACTGCAGCCTTTGCAAGAAGATGCTCGATCATAGTCGCGTTATCTACATGTACAGGTACGTATATAACGATGACAGTTCTTCTTGCTTTGATTCCTTCCTTCTTGCCCTACCTTGTAAAAACATAGGAGAATCTTTCATTTTTCGTTTTTCTTCGTTTCTTTATTTATTCTTTTAGCATCTGTTATTTAGAGTTTGTATTTTTAAAATTGGTAAATTTTTAAACGGTTCTTTATTCATCTTTTCAAAGGAGATGTGTACATTGTGTATAGGATAATCGTTCTTAAATGCATATGAGGCTTCAATTTCTCCCGCCTCCATTAGATTCCAATGAATCTTGAACGAGGCACTGGCTAGCCACCACTAGGGAGATCCACTGCTTCTGTAATGGGCCTCACATTAACATCATGGCCCAAAAGATTGAAAACATAAATTAACATCGGATTCACTCGAAAATAAATTAGTTATTGTTTGAACTAGTTATTCGTGATGAGTGAATCCCGTGCTCTATTAATGCAGCGACGTGGCATTCTGTACGCACGAATGCAGACAACGGAAGATGAAGTTGGATGGGTTCAATCTAGATACTACTTTGGGGAGTAACACTGACTCCGGTGAGGAAGCTAGCACATCACTTACAGTAAGAACTTGTGCAATTGGTCGTTGTAGATTTGCATAACTATTACAATCAGAGTTGTTGTTTTTCCAAGGGACATGCCCAGTTTGTATCGGTTGTCGAGTACTTCTAGTATCCAAATTGTTTTGGGGGACGTTACCCGATGTACCAATTTTAATAGAAAATAACAAAAGAAACTGTAAAAGATCTTTACCAATTTTAGTTGGTTGGATCAGCCCACTATATAAACATACATGACCTATTAACTCTTTGATAAGTTGTTGATTCGTATTTCTTGTGTTGTTTTTGTACTAGAACTTATCGGAATTATTGAGCCAAAATAGGAAGCTGAACTTAAGTAGATTTTTCTTTCAAATTTTACAAATAAAAAATATTATTGAGAGAACAATACGCTAAATAAGGCAAATAATACTAAAAAGGTGTGATTATAATATTAATGCTGGAGAGGATCCCACATCGAAAATTACAAGTGGGTTGGGCTAGTTTATAAGTGTGAAAGATCCACATATCCATTGTCTAAAGTTTTGGGTTGAACATGGAGATTCAAACATGGTACATAGCGGGTTTATCATGTGCCGATTGTTGAACTCGCATGACCCATATTTCTCGCTTCAGCTCGATGGGCTTCGTTTGAGGGGGCATGTTGGAGAGAATCTCACATCTAAAATTGCAAGTGTGTTTGACTAGTTTATAAGTGTGAAAGATCTACGTACCTATAGTCTTAAGGTTTTGGGTAATGTTTTTAAAACTGACCCGAAAGACGACCCGAAATTCTTAAAATTTTTTGTTTACCCGGTCTGACCAGTCAGGCCGCCAGTCAGACCGGTACTTCTATTTTATATTAATATAATTAAATAATATTTAATAATTTTAATTTAACATAAAAATGATAAAATATTAAATAAGTTCAAATATTTAGCAACTTTATTATACTATTTATCCAAACAAAATCTTCAAACATGAATTGAACAAGTCTAGAATAACAAGAAGATGATTATACAAGTTTTCAGGTTCGACATATTAGTCCAATTCGTTTGACTTAGTTGAAATATCATCAAGAGTTGTTAAATAATAATTTTTTTCTGATCAAAAAGTGATGTACACTCTCCGAATGTGGAAGTTGAGATTTGGTTTCTAAATTAAATCAGATAAAATGGAAAAAATAAACATTAATTTTTTTGATCTGGGCGAACCGGGTCACCCGAAAATACCTGACCGGGCAGTCCAACCAAATTTTAGCCGGTCAAACTGCATTCTAGGGTTTAGGAAAAATCGACCCATATTTAATTTCGGGTAGTGGTCCGACTGGTTAGACTACCAGTCAGACCATAATTTTAAAAATATTAGTTTTGGATTGGATGCGAAGAAATTTAAGGACATTGTTGAGTCTTTACAAATTGCATTTTTCATGACTTTATAATTACATTTTTAAATAGATATTTAGACACGTGGATGTTTGAATGCTAACTAATTTTGAAAAAAAAAAGATAGATTCAAGAATATTTTATCAATTCTTGACATCGTCTAAATAAATAAATGGATATTTTGTTAGAATAAGTTTTAAAATGTTACTCAAATAAATCACGGTTTAAACAAATTCCTCTGGTAAAATATATTCTTTAGTCAAGACAGGTGCTAATATGGACGTGAATAGAGAGAGATCTGTTTCATGTCCACGGATCCTCTTCATTTATTGGGCAACGGATCCAAAGCATAGTTTTAAAAAATATCCGGAGACTGACCTGAGATTTTACATATCTTTCGGGTCGATCGATCTAACTAGATTCTTTTATATTGTATATTAATATATTAGGCAAATTGACCTCAATCTCCTAGGGTTTGTTTAAATCATTATTTTAGTTTGTTTTATTGAACTCTAAAGACCCTCATTTATGTCATCCGATTGACATAATTTTAAAATGATATTTATACTCTTCTAATAAAAAAAACTATTCTTCAACCTTCAAACTCAAGAACACCCACACAACATGAAGAACAACAAGAACACAAAATTAAAATATAAAGATATTTGATTAATTAAACACCCAATAAAAACCTGTTGAATACCCTAGAACCCAAGCTCAAGAACACCCATCTTCACTTCGACTTGGATTTCGCAAGCTTTCCGAAACCCTTTTTTGGATTCCACAGCAAGAATGTTCTGTTTCCAAATTGATGAACTCTTTTCACCTTACTGACCACAGCAACCAATTTCTTAGGCTTCAATTCTGGTTTGCTGTTCTCTAATGGTGTCTTAGGGTTCTTCAGTTCCTCTAGTGGTGTTGGTAGGAACTTCAAATCCAAACTTCACTCGCCGCTAAATCACCAAACTAGATAATTTCACTTAGTTAATTCGACGCGAAGCATATGCATTCTACCAAAAACGTTCTACACACAAGGAAACGCTTGGCACCCATGACAAAACCCAGGTACCATCGAGCACGGCGGAGAACCCTAAACCTCAGACAAGAACACCATTCAGGCATTCAATGTTTATTGCTTTCGAAAGCCTCCAAGGAAAGCGTGTCCCGAAAACCTCGAATGAAACGATTCTGAGCGCCTGCGGATGTGTACCTCCGCCTAATTGAGTAACTTCCAGCCTTGTAGTTCTTCATATTGTGGGTGTTCTTGAAAAAGTTTTTTTTAATAAAAGAGTATAATTGTTATTTAAAATTATGTTGATCGGATGATGTGAGCGAGGGATTTTAGAGTTCAATAAAAGCAAACTATGGATTAAATTTTTAATTTCGAAACAAAAGGGACTGAAACAATAATTTAAGCAAATTTCAGGAGTTTATGACAATTTACCCTAATATATAGTCAAAAATATATAAGAGAAAATTACGCTCCAATTTTCCATATTTGCTTTTATATGCTCTCGAGTCCTTTTATTTTAAAAAATTGATTACGTTATCCTTCTAGTTTTGGAAAATTATACTTTTAAATTTTTAAATTAATTTTTTCATTTTTTATCATTAAAATGACAGAAATATCCTCACAACAAAAAATAAAAAAAAACATCGTACATCATCTCTTCTTCTCCAGACTCCAATTAGTCATCCCATACCTCCCGAAAACCAAAAATTGGTCTAAGAACACCAAAACTCTATTGATGTCGCTCCTTCGAAAACTATTAAACAAGAACATGGAAGAACTTGAAAAACAATTAATCAATTTGGAATGGAACAAGAACAAGATCTACGAGGAACAAGATGTCATCTCCTAGAACTCGTCTCTTTGGCCGGTGAACTGCAAGACCAAGAACCACGACGGCGGCGATGCAAATTTGTTCAACTACTGCCGTTTAGGACCCTCTATGTTGCCATAGTCTGGGTCATCCGGAATGGCCGGGTGCTCGTCGAGGCCCGCCAAGAGCTCTCAACGGTAGTTTCAGGGACCGGTTCAGGCCCCTTTTGGAGAAGATGAAGCCCGACGAGACGAGTAGAGGCCAATGCCATACCTCCCTCTCATTGCACATGGGGGTCTGAACCAGCACCATGGGGTAGTCCTCCTCGACGGGCGGTGGGGCCACCAGCGCCGGCTTGAGCCCGCGAAACCTGATCCAGAAGAGTCCCAGAACGAGGACCGCCCGATCCACGGACTAGACCAAGAAGAGCACAATGCAGACCTGGGCCAGCTTCTGGAGGGGCGGGGCGAGGTAGTCTCTTCGGACCTCGAGCCACTGCGGGTAGGCCCGCTCCACCGCGGCCTCCGCAGACCCCACCGAGGGCGGGCTGAAGTGCCATCCGTTAAAGTATGCGACCAGCTCCACGCAGAGCAGCGACAGGATGAGGGCGAGAAGCGCCCTGATGACCTTGAAGAGGTGAGCCGGGAGGCGGCAGTGCGGAGGGGGGAGAGGGAGCCGTGGGCGAGGAAATGGGGGGAGGAGGAGGAGTCGTGTAAGGATTGTAAAAAGGGGCCTGGGGGAATTTTAGACATTTCAGGTGGGGAGTTCGCCAGAAAAATCGACGATTTCGGCTACAAGGACCCGAATGTATAATAATAATCAAACTACAGGGGCTCACTCAGTAATTAGTAAAAAAATTACAGGGTCTCAGAGTCTATTTAACTATACCCTGTAGTTCTCAGAGTAATTATCTCTAAAAATAAACATGAGAAACTAGAGCATAATTTTCTCAAAATATAATCATATTTTCCGCTTTCCACCCCTTCCCAAAGGCCCCGTCCAAAATATACAATTTCCATTCCTATCTCACTTTCTCGTTTCTCTTCTCCTCATACTCTCTCTCCAAAACTCCTCATCTATCCTAAATTCCAAACAAGAAGACTTCTATCCTAAAGCTCCAAATCAACAAACTTTCTCTCTCTTCTCCTAAACTCCTAACCAGAAAAACAGAGAGAATAGAGCATGATGCAAGGAGATGAGAATCGGAGGCTAGGGACTACAAGAGAACCAGCACCGACAGGTCTTCTCTCCATCTTGTTTTTCGTCTATACGTCTCCTCCCCGCTCCAACAAACAGGAGAGATGGTACAAAGGAACATGAGATTAGAGCGCAACCGTCTGCGCCTCCAGCTTATTCGTTCCAAGGCTGCTCTCTGGAGGTGGAGGAGTGAAGGAGCCGGAGCGAGAGGCCAGTTGGGTTCTCTGTTTTGGGAAAATAATTGTTCCAGTTTTGGAAAGAATTGAGGAAAGAGGCACGCAGACCTTACTTTCTGGATTTTCCAAAAATCGATGTCGTGGTGCGACCAGATTTTGGGTGATTTGCAAGGTTGGCAGGTTAAACTCTAAACAGTACAGGAAAGTGGTTGATTCGTGATCCAATTGGTCGGTCTACTCTGATCGAGATCTAAGAGTCCGAGACCCGTTGACTTTGATCGAGTCTAGACTCTGATCCTGTCTAGATTCTTATATTTTAAAATGATAAAGGCATTGGTATGGATTTATAGGATTCTACTCGAGTTATGTCCAAATTTTTTACAATAATATTTAAATAATATATATGTATATTAATTATTAAAAATAGTACAAAATTTTTAATTTCAACCTACCCAACTTTAATTTTTTGAATTTGCTTGTTTTGTTTCTTTGTATTAATTTATTTAATGAATGAAAATGTTTCAATGTTATTTACTTGAGAGTATAATAAAACCAAACTATGAGAGTTTTTAATCGATTGCCGAAACACAGGGGTGAGAGACGAATATACCAAACTCTAGGGGCGTGAGAGTAATTTATCTTTTTTTCCAAGACTGACAAAGATATTTAACTCTACTGAGATGGGAATGGATTGGGTCCTGGTTGTACAAATAATGCCGGGACCATCCTGGAAGTGTTTGCAGCCCTTGGATGAGTCAAAATAAAAATTGGAGCTCATCCGACGGATAGGACGAGGCAAGGATAATCTTGTCCTTTTAACACAACTTGAATTGCAAAAACCACCAAAGCCAAACCAGGGACGAGATGAGACGATGAGCGGTCACGGAAGGGAGCGGTCATGGAAGCGATCACGGAGGCGAGCGGGCGGAGGTGACCTCGGCCAGGCGGCAGCGACGACCTCGGTGGCGGCTTCAGGTCATCATCGTTGGAGCCAAACCCGTAACCGCAGATCTCCCATCCTTTCCCAAAACTACGGAAGCGAACCCAGGGACGAGCGGACGAGCGGTCACGGAGGGGAGCAGTCATGGAGGCGACCGGCCCTCCTTACCTCCGGCGGCGAGTCTTATTCTCATGAACGTAATTATAATTAGCGTCGATGTTGAGCCTCGTCGTGTAACTCACCTCGTCTGATTTTAGCAAGCCCAGATCTGGGTAACTCATGTCGACGAGCCGGCGCGTGAGGACGGTGGATGCTAACCAATAGAATCTTCTCTAGCTGCTGACGAAATAGAAACTGGGAGATTGGCCGGTGGCTGAAGTAAGGTCGATGCGGGCACAAGTGATGAAGATGGAAGGCGGCGATGCCGAATTGGAGATTGGCTGGTGGCCGTGGCCAGAGTGAGTTTGACGCGGTACAAACGATGAAGATGGAAGCTGGCGGTACAAACGATGAAGATGGAAGGCGGTAGACTGTTGGTCTTTGCTAGCACCAACAAACGAATATATATAGATATAATATTTTATATATTATATCTATATATAATCAACGATTATATATTATATAATCAACGATTATATATATATATATATATATATATATACTAAACCATCCATATAGTTCTTGATTAACTATTCTATCTAAAATGATTTATCATGTTACCATACAATAGTTTATCATGTTATGATACAATGATTTTTAATGTTATGATACAATGGTTTGGACAGTTACGATACAATAATTTGCATAGTTACGATACAATAGTTTATCATGTTATGATACAATGGTTTGCACAATTAAGATACAATGATTTATCATGTTATGATAAAATGGTTTATCATGTTATGTAAAATTGTTTGTCATGTTTTGTTCAAATGGTTTTCACTATTATGATATAACAAGTTTTATTTTGCCATGATAAAATGGTTAGTCCGGTACCTCCTGTTATATCAAATGGTACGTCTGGTCATATCAAATAGCATGCCTATTTACATCGAATGGTATTTCCGGTTATTAAATAATTAATTAAATTATATCATATTATATTAAATATTGTACCTGATTATATTAAATGGTATACTTGATTATATCAAATGGTATTCTCAAATATAACAATGGTATGTCCGGTTATAATAAAAAGTTAAATAATTAATTAAATTATATATCGAATGGTATGCGCGGTTATATCAAATGATATTTTTAATTATATCGAATTGTATTTCTGATTATTTGTTATCGATTATCTATTTAAAAAATAAAGTCAAAGAAAAAAAATTAAAGTGAACGGGCCGAATCCACCCTTATTTCTTTCTCATGGAAAAAAATAAAAGATCATGTGACCCTTAATCCCCTCCCAACTAATACGCGCGTCCTATTTTTTCTTTTTTTTTCCTATTCTATCCCTACCAGTACTAGAAAGTCTCCTCCAGATGTGAATCTGGTCCCCTACTGAGATTGTCGGAATTTTTTGGTCGGAGAATTTAAAACTCTTACGATGTCTCCAAGATAAACTCTTGAGATTTACACTGAAGTTTTGTAGGAAAAAGAATGCAGGTGGTTGACTCGCCTTCGTCGACACGCCCACATCCACATGTTCGCCGAAAATGCTACAACAACTTCCCGGGTCATTATTAATTCCATGTAGATCAAACACCAGGAAATTTTGTAGAATATTAAAACATGGTCGTTGCCATTTTTTTATTATTTAGAGTCATGTACAGTTAAATTCTTAAAAAATAAATTTTTTAGTGATATCTTTTATATTTGAATATAGTATCTTCTATGTTACTTTGTCGCCTAGTTTTGATTATATGTATCAGCTTTCTAGTTGCAACTTGCAACTACGAAGGGGATGTTCCTACCCTTTGAACTTTTTTCCCCCCGAAAATATGGATATTTCGGTAAAATTAGATGGTAATATACTTATTTCTATTACATAGACGTGTACTTCGTGTTCACTTGATTTATGCATAAGGAGCTTCCCTGCAATGTTAGTTACAGCTTCTTATAAGTCACGATATAAAGCGATTTTAAAAGAAATACTAAAATGAAGCGTGTACATTAGGTTCCGAGAACCGGAAAAAAATATGAAAAGAAATCGCTGTTTAATGATGCAATAGCCCAATAAAATTTAATTATATCTAAGAGAAATTTACCTTTTCATTATTTTTTTGGAAAGAGATTCCTTATCCAGCTCATAGATTATTGGCGAACTAACCGGGAAAGTGGAACAAAAAATTCAATAACAAGTTTCCTTCTAACATTCATTCGAATCCTAAACTCAAAGAAAACTCAAAACAATGTTCCCTTTGGAAACCGAGTGAACAAAAGATAAAGCGTTAACTTAATCACTAAACAATTGAACAGAAAATGCACTTACACCATTATATGGGGTTCCGCCGCCATGCCAATGGAAAAGCTGATAGTAACCACATTCGGAAATTATATAATGGTTGATCCACGGGTATAATTTGATATATTTAATAAGTAAAATTTTATCAAATGACAAATTTACAGTCTATCTTACAAAATCTATTTTCCAATTTCATTAATATTGAATATTTCAAATACAAACTTAAAAAATTATCATAAAATTATTTGGAGTTTTTTTAATAAACAGCGTACAGTGACGTGGAGAAATGTAGTTGCAAGGAAACATGAAACATGTTCCACGAAATGTCACAGAGGGTTTCCAAAAGCCTTGTATCTTAAGAAAACAAAAAGCGTTATCCAAATTTCTCTCACAACTTCTATATATATACTGATACAACATTGGTTTCTCATCACCATTCCAGATACAACTCTCACCCATCCATAGATCTCTGATACAATCACACTGCTAGTTCACCGTTTCCATTTTCCCTCGGGTATCACCTCGTTACAGTCACCTACTTAGCCGACAAAAATTCACCATTGCTAATATAGAGTTCGTACTCGGAGAATAACTCTTGCTAGTTGATCAACACGTGGCAGTAGCCCAAGTTATTTTCTTTTAGATTGTGCAATGGCCAACCTGATGCATCCAACCTTGGTTGGGATTGGCTACTTGCTTGATGTCCCCTCCACCATCAGCAAACCTAGCAAGAAATGGCACTTGGCATTCACAACAATATACTGCTCCAGAACCATAACCTCAACTTCCAACTCCAAGAAAATTTCACCCTCCCCATCTCATGTCACCCTCAATATCAACCCAGAAGACACCAACTTCAGAATCCACCAAGCCACACTAACCGACCTTGTCAGGGCCAAGAACCTGAACCAGCTCCATCAACTTGGTGGCGTTGCAGGTGTTGCTTCTTCTGTAGATGTCACCTTGGATGGTGGCATCAACCCGAATGAAGCAGACGTCTCTCGTCGACAGGAAGCGTTCGGTTCGAACACGTACAAGAAGGCTCCTTCGAAGGGCTTCTTCTACTTCGTCGTCGAGGCGTTTAAGGACCTCACAATTGCCATCCTCGTGGCTTGTGCTGCCCTCTCTTTAGGCTTCGGGATCAAGGAAGATGGCCTCAAGGAAGGGTGGTACGATGGTGGAAGCATATTAGTTGCTGTCTTCCTCGTAATCGCGGTGTCTTCCATCAGCAATTACAGGCAGAGCAGGCAGTTCGATAAGCTCTCGAAGATTAGCAACAACATCGGAATCGAGGTCGTCCGGAGCGGGAGGAGGCAACAAGTCTCAATCTTTGAGCTTGTTGTGGGCGACATTGTTTGTCTGAAGATCGGTGACCAAGTTCCGGCTGATGGGCTGTTTGTAGATGGCCACTCTTTGCAGATAGATGAGGCGAGCATGACGGGGGAGAGCGAGCACGTGGAGATCAACCATCGTCAGAATCCGTTCCTCTTTTCGGGGACCAAAGTGGCGGATGGCTACGGAAGGATGCTGGTTACTTCGGTTGGGATGCACACTTCCTGGGGCGAGATGATGAGCCATATTAGCCGCGACAATAGCGAGCAGACGCCTCTCCAAGTCAGGCTCAATAAGCTGACCTCCGCGATTGGCAAGGTTGGTTTGGCTGTTGCTCTCCTTGTGCTTGTGGTCCTGTTAGTCCGGTACTTCACAGGGAATACCGAGGACGAGAACGGGAATACCGAGTTCGTTCGAGGCCAGACGACAAGTGATGACATAATGAATGCTGTTGTGAAGATTGTGGCTGCTGCTGTTACAATTGTTGTGGTGGCAATTCCTGAAGGTCTGCCTCTGGCTGTTACGCTTACCCTCGCGTATTCGATGAAGCGGATGATGGCTGATCAGGCCATGGTTCGGAAGCTGTCCGCTTGCGAGACGATGGGGTCGGCCACTACTATTTGTACTGATAAAACAGGAACTCTGACGATGAATTTGATGCAGGTCACCAAGTTTTGGTTAGGGAAAGAATCAGTGGAGCGGAATGTCCTGTCGCGCGTTTCTCCTGCGGTGCTTGAGCTGATCAAGCAAGGAGTTGCTTTGAATACCACAGGTGGGGTTTTCAGGGCCAGTTCAGGAGCCGAGTTCGAGTTGTCGGGTAGTCCTACCGAGAAGGCGATCCTATCTTGGGCGGTGGTGGAGTTGAAAATGAATATGGAGGAGGTGAAGCAGAGCTGTGAGCTTCTCCATGTTGAGGCTTTCAATTCAAAGAAGAAGAGGAGCGGGGTCTTGACAAGAATGAAGGCGGAAAGCACGGTTCATGCGCATTGGAAAGGTGCTGCAGAGATGATCCTAGCTATGTGCTCGAGTTACTGCGATGCTTCGGGATTGGTGAGAGATATGAGCAACTCTGAAAGGGAAGCATTCAAGCAGATCATCCAAGGGATGGCGGCCGATAGTCTCCGTTGTATAGCTTTCGCGCATCGCCAGGTATCGGAAGATCAAAACGAGAATGGAATTGGGAATCAACAGATGCAGCTAGTAGAAGATGGATTGACCTTGTTAGGATTGGTTGGTATCAAGGACCCGTGCAGACCTGGGATTGGTTGGTATCAAGGATCGACATCAAGATGATCACTGGCGATAATGTCTTCACTGCAAGGGCTATAGCCCTCGAGTGCGGGATATTGAAGCCAGGCGAGGACAAGTACAATGGAGCCGTGGTGGAAGGCGAGGAATTCAGAAACTACACGCCTGAGGAAAGGATGGAGAGAGTTGACGCTATCCGAGTAATGGCCAGGTCCTCTCCTTTTGACAAACTTCTGATGGTGCAGTGTCTGAGACAGAAAGGAAGAGTGGTGGCAGTCACAGGCGACGGTACGAACGACGCGCCAGCGCTGAAGGAGGCCGACATCGGGTTATCTATGGGGATCCAAGGCACCGAAGTCGCTAAAGAAAGTTCCGACATTGTCATACTGGATGACAATTTCGCATCGGTGGCCACGGTTCTGCAATGGGGGAGATGTGTCTATAACAACATCCAGAAATTCATCCAGTTTCAGCTCACTGTAAATGTGGCCGCACTCGTCATCAATTTCGTTGCAGCTGTTTCGGCCGGAGAAGTCCCGTTGACCGCGGTGCAGCTGCTGTGGGTGAACCTGATCATGGACACACTTGGTGCACTAGCACTAGCAACAGAAAGGCCAAGCAAGGAGCTCATGAATAAACCACCAGTCGGCCGGACTGAACCACTTATAACCAACATCATGTGGAGGAACCTACTGCCCCAAGCCCTGTACCAGATCTCCATCCTCTTGACCCTTCAATTCAGAGGTGAATCCATACTTGGTGTCAGCAAGAAGGTCAACGACACGCTCATCTTCAACATCTTCGTCCTGTGTCAAGTGTTCAACGAGTTCAACGCGAGGAAGCTCGAGAAGCGGAATGTCTTCGAGGGAATACACAAGAACAAGCTCTTCTTGGCGATCATCGGCGTCACCATTGTCCTACAGGTGTTCATGGTGGAGCTGCTGAAGAAGTTTGCAGGCACTGAGAGGCTGAACTGGGGACAATGGGGTATGTGCATTGGAGTTGCAGCAATCTCTTGGCCTATTGGCTGGCTTGTCAAGTGCATTCCTGTTCCTGAGAAACCATTCTTCAGCTATCTCAACTGGAGGAAGCGAGATTTGGAAGTCTGTATAAAAGATTAAAGATTCTCTATTCATTTATTATTTGTTAGCCAAGCAATTTCATCAATAATATTCGTCGTATATGCAACTATTCCAGTGTCACGCTGTTCAACACATTTCGATTCCATTAGTGATCAAAGAAGAGAGAACAATCCAACACAAGAATTCCATGAATTTTTGTTTAATAAAACACAGCAACAACAATCGATTTGGTCCTTTATTGGATGACAAGAATATGATACAACGCGGCCACATGCAAGATCCACCATTATGCATCGAGCAGTGGCCGTCTCAATCACAACAAGAGGCGACATCTTACTGTTCCTTCGAAGAGAGACCTTGTCCCAAGAAGCTTGGCAAGTATCCGAGTAGATAAATTTTACACGAAACATGGAACACAATGGAGACAGGAAATGGGCGCGTCTGTGTCTTGCAATGACAGACGATACAATATCTTACAGCAGCAAATAGGATGGAACCATCCACGAATCTAAGCTGGGACAGGTTGGGGGACCTTGCCGTTGTCTGATGGGGACAAACTGTCGTAGTACTCGACCAACACATTCCAACCACTGGGGCACATAAATCCGTCCGGAGTGTAAAGGTTTGAATGCTTCACACTTTCATTGCTATTCACATCATACATTTATACAGGTTCCTATTGACTCTCTATTGATTACATTGAATATTGACAGGCGAGGATCATGGAATACTGATTCAGCAGGTGAGAAAAATACGGAGAAGATCACGTCACTTCTAGAAGGCTGAGATCAAGGAGTGTAACTTTTGCAGCCACTTTAGGGAAGTGAGGATTTGCATCCAGATATTGTGGTGACAGGAGATACTTGCCATTATGCCCCCTCAAGTTGACGGGGGGCGCACAACAGTCAACTAGCGCCTTAGATCTTGGAACCGTGTGCGGTGAAGAGGTTTTGTTAGCACGTCGGCAATCTGATCATTGGTCGAAATATAGCGCACAAGGAGTCGTCCATCCGCAACTTGTTCTCGGACAAAGTGAAAGTCGATTTCAATATGCTTGGAACGACTATGAAACACCGGATTAGCAGAGAGATATGTTGCACCTAGATTATCACACCAAATGACCAGTGGCAACCGACATGGGAGATGAATTTCTCTTAACAGAGACTGTAACCATATGAGCTCCGAAGCAACCGTTTCAACTGCTCGATATTCCACCTCCGTGGAAGACCTGGACACTAATTTTTATTTTCTTGAAGCCCATGAGATTAAGTTGGGCCCGAGGAAGACTGCATATCCAGTTGTGGACCGGCGATCAACAGTGTCGTTGGCCCAATCCGCATCACTAAAGTCTGACAGTATGTGAGACGCTGTGTTGTGGAGCTGAAGTCCATAATCTGAGGTGCCTTTTAAGTAACGCAATATTCGTTTGACTCTGCCCCAGCTTGCCGGTGTCGGGTCCAGCATCGTCTGAGCTGCTCGACTTACTGCGAAGGCAATTTCTGGACGTGTAATACCCAGATATTGAAGACTGTCCACTATTTGTCTGTATAGTACAGGGTCGCACTCTTTATGAGTCTGCGGTTCATTCTTGGCCTGGGCTGCTGGTGTGGCCATTTCATTGCAGTCAACCATCTTTGATTTACTTAGAATATCACCAATGTACTTGCGTTGTGAGAGATGTAGCCCATTTGGTTGCCACGACACCTCAACACCAAGAAAGTAACGCAAACTGCCAAGGTCCTTGATTGAAAAACTATGCTGGAGAGATTTCAATAGTGTCTCAAGAAGCTTGTTGTCGTTGCCTGTGACAATGATGTCATCAACATATACAAGAACAAAGATGCGACTCCCACCTCGAGCATAATAAAATAATGAAGAGTCAGTACGGAAGCCAAGAAATCCAAAAGCTGTTAAGGCTGATTTGAGACAAAAGAACCAAGCACAAGGTGCTTGTTTCAGACCATATAAGGACTTGAGCAACCGACAAACATGATGCGGATAATCGGGATGAACAAACCCCTATGGTTGACGCATATACCCAGCTTCCTGGAGGGTGCCATGGAGAAAGGCATTCGAGACATCTAATTATCGTATTCCCGAGCGATTGGAGATGGCAATTGAGAGTAGAAGCCGTACCGTAGCTGGTTTGATAACAGGACTGAACGTTTCTGTGAAATCAACTCCAGGGCGTTGTTGAAATCCCTTCGTCACCAGACGAGCCTTATACCGTTCTACCGTGCCATCAGGGTTTCGTTTGATGCAGAACACCCATTTATTGTCCAGTACATTGGATGCCTGAGTTGGAGGAACCAAGATCCAAGACTTATTTTCAAAGAGAGCATGAAATTCATCTGCCATTGCCGCACGCCAGTGATGGTCTTTGATTGTCTTGGAGAAGCAGGTCGGTTCTGTTATTGTTTCGAGAACATTTGCCTGCGGGGGGTTATTCTTGGCTTTCGATCGGGTGACCATATGGTGTTGGTTTGTGGGTGGAGCTGATGACTGAGACGGCGCAGTGGGTGGTGCTGGCTGTTGGGGCACCACTGTAGGTGGCGCTATGGCGTTGAGACGACGCTGATAGACAACAAGCGGCCTATCTTGGTGAGTTTGTTGGGCCACGGTGTCTCCTTGCTGGACTGTGGGTTGGGCATGCGAAGCTGGTTGGTCTGGGCCATGAGGAGATGGGCCTGGTGATGGTGGAGTTGCGGCTGGGCCTGGCTGCGTGGGCTCAGTCGGTGCGGGCGCTGCTCGTACGGACGGGAAGAAGAAATTGAGATAGCCAGTGTCGAGTTGTTGTTGGTCACTTGATGCGATGGGTTGGGCCGAATTTGAGTCTGCAAAAGGAAACACTTTCTCATCAAAGAGAACATGTCGGGAGATGTGAATTTTCTGACTCGATATATTATAGCAGCAATAACCCTTATGTTGCCTACTGTATCCGAGAAAGACACAAGGCGATGATCGTGGTTGAAGCTTATTCTTGGTTAGAGGCTGTAACCATGGATAGCATAGACATCCAATTATTCGTAGTGTTTTGAGATTAGGCACATCTCCAAACAGTTTCTCATAAGGTGAGAGATTCTGTAATAATGGTGTTGGCATCCGATTGATAATATAAGCAACTGAGTCAAATATCAAAGACCAGAAATGTAATGGAATAGAGGCATGGTGGAGTATTGCCAAACCAGTTTTGACAATATGTCTGTGTTTGCGTTCGGCACACCCATTTTGTTCTGGGGTATACGGACATGATACACGATGCATTATGCCATGAGTTTGGAAATATTTTGTGAGTGTTTGAAATTCACCACCCCAGTCGGATTGGAACATTTTTATCGGCCTGCCAAAGAATTTTTCCACCTGGGTACGAAACTGAATAAATGCATCAACAAGGTCAGATTTGTGTCTTAGAAAGTAGAGCCAGACATACTTGCTGTAATGGTCGTAAAACACGACATAATATGAAAACTCATCAATAGATTTCACAGGTGAAGGACCCCAAACATCACTGCAGATAAGATCCAACGGACCAGCCACTTTATTAGAAGAAATAGGAAATGGCAACTTGTGTATTTTGCCAACAGTACAGCCGTGACAGAGATGTGAAAGCCGCTTATTTGTAAAAGGATTGTGACTGCGATCTGAGAGCAGTCTTGACGGCGTCTAAATGAGAATGACCAAAACGTTGGTGCCAAATATCAAGGGATGGACTGAGAGCAAGATGGACTTTTGGTGATGTGGCGACTACAGAATCCTGGATCGGATATAGACCTCCATCATTCCGGCCTTGGTGCAAAATTTCCTTCATCAACTGATTCTTAACCAAAAACTGATCACCAACGAATTCAATGGCAATATTATTGTCACGTGTTAATGCACTAAGAGAGATGAGATTAGTGCAACAGTGAGGAACACATAGGACATTCTTTAACGAAACAGATGATTTGGATAATGGTAAACTTGTAGTACCAATATGAGAAATAGGTAATTTCTGTCCATTACCAAATCGTACTTCTTCCGGGCCAGTGTATTCAGAATGAATGTGGAGATTGTTGAGGTCCGACGTCACATGGTGTGTAGTTCCAGAATCGAGTACCCACGACGACCCCTGCGGTGATGTCGTGTGGTGGACTTGAGGCCCCCCAAACTTGTTCACGCCTTGTCGCCTTGCAGAAGAGCAATTGCAGGCAATATGCCCGTAACCATAACAATTGTAGCACTGCTAATCATCACTTGACTGGCTCCAGGCCTATTGAGGCCCATTAGTTGAACGATACTGTTGTTGATGAGGGCCAGGTCCCAGAATACCTGCTGCCCCATTGTAATTCTGTCCAGGGAAATTAGGGTGGCCATTTGGTGTGGAAGAAGACCAGCGGCCACGCCCTCGTCCATTCCGGCCACTGCCACCGCCACCGCGTGAGGAAGACCCAGAAGTTTTGGCCCCGCAATTAACAGAAGGTACGAGCGCCATGGCAGGTGCAGAGTGTTGGAGATTTTGTTCTTCGTTCAAGAGAAGAGAATGGAGATCTTCAATGGTAAGAACATCCGGATGGGCCTCGACTAACCTCACAAAGGGTCTATAAGCATCATCGAGACCATTGACTACTCGCTCAACAAAATCACTTTCCTTGATAGGTTCACCAAAGGCAGCAAGTTGGTCGGTGATACCTCGAGCATGGTGGAGATACACATCTATGGTGTCCGCTCCTTTGGACAGAGTGTAGAAAGACTTTTTCAAACGTTGAATCTAATGCTGAGAACCTGCACCATATATGCGAGTGAGACGATCCCAAATCTCTTTCGCAGTTGTGCAGCCTACAAGTTGAGGAATGATGGTGTCAGTGACAGAGTAGTGAAGCAGAGACACAGTACGTTGGTCATCCTTAAACCAGGGTTGAAACACTGGGTTGGGAATAGTGGTTCCGACTTCAGGGCCAGCAACCATTCGAGATGGTTGAGGAAGACTACCATCGACATGTTCAAACAAGTCATGGCTATAGAGAACAGGCTTGATCTGGGTTTGCCAGGTGAGGAAGTTTTTGGCAGTCAATTTTTGGGTAATCTGACTGAATGGGTTGGGGAGAGAAGAGTTGGATTGGGCAGCCATCGAAGAAAATTTGGGTAGCAAGGATAATACTGTTTCTTTTTCTCGTTTGAGTTTGAGGCTCTGATACCATGTAAAAGTTTGAATGCTTCACACTTTCATTGCTATTCACATCATACATTTATACAGGTTCCTATTGATTCTCTATTGATTACATTGAATATTGACAGGTAAGGATCATGGGATACTGATTCAGCAGGTGAGGAAAATATGGAGAAGATCACGTCACTTCTAGAAGGCTGAGATCAAGGAGTGTAACTGTTGCAGCCACTTTAGGGAAGTGAGGATTTGCATCCAGATATTGTGGTGACATGAGATATTTGCCATTACGGAGGACTCTCCTTGTTCCTAGCAAGTGTTCGCATCTGCAGAAATGCAACAAACCAAATGTTGGCATATCACTCGTGAACAATACAAATGTTGACAACTCTTGAAACCTGACTCAAGTGGCAAGGATCAAAGAATGCCATCTTCCCCTGTGTCTTGTCGTATTCAGCAACCTGCAAAAATATCCAATATTCACAATTTCGTTGGGAAAAAATTTGAGTCCAACTTCAGGTGATTATACCAAGATGGGAATTTTTTTAATTCTGATACCTTGAAAGGAAGGATGTTCAGCCACTCCAAGCCAGGAGCCATACTCAAGACCGTCTTCCCGTGGTCAGCATCGTACGGATCCCTTTTCTCAACTGGATGGCTCATTCCAGCAGGATCCCTACCGACAATGTAGAAATTAGTTCCAGCATTTATACGACCCTTTGCGTGCCACTGGACCTCAGTTGGACCAGCATAAAGCATAGGTGATGAGAATATGGAAACCACAGTGGTCTCTGGATCAAGAACGCCATCCTCAAGCACCTGAAAGTAATCATCATTACCAATTATATTCAGATGTAGAAAGAAGTGATCTTCTCATTCAAGTCTGTCGCACAAGCATAACGAATTCCAATGACATGAAAAGGATTCTGACATGTTTAGACCTCAAAATCCAGTTGTGTCAGAGTCCGAACTAGAAGGCCTAGGAAGCAGAATCTTTACCTTCTCGTGCTGCTTCATCCGCCAACTAAGAGGGACGTCATCTGCTTTTGTGTAGCCTCCCAGCGGGTGAAGCACAAGGATGGGGTTCTTGTACCCCATCTCAAGTAACCGCTTACGAGTGTCTGTCATCAGCAAGGCATGGCCATTATGAACAGGGTTCCTCAGCTGAAATGCAAAGACGACATCGGCATTGTGCTTAGCAAATTCCTGTCGGAGCTTCGCGGGTGATAGTCGGAAATCATCCAACCCATCATTGTACTTGATGGGTTCTATGACCTCCAGGTCTCCACCGATCAGCCAATTTCCGGCTTTCGATATTGCTTCCTCGACATAAGGCAGACCAGGTGCAGTCGTTCCCCATGTCCTCGCTATCCTCTCTTCTTTGGGGTGCTTGTATATCTATCTCAATACTGAAACAAGTTCACATAGTAAGTTTCAATTTCTTACTATACAACCAAGTCATAATAATTATATAAATACCAAAGTAAAAAATATATAATACCACGCACTTTACACCTTCCATAAACATAACTCAAACCAACAAACTGAAAAAGACATTGCGACGTCATTTTCCTAGGCCAACTAAGGAGATCATCCTCCCGCCGCAGGGAGGCCATCAATGGGAACGCCGCCGGAGAAGACGGACGACCGGTGACTTGAGAAAATTCTCTTGAACAAGTGCGGCTACTGCAAGAACGTGCATGATCATTGTCACGAAATCTTCATTTACTTGTACGCATATATACAATGACATCTAGATATGTCAATACATTGGATATCGACAAAAACATTGGATATCGGCAAAGCGGGTGATCATTTTAAGGTTTATCCTTAAAAAAATATTAAAGTGAAAGGATTTTCTCCTTTATATATATCTTAAACACACAATTACATTTTTTTTCACGCGGAATCTAATTGGCAGCTCAATTTTCTTTTCTTTTCTCCTTTCCAACAGACTCTAATTGGCACTCAATATATATTCTTAAACACTGTATATATATGTGTGTGTATTTTACTATATTAGTATAAATAAATAAAATTTACCTAAAAAATAGACTCTTAATTTTGTCCGAGGAGATTATTATATATTTAATCAGTCCGAATCTATCGAATGTGCCCGTCATAAAGTGCAAGAGGTCAAAAGAATCCAGGATACCCTTATTTTTTATTTTATACAATTATATTTGGATATCTAACAGTCCTAATAATTTAAATTTGGATCGAATTCTAAAAACTGACAAAGATATTTAACTCTATTGAGTTTGTCGAAATTTTTTGGTCAATAAATTTAAAACACTTACACTAAGATAAACTCTTGAGAATTGCACTAAAGTTTTGTAGGAAAAAGAATGCAGAAGGTTGACTCGCCTTCGCCGTCACGCCCGCATCCACATGTTCGCCGCAAACGCTACAGTAACTTCCCAGGTCATTATCAATTCCATGTAGAACAAACACCAGGAAATTTTGTATAGATATTAAAATATGGTTGTTGCCTAGCTTTTTTTTTTTTTGCCTGGATTTTGTACAGGTAGTCAAATCCTGTACCAAACAGAAAAGGTCAAGACAGTCAAAAAAGAGAAAATGGATTGTGACAGTTGGAGAGAGGGAATGATAACTTGCACGTGATGATAGCTGGTGAGAGAAGAGATGAGATGTGCGAGTCCCACCTTTGCTTTGTTTTTTAATCTTTAAATCAAATTGGTATATTATAGTTTAACAAATCAAACTTATGTATTATTTAAATAATTTTTTTATAATAAGTATTAATTAATATTATCGTAACCAGACATGTCATTTTACGTGACCGGGCATACCATTTTACGTAACTAGACATGTCATTTAATCGTAATCGGATCTGCCATTTGATTAATTATTTAATTAATTATATTTTATTCAATATTAATCTGACGTGCCATTTAACATAACCTGTGCATGCCATTTCATATAACATGTACATGTCATTTAACATAACCTGAGCTTGTAACTCGATCGACTATTATCTTCAAACATATTTCGACATCTTTTCACTCTGAATTTGGAGAAAACTACAAAGTTGTAGATATATATCTCACCTTCGCACAGCAACTTGAATCCCCTTAATCGGACTCCCGAGTAAGAACTTGTTGTCCCCCAACCGAAATATATTTTCGTAACTCGATCGACTAGTGGCTTCAAACATATTTTCGATACTCTTTTACTTCGAATTTGGAGAAGTCATAAACTACAAAATTGTAGATTTACATCTCATCTTTATACAGCAACTTGAATCACCTCAATCGGACTCCGGAATAAGAACTTGCGGCTCTTCAACTAGAACCTCTCAACCACTTCTCATCGTCGCCCCTTCTTCACAATCGAACTCCGGTCTGCTCCTCGTCGACGTCGGAGTGGTGGTCGGCGTTGAGCTCATGGCAACATCGTCAGTCTCAGATCTGAAACCATGAATTTTTAATTAGAGAGAGAGATGAGGGAGTAAGAGAGAGAGAGGGGGAGAGGGAGAGGGAGAGGGAGGTAAAAGGGAAAAGAGAAATATGGCACGGAAGGAAGAGAAGGAAAAATAGAGAAGGGTGGGTAAAAAAAGAAAATGCTCATACGAATTACAACCGTCAGATCTCTCATATGCGCCTAATCATCAAGATCAAAGGACCATATTAAATCATGTTTGGTACAGGAAACCCCCCTCTCTCTCTCTCTCTATGTACCAAATCCAACCCTCTTTTTTCACGCGTTCGCCCCCAATGCTACAGTAACTTCCCGGGTCATTATCAATTCCATGCAGAACAAACACCAGGAAATTTTGTATAAATATTAAAATATGGTTGTTGCCTAGCTTTTTTTTTTATTTTCTCGTATTTAGAGTTGAGAAGTCGATTTCTATTTAAAAATGAATCTTTCAATAGTATCCTTTACAATAACCTCTTCTCCTTACTTTGTCGCCTAGTTCTGATTATATGTTTCAGTTTTCTAGTTGCAACTACAAAGGGGATGTTCCTACCCTTTCAAATTTTTCCCCCTGAAAATATGGATATTTCGTTAAAATTAGATGGCATACTTATGTATATTATATCGATTAATCCGAGTAGGAGTTAGATTATAGAAAAAGTGTACTTTAAGTTCACTTGATTTATGCAGAAGGGGCCTCTCTGCAATGTTAGTTACAGCTTCTTATTCTTATAAGTAATGATATAAAGCGGTTTTTTAATATATAAAAACTAAAATGAAGCGTGTGTACATTTGGTTTCGAGAACCGGAAAAAATATGAAAATAATTTGCTGTTTTATGATGCAATAACCCAATACAATTTTATTGTATCTAATAGAAATTAACTTTTCATTATTATTTTTTTAAAGAAAGCCCATACCCGGAAAAAAAAGATTATAGATTATTGGCGAGCTAAACAGGAAAGTGGAACCAAAAATTCATGAACAAGTTTCCTTCTCAAGCGACTGTATTTTTGTCGACATTCATTCGAATCCCAAAAGCAAAGAGAACTTAAAAAAGTATTCCCTTTGGAAACCGTGTGAACAAAAGATAAGAGTTTAACTTAGTCACTAAACAATTGATCAGACAATGCCCTTACACCGTCATATGGGGCTCCACCGTTACGCCAATGGAAAAGCTGACAGTAGCCACATGCGGAAATTTTATAACAGTCGATCCACGATTTGCTGACTCGCCGTTTTAAATAAACAGCGTTCACTGACGCGGACTTCATAGTTCATACGCTGCACCTCGTACATTGCCAGGAAACATCGGCTTCCAAAAGCCTCGTATCTTAAGAAAACAAAAGCCTTATCCAAATTTACTTCTATATATATGGTTCGCTCGTACAACATTGGTTTCTCATCCAAAGATTTCTGATTCAATCACACTACTAGTTCACCATTTGCATTTTTCCTCAGGAATCACCTCATTACAATCACCTACTTAGCCGACTGAAATTCACCATTGCTAATATCGAGTTCGTACTCGGAGAATAACTGTTTTCTAGTTGATCGACACGTGGCAGTAGCCTGAGTTACTTTATTATTTTAGATTGTGGAATGGCCAACCTGATGCATCCAACCTTGGTTGGGATTGGATACTTGCTTGATGTCCCCTCCACCATCAGCAAACCTAGCAAGAAATGGCACTTGGCATTCACAACAATATACTGCTCCAGAACCATAACCTCAACTTCCAACTCCAAGAAAATTTCACCCTCCCCATCTCATGTCACCCTCAATATCAACCCAGAAGACACCAACTTCAGAATCCACCAAGCCACACTAACCGACCTTGTCAGGGCCAAGAACCTGAACCAGCTCCATCAACTTGGTGGCGTTGCAGGTGTTGCTTCTTCTGTAGATGTCACCTTGGATGGTGGCATCAACCCGAATGAAGCAGACGTCTCTCGTCGACAGGAAGCGTTCGGTTCGAACACGTACAAGAAGGCTCCTTCGAAGGGCTTCTTCTACTTCGTCGTCGAGGCATTTAAGGACCTCACAATTGCCATCCTCATGGCTTGTGCTGCCCTCTCTTTAGGCTTCGGGATCAAGGAAGATGGCCTCAAGGAAGGGTGGTACGATGGTGGAAGCATATTAGTTGCTGTCTTCCTCGTAATCGCGGTGTCTTCCATCAGCAATTACAGGCAGAGCAGGCAGTTCGATAAGCTCTCGAAGATTAGCAACAACATCGGTATCGAGGTCGTCCGGAGCGGGAGGAGGCAACAAGTCTCAATCTTTGAGCTTGTTGTGGGCGACATTGTTTGTCTGAAGATCGGTGACCAAGTTCCGGCTGATGGGCTGTTTGTAGATGGCCACTCTTTGCAGATAGATGAGGCGAGCATGACGGGGGAGAGCGAGCACGTGGAGATCAGCCATCGTCAGAATCCGTTCCTCTTTTCGGGGACCAAAGTGGCGGATGGCTACGGAAGGATGCTGGTTACTTCGGTTGGGATGCACACTTCCTGGGGCGAGATGATGAGCCATATTAGCCGCGACAATAGCGAGCAGACGCCTCTGCAAGTCAGGCTCAATAAGCTGACCTCCGCGATTGGCAAGGTTGGTTTGGCTGTCGCTCTCCTTGTGCTTGTGGTCCTGTTAGTCCGGTACTTCACAGGGAATACCGAGGACGAGAACGGGAATACCGATTTCGTTCGAGGCCAGACGAAAAGTGATGACATAATGAATGCTGTTGTGAAGATTGTGGCTGCTGCTGTTACAATTGTTGTGGTGGCAATTCCTGAAGGTCTGCCTCTGGCTGTTACGCTTACCCTCGCGTATTCGATGAAGCGGATGATGGCTGATCAGGCCATGGTTCGGAAGCTGTCCGCTTGCGAGACGATGGGGTCGGCCACTACTATTTGTACTGATAAAACAGGAACTCTGACGATGAATTTGATGAAGGTCACCAAGTTTTGGTTAGGGAAAGAATCAATGGAGCGGAATGTCCTGTCGCGCGTTTCTCCTGCGGTGCTTGAGCTGATCAAGCAAGGAGTTGCTTTGAATACCACGGGTGGGGTCTTCGGGGCCAGTTCAGGAGCCGAGTTCGAGTTGTCGGGTAGTCCTACCGAGAAGGCGATCCTATCTTGGGCGGTGGTGGAGTTGAAAATGAATATGGAGGAGGTGAAGCAGAGCTGTGAGCTTCTCCAAGTTGAGGCTTTCAATTCAAAGAAGAAGAGGAGCGGGGTTTTGACAAGGACAAAGGTGGAAAGCGCAGTTCATGCGCATTGGAAAGGTGCTGCAGAGATGATCCTAGCTATGTGCTCGAGTTACTGCGATGCTTCAGGATTGGTGAGAGATATGAGCAACTCTGAAAGGGAGGCATTCAAGCAGATCATCCAAGGGATGGCGGCCGATAGTCTCCGTTGTATAGCTTTCGCGCATCACCAGGTATCGGAAGATCAAAACGAGGATGGAATTGGGAATCAACAGATGCAGCTAGTAGAAGATGGATTGACCTTGTTAGGATTGGTTGGTATCAAGGACCCGTGCAGACCTGGGGTGAAAAATGCTGTGGAAGTTTGCCAAGATGCAGGAGTCGACATCAAGATGATCACTGGCGATAATGTCTTCACTGCAAGGGCTATAGCACTCGAGTGCGGGATATTGAAGCCAGGCGAGGACACATACAATGGAGCCGTGGTGGAAGGCGAGGAGTTCAGAAACTACACGCCTGAGGAAAGGATGGAGAGAGTTGACGCTATCCGAGTAATGGCCAGGTCCTCTCCTTTTGACAAACTTCTAATGGTGCAGTGTCTGAGACAGAAAGGAAGAGTGGTGGCAGTCACAGGCGACGGTACGAACGACGCACCAGCGCTGAAGGAGGCCGACATCGGGTTATCTATGGGGATCCAAGGCACCGAAGTCGCTAAAGAAAGTTCCGACATTGTCATACTGGATGACAATTTCGCATCGGTGGCCACGGTTCTGCAATGGGGGAGATGTGTCTATAACAACATCCAGAAATTCATCCAGTTTCAGCTCACTGTAAATGTGGCCGCACTCGTCATCAATTTCGTTGCAGCTGTTTCGGCCGGAGAAGTCCCGTTGACCGCGGTGCAGCTGCTGTGGGTGAACCTGATCATGGACACACTTGGTGCACTAGCACTAGCAACAGAAAGGCCAAGCAAGGAGCTCATGAATAAACCACCAGTCGGCCGGACTGAACCACTTATAACCAACATCATGTGGAGGAACCTACTGCCCCAAGCCCTGTACCAGATCTCCATCCTCTTGACCCTTCAATTCAGAGGTGAATCCATACTTGGTGTCAGCAAGAAGGTCAACGACACGCTCATCTTCAACATCTTCGTCCTGTGTCAAGTGTTCAACGAGTTCAACGCGAGGAAGCTCGAGAAGCGGAATGTCTTCGAGGGAATACACAAGAACAAGCTCTTCTTGGCGATCATCGGCGTCACCATTGTCCTACAGGTGTTCATGGTGGAGCTGCTGAAGAAGTTTGCAGGCACTGAGAGGCTGAACTGGGGACAATGGGGTATGTGCATTGGAGTTGCAGCAATCTCTTGGCCTATTGGCTGGCTTGTCAAGTGCATTCCTGTTCCTGAGAAACCATTCTTCAGCTATCTCAACTGGAGGAAGCGAGATTTGGAAGTCTGTATAAAAGATTAAAGATTCTCTATTCATTTATTATTTGTTAGCCAAGCAATTTCATCAATAATATTCGTCGTATATGCAACTATTCCAGTGTCACGCTGTTCAACACATTTCGATTCCATTAGTGATCAAAGAAGAGAGAACAATCCAACACAAGAATTCCATGAATTTTTGTTTAATAAAACACAGCAACAACAATCGATTTGGTCCTTTATTGGATGACAAGAATATGATACAACGCGGCCACATGCAAGATCCACCATTATGCATCGAGCAGTGGCCGTCTCAATCACAACAAGAGGCGACATCTTACTGTTCCTTCGAAGAGAGACCTTGTCCCAAGAAGCTTGGCAAGTATCCGAGTAGATAAATTTTACACGAAACATGGAACACAATGGAGACAGGAAATGGGCGCGTCTGTGTCTTGCAATGACAGACGATACAATATCTTACAGCAGCAAATAGGATGGAACCATCCACGAATCTAAGCTGGGACAGGTTGGGGGACCTTGCCGTTGTCTGATGGGGACAAACTGTCGTAGTACTCGACCAACACATTCCAACCACTGGGGCACATAAATCCGTCCGGAGTGTAAAGGTTTGAATGCTTCACACTTTCATTGCTATTCACATCATACATTTATACAGGTTCCTATTGACTCTCTATTGATTACATTGAATATTGACAGGCGAGGATCATGGAATACTGATTCAGCAGGTGAGAAAAATACGGAGAAGATCACGTCACTTCTAGAAGGCTGAGATCAAGGAGTGTAACTTTTGCAGCCACTTTAGGGAAGTGAGGATTTGCATCCAGATATTGTGGTGACAGGAGATACTTGCCATTATGCCCCCTCAAGTTGACGGGGGGCGCACAACAGTCAACTAGCGCCTTAGATCTTGGAACCGTGTGCGGTGAAGAGGTTTTGTTAGCACGTCGGCAATCTGATCATTGGTCGAAATATAGCGCACAAGGAGTCGTCCATCCGCAACTTGTTCTCGGACAAAGTGAAAGTCGATTTCAATATGCTTGGAACGACTATGAAACACCGGATTAGCAGAGAGATATGTTGCACCTAGATTATCACACCAAATGACCAGTGGCAACCGACATGGGAGATGAATTTCTCTTAACAGAGACTGTAACCATATGAGCTCCGAAGCAACCGTTTCAACTGCTCGATATTCCACCTCCGTGGAAGACCTGGACACTAATTTTTATTTTCTTGAAGCCCATGAGATTAAGTTGGGCCCGAGGAAGACTGCATATCCAGTTGTGGACCGGCGATCAACAGTGTCGTTGGCCCAATCCGCATCACTAAAGTCTGACAGTATGTGAGACGCTGTGTTGTGGAGCTGAAGTCCATAATCTGAGGTGCCTTTTAAGTAACGCAATATTCGTTTGACTCTGCCCCAGCTTGCCGGTGTCGGGTCCAGCATCGTCTGAGCTGCTCGACTTACTGCGAAGGCAATTTCTGGACGTGTAATACCCAGATATTGAAGACTGTCCACTATTTGTCTGTATAGTACAGGGTCGCACTCTTTATGAGTCTGCGGTTCATTCTTGGCCTGGGCTGCTGGTGTGGCCATTTCATTGCAGTCAACCATCTTTGATTTACTTAGAATATCACCAATGTACTTGCGTTGTGAGAGATGTAGCCCATTTGGTTGCCACGACACCTCAACACCAAGAAAGTAACGCAAACTGCCAAGGTCCTTGATTGAAAAACTATGCTGGAGAGATTTCAATAGTGTCTCAAGAAGCTTGTTGTCGTTGCCTGTGACAATGATGTCATCAACATATACAAGAACAAAGATGCGACTCCCACCTCGAGCATAATAAAATAATGAAGAGTCAGTACGGAAGCCAAGAAATCCAAAAGCTGTTAAGGCTGATTTGAGACAAAAGAACCAAGCACAAGGTGCTTGTTTCAGACCATATAAGGACTTGAGCAACCGACAAACATGATGCGGATAATCGGGATGAACAAACCCCTATGGTTGACGCATATACCCAGCTTCCTGGAGGGTGCCATGGAGAAAGGCATTCGAGACATCTAATTATCGTATTCCCGAGCGATTGGAGATGGCAATTGAGAGTAGAAGCCGTACCGTAGCTGGTTTGATAACAGGACTGAACGTTTCTGTGAAATCAACTCCAGGGCGTTGTTGAAATCCCTTCGTCACCAGACGAGCCTTATACCGTTCTACCGTGCCATCAGGGTTTCGTTTGATGCAGAACACCCATTTATTGTCCAGTACATTGGATGCCTGAGTTGGAGGAACCAAGATCCAAGACTTATTTTCAAAGAGAGCATGAAATTCATCTGCCATTGCCGCACGCCAGTGATGGTCTTTGATTGTCTTGGAGAAGCAGGTCGGTTCTGTTATTGTTTCGAGAACATTTGCCTGCGGGGGGTTATTCTTGGCTTTCGATCGGGTGACCATATGGTGTTGGTTTGTGGGTGGAGCTGATGACTGAGACGGCGCAGTGGGTGGTGCTGGCTGTTGGGGCACCACTGTAGGTGGCGCTATGGCGTTGAGACGACGCTGATAGACAACAAGCGGCCTATCTTGGTGAGTTTGTTGGGCCACGGTGTCTCCTTGCTGGACTGTGGGTTGGGCATGCGAAGCTGGTTGGTCTGGGCCATGAGGAGATGGGCCTGGTGATGGTGGAGTTGCGGCTGGGCCTGGCTGCGTGGGCTCAGTCGGTGCGGGCGCTGCTCGTACGGACGGGAAGAAGAAATTGAGATAGCCAGTGTCGAGTTGTTGTTGGTCACTTGATGCGATGGGTTGGGCCGAATTTGAGTCTGCAAAAGGAAACACTTTCTCATCAAAGAGAACATGTCGGGAGATGTGAATTTTCTGACTCGATATATTATAGCAGCAATAACCCTTATGTTGCCTACTGTATCCGAGAAAGACACAAGGCGATGATCGTGGTTGAAGCTTATTCTTGGTTAGAGGCTGTAACCATGGATAGCATAGACATCCAATTATTCGTAGTGTTTTGAGATTAGGCACATCTCCAAACAGTTTCTCATAAGGTGAGAGATTCTGTAATAATGGTGTTGGCATCCGATTGATAATATAAGCAACTGAGTCAAATATCAAAGACCAGAAATGTAATGGAATAGAGGCATGGTGGAGTATTGCCAAACCAGTTTTGACAATATGTCTGTGTTTGCGTTCGGCACACCCATTTTGTTCTGGGGTATACGGACATGATACACGATGCATTATGCCATGAGTTTGGAAATATTTTGTGAGTGTTTGAAATTCACCACCCCAGTCGGATTGGAACATTTTTATCGGCCTGCCAAAGAATTTTTCCACCTGGGTACGAAACTGAATAAATGCATCAACAAGGTCAGATTTGTGTCTTAGAAAGTAGAGCCAGACATACTTGCTGTAATGGTCGTAAAACACGACATAATATGAAAACTCATCAATAGATTTCACAGGTGAAGGACCCCAAACATCACTGCAGATAAGATCCAACGGACCAGCCACTTTATTAGAAGAAATAGGAAATGGCAACTTGTGTATTTTGCCAACAGTACAGCCGTGACAGAGATGTGAAAGCCGCTTATTTGTAAAAGGATTGTGACTGCGATCTGAGAGCAGTCTTGACGGCGTCTAAATGAGAATGACCAAAACGTTGGTGCCAAATATCAAGGGATGGACTGAGAGCAAGATGGACTTTTGGTGATGTGGCGACTACAGAATCCTGGATCGGATATAGACCTCCATCATTCCGGCCTTGGTGCAAAATTTCCTTCATCAACTGATTCTTAACCAAAAACTGATCACCAACGAATTCAATGGCAATATTATTGTCACGTGTTAATGCACTAAGAGAGATGAGATTAGTGCAACAGTGAGGAACACATAGGACATTCTTTAACGAAACAGATGATTTGGATAATGGTAAACTTGTAGTACCAATATGAGAAATAGGTAATTTCTGTCCATTACCAAATCGTACTTCTTCCGGGCCAGTGTATTCAGAATGAATGTGGAGATTGTTGAGGTCCGACGTCACATGGTGTGTAGTTCCAGAATCGAGTACCCACGACGACCCCTGCGGTGATGTCGTGTGGTGGACTTGAGGCCCCCCAAACTTGTTCACGCCTTGTCGCCTTGCAGAAGAGCAATTGCAGGCAATATGCCCGTAACCATAACAATTGTAGCACTGCTAATCATCACTTGACTGGCTCCAGGCCTATTGAGGCCCATTAGTTGAACGATACTGTTGTTGATGAGGGCCAGGTCCCAGAATACCTGCTGCCCCATTGTAATTCTGTCCAGGGAAATTAGGGTGGCCATTTGGTGTGGAAGAAGACCAGCGGCCACGCCCTCGTCCATTCCGGCCACTGCCACCGCCACCGCGTGAGGAAGACCCAGAAGTTTTGGCCCCGCAATTAACAGAAGGTACGAGCGCCATGGCAGGTGCAGAGTGTTGGAGATTTTGTTCTTCGTTCAAGAGAAGAGAATGGAGATCTTCAATGGTAAGAACATCCGGATGGGCCTCGACTAACCTCACAAAGGGTCTATAAGCATCATCGAGACCATTGACTACTCGCTCAACAAAATCACTTTCCTTGATAGGTTCACCAAAGGCAGCAAGTTGGTCGGTGATACCTCGAGCATGGTGGAGATACACATCTATGGTGTCCGCTCCTTTGGACAGAGTGTAGAAAGACTTTTTCAAACGTTGAATCTAATGCTGAGAACCTGCACCATATATGCGAGTGAGACGATCCCAAATCTCTTTCGCAGTTGTGCAGCCTACAAGTTGAGGAATGATGGTGTCAGTGACAGAGTAGTGAAGCAGAGACACAGTACGTTGGTCATCCTTAAACCAGGGTTGAAACACTGGGTTGGGAATAGTGGTTCCGACTTCAGGGCCAGCAACCATTCGAGATGGTTGAGGAAGACTACCATCGACATGTTCAAACAAGTCATGGCTATAGAGAACAGGCTTGATCTGGGTTTGCCAGGTGAGGAAGTTTTTGGCAGTCAATTTTTGGGTAATCTGACTGAATGGGTTGGGGAGAGAAGAGTTGGATTGGGCAGCCATCGAAGAAAATTTGGGTAGCAAGGATAATACTGTTTCTTTTTCTCGTTTGAGTTTGAGGCTCTGATACCATGTAAAAGTTTGAATGCTTCACACTTTCATTGCTATTCACATCATACATTTATACAGGTTCCTATTGATTCTCTATTGATTACATTGAATATTGACAGGTAAGGATCATGGGATACTGATTCAGCAGGTGAGGAAAATATGGAGAAGATCACGTCACTTCTAGAAGGCTGAGATCAAGGAGTGTAACTGTTGCAGCCACTTTAGGGAAGTGAGGATTTGCATCCAGATATTGTGGTGACATGAGATATTTGCCATTACGGAGGACTCTCCTTGTTCCTAGCAAGTGTTCGCATCTGCAGAAATGCAACAAACCAAATGTTGGCATATCACTCGTGAACAATACAAATGTTGACAACTCTTGAAACCTGACTCAAGTGGCAAGGATCAAAGAATGCCATCTTCCCCTGTGTCTTGTCGTATTCAGCAACCTGCAAAAATATCCAATATTCACAATTTCGTTGGGAAAAAATTTGAGTCCAACTTCAGGTGATTATACCAAGATGGGAATTTTTTTAATTCTGATACCTTGAAAGGAAGGATGTTCAGCCACTCCAAGCCAGGAGCCATACTCAAGACCGTCTTCCCGTGGTCAGCATCGTACGGATCCCTTTTCTCAACTGGATGGCTCATTCCAGCAGGATCCCTACCGACAATGTAGAAATTAGTTCCAGCATTTATACGACCCTTTGCGTGCCACTGGACCTCAGTTGGACCAGCATAAAGCATAGGTGATGAGAATATGGAAACCACAGTGGTCTCTGGATCAAGAACGCCATCCTCAAGCACCTGAAAGTAATCATCATTACCAATTATATTCAGATGTAGAAAGAAGTGATCTTCTCATTCAAGTCTGTCGCACAAGCATAACGAATTCCAATGACATGAAAAGGATTCTGACATGTTTAGACCTCAAAATCCAGTTGTGTCAGAGTCCGAACTAGAAGGCCTAGGAAGCAGAATCTTTACCTTCTCGTGCTGCTTCATCCGCCAACTAAGAGGGACGTCATCTGCTTTTGTGTAGCCTCCCAGCGGGTGAAGCACAAGGATGGGGTTCTTGTACCCCATCTCAAGTAACCGCTTACGAGTGTCTGTCATCAGCAAGGCATGGCCATTATGAACAGGGTTCCTCAGCTGAAATGCAAAGACGACATCGGCATTGTGCTTAGCAAATTCCTGTCGGAGCTTCGCGGGTGATAGTCGGAAATCATCCAACCCATCATTGTACTTGATGGGTTCTATGACCTCCAGGTCTCCACCGATCAGCCAATTTCCGGCTTTCGATATTGCTTCCTCGACATAAGGCAGACCAGGTGCAGTCGTTCCCCATGTCCTCGCTATCCTCTCTTCTTTGGGGTGCTTGTATATCTATCTCAATACTGAAACAAGTTCACATAGTAAGTTTCAATTTCTTACTATACAACCAAGTCATAATAATTATATAAATACCAAAGTAAAAAATATATAATACCACGCACTTTACACCTTCCATAAACATAACTCAAACCAACAAACTGAAAAAGACATTGCGACGTCATTTTCCTAGGCCAACTAAGGAGATCATCCTCCCGCCGCAGGGAGGCCATCAATGGGAACGCCGCCGGAGAAGACGGACGACCGGTGACTTGAGAAAATTCTCTTGAACAAGTGCGGCTACTGCAAGAACGTGCATGATCATTGTCACGAAATCTTCATTTACTTGTACGCATATATACAATGACATCTAGATATGTCAATACATTGGATATCGACAAAAACATTGGATATCGGCAAAGCGGGTGATCATTTTAAGGTTTATCCTTAAAAAAATATTAAAGTGAAAGGATTTTCTCCTTTATATATATCTTAAACACACAATTACATTTTTTTTCACGCGGAATCTAATTGGCAGCTCAATTTTCTTTTCTTTTCTCCTTTCCAACAGACTCTAATTGGCACTCAATATATATTCTTAAACACTGTATATATATGTGTGTGTATTTTACTATATTAGTATAAATAAATAAAATTTACCTAAAAAATAGACTCTTAATTTTGTCCGAGGAGATTATTATATATTTAATCAGTCCGAATCTATCGAATGTGCCCGTCATAAAGTGCAAGAGGTCAAAAGAATCCAGGATACCCTTATTTTTTATTTTATACAATTATATTTGGATATCTAACAGTCCTAATAATTTAAATTTGGATCGAATTCTAAAAACTGACAAAGATATTTAACTCTATTGAGTTTGTCGAAATTTTTTGGTCAATAAATTTAAAACACTTACACTAAGATAAACTCTTGAGAATTGCACTAAAGTTTTGTAGGAAAAAGAATGCAGAAGGTTGACTCGCCTTCGCCGTCACGCCCGCATCCACATGTTCGCCGCAAACGCTACAGTAACTTCCCAGGTCATTATCAATTCCATGTAGAACAAACACCAGGAAATTTTGTATAGATATTAAAATATGGTTGTTGCCTAGCTTTTTTTTTTTTTGCCTGGATTTTGTACAGGTAGTCAAATCCTGTACCAAACAGAAAAGGTCAAGACAGTCAAAAAAGAGAAAATGGATTGTGACAGTTGGAGAGAGGGAATGATAACTTGCACGTGATGATAGCTGGTGAGAGAAGAGATGAGATGTGCGAGTCCCACCTTTGCTTTGTTTTTTAATCTTTAAATCAAATTGGTATATTATAGTTTAACAAATCAAACTTATGTATTATTTAAATAATTTTTTTATAATAAGTATTAATTAATATTATCGTAACCAGACATGTCATTTTACGTGACCGGGCATACCATTTTACGTAACTAGACATGTCATTTAATCGTAATCGGATCTGCCATTTGATTAATTATTTAATTAATTATATTTTATTCAATATTAATCTGACGTGCCATTTAACATAACCTGTGCATGCCATTTCATATAACATGTACATGTCATTTAACATAACCTGAGCTTGTAACTCGATCGACTATTATCTTCAAACATATTTCGACATCTTTTCACTCTGAATTTGGAGAAAACTACAAAGTTGTAGATATATATCTCACCTTCGCACAGCAACTTGAATCCCCTTAATCGGACTCCCGAGTAAGAACTTGTTGTCCCCCAACCGAAATATATTTTCGTAACTCGATCGACTAGTGGCTTCAAACATATTTTCGATACTCTTTTACTTCGAATTTGGAGAAGTCATAAACTACAAAATTGTAGATTTACATCTCATCTTTATACAGCAACTTGAATCACCTCAATCGGACTCCGGAATAAGAACTTGCGGCTCTTCAACTAGAACCTCTCAACCACTTCTCATCGTCGCCCCTTCTTCACAATCGAACTCCGGTCTGCTCCTCGTCGACGTCGGAGTGGTGGTCGGCGTTGAGCTCATGGCAACATCGTCAGTCTCAGATCTGAAACCATGAATTTTTAATTAGAGAGAGAGATGAGGGAGTAAGAGAGAGAGAGGGGGAGAGGGAGAGGGAGAGGGAGGTAAAAGGGAAAAGAGAAATATGGCACGGAAGGAAGAGAAGGAAAAATAGAGAAGGGTGGGTAAAAAAAGAAAATGCTCATACGAATTACAACCGTCAGATCTCTCATATGCGCCTAATCATCAAGATCAAAGGACCATATTAAATCATGTTTGGTACAGGAAACCCCCCTCTCTCTCTCTCTCTATGTACCAAATCCAACCCTCTTTTTTCACGCGTTCGCCCCCAATGCTACAGTAACTTCCCGGGTCATTATCAATTCCATGCAGAACAAACACCAGGAAATTTTGTATAAATATTAAAATATGGTTGTTGCCTAGCTTTTTTTTTTATTTTCTCGTATTTAGAGTTGAGAAGTCGATTTCTATTTAAAAATGAATCTTTCAATAGTATCCTTTACAATAACCTCTTCTCCTTACTTTGTCGCCTAGTTCTGATTATATGTTTCAGTTTTCTAGTTGCAACTACAAAGGGGATGTTCCTACCCTTTCAAATTTTTCCCCCTGAAAATATGGATATTTCGTTAAAATTAGATGGCATACTTATGTATATTATATCGATTAATCCGAGTAGGAGTTAGATTATAGAAAAAGTGTACTTTAAGTTCACTTGATTTATGCAGAAGGGGCCTCTCTGCAATGTTAGTTACAGCTTCTTATTCTTATAAGTAATGATATAAAGCGGTTTTTTAATATATAAAAACTAAAATGAAGCGTGTGTACATTTGGTTTCGAGAACCGGAAAAAATATGAAAATAATTTGCTGTTTTATGATGCAATAACCCAATACAATTTTATTGTATCTAATAGAAATTAACTTTTCATTATTATTTTTTTAAAGAAAGCCCATACCCGGAAAAAAAAGATTATAGATTATTGGCGAGCTAAACAGGAAAGTGGAACCAAAAATTCATGAACAAGTTTCCTTCTCAAGCGACTGTATTTTTGTCGACATTCATTCGAATCCCAAAAGCAAAGAGAACTTAAAAAAGTATTCCCTTTGGAAACCGTGTGAACAAAAGATAAGAGTTTAACTTAGTCACTAAACAATTGATCAGACAATGCCCTTACACCGTCATATGGGGCTCCACCGTTACGCCAATGGAAAAGCTGACAGTAGCCACATGCGGAAATTTTATAACAGTCGATCCACGATTTGCTGACTCGCCGTTTTAAATAAACAGCGTTCACTGACGCGGACTTCATAGTTCATACGCTGCACCTCGTACATTGCCAGGAAACATCGGCTTCCAAAAGCCTCGTATCTTAAGAAAACAAAAGCCTTATCCAAATTTACTTCTATATATATGGTTCGCTCGTACAACATTGGTTTCTCATCCAAAGATTTCTGATTCAATCACACTACTAGTTCACCATTTGCATTTTTCCTCAGGAATCACCTCATTACAATCACCTACTTAGCCGACTGAAATTCACCATTGCTAATATCGAGTTCGTACTCGGAGAATAACTGTTTTCTAGTTGATCGACACGTGGCAGTAGCCTGAGTTACTTTATTATTTTAGATTGTGGAATGGCCAACCTGATGCATCCAACCTTGGTTGGGATTGGATACTTGCTTGATGTCCCCTCCACCATCAGCAAACCTAGCAAGAAATGGCACTTGGCATTCACAACAATATACTGCTCCAGAACCATAACCTCAACTTCCAACTCCAAGAAAATTTCACCCTCCCCATCTCATGTCACCCTCAATATCAACCCAGAAGACACCAACTTCAGAATCCACCAAGCCACACTAACCGACCTTGTCAGGGCCAAGAACCTGAACCAGCTCCATCAACTTGGTGGCGTTGCAGGTGTTGCTTCTTCTGTAGATGTCACCTTGGATGGTGGCATCAACCCGAATGAAGCAGACGTCTCTCGTCGACAGGAAGCGTTCGGTTCGAACACGTACAAGAAGGCTCCTTCGAAGGGCTTCTTCTACTTCGTCGTCGAGGCATTTAAGGACCTCACAATTGCCATCCTCATGGCTTGTGCTGCCCTCTCTTTAGGCTTCGGGATCAAGGAAGATGGCCTCAAGGAAGGGTGGTACGATGGTGGAAGCATATTAGTTGCTGTCTTCCTCGTAATCGCGGTGTCTTCCATCAGCAATTACAGGCAGAGCAGGCAGTTCGATAAGCTCTCGAAGATTAGCAACAACATCGGTATCGAGGTCGTCCGGAGCGGGAGGAGGCAACAAGTCTCAATCTTTGAGCTTGTTGTGGGCGACATTGTTTGTCTGAAGATCGGTGACCAAGTTCCGGCTGATGGGCTGTTTGTAGATGGCCACTCTTTGCAGATAGATGAGGCGAGCATGACGGGGGAGAGCGAGCACGTGGAGATCAGCCATCGTCAGAATCCGTTCCTCTTTTCGGGGACCAAAGTGGCGGATGGCTACGGAAGGATGCTGGTTACTTCGGTTGGGATGCACACTTCCTGGGGCGAGATGATGAGCCATATTAGCCGCGACAATAGCGAGCAGACGCCTCTGCAAGTCAGGCTCAATAAGCTGACCTCCGCGATTGGCAAGGTTGGTTTGGCTGTCGCTCTCCTTGTGCTTGTGGTCCTGTTAGTCCGGTACTTCACAGGGAATACCGAGGACGAGAACGGGAATACCGATTTCGTTCGAGGCCAGACGAAAAGTGATGACATAATGAATGCTGTTGTGAAGATTGTGGCTGCTGCTGTTACAATTGTTGTGGTGGCAATTCCTGAAGGTCTGCCTCTGGCTGTTACGCTTACCCTCGCGTATTCGATGAAGCGGATGATGGCTGATCAGGCCATGGTTCGGAAGCTGTCCGCTTGCGAGACGATGGGGTCGGCCACTACTATTTGTACTGATAAAACAGGAACTCTGACGATGAATTTGATGAAGGTCACCAAGTTTTGGTTAGGGAAAGAATCAATGGAGCGGAATGTCCTGTCGCGCGTTTCTCCTGCGGTGCTTGAGCTGATCAAGCAAGGAGTTGCTTTGAATACCACGGGTGGGGTCTTCGGGGCCAGTTCAGGAGCCGAGTTCGAGTTGTCGGGTAGTCCTACCGAGAAGGCGATCCTATCTTGGGCGGTGGTGGAGTTGAAAATGAATATGGAGGAGGTGAAGCAGAGCTGTGAGCTTCTCCAAGTTGAGGCTTTCAATTCAAAGAAGAAGAGGAGCGGGGTTTTGACAAGGACAAAGGTGGAAAGCGCAGTTCATGCGCATTGGAAAGGTGCTGCAGAGATGATCCTAGCTATGTGCTCGAGTTACTGCGATGCTTCAGGATTGGTGAGAGATATGAGCAACTCTGAAAGGGAGGCATTCAAGCAGATCATCCAAGGGATGGCGGCCGATAGTCTCCGTTGTATAGCTTTCGCGCATCACCAGGTATCGGAAGATCAAAACGAGGATGGAATTGGGAATCAACAGATGCAGCTAGTAGAAGATGGATTGACCTTGTTAGGATTGGTTGGTATCAAGGACCCGTGCAGACCTGGGGTGAAAAATGCTGTGGAAGTTTGCCAAGATGCAGGAGTCGACATCAAGATGATCACTGGCGATAATGTCTTCACTGCAAGGGCTATAGCACTCGAGTGCGGGATATTGAAGCCAGGCGAGGACACATACAATGGAGCCGTGGTGGAAGGCGAGGAGTTCAGAAACTACACGCCTGAGGAAAGGATGGAGAGAGTTGACGCTATCCGAGTAATGGCCAGGTCCTCTCCTTTTGACAAACTTCTAATGGTGCAGTGTCTGAGACAGAAAGGAAGAGTGGTGGCAGTCACAGGCGACGGTACGAACGACGCACCAGCGCTGAAGGAGGCCGACATCGGGTTATCTATGGGGATCCAAGGCACCGAAGTCGCTAAAGAAAGTTCCGACATTGTCATACTGGATGACAATTTCGCATCGGTGGCCACGGTTCTGCAATGGGGGAGATGTGTCTATAACAACATCCAGAAATTCATCCAGTTTCAGCTCACTGTAAATGTGGCCGCACTCGTCATCAATTTCGTTGCAGCTGTTTCGGCCGGAGAAGTCCCGTTGACCGCGGTGCAGCTGCTGTGGGTGAACCTGATCATGGACACACTTGGTGCACTAGCACTAGCAACAGAAAGGCCAAGCAAGGAGCTCATGAATAAACCACCAGTCGGCCGGACTGAACCACTTATAACCAACATCATGTGGAGGAACCTACTGCCCCAAGCCCTGTACCAGATCTCCATCCTCTTGACCCTTCAATTCAGAGGTGAATCCATACTTGGTGTCAGCAAGAAGGTCAACGACACGCTCATCTTCAACATCTTCGTCCTGTGTCAAGTGTTCAACGAGTTCAACGCGAGGAAGCTCGAGAAGCGGAATGTCTTCGAGGGAATACACAAGAACAAGCTCTTCTTGGCGATCATCGGCGTCACCATTGTCCTACAGGTGTTCATGGTGGAGCTGCTGAAGAAGTTTGCAGGCACTGAGAGGCTGAACTGGGGACAATGGGGTATGTGCATTGGAGTTGCAGCAATCTCTTGGCCTATTGGCTGGCTTGTCAAGTGCATTCCTGTTCCTGAGAAACCATTCTTCAGCTATCTCAACTGGAGGAAGCGAGATTTGGAAGTCTGTATAAAAGATTAAAGATTCTCTATTCATTTATTATTTGTTAGCCAAGCAATTTCATCAATAATATTCGTCGTATATGCAACTATTCCAGTGTCACGCTGTTCAACACATTTCGATTCCATTAGTGATCAAAGAAGAGAGAACAATCCAACACAAGAATTCCATGAATTTTTGTTTAATAAAACACAGCAACAACAATCGATTTGGTCCTTTATTGGATGACAAGAATATGATACAACGCGGCCACATGCAAGATCCACCATTATGCATCGAGCAGTGGCCGTCTCAATCACAACAAGAGGCGACATCTTACTGTTCCTTCGAAGAGAGACCTTGTCCCAAGAAGCTTGGCAAGTATCCGAGTAGATAAATTTTACACGAAACATGGAACACAATGGAGACAGGAAATGGGCGCGTCTGTGTCTTGCAATGACAGACGATACAATATCTTACAGCAGCAAATAGGATGGAACCATCCACGAATCTAAGCTGGGACAGGTTGGGGGACCTTGCCGTTGTCTGATGGGGACAAACTGTCGTAGTACTCGACCAACACATTCCAACCACTGGGGCACATAAATCCGTCCGGAGTGTAAAGGTTTGAATGCTTCACACTTTCATTGCTATTCACATCATACATTTATACAGGTTCCTATTGACTCTCTATTGATTACATTGAATATTGACAGGCGAGGATCATGGAATACTGATTCAGCAGGTGAGAAAAATACGGAGAAGATCACGTCACTTCTAGAAGGCTGAGATCAAGGAGTGTAACTTTTGCAGCCACTTTAGGGAAGTGAGGATTTGCATCCAGATATTGTGGTGACAGGAGATACTTGCCATTACGCCCCCTCAAGTTGACGGGGGGCGCACAACAGTCAACTAGCGCCTTAGATCTTGGAACCGTGTGCGGTGAAGAGGTTTTGTTAGCACGTCGGCAATCTGATCATTGGTCGAAATATAGCGCACAAGGAGTCGTCCATCCGCAACTTGTTCTCGGACAAAGTGAAAGTCGATTTCAATATGCTTGGAACGACTATGAAACACCGGATTAGCAGAGAGATATGTTGCACCTAGATTATCACACCAAATGACCAGTGGCAACCGACATGGGAGATGAATTTCTCTTAACAGAGACTGTAACCATATGAGCTCCGAAGCAACCGTTTCAACTGCTCGATATTCCACCTCCGTGGAAGACCTGGACACTAATTTTTATTTTCTTGAAGCCCATGAGATTAAGTTGGGCCCGAGGAAGACTGCATATCCAGTTGTGGACCGGCGATCAACAGTGTCGTTGGCCCAATCCGCATCACTAAAGTCTGACAGTATGTGAGACGCTGTGTTGTGGAGCTGAAGTCCATAATCTGAGGTGCCTTTTAAGTAACGCAATATTCGTTTGACTCTGCCCCAGCTTGCCGGTGTCGGGTCCAGCATCGTCTGAGCTGCTCGACTTACTGCGAAGGCAATTTCTGGACGTGTAATACCCAGATATTGAAGACTGTCCACTATTTGTCTGTATAGTACAGGGTCGCACTCTTTATGAGTCTGCGGTTCATTCTTGGCCTGGGCTGCTGGTGTGGCCATTTCATTGCAGTCAACCATCTTTGATTTACTTAGAATATCACCAATGTACTTGCGTTGTGAGAGATGTAGCCCATTTGGTTGCCACGACACCTCAACACCAAGAAAGTAACGCAAACTGCCAAGGTCCTTGATTGAAAAACTATGCTGGAGAGATTTCAATAGTGTCTCAAGAAGCTTGTTGTCGTTGCCTGTGACAATGATGTCATCAACATATACAAGAACAAAGATGCGACTCCCACCTCGAGCATAATAAAATAATGAAGAGTCAGTACGGAAGCCAAGAAATCCAAAAGCTGTTAAGGCTGATTTGAGACAAAAGAACCAAGCACAAGGTGCTTGTTTCAGACCATATAAGGACTTGAGCAACCGACAAACATGATGCGGATAATCGGGATGAACAAACCCCTATGGTTGACGCATATACCCAGCTTCCTGGAGGGTGCCATGGAGAAAGGCATTCGAGACATCTAATTATCGTATTCCCGAGCGATTGGAGATGGCAATTGAGAGTAGAAGCCGTACCGTAGCTGGTTTGATAACAGGACTGAACGTTTCTGTGAAATCAACTCCAGGGCGTTGTTGAAATCCCTTCGTCACCAGACGAGCCTTATACCGTTCTACCGTGCCATCAGGGTTTCGTTTGATGCAGAACACCCATTTATTGTCCAGTACATTGGATGCCTGAGTTGGAGGAACCAAGATCCAAGACTTATTTTCAAAGAGAGCATGAAATTCATCTGCCATTGCCGCACGCCAGTGATGGTCTTTGATTGTCTTGGAGAAGCAGGTCGGTTCTGTTATTGTTTCGAGAACATTTGCCTGCGGGGGGTTATTCTTGGCTTTCGATCGGGTGACCATATGGTGTTGGTTTGTGGGTGGAGCTGATGACTGAGACGGCGCAGTGGGTGGTGCTGGCTGTTGGGGCACCACTGTAGGTGGCGCTATGGCGTTGAGACGACGCTGATAGACAACAAGCGGCCTATCTTGGTGAGTTTGTTGGGCCACGGTGTCTCCTTGCTGGACTGTGGGTTGGGCATGCGAAGCTGGTTGGTCTGGGCCATGAGGAGATGGGCCTGGTGATGGTGGAGTTGCGGCTGGGCCTGGCTGCGTGGGCTCAGTCGGTGCGGGCGCTGCTCGTACGGACGGGAAGAAGAAATTGAGATAGCCAGTGTCGAGTTGTTGTTGGTCACTTGATGCGATGGGTTGGGCCGAATTTGAGTCTGCAAAAGGAAACACTTTCTCATCAAAGAGAACATGTCGGGAGATGTGAATTTTCTGACTCGATATATTATAGCAGCAATAACCCTTATGTTGCCTACTGTATCCGAGAAAGACACAAGGCGATGATCGTGGTTGAAGCTTATTCTTGGTTAGAGGCTGTAACCATGGATAGCATAGACATCCAATTATTCGTAGTGTTTTGAGATTAGGCACATCTCCAAACAGTTTCTCATAAGGTGAGAGATTCTGTAATAATGGTGTTGGCATCCGATTGATAATATAAGCAACTGAGTCAAATATCAAAGACCAGAAATGTAATGGAATAGAGGCATGGTGGAGTATTGCCAAACCAGTTTTGACAATATGTCTGTGTTTGCGTTCGGCACACCCATTTTGTTCTGGGGTATACGGACATGATACACGATGCATTATGCCATGAGTTTGGAAATATTTTGTGAGTGTTTGAAATTCACCACCCCAGTCGGATTGGAACATTTTTATCGGCCTGCCAAAGAATTTTTCCACCTGGGTACGAAACTGAATAAATGCATCAACAAGGTCAGATTTGTGTCTTAGAAAGTAGAGCCAGACATACTTGCTGTAATGGTCGTAAAACACGACATAATATGAAAACTCATCAATAGATTTCACAGGTGAAGGACCCCAAACATCACTGCAGATAAGATCCAACGGACCAGCCACTTTATTAGAAGAAATAGGAAATGGCAACTTGTGTATTTTGCCAACAGTACAGCCGTGACAGAGATGTGAAAGCCGCTTATTTGTAAAAGGATTGTGACTGCGATCTGAGAGCAGTCTTGACGGCGTCTAAATGAGAATGACCAAAACGTTGGTGCCAAATATCAAGGGATGGACTGAGAGCAAGATGGACTTTTGGTGATGTGGCGACTACAGAATCCTGGATCGGATATAGACCTCCATCATTCCGGCCTTGGTGCAAAATTTCCTTCATCAACTGATTCTTAACCAAAAACTGATCACCAACGAATTCAATGGCAATATTATTGTCACGTGTTAATGCACTAAGAGAGATGAGATTAGTGCAACAGTGAGGAACACATAGGACATTCTTTAACGAAACAGATGATTTGGATAATGGTAAACTTGTAGTACCAATATGAGAAATAGGTAATTTCTGTCCATTACCAAATCGTACTTCTTCCGGGCCAGTGTATTCAGAATGAATGTGGAGATTGTTGAGGTCCGACGTCACATGGTGTGTAGTTCCAGAATCGAGTACCCACGACGACCCCTGCGGTGATGTCGTGTGGTGGACTTGAGGCCCCCCAAACTTGTTCACGCCTTGTCGCCTTGCAGAAGAGCAATTGCAGGCAATATGCCCGTAACCATAACAATTGTAGCACTGCTAATCATCACTTGACTGGCTCCAGGCCTATTGAGGCCCATTAGTTGAACGATACTGTTGTTGATGAGGGCCAGGTCCCAGAATACCTGCTGCCCCATTGTAATTCTGTCCAGGGAAATTAGGGTGGCCATTTGGTGTGGAAGAAGACCAGCGGCCACGCCCTCGTCCATTCCGGCCACTGCCACCGCCACCGCGTGAGGAAGACCCAGAAGTTTTGGCCCCGCAATTAACAGAAGGTACGAGCGCCATGGCAGGTGCAGAGTGTTGGAGATTTTGTTCTTCGTTCAAGAGAAGAGAATGGAGATCTTCAATGGTAAGAACATCCGGATGGGCCTCGACTAACCTCACAAAGGGTCTATAAGCATCATCGAGACCATTGACTACTCGCTCAACAAAATCACTTTCCTTGATAGGTTCACCAAAGGCAGCAAGTTGGTCGGTGATACCTCGAGCATGGTGGAGATACACATCTATGGTGTCCGCTCCTTTGGACAGAGTGTAGAAAGACTTTTTCAAACGTTGAATCTGATGCTGAGAACCTGCACCATATATGCGAGTGAGACGATCCCAAATCTCTTTCGCAGTTGTGCAGCCTACAAGTTGAGGAATGATGGTGTCAGTGACAGAGTAGTGAAGCAGAGACACAGTACGTTGGTCATCCTTAAACCAGGGTTGAAACACTGGGTTGGGAATAGTGGTTCCGACTTCAGGGCCAGCAACCATTCGAGATGGTTGAGGAAGACTACCATCGACATGTTCAAACAAGTCATGGCTATAGAGAACAGGCTTGATCTGGGTTTGCCAGGTGAGGAAGTTTTTGGCAGTCAATTTTTGGGTAATCTGACTGAATGGGTTGGGGAGAGAAGAGTTGGATTGGGCAGCCATCGAAGAAAATTTGGGTAGCAAGGATAATACTGTTTCTTTTTCTCGTTTGAGTTTGAGGCTCTGATACCATGTAAAAGTTTGAATGCTTCACACTTTCATTGCTATTCACATCATACATTTATACAGGTTCCTATTGATTCTCTATTGATTACATTGAATATTGACAGGTAAGGATCATGGGATACTGATTCAGCAGGTGAGGAAAATATGGAGAAGATCACGTCACTTCTAGAAGGCTGAGATCAAGGAGTGTAACTGTTGCAGCCACTTTAGGGAAGTGAGGATTTGCATCCAGATATTGTGGTGACATGAGATATTTGCCATTACGGAGGACTCTCCTTGTTCCTAGCAAGTGTTCGCATCTGCAGAAATGCAACAAACCAAATGTTGGCATATCACTCGTGAACAATACAAATGTTGACAACTCTTGAAACCTGACTCAAGTGGCAAGGATCAAAGAATGCCATCTTCCCCTGTGTCTTGTCGTATTCAGCAACCTGCAAAAATATCCAATATTCACAATTTCGTTGGGAAAAAATTTGAGTCCAACTTCAGGTGATTATACCAAGATGGGAATTTTTTTAATTCTGATACCTTGAAAGGAAGGATGTTCAGCCACTCCAAGCCAGGAGCCATACTCAAGACCGTCTTCCCGTGGTCAGCATCGTACGGATCCCTTTTCTCAACTGGATGGCTCATTCCAGCAGGATCCCTACCGACAATGTAGAAATTAGTTCCAGCATTTATACGACCCTTTGCGTGCCACTGGACCTCAGTTGGACCAGCATAAAGCATAGGTGATGAGAATATGGAAACCACAGTGGTCTCTGGATCAAGAACGCCATCCTCAAGCACCTGAAAGTAATCATCATTACCAATTATATTCAGATGTAGAAAGAAGTGATCTTCTCATTCAAGTCTGTCGCACAAGCATAACGAATTCCAATGACATGAAAAGGATTCTGACATGTTTAGACCTCAAAATCCAGTTGTGTCAGAGTCCGAACTAGAAGGCCTAGGAAGCAGAATCTTTACCTTCTCGTGCTGCTTCATCCGCCAACTAAGAGGGACGTCATCTGCTTTTGTGTAGCCTCCCAGCGGGTGAAGCACAAGGATGGGGTTCTTGTACCCCATCTCAAGTAACCGCTTACGAGTGTCTGTCATCAGCAAGGCATGGCCATTATGAACAGGGTTCCTCAGCTGAAATGCAAAGACGACATCGGCATTGTGCTTAGCAAATTCCTGTCGGAGCTTCGCGGGTGATAGTCGGAAATCATCCAACCCATCATTGTACTTGATGGGTTCTATGACCTCCAGGTCTCCACCGATCAGCCAATTTCCGGCTTTCGATATTGCTTCCTCGACATAAGGCAGACCAGGTGCAGTCGTTCCCCATGTCCTCGCTATCCTCTCTTCTTTGGGGTGCTTGTATATCTATCTCAATACTGAAACAAGTTCACATAGTAAGTTTCAATTTCTTACTATACAACCAAGTCATAATAATTATATAAATACCAAAGTAAAAAATATATAATACCACGCACTTTACACCTTCCATAAACATAACTCAAACCAACAAACTGAAAAAGACATTGCGACGTCATTTTCCTAGGCCAACTAAGGAGATCATCCTCCCGCCGCAGGGAGGCCATCAATGGGAACGCCGCCGGAGAAGACGGACGACCGGTGACTTGAGAAAATTCTCTTGAACAAGTGCGGCTACTGCAAGAACGTGCATGATCATTGTCACGAAATCTTCATTTACTTGTACGCATATATACAATGACATCTAGATATGTCAATACATTGGATATCGACAAAAACATTGGATATCGGCAAAGCGGGTGATCATTTTAAGGTTTATCCTTAAAAAAATATTAAAGTGAAAGGATTTTCTCCTTTATATATATCTTAAACACACAATTACATTTTTTTTCACGCGGAATCTAATTGGCAGCTCAATTTTCTTTTCTTTTCTCCTTTCCAACAGACTCTAATTGGCACTCAATATATATTCTTAAACACTGTATATATATGTGTGTGTATTTTACTATATTAGTATAAATAAATAAAATTTACCTAAAAAATAGACTCTTAATTTTGTCCGAGGAGATTATTATATATTTAATCAGTCCGAATCTATCGAATGTGCCCGTCATAAAGTGCAAGAGGTCAAAAGAATCCAGGATACCCTTATTTTTTATTTTATACAATTATATTTGGATATCTAACAGTCCTAATAATTTAAATTTGGATCGAATTCTAAAAACTGACAAAGATATTTAACTCTATTGAGTTTGTCGAAATTTTTTGGTCAATAAATTTAAAACACTTACACTAAGATAAACTCTTGAGAATTGCACTAAAGTTTTGTAGGAAAAAGAATGCAGAAGGTTGACTCGCCTTCGCCGTCACGCCCGCATCCACATGTTCGCCGCAAACGCTACAGTAACTTCCCAGGTCATTATCAATTCCATGTAGAACAAACACCAGGAAATTTTGTATAGATATTAAAATATGGTTGTTGCCTAGCTTTTTTTTTTTTTGCCTGGATTTTGTACAGGTAGTCAAATCCTGTACCAAACAGAAAAGGTCAAGACAGTCAAAAAAGAGAAAATGGATTGTGACAGTTGGAGAGAGGGAATGATAACTTGCACGTGATGATAGCTGGTGAGAGAAGAGATGAGATGTGCGAGTCCCACCTTTGCTTTGTTTTTTAATCTTTAAATCAAATTGGTATATTATAGTTTAACAAATCAAACTTATGTATTATTTAAATAATTTTTTTATAATAAGTATTAATTAATATTATCGTAACCAGACATGTCATTTTACGTGACCGGGCATACCATTTTACGTAACTAGACATGTCATTTAATCGTAATCGGATCTGCCATTTGATTAATTATTTAATTAATTATATTTTATTCAATATTAATCTGACGTGCCATTTAACATAACCTGTGCATGCCATTTCATATAACATGTACATGTCATTTAACATAACCTGAGCTTGTAACTCGATCGACTATTATCTTCAAACATATTTCGACATCTTTTCACTCTGAATTTGGAGAAAACTACAAAGTTGTAGATATATATCTCACCTTCGCACAGCAACTTGAATCCCCTTAATCGGACTCCCGAGTAAGAACTTGTTGTCCCCCAACCGAAATATATTTTCGTAACTCGATCGACTAGTGGCTTCAAACATATTTTCGATACTCTTTTACTTCGAATTTGGAGAAGTCATAAACTACAAAATTGTAGATTTACATCTCATCTTTATACAGCAACTTGAATCACCTCAATCGGACTCCGGAATAAGAACTTGCGGCTCTTCAACTAGAACCTCTCAACCACTTCTCATCGTCGCCCCTTCTTCACAATCGAACTCCGGTCTGCTCCTCGTCGACGTCGGAGTGGTGGTCGGCGTTGAGCTCATGGCAACATCGTCAGTCTCAGATCTGAAACCATGAATTTTTAATTAGAGAGAGAGATGAGGGAGTAAGAGAGAGAGAGGGGGAGAGGGAGAGGGAGAGGGAGGTAAAAGGGAAAAGAGAAATATGGCACGGAAGGAAGAGAAGGAAAAATAGAGAAGGGTGGGTAAAAAAAGAAAATGCTCATACGAATTACAACCGTCAGATCTCTCATATGCGCCTAATCATCAAGATCAAAGGACCATATTAAATCATGTTTGGTACAGGAAACCCCCCTCTCTCTCTCTCTCTATGTACCAAATCCAACCCTCTTTTTTCACGCGTTCGCCCCCAATGCTACAGTAACTTCCCGGGTCATTATCAATTCCATGCAGAACAAACACCAGGAAATTTTGTATAAATATTAAAATATGGTTGTTGCCTAGCTTTTTTTTTTATTTTCTCGTATTTAGAGTTGAGAAGTCGATTTCTATTTAAAAATGAATCTTTCAATAGTATCCTTTACAATAACCTCTTCTCCTTACTTTGTCGCCTAGTTCTGATTATATGTTTCAGTTTTCTAGTTGCAACTACAAAGGGGATGTTCCTACCCTTTCAAATTTTTCCCCCTGAAAATATGGATATTTCGTTAAAATTAGATGGCATACTTATGTATATTATATCGATTAATCCGAGTAGGAGTTAGATTATAGAAAAAGTGTACTTTAAGTTCACTTGATTTATGCAGAAGGGGCCTCTCTGCAATGTTAGTTACAGCTTCTTATTCTTATAAGTAATGATATAAAGCGGTTTTTTAATATATAAAAACTAAAATGAAGCGTGTGTACATTTGGTTTCGAGAACCGGAAAAAATATGAAAATAATTTGCTGTTTTATGATGCAATAACCCAATACAATTTTATTGTATCTAATAGAAATTAACTTTTCATTATTATTTTTTTAAAGAAAGCCCATACCCGGAAAAAAAAGATTATAGATTATTGGCGAGCTAAACAGGAAAGTGGAACCAAAAATTCATGAACAAGTTTCCTTCTCAAGCGACTGTATTTTTGTCGACATTCATTCGAATCCCAAAAGCAAAGAGAACTTAAAAAAGTATTCCCTTTGGAAACCGTGTGAACAAAAGATAAGAGTTTAACTTAGTCACTAAACAATTGATCAGACAATGCCCTTACACCGTCATATGGGGCTCCACCGTTACGCCAATGGAAAAGCTGACAGTAGCCACATGCGGAAATTTTATAACAGTCGATCCACGATTTGCTGACTCGCCGTTTTAAATAAACAGCGTTCACTGACGCGGACTTCATAGTTCATACGCTGCACCTCGTACATTGCCAGGAAACATCGGCTTCCAAAAGCCTCGTATCTTAAGAAAACAAAAGCCTTATCCAAATTTACTTCTATATATATGGTTCGCTCGTACAACATTGGTTTCTCATCCAAAGATTTCTGATTCAATCACACTACTAGTTCACCATTTGCATTTTTCCTCAGGAATCACCTCATTACAATCACCTACTTAGCCGACTGAAATTCACCATTGCTAATATCGAGTTCGTACTCGGAGAATAACTGTTTTCTAGTTGATCGACACGTGGCAGTAGCCTGAGTTACTTTATTATTTTAGATTGTGGAATGGCCAACCTGATGCATCCAACCTTGGTTGGGATTGGATACTTGCTTGATGTCCCCTCCACCATCAGCAAACCTAGCAAGAAATGGCACTTGGCATTCACAACAATATACTGCTCCAGAACCATAACCTCAACTTCCAACTCCAAGAAAATTTCACCCTCCCCATCTCATGTCACCCTCAATATCAACCCAGAAGACACCAACTTCAGAATCCACCAAGCCACACTAACCGACCTTGTCAGGGCCAAGAACCTGAACCAGCTCCATCAACTTGGTGGCGTTGCAGGTGTTGCTTCTTCTGTAGATGTCACCTTGGATGGTGGCATCAACCCGAATGAAGCAGACGTCTCTCGTCGACAGGAAGCGTTCGGTTCGAACACGTACAAGAAGGCTCCTTCGAAGGGCTTCTTCTACTTCGTCGTCGAGGCATTTAAGGACCTCACAATTGCCATCCTCATGGCTTGTGCTGCCCTCTCTTTAGGCTTCGGGATCAAGGAAGATGGCCTCAAGGAAGGGTGGTACGATGGTGGAAGCATATTAGTTGCTGTCTTCCTCGTAATCGCGGTGTCTTCCATCAGCAATTACAGGCAGAGCAGGCAGTTCGATAAGCTCTCGAAGATTAGCAACAACATCGGTATCGAGGTCGTCCGGAGCGGGAGGAGGCAACAAGTCTCAATCTTTGAGCTTGTTGTGGGCGACATTGTTTGTCTGAAGATCGGTGACCAAGTTCCGGCTGATGGGCTGTTTGTAGATGGCCACTCTTTGCAGATAGATGAGGCGAGCATGACGGGGGAGAGCGAGCACGTGGAGATCAGCCATCGTCAGAATCCGTTCCTCTTTTCGGGGACCAAAGTGGCGGATGGCTACGGAAGGATGCTGGTTACTTCGGTTGGGATGCACACTTCCTGGGGCGAGATGATGAGCCATATTAGCCGCGACAATAGCGAGCAGACGCCTCTGCAAGTCAGGCTCAATAAGCTGACCTCCGCGATTGGCAAGGTTGGTTTGGCTGTCGCTCTCCTTGTGCTTGTGGTCCTGTTAGTCCGGTACTTCACAGGGAATACCGAGGACGAGAACGGGAATACCGATTTCGTTCGAGGCCAGACGAAAAGTGATGACATAATGAATGCTGTTGTGAAGATTGTGGCTGCTGCTGTTACAATTGTTGTGGTGGCAATTCCTGAAGGTCTGCCTCTGGCTGTTACGCTTACCCTCGCGTATTCGATGAAGCGGATGATGGCTGATCAGGCCATGGTTCGGAAGCTGTCCGCTTGCGAGACGATGGGGTCGGCCACTACTATTTGTACTGATAAAACAGGAACTCTGACGATGAATTTGATGAAGGTCACCAAGTTTTGGTTAGGGAAAGAATCAATGGAGCGGAATGTCCTGTCGCGCGTTTCTCCTGCGGTGCTTGAGCTGATCAAGCAAGGAGTTGCTTTGAATACCACGGGTGGGGTCTTCGGGGCCAGTTCAGGAGCCGAGTTCGAGTTGTCGGGTAGTCCTACCGAGAAGGCGATCCTATCTTGGGCGGTGGTGGAGTTGAAAATGAATATGGAGGAGGTGAAGCAGAGCTGTGAGCTTCTCCAAGTTGAGGCTTTCAATTCAAAGAAGAAGAGGAGCGGGGTTTTGACAAGGACAAAGGTGGAAAGCGCAGTTCATGCGCATTGGAAAGGTGCTGCAGAGATGATCCTAGCTATGTGCTCGAGTTACTGCGATGCTTCAGGATTGGTGAGAGATATGAGCAACTCTGAAAGGGAGGCATTCAAGCAGATCATCCAAGGGATGGCGGCCGATAGTCTCCGTTGTATAGCTTTCGCGCATCACCAGGTATCGGAAGATCAAAACGAGGATGGAATTGGGAATCAACAGATGCAGCTAGTAGAAGATGGATTGACCTTGTTAGGATTGGTTGGTATCAAGGACCCGTGCAGACCTGGGGTGAAAAATGCTGTGGAAGTTTGCCAAGATGCAGGAGTCGACATCAAGATGATCACTGGCGATAATGTCTTCACTGCAAGGGCTATAGCACTCGAGTGCGGGATATTGAAGCCAGGCGAGGACACATACAATGGAGCCGTGGTGGAAGGCGAGGAGTTCAGAAACTACACGCCTGAGGAAAGGATGGAGAGAGTTGACGCTATCCGAGTAATGGCCAGGTCCTCTCCTTTTGACAAACTTCTAATGGTGCAGTGTCTGAGACAGAAAGGAAGAGTGGTGGCAGTCACAGGCGACGGTACGAACGACGCACCAGCGCTGAAGGAGGCCGACATCGGGTTATCTATGGGGATCCAAGGCACCGAAGTCGCTAAAGAAAGTTCCGACATTGTCATACTGGATGACAATTTCGCATCGGTGGCCACGGTTCTGCAATGGGGGAGATGTGTCTATAACAACATCCAGAAATTCATCCAGTTTCAGCTCACTGTAAATGTGGCCGCACTCGTCATCAATTTCGTTGCAGCTGTTTCGGCCGGAGAAGTCCCGTTGACCGCGGTGCAGCTGCTGTGGGTGAACCTGATCATGGACACACTTGGTGCACTAGCACTAGCAACAGAAAGGCCAAGCAAGGAGCTCATGAATAAACCACCAGTCGGCCGGACTGAACCACTTATAACCAACATCATGTGGAGGAACCTACTGCCCCAAGCCCTGTACCAGATCTCCATCCTCTTGACCCTTCAATTCAGAGGTGAATCCATACTTGGTGTCAGCAAGAAGGTCAACGACACGCTCATCTTCAACATCTTCGTCTTGTGTCAAGTGTTCAACGAGTTCAACGCGAGGAAGCTCGAGAAGCGGAATGTCTTCGAGGGAATACACAAGAACAAGCTCTTCTTGGCGATCATCGGCGTCACCATTGTCCTACAGGTGCTCATGGTGGAGCTGCTGAAGAAGTTTGCAGGCACTGAGAGGCTAAACTGGGGACAATGGGGTATGTGCATTGGAGTTGCAGCAATCTCTTGGCCTATTGGCTGGCTTGTCAAGTGCATTCCTGTCCCTGAGAAACCATTCTTCAGCTATCTCAACTGGAACAAGTGAGATTTGGAAGACTGTATAAAGGATTAAAGATTCAATAGGACTAACCTGTTTATTACAGGATTCTCTATTCATTTATTATTTGTTAGCCAAGCAATTTCATCAATAATATTCTTTGTATATGCAACTATTCCAGTGTCACGCTGTTCAACACATTTTGATTCCATTACTGATCAAACAAGAGAACAATCCAACACAAGAATTCCATGAAATTTTTTTTTTGTAATAAAACACAACAACAACAATCGATTTGGTCCTTTATTGGATGACAAGAATATGATACAACGCGGCCACATGCAAGATCCACCATTATGCATCGAGCAGTGGCCGTCTCAATCACAACAAGAGGCGACATATAACTGTTCCTTCGAAGAGAGACCGTGTCCCAAGGAGCTTGGCAAGTATCCGAGTATGATAAATTTTACACGAAACATGGAACACAATGGAGACAGGAAATGGGTGCGTCTGTGTCTTGCAATGACAGATGATACAATATCTTACAGCAGCACATAGGGTGTAACCATCGGTATATCTAAGCTGGGACAGGTTGGGGGACCTTGCCGTTGTCTGCTGGGGACAAACTGTCGTAGTACTCGACCAACACCTTCCAACCACTGGGGCACATAAATCCGTCCGGAGGACTCTCCTTGTTCCTAGCAAGTGTTCGCATCTGCAAAAACGCAACAAACCAAATGTTGGCATATCACTCGTGAACAATACAAACGTTGACAACTCTTGAAACCTGACTCAAGTGGCAAAGAGTAGAATGGGTATTTGGGTTTGTACTACGTATCCCAGAACCGGACATTAACTTAGTCAAAGGAAAAAAAAGGACAGATGTTAACATAAGTTTCGGGAAGGTTTCAAGATTTAGCAGTTAAAAGACTGATGGAGTTTTTCCTATTAGTGTCCAGAACGTGAATTTATCCAGCTCCAGTCTGTTTGGACGTGCTTTAGACTCGGTGAGAGGTTAGGCTCGTGCTTTACCTTTGTCCCGGATATAAAGAGGAAGTCATCGGCCCTTGAAGGATCAAAGAATGCCATCTTCCCCTGTGTCTTGTCGTATGCAGCAACCTGCGAAAATATCCAATATTCAGAATTCCGTTGGGATTAAATTTGAGTCCAACTTCAGGTGATTATACCAAGATGGGAATTGTTTAATTCTGATACCTTGAAAGGAAGGATGTTCAGCCGCTCCAATCCAGGAGCCATACTCAAGACCTTCTTCCCATGGTCAGCATCGTACAGATCTCGTTTCTCAACTGGATGGCTCATTCCAGCAGGATCCCTACCGACAATGTAGAAGTTAGCTCCAGCATTTATACGACCTTTTGCATGCCACTGGACCTCAGTTGGACCAGCATAAAGCATAGGTGATGGGAATATGGAAACCACAGTGGTCTCTGGATCAAGAACACCATCTTCAAGCACCTGAGAGTAATCATCATTACCAATTATAATCAGATGTAGAAAGAAGTGACCTTCTTCTTCAAGTCTAAATGTTTAGACATCAAAATCCAACTGTGTCAGACTCGAAACTAGAAGGCCTAGAAAGCAAAATCTTTACCTTCTCATGCTGCTTCATCCGCCAACTAAGCGGGACATCATCTGCTTTTGTATAGCCTCCCAACGGGTGAAGCAGAAGGATGGGGTTCTTGTACCCCATCTCAAGCAACCGCTTACGAGTGTCTGTCATCAGCAAGGCATGGCCATTATGAACAGGGTTCCTCAGCTGGAATGCAAATACTGCATCGGCATTGCGCTTGGCAAATTCCTGCCGGAGCTCTGCGGGTGATAGACGGAAGTGATCCAACCCATCATTGTACTTGATAGGTTCTATGACCTCCAGGTCTCCACCGATCAGCCAATTGCCGGCTTTCGATATTGCTTCCTCGACATAAGGCAGACCAGGTGCTGTCGTTCCCCATGTCCTCGCTATCCTCTCTTCTTTGGGGTGCTTGTATATCTCAATACTGAAACAAGTTCACATAGTAAGATTCAATTCTTGAGCACTTGGCAGCTTATTAAGGCTGATTCATAGACAACCAAGTCCTAATTATATAATATCACGCACTTCATTCTGGAACAAAATACACAAAAAGTGCTTACATAACGAGTATGCAACTAATAAAATTACAATCCGTAGAGTTATGTTGTAACGTGGGTCCAACTCAACTCAACTCAACTCAAACTCAAATTAGTTAACTCTGTTATAACGGACGAGACAAAATTACTTTTCAAAGAGAATCTTTTGCCATCTAGAGGGAATACTCGTTTATTTAGTCTCAGACCGGCCATAGTAGTCGTATCAACTCTATTAAGCTATTCTGATCTCAATAATAGTATTTTTATATGCGTCATTCACAATATAGTATATACACAAATTCGTTACTCAATACAATGTGATTTCGAACAAAACTAATAGAACTACTTAAATTCTAAGCATAATTCCGGAAAATAACACGATTCCTAAGTAGCAAAAAATCCGATTCCTTCATCTCATTCATTGCGAACCTTCGATATTAAAATTATTAATAACGAAAATATGAGAGAAAGGCAATAATAATAATAATGACTCACTCTTTAAGGATGGCGACGGGGCGATCGAGGTGGTCAACGAGGGCGACGGAAGAGGCGCGATCGGCGTCGAGGCGGAGCTTGATATCGTCGTCGACGGGGAGGACGATGGGCACCGACATGTTGACCCGGGATCCGTCGGGAAGACGGAGCGAGTTGAAATGAAGAGTTTGGAGGAACTCGGATTCTCTCATGAACCCCTTGAGCGGGCTGGCCCACCCCTCACTAAGCACGTGGACCCACTGCGTGTCTATCCACGTCAGCCTCACATTCTCCATCCCCGCCGCCTCCCTCCTCTTCTTCTCCCTCTCCGCCTCCCCCACGCGGAGGTCCACCAGCCGCCCCCCGTCCGGCTCGATCAGCCCGGCCCGCGCCACGTGCCTTGCGGTGAGCCTCAGGGCCCGGGAACCAGGCCGGGGAGCGAACCGGAGCGGGTGGTGGCGGGTTGGGCATGGGCCGGGGCGCGGGAGGGTGGAGGAGTGAGGAGCGGTTTTGATCTGGAGAGCCATTGGGAGAGACAGAGGGAGGGAGAGCTGGTTGTTGGAGTCCACTCCTGAAGGGGTTTTAATTTTATAGTGGTGGGTGGGGGAAGAAGGGTGGGAATTTAATTAATATGAATGTGACGGACAAGGGCAGTTCCGGCAATTTCCAAAAGTACAGAAGTAGTGTTTTTGTTTTCTTTTTGTGCTTACCCGGAAAGGTAGAATTCTTGCCTCTCGGGGGAGGATGAACCTGGACGCTTTTTTCTTTTAAAGAGTTTTTTTTTTTTTGCAATAAATTAATTTCCCTATTTCCATTCCATCTCCGGCAAATTTTTTAATTTGATTGAATTGGACCACTATTCTTTAGGATCGTGTGAGTGATCGAAGCGAAGTCCCATAATAAAATTTTATTGTTTGAAACAATGATCCCGCAATAAGATATTGTGGGCTTCAATTGTTGGGGGTAAAATTTATTTATTTTAAAAAATTAATTCTACACTTTTATATTTAGTTAACTGAAATTTATAGAGTTTATTTACAAATATCCTGAGATTAGCACTAATGGCAAGAATTGTGGACTTATTATTAGTGTTGCAAGAGTTGTTTCACTTATTTATCACTCTTTATATTAAGATTTTGAGTAGAATATAAATTTTTAACACTAATATTGTTATAATTATTACGGATAACACCACTATTGTTTGATTTTGTATGAATTTAATTTGTAAATCCATACCTTCATTTGTGAATTTAATTTGACTAGTCACGACCCAGAGGTACAGAAGCTACGTAAAATCAGAAAACGGTCAAAGAGAAGAGGAAACGGGGGAAAAGGGTACGACGGTCTTTCAACGTTGAAAAAGACCTCTCCACCCCGTCCCCTTTTTTTTTATGTTTCAAGAGACAAAAGAAGAGACGCCCTTGATGACCATATGCAAGTGGGCTGCGGGTGAACTTCTAAGAATCTTCTTCTTCTTTCTTTCTCAGATATAGTTGAAAAAAAGACGTATGTATCAAAAGTGTTCATGTCCTCTCCCCATGCATCCAAAATAGCTCATGCCACCTGACACAACCCAAACTGAACCAAATGCCATTCTACGGCCACATTCAAACCTACGTGGAGCTAATAAAGAGACACTGTTACATTATGTTACTAATTAATTTTTATTGATACTAAAATTATTTTAACTTAATTACGAGGTTAAGAATTCGAGTAAATACGTGTTGGAAGAATTATCAGACCCCCTTCTTTTACATTACTATTTTATTATCGGCCACTCGGGGGTATTTAGTCTTACAATGTAATCCTTACTCATTTACTCGGAATTCAATGTGCCCCATGCTATTCGTGTCAAAAAGGTAAGTGCCCAACTCCAATCTCTATTAATCAATCATTAGTATCCCGATATCTCAAAAAACTTAGGGAAAAGTCCACTTTCGTACCCTGTGGTATCGACCAAAATCACTTTAGTACCCTGTGGTAAAAAACCGATCAATCGAGTCATACTTATTCCAATTAACATCAAAAAGGGCCTCGGGCAGCTGCCCGGAGCTGCCCGAGCCTACCCGCCCGCTGCCCGGGCCACGTGGTCAGCCACGTCACCAATTTTGGTGACGTGGCGCCACGTCACCAAGAGGAGGAGGAGGAGGCGGGGAGGAGGAGGAGGAGGAGGAGGAGGAGGGGGACGCGGGGAGGAGGAGGAGAGGAGGAGGGGGACGCGGGGAGGAGGAGGAGAGGAGGAGGGGGGCGCGGGGGAGGAGGGGGAAGCGGGGAGGAGGAGGACGCGGAGGAGGAGGGCAACGTGGGGAGGAGGAGGAGAGGAGGAGGAGGAGAGGAGGAGGAGGAGGAGGAGGAGGACGCGGAGGAGGAGGGGGACGCGGGGAGGAGGAGGACGCGGAGGAGGAGGGGGATGCGGGGATGAGGAGGAGAGGAGGAGGAGGAGGAGGAGGAGGAGGAACGCGGAAGAGGAACTCGGAGGAGGAGGAGGCGGAGGAGGAGGAGGAGGAGGAGGAGGAGGAACGCGGAGGAGGAACTCGGAGGAGGAGGAGGCGGAGGAGGAGGAGGAGGAGGGGGATGCGGGGAGGAGGAGGAGAGGAGGAGGAGGAGGAGGAGGAGGAGGAACGCGGAGGAGGAGGAGGAGGGGAGGAGGAGGAGGAGGAGGAGGAAAATCGGAGGAGGAGGAATTGGTGACGTGGCACCACGTCACCAAAAATGGTGACGTGGCTGACCACGTGGCCCGGGCAGCGGGCGGGTAGGCTCGGGCAGCTCCGGGCAGCTGCCCGAGGCCCTTTTTGATGTTAATTGGAATAAGTATGACTCGATTGATCGGTTTTTTACCACAGGGTACTAAAGTGATTTTGGTCGATACCACAGGGTACGAAAGTGGACTTTTCCCAAAAACTTAATCTTCTGTCATCTCTAAAAAAACGTAATCTTCTGTCTGAAACTTTATTACAAAATTGGAGGTCGACGTGCGACATTAATCAGTAGCCTTGTACCGGCACACGCAAAATCTGTTTCGATAAATTTCGTTTGGAAATACGTGATAACTGCTAAGTGTAAGATTAATGAGGTTGTTTATAAATGTGAAAAAATTCACATACTTATTATTTTAGTATTCTTGATTGGATATAAAAAATTCATATTAATTTGAATATGTGGTAATTTAATTTGAATATAAATTAGTTGATAGTAAATATTTATATACCAAACAATTTCTATAAAAAATTACTTTCACCGAATTAAAGTATCTGAATTTTGTAAATCGTTAGAAAAATGCGGGACTAAAAATATTGCAATAGTGCTATTGTGAGTGTGTATCCATCCTCGAGTCAGAAAAGTAAATAGTGGAGGACGAGACCAGGCCTCCAACATCACTTTCTTTTTTTAAGGAACATCCAACATCGCATTGTGCAATGGTAATTGTGTGTCATACTTATTTATAAAACTAAAATAAAATATTCTACGACAAATATTTTAAGGAATCAGAGGAAGTCGAACCACTTTATCCAATTTGACAGGTAAATGCACTAACCAAAAAATGTAAAATTTTCATTTTTCAATGAATTTTCAGAAAATGACAATTTTTAATGTTATTATATGAGACTTATTTAATCAACTTGACCCAGTAAAATTACGCGAATAAATTATCCACTCATTGCCAAAGAACTTGTAGTCCAACGGCACAAGTCGTTGTAAATGAAATTGGATTTAATGGGGACTAAATAAAATTTGTCCTCAGGTAAGGACTACACATACAAACCAATATTACTTCGCAGGCAAACCAACATCATTACACATGACCAACGCATGGTGGGTAGGATAGTAATAGGTCATGTCTCATTTTTCACGGGTCGGTGGATCAATTCACACTCCTTGCACAATTGGCAAAATTTTGTTTGGGAGGGGAACAAAACTTAATGCCGTCTAGAGCCCGGGGCTTTAGGCCAACCAGCCTAAATTTTCTTGACCAAAAAAAAAATATCACTACACGTGCAAACCAATATCACGGCTAACCAATATCACTACACATGCAAACCAATATCCAATATCACTACACATACAAATCAATATCCATTTAGTTTTCATTGGTGGAGACTAGCTTAGTCCCCACCAAATCTGACCCCGTTGTAGATATATAGGAGATCCAAAGTTCAAAACTTAGTATTATCATGGTGTAGTAATTTACCTTTAAAAAAATTATCTACTCATTTGGGCTTGGCCTACCAGTTGCCACATGTCATTGGGCTCGTAAATAAAATAGATTATCCGCTTCCAGGAAAAATGACCCGGTGTCGGTCTGCGGGTGAAAATATTTTTTCCTTATTTTTAAGGTAAAATATTTTGAGAAAAGTCTCATTTAGTATCATATAGTTTTAAACTTTTAAAATTAAGGTCATGTGGTTTCAAATTGGGAATTTAGTACCATGTAGTTTACACTTTTTTCTCGGGCAAGTCCAGGATAGCTGCCCGGCCAAACGTGCTCGAAACAGTACCATTTTTGCGCCCACGTGGCTGACACGTGGCAAGTAATGGGTTAAGTTGACGATTACGTGTCGTCTGATAAATTATCCTTTTGGTCCCAAATTTATTTATAGTTTTTAAAAAACACATTATTTAAATACAATAAAAAAACCACTCATCCCAAACCAATCCTTTCTCCCCCAAACCACTTCCAACTTTTAATTAAACGCCATTGAAGGACCGATGACGTCTTCACCGTAATGCATCGAGCCCCCACCGTTACTTGCCATCAATTCCGATGGACTAATTAAGATCCACCAAGAACCTAATCTAATTCCATGAAAACGACCGGCCGTCGTGGGTATAAATATAAATTTCGGGGCGACGTACTCCGTCGTCCCGACGAACGAGTTGGACACGTGCCGACTTGGCCTTCTTCAGCTTGGAAACAGCGTCGTCCCTGTGGGAGAGGGAGCAGGAGAGGTCGAAGTCAGAGAGGGTGACGTAGCCGAAGGCCTGGACGAGGACGTCCTCGGGCTTGAGGTCGCGGAAGGCGAGGCCGAGGCAGTAGTGAAGGTGGCGGAGGGTGAGGAGGATCTCGGCGATGTAGAACCGGGCCGCGGCGAGGGAGAACACCAGGTCGGTCTGGCGGTGGCGGAGGGCGTTGAGGTCGCCGCCGGGACAGAACGGGACCGACCACGCGAGGAAGTCGTGGTCCTCGAAGCAGGAGATTAGCTCAGGGAGGAAGGGGTGGCGGCCAGTTTCTATGCTCAGGGAGGAAGGGGTGGCGAGGAATTTCGGGACGACGTACTCCTCCGTCCCGACGAACGAGTTGGACACGTGCCACCCAGTGGACTCGGCACTCGGCCTCGAACTTGGAATGGAAAGTGGAGTTGTCGACGACCTTGAGTGCGAAGGTGGCGGTTTTTGAAAGGAAGAGGTTTAAAATATTGGGATTATTTTATTAATTTATCATATTACACATCATCAGCAATTAAACCCATCACTTGCCATGTGTCAGCCACGTGGGCACAAAAACTGTAGCGTTTCGAGTCCGTTTGGCCGAACAGGTATCCTGGACCTGCCCAGGAAAAAATGTGTAAAACCACATGGTACTAAATTTCCAATTTGAAACCACATGGTCTTAATTCGGAAAGTCTGAAACTACAAAGTACTAAATAGAACTTTTCCCAAATATTTTTCCATTTTAGAAGATTAGACAAGTGAGAAAATCTATTAATTTAATATTAAAAATTCTACATTAGGGATAGTAAGAAAAATCTGGTTTTTTTTAGAAAGCATAAAATTTGAGAGTTTTTTTTAATAGGCAAAAAATTTAGATATATTTTCTAAATAGGCAAAAAATTAATATGTTCTTAAAATAGGTAAAAATTTAATGAGAAATTAAAAAAAAGCGACGACCTGGATCGTCACACCAATTTAATTACATAAAATAATGGAGGCGACCCAATAGTAGGTCGCATCCTTAACATTTTTACGATTATATTAATATAATATAAGAGACGACCTAGTATTAGGTCGACTCTTGTCTAATTTAATTTTTTAAAATTACTTGTCTAATTTAATTTTGGTCAATTGAACTCAATCGGCTTTTGACTGCAAGCGTATTTTCGACATCCTTACACTTCGAATTTGGAAAAGACATAAACTACAAAGTTGTAGATATACGTCTCGGCTTTGCACAACAACTTGAATCAACCTAATCAAACTCCGGAGTAAGAATTTGTATCTCCCAAATGAAATCAGTCAATCGAACTCGATCAGCTTTTAAATTCAAACAAAATTTTGACATCGTTACACTCCGTTTTTGGAAAAGTTATAAACTACAAAGTTGTAGATATACGTCTCAGCTTTGCATAAAAATTTGAATCAACTCAATCGGACTCAGGAGTAAAAATTTGTGTTTCCCAACCAAAATCAGTCGATCGAACTCGATCGACTTTTGACTTCAAATAAAATTTTGAAATTGTTACACTCCGTATTTGAAAAGGTTATAAACTAGAAAGTTGTAAATATATATCTCAGATTTGTAAAAAACTTGAATCATCTCAATCAGACTCCGGAATAAAAAGTTGTGACTCTCCAATCGAAATCTAAGAGAAGAAAAAAAAGTAAGAAAACATAAAAAAATTATACAACTTTAAAAAGAAAAAATTGGAAAGCTGGAAGGAGGCAACCTAGTTATAGGTCACTATTCAGTTTTTTTTTTATTTTTTTATTGTTAAAGTGACAAGTTGTTGTTTGGCTATTCGAATGAGTTATTTTTTTCGATTTAGCATAATTTGTTGAACTCTACGCATAAGTCTCAAAAAATTGAGCAAAATCAAATCAAAATTTAACTCATTCAGATAATCTAACACTAACTTATAACATTTATAAAATAATAAAAAAGAATCATTAATTAGGGAGGCGACCTACACTTGGGTCGTCTCCCATTATTATATTTTTTAATTGTAAGGCTAAGAAATGGAGTCGACCCACTGTAGGATCGTCTCCTTCTTTTTTTAATTTTTAGTTAAATTTTTTGTCTATTTTGAGTATATATTAAAATTTTGCCTATTTAAAAAATATATCTAAATTTTTTGCTTATTTTAAAAAAAAAACCCAAAATTTGATATGATTCACTCTCGACGCTAGCTACAGCTTGGATTCAGATCGGATGTCCTTCTCACAATAAATAATAATTATGCCCCGTTGACGAGAATTATTGTGAATCGTAATTTTTTAATCATCCCCTATGCAAACATAACTATAATAATTAACTTAAATTTGAGTAATATAGAATTTAAAAAAATTCTTATAAATATTTAAAAAATATATATTTAAAAAAATTAAACCCAAATATATTAATTAAACTAAAATAACTCCCACAAAACATATGGGTGTGTCTCGTAACTGAATCACGTTTTCCACGTCAAAAAAACAGTTCCTTCTCGGGCACGAATTGCGGGGCTATCCAGGTAACGTCAAATGTTTCGATAGTGGTTATACTTAATGTTTCGATTTTTTTAAAGTAACGTTATCTTAGTTAAAATTGTATACGGGAATTTTTTACATTTACTCGTAAATGGATTTATTATCGATATATTTTTTTCCAACTTACGAAAATATTATTAATTATCAAAAAATTCTGTCAATTTATACCAATAATATCGTTAAGTACTAAAAATTTCTGTATTCATTTGTAGAAAAAGAATTGTCAAATGTCAACAGCACACTAAATGAAGGTTGTGCCGGGCGACGTGCAAAATGTGAGGCTATTTATTTATGAACATGACGCGAACTTCGGACATTAATAATAGGGTAAATTACAATTCGACCCCTGATATTTGGTAAAATAGAAGATAGGGTCCATGTAGTTTGCCTTCTAATTTTGTTGCCCATCTAATTTGATTTTATTATACTCTCGGGTCTCTCACTGATATCAGCATTTATTTTTTAGTTTTTTTTATCATGTGAAATAATATTTATACCCTTACAATAACAAAAAAAAATCTTCTTCAACCTCTGGAACCAAGAACAACAACTCAGAATCCAGCAAAATCAAAATTAAACCCAACACGAATACCAACCCAAGAACATCAAATTAAACCCAATAAGAAAGGTCTCATCTTCCCAATGAGAGAGAGAAACTGGGAAGAATTACCCAATTAAGAATTAGGGTTCATCCTCTCTTTCAGAATTGTGAAATTTTTGTGGCACCTTTTCCTGTCTCGTAGCTCTCCAACGGTCTTGATACAACAACCAGGGGACAGTAAAACCGGGATGCACCGCTTGAACAGAGAGGGCCTGATCTGAATCACTATCACCATCATCTTTTGCATCCCCTCTAGATCCTTAGCAGATAATTTATCAGCTGAGCTGCTGTTGGTCTCCATCGACTGTGAAGGCACTTGCACTCTCTTCATAACTTTAGTTAAAAGTGTCTCAAATGGCATAGTAGGCAATGATGTCATTGGTTTAGATACGGCCTCGTGCAATCCATCAATTCGGTTGTGATTGAAAGGACCAGACCCACTTGGTAAGCCTAAACACAGTACCTAGTGATCACTTTGAGGTTGAAAGTGAAGCACATGATTCATAGATGTGGACCTATTTTGGGGATTAACAACATGAAGCACCTATTTGCCTTTCGAGGATCCCATTTGGCTAGGTAAGTGGGTGGAAGCTGCCATTCCATTAGTTGCATTGACATGGTGAGGGACAACGGGCACCACATTCCCCCTCTGAGACCCAGAAAGAGCGGAGTGCCCACCTATAGTATACGCATGTTGGTAGGTAAATAATTGGGGATAAGGGTTTAAAATGACGATAGGGTGGGTCGGAGGATGGTGGATACGGTGGCAGAAGGAGGCTGGAGAAATCCACGCAGCTTTAAAAATCGAATTTGCAAATAAGATATGTAATCGAACCAAACATATGTTTGAAAGTTGAAGCTTGTTCACATGTTGAAGAAGATGATTTTTTGTTTGTTTTTGTGTATGGGTATAAAAGTTATTTCACATGACAAAAAATGAAAAAAAAAAATTGACTACTGACATTAGCGAAGGACCACAGAGTACAATAAAATCAAACTAGAGGGGCAACAAAATCAGAAGGCAAACTATAGGGACTCTATCATCTATTTCACAAAATAACAGGGGTCCATATGTAATTTACCCTAAATAATAACACGAAGATGTGATCCCGGTGATTGCTGAGGTGTTACAATCGCTTCAAGATCTTGCCTCTAATTTATTAAACGCATGAACCACGTTCGAGTTACAATAATGCACCAACCTTAAATTTAATAAGAAAGTATCAAAATTAAAGTTGAATCTGGAATAAATTTATATTAATGTACAGTACTCATCTAGATACCGATAACTTCGGGAAAAAAAATTCCAGGCGTGTACGTTGTCTCGTAAAATAAAGTTCCGCTATGATACCTCAAAAAAATCCGAAATGTACATGTTTCATACATAATTTACACATATGGACCAGGTGTTCGGCCCATGAAGGCCCATAATATCAGCTTCGTCTACCTCCACAAAGTCAACCTACCTTTTGTATGTCGCAGGAATATTGGCAAATTGCAATTAGATGAGAGTTTATTCACATCTAAATTCGAAGGGTCCAAAAATCGTGGACTCCCAATCCGGAACATCACCTGTACAAGGGCGCAAAGAAATCCTAAAACTTTGATTCTTTTATCGATTTCTCAATTCCGAACATTGTGAATAGAACAACATGTTATTGCACTTCTTTGATGCGTATTTCTGATTTTTCTCTTCTCATGACAAGACGCTGCCCCCATTTTTGCCCGAGTTATTGCACAATTGTGTGATAATTTGGGGTAATTTGGCTCTAGCGTCGTTTTTTGTATGTTTATCAAGGGGTCGGAAAGGAATCTTTTATCCATCGTGCTATCGACGGTACTCTTTTTCTAATACGAATTTTTTTATTGATTTGCCGTTCCAAGATTTTCAAGAGGCCAGTGGCCGCGAGATTGCGAGTTCTTCTTTCGACAATTCATTAATAAAATTATACCTATACATAATAAAACGAATAACATTTGAATCCTCACTGTTTGGTTTTCCCATCGGTCCACCTCCCGGAGTAGACAAGAAAATGCACCTTTTGTCATCTCACACAAAAGTGAGAGTGAAATCCCACACTTGTCCTATATCTTCTGAATCATTGCAAAGAACGCCATCACACGTTTGGAGAAAATGATGTAACAAATTTTCACCCTTCATGATTAAGATTCCGAATCCCTAAAGAATACCCGCTTTCACTCATCCGTTGTTCTTTTGGATATTCGACCCGTCGCTTTCACAGGAATCAAATTTGGACCCCCGAGTGCTGTACCGGTCAAAAGTGGACTCGAGTTTTTTACTTTTTTACCTTTTCCCCAGTAGAAGGTTAAAATTTTGGCCCATCTCTGTTTTCTACGGACAATTAACAGTGGAAATGGGCACTCGTTGAATAAGACTATTGGCCCATAGACTTAGTGATGTCTCCATGTGGCCCAACAAGACAACTAGAAGACAAACTGTCTTTTTTTTTCTCTCCCAAAATCTAATTCGACTAATTCAATATTAAATTGTATTTTATTATTCAACTAGTTGATCAACGTGTTTATATTCGGAGTTCTAACACTACTCGTCTCTCTTTCGAAAAGAGAAAGGGGTCTGATGATTAAAGCAAAGCATGGATATAAAGTGCGTACTTGCAGGGTTCCTTCCGAGTTCTTGACCGTTCTGCTTGTCTTTAGACGACCGATAAAAGGTCGTTTTCAAGAAAAAGATTTAAAAAAAGGGCCATTTGTTGCCTTTCGATGTAGACATATTTGTATTCTATCGTATCAAAGCTGGAAAGCTTTTGTATCGAATTGAACTTTTTTTTAAAGAAAGGACTTAAAAGCATTGTGTCCAAATGACGAAAATGCCCTGCATTGTACTGAGACGGGACTTATGAATATCCTCCTTTTCTTTTCATGGTTTGTGTCGTGGTTACGAAGGGAAGACGAATTTCTTTCAACTCATAGTTGATAGATTTGGAATTATTGAATATACGGGACCGTTTTTAATTTGAAAGTTAATATTCATCTTATGGGCCCTAAGAGACGATTTTGAAGCATAATTCAAAAAAAAATTATGAATTTGAAGATTAGAACTCCAAGTAAGGTAATTGTGGATTCTCCTGTCATGTTGAATAAGGCTGAAACTGATGAAAAGATCGAGGCATGGAGAGCGGAACGTGCGATCGAGTCTTTGCGCTTGGCCGTTTAAATGGGCATGACGTAGGAGGTCGACACCCCTATTGTTTTTCAACAGATTTAGGATGCTACCAGGAGCAACGGTCAAATAATAACACATGACCCTATGTAAAAAAGCGACTATATTAGTTAGGGTATTTTTTTTTGTGAGATTTAAATTATTTTTACAATTTCGGATCTTAGACGTTCATGAGATTCGATCCTCCTACCTCATACTTAAAAACTGACATCGTATCCATCAGACCATACATGAGTTGGTTAGTTAGGGTACATTAGGTGTAATCATGATCCCCCCTTAAAATAAAGTTTGTCCTCAAACTTACTTGGACGTTCAAAGAGGTAAGGGTATTTCTCCTTCATTGCAGAGCTCAATTCCCAGGTGGCTTCCCTCTCGGTGTGATTACTCCATTGCACCTTGACATACTCGATTGTCCTCTTGCGAAGCTGTTGGAGTTTGACATCAATAATTCGCAGAGGTACCTCCTCATAGCTTACATCTGGACGAATCTCTGATGGGATATCTTGTACCACCTGCCCCTCCCTCGGGATGTATTTTCGTAACATAGACACATGGAACACATCATGTACTCCTGCCAGAATCGGAGGTAAAGCCAGCCGATAAGCCAACTTCCCTATCCGTTCGATTACGTCAAAGGGTCCAATATATCGTGGACTCAGTTTTCCTTTGACCCCAAATCTTCGAATTTTCTTGGTAGGTGATACCTTTAAAAATACATGATCTCCAACCTCAAATTCTATTTCTCTGCGATGTTGATCCACAAACTTCTTCTGCCGATCTTGAGCAGCTTGAATTCAGCTTCGTATCATTGGTACCTTGTCAGTTAGTTCCCTGAACATCTCCGGGCCTAAAGTTTCTCTCTCTCTTATCTCATTCCAGCTGATAGGCGATCGACACTTTCTGCCGTACAGGGCCTCATATGGAGCCATTCCAATACTTGCCTGAAAGCTGTTATTATAGGTAAATTCCATTAATGGCAGATGTCCCTCCCAATTTCCCCCAAAATCCAACACACAAGCTCTTAGTAAATCTTCTAGCGTCTGAATTGTCCGCTCAGATTGTCCATCCGTCTGTGGGTGGAACGCTGTACTGAATTGTAATTTTGTACCCATTGCTTTCTGTATGCTGCCCCAAAACTTTGATAAAAATCTAGTGTCTCGATCCGAAGTGATGCTTATTGGAATTCCATGTAACCGTACTATCTCTCTTATGTACAATTCTGCCATATGCTCAATAGACATACATGTCTTGTATGGTAAAAAGTGAGCTGACTTGGTGAGGCGATCAACACCGCATCCTTACCTTGAAGGTTCTTCGGAAGTCCCGTCACAAAATCCATTGTAATCTTCTCCCACTTCCACTCTGGAATCTCTAGTGGTTATAGGGGGCCGGTGGTCGTTGGTGTTCTGCCTTGACTAATTGACATACCATGCAACTGGCTACATAATCTGCTATCTCTTTCTTCATACCGGACCACCAAAAATCAAGTTTGAGATCTTGATACATTTTAGTCCCTCCTGGATGTCCTGCATAGCGGGCGGTATGGGCCTCTTCCAATACTTTATTCTTTAATTCTTTGGCTGCTGGAACACATATTCTGTTCTGGTAGTACAGATTATTGTCGGCTCCAATGCGAAAATGTTCTAGCTCTCCTCGTTCAACTTGCCTCTAAAAGAGATAAGAGTTGCATCCTTGCGTTGTCCTTTGCCTAGTTGAGTTCGCAGTGTGGGTTCTACTTCCAAACTTGCCGCTAGGCCGATCGAACATTCGGAGTCTTCCAGCCCCAGACTTCTCAATTGACGTATCAATCCTTCTTGTGTCGTAAGAATTTTACCCGTTTGGTTCTTCCTGCTAAGAGCATCTGCTACGACGTTAGCTTTTCCTGGGTGATAGTGGATCCCAATATCATAATCCTTGATCAATTCTAGCCACCTTCGTTGTCTCATGTTCAATTCTTTCTGTGTGAAAATGTATCTCAGGCTCTTATGATCCGTATACATCTCGCATCGGACCCCGTAAAGGTAATGTCTCCATATCTTGAGTGCATGAACCACTGCTGCTAGCTCGAGATCATGGGTAGGGTAATTCTTCTCGTAAGGCTTAAGTTGTCGTGATGCATAAGCGATTACCTTGTCCTCTTGCATAAGTACACATCCCAACCCATTTTTCGAGGCATCACTGTAAACAACATAATCCTTTCCTTCGCTAGGTTGAGCTAGTATGGGTGCTGTCACTAATCTCTTCTTCAATTCTTGGAAACTTTGCTCACATTCTTCACTCCATGTGAACTTTACTCCTTTTTGAGTTAACCTGGTTAAAGGCGTGGCTATCTTGGAAAACCCTTCCACAAAATGTCGGTAGTAGCCTGCCAATCCCAAGAAACTGCGTACTTCTGACACAGTGCTTGGTTGCTGCCATCCTACCACCGTCTCGATCTTGCCGGGGTCTACAGATACTCCTTCTTTGGATAAGACGTGTCCAAGGAATGTAACTTTCTCGAGCCAAAATTCACACTTCTTCAATTTGGCGTATAATTGTTCCTTTCGCAGTATGTGTAGGACCATCCTCAAGTGCTCCTCATGCGCCTCCTTACTGGGTGAATATACCAGAATGTCATCAATGAACACCACCACACATTTATCCAAGTATGGGCGGAATGTTCGATTCATCAGGTCCATGAACTTTGCCAGAGCATTGGTCAATCCAAAGGGCATCACTAAGAACTCATAATGTCCATATCCAGTGCGGAAGGCCATCATATGCACATCTTCCTCCCTAATCTTCAATTGATGATAGCCCGAGCGTAGATCTATTTTGGAGAACACTCGCGCCCCTTTCAGCTGATCAAACAGATCTTCAATTCTGGGTAGGGGGTATCTATTCTTAATAGTGAGTTTGTTTAGCTCCCGATAATCCACACACATCCTCATGGAACCATCCTTCTTCTTTACGAACAACACTGGTGCCCCCCATGGTGAAACACTTGGTCTGATGAATCCCTTATCCAATAGGTCCACCAGCTGCACTTTTAGCTCCTTTAGTTCCGCTGGGGCCATGCGATAAGGTGCTTTAGATACCGGTCTCGCTCCAGGACTCAGTTCGATTTGGAACTCCACTTCGCGGTCTGGTGGTATCCCTTGTATCTCCTCTGGAAATACATCTGGAAAATCTCTAGCAATAGGGATTTGATCTAATAGAGTCCCGACCCGTGCATCCGTTGCACTAGCTAGGTAGGCTACCGCACCATTTTGCACCAATCTCTTTGCTTCCATAGCAGAGATTATCGTCAAGGGGGTTTTGACATTGGCGTCTACAAACATGAACTCTTCCTTTCCTGGGGATCGAAAAATAACGGACTTACACCTACAATCAATACAGGCGTGCTGTCCCGCCAGCCAATCCATCCCCAGAATAGCATCGAAGTCCATCATTCCCATGACTCGGAAGTGCCCCTTGAGTTGCTGGCCACTTATAAAAATCTCGCAGTCGCAACTCTGGTCTACAAAAATGGTCTTTCCCAGTGGAGTGGTAATTGCCATCTCCTCCTCACATCCATTTGTCAATAATTTATGTCTTCTCACAAAGTGATCAGCAATGAAAGAATGGGTTGCTCCAGAATCAAATAATGTATTTGCAGGAAATCCAGCTACTAAAAATTTACCTGCGACAGAGTCCTATGCTTAAATGGCATTCTCCTAGCGATACATGTAACTTAATTGTGTGAAGATTTACCTGTCACCACATCTCCATGTTGCCCAGCTTCAGATTGGTTGAGGGCGTACACTCGTGCCGGAGCTCTCGGCGGTGGCGGTGGCGGTGGCTTCCCTCCGGCAGGAGTGGTGCGGCCACTGGAGTTTGTTACAGTCGAACCTCGTGCACGCATTTTGGGGCAAGATGCCAGTTGGTGCCCCATCTTACCACACTTAAAGCATGCTCCAGAAATCCACCTAAAATAAATGTGTGTTAAATTTCCCAATTGTATTCCAAGTCTTCTCCTAGTTAGTTAAAGTAATACTATATTTTCACCTGCATTGCTCCTGGGTGTGTCCCGAACGATTGCATCTCTCACACCACTGGCCAAAGTTTCTAGCAGGAGGCGGGTTGTAGGGTCTCTTAGTTGATTCAGAATAATGATTTCCCCCATCCGGTCCCACCTTCCTCTTTGTCTGTTCCTTCTTTTGGCAGGATTTCAGATTCTGTTCAATCACCAGTGCCCTGTGGAGTACATCCGAATAAGTAGGTAGGAGAAAAGGCACCACCAGATTCCTGATATCATCTATAAGCCCATCCTCGAACTTTCTAGCTCGAGTATCTTCGTCTAGCGCCGTCGCTGACTATCCGACTATCCTATCTGACTATCCTATCCGACTACATATCACATACTTAACAGAACTTATCAGAATTCGGAGACATATCGACTTTTCTACATTCAGAATTCGGACAAAAGCATAGCATACGATTTCAACATGATCCAGATCAGAATATCAAAATAGATTTTCCAAGCAGTAAAGAGATCGGCTTAAGCCAGATCCCGAACTCAAGCCATACGTGTTCCAGACCGAGACATAGATCGTCTCAGGAAAATTAAACTCCTCGATCTACGAGGTAACACAAATTCCACTTACCTTTCCGAGCCTAATCCAATGATTTGTCCTGAACCCCCTCAAATCTGACTCGTCCACCTACAGATCCATCTTCTCCACCTTCTGTTTGGGAGGCAAATACATGACTTATAACAGGGACCATTCAGAAACGGTTTTACTAGGTATTAATAACTTACCCTCCTCGTACAGCGATTCCCGGATGGTCCCGTCCTCTCTTGGCACCTCTTCCCGAGTCAGATTTTGCTCCTCACCTTCACAATATGAGAAAAATTCGTGGGTGTTAATTAGGCTCCCAGAATGGGCGGCTTAAGGGCCTATTTATATAGGCTTTCAACCCTAATCCGTCCCTAGTTAACCTAATTATGGAAAATTACTGTTTGCTCCCCCAAACTTTATAAAGTTCTCACTTTAGTTTCCCGATTCTTACATTAATTCAATACAATTTACTTATAATAAAATCAAACCTAAAAAACTTATAAAAAAATAATAAGAAACATTATACCAAAAATTAGAAATAAAACATCAATATTGTCATAAATGGGTAGTTGATAGCTGTTACAAGTGGATCCAAATCCAACTGGGTCCTATTAGTTTTAGGCTGCATTTTCAGAGAAATAATTGGCTCATAATTAGACCTTCTTTAAAGCCACCTTTGGGGTCATATGTCCGGAGCATAGAACGATTTTGGATTGAGTGGGGACAACATAAAAATCGTCCCTATGGAGGAAATTTCGTTTAAACCATTTGATTTTATTAAAAACCGATCTGACAATAATTACTTAATCCATTTCAGTGGGGACAACTATTCTCTCCACTGAATCCAAACCCGCATAGAACGGGGATCTCTTAATATTGTCTGGCCCAAAGCAGCGGCTAATTAAGAGCACTAGATCTGGCTCTGAGGTGATTTAATATCATACAACGGCCTGCGCTTCATCTAGCCACCATTTTCTCCAGATTTGGCAACGATAAACTGTACCAAAAAATGTATAATGACTTTAAAATTAATTGTTATTGGTGGAAAAGCGCGAATTGAAGGACATTGTAAAATTTGTTATCAAGTGTTTCTTTTTGGTAGGGTCGAAGCTGCATTTAGCTTTTTTAAATATGGAAGTCGGAGAATAATAACATGTCGAGTTCGTCAAGATGGTTAGAAATCTAATCTTTTAGAAGATTACCTGATCTACATTGCTTACAAATTCACTAAGTTTTGGTTCCTATAGAATCAATCAAGTATTGTCTAATCTTCCTCATAATGAGTTCAATTTGCCATTGAACTGAAAACTTGGAACTGTGAGAATTAAGAAAGTCAGTCAACAGTTTATTTTTTTAGAAGTAAACTTTATCGATAAAATTTGGCAAAAGAAGAATTCATAATTTCGCGGCCGTTATGGGATAAAAATGACACCAAAGAAATACTTAACTCAATATATTTTTCTAAAAAAAATTATGATCACTTAAATTAATTCGCACTGAAATATGTAAACACGTATTTGCGGAGGTCTTTCATTTCCTATTGGGACAGAAGTTATCTAGGTGGCAGCTCCGGCATGCAGATTATTTTTAACTGTCCTGGTAAAACTAGCATTACAAAAAGGCCAGTATTTTCCTCTTTGGCAGCTTTACCATTTCCATCTGAGGTCTTTGGTAATTGGGAAAAAAAAAATACAAGAAGCGAAAAGTGAGCAGACGGTACTTAAAGAAAACAAGAATTTCACTTTTGATTTGGGTTATTTTTATAATAAAGCTAACATGCGTCTTGGCTACCACCTTTAGCCTTAATCACACTTTATTGGATAAAATAAAAAAGAACCGTAATTGCTTAAATAAGATGACAGACACATGCATGTGTCAGCTGCTAACCCTAAAAAAATGTTGGTTGGCATAAATACGTCTTTATCATTTCTCCTGTTCTTTGTAAACTTTTTTTTTTTCGAAGAGTAAAAGTTCTTCTAAACTTGGTTAACCGTGTACAGGTCGAGATGATATTAGTTAATCCTTACAGGGACAATGGCATACTTTACAAAGACAAAAGGAGAGCTACGCGAGTAAGCTTTTAACTTGTTTAGGTGCAGTAACCACGGGTAGAAAATGTTAAAAAGACGGACAGAGCAGTAAAAAAAATATTGAAAAAATATTATTATGAAAACTATTCTTAAATAAAATTGGAGATTGTTCGAATATGAATACCAACAATTTTAGAAAACTAGTCCTTGGATCGTTCTAAAGTAAAGTGGTTGTTGCATTAAAAAGAAGTGCGAAGTCGTCTCATTAACCCGCAAGCATCTCGAGTTAGCGAACCAGAAACACCCCGCCCGAGATTAATGCTCTGTGACACTTCTTTACCGCCCTTGATCGGCATTTATTCGGGATGCAATTAAATGCCAAGAAAATAACAAATATTTAGATTAATCTGTGAGTGTATTATTTTAATTTAAATAAAAATTTTTAGTTTTGAGTTTTTATGAATGTAATAGCGTAAATATCTGTTGGAGTTTTTTTTTCAACTTTCAAAAATCCTACCAAATTTAAATATGGATTAGTTGACTTAGTGAGTGATAATAATTGATAGAAACAAAAAATTAAACGCGTCAACATTTTTCTATATCGTAGGTGTGATACACTTAATTTGGGTGTAAAAAAATATCCATGACCAAAATTTTATTCCATTTTTTTTTCTCTTTATGGTCACCAAAATTTATTCGCAATAAAAAAATATATATTGCATCTAATTGTCAGAACACAGATTTATTAATCATATAACACCCTTTGATTTATGTGGTCGGTGCGTTACTTTCTAAGTCTCTTGCTTGTTTATAGCGTGTAATAGGAAAGGGAATGGCGTGGTGGCCTGCTGCCACGACGATAGGCCTATAGATAGCCAGTCCATCATCTTTCCTTAACTGGCTGGGATGCAACGAGGATAAAATCAGTATTAGGAACTGAGAATATCTCAACAGCTGCAGCACCAGGATATCATAGCCAACTCTGAAAAAATATATTCGGTTTCAAATTTTACGAACGTAAAATATAATATGCAAAGAATCACATGCAAAAAAAAGTCTGATAATACTCGACACTGTATATCAAAAAATTACGAAAAAAATATCTCGGACCGAAAGAGAGAGGCCATATCCATCATCAATGCAATGCGTTGGGATGTTGGTGCGGATCTGATAGCTTGCGTGTGCCGATGATGGGGTGGAGAATTCTATACAACGTTCAGTGGTTGAATAAATTCTCTCGGCCATGCCTTTTCGAGAAATGACGAAACTGCTCGGTCGTCTTAAATTCCCCGTCCACCCGAGAGCTAGATTGGGTTGATACGATCCAATCCTGTGCGTTCACGTACAAAGTGAGAGAAAATAACATCACATCAGTATTCAATTCCTCGTTTCCTATTTTGTTTTTCACCATAATGTTTCTCTGGATCAGATGTATAGATACCGTACAAAACCTATTTTGAACTAATAGATCTGAGATTTGGGTTGAGTATTTGTGAATTGTGTATATATATTATGATCAGGACCTGAATCCATATTAAAGATCCAGATTCATATCCAGATCAATTTTTTTTCATGATTATCAACACTGTATTATCATTTTGATGCGTGCGAGCCGCACAACATCGTGAAGTAGAAAAATTCATGATAGAAATCTCTATAGCAATCTTTTATATGATTATTTTTAAAAAAAAACTTTTATATGATGGCTATAATCAATCCATCCACGAGGTTCTCACTCATTGGGATGTATGGGTCTCTCATAACATTATAGGCGGAAATCCTTTCAATGATTGATTCCGTTGCGGTCTACTTTTTTTTAATAGAAGGGGCAAGCCCCAAGAATAAACACACTTACAACTTAAACAACATTCTATCCGCAACTCAACTTCCTAACTTAAAGTTTCTCTAGCTCATTATTGTGATAGCCACTACTACTTCTATGTGACGCAGAATTTCCTCTTTCGAGGTTGCGACCGCCAGCCTCAATGTTAAAATCTCCAAATCCAACCCAAAACCTTAAGGCAATTGGTTGACGTTGAAACCGCTATACAAGATCATGTGTCATTTGAATCGCTAATCCTACTAGTACAACGAGGGAGCCCCGCAGGTCATCTAAATATACATCTATACAAGAAGCTAACAGTACATCAAATACAAAATAGCCAAAAAAATCTCATATGCGTGCTTCGAGAACGCATCTGCCACTCTGTTGCCTTCACGCCATGTGTGCTGAATATTGACCTCCCAAGTCTTCGCAAATAGCTCCCGCGCTTTAGATGCTAAGGACACCAGTTGCCAGCGGGTGATCTTAGGTACATCTCAGCCTACGCAAAGAATGGCCAAAGCCGAATCTACCTCCACCTAAATGCATTGTAAACTCCTCTCCCAAGTCAGTTGGAAATTTACCACCCAAAAAAAAGTCAGTTGGAAATTGTGGTGTCCCACATGGTTTTAAAATCCGGCCCGGAGCTACGACCCGGAATTCCTACCATTTTCGGGTCGGCCAGTCGGACCACCGGTCGGACCAAAAATATTTTTTATTTTTAAATATTTTAAATAATATATATGTAGGTTAAAATATACTTATTTTAACCTACATATTTTATTTTTTATTTTTTATTTAAAATATTTTATATTTTTAAATAATATATATATGTAGGTTAAAATATACTTATTTTCCATAAAAAATAAACTTAATTTGTTATCTCTCTACTCTATAAATCTACTTTCATTTATTTATTTATTATTTTATAAACTTGTCAAATCAATTTTTTTCTTCGAAAACCACAAAAAAAGTCAATTTTGCCCATTTTTTGTACTAACCAGTTTCGACCGGTCAGGATGGACCTCAAAATCGACCGGTCTGACCAGATGTAGTCTGGTTAGTACAGACCCGGTCAAAAGCCTAAAAAGACTCGGTCTTGTGTCCATTTTGCGGTCCAACCGGTCGGACCACGTTTTTTAAAACCATGGTGTCCCACCCCTTTATCTATTTTTTCGATTGAGACTAAATGGCACTAAAATCGTGTCCTTTTATATAAAACGAACAATCATAAATGATAAACTTTTTTAAAATTAAAAGATATTTAGAAATATTATATATTTTCATACTAAATATAATTAATATTAAAATAAAATTAACTATTAAAATATTCCTATTTAATACTAAGTATAATTAGTTAAAAAATAGGATAAATTACTGTCAGGTCTCTGGTTTATAATTTTATTAGCTTTTGGAAGTAGTGTATAAGGTCCCTACTTTTTAAGAAAATATTGGTCTGAGGCCCCTAGTCACATGATCGATCTTCTTAAAAATCTCTAAAGAAAATCTCAGATCCGGTGACTAGGGACCTCAAACCAATATTTTCTTAAAAAGTAGGGACCTCATACACTATTTCCGAAAGTTAGAGACCAGTGAATAATAAAATTATAAATCAGGGATCTGAGAGTAATTTGTCCAACAAAATGTTGTTTCTAATTTGGCGCAGTGGGGTTGCATTTACTTGGGGAAAGGAAACCCCCACAAACAAACATTGAAGCACATACTTTTTAAATTTGACGATGAAACAGAACAAATCCCAAAGCTCACAACAATACAAACCCTGCCCATATATGATAGTATGAAATGTCCCTAATGTATTATATCCACGTTTTGATGCAAATTGGATAATTCCAAAATACCCACATCCGAACAAAACTTGTCCATGCTCCCTCTTTACTCGTACCCAATGGAAACCTCTCCTGAACGCACCAACATTGGAATAAAAAAATTTGATAATTAATCTTACCGTATTCATTGTAACCAGGTTGAAGTTATCAAGTTTTTTAGAATAAAAAAATATTAATGCAGAGTATATTTAAATTTGAATGTGAGTGAGTGGCAACTCATAAGTTTGAATGTGTCGCCACATAAATGTTTGGCGGCAATTATGGAGTGTCGACTTAATTAGAAATCGAAATCGAACTATATGATCGTAGTTATATAAATTTGGTGTGGAAAATTTCGTCATTCTTTGTATTTCAATCTGATTTTAGGTCACAACTTAACATATTTTTCAAAATATACTTTTGATGTGTGGCATCTTTTCATTAATTTAAATTATACTCTATTTTTTACCATATGCTATTCATTAAATAATATATTATACTAAATTCACATTAACTGCCGAATCGGGGAAAATATCTTCAATGAATGATTCGGAACTCGTGTAAATAACAAGATCTTGCTCGTTATAATTTTTTTTTGAGACCACAAACTTATATACAAGAGAATTATATAGAAAAGTCGGTAAACAATTGAACATCTAGTTTTACGGGATGGAAAAGTAACCAATTACTAAGAAGTAGACTTAATCTCTCTTGCTTATACAGCCAATCCGCGACCATGTTACTGGTTCACAAGATTACAACAAAATTATAATTAAGTAACTCAAACAAAATTTGTTTAATGTCACGAACAGTATGTTCCAAATTACTCGTTATAATTTGGACAGAGAAGATGTTTTCCATGTTCGTACGAGAGAGTAACCAAGCAGTTGTATAGCGACATTTCAATGAGACACGTACCAGCAACTCTTTGCTCCATCTAGTACATGAGTTACAGAGAGACGAAATAAAATATTTGAATTTTGTTAAATAATTATCAAATTTAAATTTTATCAATAAAAAAATATATTCTTTAAAAACCTAACAAGACTTCATTATAAATACCAAGTTTCACAAAAATATTCTTGTTCATCTCTAATATCAGATAAAGTTTATTACCGAAAAGGCAACACCACACACACTACACACGAAAAAAACCCCATCAAATGTTCATTTTTCCAAGTTTAATGGAGTCCCTTTTCAACATATTCCAATTCGTGTCCCTTTTTAGTAAAAAAAATTAATTATTTGTTACCACAAACAAAGTGGTAAAGTAGGAAAAAAATTTCCGTATTTTGATAAAAAAGTTATGAAAAAAATTTCGCAGTGTTTAGTTTTGGACCCATTTTTTTGTAAAAAACTCGAAAAGCAACACTAACACTTAACATGATTTTTTTCCCATTACACATGCATTTCTTTGGTTTCCTAAGTCCAGGATGCAATGATACACCGTCACTGCCCCCACTTTCCCCTTGTTAATGCTTAATGCTAGCCCTCACCCCACTCTATTTTATTTTGTCTTTACATCCCAAAATTCAAAGCCACAATCGAGTACTTCTCTTATCCTCCTGCCCATTAACCACCTTATGATCATCATGGTCATCCTCCGTACCCATCACATTATTACACTTCCGGATAAACCATTTAAGTACTTTCCTGTTGTGTGGTGGAACAGCAGCCCATCTATTTCCTGGAACAAAATCAGAGATCTTATGACTTAATTCAGCTCGTAACACCATCACCAAATTTTAGGAATAGTAGTAGGCTTTCGTCCCCTTTTATGGCTTCTATAATCACTTGTCCTTTTGAATCCGACCTGATCCATCGTCATCCGCTCAAATTTCCATCTTGTTAGAACTATTAACTTCAACAACCATTCGAACCATGTCACACAATAAATGACTCACCTTACAACTATGAATTAGTCGAATTAGCCAATATTACATTATCCAATTGGTCCATTATCTGTTACTGTTGAATCTTATATAGGACATGATTCAATCAATTATGTCTCATATATTCGTAAATCGTGAACAATAACCACTTGTTGGTCGTAAAACATAATGGATCAAAATATCAGAGACCATTACAGGCACACACCACGGTGATTGGTGAACACAAAAAGCAACTGGGGACGAGGCAGACACGCCCTCCTATTTTTGAAACGACCGTTGAAGAGCTTTACAAATTTACCGCCTCTCCCTCTCTCTTTACCTTCACCCAAAGCAAAAACCAAAGGTGGTGGAGAATGGGATGTGTGGCCTTGTGTCTTGCGCTTAGCCGTATAAAAAGAATTTTGGAAGGAGCATTACATGGGGACTAGAGAATAGATATAAAAGGAACCCACCACTCACACAAACTTATATATAAATATATAATATATTTATAACCTAGCCTATTAAAATAAAATATTTTTAGACGAACAAATTAAAATCAAAATTACGAAAGGAGAGATGGGCAACAACAACAACAACTTACGTGGTGGAGTCTGCAGGGGGGAAGGGAAGAGAAGACTGCAAGTTCGAATTATTCTTCCTCCGTGTATTATTTTTTGTACAGGATTTAAATATTTCTGGGGTTTCTAGTTTTATTTTCTTTTAATCTTATATTTTTTCTATTACACGGATATCAACAAACCGACAAAGGTACAGAGAACCGGGGCTGGGAGATCAGTCCACCACCGAAACGGAAGAAGGAGAGGAAAAAAGATCTTACAATGACGGAACGAGCCTCTTTTTTTTTGCTTTTCTTATTTAGGAAAATTTCAGTTTAATACTATATCTTTATTATATTTCCATCTTGGAGGTCCGTAGATGAAGTTATTTAAATTTAATACACTGCAGTTTATTTTTTCCTGAAAAACTTTTTTAAAAAATTGTTGGTATTGATTTATACGATTTTATTATTGAACCTTGAGATGAAAATGTCAAAACTAAAAAGTGTACTAAAATTAAACTTTCTTTTTTTTCCCAAGCAAAGAAGTTTAGAAAAGCTTTTTTGAAAGGGAGAAAGCGGGGAAATTTAATACACTAGTAATTGTTGTAATTTTAGATGTGATATTCTAAAATTTACCACTTAGGATATCAAAATCTTGAGTAATCTGAGAGGTGTACTTGTCGGAATCATTTGACAACTAATAGTTGGAGCAAATAACACTTTAAGAAAAGTGATTCAACCGCACATCAAGAATCTCCATTCTCGTTCGAAGATTACTCGTGCTCCATCGGATGTTTTACTGACTCTCCTAAAATCAAGTCCATATTCTTCCTATTTCCTACAACAAGAGATCCATAGATAAAGTTAATTTTGATACACTTCTGAAATACTAACAAGAAAAATTTGGTGGCACCTGATTTATATAATTTTGTTATTGAACCTTGAGACGAAAATGTCAAAACTAATAAGCACCAAAATGAAAATTTCCTTCATTTCCCGAAGCAAAGAAGTTGAGAAAAAGCGAAAAAGGTGCAAAAATGGACAGAGGGGGCCTCTGAAACTAGGAAACTGAGGAGACCTCGCTACACGTGATAAAGAAACCACCACCAGAAGCACTTTGCATGCGTGTAAAAAAGATTCACCTCCTTCCTCCTCCTCCTCCTCCTCCTCCAATTTCCCTTCCAAGTCCCAACCTTGTTCTCTCTCTCCAACTTTCTCTCTCTAAAGATTCTAGCTTATATAGGTAGCCCATTTGGACTTGTACCATCCGAAAGCCTCATAAAGAACCTACCTTTACACCAACTCCGGCCAGCCTTTTACTTGGTAAATCTTTACATCTGGGTTCTTCCAGTTTAAGCTTCCCCAAGTAAGTAGGCGAGGTGTTTTTAGTGTAAATTTGTCGGTGTGTGTATTTATTGTTCTATGGGGTCTTTTCTTGTCCAAGCAATAAATTGTTTGGTATCCATCAGACAGTGATTTCACTGCCCCTTTCAAAGTTTATACCCTCCCATTTGCTCTTTTGGTCTCTTCTATGTGGACTCTTTCTTATTCTTCTTCTTCTACTCTCTCTCAATAAAATAGTGCTCTTTTTTTTAATCCTTGCTAATGTCTTCAGCTTTAAGTAGGGACAAGGCTCCAGGATATCTATCATCTTTTGTCTTCTGGGTACTTTCCTGCATTCCTTGGGTTTCTCTAAACTTGTCTTTTGTTTTGGTTCTAATCAATTTCTTTCAAACTCATTCCAGTTTTTTGTTTCTTTGTTCTTGTCTTTCTTGATTTTTTTTGGGGTCGTTGTGGATGGGGTTCTGTTTGCTAATAGTACAATCACAAGAAAATCTTGGTTCTTTAGTGTGATGTTCAGTTTTGTCTTTGTCCCTATCACCATTTCTTTAGTATATTGGATTTCCCTTTCCTCTTTCCTTCAATCAAAGGTTTTTTAGCTATATATTTGCAATTTCCACTCTAAAGTTACATGGTAGCTGTGACTTTTGTATGTGTGTAACATTACTTTCTGGTGTGTTATTTTATTTTTGTTTGCAGATTTTCAAGAGAAAGGGTAGTGTGGCTGGTACTGAGGAGGCTGATGCACGAGGACTAGAGGAGGACCTTAGAATATCCCAAGAAGAGAAGCTTTAGTGTGGAGAATCACCAAACATGCCGGTGAGGCAAATGAGAGAGAGTTCGGAGCAGCGCTTCGTTTTAAAGACACACTTGCAGAACCCCAGCAACCAGGCTCAGAAGCCTCACAAAGCAGTAACCCAAGTTAATGGCAAAGGCCCCCCTCCGCCACCCGAGGATGCTCGAGAGTCGAAGGATCAAGTCCAGATTTCACCTCCAGCGAGGAGTAGAGGAAGGAGGAGAGGGAGAGGAAGCAGAAAGTCCGATCAAAATGATGTCTCTATGAGGCCAAGTTCAAGGCCTTGTACTAATCCGCCAAGCGGGTCCGTCGAGAAGGGGAACGCGGGTAACGGTGGTTGCGGCGAGGTGGGCAAGGAGATGGTCTTGGGGTTCCCTAGTTCAAGCAAATCTTTGCACGTTGCCCTTCGGCCTGGCTTTGGTCAAGTTGGGACAAAGTGTATTGTTAAGGCCAACCACTTCTTTGCAGAGTTACCAGACAAGGACTTGAACCATTATGATGTAAGGTCCTTTTTCATCTCATGGGGAGCAAGGAAAATTTGAAGATTTCCAATTTAGATGCTTGATGGCCTTGGTCTTGGATTATTCATTTATAATTGGGGTCCCCCATAGCTCACATTTGAACTTGCATATCCTTTCTCTGTCACTGTACTGCTGCTGCAAGGATCCGTAGTTTCTTGGTTTTTTCCTACATTAGTGAAGAGAAAACTTATGTCACTTCAATTTTTGCGTCGCATAAACTTCTGACCAATGACATTCTTTCTCTGTTGTTTCCTCTAATTCCTGACTGTTGGATCTCCGGTGGAATTGAATTGGGTATTTCGGTTTTTACTCTCATGTTTTTACTGATGTGTGCATTTACCAACTAGTTCATAATATTTTTCTGATCATAAATGGTATTCTTATTGTTTGGTTGACCCTTTCCTCGTACTTCTTTCTCCCTCCATTTCATTAAGGTAACAATTATCCCTGAGGTGGCATCAAAGACAATGAATAGAGCTATAATGGCGGAACTTGTGAAGCTGTATAGAGAATCTGACTTAGGTATGAGGCTGCCTGCTTATGATGGCAGAAAGAGCCTGTACACTGCCGGCGAGCTTCCTTTTGTATGTAAGGAGTTCACTGTCAAGCTTGTTGATGAAGATGACGGTGTGAATGGCCCCAAGTATGTTTCGTTATCCTATTTCGGCTGAAGTATTCCCTAATTGATCCAATTTCCTGTTAACATCTGGTTTAATTCAACATACTCAATAGGGGAAATGTTAAGATACTAAAGATTGTAATTTAGTCTAACTTTGGTGAAGTGGTGACACAGCTTGTTTCAGTTTTAATTTCAGTGATGGTATAGCATAAATAGAAAATTAGAATAAGCATAGAATAAGCACTTTTCCTCATGTTTCAAATTCACCTTTAATAAAATGTAATTTTCAGGAGGGCAAGGGAATACAAAGTTGTTCTCAAATTTGTTGCAAGAGCAAATATGCATCACTTGGGTCAATTCTTAGCTGGGAAGCATGCTGATGGTCCACAGGAAGCTCTGAAGATTCTCGACATTGTTTTGCGGGAGATTTCGATGAAGAGGTATTGTACTACCATTGAGCGTGTCTTTGCCGTGGATTTCGTCAAAGTTACGACATCTTTTTAGTTGTCATTTTTGATTCATGAAGGTACTGCCCTGTTGGGAGATCCTTTTTCTCACCGGACATTAGAAAGCCCCAACGACTAGGGGAAGGGTTGGAGTCTTGGTGTGGATTCTACCAGAGCATAAGACCTACTCAGATGGGCCTATCATTGAACATAGGTAAGTCATGCAGTGTTTCGTTTACATATTTAGATGCTTCAAATTGCTGTTTCCTCGATTGAATTCTCTTCCTTATTCTATTTATTTCATGACAGATATGGCTTCGGCTGCGTTTATTGAGCCTCTCCCTGTTGTAGAATACGTTGCCCTGCTTCTAGGAAAAGATGTGTTGTCAAGACCGTTGTCTGACTCTGATAGGGTGAAGGTGTGTGATTGTGACAGATTTGAATTATCTGGTCCTGTAGTCACTTCGGATGTTGCTGAATACTGAATAACATTTTACAGGTCAAAAGGGCATTTAGAGGAGTTAAAGTTGAAGTGACTCACAGAGGCAACATACGAAGGAAGTATCGAGTCTCAGGGTTGACATCTCAACCTACAAGGGAACTTGTGTATGTGACATTCCCTTGCCTTTGATTTCAAACTTTTCAAAAGCCTATCTATTTCCTTATACATTGCATCCATCAGGTTTCCTGTTGATGACAACTCAACCATGAAGTCTGTTGTAGAGTACTTCCAAGAGATGTATGGCTTTACTATTCAGTACACGCATCTACCTTGTCTTCAAGTGGGAAACCAGAAGAAGGCAAATTATTTACCTATGGAGGTACGGCATTTTTGTGGTGTAATGTCAATATACTTCAAATATCCCGTCTTTTTACTTATGACCAATATAGTTCTTGTGTTATGTCAGTGTACTTCAAATATCCCGTCTTTTTACTGTAAAACTTGCCGATGTAACCTTTTTCCTTCAGGCTTGCAAAATTGTCGAGGGGCAGAGATACTCAAAAAGGTTAAATGAGAAACAAATTACAGCGCTACTGAAAGTTACATGCCAACGACCTAGAGATCGTGAGAATTCCATTTTACAGGTGCTCGCGATGATCTGCTATTTAATGAACATTAATTTTTTTTTGTCAAATCTACTGAGAGGCTGTGCTTTATTTGTCTTGTTTAAAATTTGTGGGTTACTATTATTGTTCATTTTGTCTCATGTTACTTGTCTTTGTTCACTGCAATCACAAGCAGACAGTTCAACATAATGATTTTGATCATGACCCTTATGCAAATGAGTTTGGAATGAAAATCAGCGAAAAACTAGCTTCTGTCGAGGCTCGTATTCTCCCTGCACCCTGGGTAAGTTTAAAGCCATTTTTCTTGTTTCTTCACGAACAGTCATTGCTTCTTCTGTTGCCTAACACTTCCCCGTTGCTTTTCTTTCTTTGTTGCAGCTGAAATATCATGAAACCGGAAAGGAAAAGGATTGTTTGCCTCAAGTTGGCCAGTGGAATATGATGAATAAGGTACTATTGCCCAGACTTTCATAGAACGGAATAGATTTTCCAACACTTTATCCTTGATGACTCCATGATCTTTCGTCTAGCCAACTTGATCCTGGCTTGATGACGTTGATCTTGTTTTTTTCTTTATTACAGAAAATGATCAATGGAATGACTGTAAGCCGGTGGGCCTGCATAAATTTCTCGAGAAGTGTACAAGAGAACATCGCCCGTGGATTTTGCAGTGAGCTTTTGCAAATGTGCCAAGTTTCTGGCATGGTAACTCTTGACTTACCATAATCTTTTGAAAATGACCACTCTGTTATTAGAGAGTTACAAGCAACTAATTGTTGTTACTTGTAGGAATTCAATCCAGAACCTGTGATTCCCATATATAACGCTAGGCCGGATCAAGTAGAGAAAGCCCTGAAGCATGTGTATCATGCGACCATGAACAAAACCAAGGGGAAAGAACTAGAGCTTCTGCTTGCAATTTTACCCGACAGCAATGGAACACTTTATGGTATGGGTGGATTTTGCTGTAATTGTTGGCGTGCTTTCTTCCACTTTTATCTGAACACACAGATTAACTAATTTAATCATCTAATTTCCGAATTTACTCAGGCGATCTCAAGAGAATCTGTGAAACTGAGCTTGGCTTGATTTCTCAATGTTGTTTGACGAAGCACGTCTTCAAGATCAGCAGACAATACCTTGCAAATGTGTCCCTTAAGATCAACGTAAAGGTTGGTTAGGGTCCACAATTGAAAATGCCACCCGATTTTATCGTTAACCAGTTCTACTTTATCATTGTACTTGTAACCAAGAGGAAGCTAACTTTAATACTCATCGTTGGACAGATGGGTGGCAGAAACACTGTTCTTTTGGATGCTCTGAGCTGCAGAATACCTTTAGTCAGTGACATACCAACAATAATTTTTGGTGCTGATGTGACTCATCCCGAGAATGGGGAGGAGTCAAGCCCCTCAATTGCTGCTGTATGGTTGCTCAACAAATTAATGACTTTTGAAGTCTATAGTATCCATGGGAGTTTCTTAATGGCGTTGCTCGAACTGTAGGTGGTAGCTTCTCAGGACTGGCCCGAAGTCACCAAATATGCTGGATTAGTCTGTGCTCAAGCTCACAGGCAAGAGCTCATCCAGGACTTGTACAAAACATGGCAAGATCCTGTTCGAGGCACTGTGAGTGGTGGCATGATCAGGTATGAAGATTTGATTGCATCTAGATTAATTTGATTTTTTCTTTGGTAGTTTCATCTGGAATGTTGTCAGTTTTCGTCACTGACTATCAGCGGATCCCGTCTATTGCAGAGATCTCTTGCTTTCTTTCAGAAAGGCAACTGGACAGAAGCCTCAAAGGATAATATTTTACAGGTGAATGTTCCTAGTAAACAAAATAAATAAGTGATCATATGCTAAATGACATAAAATGTCAGCTGACCATAGTTCAGATGCTTTAGCTTATACCATTCTCGAATTTAGAAAATACTTCCAATCCCATCAATATTGGTGTGGATTTGCATTGGAGTTTCTCTAACAATCCTGATCAATTGTGCAGGGACGGTGTTAGCGAAGGACAATTTTATCAAGTTCTGCTCTATGAGCTAGAAGCTATTCGGAAGGTGAGCTGAAATCCCGATACTTGGTTTGCTGAACAAAACTCACTTTTTAATAAATGGATTTCTTGTACAGGCATGTGCTTCTCTCGAATCGAACTATCAACCGCCAGTTACCTTCATTGTAGTACAAAAGCGCCACCACACACGATTGTTTGCAAACAATCACAGGGATAGGAGTAGCATGGACAGGAGCGGAAACATATTACCTGGTATGGTTGTTTCTGGTCTTATAGTGGTCATACCTGCCTTATTATCCATTGTCGAGACATCTCACTTGTTCAGAGTTGCTGTTAACAAACCAGGCACTGTGGTTGATTCTAAAATCTGCCATCCGACGGAGTTTGACTTTTATCTCTGCAGCCATGCTGGTATCCAGGTAGATGTTTCAATCCCATATTTGTTGTTGGTTACTACTTATTGTCGCGTTGCTTCCCGATTCAAGCGTATATATGCTTCTTTTCAACGTGCTGCAGGGTACAAGTAGGCCAGCCCACTACCATGTCCTGTGGGATGAGAACAACTTCACTGCAGATGGAATCCAATCCTTGACCAACAATTTGTGCTACACCTATGCGAGGTGTACACGCTCCGTCTCTGTTGGTAAGTGTTGCGTCCGGCACTACCTTACATCTGTAGCGATTCTCGGTTCGTAAAATCGAATTGCATGGGCTATAAACAAATCACTACTGAATCGAACTTGCGTGCAAGTCTCACCGAAGCTTTGCTTGGTACTTTATGCAGTTCCTCCAGCATATTATGCGCATTTGGCAGCCTTCCGTGCACGGTTCTACTTGGAACCAGAGATGCAAGATAGCGGGTTGTCGGGCGTGAGTGGAGGAGGCAACAACGCGAAGCGAACACGATCATTGGGAGAATCCGGAATCAGGCCATTACCCGCTTTGAAGGATAATGTGAAGAAAGTCATGTTCTATTGTTAAGACAAGCAGGAGTAGTGGGTTGTAGGAATTCCAGTTCCTTGTACATTGTAGGATCCTATGTGCATGCCTTGTCGGATCTCTCTCTGTTTTGGGTCAATGGGTAGAGGTTTAAGAGAAGTCCCTTTAGAAAGCACGTTAGGCTAAAATGGCAGAAGCGGCTAAGAAATTAGGTTAATCTAACAATGTAAGGCTCTCTTGTAAAGATATGTTCAATCCCATAATTAGGAAATTATGTTTTTTAATTCTGTCTATAAATCTAGCTACGACAATTCCCTTCGGTAAGAACTCTAAAAAAAATAAAAAAAGGAAACGAAACGTTTTATTCACAATAGTTGATTTCCAAACGCTTTTTTCCAGGGCTTTGGATTGAGCCGTACTGTACTGTACAGGAATAAATCAGGTGTTTATGACTAGATGTGTGTAAGAGATTTGACGGTTGTAATTATCTAGTGGTATTTTTGTCTTTTGGTTCTCTTTCTTTTCCTTTTTTTCCCTCTTTCTTCTCTTTTTTGGCTCACTCCATTTTTTTCCTCTCTTGTCTCTCTCCTTCTCTTCCCTAGAACACTTTCTTTCATCTCCTTCACTATCTCTTTTTCCCAACTCTAAATAAAATCATCGCCGACGAGGAGCAACGCCGTCGAGGAAATTATTTCCTTCTCTCTCCTCTTTCCTTCCTTTTCGTTTCCTTGTTCTCCCTCACAAGTGACTTTGAAACATATTACAGAGGGAGTGGAGAAGGGTAATCCAATCACTGCCCTCGTGAATAGTTGTTGTGACCTCATCCGCCTCCACGGGCATATAGAGGTTTCACATTGTCCTCGAGTGTGTAACAAGTTAGCGGATTGGCTAGCTAATTTTGCCCTCGAGCTTCCACGAGGTTTTCATCTACTGGGTAGACTGCCTGATGGTTGCCTATCCATCTTAGGAGACGGTCTATCGAACTCGATCCCTATGTAATTTTCTCTGCTTTTACTGAAAGAGTGCTAAGACACTCACCATTTTCACCCAAAAAAAAATAAAATCATCGCCGACGAGGAGCAACGCCATCGAGGAAGTGATTTCCTTCTCTCTCCTCTTTCCTTCCTTCTCGTTTCCTTCTTCTCCCTCACTCTCTCTCCCCTACTCCCTCTCCTCTTTTTGAAATAGTTTTTCAAGTGTGTAAAGTTGGATTTAGTGGATAGTTAAATCATTTGTTATTGTTATTATTTTTGTTCGTAATGTAGTACAAAGTGGCATGCTTGGTTATGTTCAAATGGCATGCCCGATTACGATAAAATGACATGTCCGATTATGACTAAATGACAGGTCCATTTGTGACAAAATGGTGTGTCCGCTTACAATAAAATGACATGTCCACTTATAACCAAATGGCAGACTGTGTTACGTTAAAATGACATACTTGGTTGTAAATAATATATGGCAGGTCGAATACTATAAAATGGCAGGTCTGTTTAGGATAAAATGGCAGGTCCATTTAGGATAAAATGGTTTGCCCACCTATAATATAATGACATGTTCAATTAATATTTAATAATATTTGTAATAAAAAATTAATTATTCAATACCTTGACATGCACATTAAATGACCTGACAAGTGTATTAAATGCCATGATACATGAAATTTTTTTTGTGGTTCCAAGACACTCATTAAATATCATGACACATGTAGGTTTTCTTTTTGTAGTTCTAACGCGTGTTTTGACTCTTTTGTCCTTTCCTGTACCGAACGGAAAAGCCTGTTCCGTACAAAATCCGGGCCCTTTTTCCAGGCTCTTTTAAATGCAAGTTAAAATTTGGTCCAATTTGTAATTCGAAGCCAACGATGTATCAAATTTGTTATCGAAAATTTATAATTTAATTCAGGATTAGACTTCTCAGGACTTGTAGTTTTGTCTCTGGAGTGGGCCAGGCCCGGAGAGTGCCTAAATTTGGGCATCTGGCCCTTACATTTGGGCATTAAAGGCCCAGACTTCTGTGCTATGAAGTGGGCCCTGGAGACCAGATTTGAGGGCATTTCATTGGGCTCTTCTTCCAAATTTGGTGCACTCATATAATAATCATATTAGTACCACATAGGTGGGCTTTAACGTGGGCTTTTGGGCATTATGTTCTGGTTTCTACCTTTTTTTTATAAGTTAAGATATTTTATTAAAATCGTAAAAAATAATTACAAAATGCTCTACTCCTATTGTGTTACTACCCTCTTACGGTAGACCAAATTTCTCCGAGTGTGACCCCTGCGCTTAGATGGACTGCAATCACATCCTCACTAAAAACTCCGCCACGAAAAATCTATAAAAAAAATCGTCACGACAAAAAGAGCTGTTAAGAATACTGTGAAACACTGTGTCATACCCGAAAACAAAATCCCCAAAAGATAAAAACCCATCCCTGTACACAAAAAAGAGATTGAAGATGCATTCAACCAAATGATCAAATGCAACCCCAATCAACTGTGTAAAAGAGACATAAGACTCCTCTTCTGGAGCAACCTAATCAATCAGTAGCAACCGATTCAAGAAAAAGAATCAGATCTCGGTGGCTATAATTCTTCAAGATCTGAGCCCAACATAACCATTCATGCCCATGGAAGATGATAAAATGCATAAGATGCTCCATATCAGCATTTACATTATCTAAAATTGTCCGGTTTCAGTGTAACCAAAATTTTCACATCACTGACCAAAAAATACGAACCAGACCTTCTCAAACACACCATTACTGACCAAACCCATCCATTGGTTTATTCAATTTGAGATATCATCTCCCCCACCACACCACTAAACACCGATCTTCTTGACGAAGAAGTTCCAAATGGGCCAGGTGAACTTACAATTGAAAAAAAGATGCACAACATTTTCATCCAATCTGTGACTACGAATGAGATTATCACGAGTAGGCAGTTTTTCTTGTATAATTAACCACAAGAAACATTGGACTTTGAAGGGAATTGAGTTGGACCATAACAATTTCAAGTTACCTGTAGAGGTGTGCACTTGCCCAAAAACGTTGTGACATCTTCTTCTCATCTCCATTGTAGAATAAGATTTACAAGTTTCATTACCCCATTCAATTCTGTTCCGGTACTTCCCTCATGACAGCGCTTTCCAGTAATTGCATTAGATTGTCAACTTCCTCCTCCTCCCAAGCTCTTAATTGTCTCTTTCAACTCAAATTCCATTTCCACCTATTCTCACACCAGAAGCCCGCAACCCTGGATTGTACTTGATCTTTGATTTGAGATGAGAAATAAACGTGGGAACAACATAATTAGTTTCATACCCCTAATCCATACATCCTCTCCCATAAGAAAAACATTGAACCATCTCCAAGTGCCGTTTCTGGTTTCTACCTACCAAAATAAAAATAGCTACCGAGGTTCGCATTCCTTTGAAAATAAAAGAATCAAAAATTTGGGCTTGGTATAATTATAAACTGTTGTTAATATCATTTTTATCAAATCACCTCGTATCCGAAACACTAATTGCACTTACAAATTTAGATCTGAATTGTATATGCCGAAAACACGATAAAATAATTGCCGCCGAGTGCTGTAGTTATGGGCGTTCGTTCATTTTCTAGTTTAATTTTCTAGAAAACACTAAGTGCCGTTAAAGAAACAAAGTCATTATTTTCTTGTTTAATTTTCCTTGCGAGGATCAACGAGGGACTTCGTAAAATTTGTTAAGGAATTCTTCTAAAGCACTCGGCATAGCATGACTTTCTTCACCGATAATATTTCTTCAATAAATATCTTAGCACCAATTAATCCAGATTTGAGTGAATTAGATCGATAAAGAATAACCAAACTCTATGTTTAAGGTTAGAAATCAATAATTATAGTTAAATTCACTAGCAATATTACTAGCCTCCTCAATAATTGATTTTTTTCTTTGAAAAAGTTGAGATTTATAACGGTGGAAGATCTACCTGTGCTTTCAAATATAAATTTGAAGGAGGCGAAACTTAATGCAATATGTACTACATTGTATAGTTGTTCTCTCCAGTACTCCAAATCCCCAGTGACGCAAAAGGATACGTACAAAAGCACTAGCTGTTGCTTTTTTGATGATATATCTTTTTCAACAAACTGCGAGCCATTATTGGGTTTATTTTTTTAAACCACTCGGTATCCGATTAATCTATTTTCGAATCGAATTGAACTCTTTTAAATGGCGTTGAGGTTGTTTTTGGTATTTCCGATTTGCTTTACTGTGTTGCAGTTCAGTGTTCAGCCGTATTCTATACCACTTTAGGGTTCTTTACCCCACTTGTTTTGAGGCAATCCATATAAGGCACTTAACAAGGGCTTGACCATAATGTCCTTCATTAATGGCAACTGACAAATGGTAGCTCTTTTGGGAAAGAGGTTGCGAGGATGGGGAAGAAGCTGGGAGAATCAATCCGATGACGTTTTAGCTTGTTTCGGTACTCAGGGAAATGGAAAGCTATTGGGAATCTTATCCCTTTTGAGCTTCCTAACAAGCTAGAGAGGTGCCAAACTCTGAAACAAGGAAATCTCGCCGTATAGTACATTTGGCTCGATATCACGTAGAGGAACTGATGGAGGTTTATGGTTTAATTCCGTAAAAGCTCTTCTACATGTCTGTTCCGGTTACTCGAAAGCTGATCAACATCTGGGATTTTTTTTTTATCGACACGTTGTTAGTTGTGTTAATTGATTAGATACAAACTCATGTTGAAAGAACTTTCCCAGCGACCAGTAAGGCACATGCAGAATGCAATGTTTGTGATACGAATTCAATGCATTGCCAACTACACCGTCAGAATGAAGCCAATGGTAAATTTAATTTGCCATGGGCATTGTGTGGTCTTATCAGTTTGACTAGTTGACAAGTCAACCGACTTAAATCTTCTTTGCTCCCTTTGACTTTTGAGCTCAGACTTGCGAGAATAGGGTCAGTAAGGAAATCTGCGTTAAGAAAGTCTGCGAGATTTTAATTAGATCAACTCGACCATTAAAAAAGATAACTAGCGATGCTGTCCAAGCTTCTGATTAACTAGTACTAATTCTTACCATTTTCACCTTGCCATTTGAAAGTGGACTAATTCCGGAACATTCACCAACAAGATGAGCTCAATGTAGTAGATGAACTGTAATTAGATTAATTAGTAACTCATAGTCATGTAATTAGCAATTCAAAACCCATATCTAGGAGGAATTATCAAGAAGTTAAGAATGTCTCGAAAAGCAATAGCAGCAAAATCTAAACAAAAATAACAATGGAAAGGAAACCGAGGTGAATATACGCATGAAAACTTTTTCTAGGAATGGTACTCCTGAACAAGATGTGCAAGCAAGAATATCAAATAGAAGGTACCCTTTTGTCAGGAAAAATTTAGGCGGTTTGGCCTAAATCCTGGGGGCTTTAGACGGTATTGAGTTTTGTTCTCCTTCCAAACAAAATTTTGTCATTTCTACAAAGGGTTGGAATTGATCCACCGACTCCTAAGAAACAAGGCAAGACCCGTTACCATCCTAATCACCTTGAGACATTAGAAATAGGTCGAGAAAAGAAACTTGAAGCCATGAGAAATGTGAAAAAGAACTCAAATTTCTAACATGCCAATGCTCATGCCACTAAATTGCTCAAAGGTTGGATCCTGCAAAGTTCTTATATCAAAGTAACCCTAGCTAACAGCCCCTTTGAGGGGAAAAAAAGGCAATTAATAGCTTGGCAGTGAGATGCAATTTAAACCCGACTTGTGCATAGCTATACAAATTGGAGTTGGGTTATCCCTGTCCTAGGGTTTACATAAGATGGGGTCTGGTCCGTGACGAGAAATTAAGGGAAACCTCTTGCTTTATAAGAAAACCCTAAAACAAATCAATATAAGAACCAAATTAATTTGTTGAGAAGCAATACCGAGTTTTATAACAGCAACTGGTCAGTTGAAATCCTTGAGGTTGCACCATGAGGAAAAATTCCAATACCCAGAAAAGGATTTTTCTTATGCAAAACAATGCATTTTCGACGAATTCTGTCCAGGAAAAATACAAATAAAAAGAAACAAAAAAAAACCAAAACCAAGAAAATTCACACAATCATAAGCATTCGGAGTTAGAAAAATTAACGGGCGTTATTTTTCCCGGAGAAGAGAAGGAGGTGGAAACCCTAATAAACTGGTAGGGTTTTTTCGTGCAACCGACAACGGGTGAAACTGCCACATGATCTGATCTTTCCTCGAACAGGCAAGTTAAGATCATGCTGGCAGCTTCAACTGTTGATGGTGCGCGACTGAGACACCCATTGTTTTTTTGTAATAAGCTCTTGGTCTCGGAGTGGGTTTGTGAGCCACAGAAGTTGATAGGCAGAGAGGAAGAGGAGAGGCATATAAATAGAAGAAGGGTAGGGAAGGGAGAGGCTTGGTTGGGGTTGGGAGAGGAGGATATTGCAAGAGAATTGTAAATTAATTTTGTTATTTATTTTCCCCTACTTTAGAAAAAAAAATCGAATATTAATCGGCGTGCGAATATAATCGACAAAAATATTTTTTTAAAGGGATAGAGCAAATTGAGGAAAGGTATAAACCGAGTAGAAACAAAATAGATGCATGTTATCAAGTGGTCCAGGGGCGATACAAATTGAATATTACCACGCCAAGTCTCTCTCTCTCTCTCTCTCTCTCTCTCTCTCTGTGGCTAGGCACCACCATGCAGCTGCTCACAGACAGAGATAGCTAGCTAGTGTTTCTATATGTATTCTGTAAGAGCATTAATACGTTTTAGGTTGGGCCCTGAGAGAGAAGAGACATTCATACCATCCGGTATTCGAGTATCAATTAGACCGCTTGATACAAATTTGAGCTTAATAAATTTTTTGAATATTTTTAAAGCTCTTCCAAAATGTATGTTCGAAATCAAGAGATATTGATATTAGTTTTTTGGTTTTGGTTTTGGGTACTTGTTGTATATCTGTCTTTCAAATAAAAGCATCAACCGCGAGCCAAAAGAATGTAAACGGCTAGCTGCTTGTGAGGGGACCATTTCCGTTCGCTTTTGTTCTTTCTCTTTGAATCGTTTCTTAGATGTTGGCATGTTGCAACTTTTTTTTTTGTTGGAAAGGAGGGGCAAAACGCCCCTAATATATAAAGATTACGGCCAAATACATTCTACTTAATGTAAGATCCTCTCTCGATCTCTTGTGAGGTTGCGATCGTTGGCCTCATCAAAACCTTTTCACGAGACAACTCAGTAAGAAAAACCATATAAATGAACTTTAAAAGGTGAGGTTGATGTTAAAAGGTGCCTCTCACTTTGATCAACCATATAAAAAACAAACTATACTAATTAAAACAAAAATTAGGATTATTTATCTTGTATTATATCTTGTTTATCATAGTTGCTTGACTAAAAAAGCCTATAATTGAACTTTTAAATTTTTTTTATTATGAGAATGTATCACTTTGATGTAATAAAAAATAGAGATTGTCTTTCTTATGAGAGATATCGTCTATCTTTATGAGAACTCGTATCTCATCTTCTTTTTTCATTTTTTGTTGCTTTTTTTTATATGTAGATTCACTGTAATAACTAAAATCTATATTTATACGGTAATATCAATTAGTTATCAAATCGGTACGCTAACATTGCCCATATCGGATTTAGTTTCTGCTTTAATTGGATTGACAAAATCAATTTTTTTTAAACAACCGATTAATTCATGCTTGTAAAATTTATCATTTTTACTGTTAGCAAAAATTACAATATGTTATGCAGATTTACCTTCTTGAGGGATTTTGTCCAAGGTTTTTCACACATGGGGTAAATCTTTTATGTATATTATTTTGGAGTTATTATTAATTTTAAATATTATTTATAATAGATGGTAGGTGTATCTGTTCAAGGAGACTAGCTGTCTCTTTGCAAAACTTGCCACATGTTGTACATTTGCAGTGGATGCGTCTTTTCTTAGGCTCCAGCTGTACATCAAGATTTGGTTATTTGAAAGCAAAATCTGACATGTATATATTAATGACAGTGAAAAAATGACTTTAATTAACAAAACTTCCAAGAAAAGGAATCGCATCATTTCTAGCGTTAAAAAAGTGACCCTTATGGATAAGAATTTGTTCCAAATACTAAGAAATTTAAGTTTAATTAAGAAAATATTAAATTTAAATATTATAAATGTAAAAATATTATTTGAAGTGCGACTACTAAATATAGTATGAGCTGCTCTGCTCTAAACAAAAAAATTAAAAAGTTGACCCCTTGGTAACTATAAACCTTGTCCCTGAGGATGTACTCTAGGTCTCTTTTGCGCTATAGGTGTGATGATGGAACCAACAAACCGGAAATAAATTATCTTCAGAGAATATATGGCATTCATCAACTTGGATTCTTGATCCAATTAGCTTTACAATCTTCCGTTTAGTTTCATAATTAGTATCACGAGAAGAAGTTTGAAGCTGCATTAAAACTTATCGGGTAATTTTTTCATAATTAGTATCACGAGGAGAAGTTTGAAGCTGCATTCAAACTTATCGGGTATATTTTTTTCGTCCTTTGTTTGGGGATCCGATCTTGAATTAAGCAAGCTCCTACCAAATTAATGAACTTGGCTTTTGATCTGATCTGCCTAAAATCTATTGGATAATATCGATGTTAGAATTTATCTCAAATTTTAACTATACTAAAATTCTTGTTAACTTTTTTTGGCAAGGTAAAATTCTGGTTTATTAGGTTTTATATTGGAGAAATTATACTCAGGTCCCTGTAGTTTGGTCTCCTTCCTTCTCGGGTCCCTACATTTTTAAAATTCATGCTGACGTCCCTCGTGTTTGGTTTTAGAAACTCTAGGTTCCCTCGCTGACGTCATCGGTCTATTTATATTTTTTAATCATGAAATGATGATTATACCCCTGGAATAATCTCCTACCTCTCTTCCGGTGAACCTTTCTCCGATGACCCTTCATCTTCTCCAGCGACATCTCCCTCCCACCCGAACACCAATTAACCCAAACCTAAATCGATTACCGGCAGCGTCTTTGAGAGAGGAGATGAAATCAACACAATTAATTAACCCAAATCGATCAAAAAACCCAAATCGACCATAAGTTGAGGTGCCTCCATTACGACGCCTACTGCTAGCGCCTCCTCTCCCCGCTCATCCACGTTAAGGAGTTGCATAAGCATAGCGTCACCCTCTTCTTCCTCCTTGACAAGGACCACAACCCCATTTTCGACGTCCCTGCCCTCTATTTCTTCCGCCCCACCAAACTACCCAAGCTTCGTGGCGAGCTTCCATATTATCTTCGTCTTCCTCATTCCCCTCGAGCTTTGCCTCCTCTTACAGTTGGTGCTCGCTTCTTGGTGGAGTAGGTTTCTTGGAAATAGCCTACTTGACCTACCTCAAGCTCACCGACTCCGACGCCTTTTTCCCCGTCAGCGATGGCGCTCTACTCACCACCAGAGATCCTCTGCGACGACAAGAATCATATGGTTATTGTCTCCAAGTAGCCCAACATGGAGTACTCATCCCTCTTCTCGACTTTAGCAACGCCGGCCGTCGTTGCCGGGGGTGGTCAGTGGATGGCGAGAGGAACGACAGAGATAAATCAATTAATTTATTATTTAAGGGCATTTTGGTTATTTCTATGATAAAAAATAAAAAAAATTCATGACGTGAGCAAAGGACCCTAGAATTTCTAAAACTAAATACGGGGGACATCACGTCACCATGAATTTTAGAAACATAGGGACCCAAGAGGGAGGGAGACCAAAGTACAGGAACTTGAGTGTAATTTTCCCTTTCATATTTCGTTCCTAATTATGCCTCTTATAAATAGGAGGTGGGATTAGAAATATGTTGGCTTGACTTTTACAATGAGCATAGTAGTATAAATATCAGATTTATGTTTGAGGTGTAGTCTCACTTATTATCTATGTATATTTTTTATTGTCCAGTGTCTTACGGCCGAACTATACATATATCGTTTTTCTTCTGTATCTGTTCCATAGTGATTATTTATTATAAGTTTTCCCCTCATTATTGGAACATATTCCCTCGGTTTGTTATATTCATGCTCGAAATGGACGTTTACTAATGTTGGAAAGTTCTCCGACTCAGCTCAGGGCTGGCCAATTAGCATTTAACACTCACATTGCATACTCTATAGCTAATCCTATGGTGGTGGGGCCAACAACACTTAAGACTTCCATCATAGCCATGTACATAATGCAGACGTAAATGATTTTGGCTTCCCACCTAATGTTCATAGCTAGGATTCCCCGCACATTAACTTTTCAAATTTAGATTATCCGACTTAGAAATGTACGTTAATCAACTTGTTTATCAACCGGTTGAATAGACAATTGGATAACACAAAATGTTATTGTGTTGAGACGCTAGCTAGAACCTAAAGAATCCATTCACCATTACAATAAAATGGGTTGCCACGCTAACCACAAAAAGCTCTCACACCGTGGATTAATAATGTTATAATGTATAGTTGTCGATCGTATGATACTTCATGCACATAAAATAGTTTTAGCATAATATCTATTAGATTCCCATGTCTAGATATTAGTTTGGGTACTTGGAATCGATTGGTGACGCTTTTTCTTATAAGTGACAACAGCATATCCGTTGGGGTTAGTATATTATTACAACATCATTTGTTTGCGTAATCATTAGCAATCAAACAAATCTCACAGAATTACGACGATTCTTTTAAAAAAATACAATTAGAAGAAATCCTTTGAAATAAAATTTGATAGTACTTGTGTTGAAGTACAAAAATAACGTATTGAGAGCTTGGGGTCGACTAGGGCTATCATTGAAGTGCTTAGACTTGGACGTCAACTTACCTTGGCCGGGTACGCTTAAGTCGGCTTGGGTTCCCTCAGCCTTGAATCATCTTGGGTACCCTTAGAGTAAGACAACATATGTACCCCTAGCCTCATATCAGCTTGGTTATAGGCCGATTGCCGGCCATCTCACCTAGGGGTCGATCGCCGGCCATCTTGCCTAGGGGTCGATTGCCGGCCACCTCGCCTAGGGGTCGATTGCCGGCCACCTCGCCTAGGGTCGATCTCCGGCCATCTTGCCTAGGGGTCGATTATCATCCATCTCGCCTAGGGGTCGATCGCCGGCCATCCCGCCTAGGGGTTGATCATCGGCCATCTTGCTTAGAGGCCGATCGCTATCTCGCCTAGTGGCCGATCGTCGGCCACATCACCTAGGGGCCGATCGTCGGCCATCTCACCTAGTGGCCGATCGCTGACCATCTTGCCTAGGGGCCGATTGCTGGCCGTCTCGCTTAGGGGTTGATCATCGGCCATCTTGCTTAGAGGACCATTGATAGATTACTCATAGATTCTGACTCGGGCCTCGAATTAAAGTGATTATGGTGGCTACGGAGAGATAAGAAGTAGATCTACAACTTTATAGTTCATAACTTTGTCTAATTCAGAGCGGAAGAGGGCCTAAGATTGGTTTGAAGCTGACTGCAGGCCGATCGTCGGCTACAAGGCGATCATCGGCTAGATCGTCGGCCATTGGTAAAATTGGCTTATCTTGAGGCTCCGACCTCGTATTGCAATGATTCAAGTTGCTATGGAAATCTAAGAGATAGTGCTACAACTTTCTAGTTGGTGACTTCTTCTAGTTCAGAGCGTAAGAGGGCCTAAAATTGGTTTGAAGGTGACTCCAGGCCGATCGTCGGCTACAAGGCGATCGTCGGCTAGCGTCAACTGGAGGGTCAATCGTCGGCCATTGGTACAATGATCATATCTGGAGACTCCGAACTCGGATTGAGACGATTCAAGTTGCTACGCAAAGCTAAGATATGAGCCTACAACTTTCTAGTTCATAGTATCTTCAAATTCGGAGTAGAAGGATGCCAAGAATCTATTTGAAGTTGTCTAATGTTAGATCATTGGCCGCATGTCCTACCCCTTGATCGTCGGCTACATCCCTTGTGACCTCGATCATCGGCAAGCTGGGGTATAGGCCGATCGTTGGCTTCCGGTGATCAAGGGATGATTGTCGGCCAGCTTGGAGGAGGGCTCGATCGTCGACAAAGAAGGCCAAGCCCGATTGTCGACCCAGGTCGATTGTCGGCCCATGGTTATTGACGGTCCATGGTAATAGAGACCGTATTCAAGATGGACTCTCGAAGAAATTGAGGAACTCTAGGACTCTCAACATACTTGGGTTGTCAAGGGATGGAGATAGGCATTAGAGACCCAAGTCAGGCAAGGATAAGTATTGAAAATCTATGGCAGGCAAGGATAAATGCTCGAAATTCAAGTCGGGCAAGGATAAGCGTCGGAGATCCAAGTTAGACGAAGATAAGTGTTGCATGAGGATGAGCATTGGCAAAGATAAGTCTTGAGGTCTTCAAGTACGGCTAGGAGACGATAGGAGGCTGAGGCGGTCTACTTGTCTATATAAACAGAGCATTGGGAGCAAGGCGGGATCATCACACACAAAACATACAAGTTACTCTCAAGCTTCGGCTCTTTTATCTTAGTTTAGGTGAGTAGTAGTCTCGGCTTCGGCCACCCTTGTTACTTTTAGCGTTAGACCGACCTTGGGACGAGCACTCCGGGCCGTCATGAGATCGATTGACGTTCTCGTCACTTTTTATCCCAACAACTTGCTTGAGAAATCATATATTCACAAAATATTCGATTTTGTTGATTTTTAGTTGTAGAGATCGAATCGTTTAGTTGAGAAAACGAATTCATTGCGTGATGAAAACAAATGATTATACTGAAATTGTGATGCATATAATAATCAAGAGATAGTTAATTGCCATGAAATAATCTCCTTTCTCGAGCCTTTTAGAAGGTGCCCCCTACAATTAAGCTAGATGCAAGACGGGCAAAGTTCTGTTTTGTAGTTTGTACCAAAATCAAATAAAGATTTGTGGTGGCTAGAGACCTTTGATTCTCTTATCTATAGGTAAAGGAGCCTAACTGCTAAGCTTAGATCAAATTGTATTTAGATTAAATTGTGAAAGAGTTATTTTAATTTAACCAAGTTGTTTCGAGTTAGAATCTTTAGAAATACAACAATGTTAAATACTTAGCGAGTAAATTTTACCACATTTCAAAAGTTCTACTCAGTTCAAATCTAGATTAGTGAGCAAGTGAGTATCCGAATACTAAACGGTAGAAAAAAAAGTCAATAAGGCTAACCGAATATCAGTATGTAATGTTCAAATTTGAGATTTTTTAAAATCAATTCATTTTATCATAAGATAAACTCAAAATTAGTTATCCGGGTAAATATTTAGACCTATTACACTAGTCGAGAATTGAACCCTAGCACTCGGTCAATCCATGCTACACATTTTGTTATTAGGCTAGTTATTATTTCCAGTTCCCTCGGCTGCATTTATCCTGATAGGAAATGGTTGAAATTCAATACCATCCCTGCATTTGTATTAAATGTACATTTGTTATGCGGTGGAGGTGGATTGCAAAATTGGGAATTCAATTGCTAGGGTTCCTACATTTCGAATTGAGAATGGCAGAGTGGGCAAGGAACTTGGTTTGATAAACGAAGAGTCATCCACGGTTATTGAGGACCCAGACCAAACCTAGAACGCTGTCGTTTGTAGTTAAAGGAGTATGGTGTCGCTTAGCCTTGCTACTTGGATTTTGTTGTTCTTTTATTTTTGGCCCATGTTGTTAGGCCCATTTTGTTTATCTTGTTAGACTTGTTACTTCTGATTGTCCGAGGGTACGTATGTCTTTTTTGAACTTATCTGGGTTGCATCCCATAAGTTCGTGAATATAAATAAAATAAAAGAAGGAATGCATCTTTATGCTATACTAGAAAACAAAAGTTGTTACACCAAATTCTCTATCTTCTCTAACCTTTTCTCTCAACCGCCAACTTTGGCTCTATCTGTGTTTTTCAGAGCTTCTTCTCCGCTATTTTTGGAGCTTCCTAGAACCCATATATTATTTGGTGTCAGAGCGGTCATCCTTGGCTGTGGAACCATTTGACCTAAAACAACATGAAAAATGAAGAGATTGCTGCGATGATCAAAGAACTCACCAACAGAATGGACACAAAGCAGGAAACTAACAACAAAAACTATGCGATATTTTCTGAGAAGTACGATGGTCTTGAATCTGCAGAATTTGGTCTGCAGTGTACGATTTCTGACTTAAACGTGCAGAGCCAAGGGCTAGCTGGACGAGTAAATGACATGTCTAAGATCGTGGAAGGAATTTTGTAAGTGAATCCATATGATTCATCTCAGGCAAGATCACCCAAGATAACTAGATCTGATTCTACTACTGCATTTACATCAGATCGTAGCTATCATGGTAAACATTCCAAGATTAAGTTTCCTAATTTTAATGGTGAGGATGTTCGTAGTTGGCTGATTAAAAGTGAGCATTATTTTTTCATGGAAGACATGGATCCTAAGTATAAGATGCAGGTCATGGAGATGCATCTAGAGGATCAAGCCTTGAGGTGGTACCATGGGTACATAAAGGCAAGATCTGGGTTAGCTGAACCCACCTAGGAAGAGTTCTAGGCTGCCATAGCCAAACAATTTGCTGATAATATGTTTAATGACCCTATGAGTGATTTACTAAGCTGCATTCAACATGGGACAATGGATGAATATCAAGCTGACTTTAAGGACAAGATGATAAGATTATTCATGACTCCAGAGCAATCTGTCTCCATCTTCTTAAAGGGAATACACCCTGATATAGAGGTTCCAGTTCGTATATTTTTTCTTATAACTCTGGAATATGGCTTAGTCCTAGTCCAACTACAAGAGATCACACTTAAAAACAAAGGGAGGTATAAGGATTACAAGCCACCCTGCTACACAAACCCTACACTTACCAGCCAACCCACAACCACCACCACCACCACCAAACAAGACTTACCAATTAGCCCAGCAAACCCTAGCCCTACCACTTATACCAAGCCAAAACCTATCAACTTTAACCAAAACAGATCCCGCCCACTAGAAGGAACACTTCCTCAGCTGAGTTTGAAGAGATATGTATAAAACAACTTTTAAGACACATGATGGACATTATGAGTTCAAGGTCATGCCTTTTGGACTCACAAATAACCTTACAACCTTTCAAAGTATCATGAATGATACATTCAGACCCCAGAACCTAACTCTCAACTCTCTGCTATATTTCTAAGCTGCTGGTCAATGCAGTTGACTTGTTAAACTAATGAGTTATGATTATGAGAATGAGTATAAGAAGAGGTCAGAGAATGGGATAGTTGATGCTCTTTCTAGGCTCCCATAACCTAACTCTCAACTCTCTGCTATGTTCCTGGTAGAGGCAGAAGACCTAATGCATGACATCTTGGCTAGCTATTATGATGATCCTAAGCTGGTTTCTCTTATTCAAACCTTATCAGTCAATGGAGAGTCTGCTGGTTTGTATACCTTGAAACAGAATAAACTATTCAGGAGGAACGAATTGGTTATAGGACCTAATGTCGCCCTTAAACACAACTTATTGTCTCTCTATCATTCTTCAGCTTTGGGAGGCCAATGTGGAGCTTAAGCTACTTACAAAAGGGTTCAGGGTGTCCTATATTGGCCAGGATTGAAGAGAGATACAAGGAACTTTGTTAGAAGCTGCCTGACCTACCAACAATGCAAGTATGACACTATTGGTTATCTTGGACTCCAGCAGCCTATTCATATACCTCAAAGATTGTGGTAGTGTGTAGTCATGGATTTTATTGATGGACTTCCTAAGTCACAAGGTAAGACTTCCATATTTGTGGTAGTAGACAAACTGAGTAAGTATGCTCATTTTATATCATTGAGCTGTCCTTATACAGCTACAATTGTGGCTAAAGCTTATATGGATTTCATCTATAAACTGCATGGTATGCCCGAAATTATAATCAGTGACAGAGACACTGTCTTTTTTAGCACATTTTGGCAAGAATTGTTCAAAATACAAAGAGTGGAGCTAAGGTATTCCTCATCCTATCACCCTCAAATAGATGGACAGACAGAGGCAGATGGTTACCTCTAGTAGAATAGTGGTATAACTCATCCTTCCATATAGCTATTGACATAACTCTGTTTGAAGCCATGCACGGTGAGCCTCCACCTCCCGCATTTTGCTGGCGATTCCTTTGTTGAAGTAATTGATAGGAGCCTTACAACGAGAGAGAAAAATCTCAAGCTCTTCAAATTTCACCTGCAATGTGCACAAACTCGGATGTTACAGCAAGCAAATAAGGGCCGCGTTGAGAGAGAATTTCAAATCAACGACTAGGTTTGGCTCAAAGTCTAGTCCTACAAGTAAACTTCAGTGCATGCAAGAGATAACAACAAGCTGATTCCTAAGTACTTTGGGCCTTATCAGATCATCGACGAGAGGAAAAGGTTTCTTACATTCTCTGCCTCTGCAAAGGTGTACCATACCTTCCACAACTCTCAGTTGAAATGGGTTATTGGCGAATTGCCTTCTACTATGACTGAGATTCCATATGGTAGGATGACAGACAAGAAATCGGTGGCTTTCTTGGATCACTGTTTGGTGAAACAGCATCGCACCACTGCCCATCAAGTCCTAGTTCAGTGGAGCGACTTGGATCCTCTGGATGCTACTTGGGAATTTTCTGATAAGCTGCGGAACTGCTTTCCTACTTGTTCCTTGTGGGCAAGGAACTCAAGCGAAGGAGATTGTTATGCGGTGGAGCTGGATTGCGAAATTTGGAATTCAATTGCTAGGGTGGGCAAGGAACCTGGTTTGGTAAACAACGAGCCACCCGCGGTTATTGAGGACCCAGACCAAATCCAGAACACTGTTGTTTGAAGTTGAAGGAGTACTGTGTCGTTTAGCATGCTACTTGGGTTTCGTTGTTCTTTTATTTTTGGCCCATGTTGTTAGGCCCATTGCGTTTATCTTGTTGGACTTGTTACTTCTAATAGCCAGAGGTACGTACATCTATTTCGAACTTATCTAGGTGCCATCTCATAAGTTCGTGAATATAAATGAAATAACTGAAAGAATGCATCTTTATGGTGGACTAGAAAATAAAAGTTGTTACAACAAATTCTCTATCTTCTCTAACCTTTTCTCTAAGTGCCAACTTTGGCTCTATCTGTATTTTTCAGAGCTTCTTCTCCGCCATTTCTGGAGCTCCCTGGAACCCAAATATCAACAATATACACATATTTACGTTTGCCATTTGCGCCTTAAAAAGGGTAAAGTTAAGAGACCCCTAGCCATAGCTAGCACCAACAATAGTGAGCCTTCCAATCCCGGAATTGAGTCTAGCTACTAAGTTAGACTTGCTAGTACCATACATTAATGGTTGATTTATCATCTGATAAAAATTTTAGTCTTTGAATCTTGAATGAATGTTGTTGGATTCTCACCGGTCGCTGCCAGATAGCGAAATTTTAACGATGGCTCATCGTGTCATCTTCACTAAAGATCAAGAATTAATTTTTGATGAATAAATAACTTTATCTATTAACAATATGTACATTAAAAAACTGTAGATTTATTATTCACGGTAGTGTAGAACCATCGTACAAGTATAAGGTTTCATCAGCTAAGTTCGTTAAAACACTGCAATGATAAAATTCAATGAGAAAAAAAATGCATATATACTGCTAGGCCTCGAAGATTTTCATTGCAATTAGCCCGGGTAGGCAAGAGGTCAAGAATTTGCCGTCGAAAAGCTCACTATTGGATTCTAATGTATTTGAATAACTATTAGATAGAATAATTCAAGTTCAAAAGTTTACGATCTAAAAAAATGACAAAATTATGTTTACTTAATTTCAAAATTGTCATATTTTCAATGTTCAAATTCAAATAATTACAGTTAAATTAGAATAAATCGTTATCTACAAATCTATGAAATTGGTGGTACTCCAAACAGCAAGTCTTTTTAGTAAATCTATGTCATTTACTGTTTCTAAAATATTTTTCCAATAATATCTTCTTCTTCAATTGAATCCAAATCTTTTTCTAAAATGCTCTCAATTTACCTTACCTTTAAGGTACCTAAACGTTTCTGCGTAACAATTTAAGATATACGCCGATGAGACCCAGCAGGTAATCTCTTCCAAATGGGTAATGATTTCTTTCACTTTTGAGGCATGTTCGTAACAGGTCCTCGACAAATCATTTGGAACATTATATTATAGGTCCCAAAAGGTGCAAAGACTTTTTCTTTTGCATGATAGAATAATTATACAGATGGGCACCCAATGTAACAAAATGCAACCTAAGTTTTAAGAAAGTAAAAAAAAAATCTATTTTTTTAGGAATATAATGTCAGAGCACGCATGATCCATGTAACCAACCAGCTTGGTTTCGTAGACAAAAGGACCAAAAGTTTGCTGGGGTACTAGGACTGGCAGTAGCCGATCTCTATTTCTCTGCAACCTATTTAGACTTGGGCATGTATGCATTTCCCAAGGAAACCTATATTTAAAGAACACTGTAAAATCTGGCTACGCAGTAGACTGGTCCCCTGTAGTAGGGTAACACCGGCCTCAACTGTCTTGCAGAGTGGGAAAGCTTTATGATTTTTTTTTTTCGAAATCACCTGATAAACGGAACTAGCCGAACCAAACGACTACTAATACATGTTCGAGAGTCTCGTGATACAAAATGTAATCTAGCGTCTCAAAGTTGAAAATTCAGATTAAACTAGAACAATGTATTATGAGTTTATAAATTTCTTTGTGGGTTCTGTGATTACACATCAAGCACCCTTTAATAATTTTTTTAATATAGAAACCACCCTTTACATAATATGGTCACGGAAAAGGATACATCGTGAGACAGACCGTTGGGGGTTAAAGCAGCATGCCAGCTTGCTTTATCTCTCGTCGACGGGGGCAGAGGCTGCAATAACGGAGAAGCATATAGGAAACAGTAGAGGCAGGGGTCACAAACAAGATTTGGATTTTAGTGGTGCCCCTCACGAGTCTAGGGTTTATAATCTTGATATTTCGGGACAAAACACAGCGGCAAAGATAATACACGCGACTGGTAACGATAGTTGATTCAAGTGTTCATAGACAACAGTTTTATTAAGTTTTGAGTACACTAATTTTTTTGTAAAGTGAGATCATCTTTGTAAAATATATATGATCGCTTGTAATGTGATATTTTTTTAAATTAATAAAAAAATTTGATCCCGAGTTGGAACCAATGTTAAAATTTAGTAACTCCTCTATCGTAATAACTACTACATTTTCAGAAATTTTTAGTGTTGAATTCCGGTCCAATTTTCCCATAAAGTATTATTTTTGAATAAATACTTATACTTTTACATACTTAACGAATTCGAAAAATATTTTAAAACATTAGTTTGTGTTAGACTTGCTTATTCGATAAATTTTACATCATCATTCATATTCTCAAATGTCTTCAAATGGTCCTTGTGATCACCGTCTTTGTTGTAAAAAAAATTTCGATTGAGCATAGCATTTGAATTACGCTATAAATTGAGATTTTAAGTAATTACAATATAGACAAGAAATATTTTAGTATTTACGTATTTATTGTTCAAAAATTCAATTTTAATATTTGTGGAACAAAATACGTAAAACGATTTTTTTTCCGGTTCCAACGATACCACTTTAAAAGAGATTTTAGCTAATGAGAATTATTTAAATATCAAGAGATATCAAATAGTTTCAACTGGGCTTGTCTCGAAATATCAGAAGTTTAATGTTTGCGTGGTAAAAGGTTATTTTGGATCCCAAGTCCCTAACCAAGTTCCAAAGACGTAACTAACCTTTGGCGTACGATGAAAATAGCCATATATATTTAAAGCCACAAGCAAGTGCGCATGAGAATCATGTACTAATTAATCATCGTTCAAACAGATTAATAACTCGCAACATAAAACATCCACCTTTCTTAATCTGCGAGTCTCAATCAAAACAAAGAATAATAATCCCTAGAATACAACAGCTGAGGCAATAAATTAAGATAAAAGGCCGGCCTAATTCCGGCGACTACTATGGTACACACTGCCCTCCCGGGGAGGTGGGATGATCAATTATGAGTACTTTAGCAATCTTTTACAAATCGAACCAGGGATACAAAAATGTCTATCTTCGACTCGAATCAGAAACCAACATGTGTCAAGTTAGCCACCTTTTAAAAACTCGAGAAGCTGGTTTATATCGCCAATGATTCATAAATATCAGATGCTGTGGGACGATCATCTGGATGTGGCTCAGTACATCTCCGATATAATTTAATAAGCAAGCCAAGTTTCAATGACTCGTCCTCCGAACCACCCAAGTCCGAGCCACGTTGATAAACCGATCGTTCATCTGTTGAGGCCAACGCTTCCAGTTCATCAGTCAGCCGTGGTCGCTCACCGGCCTGAGAGGTCCATGAAAAAGAATGGAGCTAGATGTCATGCAAAGGAAGTAGTCTTTAAAAGTACCAGAAGCACGAGGACAAGAACAACGATTATAATATGACAGCAATAAAACATACCTCAAGTTTTTCATGTATGCGTAGTTCAGGGACATCAGAATATGGAACTTGCAATGTCAAGAGCTCCAGAAGGAGACATCCATACGACCAGATATCCACTTCCTGCAACCAGACAAAGAGAAGCAACTTAAACTAACAAAAACAGAACTTTTAGTGCAGGTTCAAGATTTGCATAAAATTTACGACTAAGAACTACTACATAAACAAGCAATCGATAAAACAACTTTATCAGAATGCATGTGTTGCACCAGAGACTTGTGTCACGGGGTGCTTTTTCGGAGGCCAAATTCAGCCTACTTGGGAGAGAGAGTTTGTCCGCAACGCTTGGTTGCAAAACTCTAATCTGATTGTAGACAGGGTTTGAAAGGAGTCATATTCATGAAATCAAACAATTGGGTTAACACCGTACCAGTCCATACGGCTTTGTTTCCTTCATTGCCTGTAAAACTTCTGGAGCCATCCAGCGAGGTGTCCCAACACAAACATTTGGAGGAGGATTTCCTCTATGAGAAATGCAGCACATGTGCAATAAAGACCTAAGAGGTACGGCTCTGTCAAAATCACAAAGTTTCACAGTGGGCCTTCCATCTGCCCTTTTGCAGTCTAGATCGATCAATATATTTTCACTTTTGATGTCACGGTGAATAATGTGTTTGGAGTGTAGCTCCATCAACGCACAGGCTACGTCTTTAGCAATGCAGAATGCCACGTCGATTGGAACTTGTTTCTTCCCAGCTTTTGACAGTTTTCCTATGTAATCCTGGTAGGAGGAAGCAACAAAATATCAAAAAGAATGCCAAAAAAAAAAAAAATTCAGCAGCAGACATCATATGACTCAATACAAGTACCTTTAAGGATCCTCCTTTAACAAACTCTGTAAAGATCGCAGCACATATAACCCGTTGGTCAGGGCCTCCATCGATTGAAGAAACCCACTTTGAAGATATCCGGTGTCCATAAATTTCAATTATGGAGGGATGCTGTCTCAAAACACCTAAAATCCTTACTTCGCCAAGGAAATTGTACTCGAAGTTCTGAACATCGTCATGCTGATTCCCACAAACTTCTAGATAGCGAATCTGAATACGTGTAACATACAAAAATTTAGAGGGATGAGAAGCAATTAGAAGTTGTGTTAGAATTAAATAAAATCTTGACATGAGTAATAGATCTCAGAAAGAAACAACAATATGTGCTAGCATAACTGCAAAATGTATGGAGAAGACAATTTTGTTTTAAAACCCTCAAGATAATTCAATCAACATTAGGAGAGGAGAAAGAAAGTGTTTGTTTTAAAAAGAAGAAAAACAGACCTTAGCTGCAGCTTTGACCGATCCCAATTTGCATTGTACAACAGTTCTTCTAGACTTGTCTATTTCATCATCCGTGAAACAAGGAAATAAACTAAGGTGGTCCTCAGTTCCCAATGGAAAGTTAATCCGGTTGAGGGGAATGTACCTGCATAGAAGAGCATAATCAGCATTAACTGCTAAACAAGGAAAAATTAATACAGGTAGGAACGCATAGAGTAGATATGACCAAAGCAACATGCTGATTCAAATGTCCCATAAACTGATCATTACTATTATTTTGTAGATACCATGGCCTAAATTAAACATCAATAAAGGCTATGGGTGGTGCAATTCCTGTTTGAATAGTTATGACCAAGGCAACAAAATGGTTTCATGCATCCATAAAAAGTAGAAAGGGGCATCATTGTCAAATAAAATTTTGCACAACACCAATTACTTACCTGCAAAAATATTCAGGATCCGTTTCCTCCCTAATATCATGGGGACAACAAGCATCCACCACCATACGAACAAACGAATCACCCTTCTTTATAAGAATGGTATTCCATGCATGTGGAAAGAAGTCCAGATAACCCCTGACCAGTTCACAGGGGATTGGAGGCTCCATTCGATCACAAAGATACTGAGAGAAAAAGTCAATTTGTCAATTAGAAATGTTATATCCAATTAAAGAAATGGTGTAATGGTAAATGTCTAAGTGAACAGAGAAAAAACCTTCATCAACAAAGCTCTATGCCTACAAACACCAAACTGCAATGCCCCCAGAGGAACTATAATGGAATTTCGTCCTGCCTTGAAGGTTTGTAGTGATTTCTCACAGAGATCCATGAAAGCAACATGCTCCGCACCATTTAAATTCTGATTGTACGGGGCACTCAAATTTTCATTGTTTCCAGCTGAACATGTGCAAACAAAAGGTTTCCTGTAGTTTGAACCAGATACAGCTTTTCGGGTCCTTTCAAGAGAATTACTCCTATCACTGCCTCCAAAATGGTCGGACACAAATAGTGCAAGCCATGAGGCAATCTGCAGATCGTCAACAGATACTTTGACTCCCTCCTTTGTAAAATTATCAAATATCTTCAGACGGGAAACCAGAGACTGGGCAGAGAGAACTGTTGCATCTAACTCTTCATCCTTCTCCCTACATTACATATCAAGTGAGTACTGTCAGGCTTAATGCAAGATGCATCATATAGATGGAAACTGAGGTAAATGAAGGGGAAGAACAATGATCCTCAACATCATCCATGCATAAACATACCTGTCCAACAGTATGACCTCGCGTGAGCCCAAACATGCATTTTTTTCATAATTTCTTAAGGATGTGAAAGGTCGATCACGGCCTGCATCATAAAATCCATCTGGCAGATAGTCCTCGGTGCTGCAATACGAAAATTCATTATACTTCCTGGTTAAATCAAAGCCTTCTTTAGCTGGCCGTCGACACTTGCATGGCTTTGGATTATCCAGCTCTCCCTCAGAATGTCTTTTTGACTTGCAAATACTTTCACATGCATTTTTACATGAAAATTTGTGGATGATTTTGGATGATTCCGAGCATGAAACTTCAACAGCGTCTTTGGAGGTTTCTGAGCTGGAACTTTCATCTTCCTCACATTTAGCATTTGCCCTACGCAACAAAGATTCACCTCGCACAGAACATTCGGACTCTACACAGTCATCGTCAACATCATCAATCTCATTTTTAGCTTCAGTTACTCCAGACCGTAATGTTTTTTCACTAGCATCGTCTAAACCAATGTCCAAAGTATCATTCTCAGGTGTAAGGGTGTCATGATTCTTTGATTCACTGCTATGATTATCCAATGATTCAACATGCCCTTCACCCTTCCACTTCCTACTGTTGTTTAGACGCTCTTGACGCGCTCTTTGTTGTAAATAATGTCGTCGCTTCCATCGTTTAGTTGACCTCCTAGCTGCAAAATTCCGGCTGCTCGGTGATGCACTGAGTAATGGACTTACAGCAGGATGAGACCCTGCATCAGTTTATATATGATAATCAAATGGCGTTTGAGATTAGAAGCAAAAGGAAAGGAAAATATATATACCTTCAAAAGAAGAATGCATGTCAAACTCTGGAACAGAAGTTTCATAAACATCCATCTCAACTAATGAACTTGAGGGATCATCATCCGACAAATCCTCCAAATTTCCGTCCAGACTGCAGCATATCCATGTAGGTATTTCACAACATCTCACAAGTTTATTGTTCTGCAACAATCACAAAATAACAAAATTAACTTGGTACAGCTCAGATGCCAACAAATATATGAGAGAATCGTGAAATTTCCTATAAGATAAGATCGCATGAAAAAGACGTAGGAGCTATTGTCCCACCAAGAATTCTTGAAATTAGTTAATCCAACTTAAAGTACACATACAAAGATAAGCAACAAATCTTCTTCCAATACAAAGAAATCATGAAACCATAAAAAATAAAGGGTTCAGAAGCTCTATTTTTTGGACGGTAGATAACTTTATTGAACTAGATAAAAATGCAATGACAGCCTCTAAAAAGTACCCCTCAAGAACATTCAGGAAAAATTAGTTGGCAACAAAAATGTCAGAAGAATCGAGACTTCAAATACAGTCCTGAATTGAATAACATAAAGGAGAAACCAGAGCTTCACTAAATAGGATGATCAAAGAACCCATGCCATAAGTGCCAAACAAACACATTTTCTCAGTGGGATATAGGATGGAACCAAAAGAAGTCAGTCATCTAATAAAAATCATATGAAACTAAACACTACGGAACAAGGGAAAAACAGTGGAATATGAAATTAAGAACTCCCTCAGAACAGATCATGTCAAGGCGTATTCAGGTTTGATTACTAAAACATCGGCAAAGATCCAGGGAGGGGATTTTTTTTTCCTGTGGTGACAGAAAAGTACCTGAAGATTTAAAAACTGGAGGCTATGCATCAACTTTAGTTCAAGGGAACCCAACGAGATCAACTGGTTGTTTGACAGGTCCAAGTTCTCCAATCTTCTCAACAAGGATAAACATGATGGCACCTCTAATAACTTATTGTTAGAAACTTTCAAAGTTATCAAGGAGCTAAGCTGCCTTATTTCTGCGGGCAAACACTTCAATTTGTTGAATGAAAGGTCCAAGTACTCCAAGTCCTTTAAGCATCCGATTTCTGGGGGAAGGTATCTGCAGGAAAAATGAATCAGCGTCAAACTTCTTGTTCATGACCTAAACTTGCAGAAGCCTACAGCACTGGATGACCGAAAAATACATCCAATTTCTGGGGGAAGGTATCCTAACCACCTACATATCTCCTACGTAGAGACGTAGAGAATAGAGATGCGCTCTTGCAGAACCCAACAGCAAACCCAGAATCTAACTTGATGGTTAAGGCATTGGATGCCAAATCAAGTCCACAATGCCAAAGGCATAACCCAACCACCATTTTGCTCATTACTGCCTGGGAAGTACAAGCTTCACCTATTAAATTTACTCTCCTCTCCCCATTATCACAAGACGGCGGACAATAAAACTGAAGTTCGATTTCTGCTCTCAAGCAGTAAATCAACACACTTACCTAATAGAAAAGTGACGAACGGATAGCTTGGTCAAGCACTTGAGTCCCGACACCTCGCTCAAAATGGTGAGCACCGACGGCCTAGTGGGAACCCGCGACAGCTCGAGCTCCTTCAGCCCCTGCAACTTAGCCAGCCCCAGCCCATCGACCCCGGTGGCAGCAGAAACCTTTACCTGCAACCGTTCCAGCCCCGCCAAGTTCGGCAACCCCTCTGCCGGTAACAACCTGACCTCGTTGCCAAAGAATTTGAGCGTCTTCAACTTCCCCATCCTCCCCACCGACCTCGGCACCAAGCTGTACTCGTTTTTGTACAAGTACAAGCCCTGCACCGACTCGTCCCCGGGTCTTCCCAACAGATCGAACTCTAGGGTTTTCCCTGACACGTCGAGGACCAGGTCTTCCATTAAAGCCTCGGTCTTTTTGGGGTTTGACTTCGAGGAAGGCGGAGGGGGTGCGCCGGCGGCAACGGGGGTCGACTCGGGGGATGCGGAATCCGGTGATCTAAGGTCTTCGCCGGGCGGGGTGGAATCCGGCGCGGTGGAATTGGATTGGACCTCCATTGTTCTGTTGGCGGCTCTAGGGTTAGTTGAGAATTAGGGATTTTTTTTTGGAAGATGGGGATTTCGAATTGCGTGAGACTTTCCGCGGAGGGAAAGGGGAAAGAGTGAGAGGCCAAGTAAACCAAACAAGCCCAGATTTTTCTGGTCTCGTGGGCTTTTTTGTTTTGGAGATAAAATAACCGCCTTCAAGTGCTTTCCTTTCCTCTTTCGCGTTTCGAGCTTTTAGTGGGCGGGGGGGGACCACAGGCCAACTATTTCAACGCGTTCGCGTATTCAATTCAAGCAATTACTGTTTGGGTTATCGTTGGTTTATGGTATTTCTTTTTTAGAGAGTATATACATCTAGTCGATAATTTTGTTTGGATATGAAAGATTTTGTTGGGTGTCACCCATATTGATCATGGGTACACATGGTCTCTTTTTTTTACGTCGATGTGCTTTTCATGCAAGGAAAATTTTTTTCCTTTTTTAAAAAGTCAAAAGTAAAGGAGAAAATGTATGTTGATTGATCACGGGTTGGAAACGTGACAAAAGCCATGCCCACCTTTTAATTTTCTTTTATGAAAATAAATAGGTGTGGCATGGACACAGACCCGGTGAAGAAAAAGAACTAAGGAAATCTGAAACATAAAAAAAGTCACAAAAGCAAAAAACCAAAGTTTAGACTTTGGATTTGGCCATTCTCTCGCTTCGTCTCAAAAGGCATTTAATTGTGAAAATTGTTCTCGACTTCAACATACCGTGAACAAGAATCGACCAATGACAAGAACTCTGTTACGATTCGGGAGATTCTGCACTTCAACAAGTAAGTTCAATTTATGTTATTAATAAATTTTGTTTCATTAATTTATTTCATAGATTTTGGTTATAAGAGGATGAATTTATAATTAAAAAATTCATCATTGGTATCAGAGCCCGTTGAGTTTATTTTCTGGTTGAAAATCGATTTTTGAAAACAAAAACGTTTGGTTGAATTTTTTTTCCAAAAACCAGAGTTTTATGAAACTGTTCTTGAGAAAATAGTTTCTATTGTACTTGAGTGCATAACTATCAAAGTGCAAGTGATTGGACTGAAATTATTGATTTCCGTACGTTTTATACTTTTATACATGATTTTGTCCTTATTTGCACACGCATAGAACGTTCGGTGTTAAACTAGAATTATTACGTGGAATGCAAAGGAGTACGTCTTTTTGTGCAAACGCATAAAACATCTAGGGACTGATCTTTAAGTGCGCTGTCCTTATTTTGCACACGCGTGAAAATCTTAGGGATTAAACTAAATTATTTCCCTGTAAAAGTGTATAAGTAGACTGTCCTTGCACGCAAATGCATAAAACTACTAGGGACTAAACTGATATTATACGTACCGAACGCGAATAAGGAATCTGTCCTTATTTGCAAACGGAAGGAAGCATAAATGACAATCTGTAATTAGTCATAAAAAACCAAATTTCTGATTTTGGGCCGAATAGAGAAGAGCCCAATCTTTGGGAAAATTTGGACAAAAATAATAAATCCGAACGGACCTAAACCTAAAACGAAGTGAAAATAAAATTAATTTGTTTAAAAAAGAATAGACATGAAGGCTGGGCCTGCTACAATTTTATAAATATGCCTTAATTGAATAAACTTAAAGATTTCTTAAAATCTTTTAACAATTGATTTTAAAAATTATTATGATAATTTTGTTAAAACCAAAATATTTTTGGATAAGTTCCTAAAATATAATTTTCAATATTTTTTAAAAGTATAGACACTTAAAAAAAATTATGAAAAATAACATGACCTATAATAGATCACGAAATAAAGTCTATCTTGTGAATATTCTTTATGCACTTCATCATCTTTATGATTAAAAGTTATGATTTTTAATCATTGGGATTACTTAAGTGTTGACCCAATCGTCTTGCATTATGATGAAGGTTCACGATGAAGGTTAAGAGCACTCTAATCAAGCTTGACAAGCCTGAGCTTGTTGCGAAAGTGCACGACATGCGTCGAAAGATATTGAAGCGTTATATCTGTCGAAGAGAGCATAAAGATAATGAAAAAGTACTTGCAGAGCATATCTTTTCTGTTCACAAGGAGATGCAAGAATGCGTCTTAGCTGGAGGTTATGACGGCGGGAATAACTAGAGTTTAATGTTCACCGATCTTCTAGCCACAATGAAGATAGCGAAAAATATTGAATTTTTCCTATCTCCTGAAGGAGGCACTACTCATAGGGGCGCTTTAGAGCGTCTCATTTTATATCTGGGTAGAAGGAGAATTTTAGAGGAAATTTCTCATAACACTCCAATGAAGTTGCGAAGTGGACGTAAAGTACGTGGCTTCTGCACTTGGGGATATGTTTGTGTTTTTCCTTTTCCTAGTGCCTGGATGATCTTGGATTCGGTGCCAGCCCGTGTCGTGTGAAGATAGATTCTCCTTGTTTATGCGTAGATCTTTTATGTGTTTCAAGGTCTTGTTGGAAGTTTCTTGTACATATGTGTTTCAAATTTTATGTATTTCCATGGTTACTTCATTTTAGTGAAGACGTATTTGTGTTTGTAATTAAACGATCTTGTTTATTTATTTGCTAATGATTACCATATAAAATATCCACTTGAATTTACAATTAAAGAACTTTGAACATTTAAAGTTACATGCCCGTGACCTACTTCGAATTCGAGGTTAATCAAGAACTTTATTTAAAGTTATAAAAGTATAGTAAATTAAAATGTATTGCTGAAACAAACTCCTAACACGTAATTTTTATATATAATTCCCAATAGTCATGTCGATTGCTTCCAAATCAATTGTCGCCGAACTCAACAAGGACTTGAAGTTCAACAGTGACAACTATGCCAACTGGATCATGCAGATCCAATATGTGCTAGAAGAACAGGATGTTCTTGAGATCATAAATATAATTATGGTCGAACCTGAAGAAGGCAACACCGCCCAGTATAGGCATGACAAAGATGCCTACTTAGCTTGGAAAAAGAAAAATTATATTGCTCGACTCATCTTATTGAGTGCCATGGTGGATGACATTACTAGGCAATTTCGTACATTCGATAATGCTAAGGACTTATAGGATGCCCTTAAGGAATGATTTGGAAAACTTTCCATCTCAAAGCTACGAGTTTTGACCATAAGGTTCGACACTTACAAGAAACATCCTGATATTTCAATGAAGAGGCATCTCAGGGAGATGTCCAACATGATTAGTGAGCTAGTTGAAGCTGGACATAAGCTTAGTGATGAGCAACAGATACAAACAGTCATTCGTTCTCTGCCTGCGAATTGGGAATACATGAAGATGACCCTTACCCATGCTGACAATGTCACGACGTTCGATGATATGGCCCATCACCTCGAGCTAGAAGAGGATCGCCTCCTGGCGATTAAAGTCTACTCTGAGGCACACATGGCAGGATCAAAAAGGGGGCAAGAGGATGATAGGTCAGAAGGACAAAGGCAAGAAAAGCTGGGAAACAAGAAGAGCAAAGCTGAAAACTCTAAAACTAATGAGAAAAGTTTTGGGAGTAAGAAGAAAAGAAAGTTTAACATTTCTAAGGTAAAATATTTTAACTATTAAAAGAAGGGTCACTTTGCAAAAAATTATACTGAAAAAAAGAAGGAACATCTTATTAACTCATATGTGAGTGAATTATATGTATCTAGTACTATCCTTCTAACTGAAAGTCATTCGATATGGTGATTGATTCATGAGCAATAAACCATATGACGAAGGACCGTGGTGACTTTATCGAATTTCGACGACTGCCTGTTGGGGTAAAATCTATCTATGTTGGCAATAATACACGAGTAGATATCAAGGGCATAGGTACATACAGATTGAGCCTACATGAAGGACGTACCCTACTTCTACATGACGTGTTGTATGCTCCAGAGATTCACCAGAATTTAATTTCTATTTTAGCTTTAATGTCTCTTGGTTTTCGTTAGTTGTTTGAGAATAATTCTGTTCAGTTATTTTTAGAACATGTCTTTTATGAATCTAGTTATCTATCGAATGGTTTCTTAATCATGAATATTGATCTTTGTGATTTACGTGATGCAAGTTTTTCCTTAGTCACTACTTCACAAACGTCTCAAGATGATGTTGTGTTGTGGCATTCTAGATTGGGCCATATTGGTCAAGATCGCTTAAATCGTCTAGCTAAAATGGAACTATTGGGTAACTTAGAAAATACTATATTACATACTTGCAAATGTTGTCTAGAAGGAAAATCTATAAGAAAACTATTTGGAAAGGGAACTAGAGTTGATTATCCATTGTAATTAATTAATTCTGACATTTGTGGTCCAACGAATGTGAGGGCAAGACATGGAGCATATTATTTTATCACCTTTATAGATGACTATAGTAGGTACGATCAAATCTATTTGATTTCGCACAAGTCTGAAGCAATAAGTTGTTTCAAAACATTCATAAATTATGCTGAGAATCAACTAGATCGAAAGATTAAGAACTTACGAACTGATCGTGGTCGTGAGTATCTTTCTGATAAATGTAAAGCTTTGTGTGATGAAAAAAGAATAGAACATCAGTTGTTTATTTCTCGCACACCTCAACAAAATAGGGTAGCGGAAAGAAGGAATAGAACCCTTCTTGACATGGTTAGATCTATGATGGTGTAGGTAAATTTGTCGATATTATTTTATGGAGATGCACTCCTTACTATAACATACGTTCTAAACCGTGTGCCCTCTAAGTCTGTCACTACCACCCCTTACGAACTATGGACAGGTCTAATTGAGACCATAGGGGTGTGCGTCTTATGTCCATACTATCTCGAGTACATATGGTAAATTAGGACCAAGAGGTAAGAAGAGTGTCATCATAAGATACTCTGAAGTATCAAAAGGATACGTGTTCGTGGGCGAACTAGAAAATGGACAGATGACAGAATTTGAACCACGAGATGTCACATTTTTAAAAAATAATTTTCTAAAATTGGGAGAGGTGAGTAATGATCTAGCCTTATATGAAACTGATAAGCAAGAATCATCTGAGTCACTCTATCCGAGTGGGAGAATTATGGAGGAGGAAAATCATGATTTGTCACCTCTAACTGGTCTAGAAGTTCATGATACAATTGATCACCATCTTAATGAGAGTACAATTTTGAATTTCAGTGGGAGTATGGATTTCAACTTCAGTAGGAGTACGATTCCAAGTTATGATGAATACATGAGGGATGTTTATCAAACTTGAGAAATTCGTAGATCTAAAAGAATTAGCATTCTATGCCGACGATTTGAGGTTGAAAGTACTGCAAATGCTTTCTTGACATCATTAAGAAGAGATAATAGTCCAAGTGAGATCTTTTAGCAATCCTACAAGATGAGGATGAACCTACGAATATTTTTGATATTTTATCATCTTTTGAGAAGAATGAATGGGGTAAAACAATGGAGGAAAAGATGGCTTCCATGAAGAAAAATTATGTTTGGGAACTGGTTGACCTACGTAAGGGACATCGGGCAATTGAGAATAAATAGATTCTCAAAATTAAGCGTAAAGCAGATGGAAGTATCGCAAGGTACAAAGCTCGCTTAGTTGCCCAAGGATTTACACAAAAAGAATGAATTGACTATGATGATACTTTTGCACCTGTTGTAAGATTCACGTCCATTAGGATTATTCTAGCTATGGTGGCAAATTTGGACTTAGAGCTGCATCAAATGGATGTCAAGACTGCTTTTCTCAATAGAAAATTGGATGAAGAAATCTATATGGTTCAGCTAGAAGCTTACATCCAAAAAGGCAGCGAACATAAAGTTTGCAATTTGAAGAGATCAATTTATGGCCTTAAACAGTCTTCTAGACAATGGTATATTCATTTTCATAATACAATTATGTCGTATGATTTTTAAATGGTAGATGAAGATCATTGTGTCTATATTAAACGCTCAGGTAAAAAATTTGTCATAATTATGTTGTATGTAGATGACATACTAATAGCTGAAAATGACATGAGATATCTTATCGAACTCAAAGTTTGGTTCTCGTCCAACTTTGAAATAAAAGATATGGGTGAAGCTGATTACGTACTGGAGCTAAGATTACGAGGAATCGTTCGAAAAGGCTATTGTCTCTTTCACAAGAGACATATATTTGCAAAGTAGTAGAACGATTCAACTGTAATGATAGTAATTCCAAATATGTCCCAATTGTCAAAGGTCACCATCTAAATAAAGATATGTGTCCTAAAACAGCTCAGCAAAAGAGGGATATGATGAAAATTCCTTATGCTAATACGGTAGGTTGTCTCATGTATACAATATTATATACAAAACCAGATATTTACTATACTGTTGGAGTAGCAAGCAGATACCAGTCTAATCCAAGAAATGTACATTGGAAAGCAGTCAAGAGAATTATGAAGTACTTGAATACGACTGCAGAATACTCACTGTGTTATCAAGGTCAAGACTTAACATTGAGAGGTTACACCGATGCCGATTGGGGGGGGGGGAGATGTGGACGAGAAGAAATTCACATCAGGATATGTCTTCTTGCTAGGCGGGGGTGCTATTTCATGGAGTAACAAAAAATATACATGTGTCTCCCTGTCAACTATAGAAGCTGAATATGTAGCTTATGCAGCTGTTGTGCAAGAAGCATTATAGTTGAAGAGATTCTTGAGCCATTTATTCCTAACTGACTCAAAAGAACTTATGAGCCTATTTTGCGATAATCAAGCATCGATAGCTTTCACTAAGGATCCTAGATATCATAGCAGAGCAAAGCATAACGACATAAAATATCACTTTGTTAGGGATATGGTTGCGTGTAAGCAGGTGAGCATAAAGCACATACCTACACAAGATATGGTTGCAGACCCAATGACCAAGGGTGCAGTTAGAGATGTGTTTGAGAAACATGTCAGGTCCCAGGGTTTGCGAAGAAGTTAGTGTTTGCTCATATTGTAATGAATTGGTTATTCAATATTAATGTTGTTTCAGCAATAATTTTTTATGTAAATATTATTTAGGATAATATTTACTAATGCATGTTGGATAGAGAAGTAGCCCCCTCACACAGGTGTTTACCTCAGTGGGAGTCAACTAATTAATTTTTGATTGAGATGAGGTAATTTTAGAACATCATTAAATATCGAGTGCCTGTTCTAAAATATGAATGCCGTTGCTTAACAACAAGGGAAGATCTTGTTAAAGCGCAAGATTAATAATGGTGCAAGTTGTGGATGCTATATTAAATAAGTTTTTGAACTTATAAGATTATTTGAAATCCAATGGTAAAAAATAAGTGAAACTTACCATATTTCTGTCTAGAAACCATAGATCAGTCTTTTGGGAAGACAAACTATTATTTGTAAATATCGAGGTTGATGCTCTAGTATGGTGTTATTTGTAAAAGACATGTGCTCCTTTCAGAGAAAAGAACATTATTACACATGGATTGTATCATGTGTGCATTACGACCAATGGATGAAAAATCAATTTGTTACTAAGTGATTTCAATTTTTCTTAAGTGAGACCAATTCTGAAAAGCTACAATTTTTGGAATACTACCCTTAAGATCCTAAACATATTTTGGAAGTATGATTCAGTGCTACTAGTTTGGAAAGTCTTTAAAGGATCGTGGTTAAGATTCGACCTGGCAAGGCTGACTAGAAAAGTAAACTAAATCATGATAGAAAAAATATCGTTAAGGGAGAAAGTTTTCTATCGATCACATTCTCGAAGCTTCATAGTTCACTGGTGCGCCTATTATGTTGAGAGCAACACAATAGTGATCATGAATAAATTATTTCGGAAATTACACGTAGAAACAAGGAATGTGAGATGAGACATAGGGTAAGGCATACTTTACGTAACAGAGTTAATCGAGAAGCTTTCATTCAAATGGCCATTTTGTGCTATTGAGTTTAGCTAAGTGCACTCGATGTATGCTGTTCGCACGATAACTATTTGCCAAACGCGATAAGAGAGAATATTGACTATGATCAATTATATGTGAGTGAAAGATGTTGGGTGTCACCCATATTGATCATGGGTACACATGGTCTCATTTTTTGACGTTGATGTCCTTTTCAACAAGAAAAATTTTCCCCTTTTTTAAAAAAAGTCAAAAGTAAAGGAGAATAGACATGTTGATTGATCACGGGTTGGAAACGTGGCAAAAGCCATGCCCACTTTTTAATTTCCTTTTGATGGAAATAAATAGGTGTGGCATGGACACAGACCCGACGGAAAAAAAGACTAAGAAAATCTGAGACATAAAAAAATGCTCACGAAAGTAATAAACCAGAGTTTGGACTTTGGATTTGACCATTCTCTCGATTCAACTCAAAAGGCATTTAGTCGTGGAAATTGTTCTCGATTTTGACATACCGTGAGCGAGAATCGAACAGTGACAAAAACTTTGTTACGATTCGGGGGATTCTGCACTTTAACAAGTAAGTTTAATTTATGTTATTAATTAATTTTTTTTCATTAATTTATTTCATAAATTTTGGTTATAAGAGGATGAATCTATAATTAAATAATCCACCAGTTTTCAATAATAAAATATGTTGTAAATTAGTAAAATTGATATAAGCGTCATCAATATTTACAGAGTAATTTTTTAGTCGTGCCAATTTCGAGAGACTGAAAATATTATCACATAAAATTTTACAAAATAATATGGTTTATTGCGTGCATGTTATTAATATATATTTTTTAAAATCTTCAATATTATAAATTGAGCATGAATATTATTTAGGAATAATTTTTTTAATCTAGTTTTTACATTCTAACCTACAAATGTAGGCCGATTTTTCTTTTTACTCCAACTATTACTTCTCAAAAGAAAAACTCCAACTATTCTCTTTCAAAAAAAGACTCCAACTATTTTTGATTTTTATCCATCTGGGAAAAAAAACCCTCTTTTTTCCTGAAAAGGAAAACAACCGCTCCATTTCCCGCCTTATAAATACGTCTCAGCGGCCTGACCTCTCACTCTTCCTTTAAACCGCCACTAGCCTTCACGATTCCAAATTCAAATTCTCCATCTCTCTCTCTCTCTCTCTCTCTCTCTCTCTCTCTCTCAGAGAAACCGAAAGCTGAAACACTCTAGAGCTCGGAATCGAAACACCCGCTCCAGATCTCTTATTCAGAGGATCAAAGAAGATGATCGCTTCTCTTAAGTAAGTCTAAGATGCAGCTTATTATGTTCTTTCGAGTTCCTCTTGCATTTTCTTCTGTTTGCTTTCAAGTACCGCGGTTTTCCTTTTTTTCCAGATCGGAGGAGCCCAGCCAGATGCAGCTGGTGGAGCGAGAGGAGATCGACGATGAGGAGGATCTCTTCGAGGCCATCGACAAGCGTATAAGCAACTTCTATCTCGTTTTTTTCCCTTCTTTTTAGTCCTTTTCTTTTATACGGAGAGGAGGATCCGTATCTTTTCTGATTTAATTTTAACAAATCTTTTAAATTAAAGAGGAGACGCAAACTACACTCGTTCGCTTCGCTTCTCCTCAATCTCTCAAGCAATTAATATTTGGTATATGTTCACGGTATTAAATGAGTGGATCCGGAGTTTTTGAGATCTCGTGATGTGTTTTTGCTACTTCAACCTGGAAACTTTATTCTTCACGGTTATATTTTTTATGTAAAAAAGAAAATCGCATGTTATGTGCGTCCAAAGCCGCTCGCTCCCTGTACATTGCTCGTTAGTTTTCCAAAATAATGCGTCGGCATTCGTGTAGTGATTTCTCAAGGAATCAACGCGGGAGACGTGAAGAAGCTTCAGGATGCAGGGATCTACACCTGCAATGGCTTGATGATGCACACTAAGAAGGTACCTTCCTACATGAGATATAGATCATTTTACTTGAGCTGGCGTTGTTGCGGGGAATCTAATTGCTGTTCTTGTATTGCAGCACTTGACAGGGATCAAGGGATTATCTGAGGCTAAAGTTGATAAGATCTGCGAAGCTGTTGAGAAGATAGTGGTTAGTTATTCAATCCGGCTGTTCGATTAGCCTCGTGCTTCTGTGATGTCCATTGTTTGATCAGAATGTGTGTTTGATTTCTGTTGATTCGCAGAATTTTGGTTATATGACCGGAAGTGAGGCTCTGCTCAAAGTAAGTTCTAGGTTTCAACTATGTGGAATGGTTTCTTTTATGTTCATGTATTTTGCATTGAAACTTACTGTCGTTTCTCTCTCCAGAGGAAGGCTGTGGTTCGCATCACAACTGGAAGCCAAGCCCTAGATGAGCTCTTGGGAGGTAGATCTGTCCCGTCTTATCAGCTCTTTTATATTAAAGATCTATGCTGGTGTAACATGTTTATCCAAGTATCTGCGAGTTATTAATTAATATGATTAAAACGTGACGATAAATATGAAAAGGTGGAATAGAGACCTCAGCTATTACAGAAGCTTTTGGAGAATTCCGGTGAGAAGCTCACATAAATTTTGCTGAAAATGATTTCAGTTTCTGGTCCGAGGCCCGTGGATTTCACTGCAAATAATCTCTTTCCAATGTCTTCTGTGCATCTTTCAGGTCTGGGAAAACGCAGCTTGCCCATACTCTCTGTGTTTCTACTCAGGTTTTTCTCCAGCTTACACCTAGTTGTAGTTTCTATTATAATAGTTTGGTTTCTTTGTACAAGCTAGAATGTGAGTCATTAGTAAGATCTTCGCATCATAATGACTTATTGTTCTGCAAAAACTAATTCTGAGCTCAAGTGTCTCAGTGTCTGAGTTTAAGGATAGCCTTGTTGTTAGAGATCTGTCATAGATAAGATTTTTCAAGAAGAACATTGGTTCGTGTGTTATGAGCACTGGAAGAATATTGATTATGAACTTTCTTAATGCTAGTTATGAACTTTTGCATGGAAAATCTTCAAATTTTCTGAGAAATAAATAGGACATACAAGATTGCTTTGAATTTGTGAATGAGCAATTGGATTGCCTTTGCAGCTTCCTATAAACATGAAGGGTGGTAACGGGAAGGTTGCCTACATCGACACCGAAGGAACTTTGTATCCTGCCGGCTGTCCTTGCAGCATCTGATATGGCAGTTAGAAAGATTTCCAGATTTGAATAGTAGCGAATGTTGATTTGTCGGTTTGTTTGATTGCCTCGTTCTTCTTAACACTACAATTTGCAGCCGACCAGATAGGATAGTATCAATTGCTGAAAGATTTGGCATGGACCCTGGAGCAGTCCTTGACAATGTAAGTCTCTGTTTCTGTTCTTGAATGTTAGTAATCTGATAAAATTAACTGACGGGAACCTCACTCTGTCTCGCTGTGAACATGAAAGATCATTTACGCTCGCGCTTATACATATGAGCACCAGTACAACCTCCTCCTTGGACTTGCTGCCAAGATGTCAGAAGAACCATTTAGAATTTTGGTTAGTGCCTAAACTCCAGATAAGCGTGAGAGAGCTGCTAGAGTCCTATGATAACAGTACTTGATGCTTAATTTTGGTGCAGATTCTAGATTCTGTGATTGCTCTCTTTCGGGTGGACTTCACTGGGAGAGGTGAACTTGCAGAGCGGCAGGTCAGGATGGAAACACCTCTCTGATGTTGACTTTTCTGGACGCTGCCATCCTTGCAGTTATTTTCACTGACTTGAGCTTGGTAAATTTTCCAGCAAAAATTGGCACAGATGCTCTCCCGATTAACTAAGATAGCCGAGGAATTCAATGTTGCAGTCTATATGACCAATCAAGGTAGGTAACTGCATATTTGCAGACTTTATGTTTGGTAGCTTCATTCACTCTGGCTTTTTAGTTTACTTTTTTTTGCTTAAAAAGATGTATTTTGTAAAGGTACCCAGCGCATTCAACCTTTGTTAGTCCTTGAAGGTGGCTTAGAAGTGAGAGTTTGAGTCATTTGTTCTCGCCAATTGGCAACTCAATTAACTTGACAGAATTGCTGACTGCAGTTATAGCAGACCCAGGTGGAGGAATGTTTGTGTCAGATCCGAAGAAGCCAGCAGGTGGACATGTTCTTGCACATGCAGCCACAATCAGGCTGATGTTCAGGAAAGGAAAGGGCGAACAACGCGTCGTCAAGGTGTTCGATGCCCCTAATCTTCCTGAAGTTGAAGCAATATCCTTTTGTCCCTCCCTTTTATATTGCCTGATTTACGATTTGATCGTTCTGAGCCGATTCAGCTTTACATGACTATGGTTGATAGAATTATGAGAAATCTAATTTGCAGCCACAAAGTTAAGTGGTTGGGTATCCTTAACTGATGCACGTATTCCAGATAACAGCAGGGGGCATTGCAGATGCCAAGGACTAGGCAGAGCCACCTGCCACAACAACAGGTTTTACACTGGAATGCTTCTTGCTTTCTATGAGTAAAATAAGTATATGCCGGTTGAAGCTACAACCGATGTTTGATACTAGCTGCTTAAGGTTAGGGGAGGAAAGACATATTCAATCTTGCTTTTGCGCTCTAGATTAATCCCTCCAACTCTACTATGCCGTTAGGACTTCTGTTTTTCCAAACTTAGAAGGATGGCTACATGTAGTTTCACATGGAAGATATTCTTGGGAGGTGGTTACGGCTTCTGCATAGTTTCGCATGCTGTTTTAGCCTTTAAGATGATGGCATCTGAGAAGAAAAGGGAAGAGTCTCGATTATCGTTACAATTGATATTTCACGCTAGAGATATTGCGTTAAGCATATACTGGACGTGGGTTCTGTTCGGTAGGGTTAGATGGACCTCCCTCTCCGGAGTTGGCGTCCAACCTATAAAACAAGAAAGTAGCTATGGCATAAGAAGACTTTTCCCTCCTTAACTCGCACTTCACCCATATAACCTATTTTCATTTTCTTCTTTCCTTCCATTTTTGGAACGTTCAAGTGTCTGATGGGATATCAAGCACTAGCTAGAAGATGTTAGGACTTGGGGGCTGAAGTGATGTTTGGAGTAACAAGGGTTGGACCTAACCATCTTGTCATTGAAGTTTGAACTTAAAAGCCAAGCCACACTACTTGGATTTAGGCGTTAACAAGGTTCGCATCCCTGCTAGATACGCTTCTTCAAAAAATATGACTACTCACGTCCTTAGAATAAGACAAGGTCCATATCTTCGTGCCAAAGAAAGGCCCGTGGCTGCTGATCAACAAAGTATGATAACAAATTATCAAGAAAAGATGAGCAAGTCTCTTAAACTAGATGTATGATAGAACTCAAAGCTAGAGCCTGCTGGAACTTGATGGGAAAAAGATATTATTTCATGTTATCCCGAATAATCTCCGCTTACTTTCAGAGTTTGCAGAGCTCTAGTTGAAAAACACACTCTGTTATGTGCTGGAACCAGAAAATTACACAAAGTATGCACCACTGTTGTCCCATTAGAGTCCGAACAAGGTGGTGTATCCCATAGTCGAAGGACCTGGTAATGCCGGAAACGATGCATCAGTTCAGTAGTTTGTGGACCAGTTGTAAGAACTACCAACTCTAGGCATGTTGCCGGGTTCCTTCTTCGTCTCTTCATCAACCTTGAAAATTGCACCACAAACTTCACCTGAGCTGTCCACCCTTGGCACTGGTTTCAACTCGTTAAGCGGGTGCTCAAAGCTCCTCAACCCTCTAGAAGTTGTAAAGAAGCATCCTGAAGCGACAATATGTTTAGAGATATATAGCTTACAGGATCTGGAAGCAGGGGAGTCTACTAGTTTCAGACTACAAAGAGTGCTCGGTTAACATGGAGAAGGGCAGAGGATTTTACCTTTGGGAAATGGAGCATAAGATTTACCGCAACTTTTTGAAAGAATCTGTGTGTCATCCGAAACAACAAGATGACCTTCAGCATCACTTCCCCAAAAAAAGGGCACATTTCCATCAGCATCCTGCATGTCAAAGTGGTGATCAGGTAAATAAGAGTGCATATTCTTAAATATGCGTGGCTCTTCTAAAGCAAGAAAGCATACTTACAGCAGCCAAAAACGTGGCTTTCGTAGAACTGTCGTACAGTATAAACGCATATTTCCCTTGAAGATCTCTCACAACCTGATCAGCTGGGTAAGGGCCTCGATCCCTGAGAGTTCTGTAAGCTTCGATAACAATGATCACCTCATTCGCGGTTTTGTTCAACCCGTACTGTTGCTTAAGAAGAGCAACATTGTCAATGTGGCCTTGGAACAAGCAGAATATGTCGTCCACAACAGCAAACAGCCTACCAAGAGAAGAGCAAAAGATTCACGACAGTCAGAACAGATACACAGCGATCACGGATCCCGTCGGACGAAGGAACGAACAACCCGAAAAATGGTTATCTTCTAACAAAACAAATGATCTCACTTCAAAGAAGCACAATCCATTCCACGATCCAGATCAGATCAGATCAAACCAAGAAACCCCAAAAAGGAGAGAACAATCACAAGATCAAACCTGGGGAGAAGGGGGTTTTGTTTGGAGAGAGAGTAGGCGAGGAACCCAGGGGAGCCGAAGTTAACGGTGACGGAGCCAGGATGGACGGCCTCAAACTCCTTGACCAAGAAACTGTCTTTGAGGGCCGACGCCACCGTCCCGGGCTTCGGGCTCTGTAGCGCCTCCGGGCATGTCGCCACCGACTTGTCGAAAACCGCCAACATTGTCTTCTTCTTCGCTTCGAAGATGGGAAAATCTTGAGTTAAACGATATCGTAGTCTTGGAGAGGAGAGGAGAAGCGGAGGAAGTTGGTTATTTATTCAAGGGCAAATATTTGAGTGAGTGGACGGTTTTGCCCTCGTGATCTGTGCGTTGATTGGGTTCCTGGGTTATCCAGTATGATCCACGTCAGCTCCTTCCCGTTTAAAGATAATCTTATTAATTAGGTACAGCATCTTTTTTCTAATTTTTTTCCCAAGATAAATCATAGATGTGCCACGACGGGTGCACGCCGTATTTATCGCAATCGGAATATACTACGTGGAGTCGAGTAAGTGAACCTAATAACAATATAATTGTTCATATACCAATAAAAACCTATAGATAGATTGAGTATGGACATCATAAAAATTGTTCCTACGGAAGAAATTTTGTTTAGATCATTATATTTTATTAAAAATCGTGTCTACAGATCTAACAGTTATTAAAAATCGTGTCTATAAATATAATAATTTGATCTATTTGTCTCCATGAATCTGAACTCATACAACTAATATCTTGAGTTTCATACATTGGAAAATAACAATGTTAAATATTTATGGGAAAACTTTTGTTAGTATCAAATATTTTATACTACTCGAATTTAAATTAGTCTACACAATTTCGATTAAATAGTTTAACCAAAAATATAATTGTGCATGTGAACCCAAGCTCAGTACCTAATCCGTGACGATAGGGTACTTTCTGAAACCTTTTTTGGCGGTGGAAGATCGTTATATGCTTTTATTGTATACATCATATCAAAATGTCAACAAACCAGACGGAGAAGGGAGAGATGTTCAGTTGTCGATGGACTGTGCAAACTGAGACGAATATCTATAATTTTGTAGTTTATGATTTCTCTAAATTTTGAGTGTAAAGATGCCGAAAATACGTTTGAAATCAAAAGTCGATCGAGTTACAAACAGCTGTACAGGTTTCGGTTGGGGAGCCACAACTTCTTACTCCGGAGTCCGATTGAGGTGATTCAAATTATTGTATGAAGTTGAAATGTATATCTACAATTTTTAGTTTATGAATTCTCCAAATTCAAATTTTTTTAATGTATTTGCCCTTTTCCGTACGGGTACAGAAACTGCCTTCCCGTACTCAATCCCTCCCTCGTTTTCAAAAGCTAACAAATGCTCCAAACTTTTTTTTTTCTAGAAACCCATATCTAAGAGGTCCACTTTGTTATTTCTTAGTTCTTAAAATTTTGAGAAATTGAACTCTCTCTTCCCTATTTTCATTTTTCTTAATAACTTCCCAAAATTGCCATTCTCTTCAACGTAAAATTACTAAGTTTCCTATTTTCTATAAACAACCAAGTAAGAAAATTTGTTAAATATAATAAATAATCTATTGTAATTACAAACTTCCAAGTTTACCATAGAACTGGTCCCTTTAACATAAACAATATCAAACTAAATCAACTAGAAGCCACACACAAAAAAATCTAAATCCAAGCAATTTTTTAATAAGTATATTTTTGCCGCGACGAGGATTTGAACCTTGTTCACTTCTCGTTCCACTTTTCTCTTATACTATAAGAGCAAATGCTTTTTAGTAATCCAAGCAAATTTATGTCTAAAAATGAGTAAGGCATGTTTTATGGTGCCCACAATATAATGATGAGTAAGGCTTGTTTTATCAAGATCTGGTCCACAAGTTGCCTGATATCACTTGTTTAAGATTAAATTTCAGAAATGATTCGAGTAAATCGCGCTAACTAATAAAATTATGCTAATTTATATCTCAAAACAAGGAATTTGATAACAAATTGAGAAAAATATGGATTTGGTGTGTCCTTGGAACATCTACGTACCTTTGAATAAACAAAGCTGCGAAATATTTGATTGATAAGAGAGAGAAAGTTGGTAGGTTATTTGTTGTATTTAGAAACTCTTACTTTATAAAAAATAGTAAACTAATAATTTTATATGGGAAAAGTCCACATTAGTACATTGTGGTTTGCTCGATTATCAGAGATAGGTTTGTGTTTCAAATTCATCAAAAAGGGTCATGTGTTTTCACGGGCTCATCAATTAAAGGCTCGGATAGCTCCCCGAGCCTAGTCAGCGTCCATTGGGCTCTCCACGTCAGAACAACATTATTTTTAATCCTATGTGGCATGCCATGTAGGATTTTTTTCTACTCGAAAATGATGATGTGGGGTTGTTTGAAAATTTTAACTTGCCACGTCAGCATTTTCGAGTTAAAAAATCCTACGTGGCGTGCCACATAAGATTAAAAACAATATTGTTTCTGATGTGGAGAGCCCAATGGACGCTGACTAGGCTCGGAGAGCTATCCGAGCCTTTAATTGATGAGCCCGTGAAAACACAGGACCCTTTTTGATGAGTTTGAAACCACAAACCTATCTCTGATAATCGAGCAAACCACAATGTACTAATGTGAACTTTTCCCATTTTATATTGAAGAGAATGAACATTTTTTACACTCTACTATGTAATTACTAACCAAAAAATGGACATAAAGACTAATTAATTTAATTTCTCAAATTTTGGAGACTAAAAAATCATGAAGTGTAATTTTCAATACATTGTATCTAACCTTATAGACCTGAAAAATAACTTAGCCAGCGGATCCGAGATCAGTTCGATGTCGTGGGCTGACTGAGACAATCAGTGGGTTATCAACTCAATACAGTGAATCATAACTAGAAGTTGGAATGAACTAAATTATACCCAGCGAGAACTTTATCATTTTTCAAAATTTCTACCCAATCGACTAGCAGGTGTAGCAGGTACCCATTTAAAAATATATATTTTCAATATTGATTTGTAAACCAGCAGAATAGACCAGGCTAAATTGAACGTACATCCTAAACTTGAATTATAATCAGCAATCTAAAGTTCTAACACAGAGTACATGTCGTCAGGAAAACACTTCTCCTCAACTCATCTATAAGATTAAACATTTTGCTGACCGCTGAAAATGGGAATGAGAGGGTCAGCTAGACCCTGTTGTATCCAACTGACTTGTTGAAGAGCTGACGGATATACACCACCTGAAGTCCACTGACAATAGCTAACAAGATGTACTCTCCAACTGTATAGCCTATAACGCGCTTTCGCGTACTCTCGTTTGCTGCAGAAGAACAAAGGCCGTGTTAAAGGACAGATCGCAGATTGATAGAAACATGAAATGGCACTCACGTAAGTCAGAACTGTTGTTTTGTCAGAAAATTCACAATCGGCAAAGCAATTGGTCTAGGATCTGCGAACTAACAGTTGCAGGTCTTCAGATCATTATCACACTCTTCCAAATATTCACAATACAGTGCACAGGGAAAAAAAGTTGAATTGCTAAACATGCTGCACATGAGTTGATAAGCGGAAAAAATTACTACAATCTACAAGGGAGCAAACTCGTGATATGTATGGACCATAATCAGCGGCCAAATAATCACAACAAAAATTTGTAGCATCAGCCAATAAGGTAGCTGGTACACAATTAACAGAACCAATATGGAACGCAAAAGAGAGAACTTACTGTAACGGTGCCTAGCATCGCGTGCTTTCAAGTACTTTTGTTCTGCTGTAACAGACTCCAGTGCCTCTCTCAACTCAGCAATTTTAACATTAATGGGATCCAAGTGCTCTGCGAAGATCATCACGTCAAGGTCAAAACAAAAAAAGTAGTAGTGCGCAATGGGTATGATCTGCTCTACTGAATCTGAATAGATCCAAGTCCAACAACAGAAAACATTTGAAAACGACACAGACGCAAGCATAACATAGACAGAGAATTTGGAGAATACCATCCTTAGCGAGGTCATGCTCGTTGGGAATATGGCCAACATGGATGTAGAAAGAAACAGTCTCCGGTGTTGAATACGGATTATGGAAACAGAACTTGTACATCCCACTCCTGGGGGCTTGAAACTTGAACTTGTCCCCGGACGTCCCCTTAGTGCTATGTACTTGGTTACCCGCAGGAGATGTCACCTGACAAAACCCCCCGAACCCGAACGCAAGTCATAAAGCAAATCCATTCCACCCACAACCAGCTAATCAAAAACCAAAATAAATCATCTCCTTTTCTCTTTCGCCTTTTCTTTTCCACCTCCCCACGGATCAGTTCAACAACTACACAATTCTCTACTTCAATTGCATCGATGAAACCCTAAACCCTAGCAACCCTAGCCTACAGGATCACAAGACAAAAACGACACCGTAAAAGCGACAGGGAAAAGACATTGAACGATCTGCGATTAAAAAAAAGAAAAAGGACGATAGGGGGATCTGTAATATTACGGAGAAGTCGATGCCGGGGTGATCGGAGCCCCAGAAGATCTCGTGGTCGACGACGACGAAGTTGCCGGAGACGGTGTCGCCTTCGTAGAGGACGTACTCGTAGACACACTCCTCGTCGTTAACCGTCACCGAAAGCGATGACACGTGGCCTACCACCGCGCTCAGTATCAGCAACATCACCGCCCACATCCTCTCCATATTTCCCTCCCCCTCAAGGATTTTTATTTTTGTTTTTTGCCTTTTTTTTCTCTTCCGGAGATTTATTTATTGTCTTTGACCACATCAGAAAATATGGAGAAATAGGGCAAGTGGGCCTGTGGACCGCGGGGATGTTATGAGCTTACCAAAATTGGAGTTTGGAACTTTCGTGTAGGATCTAGATTGGGCCTAAAGCCCAAACCATGATATAATAATATGTCACGGAATATTCTGGTGAATGAGAATTCAAATATAATAGTGAGGAATATTCTGGTGAATGAGAATTCAAATATAATAGTGAATCCGTCTAAAATTCTAATTATCGAATATACAAAGTAAATAAAATCTTAAAATTATGTTTCCAGCTCTATAATTAATAGGAAAAATATAGCAAAAAATCACTTAGGTATCATGGGTTTAAAACTCATCGAGTCAAACTTATTCTAACAATTAGAGGTCCTGGAATCTTCTCGTCCATATAGACTAGTCACGTGGTTTCTTCTTTTTTAGTGTCATGCCACCTCACCTTCAACCAACAGGAAGCCGTCTAATTATTAGGGCATTTGATAACAAGTTCAATTGTGATATGAAATTTTATCAACTGAATGGAAGCCGTCTAGTTGGCAGTTTTTTGATCGGCTACAGAGAGACTCGTGTCCAATTCACCATGTTGGTTCACAAAGAATGCTGTAATATAAGAGGAGGAGGAACTATGAACCAGAGAATCATCCTAAGACTGTTCATTTACGATTAGGGCATCCCAAGAAAAAGTCTGGAAAGTTGAAACTCGTCTTCTCTTATTGGAAACAATACAAAATTCTATGAGCTTTTTTCACTTTCTTCACTCGCATGTAGTGTATAGACAAGAAAGAATGGCGAGTATACATCAACTAGATATTTACATTACTAACTGTATAAACACATGCAGCTAAACATCTAGAAGAACTCCAAGCCGATTCCCCTTTCCGTTCTGCTGCTTGTTTTGCACGCCGGCCTGGACAACGGGGTCCTGCACCTAGGAACACAGTGAGCGGTTGTCCTTACAAGGAGAGAAAACACCAGCATTCGTGTTGTCGAGAAACACGGAAGATAAATGAGTTGTTTGAAAAACTACATGGGGACTTACTTCGGGAGGCTGATCGACAGGAAACAGATTTATGGCACTGGTTTTGAAGCTGATCCCGCTGCAGATAGGACGATTGAAATGGAAGACATCAGCGGTTTGCAAAGAATTCAAAGGAGCTAGGAAGATGAGGCTAACAATGAAGCTGTAAAACCGGAAGCTAAGACGAAAAAATATAGATAGTAGTACCAGTTAGAGAGAGCTAGCCGCCAGACATAAGGTGTAAAAAACTCTTCTGGATGACTCTCTTGTTCATACGAGAAATGCAACTGGGTAAACATCTGTAACATACAATTGCAAAGTTAAATGCAGTGCCGTGAAATACAGAAGAATCATGATCACCAAAGCTCACAGTTCGTTTCAAGGTTAGACACCTAAAATTCCAAGTTCATATTTTCTCACCTTCATCCCTTCTCCTCGCCACGACCTACAATTTGTAATTATGAGTTGAAGTACCTTCTCCACGGACCATTCACCACCTTGTGTTTGGCCATCAATGCGATAATTGAAGAAATCTAAAACCTGCGAGAGTCATAAGATACAGGTTTCAAGAAGAGCAATGGGCCGACAGATGAGAAAACAAACAGGAGAGCAGAAAGTTGATACTACTAATAATAGCTATACTTACAGAAGAAAACAACGAATCAGATATTATCACATGAAGCTTTTAACATACCAGGTAGATGTTTTCAACCAACTCATTAAAGCGGGGATGATTCTTGAATGGCAAAAAGACTTCCTGCCGATGCATTATTGCATACACAATCTGCTTCATAGCAGAAAAGATCAGACGATTTCAATCAGTGTCCTATATTCTTTTCTTCTTTGAAGGAAAGGTAGAAGTATTACCTCAGGATTGCGTGGCAGGGCATATGTCAAAATTGCATTCACTATTTCTAGGACAATTCTCAGAAAGTCTGTATAAATATGCAACTCTGCAGTCTGAAACAAAAATAAACCAACTCAGCTTGAAGGGTAAGAATCAACCGGTAACATGTTCCAACAAGTCAGTGCCATGTAGATGGAGTTCAAAAATAACTACCATGTCTTCTGCAAGACTGTTATCTTCTAACAAGCCTTGCTTTCCCATCTTGTTGTTTATCTGCTCTGCTAGCTTATTATACCTGGACATACGATGTCAAACACATCAAGTCGAGAAATAATCAGAGGAAAAATAAAGTTAAGAGGGGAGGGATACAATAATGGCTTACTTCCGCGAGAGCATGTAGAAGAGACTGACTAATCGTTGAGATGCGTATGCACTCAGGCGGTGAACATGAGGAGCCATGTTAGCTAAGGTGGCCAAACAGGTGGTGTGAAGATAAAGGTCCTGTTACGTTTTTGAGAGATTCAACAAGGATAAGGATAGAATCCATGGAACAATTTTACTACTCTCCTGATAAAGCATACAGGACTTGATATATGGAACCATAATAACACTAAGAAATAGGGTCCATCTGTTCTTAATAAGGTAAGAAGGCATAATGTCTATAAATTGGAAATTATCATGCGAGCAATAAATTCAGGATAGCTTAGCAGAGGTTGAGCCTATTAAAACATGGCGCAATCAGCAAGCAGAGTTCTTTGCCAACCTCTGCACTAATTGGTACCTGCTTTCAGTTAACAGAACCACTAACATGAAAGACTACATCCTGAACAACAACCTGGACATATTCCAGCTTAATAAGGAAGCCAGTTAGTTGTTATTACGATATCCTTTCAAGTCATCAAAGATTGTAAGAATCTGCAGACACACTTTGGCTAAATCCTATATTTGACGCGTGCGCGGTTCACAGTTGAATTCAATTTCTGACAGAATTCTCATCAAGCTCTTGAATAGACTCATCATCATGCAAGAGTACACCCTTCTAGCAGCTGGATATTGAGAGATGGTTTCATACCCGCAATTTTGACAAATTATACTGCACAGTCCTTATAAGAATAATAACCATCAAGGAGCCAAGAGATGTCTGGTGGAGAAGGTGGTCTTGATACCAAGGAACACTGGGCAGTATCTGTCAACTCATTAAAGATAAGGCAAATGAGAAATTATGGCATGATGTAAGTCCAAGTTGGGTAATTACAATACAGTACCATCTTATGGATGCTTGCGTTGAACGAAGAATCTTGACTTAGTATGAGGAGTATAATCAGTAGGATGTATATGTGATTTGATGATCTCTTTGAAGCATTGTATAGCGTCTCGAGTAAGGGCATCAACTGTTTGTTTCACAGCCAAAATAGAAATGTTAAATTCCAGCAATGGCACACAAAAGGTACAACAGCAGGTGCAGGGATTATTGATACATGCCTAGAGGGAAAGGTATTATAAATTTTTCATACCAGTGTATCCAGATCTGTCCGCACAAGAAAATACTCCAGAAAGTCCGAGTTCCCATGCACCAATGTGTACAGAAGTAACGAAGCTGTTTCATCAACTAAGCACCTGCCCAGGGGAAAGGCTGTCATGGAAAGCCCAAAAAAGAGAATAATATTGAATTTCCTAGGTAATTCCGGTAAGGTTCAAGAAAACATCCTAGAGAACTGCACGGAAGGTATGCAGTGGCAAAAAAGTCAAGATTCTAAACTATGACTATGATACTTCAAGTAACCAGAACAGTACTTACATGCCAAGAGTATCAAACAATGATGCAAATGGTATCCGCACTATTGATCCATTGCTCGCATTCCCCTCAATATCCACACGATCAACTGTCACAGAGGTGTGCATGTTTAGCACGATAGAACAGATAATACATGCCAAAAGTGCTAGGGATGACGTTAATGTGTCAAAGAAGAAGATCTTACATTCGACATCCTTCGCATTTTCTAAAGCTTTGGAGTAAGGATTATCGGAGAAGTAAGTGTTTACTTTAGAAAGAGAATCTAAAGCCCCGCTATTGTCACTTCTATCAGTAGAGGACCCATCACCCACAACACGCTTGTGGTAGTAATATAGTATAAGCAGCAAATGAAGACTACAGTCTGCCAATTGATTCCTTAACTCACTGTTGCTTGAGCTGACCAGATAATTGAGGGGCAATAATACAATCGTTGCTGCAAATCAAACATCTAATGTCAAAAGGTGCACTGACAGGGTAAATATACCATCACTATAGCTCGGAGCTAAGTAGAGAATAGAAAAGTGGCAAGATAAGAAGCAATTTGTCAAGAAGTGAGGAACACCATATGGAAGTTAGTGAGAAATGAAATATGTGAAGGCTTTAAATCGTCTAAGGCTGCATGTCTAGGTAGGTTCCATGAGGTGATATAGAGCCACAAAACGAAAAAAATGACAAAAAGGACAAAATGTGTATGCCATTGACAGGGTGTTCTAGACATTCTCCTAACATTCAACTGGTTTTCCATTGTGGAAATTTTTCACATAAAATGGTGCTAAAGAGCCAAAAGAAATGAAGGTTAGGATGTTACAAACCAGCAGCAGAGCCAACTCTCTGAAGAACCCCAGGCTGGTCCTCTCCAGAAAATACAGGATAAGTTGAATTGCTCAATCGAACTTGAGGTCGCATTATGTAATTAAGCAGCAGCCTACGAACAACCAAACGAACCACGGTAGTGTCCTGCAAATCAGAGCGGGCATCAAGGACAAAAATATTGTATGTCATAGCTAGAGGATAAAGTAAAGGTCAATTACTCACCTCCGCCATTGCAGCATCAATAAATGGATTTGTGTCTGTTGGTCCTGGGGATGGTCCATAAAGAAGTTGAGACGACATAGCAATAAGCATGAAGTTGAGTAGCTCCTGATGTAAGAGGTATGTGTTTGGACTTGAACCACAAAAAGCAATCTATTTCAGTTCAAAAATCAAGGACTTCGATATCTATACGATAAAGGTGGGAAAGGTAATGATATACCTGACATCTACTGAGCCAATAAAGCTAAGCACACTATGCATGATAAGGGTCTCTATGCTTTGATCTGCACAGAAATGCCAAATGAAATATGCTAAGTAACATCGTGGAACATAACTTCCGCAAAAAAAACTGATGAAAGTCAGCGAGAACTACAAAATAGCACTAAAACGGAAATTCTTTTAATGAGAACCAGGAACAAATTGCTGCTGAAGCAGTTAAGGGAATCATCAAAGAGGGAGCCAGCTCATACCCCGCTTGAAATTGTCCGGCACAGGCTCGGTATCATCCAAGGAGAGGCACAGCTCGTCAAGCCTGTTGGTCTGCGCATTCTCAATCAAATACTTCAAGAAAACAGAGGCAATGTACAGGGCATTGACTGCCTTCGAATAAGCTGTGCCAGGCTCGCCGGAAGACAAAGTGCACTCATCCAAAGAATGCGCCAAGTGAATCAAAATCTTTGCAAGATGCCTCGTGCTACGGTTGTTCTGAGCTGAAAACAACAATTTCACCAGAACAAAAATAAATACCGTAAATTGTATCTAATAATAAATTAACAATGTGCATTTCTACTGTCTAGAATCCATCGAATTTTCCCGCTTCTCCTGCTTCCTTCAAGTTTCCTATTCCTTCTAGCGAAAACCTCAACACAATAGAGAGTTTCTAAAAAAGAAAAGAAATAAAAAAAAGAAGAGGAACACACCGAAGAGGTGTGAGGCTTGAAGGACGCGGGAGGCCGGCCAGGGGAGGCTGAGAGGGAGCTCTAGAAGCTTCTGCCAGAAATCGGATCCGATCGGGAACGACTTCTCCCCGACGAACGCGCCGATCAGGTACTCCGCCGTCTCCTCCCTCCGCGCCCCGCCGCCCCTCGGCGTTGAAGGAACCGCTCCCATTCCCAATCCCTAGTCTCGACAATCGCCTTCGTCTCCGCGATCTCAGCTTCGCGTCACCGGAGGAGGCAGCTTCCGGTTCCCACGCTTCCTCCTTCCTTCGTTCTAAATGCGAAATGGATTTGGAAAACGGAAATGTAGTCTCCAAGAGAGGCTTGCTTCGATTCGGTTTCTTTTGTTTCTTTCTCTTTCCTCTCGCGGGGTTTTGGATAGATAGATCGCGGAGAGATGAGAACTTGCTTGGCAAGAGTCTTCGCTCGGAAATTTGATTTTTTGTTTTTCACTTATTTTTAGCGTTTTATGTATATTTTCAGTTGGGAAAAGTCCACTTTAGTACCCTGTGGTATCGCAAAAAATCAAGTCAGTACCCTGTGGTTTAAAACGTATCAATTGAGTCATACTTATTCCAATTAACATCAATTAGAGGCCCGGGCAGCTGCCCAGACCTGCCCGAATCTACCCGACCCCTGCCCGAACTACGTGGCCAGCCACGTCACCAAATTTTGATGACGTGGCGCCACGTGGACATCCTCCTCCTCCCCTCCTCCTCCTCGTCCTCCTCCTCCTCCTCCGCCTCCTCCTCCGCGTCCTCCTCCTCCCCGCATCCTCCTCCTCCTCCTCCCCCCGCGTCCTCCTCCTCCTCCTCCTCCTCCTCCTCCTCCCCGCGTCCTCCTCCTCCTCCTCCTCCCCCCGCGTCCTCCTCCTCCTCATGAACCGACAAACCTCTAGAGATGGACTGCCGGAACACCTTCATTGGGCTCGGGAAGTTCCATCCCAGACCAAGCCCTTTCCTTTTACTCCCCCTCCCGACGTCGCTGGGCGCCGGCGCCGGCGCCGGCGCCGGCGCCGGCGCCGTCGACGACGTAACCGCCACCGACCTCGACTTCCTCATCATCCGCCTTCGATCCTCGTCCGCGGATAAGCTAGAACAGCTCATCTTCGGCTCCTCGGGGATAAAAACGACGCCAGCCGCCGCCGAGTCCACGCGCTTCTCTTGCTCCCTCCCCCACTCTTGAATATCGACCACAGAGACTGCGACGGGGAGGACTTGGCGTGGCGGAGGAAGGGGATGGCGACGGATCTCGAGCGGCGGAAGGACGGCTCGCTGTCGATGAGGCTGGAGACGCGGATCCCCGGCCGGTCGCCGCCGGAGGAGGAGGAGGTTGAGTCGCTGGAGGTTGACGCGCAGGGGCAAGGTCGGGAGTGGGCGCAGTGGGGGCAGAGGGAGGAGAGCCGCTCCCGGAGGCAGACGTGGCAGATCCCCGTCCGCCGCCGCCGGGAAGGGTGTTTCGGACATTTCCGCGTCCTCCTCCTGTCCACATGGCGCCACGTCATCAAAATTTGGTGACGTGGCTGGCCACGTAGTTCGGGCAGGGTCGGGTAGATTCGGGCAGGTCCGGGCAGCTGTCCGGGCCTCTAATTGATGTTAATTGGAATAAGTATGACTCAATTGATACGTTTTAAACCACAGGGTACTGACTTGATTTTTTGCGATACCACAGGGTACTAAAGTGGACTTTTTCCTTTTCAGTTTAGCTTCCGTTCGTCGTAAACCTCTTTAAAATGATATCGTTGGGATTAGAGAAAAATATCAGGTTATCACATAAGAGATTTACTTTTTTTCTCCCAAAAAAATAAAATTGATTTTTGAAGCAATAAATACGTAAATAACTAAAAATTATTTTGTCTACATTCGAATGGCCTAAAATATCGGCTTATAGCGTTATTCAAATGCTACACTCGATTGAAACATTTTATTTACAACAAGACGATGATTAAAAATACCATTTGAAGATAATCCAGGATATAAATGATGATGTAAAATTTATCAAACAAGCAAGTCTCGCATAAACTAATATCTTAAAATATTGTTGGCATTCATTAAATATGTAAAAATATGTATATTTATTAAAAAATATTAATTTATACGAAAATTGGGACCGAGATTTAACACTAATTTTTTTAAAAAAATATTACTTATTATGATAGAGATGTTATTAAATTTTAACATTGATCCCGACTCGAGACCGAAACTTTTATCAATTTAGAAAAATTATCATTTTAGAAGAGATTACTTTATAGAGATTTTACTGTATTACTTATTTGCCGTGAGATATTTGACACGATGTCGTTTTCTTTATGGTCATTATCATTTACAATATGTCGATGTTTAATAGATTAAATTAAGGAATGTATGCATAATATTGTTGGGATAACCGATTTCTGTTTCATTACTTGGTTCAAAGATAGAAATTATAATATATCACAGTGATCTCTATTAACATATATAATTTTGTGTTACAATACTCTCGATGGCACATTTGTTAAGAATTTGTTTTACACATTTTTCAATAAAATTGTTTTCCTAGAAATTCTACTACTTTGGAAAGAAAATGGAAAAATTACTGTCAAATCCCAGGTGTTTGGCATATTCACCTCTCACCCCTGTATTTCAAAAATCGATTAAAAACCCCATAATTTGGAGAAATTATACTCTCAGGCCATCAAATATTTGTCATTCGCCTCTCACCCCCTGCCTTTTCGAAAATCGATTAAAAATTCCCCCTCGCTGACATCAGCAGATATTTTTCGCTTTTTTGTCATAAAAATGACAAAAATACCCTTGAAAAAAACAAAAGAAAAACCATCTCTTTGCATATCTTCATCTTCAACCTTGAAATCAAAAACTTTCATCTAAATATTAAAATCAACACCCATTAATTTTTATTAAAGAATTGAAATCAAATAAAAATAGTTTGGATCTCAATGGTGGGCAAGCCGACGAAGCCCGAGCTTGCTCTTCCGGCCGATGGAACGGGGGAGGAGATTGAACCCGCGTGGAACCTCTTAGAACTGATTTATAATTTGTCCAAGAAAATCTCCAATTATGGATGAACCCTAATTCCCAAATTAAGTCATTTGATCGCCGCACTCCACTGCCCTGTTGCCGCCGTCTCCTTCCCGACGTCGTCATTCTCCTACTCTAGATCCGACCAACCACTAATGTTGCTGGCTCCCTCTTCGGCTCGACGATGACCGGGGACGATGGAGGAGAGAGAAGAGCTCCTCGGGGAAAGGTGGTGGTCTTAGCGGCGGCATCGAGTTCATCTCCTTCGCGAACAGCCGGCTGAACCCAGAAATGGGATCTTCATCTCCTTCTTCGTCGAGGCCCACCAACCCAGAAAAGGTGCTTGAGATCTACCATGCCGCTGCCGCCCTCTCTACTCGATCTATGCCTCGTTCATTCTCCACCAATTGAAACAATTGATTGAATCAAATCTTTTTATATCTTTTGGAGCTGCTGTGAGGAGCAGCTCGGTCTCAACTGCGGCAGCGGTTGAAGGACATGAACAACGAGCCTGTGAGTGAGGTCAATCGGCGTGAGGCATTTCCATTGATTCTATTTCCACCATGTTCTGTTTCTGCTGATTAGTGCAATTATAGATTGGGAGACTTTAAATTGATTTAGTTTCCTCGAATTGGTTTGTGTATTGGCCAGGACTTCATCGGGGAAGATGATGGTGATTGTTTTTTTTCATGGGAAAGAGATGTTTTTTTACAAGGGTATTTTTATCATTTTCATGACAAAAAAATTAAAAAAATTGTTGACGTCAGCGAGGACATGTGAGTATAATTTTGCCAAACTATGGAGAATTTTTAATCGATTTTTGAAATACAGGAGGTGAGAGGTGAATATGCCAAACACCAAAGGCCTGAGAGTAATTTTTCCAAAGAAAATCTATCTTCTAAATTTAAATGAAAATAAAATTTTATTTCCTACACAAATTTAGTTCAAACCATAACCTAAAATTGAATTATATTCCCAACCTTTTTAATAACTTTCAAATAAAATTTTTCAACGAAGACCTTTGGAAAACAAAAATCAAGTCACTTCTGAGGGAAGGATATTATAGTCTTTTCATGCATAAAGTCGGTGAAGCGTCACTACAAATTGCAGTTTTGGAGCCGTTTGCCCATTGTTTTTTCCAGCGTCGGCAAGGGTCATGAGGGCCACGCTAATTGTTATAGATTCTATTATTATAACTAAACAAAATGAAAATTTATTTCCAACTTACTTGCCCACATGATATTCGAATATATGATATATCGATATTGTTATGCTTACTAATCCCAACAAATTATTATACCAATTTACTCTAGTAAATGATAAATTTATATTCGTCTAAAGAAATTATAAGATAAGTTTAATAAGATTTTATTTCCATAAGGTTACATTACTTCCAGCAATATATAATTTATCAACATCATTGACTTGGAATTAAGGAATCTTTGGTTGACTAATCCAACCTTCCTTGGTCCACACGTTGCGGGACTGCCTTTGTTTACCTCATAATTAAAGTGCCCCGGGCTTAAGTTAGGCAAAACCCAACATTTCACACATCTCAATTTCGCGCACCTCTAGAAGTCCTCGTCGGGACAGAAAATTAAATTTAACTGTACAGGAAAAAAAAAGAGGTTTTGTTTTTGTCTCGTTTAAATAATTCGTAAAACTACATATATCAATAAAACTAGATATATAATATAATTTTCGATCGGAAATTCCGGAGATTGAAGAGATAAGGAAGCATTTACTTTGAGATGTTGCGGATACTCGGTGTCGGTGGGAGTGACTGGGTCATAAATCATAATGCTATTCCTGACGAGTATTGTTCGTTACGGCAAGTCCAGTGTTCAGATTTAGCAGTATTTGTCAAAAAATTTAAAAAAATGGACCGAGAGATGATCTGGGTTTAGACCTGGTCATTGTTAGAATCCGATTCGTAATTCGATTCGATTCATTTTCAATTTGATTCGATTTGGTCACAATTTGATTCGTCCAAAATTCGATTCAAATTTGTCAAGAGACGAATTGAATACGGTTTAACAAAATAATTCAAATTTAATTCGAATTCGATTCGAATTCAAATAATCATAATTCGTATTCAATTCGACTTTGGACGAATTGAATACGGTTGAAGGTTTTGATGAATTCAAATTTAAACCAATTCGATTCGAATTCGACCCAATTCGATTCGTGGTCAGGTCTATCTGGGTTTCTCTCTTACCATTTTCGCCCGACCGATTGGCCTATTTTTCAAAGTGGGTTCCGTCTAAAACTCAGCCCAAATTTACTACGTGGGTTACTAGCCCATTCCGCGCACCAAAAGATCTGTTTCTTGCTATTTCCATGTCGGCCCAAGTAGTAAACCTACCACGCCCAATTAACGGTGAAATTCACAAAAAATGACAGAAACTACACCGCAAGTACTCATATGACATGGAATTCAGACGTGCATAATGTGCAGAGCACAAAAAACACTACTCTTATTTCTATAAAAAAAAACACTACTCTTTATTATATACGTACATTAAGCAACCAAATCAATTTGAATACGATTGGCCTATTTTTCAAGTGGGTTCCTGTTAAGGACTCACCTTACTATTGAATACGATTACATTAAGCAACTTACAAGTTGTTTAAGACAAACAACCAAGTCAATTTGATAATTAACTACTCCAACATACAGCAAGTTCTAATCCAAGCTTGATGTATTTTTCGGTCCATTATCTAATTCAAAGCAGAAGGAACTACAGCAAGGACACCAACAACTGCAAAAGTAATTACTACATGGTTATAGCTAATATATGATAAATGGTTAGACAACAATGAAATCATGATTTGATCAATGTTAAGAGCCACTCCTATTTATAGTAATTAAACATGTTGGAATTTTGAATAACTTTAATTTTCGATTGGTGGATATCGCCTCTAAGATTTGAACTCGTGTTAAAAGTCCGAATTCAGTTTTTAATAAATTGTTATCCACATAAATGTCAACAAATTCTATAAAGGCATAGATCAATGTTAATGTAAGTAGGTTAGGCAAGTAAATAAGGAGGGTTTCTTATTCTTGTAGAACTTGTGAGGAAAACAAACAACTACTTCCTAGGCCAACTAACTAGCAAGCCTAGTAATTTTCTTGATTAGGGCTATAACCCAAATAATCAAGCTGTACATCAACTCCCTCCTCATCATCCTCAACATCATCACAAAAGAATCCTATTTCTTCCCTAACATTATGATCACCATTCAACAAACCTTCCCAGAAGCCATCCTCCAGGTCCTTGATTCTGCCTCTTTGTTCCTCTCCAAACTTGCCCACCTGAACAACTTCCTCTGAATTTTCGCGGATGAGATGGCCACCTCTTAGTCCTACCATGCCGATGGCGTGGTCCGAGTCATCGAGCTGGTCGGTAAGGTCACCCGAATCCTGAAGTTCAACCTTGACACAAATAGGTCCACTTCCATTTCCAAGTTGCTCAATCTCTGCATTGCAAGCATATTGATCGATAGGCCTCCGCCTCTTCTTGTTGATAGGGGCCAGCCTCTTCACAAAATCTGGATTCTGCATTGCTCTAGCCAAGAAGCTCATCATTTGGAGTTGCTTTGATTCTGTTCTTTTAATCCTTTGGTCCATTAATTGCAGGCAAGCTCTTGTAGTCTGCTGCTCCTGCCTCAGCTTCACCAGCTCCGCCATTAGCACTTGCTTGTCGCGCATTAGGCGATCGACTTCTCCATCTAATCCAAACCTTCCAACTTCCACACAAGGGTCTAGAGATTGCTGGGAAGATTGGGGTTGAGGTACTGTTCTTCTCCTTCTAATGTTCTTTAGGAGGTGCTTTTGCCCTCTAAGAAACCCTTCGTTAGCAAACTCCCATCTGTCTGGATCAACCTTTCTAAACCCCTACACAAAGCCAGATTTGGACATCTTTTCTCATGACCAATCAAACAAAAAGTTCCTATAGATATATATAATAATTTTATGAGCATCCATCTCTGTCCTAAATCATTAAATAATACATGATGTCCCAATTAAGTAACCCAATAAACTATATCTACGTGGGCCGAAAAATACCACCTTTATTTTTCTCTTTTCTTCCCATATAAAAGTAATAAAGGGAAAGGAAAAAAAACATATCATATCCTTGATCTTTTTTCGAGCTGTTATTAATGATCATCACACACATACATAACTAACAACAGTTACTTCTACAAACAAAAAAAAAATGAATTGACACAACAAGGCTACTTGCCTCAACGGCAAAATAGACGGAAGTCGGGGTTCAATTCCTAAAGAAAATAACATTTACTTACATAAGTATTGAGCTGCCTGACAAAGCTTGAGAAGTTGCCATGCTTGAAGTACCTGGGCAGGAGGCTCATGGAAAAGGCGAGCGGGTCCCACACAATGAAGCTGTTGTTACCTCTGCTCCAAGAAACCATGTGGTTTGTGGCTGGATCCTCCACAATCTCATAGGTCTTGATCAGGAACGGAGGGGGCCCACCGTCATGGAGCCCCTCCACTGGTTTAGGGACATAACAAGATGAAGCAGCAGCTGCCCCATGGTGGTAGTAGTACTCTTGCTTTAGTTCCCCTCTAAGATTCATGCTAGACGATTGTTTTAGAGCCGACTCAAGTGACAAAAGATGAGATGCGATAAAAATTCGGAATTCCAGAGTTCGAATCCTAAAAAAGTCCGGTGGTGACGAGGACAATGGGAGGGAGCAGGAAATCTAATTAATCAACAAGGAGCAAGATGGGAAATGTGGTATGGAGTTGCATAAATAGGGAAAGTCAGCGTTGTCTAATCTGGTGCTTTTTTAATTTCAGGACATGTGTTGGAAGACGATTCGCTGATGATGTAAAAGGGTAACGTAGTGGGGAGTTAGATATTTTCTGCCCTTGCATCATTTATCAGTTATTCTACTTTCGGAAAAAAGAAAGATATTTAGCCCTTTGGTTTTCCCCCTTTTTTTTTAAACCCGGAGGACAATAATGGTCATGGCGATGTCAACGTGAAAAGTTCGAACATTGTTAGATTTTATTTACTGATCTATTAAATCTATTTTTTTATAAAAATATAATTTTTTTATTAATTGTATCAACTCGTATTTATAGATCGAAACGAAATGTAGCTAAACGATACAGCAAAAATGTTTATGTTGGTGTAACGTTAATAAATTAAAGAAGCGTTATCACCAAAAAAAATAAATTAAAGAAGCGCTGGACAAGTGGCATCTTTCCACGATTATTATAATTAGAAAGAGCAAAAAAGCGCACGTAGATAGATGACTCAGCATCTAAAGTATCATTTGCTCGATTTTAAGCTGCAAAATATCTTACCAAAAAAAAAAGCTGCAAAATATCTTGGAAGCCTAGGTGGCAGGGTACATAAACAAACATTAAAAATAAAGTCCCGTCATAGTCTCCAGTCTCCACTCCCCCAAAACAAACATTAGATTAGTATATGCCTCATTCATCGCCACTTGGATTGGTAGGTGTGTATTTTATGACATGTGGAAAAATAAACCAAGCAAAAGGTCCGCATCGCTTAACAAGAATATACCAAAGTGAATGAGAAAGTGCAAAATTATTGGATATATTCGACCACCGATAGAAAATTATTTTAATTTAATTAGATATTAAGATTTTTAGCTCTAAAATATATAACAATCTTATAATATTTTTTTGGACAAATTATCCTCACATCCCTGTACTTTGCTCAGCCTCCTCCTAGGGTCCCTGGATTTTGGAAAATGATTGTCTCGTCCCTAAGTTTTGATGATAATAGACTCTCGGGTCCCTGGAGCCGGAATATTCCATATTCTCTGGCAAAACCCCACTCGAAATGACCAAAATATCCTTCCTTGTAAATTTTACTCCACCCCTTAAAAATCAAAGAAATTAATTAATCTTCTTCTCCGGCTAACCATCCTTCTTCTCCGACAATTCATCCCGCTCAGGTGAATGCTGTAAATTCCACAAGCACCACCAAGTACAACCGAACTCGCAAGGTACCCATCGTAGCTACAGTCTCCTCTTCTCCATCGCAGCAAAATTGCAAGGTACTTATTGCAGCAAAAATTCCCAAGTCGCCGGCGAAAGACGCCCGAGGTATGTTCTTGTGGCCGGAAACCCACACATGAAAAACGAGGTCGACCCCGACCCTACCTCGTCCCGACGGCGAGACGAATTTAGGCGATGTGTTCTTGGGTCCCCTACTACAAAACCTCGTCTTCAACTCACCGATAAACCCAGATCCCCTTTGTCGTCTTCAAATCCAGATTATCTAAGTCACGCAGGCGCCATGATTTCTCTGGATGTGTTCTTGGGTCCCCGAAAGACGAAATAGATGAGATAGACTGAGAGAGAAAGCGCGAGAATTGGGTATGATGCTGGGCCCGATTCTGGCGGAGAGCGAGGGAGGACTGGCCCTCGATTGGGTTTCGAAGCTGGCCGCTCTGGAAGGGCTTAGAACGCTCCTCGAGGAGAACCTGTCGGATCCAGACTCGTGTCCGACCACGAAGGGGATGCACCACCACGAGGAGGCAGATACGGTGGCGGGGGATCAGGAGGCGGATCAGTACGACGCATTCCTAGGGTACAGCGACGATGTCGGGGAAGATCGCGGTTCGACGCATTCCTACAAGTCGGAGCCAAAACTAATTAATGGTCGGGATTTTAGCCGGAGAAGAAGGATTGGTTGTCGGAGAAGAAGGATGGATAGGCGGAGAAGAAGATTAATTAATTTCTTTGATTTTTAAGGGGTGGAGTAAAATTTAACAAGGGAGGGTATTTTGGTCATTTCAAGTGGGAGTTCGCCGGAGAAAAGGGAATATTCCAGCCCCAGGGACCCTGGAGTCTATTATCATCAAAACTTAGGGACGGGACAATCATTTTCCAAAAGTCAGGGACCCTAGGGGGAGGGTGACCAAACCTCAGGGACGTGAGGGTAATTTGCCCTCTTTTTTTGGTAGAGAAAATTTAGGCGGGTTGGTCTAAACCCCAGAACTCTAGACAGTATTGAGTTTTGTTCCCCTTCCAAGCAAAGTTTGTCATTTTCATAAAAGGTGAGAATTGACCCACCGACTCCTAAAAAACGAGACAGGATCCATTACTATCCAACCCATCTTGGTTAACAATCTTATAATTGGGGGCAAGAAAACTGCGAAATTTTATAACGATGACTCAATCTAAATTAATTGGGATGATTGGTTGGTGACACGTATTAAAGAGGCTTCCACTTTTTGTGAAAAGGGTTGGCCTTTTGTGTATTGTTTAATGGCATCTACAGAAATAGAATTATTGAAGATTAGAAAGATATTTCCCCGCTCGGCCGCCTAGGACAGGTGTCAAAGTTTGGGAAAAAACGTCCTCGGGACGACGCGCGTCCCCTAACCAAAAGTGATGAAAGTAGGATACGTGTCAGCTCAGCGAGAAGGCAGTTGGATTAATGGAGAAACGGAATAGCAAATAATTATTAAAGCGACGACACCCAAAAAAAAGTCAGATCTACGCATTAATATATACGAGTAAGGCAGGATTATATCCGGTACAACCAAATCTAGATAGGATTATATTCTCAACAAAAAAAAATCTAGATAGGATCCTTTAGATTAAAATTGATCGATTCTTAAAGGTTATTAAAGGCCAATCTACCCGATGAAGCATATGGCCAGTCTTAAATTTTAATCTTAAGCATATCCGAAGAAATTATAAACAATTAAAGTTTCAGCGATTAGGCAATTTTTGCTTAGGTAGATTTGGTCAAGTGCACGCAATTATGAACTATAAAATGTAAGCAAAATAAAATTATCCTTTGCAACAAAATCAAATTACAAATTACTTGATATAAACAAATTTAACCCCGACTTTTGATGCGCAAAATGATATTTTTATCAAATCATTGGTCTAAAATTTGCGTTGAATATAAAAAATTTAATATAATATCGAAACAAATTGATCTCGCAGTTATTGATATTCGCATCGCAGTTATTGATATTCGCACGACTTCATATCATGGCGCGTTGGTGAAGTAAAACCATCTTTTTTCCATGATACAAACTCTATCTGCTAAGACACAACATTACATGTCTCTTTTGAAGGGAGAGAGAATTACAAACTCTATTTGATGTTTTTTTTACTAATGCCTCTCCTCCCTGTATGGAAACTAACTAGTTATGGAATAGGACAATTAAACTTGACTCAAAACTGTTTATTTATTTATTATATAATGTAAGTTTAACCACTCAGGGAATCAAACAGCGGAAGCCGGAATGTAGCCAGGTTTTACATAAACCACTGCAAATAGAAACGCCATGACGTTCAAGCACGAAGGGAAAATACACACATACATACATATATGTTCAACCAAGCCGACATTCTCATTTTCCGACGAGAGTAGCTCATGCAGCAGCGTCGACGGTTTGATCACCGGACTCCTTGTGCAGAAAAGCCTTGATATAGTCCGTCCTGCAATAGATAAACATCATTCTATGAATCTTATCTGCAACGAGAACCCGTGTGACGCATAACATAGGCCAAGCCAAAAGTCTACGCACACGAGTCCTAGTGAATGTACCTTGCAGGCAGATGATCGTGTGGACGATTATACGGGGTCCAAATGGGTTCTCCCACAAACAGTCGCATGGCCTGCACGGGGAAAGAAAACCTAGTCAGACGCCTACAAAAGCAACTAGATGCGAGATGCATTTACTCCACCAGGCAGAGGACTGCGGAATATGTAGCAGCTTCCAAGTGATGCAGTTAAGTACTTGGAGGACCACTGAGCGCAGAGAGAAGAGCACCAAGAAAGAGTCGCAACTCACATATGAGTTCAGAAATGTATTCTAGGATGCATTTCCAAAACAAGATTTTAAAGCCTTAACGTATTTCAACTGTCAGATAATGGATATTGACATGTCAGTAGCAATCGCATAGAAAATTAAACACGTGATTTGACTCAGACAAGAGAGTCTAATGTGTGGCATGAATCTTGAGCATCAGGAAAGAACACAATTCTATGTGCGGGCGTAAATTTTTTTTTTTCTCATACAAGTTAAAGGTGATCACTTCCACAAATGACTAGCATGCTCTGTCGTGCACCATGTCTAGATGGAATAATGAGGACAACATATATTATTGTACTACACTAGTGACCAGGGCAAATGCCAGAGACAATCATCTCAAAATAAAGATTCAAGACTCTTGAGTTACAAGTCTAGCGATGTTTTCTCAACTACACAAAAAGTATGGTCAACAGCTTATTACAAAAGGGAAGACAAGTTTTAAGTGTGAACTGATGTCTGTTTATCGTAAATAAGTCAGTAAGATAGCTAGTCCAAATCCATTATGCCTACCATTTGTCTATCCCATAATTTCCTAATCTAAGATTGAAGAGTGATAATGGAATAAAACATATACTCCCATGTTTATGAGATGACAAGGAATTGGTGATTGCTAAGTTAGAAGGATCAATTAGGAAAAGATACTAGCCAAACATGCAATTATAGGCAACCACTAAGCAAATATTTGAGGACCAATTACTATTGTAGCAGAAGAATGGCCCGAGTGTCTTCTATTAGCGTAATCCGACCATCATCTTTGTCAAATAAACACAGGTTCAAAACGACGTGATGCATGAAATACTACTATAAGAGCTCTAGTCTCTCGAAGTTTACTTTATCGAACAAAAAGAAAGAAAAGAGAATGATTTTCTTGAATATGTCCCATAATGAAGGTTCAAACCTTGATATAGTTGTTTGTATCAAGTGTAAATCGATGGTAAATACCAGCAGGCAACACAATCATTCCTCCCTTCTTCACCCACACCCGAATCCACCGTTCACTATGATCCCTCACATCAAAATAACCTACAAGCAGAATGCATTCAGCTTCCTGAACAAAGAAAGTACCACATTCAAGATAAAGAGGCAACAAGGAATCAAACCTACCACTTCCAGCCACACAATAACGGATCTCCTCATCAGTGTGAAGATGTTCCTCGAAAAAGTTCTTGATCTTTTCCTCATAATTTGGCAGCTTCTCCGGGCAAACCTCACAGAAATCCTATAAAACAGAGGAGAAGAATACTCTTTGAGATAAAAGTTACCATAAGGACCAGAACTACTTCAATAACAAGATAAAGTAACCCGCCCCTTCCCTTGCATCAAAGAAAACTTCACGAATCCGATGTAAATGCCAAATACATACATTCGTGGACTGGAACATACTGGTTACTGAACAATTCTCTTTCAGTCAAGCAATTGATTAAAAATTTCCACATTCAAATCTTACAATCAGCAAGCCACCCAACAATTCCCAAAGCGTCATAAAGTCACATCGACATTCTCGATTTCCTACCATGTAAGAATACCCACGTTCCTCACGAATCTTCTTCAGCTCTTCATCAGTCTCATACTTGTCAGCATCCAATCTCCAACTGAGAACTCCAAGCTCTACATAAGCCAAAACAAAACAAAAAAACGTAAAACGTAAAACGCCAAGCAAAACGAATACGAGAGACCAACAGTGACCTCGCAACCAATGATTTGCCACATATTTCGCTCTACAAAAGGCGCTTACCAGCGAGTTGGTCCAAGGACACATACTCCGCGGGGTCCTTATGATGAGGCAGCCTCTGATCCTCGTTGCTATCATCCATATACCATGCTTGGAGCACTTCTTCCCTCAAATCCTGCCACGATCGAGACCAATCCCAATGAAAAAACCGCGAAATTCAACGGGAGGGAGTCTTCTATATTACTCAAACCCTAAAAGCCCCCAAATAAGAAGAAAAACGAAAACCCTATAGCTAAACAACAACAATCACTTATCACTAAAAGCTCATGAACGGGTACAGGAAAATTAAAATTCTGTTCCAGACCAAAACCCCGAAATTCAACGGGAAGGCATCTTCTAAATTATGTTTTTCTTTTTTAAGTTAATAAAGAAAGAAAGAAAGGAAGATGAAAAGCGGTTACCTTCTCCGGGGCGACCATTTTTCGATGTCCCTGGACGGGTTTTGAGGTGGGATTCTTCGGATTTTTCTTCTTCTTTTCTTTCTCTCGACCTCCCGGGTGTAATCCAAAGCGTTGAACCAAAGCTAACTAAATATCCGGTTTTTATGGGTGGGTGAAATGGGCTTTCGTTGACTTTTCGTGGGTGGTTTCGACACGCAAAGGCCGTCAACGGCCAATCGACCAGGCCCATCGGATTGCTCTTTGTTTCGGTTTATAGCACATAGTATTTCAACCTTAAATTAATTTTGGACAGGTTTAGAAAAACGCGGCATGACAGAACCAAAATAAAATTATTCTGGTTGTTTTGTCTATAGTTTGTTAATATTAGTATATCGAGTATTGAACTATTTATAGAAAAAATGAATATATGATGAATATTCTAAAATAGAATGAGGCATACTAAAAAAGAAAAAATATCGAGTAATTAATTAGGTAAAGTTAATATGGTAATAAAGTATGACAATAAATGTGTACTAGATAAAAATCGTCGGCCCACAAAAATACAAGTTTTTGTTTTGTCGAAACCCTTGTCTGCACTAAACAAAATCTAGGACAAAATTTATTGTCAAGTTCATCAAAACAAATGCATTCTTACTAAAAAGACTAAATTATTCGACTAATTAACGACTTCATTGAAATCTATTTAATCGTATAAATCTACAAGCATCTTTCTAAAAGGCAGATGTTCGTATTCTATCTTCTTTTTTTGGTAAATTTGCATTCTATCTTTTTAAGACGTGTCATATCCTGTATTTTCAGGAAATAATTTCAAACATATAAACATTGTCAAAAAAACTAATAATATGTATGACTTCCTTGTCAAAAAATAATACCTATGAATCCTTTTATAGTATTTACCAAAATATGAAAAAGAAATAATGTAACCGCAGATCACCAATATCTAACATTGCCAAGTAATATTTCATCATATATTTTTTATTAAGGGCGTGTTTAGTAGTCTGGTCCTCTACGCATCAATGGACAAGTCATCTATTTAACAGGAAGAGACTTAACAGCAGCAATAATAATAACAGCAGCATTATGTTAAGATGATAAGTATCAAGTCCCTCTGTTAGGGTTTCGTCTCCTCTTGGAGTTCTCGCCCCTCTCTAGGGCTTATTGTCGATCATCCGCGATTTCCACGTCTTCACTCATCTTTTCGACTACGTTCTCCTCGCTCCGGTTCTTTTGTTGATTTTCTTTCATATTGTTAATCAGTTTTTCATTCTCTCGTCCTCCATCTGTCTCTTGGTATTAGGGTTTAATTTTCTTTCTCCTTGTGGTTTACGTTTTTAGTGGTATCTCTTTTCGGTTGCTGTTCTCTATATTTCTTTCACTTGATCGTATCGTCGTCTTCCGATCTGGCTCTTCCTGGACAATATTTCACTGCAACTCTTCTCCTTTTTACTGCTATTTCGTGTCTTATTTTGTTTAATATTTTTGCTTTAGTATTTTCGAGGGTACAGGTAACGTCGAACACAAGAGCCATGAATGCGATTTGGTGGAACTGTCCGGGATTGGGGAAGCCATCAGCAATTTGTCAACTTGTCAGGTAGATTAGATCCTGCAATCCCCAATTGGTGTTTTTGTCAGAGACTAAACTAAAGGGTGTAGAAGCGGAGAACCTCAAGTGGCAGCTTGGTTTCGAGTGTGGAGTTTTTGTCTCTTGTCAAGGGATGGATCGAGCGTGTAGTGGCGGACTTGTCCTTCTGTGGCACCGAGGTATGGATATTAACTTGCTTTCTTTCTCACTCCACCATATAGATGTGGAAGTCGTGGATTTTTTATTGTTGGAGATTTACAGGTTTTTACGGATGGCCGAATACGGAGGATAGGTACCAATCTTGGTCATTACTAAGGCAACTGAAGCAGCGGTCATCACTACCATGGGTTTGTGGGGGAGATTTCAACGAGATTATATCATTGGCAGAGAAGAGGGGAGGCAATATTATTCCTCAGAGATGAATGGACGCTTTTCAGAAAGTCATCCAATACTGTGGTTTTTCAGAGGTTCGTCAGACGAAAATTTGGTTCACGTGGACAAATGGTCAGGAGGACGCAGATCATAACGAATGCAAGTTAGATAGGGTCTTTGCTACTACAGATTAGTTTGATCTCTACCCTTTTACTTATGTGAATGCTCAACCCCGAATGAGGTCAGACCACTCACCTTTGATTACTCTACTCAGCTTTGGGTTGAGGAGCCTAGGCCTCAACAGAGACGCTTCAGATTTGAACAAATGTGGGAGAGGCACGAAGACATTGAGAAGGAAATTTGGCTAAGCTGAGAGTGTACGCAGGAATTGGACCTAGCCTCTAAACTTTCGGCTTGTGCACAACATCTTAAAAGGTGGGATAGAAATATTTTTGGCAGTGTGAGTAAACAAAAGGATGAGCTTGAGAAGAGAATTGGAGCTATTCAGGCGCAACCTATGACTGCAGGGAGGAAGAGTGAGATGCAGGAGCTTCTTAAGCGTAGATAGGAGATTCTATCTAGGGAGGAGGCTATGTGGGCTCAGAGATCTCGAGTGGACTAGTTACGTGAGGGCGATCGCAATACTAAATTTTTTCATCATAAGGCTAAGAGCAGAGGTGTGAGGAATCGGATACTGGAGATAGATGGTCCAAATGGTTCTAAAATCAGGGGATGGACTGATTTGGAAAGGGCATTTAGGGATTTTTTTATACTAACATATTCTCTTCTAAGGGTGCTTTGCAGGTTTCAGAAGTGACAGACATGATGGAAATGAGGGTGACAGATGACATGCAACAACATCTAAGTGCTCCCTATACGAAGGAAGAAGTGTATGCTGCTCTCTGTGAGATGCACCCAACAAAAGCACCTGAACCGGATGGCATGCCCCCCTATTTTATCAGAAGCATTAGAAAGTGGTTGGCCCATCGGTAACTCATTCCTCTCTAGCTATTCTTAATGATGGCATTGATCCCTCTTATTTGAACGATACCATTATTGCTCTGATCCCTAAGGTTAAAAGACCTACTAGCTGCTCCGACTTCAGACCCATAAGCTTATGTAATGTGGTTATGAAAATCATCACTAAGGCTATCACGAATAGAGTTAAGACTTTTTTAAATGACATCATTCATGAGGACCAAGGGGTGTTTGTTCCCGGGCGGCTAATCACTGATAATGCCTTGGTGGCCCTTTGAGTCATACCACTACCTCAAGAAAAGACTTCGGGTAAGCTAGGGTGGTGTGCTATTAAATTAGATATGATGAAAGATTATGATAGAATCGAGTGGGATTTTTTAGAAAAGATGTTAGGTGGTTTTGGATTTTCAAGAGTCTTTTACTAACCTTATCATGAGATGTGTTCGTACTGTGAGATATGATGTGCAGGTCAATGGACAAGTAGGAGACTTCTTCATTCTGGGTAGAGG